>OY728151.1:1185753327-1187171435 GCA_963277665.1 Viscum album | reverse complement strand
CAATTCATAAGTCAAATCTGCATAGTCACCTTATTTTAAGAACTATGTATGGCTTGATTCTCATTTTTAATGAGATACATAGGGACAACTAAATCTCAAATTTTGGGCCCAACTGTAATAAAAAAATCTTTTTATTTTCTTTTCTCATCCTGTATATTAATAAAATCTATAAAGAGTGTTTCTTTAAGAAATATGATTTGGTCCTTATACCATTTTATGTCTTAATATTTACCATTCTCTCAGAACATGTCAAAATCCCCCATTCTTATGTCAAACTCAATTAGTGTGAGGAATGATTGTTTAAAAAACTACATAAGGCATGATTATCACCTATTTAGGATACATAGACATTCCTAGATCTCTAATCGTGGGCCTAGTCTCGATAAAAAAACTGTATTCTTTTTATAAGAATCAAACATGCATAGGTAATGTTTACAGAACTACGTATGGCTGGATTCTTACCCTCTGCAAGACACGTAGTGACACATGGGTTTTATCGCTTAGTCCTGCTACAAAAAAGTTGTTCTTTTCACATCAGTTCATCTTTGTCCTTACTATATGACATTAAACTTCATGGAAATCTAACACCCATATTCTTCACCTGTGTCACCATTTTGTTATAAAATAATCCATTACTGCTCCTTGATTCTCAACCAATAATAGATCACATGGGATTAAGAATTGGGTAAAAGGATCTTTAAATAAATAAGGTGTCTCAAATTCTTATAGGGTTATTAATGTCCTCACTTCTTGACTTAAAACTGCATAGTATAATGTCTTCATTTCATGACTTTAAACTGCAGATCACAATGTTAATTCAAAAGGAAACAAAGAATGTCCCCATTTTATTTACGAATCAGATATATGTAAGGAATTCCAAATTCATGGTCAATAATGATTCAAATATTCCCCGTATGCATTGAGAATTACCTCTTTCTATTTTTCACACTTCTATTTTTGAATAATATTAGATCTTTATATTCTTTCTTACGGTTTTTTGTGATATAGTTTACAATACCTGAAAACTCTTTTGCCTGACTATGAAGTATGTTCCCTTAGGTGGCCTTGCATAAGTTACCTACATAATGGGCTTTTTAGACAAACGATTCTATTATTTGGCTATGCATCATATGCCTCAATTGGCCCTACATAATACAACCCTCATAACGGATTGTTCAAATGATGGTAATTTCTTTATTAGTTATAGTGTCTTCGTTCCCATCAATCATTGATGCCAATATGGTAAAATCTGTATTTTAAGATATTCATTCTGATATATTTGTCCCATTATCATTATCTCGATCTGAAACTCTTCAAGACCATAGTTTACACATTTCCCTCTCCATGTGATAAATGTAATATGAAATAACCTTTGAATCACTTGGCCAAATATCATATACTACTTCCATTTTATGGTCCTAGTTGTATGTCCTAAAAGTACAGACACCACAACTTTTATGTTTGTGTCAAACAGTTGTAAAATTCCTATTCTATGATCGATTGAAAATATTGGTTGGAAATACCCTCTCCATTTTTAGGTACCTTTATCTATAAAAAAGTTTTTGTACTTCAGAAAAAACTGAATCTCTATAAACATTCTTCATGTTTTAGTAGTATAATGTTAGTTATTAGAGATCTCTTTTGTCTGACTATGCAGCACATGGCGTTATGTGGCTTTGCACAAGTTACCTATATAACAGGTCTGTCGGTAAAAAGATGTTATTATTTGGCTCTGCTGCATATGCCCCAGTTGGTCCTACATAACACAACCCCCATAATGGGTTTGTCAAGTAATGTTAACTTTGTTCATGGAAAACAGACTTCCTCTAATGAATTTTTATCTTTTTCCATATAATTCGTTACATTTAGAAATTACCAAATTATATTTTACCATTTTTTCTTCCATACCTACAAATGATAGTTTGTTTCTAAACAAAAAATGAAGATATTAGGAGAATATCATACCTTGGGTCAGAGTTAAAGACCATAAAATAAAGCCACCCAATGTCCTCACTACGTGACATTCAACTACACAGAACCAATTTCCTCACTACATGACTACAAACTGCACAGTACCAATATCCTCACTACATAACTTAAAATTTCACATTTTAAATGTCCTCACTCCATGACTTAAAATGAAAAATATAATATCAAAAATTCCACTTTCTGATAAATTATAACCATTCCTTATACACCAAATTTGTATATAAATGGTTTTCCTATTCCGGACATATGTCATCATAATGTAGCCCTTTCTTTCTAAAAAATTTCTTTCCTTGGAAAAACCACCCACTATGGTATTGAGTTAGCAAAATCTTAATTTCCCCTATCCATCAATAAAAAAATGTTAAACTTCAAATAGTTCTTTTTTATCGACTATGCAGTACGTTTTCTTAGATGGCCTTGCATTATTTTCCTACATAAAAGGTCTGTCAATTAGAAGATGCCACTATTTGGCTATGCATCATATTCTCTAGTTAGCCCTGTATAACATAACCCCCATAATGGGTTTTTCAAATAATGGTAACTTCGTTCTTAGAAGAGAATCCCCTTATGTTGATACAGGTTTAAAATTTGGTTATCATAAAAATCAAGGCTCAAGAATCCCCTTAGAAATATTTAAAGAATATAAATAAATTCTCAGCCACAGTGTCTTTTTGAGGAACAAATTTCAAAATTACTGGTCAATTCTATTTGACCATAAATATTATCCCTTTATAGTCCAACATGCATGACTCTAAACTTCGAAAAACAAAAGACATGTTACTCATTAGATTGAGAATATGAAAAGGTAACTCTAAACAAAAGTCGAGTCCCAGCTCATTAAACATACATTTTTTTATTTAGGTAATATTGAGCAATAAAATGTCAAAAGATACAAACTTTATGGGGTTTCCCTTGTAACCCTAGAAAAAATAAAATTATGATCATTAGGTCCATTGGATTAATAAGAAAATTATTATCACTCCATTCTTTTCATTATAATGATGGCTTTCTAACATGAAGATTAATGATTAAAAAAGGTCATCATCATCATTACATTTAATTTTTCAATCATGGGAAACATGAATGAAAATGTATATTATTGGAGAAATGAAATCCCATTAATTTATATTGAATAATAGGGACATCCATAGAATGAAGAATCTATATCATGAATCAAAATAAACTCTTAACATGACTCTTCATTTGTTGAATAGCTTTATAATCCTTATCAGTTGGCTATTGAAGTTGAGATAACTAAGCTACTCCAGCCTCCTCAGCCCGATGAAGTGATTCATTAGTAGTTGAAATGGTAGTTATCCCTTATAATTGGGTTTATCCCAATGTTTGATTCAATTTCTCATGTTTGTTATGAATAACATCCTGTAGTTCATGAAGATATAATTACTCTTTTGTCACTACTTTGATTTGTTAGCTAATTTCGATTGATTTCATGTTATGATTAACCTCCACCTCAGTTATTGCAGCATGAAAGCCCTCAATATTGATAAGTTGTTTAGCCTATTTAAAAAAATTTCACAACATAGGCTCCTTCTCCTGTCAGTGAATGATTTATTTCATAGCATCCTAGACTGGTCGATAATTAAATCCACCACATTCCAATACGTAGAATAATGCTGGGATTTTGGTAAAATGGGATAGCCGTTCATCTAAAGGCTTCTCAGCCATTATGCTCCAGATATGCTTCCATGACTTCTTACGTGCCATGCCAAGAGAATACTGCATCTCTAAGTCTAAATCTAAGTCACTACCTTGAGGTAAAATGTAATCTGGAAATAGATCACATAAAGGGCTACCTCGTTCTACTTCTCTCAGAATAGTAAAAGTTTCACCTTATGATCTTGGAGCTTATAACCCTAAATGATAAATCGAGGTCATTTTCAGTTTTGAATGGAATAAATAGTTATGATTCAAATATCTTATTAGATTTACCAAATAATAATTTAGCTACTTAATAGGATTCATCCCCAATATTCTCATCTTTAGTGATTTGAGTAGAAGTTTCTTGAGAAGGGGAATTACCCTGAGTTTGCTCAGTTTTTATATTTAAAGTCTCTAGAGCATCTCTAGATTGAGGATCCTCTATAAGTATTTCTCTAGATCTATCAAAATGATATAGTGGAATACCTTGTTCTTGAAGATCCTTTGCAACATTTTCCATTGATAAAGCTACATAAGGTGAACTTTGATGTAGAGAATCAAGTAAATAAGAACAATTGTGTATGTAAAATATAAGAATAAGGACGTACTATCTTGAAATTACTCATGAAAATCCGCAAACTAAATAATGGAACCTGGAATATCAATATTTGGATTAAGGGCTACCATCATATCAGTGTATGTGGCATGGAATGTTATAGCATCCTTGCCATTTAGGGAATCAGAAAAATGTGGTTTGATGCCGAAATTGGTTTCTCTGACATTCTATTTCATTGTATCTTCAATTGGTACAACAACATCTACTCATTCCAGGTTTGGGAAAATAAGAGTATTTATCTCAGATTTCCCTGAGTCCTCATTCTTTTCTTCTGGATAAATAGAAATATTAGTACTGATTATTTTAGGATCTGCTGAGGAAAGAAACTGAGGAATGTATTTAAACATACCATGGATTTTCTCTCTCTCAATAGTCCTAAGAGCGGATATAGCTAAATTTGTTGATGATATATCTAATAGGATAGAAAATTCATCAACATGAACTTGGTTTTATCCTAGGTTTTCATTCTATTTTCTAGAATAATAAACTCTTATTCCCTTGAGATAAGATGGATACATAGATCCTACAAGAGGAAACATGATTACCAGAGTGTGTTGAGAAAATTACATGCCATAATGACAATATAAACAGTTACTCCTTTGGAAAACACTTGAGATCAATCTCATTGCTCCCTATCATTTCATTTAAAAATATTGGGTAGAAATCTAAACACTTCTGTTGGAAGGAGAAACTTGAGGTAATGGTTGAGGAATATCCATCTCTATTACACCATTCATAATTCTCTCTGCTGAAGAATGTTCTAGAGACCAGATAGAATCATTCGTTGCATCAATGGTAGAGCCTACATGCCCATACTTTGGTGATTGAAGAACTGGTCCAGATCTTCCTTCTCTACATTCAATATTCACAAATACATTTTCATCAAGATTAATGATGATGAACGGTAAAGAATATTTGAGACAAAATAAAAATGAAAAATACATTCTCAGTATTAACATAAATATCCCACTCATCCTCATAGTCAATAATTAACCTTTCATGTAATTCTATGTCCAACATATGAGATACTCATTTAGAGGTTGGGATTTTTCGTCAGTTACATATAAAAAATCCTCCAGCACCATTATATACTTTTGTACTTCTGCCAAGTTATTATCCTGATTGCAATCAGAAGGAGCCTTAGTTTCACCAACATCTAGTATTCGAATGCCATGCTGGAAGAATTCCCATGCATCACTAAGATCACGGGTCACACTCCCCCAATGATGAATGAATGAGGGTCGCACATAATTCAATATTGGTATGGTTTATTATGGAAGATATTCAACACCTTCTGTCTGGTGATCCTCTTTGGGCATCCTTTCTAATTTAGAGAGTTCAACAGATGAAATTTGAACCTCCATTTGATGGTGGTGACTGGATCACCATGGCGTTGGAGTTATTGTGTATCTATCCCTAGTATTCCAAGTATTCCATCTACAAAGATGATTGAGGGCTCTGAAACATATGAAATATTTGTATCATCTCTGGCCTTTAACATCTTACCATGATTTCCACATGCTAAAGTCTTTGTAGCTGCCACTCGATATATTCTTTTTGTCAAATCCCCTCAAGGATATGAAGAATCCAATGCTTTGGAATATATAGCATCCAATCTAATTGATGCATCTGATGGAGGAAATGTATTTGAAAATTTGGATGCCTCTAAATCTGTTATAATACATAATTTTCTCGCTACCATTGGGTTCTTCTCATGTCTAATATACGTAGGTGGAAAATTTGTTGATTATTGAAGACATCTGAACTGACGAGCACACTTATAAGAGATGTAAGCCTAACTGATAATTTCACCATCAATCCTAGTCATTAATACACGATCCCTGAATGCCATCATATAAGATCTCAACTCATAATTCTTTTATTTATCATCATCAATAAATATCCCAATTGGTGGGTTACCGAAACGAGAGAAGCTGAATTCTCCAGAGACATTCAATACATTTAGCACCACATCTGGTCTCAAATTTAACGGGTGAATACTTGATACTTTTTGTAAAAATGGGTCAAATCAACCATGGGTACTCTAACGGAATTCAACAAAGAGTATGAAATTTTTTTCTACAATACAGCCCCACAACACTTGGAATAGCCCTAAACTTCTATATGGGCGCTTCCCATTGTATTAATGCAGTAGGAGATTGTATATTTGTTCCCAAACGGGGGTTTCTATCCCAATATACCTCACTTCTACCAATTTAGCTTCAATGACAAAAGTCCCTGATCATACACCACCTCTAGATTCACGGATTGGATGTAAGTACATGCTTAGCCATATAATAAGGAAGGCATCTAAGCGTACATTTTCATCTATATCAGGGTTTAATGTAAATCCCCAGTTCTTATAGTCACATCTTTTTAGTGTAGGACAATATGGTCCTGAGCTTCCCCAGTTATCTATAGAAGGAAAAATAGTTGGATGTCCATAGGTTGGACGTTTCTCTATTGTTGATTCTAAGAAGGCTTCCATCCACACTCTGGCATGAATATCATTCTTATATTTTGGTAAATTATTTGATATTTTAAATAATTAATGGGTCTGCAGTGGTGTTCATGTAGCATCACCCCATGTTGTAATGGGTGGAATGAATTCATCATACATTTCCCCAAGAATGGGAATTCTAGGTATTTAGTAAATATCCCATATAGTAATACCAACTTCCTCATGCGCCAAATGGAAGGAATTAATTTGCAGACTCCATCGGCTCAGTAATTCAGGAATGAAATTGTTTTTATAAACATATGTTTTCCCCATCCAGATAGATTGATAGATATGAACTTCTGATAAATCTTTCTTGAATTATACACAAGTCTGATGCACCCAAAATTCCCACATCCACATGGTTTTAACACCTCCTCCAGAATGAAGAAACTAGTCTTCCTTCAAACCATTAGATTAATCTATTTGAGAATCTTAAATGGTGGACTCATAGCAATGTTGTCTGGGCTCTACAATGTGATCCTTCATATTAGCAGTGCAACCACTATGATGAAGGATGCAACCAATAGGGACCATTCATTATTTTACTACAACCCCCTTTCATTAATATTAATGTAGTTATAGTTGGAGTATTGAAGAAACCAATTCTTTGGAAAGTACTTCTTAATAGATGGAACATGGGAATCATGCTAAAGCCCTTGCCCGTCTAGGGGTAACAATGCAATTTATGTATATTCATGTTTTTAATGAATTAAACACCTCCATAAACTAGGACGAGTACTTTCAACAACGTCATAATAGTCTGGTCTGATGCTCTTCATCATTTCAGTTTGACGAGCCTTAACTTCTTCAGTATGGTTCATCAAACAAGCCATTTTTTCCTGGAAAAGAATTAACAGACATCCCTTATTAGGTTGGAATTTTAAATTAATTTTCAACTTAAAGAAAAAGGGGAAATAAAAAATTTTCCAAAGTAAACTATTCGCGTAAGTCCTTCGATGAGGTCCATCGCATAGTACCTTCGATGATGTCCGTCGTGTAGGACCTTCGATGAGGTCTCTCGCATATGTCCTTCGACAAGGATCCTAGCACAACTCCTTTGATGAAATCCGTTGGTGTAGCTCCATAATTTATATAATTTAACCTTTAAGAAATTTCAAGGGAATTACATGAGACCACAATGTGATGGGGCTAGGAGAATAAGCTACGTAAAGAGAGTCATAAATTCTGAAAAGCACAGGTGAAGAAAATTGTGAACGATGGGACCTATTTATATATAACCAAAGACCTGTGCACTAGGACAATGTGCAACATCTCCATGGAATACCTATGTGAAGCATCTCCATGATAAACCTATGCTATCCAGCAATTAACCCAACATATTTTTTCCACAATTATACCTCTGGACTCGACCCTATTTCTATTTTTCAGATCCGATCATGTGGGGGGGGGGGGGTGTTGACACCACTTAAGAAAACAAAAGACTATGAGGAGAGCCCTGGATATTTCAAAATCCCTAGAAATGGTTTAAAGAGTTCAATGAAAGTCAAATACTCCAAAAGACCAGCGCGATATATCTACGCAATAGACCTGCGTGATATAGTTGAGCAACAGACCTGAGTGGCAGAATAATTTCCATACACCTACGCAGTGTACCTGTGTGGAGGAGATGTGCGATGGACCTGTGTTGACAACGTCCCTTCAGCTAGGCCCCATCAATTCTTATAAAATGGACACATGGGCTCATCAATTCAGTGATGAAAAAAGTTGAAAGACTCCCCAAATCTCCCATTGCATATCTATTTCTCCTAGACCCCTCAAATTGTCTCTAGTATCTCTCTAAAACACAAGATAAGAGGAAATTAAATGGGATGAGCTTGTATTGAATGTCTTCGAAAATTTTTACATAGGTCTAGTTTTCCTATGTGAATCACATTCATCAGCCATCATTCTCTCCTGGGTGGCGTACCTACGGGCCACACCTTCACAATGTACTTGCATTCCACACCTGTATGGCGTACACATGCACGACATACCTTCAAGGTACATCAATGCGAGGTTCCTATGAGACATACTTGAACTAGGTACTTACATGATAGATATTGGTATAAACCCTACATACCAACTCAAGTATCCTCTTTAAAATCCATTCATGGCATGGTATCTCGTTCCTTGGTTCCCTTATCTGGAAGGGACAATGTTGGAGCCTCCACCAAAACCAGCGGGCTTATCAAAACATTTGGAAAGGAACATCAATGTGTCTCCTATTTGAGTTTGTATTTCAATAGTCAGGGGTTTCCCACATGTGTTTCACAATGGGGTTAGGATTCATGAAATGCCTCTGGGTTTGTATATCCACAGTCACATGGAACATTTTTACATGAACAATGTTGGGAAGATTATTGTTTGGAGGATTAGGGTTTGGGTTAAGTCCTCCCCTTTTCATCTCTAAGAAACGGAACATCAGGTCTTTGGTAGGGAAGGTACACTTCACACTTTCTTTTCCACGCAAGCATAGGAGAATCTCCCTCCCCTACCAGAATCAATTTTAGAGATACCATCTTGGCATATGCCCCATGATTTTCTTGTAGGAGGTAGAATCATTTCACCTCCTCTCTTCTTAGGTGCCAAATACCATAGGGTAGATGGGTACATGGACATTAGTTACCATTTCCCTCTCCGATTGGGTTTTGTCACCATGGGAATATATCCTGGTGTAAGCCCCTAATCTTCATACCTTCCTCCTTACATTGGGCCCTAGTACAATGTAAACAGAACAGAGGGAAATCTCTTCACCTCTCCCTATTCCACTGTTGACGTGCCCTCTTCCACCAGTAGAGGAGGAAAAATTTTAATGTGTGAATTCTTTTGTTGAATCATTGATATCCAATTACTTCTCACATAGAGTATGACTCACATGTGCTTAGAGATTTTTCATGGTTCCAACAATTGAAAAATTGAATGAACTACGAGAACTCTGATTCCCACCATAATTGGGATATGTAGGAAGCTTTCTCAGGGCCTGAGCTCAATATATATCCTCTTCAGGAATCCAACCCAAATTCCCTTAATCTGGGAATCCTCCTTGGTAACAAGCCCCAAATTAAACTCACAAGTCATCAATGCATCCTTTTCATGAATTAAGCCCAAACTTATTTCTCTCAAATTACTATACTCTCTTATGAGACTTACAAAACTATGTGAGATTTGATTCCCATCGATATGGGCTACGTAAGAAGCCCCCTTGAGGTTCAATCCCAATACTTTAAATCAACTCTAGTATCCTTGGGCCATATTCCAAACAGGGTCTGATCTTACATGGAAACCAATATCCTTTCCTAGATTCATGTGTTGTTTCTCCATAAGTCTGACACTATGTTTTAACTAAGAACCATTCTCTTATATGTCCATACCACATGACATTAAAATTGAATTTCTAGGTCCTTATCACATGAAAATAAAAGTTATGATGTGTCCCATTCAGTGGCACCGAACTATGAGGGTTTGGATTCCTTTTACAGGGATACATAGTTAGCACATCTTATGGGATGAAATAAAAATTAAATCAAACCATCATCTCCTCAGATGATAATAAATTCTAGAGTTCCCCACTAGGTGGATTAAAAAGCCAGTATCATCAGAATGATTATTAAAATAATATCTAAGTATTATTTGAGAGGATTCTATTAATAAAGAACCTCAAATAGATAAGAATGATTTTATATTTTGACATTCTAAAAAGGTGATTGAAAATTACATGGGATACTTATGATATACTTGGTGAATTAATAAGTATTCATGAAAAAAATCATTAATTATAAAGGATTCTCAGTGTTGACAATAATTCCCCCCAAAAATGAGTGATGAGTTCGACCGCACAACCTCTCGACCAATGTAGATTCTTATGTATCGTAAAGATAAAACATAATGAATGCCTACCTTTAGAAGGAAATTCCCCATTGGATGAAGAACTATTTGATGTTTATAGTTCCATAAATAAATTCAATGGATACTGCCAGGAAGAAGTGATTCTTAAAACTTGAATACTTGTTTCAATGAACTATGAAACAGTAATACTTCCCTAATATAATAAATTATTGTGTGATAAACGTACATCATGAAGAATTATATTACAATAATATCATTTATGAGAATATAGAGATGGATCCATATATGACACCCAATATGTTAGTCTACACCGATCATGTATTTGATGGACCGAGGTTGGTGAGGAAGCCCAAATAGGGCCTTATCACATTCTAGAGATATCATAGAATTTAATAATTATCAGGAAGAATATGATACAAATATGTGTAGGTAGATTTCTTATAATGATCATTGTCTACGACCTCATGTTTTTAAGGTTGGGGATCATGCATTTTTTCAACTAGAATGTGGAATTAATGGTTTTGGGGGAAAGGTAAGCTATCTCCATGGTTAATTGAACATTTTTATATTTCTGGGAGGGTGGTACTAGTGGATTATTATATGGAACATCCCCAAAAATATAGTTCAGTGAATGATGTTTTTAATTTTTCTCAGTTACATTGTAATTATTCAGACCCATATCATATTATTTATGCTAGTGAGCAGGAGTTGGATATTGATTCTTATTTTGAAGAGTATCCAGGGAGTATTGTGGATTTGGTAATGAAGGCTCTTCAGGGAAGGTATGTTTATATATTTTGTGTTCTAATGAATAAAAACCATTTACAAGATGATAATGGGAGTGAGAGAAAGGATGACATACATTATTAGTGTTCCGAGTTATTCTCGAATTAAGATTATCAACCCTTAGTAAAACTCATGGTGTAGTTATATTAAGGATGATAGGTTGTATTATACTTGTTTTTGCGAGAGGTATGGATTATTTTCTAGTTGAAATATGATTTTTTATTTATATAGGAATGGATGAAATCACCCTAGAGGTATCCATAGAATTCTTGGTTTGTCCAAAAATATAACAATATCTTTTGGATAAATAGAATTCGGTGCACGGTTGGTACATAGAATGTAGTAACCACACTGGTAAATTTTATGGACCCAAAGAAGAGAATAAAAGATAGTTTGGTCATCTGATGGTGTTCTCAGGGCTATGAAGAACCTATATTAAATGGAATGAATTATCAGTTATTTACCATACAATATTGATTATTCATTATCTATTTATATATTCATGTTATTAAATTTCTATTTGTATTTTTCTATTTAACATAATTAATTTATTATTATCTAGGATATTTTTTCATCGATAATAACTTTGGATGAAATTACTTCTTAGTTTATTGATTATATGAAAAGGGTGTCCAATTATATCCATTCCATTGGGATTAATTATATTGATTCATTAAATCTTTCACTATAATTATGATTTGCGGAGAATATTAGGAAAATGTTATTTTGTTTCAGGTACCATGGATTCCATGAAGTTTAATATGATATATATAAAATAATACTATAGATGGAATAATGAAATTATAAAAATAATTATTCTATAATTTTCTATTCAAATGTTATATAACACTCATGAATTTAACTTGTTTATAAAGAAAACTATACAATTCAAGCCTTAATGATGTGATTTCCTTGTATATTATACTAGTGTAATAAGGTAGACACTGACTGTCTGTTATTGGTGTTAGGGTCTCCACAACTTGTATCAAAGGAATTCTAGTAGAAACCTTGGGAACTAGATTTATGATTGCATTGATTGGGGAACATAATCTTAGTATATAATTTGAGGATAAATATATAAGAACAACATTAACATTTATAATGATATATATTATGTGACTTTACATTAATATATGTCCATGTATAGATACTACAAGTTGATATGGTTCTGATATATATGAACCTAAACATTATAACTCAGAAAATGGCATGTTATTGATGGATCGAGCATTACATGGTAGATGATAATGGGCCATACTTCACACATGAATTGACACTCCCAGGGGATATGATTAGATTAATTAACATTTTCTTTAAAAAAAATTATTTATTTTAATAGATGATGTCAATGAATGAACAATTAAGGGCCTATGTTGGAAAAAAATTGATGAATTATTAATGTTAAAATACTTTACCAATGGAATTTTTTTATCAGAATTATGAAGTCGCTACGGAATGTATTTAATTTTTTAAATTTTATATTTTATGAAATTATGTGTTATCGATACTATCATAGGTTTGTTATTTTTTTGTTGATAAAATTTTCAAAGAAATAAACTCCCTTTTTTTGTTTTTATGTGATGGAATTCTACTATGATTAATAAAATTTGGTGAAAATTATAGAATGTTTATGTTTTAGTGGGAAATATATTTAAGGAGTTATTCCATCCTATTTTATAGGCATAAAATTAAATTTATTGATAGCCTTTATGGTTAATATGATCATTAATTACATTATAATAATAGTTAAATAAAATAATTATAATTTTTTTTAAATTTGTATTCGGAGCACTTATAAATTGGTGGTTAAATTATTTGTTTTTAAGGATTTCCATCATATATTATTTTATAATTATAAGAAATATATTAATGTTTTTTTATAAAAAGGACAAAATGAATTCCCATTGAAAACACATAATGTATAGAAAGGTGGTGGGGCTTGAACCCATGATCGGAGGATGATAAGGGTTTAGTGCCTTCCACCATCTCATTCGTTGTCATGGCTAATAGGTCATTGTTTTTCGTTAAAATATTTGAAAAAAAATTACTAATGAACCAATGTATTAATTTTGAGGATGAAATATTAATCTATTAACATAATTGATGTTAGAAAATATATATAGATTGAGAAACATAATTTTCACTCTTTATAGATTTTACAAACCATTAAATGTGTATTTTTGTGCTGGAGGAACAAAAAATTCATTTTTAGATATTTGGTCCATTCTGTATGTGATCTAATAACAAACAAAAGTTGAAATTGTGTTTATGAAATGGAAAAGTATCATGTATATACATTTTTGTATATTAATATATAGTTAAATAATTACTAAATATTAGTAAAATTATCTTTAATTTTTTTACCATATTACATTCATATATGGTGAATCGGATGGTCTTTAATATCATTATATTTTTTTGAGGCCCTTAAATATTCATTGATCATTAACCTTATTGTTATAGATTTCCACTATCAATCTATACAAATATTTTTACATTTCCCCGATGTATATATCTTCACTTTTTACCAATGTTCTTATACATGGAAACCTAGTTGTACGTTATTACATATGATCTTTGTACTACCCTTCCACTCTTGTTAATATGGAATTTAATTAATTGTTTTTATAATGATGGTTTTAAAAAATTTATTTTTAAATATGAAACATTTAGATTCCAAAATCAAGATTAAATTTTGCATGAATAATTTATTTATGGTGAGGATAATGTAACACCATGAAATTTTAATATATGATTTTAATATTCGATAACATATATGACACAGAACAACACTTTAATAAAGGAACATAACATCTAGTGTCCTTATGATCTATTTACTATTTTAAATATCTTATATATATTCAATATCCTAAGAAACTTGCTACATTGAGTTTAACTTGCATTACATGGAACAAAGAGTTTCATTTATATATTGGGTTACACATAAGGCCATGTTTTGACAAACAAAAATATAATATTAATATTAGTATATAATAAGATATTAATATATATAAAATTGGAATAAAGATTATAAATATGAATAACTAACTTATGAAAGTATATAATTTACACACATTTAATTTTTGTCAATTTATTATAAATAATAATAATAATAATATTTTATAATAAAATGGATTATCATTGAAAAAATGAATTTTTCATAAAAGATAGTTAGTTCAGTCTTGATGTACATAATTTAAAATCAATAATTAACAATTTTGAAAATATAATATAGAAAAATAAACTAGTATTTTGAAATTAGGATATAATAACTACATTATGGAGAATATATGTATTTTTCTGATAAATTTCATTTTTTGATGAACGGTAAAAAAATAATGAATTATAACTGAAAACTGAATTTTCATTTAAAGAATGTATAATGTAAATTGATATTATGAATTGATTTTATGTAAATTTATATCAATTTTATATCAATTAATCAAATTTTTTACATCTGATTTACGTTTATAATGATTTATTATTTAAAAATTATTTGAAATTTTGAACATTTTCAGATTAAAAATATGTTTTCACATAATGTCTATAGAATTAATTTTAAATTAATATTTCCCACATCTATGAATTGAATTTGGAATATTTTAATCCATAATTTTAATCTGAAAATTTTATAATTTCCAATAATTTCATGTTATCTTTTATCTAAAATGAATATTGAATTTAATAAAAAATAATTACAATGTTTATGGTAAAAAATTATTTACTAGGGGTTAATATAAAATGACAAGTTCTTAAATTCACTAAAAACATATTCAAAAACTATTGGATGGATATATTTAGTGAATTAAACATATTTGGTGTTATAATATTCCATTTTGGAACTTTGTGTAATATGAAAATGTAGGAGTAGCCAATTATTTAAAAAACCATGTGTATCCTCTTCCCCTTATATAAGAGGGATCCACCTACCATATATTAGTCACACATTCACACCCATTTAGATCATCAATAACTAAAAACTAACTTAAAAACAACCCTAAAATCATATTAGAATCATTATTTTGTATTAAAATCAATCATTCAGAGTATTTATTGTAAACCAAAGGAAGATAACTTAAGAATATTTAAGGTTCATCAATGAGAATCTTTATTTCCCTTCATTCCCCACCTGATTAAATTTATATTAAACCAAAAATAAAAAATAACCATAGTATCATAAATAAATTTCGATATTTTTTTATGATTTAAAGACCTAGATTATTTTACCAATCCATCAAATAGGTTACATAATCATTGTTCATGTGTATAGAGGATGACCACCTCACAAATAGATGTTGTTTGTTTTTCCATTCCACATCTCTAAGATGGGTATAATGATAGATGAAAAGTAAATATATTATATTTAAAAATATTTATACCCATAGAGACACTATATAATGTATACATTTTTACATTTCATTCCTTAGGAGATATGATAATATCACTCGGATATACAACATACTATCACCTCGCGAATCGATTTGATTCCTCTTTCACTAATGATTCACAAAGAAGATGATAAAGAATCATTTTACAATTATATGTGATATAAATGAACTAAGCATGATATTAATGAAATATTAATCATTATTTAATGATAATATACATAATTTTATTCTTACATTTTTACTCATGTAGTGATGATAACATTGTTTGTGTACGTGTGGACTACCTCCATCACATTGCGATGTGACTATTTTTTTAATCACCACACCGCATTGATGATATATATAAGTATTTATATGGTATTAATAATATTATGATCTTTATGGAATGGTAAAATATTCAATACCTCCATTCTATAGTTATCATTTAGTAATGGAAATGTTAGTAATACATACATATGACACACTCTCTCCGTGATCATCACATGCATCATTTTCATAAACATAATTCATGATTTCCATTAAAATTACCATTTATGTAAAAATATGACAATTATTTACTTTTTATTGTTATGGATATGATATATACACATGAAGTAGATCATTCATAACAAAATATGATTGAGAAAATAAGGAAATTAATAATCGAAAAAATTTTAATAATAAAAAATTATTAACGAATGACTGATAAGATTTTATAAAAGGAAAATATATGAAATAAAAATAATAATAAAATGGTTATTTAATATATCAATAAAATATTTACAACCACTGTTTATGAGGCAAAATATAGTTCATTCAAAAGGGAGAGTAAGGTAAGGGATTGTTTAACTCAATTTTTTCTCAATGCATTAATCTTATATTTCATTGATTACATCATGATAATATTATTCATGTATTAAAATTTTATTATCTTATGCTATATATATAGTTTTTTTATTTGGATTTAAATATGAAATAGATAATTGATTGATTAATTCTCACGTAATTAATATGTTTATGTTAAGGGTTTATTTCACAATATCATTGTAATCAAGATTTTTTATTCGTTAATATTATATAATGGAGAATTACATATACATTTATAAATAAATCTATTTAATTTTTACACTCCTCAAGTTATTCTTTATATTTTCAATTAATAGTACCAGTTTTTTACTCTTTGGTACTTAATGGGTTTTACGAAATGCTTTCAATAAAATCTAACCTCATTTCTCTCTTGAGTTGAAAATATGTTTTCTTTCAAATAAATGTTTTCTAATTATTTTTCTAAAATGATTTATCATTTATGAAAGTTAAATCCATTTAATTTTCACCCATTTTTCCTTATATAATTTTTTTCAAAATAATACTATTTATTTTACAAAACAATTACCATTTGATTTTTCCAAAAAAATGAATGAAATCTTTTGGCAATTTTCCAAACTAGGATCCTTCCTAAATATTTTATAGTTCTATGGGGATTTTTACTTTTTTGGGTGAAATATAAAAAAGTATCCATTTTAATCAAATTAATTTATTTGAATCTTCCATTAGATTTTATCAATGTTATTTGAAAATAAATTTTAAATTTTATTTTAATGAAAATGTCATAAAAAACATCAAAATGAAAATGATCTTTTCTTGAAGAACATTTTTAAATATATTTTTTTTATTTTTATTTAGAAATGAAAAAAAAACCTTTATTATTACTCTAATGGGTATATGTTATATTAATACAATTCTTATTAATCCCATAGATGGGTTTCGATCATTTTTACCAATGATAGCATTAATATTCGCTTCCTTGTTTCATTTTTGTCGCCAGTAACTTCCCATTAGAAAATTCTAATTCCTGTGATAATTGGAAATTAAAAATACATTGAATATACATATTATTTATCAGGGATTTATTTATTTCATAAACCAAATTTAACTTCTACATAGGTTGTTTTAGGATGAAGGAAAATTTTTTATCCTGGGAAATAGTGATAAATATGTATTGTTTACTCAATATAGATATTTTTTAGGGAACATTATTTGTGAATTAAATACATTATTATATATTTGAATAATTTTATAAACATGTATGACATGTGTTTTTTATAATTATAGATAACCCCTTGATACATTGGTTGTACAATGAGACAAATTACCATCCTTGCATTTCTTAATTTGGTTTTCACCCAGTATATTTGAAATAGTCATGTGAAAGGTATTGATAGTAAAGGCATAATGTACCTTGAAAAAATGTAATCAAATAATTAATCATTTTATTTATTCAATATTCATTTATTAATAACTAGGAAATTTTCATGATGACATTATCTCTATATTCATTTTATTACCAGTTATTGATTAAATGACATCTGTTTACATACATTTACCTTGAAATATTGATTATGAATTATATATTAATGTAGAAAATTTATCTAAGTGAAATTTATGATCAGTTATTTACCTTTCAAATTTTGTTAGTACCCATGATAATTTTTTCATTAATAGTATCTTTAAAAGTACTTTCTTTTCATTTTATTGACATTATAGATTTCTTCATTAATTATGATTTTTCCATAATGAATATTTTTATTGATTCATTAATTCTTCATTATACTTGAACATTACATATAATTTGATCTCTCCCTTATTTGTTCCTTTCCCCTAGACTCCATGAAGTTTACAATGACATATATGAATTTATAGTCTTGAGGGAATAATGATATTTCAGAAAATAATGTTATAATTTATGTATTCAAATGTAATTTAGTAAAAATGTATATATACAGTTTACCAATATTTCTAAACAATTTATTCTTTTAGTACGTGATTTACTTGTATCTTATTCAAATATATCAAAGAAGGCACCCACTCTAGGAAACTAAAGTGGAGGTCACTATATTTGACCTAACATTGCATTTGTTATATATTCTAAAGAAGATAAATATTAATATTACATGATAATAAATATTCAATATTTTCTATTTTTAAAGTGTCTCATGTAAGATTGATTTGGTTTTTAGAAATCTATATTACATCTAATCTGGACCAGAGGGTTTATGAATGTGTAGTTTTAAGACAATGAATATGTTTGTGTATTTTGGTACAAATTTTCTACTAAAGATGTTATATATTATTAACTCAGGAACATTGAGCACTATATAAGAATTACTCAATTTATATAAAACATTAATTGGCCTGCTATTTTAGATTTAATCAACCATTTTTGAGAAAATATCAATAATACATCAAACAATGTTAGAAATTGAATAATAGAGTTTTAGGGATATTATGTGTAAAAAAAATTAATCGTGTTGAGCCAAAATTTTAAAAAAAGGTACTCGAGTGTAGATGGAGTTCGTTCCATTAAAATTTATATAACTTAGGAGGAATTTAATTATGCTGCTTTCATAATCTTTTGATTTGAGAAATATTTTTATTCTGATCATGATTGAATGGAACAAAGTCATAGTTTAGTTTTAGAAAAAAATGTGTGATGAAAATTGAATCATGGAAAAAATAATATTTATATCAAGTCTTGGATCATTTAAAAACTAAAAAAACTACCAAAAAATCCACATATACATACAGTTTTAAATCGTGGTTATAACCCCTAATACTATGGTTATAGTCTATACCCATGGTTTTCAAAACTATGCCTTATTAATGAATTTATAAATCATTAAGATAAACCAATGTTTAGAAATATTCTTTTAACATGTTTATGAACTGTTGAAATAGGTGTATTCAACTATTTCATTAACCTTTCACCCATAGTTTTGAAGTAGTGGCTATATGATTTAAAAAATCATCTTCCACGAGTTTTGATCCCTAGACTACCTATATAAAATTCACGCACCTGACCACTACACCACATTGGTTTATAGGTATATAAATATATATTTACTTATGTAAATTTTTCTAAACTGTGTATAAAGGTGGAAAAATATAGAAATAGGTGTTCCTAAAAAAATATTCCTACCTTATTGTGAGAAATCTATAACCATGGATTTCCATAGTTGTGGTTATAGTTCAAACATATTCCCTTAGTTTTTGGAGAACAATAATTATTGGTTTTTAACAACTCCCTATACGTACGTTTTTTCAAAAATAACATAGGTTTATGTCTTGAAAAACCCCAATTCCAATGGTTTTCCAAAAACTGTGGGAATAGGGCAGAACAATACCCACAATGTTTTCAAAACCATGGGTATAGGTGAAAATTTCCGACCAATACACATGGTTTTCCAAAAAACATGTGTACAGATTCTCATCCAACACCTATAACAATGGTTTTTTGGAAAACATTGGGTGTAATTGTGACCTATACCCATATTGTTTTCCAGAAATATGGGAATAATGTCATTATCCAAGAGTAAAAAGAGTCATAAATTTTTTTAATTTATTATTGTAATCATTTATTTATATTGGCACAAAGAACTGGTTGAATATGATTGAATTCAAATATTTTTAAATATGATGACGATGAATAATTTTTTAATAAATTGAATGTTTCTTTTGAACATTTGATATAATTTTTTGAAATCTTGTTGCAAGGGGAGCTCATATTCGTACTAATTCTGGTGGTCTTGACATGTGACTGATTGAAGGAGCCCAATTTAATTATAATGATGAAATTTTGTTATGAAACAGAATAATTTTTTTCATTGATGGGGATAAATAATATCATAATTATATATTATTGACATAAAATAAGGTTAAAATGAGAACCATCTAGGAAGAGAAAATTCACAAAATGAACATTAGAAGACCAGTAGATCATTTAAAAAAATTGTTAATTTAATTATGTAGTTTATTTAGAATGATTTAAAAGTGATAAATTCCATATTATATGTTTGAATGAGTGGAAAAATTTTGGTTGAAACATTAAAATTGTCTCCAGGATGTAATTTCAGAGAGGATTATAAAGAGAGGTGGATATTTGAAGAGGGGGAAATTAACTCAACAGAGATTATTTATCTTAATTTTTATTATTTTTTTATCATTTTTTTAATATTTAGGAAAATAATTATTCCTTTTTTTATTTTAAAGACCATTTATGGCTAAATCAACTGTAGTTTAATAAATATTTTCTGATAATTTCTTTTAAATATCTTCATTTAAATAATTTTAGAAAATACATCACTACCTTTCTATAACATTATTCTTGTTTTAAATCATTTATAATTTTAAAAAACAAGTTATAGTTGATATTATAAAAAATTCATGACCTTAAAAAAGTATGTATCTAAACATAATTTTAAAAAATTTCTTCTGATCAATAAAAAGTATAATGTCAGGATTAAATAGAAATTAAATTTTAATAAAAATGATAACACAAATTTCTCATTGCTGATATTGATTATAAATTAGAATAATAATTTAATGAAATCACCCATATATTGATGCGTATAATTTTGATCTGAAAAAATCTATTGATATTTATATAAGTAAAATATTCAATATTTAAAAATTTAAAAAATAGCCCCATGAATTGAATATATAAATTAAATCACCATTATATTTTTTTCTTCTATTGGTTTACAGAAATTGTGTTTTTTATAACCAATTCTATATAATTTTAATAAACATTCACCATTCACTCACTCTATACTTTACTTTTACATGATTAATTCACAAATGTATTGTTATGTGTTATTGAATTCATTTTTTTGTTATACTTTTTTATTTTTAAAATATTAATTTATTTCCTTCCCATGAGATGTGATCCCACACTTTTGTACTAGTTATAGTAGAGATTAAGTAACAAAATTATTTTGTTATCTTTTTTTGATGATATAGATTAAAATTTTGGACCTATTTCTATGGATGTGTTCATGTTAAAAAGATTATTTAAATTTCAATAAATATGGAAAACAAATATATTAAAAGAAGAACAAAAAATGATCATAACTAATTTCGTTTTTCACAAAACAAATCATAAAATTATTCATGGAATTGGTGTTCATAAATGAATGAATGTATATAAACTGAAAATAAAATTTTATTAATACTGTATGAAGGTATTTATTTGTGCTAAAATAATTTAGAAAATTCTAAATTTTAATTTATATATGACTCTTTTGTTTGTTGTGTATTATGGAAAACCATCACTTTATTAAGTAGGTACCCTAAGAAGAAATCAAGAGACATATATCAATTTATCTATGATATAATGATAACATTTTATGCTCTACTAATGAAAATTACATATTAATTAGAAAATTTTGGCAGAGATATACTAGGTATAATTAGTTCGGTTTTTAATAAAATAGTGGACATTAAATTTTGGAGATGTCGAGAGTAATGGAGTATCAACAACCTTTTCTATCTGAAAAATATTTTGTACATTGGGATGAACAAATGGGATATGAATATAGGGATGAAACAATCTAATTATTCAATTTTTCTATTCTTAAATGGATTAACTAATGGTAAATCTTTTACCTTTATTAGATACTTATATAATGTGGATCATTATATTATAATTAAATTTATGTGTGAGGATGAGGTGAATATTTTTTTCCCATTCATTAAATTGAAATTCTTGTAAGCAGTTTCGATAATTACATAGATGTTTTATGACATCATTTAATATGTTTATAAATTTTATACAATAATTTTTTTGTTGATATCAAAGGGATATATTATGAATAGATTTTCATGTTTAATAATGTTAAGGGAGTGTAATTTCATGATTCTATAGATCAGTTTAGAGACTATCTTTGGTGTTTTTCCCACTACTCACTCCCCTACCATTTATTGATGGGTTATTTCATTGTTGTTGTTATACATATTTTCTGAAATATTTTAAACCAAACCACTAGAAGTAATTACATGGATAAAATTGATGTGGAATTGAGGAAAATATACACCGTAATTTCAAAAATATACCAACAATAAATATTTAGGATAATATATTTTAATAGAGGTGAAAACACAAATTTATCATAAGAAATGTACTACAATCCTGATTAAATTAACAAAAAGAATTATTCATTAATGATCAGAATAAAATCAAAGTGAAATACGTCATTATTATTTAAATTATGGGAAATATATTCGTGAAAAAGATACTCATTATGGGATGTAAGTCAATTTTTAAAAGTTGTATCCAAAATTATATATTCATACAAAACCCACTATATATAATGATTTTACTAGATATGGGACTATATTTATTTATAATAATACCATATTCTAAAATTTATAGAACCCTATCTAATGAAACAAGACAAATCTATATTGAAATCTATAAAGAGTGATCATGTAACCCACAGTACATGGAATCTAAAATTTTCTTAATAATCAATTTCCAAACTGATATTGAGGAAATTTATATCCTTTGATAATAATACGAGGTATTGTGAATAAATGTTAAATTAATCAGATTCAAAAAAGCATAACAATATTTCAAAAAAATTAAAATGGATTCTATAATTCATAACATAGATTTATAATAAGGGAAATTGGGTAAATACATTACAATTATAGACTAGATAAATCTATAAAGTATCACTAAAATTATTACTTTAGAGAGTGACATGGTAATTACCACAATAAGTTGATTCACAAATAATGAAAATGATAGGGGTTATCATATATAAGTTAAATCCATGAGTATATAAGAAGGTGGATATAAATAAAAGTAAAATAACAAATCTGGAATTGTGTATAGTTATCATGAATTGGAGAATTTTTTTTAATAAATCATTGAAATGAAGAATGAAAGAATTCAAATGAGAAATTAAAAATAGGAAGGATAATTTTGAGGAACATTTGAAGAACATAACCATTTTTCTGAAAAACATTTCCGAAAATATTATTTTGTATTAAAAAGTAAAATAAATGAACAATGAAACTAAACATTAAAAGATTTATAAATTTTTGGAAAACTATTTGTAAATATTATATTCATAAAATCATTGGTCAAATCCCCAAAATATTTAATAATTAATAATTATTATTCTATTAAAAATACATTAGAGTATATTTTTATATATAGATTAACTGAGGTGTACAATGTTGTCCTTCATAAATCAATCCCTTCTAAAATCAAATATTTGACTGGTTTTCTCATACCATTCACCTTATAAAATAATATATAGATGAATATTTTGTTTTTCCATGGTGGGAGATTAAATAAAAATTATTAAACATTACTCCAACAATTTCAATTATGCTTGTTGAAACCGAAAAAAAATCTTTACAACTAGCTAATCAATCTATTACAAGATCCATTTGGAAAGTGGATTACCATTAGGCCTATGTGGTTAAGATGTTTTGTCTACTACTTTTATCATAATTAATAATTAAAGTTATAATAAAATCATTTTCAATCTTGGTAAGCCTTTTATAGCTACCAAAAATTCTATGGTATATGAATATAAAGAGAATAGAATCATCAATTATCATGAAAAAATGGAGGAGTTTAATGTGTTTAAAATTTTTATAGAATCCACAAATGATAAAAACTACTACAAAGATTAAATTAAAGAGTTAGTTTAACTAGAGGATGAAGTTTATGAATAATTATTAGGAATAATTTAATTTTTTTAATAAACCTATATTTGCTAAAAATTTCTTGGAAATTGATTAGTGTAAGGAGGGGGAAACCATATAGCCTTTTTATTGTATGGATTATAAAAATACATATAGAATATTGTATAACTTAACTGATCCATGGAATATTTTTTTATATAAATTATTTCACCAAAATGGGATTATATTGTGAGTTATGTGTTTATAACCACTACCATATATTTCAAATGGGGTTTAATCAGTTATTAATCCATGTGTTGATTATTTTATGCAAGGAAAAACAATTCCTGGTCATTGAAATAGAGAATTATTATAGACACACCATTAGGAATGATGTTTAATAAAAAATAAATTATCCCTAACAATGGGAGTCGATGTTTTGACTAATATTATTGAATGAAAGGAATATCTATAAAGGGTGGAGACCCTCTTGTTGGGGTGTGGGTGTATATTTGGCACTATTAAACCATAAAAAATGCTCTCCTATACAAAGATTATCCATTTTTAAGATAATGATTCTAAAAAACATTTTTCTTCTTCGATCCACTCATAGAATACAAATATTCTAGTTTCCAGTGTGATACTTGTGGATGTAAGAGTCGTATGGTTATGACTTGATGACCACCATTATGAAAACTCCATTATAAATGATATAAATACAATATTCATCAATTGAGGTAAACAATATTTATTTTTATTTTTCGATATAGGTTCATTTTTTGAGTTAGATCAATTACAAAAATATTAATCTTCCACTACATTAGTTATTTAATTTTATTACAAATCCATAATTTGTATTTGAGAAACATTCATTTTAAAATATACACATTTTTCTTTTTCTTATATTGAACATTCCCGTCATACAGTATATGATTCCATATTTTATTATATAAAATGACATGGCTAAATTTAAGTTGTTAGATAATCTTCCAGATACTATTTTTTATTAGTCACAGGTTAAGAATATGATGTACCATAAGGTACAATACATTGAATACCATTTTCATTGTTCAATGTCATATTCTATGGTATGGGTGGAATCTTATGATATAATTAAATACAATGTTTTGTGAATATAGATCAATTAATCAAAAAATTATAAATGAGATATATTTGATTACAACTCACCTTTAAATACAAGGCATCAAGGATATCTATATATGGTGAAATATGTGATAATAATAATAAACACTTACCCTTTCACCAACTATGATATTAAATGAATTTTTTAAAATTAGGTGATCTGAATAAGATTAAGTTGGTAGGATACATTTTTTTAAATTGTCTCTCACATAAGGATTAACTAGTTACTGACATAACATAATATTAATCATTAGTACATACACAGTAAAACAATTTAATAAGGATACATGTATGAAATAATATACCATTTCAAATTCGATATATGATTTATAAAAATCATTACAGAACTATATAATCTAAATTATGGTTGGTACAACCCATATAAATCCGAATATTTTGTTTAATCCAAAAATGATGAAATTCATATTATATAAAACATTCATATTATTTATAAATTGTATTTAAATATGTATTTATCCACAATAACGTAACTATTTACACGAAAAAAATATGAAATTTTCATATTTATATCTCATGTTTGGAAAAAAAATAAATATTTATTTTTTCCTATTAAATATTGATATCTATATATTTGTTATTTAATTTTAATATTTTGTATGGAATAATGTAATAGATATGTTAATATTTATAGATTTTTAAGAATTCATATAGGAATAAAACATTAGATAATAATGATTATATTATATTAAATAGTTAATTTGAAACATAAAAATAACTTTTTAAATTATATAGCATAACATATAATTTAGAAATAAACTGTTTATTTATAAATTATTATTATAATTTATAAAAATTTTACAATTTTAAAAATAATGAATAATATAAATAGGGTTGTTATAAAATTATTTACTTTTCATAACATTTAATATTATATTTCTAATTTATAAGTCCTTAATTAAAGAAATTAATTAAATGAGAACACCCTGTTTTTTAGGAATGACTTGATCATGATTTAATTAATAATTAATATATGATATTTGGATTATGTAAACAATATAAAATTAAATAGAAAATATTAATATTTCATTTAATATCGCATATTTAAACTACATTCAAAATAATAAATAAATTTAAATAGTAATTCTTAGAATAAAAAAATATAATTACTTGATTATAATTGTCTATAATTAATTAAAAATTGATAATGTATTTATTAATAGTATGGTTTATAAAAGTTTATCTCATTTTTAAATGTGTGATTTTTTCATTTTTTAAAAGGTATTATCCACTTCATCTATAGTTAATATTTTTATATTAGGAATCATGATGAATGATTTATTTTAATGGAGCTTAAAATTCTCTTAGTCATTATTATACATGAATCTTAGCATTCATATATTCTGTACGATAATGACCATAACTTTTTTATATCTTAACTAGTGATTTTACTGGCTTATGAAAAAACATTAGTTTTATAAAATGATTTATACATATTTGGTGTTATAATTATGAAGGAATTAACATCTCTCGTGGGTAGAGTGTCTTTGAGTAGAGGGAATTTAGGTTGGATTATTAACTAGATTGGAGGATTATTCATTTTCTAGAGATGCAAGGGATTCCAATCTATCAATATAGTCTTAATAATTTATAGATTAATGATTTTATATAATTATACACATTTACATTAAATTGATTATAGACCATTATAATTAGATGAAATTTGATATATACAAATATAGTTGGATTTTAATTTGGGTTAGTAAAAAAATAATTATCTTGTATAAAGGGTAACATATCAATATGGTTTGAAAATAATGATTTATTGGAAGGAATATTATTAAAAACTAAATCATTATATATAGGAATACATGAAATGAAAAAAGAACTGTATTATATTATGAGATATTAAATCCCCTTCAAATACTATGTTTTAGATTCCATTGAAAATGGAACTTGTCAAGACCATGATTTTCCAACCATGTTGGTCATGAAAAATTTGGGTGCCCTAAGATAATATTTATTTACGGTATATAAGTAATATATAGAGTTAATAGTATTATGTTTCATTTATTGGAATTTTTTTGGTTTACACTTTACTAGGACACCCTAATTTGATTTTGTTACCAAAGGGATAGAGAAGAGTTTTAGAATATAATGGATTAGGAAAAGAGTTATATACTCATTTATCCAAGAGTTATATTTGATATTATTAGGATTATTCCTTTATTAAAATAAGTGGTGAGATAAACACCAAAGTAAACTCATTTAAAAATGAAATATAACGATGAGCCATAAATGGACACATAAAGATAAAAAAATAAGTTGTCATTATTGTGGGTGTTTATTTAATAACAGTAGTTATAAAATATTTGTTAAATATTATAGTCATATGATAATAGATAGTATATTAGATTATATAATCATCATCATTTTATAGGAATTTTAGATAAATCTATCATAAGAGAATATTAATTTAAGTAACTCTTAATGCTAGTTACTACGTTCTGTTATGAAAATCCTTTCCTATGAAACTAACTATTGATATTTTACAATAAATGATTCTAGGATCTAATGGAATAAAGAAATAACTCAGTTTTTGTTTCAATAGAATCATATTCATGATACAAAAATTAATATTAGTCTTGGATTATATATTAATTATGATTGGATGGGACAATAACTACGAGTGAATGGAGGTTTCATTTAAGAATATGTTAAATTTTAAAATTAAATATTATATTATCAAATGAAACTATTGGATGATGGCTTTGAGATAAATAAAATATCACTCTATATTTTTAAGGTGATTAGTATATATAAATTTGGAATGCGATGTCTTGGTTTTAGTGTTGCATTGACTATACATGTTGAATAATGTTCATTATGGAGAAAAAAATTTAGATAGAAACTAAAATAATTTTTCTTCATAAATACAATAAATTTCATTGAAACATTGAGTAATATAAAAGGAGGAGAAATTATTATACAGTGTAGAATTATCAAGAATTTCAAAAGATGTTTTGGAAACATCATATAATATACATGTTAGGTATAAATGTAAAAGAAATTAATTATTTTTTAAGGTCATTTGATACCAAATGTATACATTCAAAATTCTTTGAATATTCATGATTCTAAAGTCAAATTAATAATTAATATAGTTTAATGTTTTAACTAAATGGATGAATTTAAGAGTAACAATATCAAATATTGGAATGTATTGTATGATATAGTGCTCAAATGGATTTAAGAAGTGGATTTAAATCTTCATCACATTTATTTAACATGAAAAGATATTTTTTCATTAATATAGAGTTTCTTTGAAAATATTTGATAAGGGATTAAATAAACATATTCAACATATTTAATAACATGTTTTTGATCATGAAAAGTAAAATGATGTTTAATCTTGAATGGTAGTGTTTTTATTTATGATTGTGAAATTAGCAGTAATGATTCCACCAAAATAGCAAGAAATTTTAAATAATAAGATTGCATTTTTCAATGTACATAAATGAATAGGAAAAATTATAATATATAGAATGAATATTTTTTCAGAATAATATTCATAAAGTTAGAAAATAATAACAATTTATATACACAAAGGAGTTTGTGTATCCTAGAATGTTATCATAAAGAGAATATCATTTCTTCGAGTTCTGTGGGAGCATTATGTTCTTGATTTTTATAAGTATTAATTTTGAAATAAATATTATTGTAGTCAAATATATTTTCCATTAAATATACTAAAAGAATTTATAATGTGTTTTTATTGTAATCATTTAAGTAAATACATTAGTTACGACATGATTTTAGGTGGAACAATTCATATAAAGCGTTCAAATAATGAGTATGATATACTTAGATAGAGTTCCAAGTAGATAATAAATGTTATTAACATCCTAAAAAATGATGATGTAGAGTAAAAGAGTTAAAATACATTCAAGGATGTAATCATATTAAATATGATCCCTACATCTCACCAGTATTCAAAATATATTTCATTATTGGAAATTTTAATTAAAGGGTTTATTAGGAGGGGTTTTTTTATAGAGGCAAAATATGTGGAAAAATTACATATAGATGTAATAATTTTACTAATACCCATAATAGTGCAATAAGATCAAGGTTATTCTGGAAGTTTATCATATATTTTATGTTTGATAGTCTTTCATGAATTTTTTTATTAATATTACTAAAATTATTTTTGGAGAATATAATTTATTATGTTGTATTAAATTAAATCTATATCTTATCATTATTTTAAGTTATATATTTTTATTGCATGAAGTGAAATGATATATATCACCTAAATTGTATATTATAATTATCACTAATAGATGATAAAAACATATTTTTATGGGATTTCATTATGTGTTATGTTTAGAATGTATTGAATTTTTATAATTTATATGAATAACTATATATGTTACAGTGAATATACTATTGAGAAAATAAGTTCAGACATATTATCATAGAAAATGAAACAATGTTTATAAAAAACATTGATATACCTAGTTGTGTATAATTATGAAAACTTCATAGTGTTTAAGGTCAGTTAAATAACCAGTATGAGAACCATAATACATTGGTTCCTTTATTACATAATCCATGAGTCTAAGCTAATCAGGTTGTGTTTGAGAATGTTGTAGATCATGTCATCAATTAGAGAAAAACAAAGACGATATGTTTACACTCGAATTAAAAGGAATGGAATCCAGGAAATTAATTTAATTATATTTTGGAAATGATTGTACATGAATAGTAATGTGACATGTGATGTGATAAGATACATGTATGAAGGACATGTTATTCTATCATAATAATTCGACGACCAATTTTAGATAATCATTAATGTATTAGTTTTCAAACATAATATTGAATTGTTTCATGTCTAGTGGCCACATGATGTTAGAAAAAATGAATTATATTTGCATAAATAATTTATATATTATACATATTGAGGTTTTCATGTTCATATGAAATTCGATAAATTTTATACAATATCACATCAGTTCCCTGAGTAGATTTAGAAACACTGACATTTTTCTAGAGGTTTTTGTTTAGATAAATAAAAAAATATAGGTTTTTTTCATTAATAAAAGGATCATAGGGTCAGAAAAAGATTCCTTAGAGTTTGTATTATATTTTATAACTATGTTTTTTCTAAAATGAAAACTATTTTCTAGACATAATCAAAATGAAATTTCATGTATTTGAAATCTGTTGTAATCTTTTTCAAAAACTATATTATAGATTTCAGTTAAATTGAGAAATTGAATAATATTAACTAAAAATTGGTATAAAATATTATATGATATAAATAATTATTTTCATATTGGACAACCAATAAATAAATTTCTATATGAAGGGTTTAAATTCCATAAATTTCAAGGATCATATATAATTAAAATTTTAGATAATTCAGAAATATTATTACCTATCAAACCATAATAATGCAATATGTAAACATCCACTCAATTCCCTTAATTTTCCAAAAAAATTGATAATTATATTTTAAAACATGTTTCATTTATTACCCTTTTTTATCAATTAATATTTGTCTACATAGTAAGGAAGATTTAACATTTTAATGTTCATAAATATTCTTTAAATCTATGAAAAATATTGAAAATATGGGACAAGAAATAAAATCTTATGTTGAGGTATAAAAATAATGGAATCCCATTACTCTGGTGAAAAACATGAATAACCATGACATTGTTTACCTTTTTCAGAAAACAAAATTAATAATATATCTAAATCATATAAACATTATAATTTGTTTTTAAAATACGTCCATTTAAATCAATTTTTAAGAATATGAAAACCATGAATTTCTCATAAATTCATTTTTTTAAAAAAATTAACTTTTCATCATTAAATTTTCATAATAAATCCTTATATTATCAAATCAAAATATTTCAATATAAATTATTTGAAATAATGAAAAACGCCTCTTTGAAAATCATATATATAACCCCTGTTAACTCATGTTTAACCCATGATGAAGAAAACGCTTCCTAGTTAATTCCATAGAAGTAACCTGCTTGGTTATCCCTCTTATTTTACTCCTTTGATGTTTATTAATTACCCAATTAATTTGAGAGGTATATTGGGCTCACCCACCACAATGAGATATATCAGGCCCACCCATGATATTATAAAATTATCAAGCACCATATCATGGGGAGATAATTAATAATATTTTAACTTTTCCTCTTAGAAAACTTCAAAAATACTTTGAAGTAATAAAAAAATCACATTACATATCAATATATAAATAATGGAAAATTCCATTTTTTTAAAATACTATAAAATAAAATATTATACAAAAAAAGTGGAATTAAATTTATTAATTTTAAAATAAGAAACATTTGAGAGTAAGATTGAAAAAAAATGACATGATGGGGGGAAATTTAGATCATGCCTTATATGTCTAAAAACATACACATTACACTTTAGTAAAAAACATCAACAAAAAAAACAATTAAACATAAATAATATTATTTTTTAATGTTTTTTAAAAGTAAAAAAGTAGTATAAAATAATGTTTAACATAATTTTAATTATAATAAATAACATTAATGAAACATTTTAAAGAAAATAAATATGGAGAATAAATATTTGAAATGAATACATTAAAACAAAATTGTAATGAATATTATATTACCATGTTCATATAATTTTAATAAAGAGATAATTAATGGAGAGAAGTTGAAAAGTATTTTCAAAAAAAAATTAATTTTATTAAATTAATGAAAAAAATACATCCATAGGGTAGTTTTTACACCCAAAAAAATAAAACATGTAGTAAGTGACCTAAGTCTTAAGTTAATGAAATTGAGATGATATATCCCATTAACTCATCTCCGACACACAGAAGACTTTTTTTTGAATAATTTATAGTTATCATATTTTAATTATTTATTTTCAAAAGAACCATTTTGAGGTTTATTACTTTTTTTAATCCATTTTATTTCATTTATTACCTAGTTATATATAGTCACTAAATTGACTAATTTCATGTCAAGTATTCAGTTCATAATTCAAAATCAACTTATGTTGGTTTACCATGGTCAAATGGGACATGGTTCCAGAATCTAGAGTATAAATCCAAAAATAAACACAATTTATATAAATACAATATACATTAATAAACATCTATTTATTATTATTATCCTAATAAATTAGTTATATCCTTTCACAAAGATGTGAGTCTATTCAAAGACATGAACAATGTTTTAATATATCTAATGGGTGGATGATAACTATAATGGATAAATTTTTTGTTTTATAAAATCGTAAATATGTTATAAATTTCATATTTATTCATTAAATAAATCCCCATTATAGTCCATGTGACGTAATGATGGTCAATAAATCACATTGCTGAATGGAGGTGGTAGTCCACACATATGAATGAGTGGCATGATAATTTTAAAGAAGGTGGACAGGTAATAAATTAAGTAATATATTTTCGTTAAGAATTAATAACTAGGATATAAATATCACATATATTAATTTTATCCATAATTTTTACAATCTATGAATGCAAATTAGTGAAAATGAATCAAAACACTTCATGTTTCTGTTAGTCTACATGTATGCATGAATAATGTTTTTGTTTCCTATATGATGGAAAAGGAGATGTAATTCAGTTGTTCCATCAACACAATAAAATTTGATTTAATTTAAGGTCCTTTTTTATTATATTATTATGGTAATAAAATATTCTAATGGGGTGGAATACCAAAAAATGGGATTTCTGTTGCTAAAACCTTTTTCAGTGCTAAAAAATGTGTGGATAAAGGGTACTTTTAACATTACTAAAAAAGATCTCTTAAAAGTTTCACTTTATTAGTGTTTTTAGCACTGTTAAAGGGCCCCCAGTTATCAATGATTTTTTAATAGCGCTAATAGGGGGCTTTATCAGCATTTTTTTCCATAATGATGATAAAAGGGTATAAAAAATAATATATTAATATAGAAATATATAAGTATATTTATGTTGATATAAATATAATATATATTTTTTAAATATGTTTTAGATAATTATAAATAAATATTTCCTCTTAATATATAAGATATGTTGTGAAAATTGATTATAAAATATTCCAAAAAAATATTAATTAATAATTTTCTAATTATCATCGACTAATAATAGTTTAATAAAAAATTTAAGGCACAAAAAGATTAATTAGAGATCTAAAAGAATTTTAAAACGTAACTCAAACATCAAATGACCATAACTTTTGATCCTGGTGTCTGTTTGAGCTCTACAACATTTAAAATCAAATCCTTTAATGAGATCCTCACGATAGTGACCAAAGGGAACCTTTTATTAAATTTTTTAAGGCCAAACATGCCCAGAAGGCCTACAAAACTGTGTTTTTAGTCTGAAAAACCAAATTTTTTAACATTCGATGGAATTCCAGCCACTTTAAAGGGTTCTTTTTGACCTTTTTCATTGGTGGATGAATTTATTCTGAGGGTTTAAATTTATATTGATACTACGGATTTGAAATTTTATCATTTCTCTCATATTAATGTTATTTATATTCAATTATATTATAATATATACATATTTTTTTATATATTCACACATAAAAATTTAATTTTATAAATACATAATTAATAATATTTATATATAAAAAATATTTCTCAATATATAATAACTATCTAAATAAAAATATAATATCCATTTTTAAAAAATACAAATATCTTAATATTTATATACTTAAATGACGTTTGTGTGTGTGTGTTTGTATTTTTGTTCGTCTGTATTGAAAAAAGAATTAATATTATCTATATATTTGAATCATATGTATATACATTTTAATATATAATATTTTTAAATATATATAAAAATGTAAAATTATACATACAAAAACACATATAATATGGGTGTGTGTGTGTTGTATATATGTATTTATTTATTTATAAACAGAAAAAAAGAATATTTTATTTTTTCAACATATAATAATATATGAATAATTATATAAATGTATAAATATAACTATATATGTATATATACATATTAATATACGAATATATATACATATATTAATATATATATATATATTAATATAGCTAAATATATATATTAATATAAATATATTTATGTTAATATAAGTATATATTAATATATGAGTAAATGTAACTTAATATATATATATATATATATAAATATATGTATTAATAAATGAAGAGAAATGAAATATGGGGGAGTGGTAAAAGCTTAGGGGCACATGCAATGGGTCCAAAGTTCGAATCTAGGAGAGTTGGGTCACGCACGCATGTGGAAGAAAGGCTAGCACTTTTAAATAGTGGGTCGGGCACTGTTAAAGGCTGGGGGGCGTGCAGGCTGGGGCATGTGGGTTGGTGTCGGGGTGTTGTTAAAGGGGGCATAAAAGCTCTGTTAAATCCACTCTTTAATTGAAAAAATATTTATTTATTTATTTACATTTTTTACTTTAATCCGTGATTTTAAAAATGAATTTGCAGTTGTGGTGCAAGGAGAGAAAAATGAATTATTTTTGTTCAGAATTATACCACATATTTGAAAACCCTCCTTTGGATTACTCCTTATGCCTTCTAGTATGTGTCCTATGGTAAGAGTAGTACCTATAATCAATGTTTAAATGGGTCGGTTATTTTGGGCTTGAGAGATTAAAATATTTGTGGAATACTTGAAAGGAGATTCCATTTTATAAGTGAGGTGGGTGGAAAACTCCTAAATATAAGAAATATTAATATTAATTTGTGTTAAAATCATTAAAAACTCATAAAAATTCCCGAATCATCAAATATACTGAGTAACGATTGAATATATACTTAAAAAATAAATAGTATATATTTTTAGTTGTCATTGTAAACTCTATATTTTAGATTAAACCCCTCTTTTAACGTATTGAACTATAACTATAGGAATACATCTATCAATATTTAAGGGCCATTAAAGTAATTATAAAATTTAAAAGTTTAAATTGAGGTATTTATGATGGTATTTAAAATTTACTATCCACATGAGTGAATAGAAGAATTTTATAATTTTATAGATACATAAAAAATATTTTTGACCATGAATATTAGTTAATTTCATTTTCATGACTATTCATGACATGACTTTAAAGTCATCAACATATAAATTTAATTTGAAAATAAACTCCTTTAAAATCACAAAAAATTATAATTATCAAAAAAAATTGAGGTAAACTACAATTAATAAATAATATATTACTATCAATTTTTATAGGAACTAATTTAATTTTTCATTCGTTTACATAAGTGAAACATTTCCCTTACGTAATAATTCAATTTAATTATAATATCTCTAAATATTGAAGATAAATAACTATGATAAAAATGAATTATTTACCTAAATTTTAAACATTTATTTTCATTAATATATTACTTATTTATAAATTAGAAAATATTAAATATATTAAATGAGATAGAGAGAGTTACATTGGGTAATTTTTCATACCTTAAAATATTATAATGGAATTAATAAAAATTTATTTTCACAAAAATAAAATATTTCAAAATTTAGGATAGTTCTGGTTGAATTGATCCTATAAAATCATGTAAATACATTCACCAGATCTATTTTCAAAAATTGTCCCATAATATTATCCTTAATTAACATGTTTTACCCATTATAGGGGTGATAAAATTTTACAATTGCAACTCTTTAGTTTGATTAAAAAATAAATTGAAATTTTCAACTAATTTTAACCTCTGATCATATATAGAAGATACTTATTTTGGGATTCAATAATTAGAAATGAAATAAAAAAATTTAATATAAATCCAAAATTCACAACAAAATAATGTTCTTATAAAAATGGTTTTCCAATCATGAAATGAATCTATACCATTTTATGTAGAATGATGATAACTATAGAATAAATTAGATTTTTTAATCAATGTGATATTAATTTTCATTGAATAGAAATACAATAAATAATTATACAATCAATTTACCTATTAAAATAATACATTCCACTTTTTTCAAATATCACCATTTTTCAATATTAACATAAAAATAAATATCTTCAAAAAAATTTAAAAAAATTAATCCTAATAACTTTATTGATTAATTATTTCAAAAAATGATATTATTTTTTCCAAGATAAAATTTATAAATGTATTATAAAAATTATTAATTTCCACCAACAAAATTATATAAAACTCATCTTTGAAAAAATTAAATTTTAATGCATTAAATTACATTATTTTCATTAACTAAAAAATAATAATAAATAAATTAATATTAATTCATTAAATTAAACAAATATTCTAATAATTTATTGAGAATCATTAATTAATACTAATTATTTTAAAATATCTAGATAAAAAAAAATTTCGAAGATAAATACTTTCTTAAAAAATATCAATTTTACATTAAAAGGATGTTGTTTTTATTTAAATAAATTTATAATAAATTTTTTACTTATGACCCATTTTAAAATGTAAAACCTTTCTAAATATATTTCCTAGAAATAGTGGTCTTATTATTACATTCCCAAGCAACAACTATGTCAAAAAAATTACATTTAAATATTGTTCTTTTATAACTATATCATAATTGATTTTAATAATGGTATTTTATATACAAGATGGTATCTAATAAATTGGATAATGAAAATAATTTCTAAATAATTTGGATTATAAAATAAATTCAATTCATACCATATGATATAGACCTTAAATATATCTTTAAAAATCAGCTTATAATATAGGATATGTGTGCAATTTCATTACAATATCTTCACAACAAATTATCATCGATTATGAGTCAATATGATGATTCATTTTTGGCATAAATAACATCATATGATCACTATAATGTTTAGTTATCTTTAAAAACTCACTAATAATTTGTTACCATAATGTATGTTGGCTTATAAGATTTTAAAGCTGGTGTTTGACTGCATTATTTTAATGAAATGAGGGTATATAAATATTGGATACCCTTCTATTGGGATGCGGGTGTATATGATACACTTCTATGTCACTATAAAATAACCCCTCTAATTGGATTCTATATTTTACTATTTTGTTACATAGAAAAATACTTTTTGATCGGGGTTTTTTTATAAAAATGTAATAGGATTCAAATGGATTCTCTCATTCTAGTATTGGACCGAGTTTGATGACTACCTCTCAATGTTCTAAACTAATAATACTCTATCATGTATTATTGTGAGAGATTATTCTTTGACTGAGTTATGCTAAAAAATTCCACAGAATGTGGGTTGGAGGATGATGTTCCATGAAAAAAATGGGTTTCTTCAACTACTATTTCAAAATGATGTTCCAATAAAAGACTTCACTAGTGATATTTATTGTTCAAAAATAATTATAACTCAACTGAGGGAAAAAATATGAAACTGGATATGATATATGGGATTGGAGATTTTAACGTGATAGATGTATATAAGGAATAATTTGTTTCTACCCTAAACAACTTCCTAAGGAATAATTTTTAATAATTTGGGCCACCTATAACCAAAAATTATTCATTTTAGTCAACAAAAACCTAAAGTAGAGTTGATTCCTTTTCCAATAGAACTTAATTACATATTTCTATATGATGATTCAACACATATTATTTTTATTTCTGGTCAGATATAAGTGAATCAAATAAATAGTTTTTTAGGGGTTTGAGAGTGTTGAAAAAATTAATCGGATGTAAAATTTTTAAAATTAATGGGATTGATATGTCATTTAATATATATATATATAGGATCAATATAAATCAAATAAAAAAATACAGAGTTAGGGGGAAATTAGACTATCCAATTATGAAATTTGTTTTTAGAGATCCAATTAACAATATAATATATGATGGAATCATTAATATTATATTGAACAACCCTTAGGTGAGATCAATTTATATTCTAAATGTAAAAGGGGCTTCATAATTTTTGAAAATGACAAAATTGAATTTATTCATACTGAAAAGGATAGTAAATAGCGAGTTTTTTAGATTAAATTTAACAAAATTCTTCCACTAGGAACATTTAATTTTCCACACCATTCATAAAATAAATGAATCATATTCTTCTAGAAATGGGATATATTTCATTCTTGATGACAATTTTAGTTACAACGTCATTTCTATAAAATCTTGGGATATGGAAAAAATGCATTCACATGTCCCTCTAGAATATTATCCTATATATAAATTTACTCTGACTGATATAGATTTCTATCCACTAATAAAAAAATTATGTTGGATATCTTTTCATATATGATCAATTGGATTATTGTGGTTTCCAGAGATGATTTTTCTTTAGTTTGGATCACTTTTAGATATATTTAATGGACTTTAGCATTGTTTAATATAGGATTTATGAAAAAAACCCCTTCCTAAATTATATATTTAAAACTTTATGGTCACTAATTGTATTTAGAAAGGTCATAATGCTTCTAAGATATAAATGAATGTATAAAATAATACCATTTTAGTAATTTGGATGCTCCCACATGAAAATGTAATGGGTGTTACAAGCTTCCTTGGGAATGCTTTAATCAACCTTTATTTTAATAAAATAATTTCAAAAATCACAGAGACCTTTGGTTTAGTACTAGAGAAGGATGATCCATTCATCACTAATGGGATGTATCGGAGATATTTCAACACTCTTATGGTAAAATTTTCTTACTCATCCATTATTACAACCCATTATTGGTTACTTCATTTGGGAATCATGTATTGTACTATATAAAAGTGGTAGGGTTTATTTTTGAAAAATGAAAGAGATTATGTCTCATTTGGTTTATTATTCTATAAGGATGATTTTTAAATTCAATTTAACTACCCCAATTATTAGAATAAGTTATTGGAAATTTTGATTACTCAAAAAAACATTATTTACAATTTTATTGGGTATAAGGTAATAGTTCTAACTAATCACTTTCCATGAAGTATAATTTATATAAAAAAAGGTCAATCAAAAATTATTTTATTTGATACTCTTACTAAAATATTTTAATATATTTATAACTGATAAATAAGGTGTGGGAAAATTTATTTAATATCACTTAGCGAGGATGATGTGCACTTATAATAGTGTCATTATTTAGGTAAAATGATATTCTTTAAATTAAAAATTTCTCATTGTTTCGAAAATGTAGATTGTTTGGTTTTTATTTTTTATAAAATTTATATTTTTTGGAGTTATTACATGATTTAAAACTCAAAATGAAAGGAAAAATTAATATTAGATATCAATTTATATTATTATACAATACATCTCTTTTTAGGGGGAGTGATGATTTGTATTATGAGAAGATGTGCACCTGATGAATTTATATCCTATATTATTAAGAAGTATCGCTATTAAAATTAGGGATGTTACCAATAATAAAATAGGAAAACCCAAAAAGTGTAAAAATATTTCTTATTTTGAATAACATTACTAATATATTCTTTGATATTTATTATTTAATGTGATAAATTTCAAATAATGGGTAATGTTGATAGGAGGTAAGAGTTTCCAGAAAATGTAATGTTATAGGTAGAAATATTTGATGTTTGGGTTTTGGATTTTTTGGAACCATTCCCATATTATCATAGGAATGAAAATATTCAATTGGTTTCTGAATATGTCTCAAATTGGGTTAAAATAGAGGTAATTTAGTTCAATCTAGTTTCATTTATTTTCAAATTCAATAAAAAAATAACTTAATTTAATTATTTAGAGATCCTTTAGTCTTTATCATTTATAATAGAAATAACTTTTAGAAATCTAAATCCATGTTTTTATGGATATATATGGGTTTTTTTAATAAAAATAAGGCTGCATATCATCCATAATAACCATGGAATGTTGAAATTTATAATTTGGAATTGAATAATATTTAATAGTGAATTGTGGGAATATCATACAATGATTATTAATTTTATATTTTTGACGTTTTATTATCATAAAATATTAATTAATTTTAAAAATTTGGTTATATTCATACCATATTATATTTGAATGATATTTCTATTTATATGTGGAATTAAAAGACCAATCATTAGAGGTTTTGAATTATAAGTATTTATATTTTAGGGATATTTATGAGAGATACTTATTGTAGATAGTTTTTATGGATTATATTGTGATTGAATGATATGAAAACGCTCAGATTTATGCTTAAATATCTAAATATTTTTTTAGTCTACAATGAAAATTTTGGATTTCAAAACTAGCTAGGATTGTTTTTTCCACAATAGGATGAATATTATTAATATAAAGGTAATCCTAAATTTATAGGTCCTTTAATTAAAACTATAATTTTGATTAATATTTTTGATGATATGAATCGGGTGGAAAATGTGCAATTTATGTTAAAAAAATTAGGATGAAACACAACATTTATGGGAATAAAATAGGATTGAATTTTGTTTTTTTCTGATAACTAATTATTCTCTAAGAGAGTATAGAGTCTATAAAACTAATTCTTCATGGGTTTCAACACATGAATTTTCTCCCTTGTTCACAATTTTAATATAAAAAAATAATCCTAATGTTTCTATGGTTTTTGGAGCTAGTTTCCCCCAATATTATTATAAATAATTCCCTATTCAAATCATAAAAAATATTCATTCATATTTTATTGTGTTTTTTATTACTAGAAATAAAATTAAAGGACCTAAATTATGTTACTAAAATAGGTAAAATAAATTTTTTTACATAATCACAAATTAATTTACATTGCAGATTCTATTAATCCCAATTTCCTTGAAATTCATTAGAAAATTTTGGTCAAAATTATTAGTTTTCAAATTTAGTGAGTGCAAATTTTTATAATAATTATAGGTTATTTTTCACACATTGAAGCTGTCAATAATGGTTAATTCTCTATGGAGTAAATCTAGAAAAATCATTCTCATTTATCTCTTGATAAAATATCCTTGATGAGATTTTGGGTTTCAATTTTTCTTCTTAATGTAAATGAGAGTTTATATTAGATTTAAACGTAAATATTTTCCATTATAGTTTCCAAAATATTATATCCTAATACCTGGATTTTTTTTGTGTTTTGGAAGTTGATGGATGGGTTTTTTTAATTATGGAAAGTTTTTATTTATTCCATTAGATGAATAATTAAGGACCATTTTCGGTACTATTTAATTAACTATTTATGTTCTTATTTATGTGTAACTAATTGAGTTCTTTGAGTGTTTAACCTATAGAAAAAGATATGTCTGGAAGAATTATTGAATTAAAAATTCATTCGGTTAAACTCTTTTTAATAATTTTTAATTCGAACAATATTTTGAGGAGAATTGGAAACCATATTTTTTCAATAATTTATAATTTTTAGAGTGAATTGATGAATTTATTTAATGATTTTTAATAGGGTAAAATTCATTTTTAAAACCAATCATTATTAGCATTATAAAACTTCTTTTTTGAAGCATTGCTGTTATTTTTTATTTATAAAATAGAGTTCTTCTTGAAAATAAATGGACTATGTGTGGGGGATTTAATGTGGATGTGTTGTATATCTATTTGTATAGCATTACTATACAATAGACTAATTTTTTGTTCTTTATGAGTATTAAAATGGAAATATTATTCACTCTTTATAATTATTTGTTGAATGTGATATTATTTGAATAATTTTTTATAAATGTCTCATTTAATGATTATTTTTTGGAATTTTATATGATTTATTTTTTATTAATATTTTTAAAATTTATTTTAATTTTTATTAAAAAAATATATTTGAACATTTTTATTTATTGAGGAAATTTAATTTATATATTCATGAAGTCATTTGGTATTTATTTTTTATTAAAATTTATTTTGAATTTTAATTTTTACATGGAAATTTGGATTGAGAGTTGAGTGTTTGATATTGAAAAATAATGATTAATTTATTACAAAGGAAAATATGATTAAGGTAATCTATCAAAATTCCATGGAAGAAGAAGATGGCATCACATGGGAATAAATTTGTTGTGGAAGGCACTATAGGAGATTAACTTAATGACCACATGCATTACCGAATAGTAACTCAATTTTTAGGATGATTAATTTGGCTGTAAAATAGTAGTTCCTTTGATTTAATCAAAAAAATATCAAATTGAAAAATAAATAAGAATATATTTTTATGGATTTCTAGTGAAGAAAGTATTATTTGTTTCATTCCAATCCTCCATGAAGGTACTTGAGTGTAAAATCGTTTTCCCATGTTAAAAATTAATCTTCATAGAGGATTATAGTATGTTTTATTTTTAAGGATTGATATTTTATATTGATGAAGATTTAGAGTTTTGTGGATATTGGTGGGTAATTGATATAGCATATGTCTTAAACAGTATTGGAAGGATCTTTCTATGGCACATCAATTTATCTATCTCTATAAGAGTGGATTCACCACCACTAAAACTGTAGTACGATAAGATTCCAAAGAATCTAATATAAAATTTGATAGTGGAAGTATTCTTGAAAAAATTTAATTGGATAGATTTACCTTGAATAATCAATGTAAATAATAGATATTTAAAAAGTAATTTGTTTTTGTACATATATAATGGACCTTTTATGCTTAATTACAATTTTTGAAAAATTTCAAAAATGGGAGGAATTGTAGGAGTGAATTAATTCTTGAAAAAAAATTTCAAAATAGTTGTTAGCCTCATTTTATAAACATGGCGGTACCAATTTTGTTATGTTACCCTACCAATTTTAATTGTTTGGTTCAATTTTATGTATGGAATATGATTTTTAAATTTTATATCTTTTGTTTGATCACACCTAATTGTCAATGTGACACAAATTATACCCACTAGTGAGATATTATGTCCATTAGATTAAAAATGGTCTATTTTTTAGTACAGATCATGTATATTAAAATTACAATAGAGACATGATGATTCCTTGTGGAAAAATAAGACACCTCCAAGAACCTCACACCGATGGTACAATTGAAGTGAAAAATGTTCCATAAAAGTGTGCCATTGTGTGCTTCCACACACATGTGTGCACATAGATTGTGTACAGAACCATCCCATACATGATGATACAAAATTTACTTTTATACGTTTAAATAGAAAAAACTATTTTCTATTAATAACTCAAACCCCACATCAAACCACTATCATGCGTGGGATTTAACAAACCATAAAATTTAAAAAAACTAAAATACATTATAAATATTTTTTAATAAATTAAAATCCTACATTCCCCCATAATTTTAAAATATTTGAAAAATAATTTTTAAAATAATTCTTAATAATCAATTTAAAATAAATTCAGAAATAAATACATCTCTGGATATTATCCCTTATATTGGAGTGAATAATTAAATTTTAGTGATAAATAGGTGGAAATTTCCTTTAACTTGTAACTATTGTTATCCAACAAATTCATCCTACTATTGTCCTTTAAAATTATTTAGAATTTCATATACGTAAAAAATATTATGGGAATTCATCTCTTATCCTTTCGTGATTTTGAGAGATAATTTTTTAAGATCTTTAGAGAAAAATAAATCATATATTCACATAGGTGAAATAAAAAGTATTTCTATGTTTCAACACTATGTTGATATTCATGGTTTATCAAGAGTTTTAAAAAATCCATTCTTTTACTCTTAGGAATCACACAATATTTTAATTGGATATATTATACTATTGTTGTGTAAATCAAACATTTGATATATAATACAATATTTAACTTTTACATGCAATTTTATCATATGTTATATTGAGGTAGTATTACTTGTGAATTTTTGATAAGGACATTAAACCCATAAATAAGGATGATTTATATATAAATTCTGTTGAATGTATCTTCGGTAGCGGTTCTTCAAAAGTTTTTCTTGGTCTAAAAATTTCTACTGTTAAGATAAAATTGTATATCAACTACCTCACAATACTATGTTTGAGAACAATGTGTCTGATGTTTTTATAAGTATAATCATATATCCTAACTAATTTTACATGACTATCACATAGTATGAAAACATTGGTATCATCATAAAACCAAATGGAATATCTGATAAAAAATATTTAATTCATTGATCTTCCATTCTGGTAGATAAAAAATAAAAAAACAGAAAAATATTTTTGATTTTCAAACATGTTTTTTTATTTTAACTCCTGGATATTTCACCATATCCATTATTAGAAACCCAAAAAATCATAATCAGGAGATAAACAATATTAGTTAACCTTCACATATAAAAAACCATCCAATACCTGTTTCTTTTCACTATAACACATATAGAAATACATAACACCCTTTAGATACATTAATACTCTTTTAAGCATCTCACACTATTCATTACGTGGATTATTCATATATATACTAACATTTCCAATGATATTTTTAATTTTGGATGTTTTAAATTTCACAGAATACTTGATATATCTTATCACTATTTCACATTCCAATTGGGAATATTCCCTAACTAGAATAAATAGAATCATTTTACTAGAAACATATGGGGTAGAAACTAGGGAACACTCAAATCTTTGATACCTCTTTAACAATTTTTGAATATAAGTAGATTATTAAAGTAGAATAAAATTATTATTTATTACAATTATGATTCCCATAATATTATTATAATAATATACTTCATTAATATCAATGTTTTTAGATAAAACCTTTTTCCTCATTTATTAGATTTATATATGTTCTAATAATATTAATATCATCTAAATATAATAAAATTACAGCACTATGGGTATTATGGAACCTAATGTAAACACATTTATCAGAATAATTAACTATAAATAAATTTGATAATATACTTTCATTAAATTTATCAAGAAATTTTTTGGAGAATATTTTTAACCGAATATAGACCACAATAATTTTCAAAATATATTTTCATTACCAGGTACTATAAAACTTTCTATTTTTTAAATATATATATATATATATATATATATATATTTCATCATCCAATTCAATAATTTATAAAAAAATTACAACCATTTTTAGAATTTGTGAATTATATATGGAATATAATGTAATAAAAATTATAATCGAAGTATTACATGTCATGTGATTATAGTTATAGAAATAATAAATTCCATCATTATGATTAAACCCCTTGGATACCAATGTAGCATAATTTTTTTAGTTTTACACTTGATTTTTTTTTCAAAATTTCCACATAAAAAAGGTTTGTTGTTAAACAATAGAAATCTGAACTAATATCAAAAAATTTCACAATAATAGATTAAATTTAATCATTTATAGCTTAATTACATATAGATACATTAGAAGATAATATAGACTCTGTGAATATTTTTAGCTCAGAATCTATATTGAGAAAAACCAATGTCTATGTACTAATAACTTAATTGGTACCTTCCAAGAGGTATATTCTGAAACAGGTTCCAAATATCTTTTGTATCCACGTATGTATAATTTTATAAACCTCATCGACTTTATCTTATTGAGAAATTATTTAATTTAAGCTAGATTCCCCAATTTGTACATTACTAGGTAACAAAGTAAAACAAGATTCATTAAAAATTTAATCTTTTGATTAAAAAAGTATATTAAAAGATATTATGACATTTTATTATACAACCTAGAATCTAGAAGAATTTAAATGATATATATTTCTGTGAAATAATCCATCAATACCTCTCTTACTATAATTTTTCATTTTATGTTCGGGTACCACAATAATTTCATTAAAAGCTAAAACATTTATTTGAATTATGTTTCGTATCCAAAGATTTTATAATTCATAAAAAGGTATTTCCTTCCCTTTATGGTAATTTTAATTAGTATGTGACACACTATAAATAATTCCTCTCCCCAAAAACTTTTGGATTGTCCTGAGATAGACATCATGGAATTAAGTATATCCATTAATGTTCTATTATTTCACTCAGTAATACTTTTTTATTGATGTGTACAGGGATCTTCCACTTCATGTATGAACCACAGGGATCCAAATAATTATTTAAAATATTATTCACTATCTATGTTAGATCAGATGAATTTAATTATAATCCCACTGTGGTTTTCATCCACCTTTTTATAGACACTAAACTGATCTCTAATATTATTTTTGCATGTAAAAGATAAATAGGGATATTTTTGGAATAATCATCAACTAAAATTAAAAAGTACCTTTTAGAACCCATGGATGATGTAACATGAAAATCAAGTCTGTCACTAAATAATAATTATATCTTGTTATATTCCATTTAAATAGTTAGAAATTATTTTCAAATGCTTTTAGTCTTTATTCTAGTTAAACATTTATTATCATTTCATCAATGATAGGTAATATTTTTTTGAAATATAATAATATTAAATACAATTATCATGACCTAAATTATTGTGTAATATATCAAAATACACTTTATGTGATCATAAATAACATTTCTTTCAATCTATATAATCTATCAAAAAAATTAATCATTCAAAAAAATATTAATCACTTTGAACAAACAAAGTTATCTACCTCAATGATACACTAAAAACGATGATTTCATATTAATAACCCAATGAATAATTTTTTAAAAACATTAGGGATATAGAAGACACCATTTTGTGGGAGTATATTTCATTAGGTAAACTCAAAAACAACCACCCCTTCACAAAAATGCTTATTCTTTCATAGTTCCTCATGTATAGTGAGATCAAATAATTGATTTATTCAATCCCCTAGAAGGGATATTTGTTACTCGGACAGTGTAATATAACACCTGAATCGATCAAGCCAGAAGAGTTATCTTCAAGTAATTTATCATTGAATATTATGATCATTGAGTTCTCTTTTGATCTATTATTTCCAGATTTTTTCAAAATGAGATGAATATACCATTACATGTGTCCTATCTTGTCCTATAAATATAATTTTCTTTTTCGTCATCATTAATTAAACCAATTTATTTTTTCATGTTATACACATTATTAATTATTGATGACATAGATGAATCCACTCCATCTAGAAGAGGAAAATGGGTTCAATATCCAGTATATAATTTTCAACCTCATGATTTTCATATTCCTCCTCAATTTCATGAGTGAAATATCATATGTATTAGGCTTTATACAATGATTATCATTCTTCCAAGAAGAAGGTAAAATATCGATGACGGATGTGAAAATGATATCTTCTTTCATGTTCATCTGGTTTTGGTTAAAGAGTTGTATGATGCATTTTATTTCAGGTAAATGTTAGTCGATGGTTTTACTATATAATATTTTTCATAAAAAATTATTACTAGGAAATTCTGGATTTCTACATCCTTGTTGATGTACACTTCTCTATGGAATCTAATATATCCTTTATGGTTGAAATTTATTGATATGGGTCTAATGGTTCATTGAAAAAAGCATTGAGTATGGTCCTCTAACACATTAAATAATCATTCTACCATCTTTTTCATGTTTGGGAAATATGAATCATATTGTCATCATATTTAGGGGGCTCTAGAGTTAATTACACATGCACATGGTTTAGAGTTTCAAGTTTCAATTGTTTTTTCCTTTTCCACCTCTTAAATTTATTTCTATCGAATTACTCCACCTTCATCGCATTGTTGGGTATCATTATATCCATGTGGACTGAATCATTGATAAATATTCTTATGCATAACCTTAATTACAATTATTATAGTTTACATTATATTCTATTATAAGAATCTCAACCAATAATCTTATGTTTTCTCTCCCTTTATGATTTGATTTCCCCCACCAAAATGGTTGTAAAATAGATTTATAGATGATCGTCTTTATGATACAATGGTTGATAGATTCTAAATAGGTTTTATTTTTTGATATAATCCATCGAATAATATTTTTAAATAATATATATTTTAAAAGGGATTTTGTATTGTGAACCAACAAAATTCCTCTATTAATTGTGGAAGGGTTTTGAGGATTCTCAATATAGAGTGGAAATAAGGAACTGAATTAATTCACAAAATTATGTTTACCTTCAACTAAAGGATCCATTTTATATAAATGGATACTCCGATATAGATAATTCATCTAACCCGTTCGAATGGGTATATACCATTTTGTTAATGGTATATTATTTCGACATTTAAACATTTCTATTTGATCACACAAGTTTGATTATGTGGAAAATATTTTACCCTCTAGTGAAATGTTATTCTCATTAGAACACAGATAATATGACTGGTGGCCTAAATGAAAACCCTTTAGTGAAGTAGTTTTACCCACCCAACATAACTATTCATGCCTAGTCCCATGCTTGTACGATCCACCCATTAGTCATGAAAAATTAACACACCTATAATCATCAATGTAGCATGAGAAGTTTAATATGTTTCATTAAAGCGCCATATTACACCTTTTCATGTGTGCATGTTGATGATTAAATTCACCATTCCACATTGGATTATACCAATTTTTCTTTATTACATTCAAATATTAATAGTGATTTCTATTTGATAAAGGGAACCACAACCTAAACAATTTTCTAATTTGGGATTCCAAAAACCATCCTCTCTAAAAAAAAATTTATTTTTAAAACAATATAAAATATTACACAGTGAAATATGTTATTTATTATTTTCAAGGATTTGTTTTGATGATCTATGGACAATGAATATCGATGCAGATATAAATTAATTTTTATGAGTGTCAAATCAGAGAATAACATAAGAGGGGATATTTAAGTTGTTATTCAATTGCTATTAATGTTCGCTGATGCTAATATAATGATTTGACTGAATCAGATTGAACTTGTTAATGAGTACTGGGATGGAGTAAAAGAATTTTTATTCATTGATGTGTTTTTCTAAAGGATTGATATTTTTTTGTGAAATCCTTTAAAAAGGGAAGATCATATTCCTACTAATTTCATTATTTATAATACATTTTTTTTGTAATGACCCACTAAGTGATGGTCAATTGAATAAGATCCAGATTGAATCCTGCTGATGAAATAGACCCAAATTTTTTCATCATTGGTCATCAATGGAGTTTCAAAAATATTAAAAATAATAAATGAAATCTTGAAAACAACAGAAAAATGGGAATTAGTATAATTAAATGTAAAATTAAAAAATCCCAATTTTGTGAAATTAAGTTCTTATTTTAATAAATATAAATTAGAAAAACCAGAATCTTTGGTAGATTGATAAAATAACCATTTAGAAGACACCATGGAAATAATTATTGAGTGGGTTACAAAGGGAGTTAGATCATTAAATAAAGAGGTATTAACTTGACATATAATATTCCTCATAAATTGTTTTATCATTTGTCATTACAAATATTTATGAAATTCCTTATGAATTTATCTATTTTTTAGGATGATCTACTGATAAATAATTATTCTGGTAGTAAATTCAATTCTAATAGTATATTTCAAACATCATTATTATAATTGTTTGTTGGAATTCATGATTAGTGAATATAATCTTGAATACATTCTATGCTGATCATCTTTGTATCATTGTAATGTATTCAATTTTCCCAGAATGTTCTATAAAAATTATACCTATAATCATCTACAATTATTGTCATGAATTGATTTTTATTTTAATTTCAAGGATAATAGATCATAGATGTTTTCAAAAAATAAATATTGTAAATTAAAAAAAAACTACTGTCTAATAATGAGTTTGATGTCCGTATTGAATAAAAATTTGATGTTCATAAAATTTATATAACCTATATTCTTAATGTGATTAATTCAACAATATTCAAATAATATAGTGAAATGACTAACTAGTATAATTTTCGATAGATTTGTTTACAATATTTCAAATAATAATATGTAGAGTTTAATCATGTTTTCATTAAAAAATATCATGATAAACATATTGTCATAAAATTTTTATAATGCCACTATTATAGCATCATTAATTATTGTACTCTTTTACATCCACATTCTCCAATATTTCACTTTCATATCTCTAATTTATATTCATATTAATCTGTGTTAATTCATTTACTATTTCAATTAGAGTTTTTGGTTCACATTGAATTATACTATATTTTCTTCTATGTATGGTCAATCATTCATTTATACAATAGATAGAATAGTGTTTATGTGAAAAATATTATTATTCTACATTCTGAAGATGATGTAGATTCACATTAATTTAATATATATTTAATAATATTCTGGAATCATTTAATATCAATTGTTAAACTTAATATCATTCATCCTTACACCATTCCATAAATCTACAATTTATTCCACTGTACATAATTATCAATAAGTTAACTGAACCTTATATATATTTTAAAAACTATTATGGACCACTCAAATACTTCATAGTGAATCAATGATTCCCTGTATCATAAGATTCAAAAACTAGCATCCAAGAAAAATATCTACCAAGCTATATTTAAACAAGTATTTAAACCTATAAAATATAACCGCACCTTTAAATTAATCATCCCTTGATCTATAAAACACAATTTTAATAAGAAATAATCATGTGTTGGAAATATTGTATGGATGTTTTGTTAAATAAGATAATATATAAATTTAATGGGAATGATAGAGAGATAAATAGAAACACTAATAGTCATGTAAAAAATTATAAATTCATAACGTATAAATAAAAACTATAATTTTATAATAATAATAATAATAACTCAAGAATGAAAAAATGGTTATTTTACATGTAATTAGAAACTAATGAATAATTATCCATAATGGACATACAATGCATTCAAGGGATGAAAAATATAAAAGGAAATTATGTTTATTATAATGAAAAGAAAACTATAATAATAATAATCGAGTTTGAAGTTCTTATAATTTCTCTACCCTAAAATCTCTCATCCTTTTATAAACATATACATCCTTCATATATTATTAAAAAATAATTGAGAAATTCCTACTAAGACACATAATATTCAATGATTCATCCTTGCGGTCATGATTTTTTTGTTTATCACATTGTGCCTTATATATTAATTATTGATCAACATGGATTTCATTCCAAGAACAGTAAATAAATTCTTCATCCTTTCTGAAGAGAAATTATTCTAGTCTTATTTTAAAAATTTACATATTTAATTTGATAGTATATATATGATATATTCTCAGTTTTTAGGAATTTTCTCAGTTCCGTTAATTTTAACCATATATCCATTAATATGTATATATGGAATGAGAGAAACTATAGCATGTATTACTATTAATACTCTTGGAATATATAATATTAAAAATGTTGGAATATAGTATAGGATTATTTTTTGGCATGGTCTATAATAAATTCCATAATATTCTTTGATTATTTTTCATCCATTTATGATATAGTGTATCACTAATAGAAATATTAGCATATTGAAAACAAGAATCAAGTCATAGATGACTATGTCTCTATTTCATAAATGATTGTACAATATTCATTCAATTTATTAGATAATAAATGAATGAATTTATTCTATTATCACAACCATACTATATTATATTACCTATTAAAAACTAGAATTATATAGTTTCCACATAAAGTTTCATCTTGATCCTCTATGATATCTTGTTTTAAAATAAATTACCATATAATTAATAATTAAATCCCCGATCAATCAATCTGATAGTGCTAAATTCCTTTTGTATTCGTGAAACTATTTTGTCAAAAACGTATACTACTGATAAATCATATAAATTTAGTATCCAATAAACAATATAAGTGAGAATGTAGGGTACAAATAACATTCCTAATAATTGATGATTAAAAAAATGAAATATTTGAATAATTTTTATTAACCTAATCATCACCCATAAATAAAAGATGAATATTTTATTTTCAATTAACGTTTTTTTAGTTATAATACCCATTAAAATAATTATATATATAATATAAACAATAATAATCAAGAGCATGATATGTCATTTCATTATATCAGTTCTTATGTAGATACATTTATTTTTGATTCATGAGACCCACATAGTAGAAAAATCTCATAGTGGATGTCAAAATCAATCGTTCACTAACCCTAGTAACTAATATTGTTACCATAAGTATGTTTTATGAGAATATTTATATGTTAAAGGTTCATAAAAGATAATCCTATCACATGAATACACTCAATCCAATACCATATAGACCTCAACATTTCTCTGATGCCAAATTTTGATGAATATTCCTTGAATACCCACACAACACCAAGATCAACCTATCCCAATACTATATGCATACCATACGATGACCAGAGTCAAGTGTAAATGTTGAAGGATAGATGATATAAAACTAGGCCATGATGTTATATTTAATAGTTATTTAGTGAACCATTCCAGGTTTATTCCCATAATAAGTATAAACTATTTTATATCTATGTATAATAGGTTGGAAAGATAGTTGAGTAAACCAAACATGAGAATAATAAAACAGTACTAAATGAAAGGAATTCATTGAACATGAGACCCGATATAACTCAAGTCCAAAAATATAAATAGTCTTCATGAAAGTTATTCATAAAAAAATATCACATGTACATAGAAATAATAATATCTAGATATTCTCAATATAAAAAATGTCATTCCTAATGATTGGTAACTCTTCTGAATACATCATGAGATAGTCAATGTCTTGCATCACGAAAAGAATATTTAAAAATGTAAATGTTACCTTACCAAATCCATATATAAATTAAAATTATGACCAGATTTATTATATAAATTTAACTTGTTTAATTGATATTTTTTACATATTTTATGTAATATAATGTCTATATTTATTTTAGTGGAACACATGTTGGGTGTGAGTACCTCATACCCTATAGAAGAACCCACCCACCCTTTTCCAGTCTATCATAAATCTAATCCCACCATATAAATACATAATTTAAGAAGTTAATAAATAAATTACATTTAGGTTATCAAATAAACTAATAACATTTAATCTTTATATAAACTTTTTAGAGGAATTAACCAGTCCTCCTATGATCTATTCTCAAAATTAAATTCATAGTACCTAACCACAACAAGAGTATTATCAAATGAATATTTCCACTGAATGTCATCCATTATATAACTCAATGTACTCCCATGTAAATATATACCACAATATATATATATATATATATATATATATATATATATATATATATTCTTGGTGTCCCAGTGAATCCACCCTCTCCTCATCAGGAGGAAGCTTATATACATATTCATAATCATCCTCTTCTCTAGGTTTGATTTTTTATTTCCCTGATGGAAATATATATATATATATATATATATAAACAATATAAATATATATAGAATCACCCACATAAGGCATATCCCCTTATAGGGACAAAAATAACAAATATACATATATTTTATGTTTATCTTGAACTCATGTCAAAATATGGTACTTACAAAAAAGGTATTCAATACTAGTATATCCATTACATAGAAAAATGATTTATACATACAAAAATATAAAGAATCATCTCATTGAAAAATTAATCCATTATAGTGAATGGTTCTCAATTGAATAATCAATTCAATGTACATCATAAAAACGTTATTAAATATTTAACACATTAACTATAAGTCTTATCTTATAATGGGAACATTTCACATTAAATAAGTTGAATAAGTCACTAAAAAAGTCACATCAGACCTCAATTTCTCAAAGAACCACATTGTCATGTAATTATCATGAAAATGTTATTTCGAATCCCATAATCATAGTTAAATTGACAATTAATAATTTAAGGAAGTATACAATTAAATATAGATAACATTCATATTAATGAACATAATCTAAGAAGCATAAACATTAGACAATGATCTTTAGTTTAAGATAAAACATCCAATTATAGGTTTTATGTTACAGAAAAAATAAATTATATGATGTGTTTTTAATTAAAACTAGTTATATAAAAATATGGTTTATATAATTTTATAATATTTAGAACATTAGTTATTTTGTCACTTCATTGTATGCAATATAGAAATTATTTCTTTAATTTCAATTTTAAAAATTCATTTCAAAATCATTATTTCAGCATAAAATAAATACATTCAATATTGGTACTTTTTCTAAATGATTACAAAAAAATACATTCGAAACATTTTTTACCAAACAAATTATGAAGTGACATTCATCATTGGTTATAAAACTAATGTTGAAAGTGTCAATTTTTTAATTAATTAAATTCATTTTTCAACATTCGTAACAAATGAAAGAGAGATAAACTATAATACTTTGAAAATAAAAATATATCAACAAGAAATAAACTTAAATCATAGAATTAATTTTCATTCTTGTTAAAATATCCATTGAAATGATTTTCTTTTGAGGAATAAACTCATGAGGCATCCAAATCTGAAGGTTGTAAGGAATTATAGACATGTAATTGCAAACATCATGTTGATGTTTTATAGTTCTAGATAAATCATAATAATTATTCTTCATTACAAAAAAATAATCCTCATTATGTATATCATCTATGAATTTAAATTATAAATAGGTTCAATAATGGTATAATAATTAATGTTAGTATGGGAGAATCATTGATTGAAAAACAAGAGGGATAATGATGAAAATTTATGGTATTAATACGAAAAGAATAATTATAGAGTGTTAAAACAAAAATATTATTCCAGAAAAAATATAAAACAATGAATAAAATATTTAATATAAAAATAAAAATTGAAAGTAATGCTATGAAAAAATTTAAGTGCCCCAACTGAGAATTATAAAATGTCAAATTTAATAGTTCTAATGTCCTTTAACTAAGATTAAAACCCACCCCAAAATGAGTTTTTAAATAATTTATATATTAAAATTAAATCAAATATCATTTTTAATGTTATTCAATTAAAACTAGATGTTAAATGTCACTAGGAAATGTTTTTAATATTATTTATATAGATAACCAATTTAAAAATCCCCTTTAATGTCGATTATTAGATAACAATTATTAAAAAACTGAAAATAAATCTAAATTTTATACTAGTTATCATTAATATTGTTATCCCTATAATAATTTCTTACAATATAAACTCTATGTTATATTTTTAATTTATTTTGGATCTTCTCAAATGATATTTGGATAATGAGGAAAATAAAGATAAAACTAGATTTACAAGACCAAAATCAATGTGTAATGTATTTCTTTCTTTAAATGGTTATTTGAAAGAATAACATATATATAAATACACAGCCACATAATATCATTCATGAAACTATATTAACCAAAAAAAGTTATTGGATATGGGTTAGAATATCATTTTCATGTGGAGGAAGGATAGTAGATTAGAGTAGAATGGGGAGCTCCCTGAACTGAGATTGTGGGTTAATCCTAAGATAATGGGGTTTAGAGTTAAAATTTTGGGAGGAAAAGATCATTTAATAACCATTTTTAAAAATTAATCTATCAAATTACCTAGTAAAAAATATAAACCCACCATGTACAAAGTGATTTATACAGAAATCCTATATAACACCAATGTCCAATGGATACTGATTCTATTTTATCTAGTTACGATGATATCATGACACTTGGGCCCATCCCTATTAATTCTTCCATTAATCAAATTATATATAATCCTTATCCTAACTAAAGGCCAGATATATAAAGGAATTTAAATATTGAGATTAGATGGAAATTTATTTCTGTAGAATTCATGCCTTTTTTGGACCCCTACCAATTTTATCTCATCACAAACCATGTTTTACATAAAATTTTAAAATGATTCATGAGAACGATCTAAACACTAATATATATTTGAGAACATATAGTCATCTTCATTATTATTGTTTGTCATTAAAGGATTATAAAAACATTCATAAAAGTGTTGAGGTCATTCTCACATGAATTAAATTGAACAAATATCTAATCATACTCTCTCTCATATACATACAATAGTTTCATTCACTCCATCATGAAAATGTTGTTGTATTAAAATATATATTTGAAAAAATACATACTCTAACAATCTAGGATGGATATTGGGGAAAGATACTTTTTGTTTTAAAAATAGTATATGACAAAAAATATATGATCTATATAGAAGTATATCATAAATGAATAAAAATATAAATATTTTATACTGATCATCAAATGATGGAATTTTAGTTTCAATTAGGGGATTACATATTCTTAAAGGTATTGGAATGAGAATCTATGTCAATGGTACATTTTTACTATTGAGGTATTATAGTGAATCTTATTTATGGACTATCATTTGTATGTTCAACCAAACAACAATAATGTACATGATTTTATCCATATCTCAATACCAAGGAAGTATATACAATATGCAACACATTCAATCTACATTAATTAAATATACTATGATACAGAACATTCCTATGATAAGAGGCCTTACATATTCTTTATATATGAGAGAATATATTATGATATCAGATTTATCATTCTAGGAATTTAATTTAAAAGAATCATAAGTTTTAGGATGATATGTATGATCCAAATGAAAAAATTATAAAAAAACAAATTTATTTATGGATTAATGTATTCTCAAATATAAAATGTGAAAATTTTTAAGGTTTACTTAAGGTAAGATCTGAGAACTATTATAATAAACAATCAATTATTTTTAGTAACCAATAGAAATTGAAACACATTACTTAATAATTGTTGTATAATTCAATCTTGAGAGGTCTATTCTGTATAAGGACCATAACTAGTGCAATAAAATATATAAAAATATACATCAAACCGATAATAAAAAACTACAAGGTATCATATTCTATATATAATATAAAATATGAAAGATTTATTATTATTATAAATAAAACTATAAGTAATGTAATAGAATAGGTATAAGAATATAAGAAAGAAATAAATGAATTTTAAGGATATAATAATGTGTATTTATAAATAAAAATATGACCACTAGAGGGTTACTGTGACAGTATGAATTTTAATGTGGTAATATGATTATTGTAAAATTATGTTTACTAATATATAAAAAATAATAATATAAAATACGTAATATAATATCATAAAAGTACAATTAATAAATATAAATTATATATGTTATTCAATAAAAAGATGTGTACTTATTAATATATTATAATTCAAAATATTTACTAAAATTGAAATTTTAAATTATTATTCCTAAATTCAGGATAATAAATGAAAATAACAAATATTATTAAATAATTAAATTTAAAATTTTTATTAAATTATTTTCGTAAAATAACAATTACTTTTGAACAATAATGTCAAAATTGGAAAATTGATAATTCTTGATATTTTGTGAGATAATTGACCATTTTAGTGAATATTAAAATATGGCATGACAGAAAATTATGTATTATGACTACATTTTGATGTCAAAATGATATAATACATTATATAAATTTATGAAAATCATAATTTATTTAATTTATTAAAATAATTTACATAAAAAAAATTAAAATGAATTCCTAAAACCTATAATGGTATTTCCAATATCTAAAATAGAATTTGAGGATCTAAATATTTTTATGAACCAATGAATATCCGTAGATAAAATAATTTAAATAATGCAATTAATGTTTATAATCTAATAAATATAAAATACCATTGTTGATTTTAAAATATTATGGATAAAAACTATTGGCAATTCAATGGTATTAATTCCACACAATATAAATTTCCATGGACAAAGTTAAAAATTATTAAAAAAATAACCCACATTTTTAATAAATACCAACCCAGACTCAAATTAAGATACACTCTATAAATATTGATCATCATCCCTTCCAGAATTTCCCTCTTAAGAGTCCTTCTATGATGATATTTTGTTTATAATTTATTCATTATCATGCGTTTCAAAAAAACCTAGAACGATAAAGGGTTTATAGAATTTTCTATACATTTTACTATTATAATCCTCTTTAATTCATATATATTTATATATCAATTATTCGTATTATTTGTTATTATTAATACCTTACTATAACATGAATGGTATGATGTTCTTACATCTCATTATGTAACATTGAAATGCTTTTATAAGGTAAATTTTTTGAATTAATACAATTAATTAACTGAATCCCAATGTTTTTCAAATATTTAGTGTATTATGAATATTAAAAATTATATGAGAGGAAACCAATCTTTATTAGGATAAGATACATCTAGTTTATCCTTTATTCATTCTATTATGAAATAAACTTGATTTCTTATAAGTGAGACAGAGGATCAATGTAACAAATATTTTAAACTCTTTACCAATGAAGATATATATCAATAATATTGATCAAATATATGAGATTACATGATCCTAATTAAGAGTGTATTTATCATTAAATTGATTGGTCACCAAGAATTATATGGTACTTTATTAAAAGGATTAATTCCAATTAAAATATTTATACAATTAACATATCCCAACATATTACTCTGTTATCATTAATTTCATATGGGTAAATTACTTTTTCATTTGGAATATGATTTGAAATTTATAATTTTATTAGTTGATAATGTTCAGGATTTTCATATTTTTTCATAGGAAATGGGATTTTTATGGAACAAAATATTGTGATATTTCGATGTGGTTAAGGAGTTTAGAGGTGAATCATATATGACAATGTAATTTCAGTCTATACTTTCAACATTCAGAAAACTTATGTTGCAATGAATTACAATTACACTGTAGTTTGATGCCTAGTAGAGTATAAGAAGAATAATTATTTTCTAGTTACTATGGCCTAATCATTTGACCAGGGATTAAGGGGTTACAACATGATGGTTATATTAGGTCCTAAATAGTTTTTTATAAATTATTATTTCATTATTATTTTTAAAATTTTATCGTGACTTTTATAATTTCACAATGGTTTTTCATAGAGGTTATCAGGCTCATGAAAATGTAAAAACATTTACACTGTCATGTTTGAATACCTTCTTTATAAATTATATGAAAACCCAATAATCGGTAATGACAATTTTCAACCTCAAAATTAAAAATATATTGATCTGAGATACGGTAGAGTATTTTGATTTAGATTTCAATGGTCTAGTAAATTGACCACTATTACTCCATAACACATTTTTAATACCATAGTTTTTATAGTATATTTTATAATTAAAAATTTAATAATTTTCTAAAATTCCATTTAATTCATTTATACATACTAAATACTTAGGCATATTGCATATCTATTTTACCGACTATGGATATCCTTAGTGGTCCATTATGAAATTTGATTTCTAATTCATATATCTCTTGCAACCTATGTTTTATCAGGATATTCTAATGATATTGGTATGTATGATATTTATCAACTTCTTATCATGATGATGGGATTAATTATGATATAGTTCAAGGTCTAATATATAACATCTCTCTATTTCATATATATATTGATTCTGATTTATTATTTTATAATTTTATATAAGATTTGATATAACCTATAGAGTATAATAATAAGATTAAGAGTTGGTATGGGAAGATCATTGATTATGATTTAATTTTTAAGATTTATATTTAAATGAAATATGGGTTTTATTTTTTAAAACATGGTTATTGGAATTAATTGTTGGTGTTTATATAATAAATCTTTTAAAATGCGATAAATTATTAAATACGGTAATGAAATAATGAAGTGGAAATCTAGAATTAAGAATTTCATTATTGTGGAAATTTTTTTTTGAAAATGAAGTCATTATATGGTTAGAATAGGTGAGGAGATTATATTTTTTATTTTTTTATTAAAATTTTTTAGTTCTTTGGTAATACATCTGTAATTAGAATAGGTTTTGTACTTTTTTAAAAGAAGAGGTGTGGGTGTGTTTTTTTAATAAGGAGTGGTGGTGTTTAGTTTTTTGTATGAATTTAATTGTTTCTCAGGATAGGGATATAATAAAATACATATATTCAATTATATAGAAATTAGTACATTAAATTAATAATGATGTAATAATATTAAGATGTTCTGTACAAATGAAAAATAGAGAATGATAAAATTAGGTATACTATTTTTGGATAATTGAATTATAAATGAGGAAATGAATGTGTGGTTGCCTGAATAAATGTTTCCATTGGATGATCATGTATAATAATTTTATAATAATGTATTATTAATGAATTATGAAAATGTAAGATGATATTTATTTTTTATTTAAATTTGTACTTAAAAAATTAGTTTTAATAGTGTTGGGAGGTGGTTTTGGTTTTAGTTTTGTGGCAATGGTGATGTAGACTTTGAATGTTCTTCAAGAGGTAATGTGTTTGGTGGTTGAAACTTATGTATGGTTTGAAAGTAAATAAATATCCATTATTGTTTTTTTACACAAAATATTTTTATCTAGATAATGAGAAACTTACCCATAAGAGGATTAAGGCTCTGGGTATTCTATAAACATCTAGGTTGTGTGTGATACAAATGGTCCACCACTCCTCCTATCACCCCATGTTTTCCAGACATAGTAATTTTATGTGGTGATGTGGTGATTCAATGATGATAGGGATTTTATGTGGTTATATGTTTTGATATATATGTATATAATATATATTTATGTTTATAAGGTCACAATTGTGATGTTGAATGTGGAATGTGGCCATTTGAATATGAAAGGGATGAGATCACTATGATATAATTTTTTTGGGATATGATGTGGACAACATTAATTAGGAACTATGTGAGCGGTACCATATTGATAAAAGTATCAATATTATTACATTATTATACATATGTGAATACTTTATAAGAGAGAGGTGGTGAGGTTGGGTTAAAATTAACCTTGGTAAAGGTAACGAGTCAGTTTCATATTTTTGACCACATCTTCTGAATTTTTATTCCACATCTTCCTTTGGTTTCTGGGGTGAAACCTATTGAGTATACATTAATTATAATCAATATAAAAAAATACCATATTTATAAATTCATTTAGGATAATGTTCTTATCGGATTGGACATTACTATATCATAAAATTCAGTCATGGTTTTTTACTTTCTACATATGGATATGTTCTTATAGTATTCATTATAATGACTTTATTTCTAAAAGACATTGGATTAATTTTACATTTCATATTCTTTTATTTTAATATATAATTTTTATTGGTGGTTTCTTATATATTTTATATTATATATTAGTGAATGTATCCTATATCTTGTGACTTATTTCCTAGATTCTAGTCACTAACATGTATTCAATTAATAGAGGACTTCGTGGATAAAATTTACTTCACTATAAACCCAAGTGAGGTTCTAGTAGGTATAGATTGAGAAATTATTTTCATTATGGGAAATCCTGAAAATCCAAATATTAAATAATTTTACATTAATAATTACTGTTTATTTATACATGATTAGATATGATGTTCATTAGAGTAAATTTTGATATGTACTACGATCATTATTTTAATATTAATGATGAATTGAAAAAATTACACAATTTTTTGGTCCATGAATTATATATCTCCTTTATGCGTCACTATTTCTCTTTAGTAAATATATTATAGGGTAATGGGAGCATACTTAACCACTATTTATTATATCATAGCACAAGTCCTTGAGAGTATATTTATGATGAATACTATTAGGAATACCATCATTATGATATTTTAATAATTATCCACTTGATTATTTATTTCAATTTATCTAGAATCCAGGGATTCTATTATAATTTTTTATTAATTATAATACAATAATTTAATATTTATTCAATTCATATTATCTATTTCAAGTCCATGAAATATGAGATTAAACTGTACTATTCCACTTATATAAGGACTGAGCTCAATATTTATATTTATTCCATATCTCACAAGGAGATAAAGGATAATACTACATGTGATATATGGTTAATCTGAGAGAAGTAATAACTTTTAATGTATTATTAATATGAATGATATGTTTCAAATGTAATGTATTTTGAATTTATTTATCTAATTTAACACCCTTGGTTTGATATTCCCAAATAGTATTAATATAGTTTCACCTCATGGAATTAGGAATTACTACTCATAAATCATTTGTTTCAACTAGAAGTGGAGTCCAATAAAACACGAGGAGGGACTATACCCACCAATATGATAAAAACCTACAACAAAAAACAACAAAAACATCCATACATTGTATAAATCAATGTTAAATATATATAATTATAGTGGAAATAAAACCTCAATATTATCATAACAATGGTCTAAAAAAATTCACACATGTCATCAATTAAGAATACACTAATATAGTATAACTGTATGGAACTATAATATATAATACCAAAATAAACCCAAAAGAAAAAAATAATGGGGGACACATTTTATCCTCAACCTCACATTGAATTTATCTTGAAAACCCATCTGATCTCTTTTGTCATATGAACATAAAATTTATCCACCACAAAAACTTATATGTCAACCATTATATATTGAAACAAAATCTAGAAATATTTATCATGGATCTATTGTATTGGAAAAACCACAACAAAATAAATTTTTACAAGTACTTACTTAATATTATAATAGTTATTATTTCTTTTTTTTATTAACTATTGATTCATTTATATCAGATAGACTGAATTTATCCCTGAAATTTTTGAATCATTGAGATGACACATTGAATTACATTCATTGAAATATTGAGTTCCTAATATTTTTACAAATATTCAAATAAACATAGAGATGTTTATTTCATTGAATTATATTAATAAAGAGGGGTATTTTTGGAATGGAAGGTGTGACAATTTCATAATTATTAATCTGATCTATGATGTATACAACTGAGAGCTCCATTTTCTTAGATCTTTTGAGATATATTTTTTAATTTGTTTTTATATGTATTTTCAAAGAGAATCCATTTGTGAAGAATTATTGTAATATATATAAATTTATATACATAAAATAATTTCTTTTGTAACATCCCATGTATGTAATGAATAATAGATATTTTTATCAATGTCTATTTGGGAATTAGATAGTGTTTTAGAGGCTTAAAATGAGAATAAATCCAATCTTAAGCATGGAATACACTAATATTTTTAAAAGATAGTTTTACTACCTTTTGATGGAAAACCATTTTTAAATCAAACTATAGAGAATTTTATAAGATCTATTTTTCAAAATAAAAATAATCTTTATGATTGGGACATTGAAATTTACATTGGATAAATTTATGGTATTTTTCTGACAATGTTCATTTTTTAATGAATAGTGAAAAATACTGCATTTTACATCAAAAATGCATTTTCATCTAATTTAATTATATGGTTAGATTATATTTTTAATTGGTATTAAAGTGTAATTTGAATATATTTTTACCATTTAATCCAATTTTGGTCATTATGATTAATTTCACTTTGGAATTGGGCATAATCTAATGCCAAACTTTTCATAGATATTGTTTCAAAAAACCCGCTATTTGTTTTGAAAACGTGAATTATTTTTAAATTAATTATTGCATTTTATGAGTTTGTAATTTGGTAAAATGGATTATATATTTGGAATCCGAATTTCCAAATTATGTAATGAGGACTCTTGTTTTTTGACATTATGAATAGTAATGACGGTAATTATCTTTAATTATCTTGATTAATTAATAATCGGGTAGTTAAGGATAATAAAATAATATCATAATAATAACAAATTACCCCATCATGTGACCAAATACTACTGGTTGTGTCATGGCCGACCATTGGATTCCTTTTTCCAAAGTTGGGGACCCCATGGAATCACTTTTGTGTGATAATGACTTTTTATCTTTTTATTTTTAAAGAAAGATAAATATAACAATGGATGTATCACCTGAGTAAAATATTTTTAATTTTGTCTATATAAATGATATATTAGACTATAAATTAACATTGGAAAGATAAAAAGATTTACTACATCATAGTATTTTTTTTAATAATTTTTAGACATTAAATATATTAAATTATTTATGACATCATGATGATGCAACGATTACGTCATTAATAAAGGATTTAAATAAAATGAAAAAGATAATGTTAAAACTATAACTTACACTTTCCAAAGACCTATTGGATGAGTATATTTAGAACCATTATCACCTTATCCTCAAAATAAATTAATGTGGGACATTTAAAATCAAAAAATCATTTGAAAATAAAGTAACATTTTATACCTTTCCAAGAGTGCCCATCCTCTTCTCTTATAAAAGGCCCCCACCTCTACCACCTTACCCACACCTCTCAAGCCTTTGGCTCGGCCAAAACCTACCCATTTTGTCTCTCCACGTACCTCTATTACTCTTAGAAGCTTCACTTTGGGCAGAAGTCTTCCAAAGGAAGCCTTTGAGCTCAAATCAAAAAGAGTTACTCGTTTTAAAGGTAGTGGCTTCTCTTGTGTTCTTGTGTTTTACTTTACTTCTCCAAACCCCTAAACTATTTTTATTACATTATTTTGTAACAACACCAGTATATTCAATATAATAAGATGTTTTTATGAGAATTATTAGATATACACTTACACACGCCTTCATCAAATGGTTAAAGAGAATAGTGTTTCTGTGGATGGTGAATTTCTGCCTCACAAAACAATGATTGCTCAATATTCTTTTAACACCTTCAAAGGTGGCCATTAAGATGTCACTATATTTATATATGATATATAATATTTTTATGTTTTCCTAAAGCTTCTGTATTTTTCATTTATGTCATTCCATTATGTTTTCCATTATGGGTAAACGCGATATCTTTATTTTAGGATGTGCAGACTACCGCCCCCTTAAAGTGATTTGATTCGTTAATACCATATGTGGTACATATAAATGATAGATTTAATGATATTATATATGATACCATACTGGAATTATAATACTATTATGGATCATTATGTTTTAATTCCATTAAATATGACATAGAAATGAAAGTAGCATTAATGCGTACCTACGGCTTACCGTCTCCAAGAATGGTGCATTTCATTTCTTATCTCTAAATGATTATGAAATATTATAAATTCATGTATATACTGGATATATATGATATATATGGCATCTAAATAATGAATATAATTGTTGATATAATGGATATTTGACTATGTGAACAACTTGTAAATATAAGAAGTTCACTTTTGACTCAAGGGCCAAATATCGACAAAATGACCATTATTAACTTAAATGATTACATAATGTTCATAACATGGTAATAAGTGATATAAAAGTAATAATGAACTTGAAAAAGGTTCTAAAGAAAGTAGAAATTAACTCATGTTTATTATTCAGGACATTAAAGAACGATCAAGTCAAGTCGGACTCGAGGTAAGGGACTTCATCTCAATCTTCTTTCATTGAGGCAGATTTTGTTTTATACACAACTTTCATTTATATGGTGTATAAAACCCTTTGACTTTTACGCTTATTCAAAAGGAATCTTTTTTATATGAAGCATTTTACTAAACGACAAAAGGGAATGTTTTTATCGAACCTATACGGTGACAACGACTTCTCCGCCGTCGTGACCATTATTTGAACTTCAGCTTCCTCTACAAGCAATACTTTTTTTTAAATGAAAAAAATACCAGGTTTTACATTTCTTTTATTTTGGTATTGAAAATGGATTTCATAATGTTTTTATATCAATGTGTTGTATTGATATCTTGTTGTTAAAAAGTGGAGAGGTTATATTTCCTTTATGCATGTTTTATGTGATACGATTATGTTATGGTTTCTTGGGCATTATTATGAAGACAGGTGGTTCCCTGATAAAATAAGGGTGGGTGAGCCCGATATAGCTCTCCACTGCATTGGGTAACGTGAATGAGTTAAATGTTATGGTTTCTCCGAAGAGATTTTGGGAATATACTATGATGGGTTTTCCAAATGTTACTAAGAGGGTTACTCCCTACGTAAGAATGTTATGAATGCCTCAAGTTACCTTTATGTCTTATGATATCAATGATTTATTCATGATTTGATGAGGTATGTTAAAGTGATTATGTTTTATGGGTAAAGTATGATTTCATTGATTCATATGTATACATGTACTCATGTTTCCTTTCCATAATTTTATATCCCTCACTGAGTTTTTTATGCTAATCCCAAGTTTTTGAAATGTTTTTCACAGGTCAAGGGAATGGTACAAGATATGATGATAGTGTTAAGGAAGTGCCAAGAAATAGTCTATGTTTTATTTTAAATATTTTTCCGCTGATGGGAAAAAAGAATATTGTCTTTTATGTAACCACTTTGTTTAAATGTGAAGTGTAATGCATGTTTTATGAGCTATATCTATAAAACTCTAAACCTGAAAAGATCTTCAACGTGTAATCTTGTAATATCTCAAGATTAATTAAGGTTTAAGGCTAGGGCCTTATAGTTGGTATCAGAGGTCGGTTTAGATAACTTTAAGAGTTAGAAATCTAATAAATGATCATCCAAAAAAAATTATGGTCAAATCGAAATGATATAGCATTTAAAGATTACCATGTTGCTTCACCTAAGGTATTTCAGAGTTAAGAATTTTTTTTCGTAGAGGAAACAGAGAATCTTTTTTGGGAAGTCATACTGAGGGAAATGACCTTCCAAATCAGCATAATGAGATGGTTAGAATCAGAATTGAGCAGTTTACTGCAGTGATGGCTCAGTTGAGTCAGTTTTCTTGGTCTAAAAGGCAATTATCGAAGGTATGTTTGAAAATTTTCACGGTTATCTAGTCCAATGACTAAGCTAACTCAGAAGGGTGTTAAGTTTATCTGGAAAAAATAATGTGATGATTTTTTTCAAGAACTGAAAAGAAGATTGGTGAATGCTCCAGTTTTGGCACTACCTTTGAGGAATGGGGAGTTTGTTATCTACAGTGATGCTTCATTGAAAGGACATGGTTATGTTCTAATGCAGAATGATCAAGTAATTTCTTATGCTTCACATCAGTTGAAAAATCATGAGGTAAATTACCCTACACATTATTTAGAATTAACTGTTGTTGTTTTCTCTTTAAAAATATGGAGGCATCATTTGTATGGAGTAAAGTGTGAAATATATACCGATCACAAAAGTTTAAAGTATATATTCACTCAGAAAGAATTGAACATGAGACAGAAGAGATGGATAGAATTAATCAATGATAATGATTGTACAATTCATTACCATCTGGGAAAAGAAAATAAAGTGGCTAATTCTTTTAGTCGAAAAAGTAATTCTTCATTAACCTAATACGTTTGGAACAAGATCCTTTGGTTTTTGATTTTATGAACTTTGGCATAGATGTTGTTGGTGCAGGAAGTTCTTCTGTTTTGTTCCAGGTATCATTGAGATCATCTCTATCGGATAGAATTAGGAAAGCACAGATGCAAGATAGTGAGTTGTAGAAAAAGGTAGAGCTAATTCAGAAGGGTAAGTTGCCTGAATTCATCATTGATAGTGATTGTGTTTTGAGATTTTGGAAGTGATTATGTGTGCCTTGTGATTCACAGTTGATGAGAGATTTATTATGTGAGGCTCATAGTTTTCTGTTTTCCGTTCATCCTAGCAGTACCAAGATGTACAAAGATCTGCGGGAGTACTACTAGTGGGATGGAATGAAAAGAGATATTGCTGATTTTACAGTGAAGTGTTTGACTTGTCAACAGGTTAAAGTAGAGCGGCAGTTACCAAAAGGGATGATTCAGCCTTTACCAGTACCGGAGTGGAAATGTGAGAATATATCCATGGAATTCGTTGTAGGATTGCCGAAGACACCTCGAGGTAATAATGCCATCTGGGTTACTGTTGATCGCTAGACTAAATATGCTCATTTCCTTGCAATGTGAGATACTTTTTCCCAAGATCAAATTTCTCGTTTGTATTTTAAAGAGATTGTCAGGTTACATGGAGTTACCCTCTCTATTATATCTGATCGTGATCCCAGGTTTACTTCTAACTTTTGGAAAGGCCTTCAGAATTCGTTGAGTACTGAATTAAATTTTAGTACGGCTTTTCATCCTCAATCAGATGGGAAGTCAGAAAGAATTATTTGGAATTTGGAGGATATGCTATGTGCTTGTTCGATGGATTATCATGGAAGTTGGGACAAACATCTTTCTTTGGTTGAGTTTTCTTATAATAACAGTTTTCATTCTAGTATACAAAGGGCACCGTTTGAGGCATTATATGGGAAGCAGTGTTGAGCTCCAGATTTTTGGGATGAAGTGGGTGAAAGGAAGTTGATGGGACCAGAATTGGTATAATAGTTGGAAGAAAAAGTTCAGTTGTTATAGATACACATGAGAACGGCTCAAAGCAGGCAGAAGTGTTATGTGGACAACATGAGGAAGGATCTCTCTTTTGAGGCATGTGATCATGTTTTTCTCGAAGTATCACCATGGAAAAGTGTGATGTGATTTGGTAAGAAAGGAATGCTGAGTCCATGGTTCATTGGACCATATGAAATTCTGGAGAGAGTTGGATCAGTTTTATACCGAGTGTCTTTACCTCCGAGTTTATCTCAAGTACACAATGTTTTTCATGTTTCGATGTTAAGAAAGTATATGCAAGATCCATCTCATGTTTTGAGTCCAGAGGTAGTTCAGCTGGAAGACAACCTATCTTATGAGGAACAACTGGTATAGATTCTTGACCGAAGGGAGCAAGTGTTGCGAAATAAGGTAATTCACCATGTAAAGGTTTTGTGGAAAAACCATATGGTTGAAAAGGCAACGTGGGCATCTGAAAATGCAATGAGGGATAAATACCCCCACTTATTCGATAAGTAAATAAATTGCAGGGATGCAATTTTTTAAAGGGGGAAGGATGTAACATCCCAAGTAAGTAATGAATAATAGATATTTTTATCTATGTCTATTTATGAATTAGATTGTGTTTTAGAGGCTTAAAATGAGAATAAATCCAATCTTAAGCATATAATACAGTAATATTTTTAAAAGATTTTTTTACTACCTTTTGATGGAAAACCATTTTTAAATAAAACTTTTGACAATTTTGTAATCTATATTTTTCAAAATAATCATATTATTCATGATTGGGACATTGAAATTTACATTGGATAAATTTTTGGTATTTTTCTGACAATGTTCATTTTTTAATATAGTGAAAAATACTGCATTTTACATCAAAACTGCATTTTCATCTCATTTAATTATATTGATAGAATATCTTCTTAATTGGTCTTAAAATGTAATTTGAATATATTTTTACCATTTAATCCAATATCGGCCATTAAGATTAATTTAACATTGGAATTGATCATAAATTAATACCAAAGGTTTCATAGATATTGTGTCAAAAAACCCGCTATTTGTTTTGACATCGGGAATTATTTTTAAATTAAATAATGCATTTTCTTTGTTTGGATTTTTGTAAAATGGATTACATATTTGGAATCAGAAGGTCCAAATTATTTAATCAAGACTCTTTTATTTTTGGACATTATGAATAGTAACAATGATAATTATCTTTAATTATCTTGATTAATTAGTAATCGGGTAGTTAAGGATAATAAAATAATATCATAATAATAAACAATGACCCCAACATGTGACCGAATACTACTGGTTGTGTCATGGCTGACCGTGGTATTTCTTGTGCCAAACATGGAAACCCCATGGAATCACTATTGTGTGATAATGACTTTTTATCTTTTTATTTTTAAAGAAAGTTAAATATAACAAAGAATGTATCACCTAAGTAAAACATTTTTACTTTTGTCTACATAATTGATCTATTAGACTATAAATAGTCATTGGAAATATAAAAATATTTCATACATCATAGTATTTTTTTATTATTTTTATACATTAAATACATTAAATTATTTATGACATCATGATGATGTAACGATTACCTCATTAATAAAGGATTTAAATAAAATGAAAAGTTAATGTTAACACTATAAATAACACTTGTAAAAGACCTATTGGATGAGTATATTTTGAACCCTTATCACCTTATCCTCTAAATACATCAATGTGAGACCTTTAAAATCCGAAACTCATTTGAAAATAAAGTAACATTTTATACCTTTCCACGAGTGCCCCTCCTCTCTTCTTATAAAATGCCCCGCCTCTACCACCTTCCCCACACCTCTCATGCCTTTTTCTCAGCCAAAACCTGCCCATTTTGTCTCTCCACATCCCTTTATTACTCCTAGATGCCTCACTTTGGGAAGAAGTCTTCCCAAGGAAGCCTTTGAGCTCAAATCAAAAAGAGTTACCCATTTTAATGGTAGTGTCTTCTCTTGTGCTCTTGTGTATTATTTTAATTCTCCAACCCCCTAAACTCTTTTTATTCCATTCTTTTTAACAACACCAGTATCTTCAATATACTATGATGTTTTTATGAGACGTATTATAGCTACACTTACACACACCTTCATCTAATGGTTAATGAGCATACTGTTTCCGTGGATGGTGAATTTCTGCATCACGAAACGATGATTGTTCAATATTCTTTTAAAACCTTAAAAGGTGGACATTAAGATGTCACTATATTTATATATGATATATAATATTTTTAATTTTTCCTTAAGCTTATGTATTTTTCATTTATGGCATAACTTCATGGTTTCCATTTTTGGTAGACGTGATATCATCATTTTAGAAAGTGCAGACTACCGACCCCTCAAAGTGATTTGAATCATTAATACCATATGTGGTAAGTATAAAGGATAGATTTAATGATATTATATTTTATACTACATAGGAATTATAATAATATTATGTATCATTATGTTTTAATTCCATTAAATATGAAATAGAAATGAAAGTAGCATTCTTGCGTACGTACGGCTTTCCGTCTCCATGAATGGTGCATTTCATTTCTTACCTCTAAATGATTATGTAATATTATAAATGCATGTATATACTAGATATATTTGATATATATGGAATCTACATCATGAATATAATTCTTGACATAATGGATATTTGACTACATGAACAACTTGTAAATATAAGAAGTTCACTTTTGACTGAAGTACCAAATATTGACAAAACGACCGTTATTAACTAAAATGATTACATAATGTTCATAACATGGTAATAAGTGATATAAAAGGAATAATGAACCTGAAAAAGGTTCTTAAGAAAGTATAAATTAACTCAAGTTTATTATTCAGGACATTAAAGAATGAACGAGTCAAGTCAGACCCGAGGTAAGGGACTTCGTCTCAATCTCCTTTCATTGAGGAAGATTTTCTTTATACCCAACTTTCTTTTATACAGTGTGTATAACCCATTTAATTTTACACTTATTCAAAAGGAATATTTTTTATACGAAGCATTTTACTAAACGACAAAAGGGAATGTTTTTTCGCACGTATGCGCGACAATGACTTCTCCGGCGCTGTGGCCATTATTTGAGCTTTGGCTTCCTCTACAAGCCATACTTTTTTTAATTGAAAACTAAATACCATGTTTTACTTTTCTTCTATTTTTTTATTGAAAATGGTTTTCATAATTTTTTTATATCAATGTGGTGTATTGATATCTTGTGGTTAAAAACTGGAGATGTTATGTTTCCTTTATGCATGTTTTATATGATACGATTATGTTACGGTTCTTGGGTATTATTATTAAGACGGGTGGTTCTATGATAAACTAAGGGTGGGTGAGCCCAATATAGCTCTCCAATGCAATGGGTAACACGAAGGAGTTAAACGTTACGGTTTATTCGAATATATTTAGGGAATATATTGTGATGGGTATTCCAAAGGTAACCAACATGGTTACTCCCTACACAAGAATGTTATGAATGCCTCAAGTTACCTTTATTTCTTATAATTTCTATGATTTATTCATGATTTTATGAGGTATGTTAAAGTGCTTATGATTTATGGGTAAATTATGATTTCATTTATTCATATGTATACATGTACTCTTGTTTCCTTTCCATATTTTTATATCCCTTACTGAGCTTTTTATGCTCATACCATGTTTTTGAAATGATTTTCACAGGTCAAGGGAAGGGTACATGATATGATGATAATGTCAAGGAAGTGTGAAAAAGATTCCATGTTTTATTTTCAATATGTTTCCACTGATGGGAAAAATTAATATTTTCTTTTATGTAACCACTTTTTTTAAATATAGAATGTAATGCATGTTTTATTATCTATTTCTATAAAAATCTAAACCTGAAAAGATCCTCAATGTATAATATTGTAATAACTCCAGATTAAGTAAGGTTTAAGGTTGGGGCCTTATATCTTTTGATCTTTTTCGTGAAATAACTTGATATTTTTGGAATTATTTATTTCAAATAATTTAATCAATAGATATTTTTATAGGTAACACCATGATTTAAAGAAACATGACGTACTGAAAATATATTAAAATTTAATATGATCATTGTATATTATTTATTAGAACAGAAGGAATGAATCTGAATAAAAAAATTAAAAATATATTTTGTACACTTTTATAGAAAATTAATTCTTTTCTGACTCATTTAATTTGAAATTTGATTAAAAGAACCAATTTGAAAATACTAAAAATCTATTGTTCAAAACTATTTTCCTATATAAAAACATGTGATGCGTCAATAAATTATATAGATAACGTTCGGGGAATGATTTTTGGGAAATTAATATATTATATATTCAATAATATTGTTTACATTAATATTATGTGTTTTCTAGACTTGATTTATTAATTAATGAAAATTTATGATAAAAATAATATTTTTCTATAAATTAGTTTTTCACATTTTTCACAGAAACATGAATTTTAAATTTACGAATTTTCAAAAAATAAATTTGAAAAAATAAGGTTCAATTTTGAAATATAAATTCCAAAATATTATTATACTTAAGTTTTGTGATTTTTCTAAAATGTTGAAATTTTCTATGTGTAGTGAAAACATATTGGTTTTTATTAAAAATCACATTTTAATTCAATGAATTTAAACTGTATATATATTTTAGTATGTTTTTAAATGAAAAAATAGTTACATTATATATTTATTAATTAAATTTATGTAATTATAATCAATTTCATATTTAATTCAAATATAAAAATGTTTTAAACTTTTGATCATTTTTTGTTGGAAAATCTCTTCATCATCAGGTCTGTGGGTTCAGTTTTAAAATAATTTCATCTAATTATTTGAATATAATATATAAAAATTGATTCTATATTTTTAATTGTAATAATTAATATATTATAATTTGGTCAACGTAATTTTTGGTCAAAATGAATTGTAATAATAATAAAAATTAATTATCACAGTTAGGTATGAAATTTGATTATAAGGGGGTTAGACTAAAAATAAATGTAGTAAAATGATATAGAAACATATCTAACGGAAATTTTCTGGACATATATAGACCTTATTGGCTAAAATATTTTATAATTCCCCATTTTAGAGAATTTTCCATGTGCAAAATGCCAGTACATATTATTTTTTCAAAAAATTCTTGTGTGTCCTCTCCCCCACTTTTAAAAGGACACACACTCACCTCTCCTCTTCACACATCCAAACCACATTTTTTAGATATAACTTAACTGAATATCTTTTTTAGTTCCCTTACTGCATCATAGAGTCCACATATTTAATGGAAATCCATCCTTTGAAGGAATTTTCTGTATACCAAAACGGTATCTCATAGGAAGAGGTATAGTCCTTAAACATACAATGTCATTTGGTTTCTTCCTTTAATTCCAAATATATTCTTAAAAATAATGATAAGATAAAAAAATTTTCCTAATTTATTTATATGTAATTATTTTAATGTAAGAATATATATCCATATACAATTCCATCAATTGGGGAATGAAACTGGAAATCATATGTACGATTTATTATCGCCCCACAAACTGATGTAATTCATATTCCGTTACCACTTCCCATAGAATGATATTATTATAGTTTTAATTTCAATATATTAAATTTATATTATTATTTTATATATTTAATTATAATACCACACCCACCATCTGACCCTTCCGTTTGTATGAGAAACAAAAATGTCGCTCATCTGTAGGACAGACTAAAACCTCTTGAACTAATCTGATGCATTATACATTTATTTATTAATACAAGTATAATAATGAAATGTTAAATAACTATATATTATAATTTTAATATAATTATACATATTTCATTATGATATCACAAGTATATTTTAATATTCTTTTTTATGTAGGATATTATATCATCATTCATGTATATGGAGGAGTACCCCCAGGAAGCGATGTGATTTGTTTTGAACTAACAATTTTAATAGAAGGTAATTAAGGTAAATTAAATGAATATTATATTAATATTAAATTAAAATGATTATATAAAGTTAATAAATTATTACCTTTAATTTATTTCATCCATTCAGAAAATGGAAGCAATGTTCATGTGTATATACGACATACCATCTCCTAGAATGGTGTATTTAATTTTTCATATCTAACATTTATTCACTACAATAAATATATATTTACTTAATTTATATTATATTTAAATAACGGTTAAAATTATTTACAATATTTAACCATGAAAAAATTTTGAGTACCTAAAATAAAAACTCCAATCATACATGAAAAACGAAAGTGTTTTTACTTGAAATGTGATTTTAACAAGAAATTATTAACAAATATGTAATAAATGGTCATAAGTAAATCATATATAGCATGATATATATATGTTTGGTTTATTAATATAAGTATAATAATATATATATATATATATATATATATTATAAAATGGGTTATAATGTGTGCAAAGGAAGATGAGACTTATGGTAAGGGGTTTCTAGTCACTCTTTTATTTCGAGGAGATATATTCCAAAATCCAAACTCGTTTTTTTGATTCAAGAATATACTACCATATTGAAATTTTATATCATGAATTGTATTATTTTATTGATATAATTTTTTTATGTTATTACATAATGTAGATTATGATAAAATATATCACTATAGTCAGAAATTATTATTGTATATATTTTCCTTCTTTGAGACATATGTTATGTTATTCACCAATATTCTTTTAAGAGGTTTATATACTTCACACTTGAGTTATAATAATAATATTTTTTTATTGTCATGATATATTAACTACTAATTATTTTTATTACTCGTGGAAATTATGATTCAATGTTACCAAAGTGGCAATGTTTTCATGATACAATTTAATAGTTTATCCAGATTATTAATGATTATGCATAAAATTATGATATATTATGATACATAAAAAAAGGAAACATAAAATTATATTATACTTTGGTTACATCATGATAATAATTTTCCATTAATTATCCTATATTGATGTAATGATGATAAAAATTATTATTATTTTTAAAAAATAATCTATATTTCTCTCATTGGTTGAATACCGTTTTTATTTAATATACTAATTTATTTAAAAATGATCTAAAAATGATTAAAAATTATCCAAATGATTTATTAAAGATATTTTTAACCATATTTTATTTTTTTCAATGGGTTTTAAAATATATCATAATGGAATTTTCAAAAAAAGTCTCATTTGACCTTATGCAAAATTGTGAATGCAATATTTGTTTTCACATGTATGAAATTTCCCTCCCTCATGACCACCAAATATTTTAAAAAACTCATCTTATGTTTCAATTTTAAGATTTAATTACAATTTTTTCAATTTTTATATGAATTTTTATTTTTAAAAACTTATTTTGAAATAATTGTTATTTTCATCAAGTAATGTTTTAGTGTCTTTTGAAAACAATTTTCCTTCTTAGATGACATAATTTTATGTAATTTTGTTTACCATGGATATCGTCCAATGATATAATGATTACTATTTATTTGGATGGTTTATTTTTATAATGAAAAAATGTTTATGATGCCCATTTTGTTACTATGGGTTATGATGTGATGAAACATTTATGAAACCCATTTTGTTTCATTGGTTCTGATATGATTAATGTATTATGATTATGTTGAATTCAAATGTACAGATTATTTTAAATGTGAGACTAATATGTCATTTTGATTTATTGGGTGATGATAAATGTTCTACGATCATATAGGGTAAATTAGAGGTTACCTGATTCCTGAGAAGACGATATATGAGCGGTTATCCCAGGCCCAAAGAAAATACATGGGTGATTAGCCCAAGCCTAACATGTTATGAATGTATTTGTTGGTCTCCATGATATAATGTTTTCTATGCTTATATTTATTCAACCATTACATGTATCAGGTAAATATTGTACTCTCATGAATCATGTTATTATATTTCATTATGATTCATTTAGAATAATCTAGCAAACATTATGCCACAACTCGTGATTTTTTTTTTCCATATGCTGTTTATGGATTTCATATGTTATTTTCATGTTTTCGTATTATAATTTCATGTTTTGTTTATATATTTCCCTTCTTTACGATTACTAATAATATGAGATCACCCTATCTTATTTTTCTTTTCCCCAAATTATTATTATAGGTATTTTGTGTAATATTTCTATGAAGGGTGCTAGTTATAATGAAATAACCGGGAGATGATATTGAAATCATATATACCTATTATCTACAATTCAATGATTCCAAAATAAATATACCATTACGATAATCAGTCAAGTTTTTGTTTAATTTAATAAATATTAAATTTAAAATATTTTTTGTCTATTTATGACATTATTAGTTTTATAAAGATGCCATCAGAGGATTGGTTTACCTAAAATTTGGAAACAACATTAATAAAAATTTAGTGATATTTGTAGAGATATTTATAATGATATTTCATGGGATATATATTTTTGGATATCTCTAAGGATAATGTTATGTACCGGAAAATACCCTAGAATATTCTTGAAGGACAGTGCGTGTGGTTTCCACAAAATTCCATAATGTTCTAGATACTTGATAGTGACATAGTTATGTAACATATGTACCTAGGGATAATAACTACAAAAAAGGTGAATTAGGCTTGAATCATCCAATACCTCATAAATGAAAAATGATCCTTAGTACACACTTTTATTGAAACTCCCATGGGATATTATTGGGAAATTCAAAAATTGTCTATGAACCATCATGAAAATTTGAATAATGACTAGGAATTATATTGTTTAAGAATAACGTTCCAAAGACTATAATGATAGTGTCATAATTTATAAATCCTATAAGTGAATTTTAATAAAAAAATTTCTCTTTCAATACATATATATATATACTCACACTTTGAGTATTGGTTTTAGTCAACTGTAATTAGTATAAGGAATAAGGATAAAATTGAATATGATAAACAATGTACTGATGAGAAACCAGATGAGATGATAACTAGAGTAAAAGATATTCTTATTTTCAAAATCAGGTGTCATGATATATGATTAACAAATTAAATGTTTCCAAAATCTTGGAATCACCAAATAATGTAAGGATATAGTTCATTTATAGTTTGTATGGTGGATAAAATAGAGGAATGATTATTAAATTTCCTTCATTTCAAGAATTTCCAAAAAAACACTCCATGGAATCACTCCAAAGAATGATATGATGTTTTAAGAGTAGAGAAAAAGGGAATAGATGATGGTATTTATAATGAAAAATTAAATAATTAGTTATGAAATGGTTGAGAATAATCATTTCCCTATGGCACCATCAATGGATGAATGTTATAATTGTTGAATGAAAGGGCATTATACAAATTAATGTTAATGGGGGAAATATGAAAACGATTACCATAATGTTCATAAAATTGATAGTTTTTTGTCAATGAATAATAGAAGACAAATGAAATATAAAATGAAAGAGGGTTTAATGAATTTTTTTAATACTAGTATATGGTTAAATAATTAATTTGAATTGTTTATGTTTTTATTCATTGGAATTTGAGAACCATTAAATATATAAAACAAAATGTAGATTTCTTTTCATTATGTTGTTGAAATAATATATTTAATGTTAATAAAATACATGACAATAAATTTAATAGAAAGTAAATATTTAATGAAAAATAAATGAGTAAGGTAAATATAATCATTAATTTTTTTGTGACATTAATATAAGGGTGCTAGAATAAAGCACTGATTTGAATGGATAAATAAAATTTGATTTAATTCAGGACCATAGAACTGATTAATGATTTTTTTTGAAAATGTGGTATATGTTATCATTGAAATATTTTACAAATTTTTTGGAATTATGGAATGTATTAAATAATATATGGGTTTAATATTTGAATGAGGAATCATGTTTGTTTTTATTGAGGTTTTATGTTAGTTATGTTAATTACTAAACACTAAGAAAATTTATGATCATGGTTGTCATATATTTTTCATGTGTACATTATGATATAGTTGATGATATTTTAGAGACTAATTTTACATTTATTGGGGGAAATTTAGTGATGTTATTTACATTCCTTTGAATGGTAAGATGGTTATCCGTTTGTGAAATTGTTTATATTGAAATTTTAATGATGTTTCAGTGATTAATTTAATACATAAATATATGAATAATCAATGCACAACATATTGTGTATGATATTTATTGATATAAGGTATGGATTATAATTATATTATAGATCGTGTTTTGAATTAGTGATTTAGAGACAACAAATTATTCTTTATTTTATAGAGTATGAGATAAAGTGGAATATGATAAAAGAACAACCAAATGATAATTTTTTTATTATTATACAATGGAAATATAATCCCTATGTATATATGACATATTTAATATTGTAATTGTACTGTGATGCTAGCCTATCTATTTTCACTTTCACCCAAAACTCTCACATTTTCATGGTTTTTTCCATTTATCTCCCCTATAGATGTACATACCCAACCCTTAATTTGTTCAAAACATAGTGGTTGTACTATTAGAGAATGATATTTCATATGGGGATTTAAAATTTTAGATTATAGATCATATAGATAAGTGATACAAAACAAGACATCTCATATGGTCAATGATTTGTTGTAAAACCACCATCTTGAAGATGCTACATGAGAACCTTAAGATGTAATGAGGATTAATTATCCTCATTTGTTTTAATCAGAGTGAAAAATTTAGAGTGTGAATTAAATCTTAATGGGGTATAATTTAACACCCCAATACTTAAAGAAATATTTCGTTCAAATAATTTTTATTTATTCAATATCTTGTGTTACATGGAACACCGAGTTTAAATAAAAGCATGCCATACAATTCCATTATTATTTAATATAATTGTTACCACCTAGACATTAGAATACATGGAATAAATAGGATTAAATATGTTGTTAAAATATTTGGATTACACTTTTATATACATTTAATTGTTTGGTGACCCATTTAATTATAAATGAAAATGAAAGTAACCATTGGAAAATGAAGGGATTATTTTTTTGATTTTTTTAAGTGAATCTATTTTTACATAAATAAAATTTTAAAAATATTTTTTAAATATTTGAATTATATTTATATATTATTAATTTAGTTAAATTATTATCATTCATGTTATGTGTCTTCAAGACATGAAAATATAATAAATGTAATTTTATTCTTAAAATTTTGATTTTTTCAAATAACTATTTTTACCAAAATTTTCAAACAGATTTTTAAATTAGTTTCCGAAAATTTTATAAAATATAAATGAAAATTTAGAATTAATTTTCTAAACATTATTTTCAAAATAATATTAAGGTTAATTTTTTTAATTTTATTGACAATATAAAATGTTCAATGAATTATGAGAATTGCTGGTTTTTCTTAAATAAATTCCCTTTAATTTAAATAATTTAAAAGATAAGTTTTACTTTAATTTGGTATTTAAAATATAATAAGTTCCAATATATATTTATTAATACAATTTATGCCATTGTAGTCGAATTTATATTGAATATCGATACTAATCTTTTAAAAACATTGAATTTACCTCTTTGAAAAACTGGTTTCGGGTCATGTTTGTGGGTTGAATTTTAAAATTGAATTATCCACTTTTGTGAATGGAATATGTAAAACTTGTTTCGACATTTTGAATATGAATAATTTATATTATATAATATTGGTCACTTAATTTTGTTTAAAATGAATATTAAAAAAATAAGGATAGTTAATGTTAAAACGATTTTACTTGGTGGTTAATCTAAAATGATATGTCGTAAAATGATATATAATCATATCTAACAACAATTTTATCACCATATAACCACTATTGATTCATAATGTCGCATTTTTATCACTATTTTATCTAAAAAAGGTATAACTTGTTCTCTTCAAAAATTCAATTTGTCTCAATTCCCCTTATTATAAACAGCTAACCCTATCCTCTCCTCTTCACACATCCGAAAACATTTTTATCATAAAATACATTCCAAATATATTTCTTAATTCTATCACCATATCCTATAGGCCTTATTTTTTACAATTTATCCCTCTAATGAATGATTAACATGTAAACAAAATGGGGTTCTCTTGGGAATAGGTATAGTTCTTAAACATGTGTTTTATTTTTATATCTTTCTCTAAATTGTTGAAATATTATTCAAATATGATGATATAATAAAAAAATAATTGATATGACCATATTTTATTATGTTAATTTAATATAATATATCAATATCTTCTTAAATGAAATGAGAAACAAAACATTTGATCATGTCTCTGGTAGATAAACTTCTAATTAACCAATGTTATTCAATTTCCATCACCACCTCTCAAAGCTATATATATAGATGGATTTAATAATTATAGTTTATATTTATGATATTATTATACCTATGAAATTATAATACCATGTATACCTTCTTATAACCCAACCCAATGGAAAACAATAATTTTTCTAATGTGTACGATGAACAACAACCTAAGGAACCAATTTGATATGTTTTTCGATTCTTTCTTTCAAAAAAAATTATTGAGGCTAAATTAATTTAATATATATGATATTTTAATATAATTTTAATTTTTTAATTATTTCATCACATTTACCTTCATACTTTCAATTTTGTGGGGGCTATGATAACTTCATTCGTGTTTACGGCATACAACCACCTCGCCAAGCAATGAGATTTGTTTTTTACTAACATTTTCACTAACATTTTTCATAGAAGGTAATTAGTGTAAATTTATTGAATATATTTGATATATATATAATTAAAATTATTATTGGAGGGTAATTTTTTTATATTTCATTCATTTTAACTTTCAAGAAAATGCAAACGACATTCGGGCGTATGTAAGACCTACCATCTCCATGAACGGTGTATTTCATTTTATATCTATATCATTAATAAAATAAAATAAATATATATATATTTAATACATATGAAATTTATATCATTTTAATCATTCTGTGAATTATTTAACCATGCTGAAACTATGAGTGTCCAAAAAAAAATTCAATACATATATGAAAAATAAAAACAATTATTACCTCAGGCATAATTTTAATAGGGAATTGTTAAAAAATGGGTAATAAAAGTACTGAAGTAAATAATATATGTTATGATAAATATATAATGTACCGATAATAGATAGATAATAAAAAAATATTTATTTTAAATTAATTTTTAATGCCTACGAAATATGTTCATACTTATGGAAAGGGATTTCTAGTCTCTTATTTAGTTCTAGGAGAAAAAATCAATAATCGCAACTTGTTTCATTTGTGTGGTGTATAGAAAAACAATTAATCTTTTTATATAATGAATATATTTATTTTCATTATATTTAAATTAATTTGTGTTAATATATATTGGGTAATATTAATCGAAACAATACTAAACTTGTAATGGATTTATTTTTTGACAAACGGCCTTTTTGATACATTGGTTAATTTTTCCACCAATATAATTTTATGAGGTCTACATATAGCGCGATTGATATGTAATAAGAAGAATTTATTTAATATCATGATCTATTATGTTTTATTTAATTATATTATTTCACGTGGACTATGATTCAACATTATAAAATTTAACATGTTTTTATAATACAATCTCATTGTTTATATCGATATTTTATGTTTGTGATTCTAATGAAAAAATATTACAATACATCTAGATAGAAACCCATGAATTTTATTACGATACAATTTTTTCATTATAATTCTTTCACTCCCCCCATTTTCTTAACTTTAGGTACAAAATATACCAGAAGAACATTTTTATGAAATATCGTATTTATTTATTTCTTCAGTAGAAAAAAATATATCTTATATATCCATATTTTTTAGAAAATTTTCAATTTTTTCGAAATTCCAAATATTATTTAACAAATTAATTTTTACCCATTTTGAAATTTTTAAAATTTTTCAAAAGGGGATAATGGTACTTTTTACAGGCTAGGATGCTTTGAATTTTACTATATATGTTAAAAGAATTTTTTCTTTAATGGTTCCAAAATTACCCACTATAATGATCACTAAATATATTAATTATTTTTTTAGATGTGTAAAAAATAATATTAAAGAAAAAGTATTTTCATAATTTTTATGAATTTTTAATTTTAGAATAATTATTTTAATAAACGGTTATTTTCACAGAAATGTTCATAGTATCATCTCAAAATAATTTTCCATATATGATGAATTAATTTGATGTTAATTATTCTTTACTAAAGATTTTAATCAATACTAACAAACTTTTCTTTTATCATTATTGTTTATTTTTTTGATGAAAAAATCATTATTTAACCCATTTCATTAGCACAGGGTATTACATGCTGTAATTGTTACCAAATAAATTTCATTTCAAGGGTTCTGATATGTTTAATGTTTTAAGATTATGTGGAATGGAAATTTATATATTGTTAAATTTTGGAAACCTAAATCTACCTCCAATGGATTGGGTAATGATTAATGTTATATGTGGTTAGTGGGTTTATGTGAGGTTATCTATAGCCAAAAAACAGGTTATATAAGATTTTTTCCCATTCCCGAAGTTGTAACATAGTTGGTTAGGGCATTCCAAAAATGTTAGGAATGTGTTAGTGGGTATCCTTGACATAAGGGTTTATATGCTTATGATCATTCCACAGTTCCATGTTTTATTTCAATGAGATTCCCTCATGGCAAATGTTATTTTATTTATATACGTATCATATCTTATGATCTTCCAATATTTTTTTCCATGACGCTAGATTTTCATATTTGATATGATGGTTACGGTTTTCATATGTTATTCACACATTTTCATACCCTTATTCTCATGTTATATTTAAATATTTTATTTTTTACCCTTATAGAGCATCTATGATCACCATTTATTATTTTTCTTTTCCTTAGGTTATGATTATATGTATTATGTGTGATATGTCAACAAATTTTGTTAGTTATGAGGAACTATGTGGGAAATGATGTAGAAATATTACAAACCATATGTTTATGTTTCCATGTATCCAAAGGAACAATAAATTTATAATCCTCATCAATATGTTTGATTAATTTAATAAATATTCATATAGAATGATGTAATTTAAATATATATAAAAACATTGAGTTACTATAGTGAGATCCATCAGCTTCCTGGTGTAATAATCTAATACATTTGTATATTGATTAAATATTTCTAATGTCTGCACATTCTAACAATCATATAAATAAAATGAGATATTAGGGAAATATTATAATTCTACATATGGTCTATTTAATATGTTACTGGTTTAGTTGTTTAATTATACAATCTATTTAATCTATGATGTTTAAAATTCAAAACATGTTTCACCCATATATGGGTACAGATTCTCATATCGCTATGGGATAAGCATGTTTGGTAATATTAAAGTTGTTTGTGGTAGGGAAATTAAATGTAATATCTTACTATTATACCTAAGTATCAATCAAAATGTTATCATATGTATTTTATTTTCATTATGAAGAACAACACTGTCTACAAAATGTTGGAGTTATGGTTGTTATAGTTAAATCATTCTCCGCCAAGAAGATCTAAACCCATATAGGCCCATTCATGGAATTCATGTATGCAAAAGAACAATCCACCGAATAAACCCTTTCCATAGAAGAAAATATATTTATTGAGTAATATTTTTTGCTAGAGATATATTGTCTAGTTTAGGTAATCATTCATAAGAAAGTGTTGATGAAATTCCTTGCCCATCACATTTTGATGTTTATTAGTCAATTCATAGGTTACTTTAGTGAATATCCAATACTTATTAAGTAAATGTTAATGATACCTAGAACAATCTCCCCATAAACAAGAGTTATTTTTCCTGGTTCTAATCCCAATTTTCAATTTAACAATATATAAATAGGACATACATGTCATTGTACAACTATTTTTTTCACACCAAACCATTTTCACAAAATACAATGACCAGTTCATTTACATCATACAATTTTATCAAGATATATATATATTTATAGAATTAAAAAAATAAATTATATCAATAAAAATATAAATAATCTATCAAATTATCCATGGAATAGGTAATTCATAATAATTACGACAATATAAAAATCCCTTAGATGTATATTGATCATGTAATTGAAAAAATAATAATAATTCATAAAACAAATAGTCCCATATAATCATATGAAAACAAGGGACTGAAAAATATATAATATTAGTAACACATGAATGATATTAAAGAATCTCATAAAAACAACACAGAAACACAAAACAGTCTCTCTCTCCCTAGAGATATATATATATATATATATATATATTTGATAACTAATTAAACCTATAAATAAAATCAATTTTTGGTCTGCTGTGTCTGGAAAAACTCAGACCCCAGTTCCACCAGTAGTAATGTGAGTGAACCACCCCAATCCAACATCTAATAATCCGAGGTATGGAGTCTGGCACTGTAAAATAATTTCTCACACATTGTATGAAAAAACCAAATAAAACTACACATAACTATAAATATTTTTAACAAAAAATGTCATTTCAAGACAAAATAATTTGTCCAAATATAATATAATGTGCATCTGACACACACTAATCATGAGGAATAGTATGAAAAATTTAAAACGTGAAAGTAGGGGAAAATAAAATATCATTAAAATACAAAATACTGACTATCATAAAACAATTGGGAAAAAGGAAAATCTCCCTATCATAGCCCATTCAAGAACATCCAAAATAACCATTACCATTTAAGACCACTAATATCTAGATCCAACAACTCCATACCAACCAAAGATACCTTCAAAATATGAAACATTTGTATAGTAAAAACACACATGGGCACAATGCCCATTTTGGGTGGGTATAAAGAAACCTAGTATAATGTTTGGAAAAAATAAGATTGTAATAAAAATAAGGTAGATCAAAAAAGGATATGTAAATGAAATTAAGAACCAAAATATTACTACCTACCTATATGTTATATCCCAAAAGCAACTAAAATATTTCAATATTACATAAGCCCTGAGACTCCTAAACAACCCTCCTCTAATGGATTTTATACAGCCATTCCTATGTCATAGTTTGGGTCCCACACATCACAAATAAGTCTATATATGTTGAGGGATTATATACCACTACATATGACCTATATGTTATTTAGGGGAGTAATATTTACTAATAGGGTGATAACTATAATAGATAGTAGACCAATAACCCAGATCATGTTGGAGTACTAACATAAAATATATAGAACATGTTTTATATATCATGTGAGATTACTAAGCACAGATATTATATGAGGGATCTATTATTCTTCATGTTTAAGAGATCTTCAACCTCACATCCAAAATGGAAAACCCTAGAATCATAATAGGGCACCAACTATTTTATATTTTATAGGATCACATATCCTAACATCAGGATACATCTATGGTGGTAATATAATAAATCACATCTGATAAATCTAATAATATATCATTTTAACAAAAATATGTAAATCACACCAAATTATCCTTAGGTATAGTTTCTTTAAGAGAATAAATACACAACAAATCAATTTTTTAAAGTAAACTATGAAATATTTTATTTAAATATTATTACATTTCTCATAGAGATCACAATGCCTCTATCGCTATGTATGATATCATGGGGATACATAAATTTCAATATATATTTGAATATATATTAATGTTATTGGATAAATATGGAGAGATATTTCATATGTGATAGTATCCATAACTTGGAATCATAAATGAAAAGGATAAAAAACAAAAACAGGGAAATCTGAAAAAAAAAATTATAGGAGTATGTTTGTAACACCCCAGGTAAATAAAAAATATGACATTTTTATATTTATCGATATTTGTGAATAAAATATTAATATTACTTTTAATGGAACGCTATTCTTAATGGATTACCTAATAAGAATCAATGAGTTCCTTTGAAATCTTACGTTGCACTCTAATAATAAAATAATTTTATTTTAAATGGTAGTTAACACCTAGCCGTTGTAATGATGGGAATGAACAGATCTAACTACAAAATGATTATATATGTTTGTCAAATATTTTTACTTTTTACAATAAATGTTAGAGGATTAAAAATTCAAATGAATCCAATTTTAAGCATAAATCTTCTAATATTTTTTAAAAGGTCGATTAACTCCCTTTTGATGGAGAACCCTTTTTAAATATAATTTTCACAATTTGATATGTTTTATTTGAAAAAATAAAATTCTTCATTAGAATCGGGACATCAAAATTTACTTTGTTAAAATTTTTGTTATTTTTCCGATAAAGTTCATTTTTTAATGAATAATGAAAATGTTGTATTTTAATTCAAAACCTCTTTTTAATCTAATTTATTTATATGATTAGATTATCTTTTGAATTGTTTTTAAAGTGAAATTAGAATATATTTTTTCCATATAATCCAATAGTGGTCGTTGGAATTAATTTCATCTTGAAATTGGACTTAAACTAGTGTCAATCTTTTGATAATTATTGTTTCATAAAAACACGCTATTTTCTCTAACAGCGGGAATCAATTATTAAATTAATTAATGTAACTTATATGTTTTTAATTTTTCAAAATAAACATTATTTTTGAATTCGGAATATCAAATATAGCTTAGGGGGAATTTGTGGTATTTTTATGGAAAACTTCAATTTTAGATGAATAGTGAAACCACTAAGTGGTAGTTAAAGAAACAGATTTTTCATTTAAATAAAACATTGCCACTTATGTGATTTAATTTTCAAAAATAAGACGTACATGGTTTTCATTAAGAAGTAAAATGAGGTTCAATGAGATTAAAATAATTTTTGGTGAATAGTAAATTTTACGTTTTATTAATCGCGATTAAAGGTAATTTGTGTAATTTAAGGAAAAAATAATGTTTTAATAAAATGAAATGACCTAGACAAATTTACTACCCTCATTGGGAGTTTCATTACCGACCATGACAATACATGTGTCAACTTGGGGACCCCATGGAGCCACTTTGGTAGGAAAATGACATAAATAACTTTTTATTTAAAGTTAAAATAAAAATGTCACAAACATGAGTTGTTTTACTAAAACAATTTTTAAATGGGGTTATACAAGTCATATTTTGGACTATAAATATTAAATAGAAATACGATAAGATTTCTTACATCATGATAGTTTTTTTATAATTTTTAGACATTAAATAAATTAATTTATTTATGACACCGTGATGATGCAGTGATTACCTCAAAAATGAACGATTTAAATAAAATGAGAAGATATGGTAAAATATAAGTCTTAAACTTGTCCAAAACCTATTGGATTGTTTATTTAGAAACTTTATCACCTTATCCTCAAAATAAGTCCTTTTGGGACCTTTTAAATTCGAAAAAAAAATTATAATAATGTAATATTTTATAACTTTCCCAGAGTGCCCCTCCTCTCCTCTTATAAAAGGCCCCCACCTCTACCACCTTACACACACCTCTCAAGCCTTTTGCTCGGTCAACCCATGACCATTTTAATCTCTCCACATACCTCTCTTCATAATGGAAGCCTGAATTTGGGCAGAATCCTTTCCATGGAAGCCTTTGAGCTTAAATCAAAGAGTGTAACCTGATTTAAAGGTAATGTTTTCCCTTGTGTTCTTTTCTCTTATTTTTCTTCTCCAAACCCCTAAAATCTTTTTATTACTTTATTTTTGTAACAACACTAGTATATTAAATATACTAGGATGTTGTTATAAGAAGTATTCGAGCTACACTTTAACACACCTTCGTCTAATGGTTAAAGAACATACTGTTTCTGTGGATGGAGAATTACTCCCTCACAAAACGATGATTGTTCAATATTCTTTTAACACCTTCAAAGGTGGCCATTAATATGTCACTATATTTATATATGATATATAATATGTTTATGTTTTCCTTATGCTTTTGTATTTTTCATTTATGGTATACCTTAATGGTTTCTATTATGGGTAAATGCGATATCTTCATTTTTGGAAGTGTGGACTACCGCCCCCTCAAAGGGATTTCATTCGTTAATGCCATATGTGGGACATATAAAGGACGGAGTTAATATTATTACACATGATATACTACTGGAATTATAATATACCTTTATATCATTTTTATTTCATTGCATTGAATACAATAAAAAAGAAATGAAAGCCGCGTTCATGCGTACGTACGGCTTACCATCTCCATGAACGGTACCTTTCATTTCTTATCTCCAAATGTTATGTACTATAATAAGTACATATATATATTGGATATATATGTAATATATTACATCTAAATGATAGATATAATTCTGGAATTATAATATATATATATATATATCTCATTTTGTTTTAATTCAATTAATATGACAAAAAATGAAAGTAGCGTTCATGCGTACGTACGGCCTACCGTCTCCATGAATGATGATTTTAATTTTTTTCAAAATGCTATGGAATAGTATAAAATGAATATATACTGGATATATATTATATTTAAAACATAATACTATTCTGGATATGATGTACCAATAACTACATGGAAAATGTTTTTCGAACAAGTTCAATTTTCACTCATGTACCGAACATCGACAAAAACATCTGATATGAACTCACTTTATTAACCAAATATTATAACATTATAATATGTGATATGAACTGAATAATAATCTTTAAATTAGGTCCTTAAGAAATTATAAATTGACCAAATTTTATTATTCAGGAGATTAAAGAACGATCGAGTCATGTCAGACACGAGGTAAGGGATCCAACCCCTCTCTTTCTTTTTAAGTACACTCTTTTATGTAATTTCTTTTAAGCTCATTTTCTTATGTTTGGGGATGTTATTTTATATTCCTCATACTGTAATTTTTATTTTCATATTATGAGAGACCCTATTTGATCTCATAAATCCATTTTTGGAAGTTTTAAGTGGTGCCGTTAGGCTGCCGAGTTTTCATAAGGGATTTTTCATCTCACATTTATTCCCATGATATTTATGCTACGTTTTCCACTATTTCCATTGAGTGGTGTATTTACTGACCAATATTATACTCTTTGTGTAATATAATTTCATTTATGGGTATTTACATCTTCATTTTATGACCCTTCTTCCATGGGGTGTACGTTTCGAAAGTTACCCAACTCGGTAAGGGGACCTTTCACCATCCTCTTTTTAAAAGACTTCTATTGTTATGTCTTTTAATTCACATACTATTATGTTGGGATATGTTCTTATATATACTTATTTATGTAAATTTTATGTCCATGTTATGAGATACCATTTTCTCTCTCATCAACTCATTTTTTGAATTTTAAAGTGACACCATTAGGCTGTCAAATTTCTATAAGGGAACTTCTTAACCCACTTTCAATTCTTTTGGTTAAACCTCTACTTCTTGATTTTATTAAGCCAAGATTATGTGTGGAATATATATTTTGTAATTTCCAAAAACCTTGGTGTAGATATACTATTTCTACACATAATCATCTCATTGATAAATTCTTAAGAACTTGTATGGGAAATAATAACCCAATCTCATTTCATTGAGTTAAATACCGATGTCATTGGTTTTGTTTTTCCAAGATTATGTGTGAGTGACCTCTGATTGTTTCACACTTAATATCCACTTATATTGGATTTATTTATATTTCTCACACATAATTATGTGATATATTAAACCTTAATTTAAGGATACCATCTTTATAATGGATTTCATCTCAATTTACATTTCCATTGAGACTTCATTTTTGTTATGCACCAAATCACTCTTATATGGTGTGTATACTATCCTTTGACATATTATATCATGACTCCCTTTATTCTCATGATATTATAAAGCTCTGATTAAATGTTATTCCGTAATTATTTGTATTCAAGTGTCTATTTTTTTGTTAAAAACTCTTTAACAAAATTTCATTTTAAATGTTTTAACGATTTATTATTCTAAATATTTATCTTTAATGTCCATGTTTTCAAAATGGTTTTCAGTATTTATTTATATGGAAATTAATGTTTTAAAATTATAATTCCATTAAAATCTTCAAAGTGGTATGGGACACTTTGATTCAAAAATCTATTTTAAATGGTTTTTTAAAATGGATTGATTAATTCAATATCTTGGAATTACTTATTGTGATTGAAAATGAAATGTTATTACTAAAATATTTATATATTTTATGTGTAATGATAGTACTTAGACATTTTACGGGTGGTTACGTGATAAACCATATGATGGGTGGTGTCATGAATACCAGGATGGGTGGTTACGTTATAACCTCCAATGAATTGGGTATGGAAGTTGGTTGTATGGCTATTCCATTATGTATGTGTGGAAGTCGACTATATGGTTATCCCATTTAAGTATGTTTACGTCCCAAGTTACCTTTAAATGTTATGTGTTATTTATATGGTTTTTATGGTAATCTTTTGGTTACCAAAGGGTAAGTAATGGTCTTTTATTCCATGAATAGTTTTTAATACATCATAAAGGTGAAAAGTATTACTTTGGTAAAGTATTCATGGTTTACCTATTGTTTTGAAAAAACTAATAGTTTTCCTTATCTGTGTATCCTTTACTGGGCTTTTTAAGCTCATCCAATGTTTTTGAAATGTTTTCCATAGGACTTAAAGATGAATATGGTCAGGTTTGGGTTCAAGGAAATACATGTTATCTAAAACATGGAACTAGACATGTTTCTTTTTAAGAGTTTTTTTATTATTTTATGGAAACTTAGTAGAAGTGTCTACAATGTAATATTTTGATATGTAATAGTTATTACATAATTATCTAAAACTCTAAACTTGAAAAGATCCTCTATGTGAAATATTCATTTAATTCATGATTTTGTAATGTTTAAGGTCAGGTCCTTATAGTCGGTATCAGAGGTCGGTTTAGATAACTTTAGTGGTTAGGGTATTCTCTAAGCATAAGTGACATTACCATAATGGTTAGGATTTCAGAAAGAGTCATAGTTTTGATAAAGTGAATGAGTAAGTATATCTTAGTGTTTATCTTCCTCATTAGTACATGATATTTTTGTTGATATACTCACACTGAAAATTCTGTTTTTAGTGAATGGATGGATCTAGAAGGCACCAAAGTGAAAATAGGTTTGAAGGAAACTATGGTGGTTCTCTGATTAAGAGACTGGATGAAATGGGGGATTCAACGAGGAAACTCGTAGTTGTTCTAAACCAACTATCAAGGAGTCATGATAAACCACTTGTACCTTGGTATGTTCTTTAATGCATCATGTACGAGATGACCAATCGATGTGGATGTTCAGGTAATAATTATAAAGGTAACCATTAGAGTTTATATGATCCTTACTTTTGAGGTAATTATGGGTTATTATATGTTATGATGGAAAATTAAAGGCATGAGATAAACTTGAGGTTAAAATATATTAAGATTATTTTTGAAGATTTTATATCATTTTGGGGAATGTTTTATGAATTATGTAGTTTTGGAAAAAGGACAACACACAGACCATGTGACAACTCATTGCGTCGGACAAAGCTGTGGGAATCGAACCCACAACCAATGTGCGACGAGTATCTATCACCTACCACTGGATATCATGAAGTCCCTGGTTAGTTTGACTAATTATTTTTAGTTATATTATTTTAGGAATCAAGAGTAAGTTTATTTTGGGTTATCTATAGAAATTATTAACCTATCATGGAGGATGTGGGATTAGGTTAATTACTTTTCAATATAATACTTTAAGAGAAACTGATGTTATTTGGAGATTAATATTAATTTTTACCTTGGAAGACGATGTCATTAAATCCTTCAAATATTTTTGTTTTAGTCTTAGTTTGGTTTACTTTGATGTATTTTATGGACAAATTTTTTATCTAATGGTCTTCGTTGAACATTGGGTTTGTTGGACAAATTTTGGTGTTAAGAATAGATTTTCTTTTTTATAAAGGATTATTCATTTATGGATCTTGTTCTAACAATTTATACTTTTGTTTATTATCTAAATACATAGGAATTATATAGATCTCTTTTTTGGATTAAGTGATTCTCTAGAATTTGATTATAGCTCTCTTAATGTAAACAAGTCATCCTAAATACTCATCTTTTGGAGAAATTATGAGTTCGTGTAAGAAATATAGTAAAAGTTGAAAGTCAATATAACAAGTAAGTATGTTTCATTATGTTTTAGTTACACTCATAAATAAATTCCTCAATGAAAAGTAACTTAAAAACAAAAAAGTTTTCTGTTACTTTTTCCTACTGGGGAATCAAATACCGTTTCACCTATCACAAGTTTGTGATTTTCTGGGGGTTAACTTTCTCCTAAACATGTTTTCTATCACTCTCCCTCGGAACATGACCCTTTGTTTTCTCCTCCATGTCCATGATTTCCTACATGGAATCCTAGTATGGGTTAACTCAGGTGACCTTTGTACTTCCCTTTCTTTATTTTTAAGTGATAGATTAATTTACTCCTTCTCCGATGTGGGTTTTTCAATTATGTTTCAGAGCACAATTTTAAAATTGCGAGGACGCAATTCCCAAAAGGGGGGAAGGATGTAACACCCCAGGTAAATATAGAATATGACATTTTTATATTTATCCATATTTGTGAATAAAATATTAATATTACTTTAAAGGGAATGCTATGTTTGATGGCTTACCCAATACGCAACAACGAGTTCCTTTGAAATCTTACGTGGCACTCTAATAATAAAATAATTTTATTTAAATGGTAGTTAACACCTAGCCGTTGTAATGATGAGAATGAACAGAACTAACTACAAAATGATTATATATGTTTGAAAAATATTTTTACTTTTTACAATAAATGTTAGAGGATTAAAAATGCAAATGAATACAATTTTAAGCATAAATCTTCTAATTTTTTTTAAAAGGTCGATTAACCGACTTTTCATGGAGAACCATTTTTAAATATACTTTTGACAATTTTATATTTTTTATTTGAAAAAATAAAATTCTTCAGTAGAATCGGGACATCACAATTTACTTTATGTAAATTTTTGGTATTTTTCCAATAAAGTTCATTTTTTTAATGAATAGTGAAAAATGTTGTATTTTAATTTAAAACATCTTTTTAATCTAATTTATTTATATGATTAGGTTATCTTTTGAATTGGTTTTAAAGTAAAATTAGAATACATTTTTTCTATTTAATCCAATAGTTGTTGTTGGAATTAATTTCATCTTTAAATTGGACTTAAACTAGTGTCAATCTTTTGATACTTATTGTTTCATAAAAACACGCTATTTGCTCTGACAGTGGGAATCATTTATTAAATTAATTAATGTAACTTATATGTTTTGTATTTTGTAAAATTAACATCATTTTTGAATTCATAATATCAAATGTAGCTTAGGGGGAATTTTTGTTATTTTTCTGAAAAACGTCAATTTTAGATGAATAGTGAAACCACTAAGTGGTAGTTAATGAAACAGATTTTTCATTTAAATGAAACTTTGCCACTTCTGTGATTTTATTTTCAAAAATCCGACATACATGGTTGTTATTAAGAAGTAAAATCTGGTTCAATGAGATTAAAATAATTTTTGGTGAGTAGTAAATTTTAAGTTTTATTAATCGCGATTAAAGGTAATTAGTGTAATTTTAGGTAAAAATAATGTTTTAATAATATTAAATGACCTAGACACATGTCCTAACATCAGTAGATATTTCATTTCCTACCTATAAAATCCATGGGTCAACTTGGGGACCCCATGAAGCCACTTTGGTAGGAAAATGACCCAAATAACTTTTTATTTAAAGTTAAAATAAAAATGTCACAAAATGAGTTGTTTTACTAAAACAATTTTTAAGTTGTGTACTAAAAGTAATATTTTTGACTATAAATATTAATTAGAAAGATAATAAAATTTCCTACATCATTATACTTTTTTTTAAAAATTTTAGACATTATATAAATTTATTTATTTATGACACCGTGATGATGCAGTGATTACCTCAAAAATGAACGATTTAAATAAAATGTGAAGATAGGGTAAACTATAAGTCATACACTTGTAAAAAACCTATTGTATGGGTGTATTTCGAAACTTTATCACCTTATCCTTCAAATATATTCTTTTGGGACATTTTAAATTCGAAAAACATTTTATAATAAAGTAATATTTTATAACATTCCAAGAGTGCCCCTCCTCTTCTCTTATAAAAGGCCCCCACCTCTACCACCTTACACACACCTCTCAAGAATTTCGATCGGCCCACCCTAGACCATTTCATCTCTCCACATCCCTATATTCATCATTGAAGCCTCAATTTGGGCAGAATCCTTTCCAAGTAAGCCTTTGAGTTCAAATCAAAGAGAGTTACCCGATTTAAAGGTAATGTCTTCCCCTGTGTTCTTTTGTCTTATTTTGCTTCTACAAACCAATAAAATCTATTTATTACTATTTTTTTTAACAACAGCAGTATATTAAATATAATAGGATGTTTTTATAAGAAGTATTTGAGCTACACTTTCACACACCTTCATCTAATGGTTAAAGAACATACTATTTCTGGGGATGGCGAATTACTGCCCCACAAAATGATGATTGTTCAATATTCTTTTAACACCTTCAAAGGTGGCCATTAAGATGTAACTATATTTATATATGATATATAATATGTTTATTTTTTCCTTATTCTTATGTATTTTTCATTTATGTCATACTTTTATTGTTTCCATTATGTGTAAACGTGATATCTTCATTTTAGGAATTGCGGACTACTGCCCCCTCAAAGTGATTTGATTCGTTAATGCCATATGTGGGACGTATAAAGGATAGAATTTATGGTATTACATATTATATCCTACTGGAATTATAATATACCTTTATATAATTATTATTTGAATCCATTGAATACAAAAAAATGAAAGTAGCGTTCATGCGTACGTACGACTTACCGTCTCCATGAACGGTACATTTCATTTCTTATCTCGAAATGTTATGTACTACAATAAGTACACATATATATTGGATATATATGTAATATATTACATCTAAATGATATATATCATTCTGTAATTGTAATATATATATCTCTCATTTTGTTTTAATTCCATTAATATGACAAATAATGAAAGTAGCGTTCATGCGTACGTACGGCCTATCGTCTCCATGAACGGTGCTTTTAATTTTTTTCAAAATGCTATAGAATAGTATAAATTGAATATATATACTGGATATATATGATATTTATAACATCAATACTATTCTGTATATTATGTACCTATAACTACATGGAAAATTCTTTTCCAACAAGTTCAATTTTTACTCCTGTACCGATCATCGACAAAAACGTCTTATATGAACTCACTTTATTAACCAATTATTATCACATAATAATATGTGATATGAACTGAATAATAATATTTATAGGATGTATTTAATAAATTATAAATTGACCAAAATTTTTTATTCAGGAGATTAAAGAACGATCGAGTCATGTCAGACACGAGGTAAGGGAACCTACCCCTCTCTTTCTTTTTAAGTACACTCTTTTATGTAATTTCTTTTAACCTCATATTTCTTATTTTTGGGTATGTTATTTTATATTACTCATACTTTAATTTTTATGTTCATATTATGAGAGACCCTATTTGTTCTCATAAATCCATTTTTGCAAGTTTTATGTGGCGCTGTTAGGCTGCCGAGTTTTCGTAAGGGATTTTTCATCTCACTTTTATTCCCGTGACATTTATGCTACGTTTGCCACTATTTCTTTTGAGTGGTGTATGTACTACCAATTATTATACTCTTTGTGTAATATAATTTCATTTATGGGTATTTACATCTTCATTGTATGACCCTTATTCCATTGGTTGTACGTTTCGAAAGTTACCCAACTCGGTAAGGGGACCTTTCACCCTCCTCTTTTTAAAAGTCTTCTTTTGTTATGTCTTTTTATTCCAATACTATTATGTTGGGATATGTTCTTATATATCCTTATTTATGTAAATTTTATGTACAAGTGATGAGATACCATTTTCTCTCTCATAAACTTCTTTTCTGAATTTTAAAGTGACGCCATTAGGCTGTCAGACTTCTATAAGGGAACTTCTTAACCAACTTTCAATTCTTTGGGTTAAACCAATACTTCTTGATTTTATTATGCCAAGATTATGTGTGGAATATCTATTTTGTAATTTCCACAAACCTTTGTGTATATATACTATTTCTACACATAATCATCTCATTGATAAATTCTTACGAACTTGTATGGGAAATAATAACCCAATCTCATTTCATTGAGTTAAATACCTATGTCATTGGTTTTGTTTTTCATAGATTATGTGTGAGTGACCTATGATTGTTTCAAACTTAATATCCACTTATATTGGGTGTATTTATATTTCTAACACATAATTATGTGATAGATTTATCCTTAATTTAAGGATACCATCTTTATAATGGATTTTATCTCAATTTGCATTTCCTTTGAGACTTCATTGTTTTTATGAAACAATTCACTCTTATATGGTGTTTATACTGTCCTTTGACATATTATATAATGAATCCCTTTATTCTCATGATATTATAAAGCTCGGATTAAATGTTATTCCACAATTATTTTTATTCCAGTGTCTCTCATTTTGTTAAAAACTCTTTAACAAAAATATCATTTTAAATGTTTTAAAGATTTATTATTCTAAATCTTTATCATTAATTTCCATGTCTTCAAAATGGTTTTCAGTATTTATTTATATGGACATTAATGTTTTAAAATTATAATTCCATTTAAATCTTCAAAGTGGTATGGGACACTTTGATTCAAAAATATCTTTTAAATGTTTTTTGAAAATGGATTGATTAATTCAATATCTTGGAATTACTTATTTTGATTGCAAATGAAATGTTGTTATTAAAATGTTTATATATTTTATGTGTAATAATGGTACTTGGACATTTTCCGGGTGGTCACATGATAAACCATATAACGGGTGGTGTCGTGAATACCTAGATGGGTGGTTACATTATAACCTCCAATGCATTGGGTATGGAAGTTGGTCGTATGGCTATTCCATTATGTATGTGTGGAAGTCGACTGTATGGTTATTCCATTTAAGTATGTTTATGTCCCAAGTTACCTTTATATGTTATGTGTTATTTATATGGGTTTATGGTAATCTTTTGGTTACAAAAGGGCAAGTAATGGTATTTTATTCCATGAATAGTTTTTACTAATTCATAAAGGTGAAAAGTATTACTTTTTTAAAGTATTCATGGTTTAACTATTGTTTTGAAAAAACTAACAGTTTTCCCTCTTTGTGTATCCTTTACTGGGCTTTTTATGCTCATACCATGTTTTTGAAATGTTTTCCATAGGACTTAAAGATGAATAGGGTCAAGGATGGGTTTAAGTAAAGACATGCTATCTAAAACATGGAAGTATACATGTTTCTTTTTAAGAGTTTTTTTATTATTTTATGGAAACTTAGTAGAAGTGTCTACTATGTAATCTTTTGAGATTTAGTAGTTATGAACTAATTCTCTAAAACTCTAAACCTGAAAAGATCCTCTATGTGAATTATTCATTTAATTCATGATTAAGTAATGTTTAAGGTCGGGGCCTTATAGTTGGTTTCAGAGGTCGGTTAAGATAACTTTAGAGGTTAGGGTATTCTCTAAGCATAAGTGACATTACAATAATGGTTAGGATTTCAAAAAGTTTCCTAGTTTTGATAAAGTGATTGAGTACGTATATATTAGTGTTTATCTTCCTCATTTGTACATGATGGTTTTGATGATATAATCACATTGACATTTCTATTTTTAGTGAATGGATGGATCTAGCAGGCACCAAAGTGACAATATGTTTGAAGGAAACTGTGGTGGTTCTCTGATTATGAGACTAGATGAAATAGAGGATTCAATGAGGGAACTCGTGGTTGTTCTAAACCAACTATCAAGGATTCATGACCAACCACTTGTACCTTGGTATGTTCTGTAATGAGTCATGTACAAGATGACTAATCAATGTGGAAGTTCAGGTAATAATTATAAAGGTAACCATTAGGGATTATATGATCCTTAATTTTGAGGTAATTATGGGTTATTATATGTTATGATGGAAAATGAAAGGAATGAGATAAACTTGTGGATAAAATATGTTATGATTATTTTTGAATATTTTATCCCATTTTGGGGAATATTTTATGAATTATGTAGTTTTGGAAAAAGGACAACACACAGACCGTGTGACAACCTGTCGCGTCGGACAATGCTGTGGGAATCGAACCCACAACCAAAGTGCAATTGGTATTTATCGCTTACCACTGGATAACGTGAAGTCCCTGGATAGTTTGACTAATTATTTTTAGTTAGATGATTTTTGGAATCAAGAGTAAGTTTATTTTGGGTTATCTATGGAAATTATTAACATATCATGGAGGATGTGTGATTAGGTTAATTACTTTTCAATATGAGACTTTAAGAGAAACTGATGTTATTTGAAGATAAATGTTAATTTGTACCTTGGAAGACTATGTAATTAAATCCTTCAAATATTTGGGTTTCAATCTTAGTTTGGTTTACTTTGAATAATTTTATGTACAAATTGTTTATCTAATAGTCTTCATTGAACATTGGGTTTGTTGTATAAATTTTGGAGATTAAGAATAGATTTTCGTTTTTATAAAGGATTATTCATTTGTGGATCTTGTTCTAACAATTTTTAGTTTGGGTTATTGTCTAAAGACATGGGAAGTATATAGTTCTCTTTTTTGGATTAAGTTATTCTCTATAATTTGATTATAGCTCTCTTAATGTAAACAAGTCATCCTAAATACTCATCTTTTTGAGAAAATATGGGTTCGTGTAAGAAATCTAGTAAAAGTTGAAAGTAAACATGACAAGTAAGTATGTTTCATTATGTTTTAGTTACGCTCATAAATAAATTACTCATTGAAAAGTAACTTAAAAACAAAAATTGTGTCTGTTAATTTTTCCTACTGGGGTATCAAATACCGTTTAACCCATCACAAGTTTGTGATTTTCTAGTGGTTAACTTTATCCTAAACATGTTTTCTATCACTCTCCCTCGGAACATAACCATTTTTTTCTCCACCATGTCCATGATTTCCTACATGGAATCCTAGTATGGGTTAACTTGGGTGACAATTGTACTTCCCTTTCTTTATTTTAAAGTGATAGTTTAATTTACTCGTTTTCCGATGTGGGATTTTCAATGAAGTTTCTGAGCCCAATTTTAAAATTATGAGGACGCAATTCCCAAAAGGGGGGAAGGATGTAACACACCCGGTAAATAATGAATATGACATTTTAATATTTATCCATATTTGTGAATAAAATATTAATATTACTTTAAAGGCAACGCTAGGCTTGATGGCTTACCCAATACACAACAACGAGTTCCCTTGAAATCTTACGTTTCACTATAATAATGAAATAATTTTATTTTAAATGGTAGTTAACACCTAGCCATTGTAATGACGGGAATGAAAAGAACTAACTACAAAATGATTATATATTTTTGTCAAATATTTTTACTTTTTACAATAAATGTTAGAGGAATAAAAATGCAAATGAATCCAATTTTAAGCATAAATCTTCTAATATTCTTTAAAAGGTCGATTAACCGCCTTTTGGTGGAGAACACTTTTTAAATATAATTTTGACAATTTTATATGTTGTATTTGATAAAATATAATTCTTCATTCGAATTGGGACATCAAAATTTACTTTGGGTAAATTTTTGGTATTTTTCCGATAAAGTTCATTTTTTAATTAATAGTGAAAAATGTTGTAATTTAATTCATAACCTCTTTTTAATATAATTTATTTATATGATTAGATTATCTTTTGAATTGGTTTTAAAGTTAAATTAGAATATATTTTTTCCATTTAATCAAATAGTGGTCATTGCAATTTATTTCATCTTGAAATTGGACTTAAACTAGTGTCAATCTTTGGATACTTATTGTTTCATAAAAACACGCTATTTTCTCTGACAACGGGAATCAATTATTAAATTAATTAATGTAACTTATATGTTTTGAATTTTCTAAAATAAACATCATTTTTGAATTCAGAATATCAAATATAGCTTAGGGGTAATTTTTGGTATTTTTCTGAAAAACTACAATTTTAGATGAATAGTGAAACCACTAAGTGGTAGTTAAAGAAACAGATTTTTCGTTTAAATGAAACATTTCCACTTCTGTGATTTGATTTTCAAAAATCCAAGATACATGGTTGTCATTAAGAAGTAAAATTTGGTTCAATGAGATTAAAATAATTTTTGGTGAATAGTAAATTTTAAGTTTTATTAATCGCGATTAAAGGTAATTAGTGTAATTTAAGGTAAAAATAATGTTTTAATAATATTAAATGACCTAGAAACATGTCATACCCTCATTGGATGTTTCATTTCCGACCAAGACAATCCATGGGTCAACTTGGGGACCCCATGGAGGCACTTTGGTAGGTAAATGACATAAATAACTTTTTATTTAAAGTTAAAATAAAATTGTCACAAACATGAGTTATTTTACTAAAACAATTTTTAAATGGGGTTATACAAGTCTTATTTTTGACTATAAATATTTATTATAAATCTAAAAATATTTCCAACATCATGATATTTTTTTTATAATTTTTAGACATAAAACAAATTAATTTATTTATGACACAGTGATGATACAATGATTACCTCATAAATAAACGATTTAAATAAAATGAGAAGATAGGGTGAAATATAAGTCATACACTTGTCAAAAACCTATTGGACGGGTGAATTTAGAAACCGTATCACCTTATCCTAGAAATATATCCTTTTTGGGACTTTTAAATTCGAAACACATTTTATAATAAAGTAATATTTTATAACTTTCCAAGAGTACCTCTCCTCTCCTCTTAAAAAAGGCCCCCACCTATACCACATTACACACACCTCTCAAGCCTTTGGATCAGCCAAACCCTGCCCATTTCATCTCTCCACATCCCTCTCTTAATCACTGGAGCCTCACTTTGGGATGAATCGTCTTCAAGGAATCCTTTGAGCTCAAATTAAAGAGAGTTACACGATTTAAAGGTAATCTCTTCCCTTGCGTTCTTTTGTCTTATTTTGCTTCTCCAAACCCATAAAATCTTTTTATTACTTTTTTTTGTAACAACACTGGTATATTAAATACACTAGGATGTTTTCATAAGATTTATTTGAGCTACACTTTCACACACCTTCGTCTAATGGTTAAAAATCAAACTGTTTCTGTGGATGGTGAATTACTACCTCACGAAATGAGGATTATTCAATATTCTTTTAACACCTTCAATGGTGGCCATTAATATTTAAATATATTTATATATGATATATAATAAGTTTATGTTTTCCTTATTCTTCTATATTTTTCATTTATGGCATACCATTATGGTTTCCATTATGGGTAAACGCGATATCTTCATTTTATGAAGTGCGGACTACCGCCCCCTCAAAGTGATTTGATTCATTAATGCCATATGTGGGATGTATAAAGGATGGAATTAATGGTATTACATATTATATCCTACTGTAATTATAATATACCTTTATATCATTATTATTTCCTTCCATTTAATACAAAAAAATGAAATGAAAGTAGCGTTCATGCGTACGTACGGCTTACTGTCTCCATGAACGGTACATTTCATTTCTTATCTCTAAATGTTATGTACTATAATAAGTAAATATATATAATGGATATATATGTAACATATTACATCTAAATGATATATATCATTCTGAAATTATAATATATATATATATATCTCATTTTGTTTTAATTCCATTAATATGACAAAAAATGAAAGTAGCGTTCATGCGTACGTACGACCTACCGTCTCCATGAACGGTGCTTTTAATTTTTTTCCAAATTATATGAAATAGTATAAAATGAATATATACTGGATATATATGATATTTAAAACATCACCACAATTTTGGATTTTATGTACCTATAACAACATGTAAAATTCTTTTCCAACAAGTTCAATTTTTACTCATGTACCGAACATCGAAAAAAACGTCTGATATGAACTCACTTTATTAACCAATTATTATAACATTATAATATGTTATATGAACTGAATAATAATATTTAAAGGAGGTGCTTATGAAATTATAAATTTACCAATTTTTTTTATTCAGGTGATTAAAGAACGATCGAGTCATGTCGGACAGGAGGTAAGGGATCCTACCCCTCGCTTTCTTTTTAAGTACACTCTTTTATGTCATTTCTTTTAATATCATCTTTATTATGTTTGGAGATATTATTTTATATTCCTCATACTGTAATTTTTATGTTCATATTATGAGAGAATATATTTTATCTCATAAATCCATTTTTGTAAGTTATAAGTAGCGTCGTTAGGCTGCCGAGTTTTCGTAAGGGATTTTTCAACTCACTTTTATTCCCAAGACATTTATGCTATGTTTGCCACTATTTACGTTGATTGGTGTATGTAATGCCCATTATTATACTCTTTGTTTAATATAATTTCATTTATGGGTATTTACATCTTCATTGTATGACCCTTCTTCCATGGGGTGTACGTTTCTAAAGTTACCCAACTCGGTATGGGGACCTTTCACCCTCCTCTTTTTAAAAGACTTATTTTGTTATATCTTTTAATTCACATACTATTATGTTGGGATATGTTCTTCTATATCCTTATTTATGTAAATTTTATGTCCATGTTATGAGATACCATTTACTTTCTCATCAACTCATTTTCTGAATTTTAAAGTGATGTTGTTAGGCCGTTGGATTTCTATAAGGGAACTTCTTAACCCACTTTAAATTCTTTGGGTTAAAACTCTACTTCTTTATTTTATTATGCTAACATTATGTGTGGAATCTCTATGTTGTAATTTCCACCAACCTTTGTGTAGATATACTTTTTCTACACATAATCATCCCATTGATAAATTCTGACAAACTTGTATGGGAAATAATAACCCAATCTCATTTCATTGAGTTAAATACCTGTGTCATTGGTTTTGTTTTTCCAAGATTATGTGTGAGTGACCTCTGATTTTTTCACACTTAATATCCACTTATATCTGGTGTATTTATATTTCTCACACATAATTATGTGATAGATTTATCCTTAATTTAAGGATACCATATTTATAATGGATTTCATCTCAATTTACATTTCCATTGAGACTTCATTGTTGTTATGCACCAATTAACACTTATATGGTGTGTATACTGTCCATTTACATATTATATCATGAATCCCTTTATTCTCATGATATTATAAATCTCGGATTAAATTTTATTCCGCTATTATTTGTATTCATGTGTGTCTCATTTTGGTAAAAACTCTTTAACAAAAATATCATTTTAAATGTTTTAAAGATTTATTATTCTAAATCTTTATCTTTAATGTCCATGTTTTCAAAATGGGTTTAAATATTTATTTATATGGACATTAATGTTTTGAAATTATAATTCCATTAAAATATTCAAAGTGGTATGGGACACTTTGATTCCAAAATTTCTTTTAAATGGTTTTTGAAAATGGATTGTTTAATTCAATATCCTAGAATTACTTATTGTGATTGAAAATGAAATGTTGTTATTAAAATGTTTATATATTTTATGTTTAATAATGGTACTTGGACATTTTACGGGTGGTTACGTGATAAACCATATGAAGGGTGGTGCCGGGAATACCAGGACGGGTGGTTACGTTATAACCTCCAATGCATTGGGTATTGAAGTTGGACGTATGGCTATTCCATTATGTATGTGTGGCAGTCGACCGTATGGTTATTCCATTTAAGTATGTTTATGTCCCAATTTACCTTTATCTGTTATGTGTTATTTATATGGGTTTTATGGTAATATTTTGGTTACAAAAGGGTAAGCAATGGTCTTTTATTCCATGAATTGTTTTTACTACTTCATAAAGGTGAAAAGTATTACTTTGGTAATGTATTCATGGTTTACCTATTGTTTTGAAAAAACTAATAGTTTTCCTTCATTGTGTATCCTTTACTGATCTTTTTTTGCTCATCCCAGGTTTTTTAAATGCTTTCCACAGGACTTAAAGATGAATATGGTCAAGGATCGTTTGAAGGAAAGACATGTTATCTAAAACATGGAACTATACATGTTTATTTTTAAGAGTTTTTTTTATTATTTTATGGAAACATAGTAGAAGTGTCTACTATGTAATCTTTTGAGATGTAATAGTTATGACCTAATTCTCTAAAACTCTAAACCTGAAAAGATCATCTATATGAATTATTCATTTAATTCAGAATTATGTAATGTTTAAGGTTGGAGCCTTATAGTTGGTATCAGAGGTCGGTTTAGATAACTTTATAGGATAGGTTATTCTCTAAGCATAAGTGACATTACCATAATGGTTAGGATTTCAGAAAGGGTCCTAGTTTTGATAAAGTGAATGAGTAAGTGTATCTTAGTGTCTATCTTCCTAATTAGTACATGATGGTTTTGTTGATATACTCACACTGAAATTTCTGTTTTTAGTGAATGGATGGATCTAGCAGGCACCAAAGTGACAATAGGTTTCAAGGAAACTGTGGTGGTTCTCTGATTAAGAGACTGGATGAAATGGGGGATTCAATGAGGAAACTCATGGTTTTTCTAAACCAACTATCAAGGAGTCATGATCAACCACTTGTACCTTGGTATGTTCTGTAATGCATCATGTACGAGATGACCAATCGATGTGGAAGTTCAGGTAATAATTATAAAGGTAACCATTAGGGTTTATATGATCCTTACTTTTGAGGTAATTATGGGTTATTATATGTTATGATGGAAAATGAAATGCATGAGATAAACGTGAGGTTAAAATATGTTATGATTATTTTTGAAGATTTTATCTCATTTTGGGGAATGTTTTAAGAATTATGTAGTTTTGGAAAAAGGACAACATGTAGACCGTGTGACAATCTGTCACGTCGGACAATGCTGTGGGAATCGAACCCACAACCAATGTGCGACTGGTATTTATCGCCTACCACTGGATAACGTGAAGTCCCTGGTTAGTTTGATTAATTATTTTAAGTTAGATGATTTTAGGAATCAATATTAAGTTTATTTTGGGTTATCTATGGAAATTATTAACATATCATGGAGGAAGTGTGATTGGGTTAATTACTTTTCAATATGAGACTTTAAAAGCAACTAATGTTATTTGGAGATAAATGTTAATTTTTACCTTGGAGGACTATGTCATTAAATCCTCCAAATATTTGGGTTTTAATCTTAGTTTGGTTTACTTTGAAAAATTTTATGGACAAATTGTTAATCAAATGGTCTTCTTTGAACATTGGGTTTGTTGGACAAATTTTGGAGATTAAGAATATATTTTCTTTTTTATAAAGGATTATTCATTTGTGGATCCTGTTCTAACAATTTTTAGTTTTGGTTATTGTCTAAAGACATCAGAATTAAATAGTTCTCTTTTTTTGATTAAGTGATTCTCTAGAATTTGATTATAGCTCTCTTAATGTAAACAAGTTATCCTAAATACTCATCTTTTGGAGAAAATATTAGTTCGTGTAAGAAATGTAGTAAAAGTCGATAGTCAACATGACAAGTAAGTATGTTTCATTATGTTTTAGTTACACTCATAAATAAATTCCTCAATGAAAGGTAACTTAAAAACAAAAATTCAGTGTGTTAATGTTTCCTATTGGGGAATCAAATACCATTTAACTTATCACAAGTTTGTGATTTTCTGGTGGTTAATTTTCACCAAAACATGTTTTCTATCACTCTCCCTCGGAACAAGACCCTTTGTTTTCTCCTCCATTTCCATGATTTCCTACATGTAATCCTAGTATGGGTTAACTCAGGTGACCTTTTTTACTTCCCTTTCTTTATATTAAATTGATAGTTTAATTTACTCCTCCGATGTGGGATTTTCAATGAAGTTTCTGAGCCCAATTTTAAAATTGCGAGGACGCAATTCCCAAAAGGGGGGAAGGATGTACCACCCTAGGTAAATAAAGAATATGACAGTTTTATATTTATCCATATTTGTGAATAAAATATTAATATTACTTTAAAGGGAACACTATGCTTTATGGCTTACCCAATACGCAACAACGTGTTCCTTTGAAATCTTACGTTGCACTCTAATAATAAAATAATTTTATTTTAAATGGTAGTTAACACCTAGCCGTTGTAATGACGGGAATGAACAGAACCAACTACAAAATGATTATACATGTTTTTCAAATATTTTTACTTTTTACAATAAATGTTAGAGGATTAAAAATTCAAATGAATCCAATTTTGAGCATAAATATTCTAATATTCTTTAAAAGGTCGATTAACCACCTTTTGATGGAGACCCCTTTTTAAATATACTTTTGACAATTTTATATGTTGTATTTGAACAAATACAATTCTTCATTATAATCGGGACATCAAGATTTACTTTGTGTAAATTTTTGGTATTTTTTCGATAAAGTTCATTTTTTAATGAATAGTGAAAAATGTTGTATTTTAATTCAAAACCACTTTTTAATATAAGTTATTTATATGATTATATTATCTTTTGAATTGGTTTTAAAGTGAAATTAGAATATATTTTTTCCATTTAATCCAATAGTGGACAATGGAATTTATTTCATCTTGAAATTGGACATAAACTAGTGTCAATCTTTTGAAACTTATTGTTTCATAAAAACACGCTATTTGCTCTGACAGCGGGAATCAATTATTAAATTAATTAATGTAACTTATAAGTTTTGAATTTTGTAAAATAAACATAAATTTTGAATTCAGAATATCAAATATATCTTAGGGATAATTTTTTGTATTTTTCTGAAAAACTTTAATTTTAGATGAATAGTGAAACCACTAAGTGGTAGTTAAAGAAATAGATTTTTCGTTTAAATGAATCTTTGCCTCTTCTGTGATTTTATTTTCAAAAATACAACATACATGGGTGTCATTAAGAAGTAAAATGTGGTTCAATGAGATTAATATAATTTTTGGTGATTAGTAAATTTTATGTTTTATAAATCGCGATTAAAGGTAAGTGGTGTAATTTAAGGAAAAAATAATGTTTTAATAATATGAAATGACCTAGACACATGTCCTAACCTCATTGGATGTTTCATGTCCGACCAATAAAATCCATTGGTCAACTTGGGGACCCCATGGAGGCACTTTGGTAGGAAAATGACATAAATAACTTTTTATTTAAAGTTAAAATAAAAATGTCACAAACATGAGTTTTTTTACTAAAACAATTTTTAAATTGGGTTATACAAGTCATATTTTTTATTATAATTATTACATAGAAAGATAAAAATATTTCCTACATCATTATATTTTTTTATAATTTTTAAACATTTTATAAATTAATTTATTTATGACATCGTGAGGATACAGTGATTACCTCATAAATGAACGATTAAAATAAAATGAGAAAGTAGGGTGAAATATAAGTCTTACACTTGTCAAAATCCTATTAGATGGGTGGATTTAGAAACCTTATCACCTTAGCCTCTAAATATATCCTTTTGGGTCCTTTTAAATTCGAAAAAAAATTTATAATAAAGAAATATTTTATAACATTCCAAGAGTGCCCCTCCTCTCCTCTTATAAAAGGTCCCCACCTCTACCACCATAAACACACCATTCAAGCTTTTTTATCGGCCAAACCCTTCCCATTTTATCTCTCCACATCCCTCTCTTCATCATTGAAGCCTCACTTTGGAAATAATCTTTTCCCAGGAAGCCTTTGAGCTCAAATCAAAGAGAGTTACTCGATTTAAAGGTAATGTCTTCACTTTTGTTCTTTTGTCTTATTTTGCATCTCCAAACCCCTAAACTATTTTTATTACTTTTTTTTGTAACAACACAATTATATTGAATATAATAGTATGTTTTTATAAGAAGTATTCTAGCTACACTTTAACACACCTTCGTCTAATGGTTAAAGAACATACTGTTTCAGTGGATGGCGAATTACTGGCTCACGAAACAATGATTATTCAATATTCTTTTAACACCTTCAAAGGTGGCCATTAATATTTCACTATATTAATATATGATATATAATAAGTGTATGTTTTCATTATGCATCTATAATTTTAATTTATGGCATACCTTTATGGTTTTGATTATGGTAAACACGATATCTTCATTTTAGGAAGTGCGGACTACCGCCCCCTCAAAGTGATTTGATTTGTTAATGCCATATTTGGGATGTATAAAGGATGGAATTTAATGATATTACATAGGATATCCTACTATAATTATAATATATCATTATATCATTATTATTTAATTCCATTGAATACAAAAAAAGAAATGAAAGTAGCGTTCATGCGTACGTACGTCTTACCGTCTCCATGAACGGTACATTTCATTTCTTATCTCCAAATGTTATGCACTATAATAAGTACATATATATAATGGATATATATTTAATATATTACATCTAAATGATAGATATAATTCTGAAATTATAATATATATATCTCTCATTATGTTTTAATTCCATTAATATGACAAAAATGAGAGTAGCGTTCATGCGTACGTACAACATACCGTCTCCATGAACTGTGCTTATAATTTTTTTCAAAATGCAATGGAATAGTATAAAATTAATATATACTGGATATATATGATATTAAAAACATAAATACTATTCTGGATATTATGTACCTATAACTACATGCAAAATTCGTTTCCACAAATTTCTATTTTTACTCATGTACCGAACATCGACAAAAACGTCTGATATGAACTCACGTTATTAACCAATTATTATAAAATTATAATATGTGATATGAGATGAATAATAATCTTAAAAGGTGGTCCTTAAGAAATTATAAATTGACCAAATTTTATTATTCAGGATATTAATGAACGAACGAGTCATGTCGGACACGGGGTAAGGGATCATACCCCTCTCTTTCTTTTTAAGTACACTATTTTTTGTCATTTCTTTTAAGATCATCTTTCTTATGTTTGGGGATGTTATTTTATATTCATAATACGGTTATTTTGATGTTCACATTATGAGAGACCCTATTTTATCTCATAAATCCATTTTTGGAAGTTTTAAGTGGCGCCGTTAGGCTGCCGAGTTTTCGTAAGGGATTTTTCATCTCAATTTTATTCCTGTGAAATTTATGCTACGTTTGCCACTATTTACTTTGAGTGGTGTATGTAATGCCCATTATTATACTATTTGTGTAATATAATTTCATTTATAGGTATTTACATCTTCATTGTATGACCCTTCTTCCATGGGGTGTACGTTTCGAAAGTTACCCAACTCGATAAGGGGACCTTTCACCCTCCTCTTTTTAAAAGACTTATTTTGTAATGTATTTTAATTAACATACTATTATGTTGGGATATGTTCTTATATATCCTTATTTATGTAAATTTTATGTCCAAGTGATGAGATACCATTTTCTCTCTCATCAACTCATTTTCTGAATTGTAAAGTGACGCCATTAGGCTGTCGAATTTCAATAAGGGAACTTCTTAACCGACCTTCAATTCGTTATGTTAAACCTCTACTTCTTGATTTTATTATGCCAAGATTATGTGTGGAATCTCTATGTTGTAATTTCCACAAACCTTTGTGTAGATATACTATTTCTACAAATAATATTCTCATTGATAAATTCTTACGAACTTGTATGGGAAATAATAACCCAATCTTATTTCATTGAGTTAAATACCAATGTCATTGGTTTTGTTTTTCCAAGATTATGTGTGAGTGGCCTCTGATTGTTTCACACTTAATATCCACTTATATTGGGTGTATTAATATTTCTCACACATAATTATGTGATAGATTTATCCTTAATTTAAGGAAACCATCTTTATAATGGATTTCATCTTAATTTACATTTCCATTGAGACATCATTGTTGTTATGCAACAATTCAATCTTATATCTTGTGTATACTATCCATTGACATATTATATCATGAATCCCTTTATTCTCATGATATTATAAAGCTAGGATTAAATGTTATTCTGTAATTATTTGTATTCTAGCGTCTATCATCTTGTTAAAAACTCTTTAACAAAAATATCGTTTTAAATGTTTTAATGATTTATTATTCTAAATCTTTATCATGAATGTAAATGTTTTCAAAATAGTTTTCAGTATTTATTTATGTGGAAGTTAATGTTTTAAAATTATAATTCCATTAAAATATTCAAAGTGGTATGGGACACTTTGATTCAAAAATCACTTTTAAATGGTTTTTGAAAATGGATTGATTAATTCAATATCTTGGAATTACTTATTGTGATTGAAAATGAAATGTTGTTATTAAAATGTTTATATGTTTTATGTGTAATGATGGTACTTGGAAATTTTACGGGTGGTTACGTGATAAACCATAGGACGGGTGGTTCCATGAATACGAGGACAGGTGGTTACGTTATAACCTCCAATGCATTGGGTATGGAAGTTGGCCGTATGGCTATTCCATTATGTATGTGTGGAAGTTGACCGTATGGTTATTCCATTTAAGTATGTTTATGTCCCAAGTTACCTTTATATGTTTTGTGTTATTTATATGGGTTTTATGGTAATATTTTGGTTATAAAAGGGTACGTAATGGTCTTTTATTCCATGAATTGTTTTTACTACTTCATAAAGGTGAAAAGTATTACTTTGGAAAAGTATTAATGGTTTACCTATTGTTTTGACAAAACTAATAGTTTTCCTTCTTTGTGTATCCTTTACTGGGATTTTTATGCTCATCCCAAGTTATTGAAATGTTTTCCACAGGACATTAAGATGAATAGGGTCAAGGATGGGTTCAAAGAAAGACATGCTATCTAAAACATGGAACTAGACATGTTTCTTTTTAAGAGTTTTTTTATTATTTTATAGAAACTTAGTAGAAGTGTCTACTATGTAATCTTTTAAGATGTAATAGTTATGACCTAATTCTATAAAACACTAAACCTGAAAAGATACTCTATGTGAATTATTCATTTAATTCATGATTAAGTAATGTTTAAGGCCGAGGCCTTATAATATTAACCATGAGAATCAAGAAATTTGGAAAAATTATTTTACAACCAATAATGATCACTAGTCAATAATCACTAAAAAGACATCATATACTAATTAGAAAAACATACGAGTAACAATATTCCCATACATAACATTATAAACAATGAAATCATCTGCATTCTGATACATAATGATTTCATTAGATATAAAGCATTAACAAATTGATTCGTTGGATTTATAAATATATGGACAAAAATCATTATAATATTTCAGGAATATAATTACTACATAAAAATAATAAATTCATAAATATATAAAATGAAATAAACACATGAGAAAGAATTATGTTACGTAATAGTGAGTAAAGACTTAGTTAAGTTGTGAATCATATAGATACTGAAAATATTATGGGAATATTTCATATTACATGATCAATGAACAGAACAAACATATAAATAAATATTGAAATCCATGAATGAAATTATACTGGTGGGGTAATAATAAATAGAGAATTTAGAAATAGAGAAAGAAACTAACAAAATTCCCTTCTAATCTTTGTATGGTGATACATAAATGAAAATTGAAATGGAAACATAATGGATGTAATATAACATGAAAAATGACTTACAAATTCTATTAAAAATGTGTATGAAAAATAATTAAAAATCATTTTAGAGAGATTATGTGTGAAAAAAAACATATAATCAAGAATAATGAGGAGAAGAAAAAACCCATACCTAATATGTCAGTTTGAATCAGATGCACCTATAACATCCTGAAGAGTGAAGTTACATTTATAAATAATTTTATAATAATTATATTCATATTTATTCCATATAATATAATGTATTGTAATATTTTAATATTATTTTTTAAAAATTAATATTTTAATATTCATCCTTCTTGATATTTAGATTATAGTTTCAAATTTTCATTAATATAGTGTTAACAGTTGAATTGCACTATCTAAAGGTTAAATAGTATATTACTATCTCACGTTATAATGTTTGTTTAATTATACAAATACATGAGTTCAAACATTTATTAGATGGTCACAAATTAGATAATCTTCCTTAGAAAGATTATTTTAGATGCATAAAAAAAGTACAACTATTTACATTCAATATCAGTATTACCATTCTTATTAAATCATTATATAATCATTTTCATGATATGATTTCAATTAAAAATTATATTCAATCATAATATCTAATTTTAAAATCATTAATGGATGTAATATATAGAACATAAAATAATATGACTGACCTAGGTGGCATAAAACAACAATATGTGAACGTAGTTTTTTAGAAGAGTTTAGAAAAAGAAAAAAACTAATATTTATTTGAATATTATTAAATATATTATTTCATTCAAGACAATAATATTGTTACATTTTAACGGTCACATACATTAAAGATGTGATAAGGGGGAATTTAAATGTGAACAATGGGTTTTTAATACCTTACCATTCTCTTGAGGTCATAACCTTGGTATTGAGTGTAAATCATTAGGAGGAATGACCTTTGGCTAAACATGATACTTAGGATGGTTTCTAGGGGAGATTAGAGTTTTAGTTTTATAAATATTTTTAATATATATGAATTTTTGAAGGATGGAGAAAGGGTTGGAGGAGTTTTATTTTTATAAACAAGGGGAAGGGACACTATAAATGAAATATAGATAATTTTATTATTTATTCCCATGTCCATGAATAGTAATAGTTCGTAAAATTCATATTTTCATTTCATTAAAAATATAGTTATATTTGTAATTTTATCACTGTAATAGATGAATGTAGTCAGGAAAATATTTAACTCAAATTAATGAATCAATAATAGATTTGAATTAGAATAAAATATAAATAAGGTTTTTAAAAGTGAATTTTATGCTGTTAATTTATGTATATTATTATGAAATGAAATAATTTTATCATTAAATAATTTTTAAAACATGAAAATTTTTAATGAAAATTTTATTTCATCTTTATCCTCATGATTTCTTAAAACATTGGATTTTCCTGACAACTATATTTTTCACTATTCACAAAAATACAAACACTTTCATCGAAATTCAAAAAAATCCTTTGAAGAGAATTTTTAATTATTATTATGAAAATAAATGATATTTTAAAAAATCAATATTATATATTTTCGAATGGTATCATTTAAATAAATCTTATGTTGCACAGGATAACAATTTGTCTCTAAAATACAGTACTTTCTTTTATATAAATAGTCAAATTTATATGTATAATTATTAATTAATTATAATATGGTTGGTTATTAATTATAAAAAATATTATAACCATAATAAATGTAAAATTTAGGGAATTATAATATTAAATTATGAAAATAAAAATTTTTATATTAAAAAAACATAGAAAAACATTATCAAAATTTTTCACATTTATAATTTATGTTATAAAATTTGACGTAAAATTTTATATAAATATAATATTAATTTATAATTAATATGAAAATTTTAAAATCTAATTTGGGGACATTTTATTACCCTCACAGATCTGCTAAATGTTAAAATTGTATGTTATTATTCATATAATCATATAATTTTCCCAAAAGTCAGATTATTATTATAGAACCTATAAATATATTGGATTTATTCCATTATTAAATCACTAAATTTTTTCAATGATATTTATAATTTATTTAAAATACACATACTTAATTTCTAATTTTTCATTATTTTTACATATTTGTTTATTGAACATATATTTCTAACATACCATGACCTAATGGATATTTGAAATTTGATAATGTCATTTATTTGTATTTATTATCCCATTATACTATTTTTACATTTATAAATTCTATTAATACTTCATATGTATAATGAATATATAATAAAATTATTTTTTATTATGTGTTGTTTATGAACTGTATTACATATTATACCTAATATATATATATATATATATATATAGTGGTGAAAGAATTGTTTCAGATAATAAAAGTCTATGTTACTAAATTATTACCCCATTAGAAATTTTACCCTTGATATATGAACACAATCCTTAATGAAAAATTGATAAAGGTGATTGTTTTTATAACCTAATATTATCCTATTAGTTCATCATAATTATTGGTTATACATAGTATTTTAACAAGATAAGTCATCCAGTTTCATAGATCTTTATCTCTATGATCTAATATTTCAAATAGTTACTCCTCATAAGAGAGATCATACTCCGACTACCTGATTTATGTTTTTAGTACTTGTGAATGATAAGGTTTGTACTTTCTAAAGAGAGATATATAGAACAAAATCTGTACATCAGGTTTATTTTGTAGAATTTAAAGTTAATATACCACACCTCCAACATGATAAAGAATCTCATATGGGAAAATGTACCTGACTCTTATCTTATCCTTCATTCAAAAAATAATTACTATCTTCAATAGAGATAATAAATGAAATAATTTATTCACATCCTAAAACAAGAGGTCACACAGATAATTTTCATTATAACTCCTCTATCAGCTATGTTCTTCTATAATTTTTTGAATGAATTAGACATTCATATTAATAACATTAACTAGTATCAGTCCCAATATCTTCTTCCATCTACAATTATGCTACCATGTTGGATTTATATATTATTTCCTATATTGGGATTTTATGGAGTAATATTATTTCTTGATAAGAAGATATTATTGCATGAAACATTTCTAGAAGAAAGTGTTAGTCCCGTATTCCTTTAATATCCAAAGATAAACTTATGAGAATGTCCTTAATATTTTCAATAGTACAATTATATATACCCTTAATCAATGGTGGATATGTTTTATTTTGTTTTAAATCATTTTTTATGATTCTTGAACAATATTACAAAAGATTAACATTAATCACAATTATCGATCAAATAAAATTGATTGTTTTATTTCTTGATTCCTCAACACTTATATGATATATATTATAAAACATTTATCAATTGAGAGGTCTTTTAGTATAAAGTTAATCCGTATAATCTTTATTAAATGATACATCATAACCTAAATATAATTTTTTTAATATATATATAGTAAACCAGGATTAAAAAACAAGGATACTACAAAAGTTTCGATAAATATTTACTACATTACAAAAATAAATTCCTGAGGGTCGTATTTTTTTGTGTCTTTGAAATCATTGAATAAATATATTATATCCTAGTGAATTATCATCATTATCTTCTATAAATATCTCTACCTTTATACATTCTACCTAAAACTATTCATCATAACCAAGGTAATGGAATCATAAGAAATGGGTAAGATGGAATTATCACTAAGGGAAAATAAATGAAATGAATAAGTATAACCTGAAAAAAGGGTTTGGAAATTTTAACACAAAATTTCAAGATCTTACCCGGTATATTAGAGATCATTATAATGATTGGAAGATCATAAGACATGGAACAAAATAAAATTAATAGCATAATTCATGAAAGCATCACATAGGAAAAATACATGGAATTCCCATAATGCACATTGGATTATAGCATTGTGAACATGTATGTATAGAAATATGTTCACTCATTATGTTAAGGACAAGAAATCAGGCCCCCACATCAACTTATGGACATGAAACCAGGTCCATTCATAACATTGTGAATGTGTAATCAGGTTCACACATAACCTTATGAACATAGAACCACGTATAAGTATAAATTATTGAACATGAGATATGGATCACACATAACATTGTGAACATGTAACCGGGTAGATTCTTAAACATATAGACATGAAACTATGTCCATTCATAAAAACATGAACACCTGATAAGTTTTAGTCATAACATTGTGAACATGTTATCTTGATCAAGAATAAACATATGGACAAGAAACTATGTCTATGTATAAAATTGTGAATATGTAATCCCATTTACACATAACTTTTATTCTCATGAGTCATCCATCATTACTCAACGCATTCTAGGGAGAAATAGGTCCCAAACATCTCATAATGAAATCATACATACATGTTCCATAAGATAATAAACATTTCATCATATCATGACCCCCTAAAAAACATGGGTTTTACAAATAACCTATCATAACCAATGAAATGAAATTATTATCATAAAACATTCATCACATCATAAGCTATGAAAAATATATAGGTCTCATAATCATTTCATTACATCATAACCCGTCAAAAAGCAGTTTCAAAAGCATATAACATGTGAAATAGATATGTTTGTAATAAGAATCATTACATCAAATCATAAACCATTCTAGAAAGGATATGACTGGAACCATTGGATAGTTTTTACAAAGTAATGAGTGACATCAATAGATGTAATCTTAGATTGAAAATAACATGGAATTATATTTTTCAAAAATCTCTTGAGGAGGAAAAATAAATTCTTCCTTAAAAAAGTATCTTAAATTTTTTTTAAACATTTTCAAGAAAAAAAAATGAAATCATTTTAGTAAATAATTGAAATTTAGTAATCCCATTTATTTAAAAATAACATTGACAATAATAAATAAAAGAAGAAAATATTTGAAAATATTTTTACATGAAAACTTATGAATGAAGCTTGAAAATGATTCGGAAACTTTTTCATTGAAAAAACATTGAAAATTTATAATTAAGGCGTGCATTATTTTTAACAAGTTTATAAAAAATTATAGAAAACATTTTTAAAATAATTTCATAGAAAATTATATGAATTCTTATAAAAGAATATTGAAAATCATTTAAAACCATTTTTAAAAATAAATTTTTTTTGAAAAAATTTATAATTGAAAATATTTTTGAAAACTAATGAAGGAAAATTTTGAGGCCATAATATAATTTAATAATAATTTTACATCAAAATTATATTTAAATAACATTTTTTTTAATATTAAAAAACATTTTTGAATACATTTTATAAACCCAGGATTTTGAAATAAAAAAGGGTTTCAACCTAAGTGAGAGATTTGGTCTGATTTTTCATTATTATTTTATAAATTAGATTAAGAAAAAAAACTACAAAAATGTAAATAAAACATGGATATATCATGAATAAATAATTTATTTTGAAACTCTTTGAATGTATTGAGATATGGATAATAAGATTTCATCAATGGAAGCATAATCATTAACATTCTCAAAAAGCATTGATATTGTTTTGATAAACTCTTAGCACTTGGTAATGTTGAAACATAACCCCCATGTTAGGAAAAAAATTTAATGAAGCTTACAATATCATGTAAATAAATTGATTCATGATATAACAGTTCAAAGTCATTATAAACACAAAATCATAAAATATAGGTGCATAACATGGAATGTGTCTCAAAGATGGAAATTTGAGACAATATTAATTTACCAATTAGGTATCTTTTGAAGCATAAATACCATGAAATAAATATCATCAAATATATCAATAAATACCAATAAAATTAAGTATTAGAATACTATAATTTATCCATGGGAAATATATACAACACTCAAAAGTAATCAATGGTGAATAAAGAATGTATCTCACAGAAATAAGTAGTGAGATGAAATCCCCTTACCTTGTGTCTTGAGTCTCTTCATACTCATACTAGATTCCTATATAATAAATATAAATTTCTTATAAATATTCCAAATTACCAAATTATGACTTCTAATAACATAAATTATTTTATTATGGATTTATTGTACCCTCTTGTTAACTATTATATATTAAGGTTTCACCTTGTGTAATATCCTATTTGTTATTTGAATATGTCTTAATTTGTTATTTCTTTGGTCGTTATACCTATATAAAGATTTAATGAATTTAAAATATGATTAAAATATGATATATATCAATTATAAATTTATTATACAATTTATTATAATATATATGTATGAAATGAAATACATTTTTCAAGGAGACGGTAAGCCATATGTACGCATGAACGCTATTTCTATTTAATTGTCGTATTGAATGAATGAATGTAAATACATATATGTATATATATATTATCATTATAAAAGATTTTTTAATTCATAAATATATCATTTATATCTACTAAAACCAGCCTTTATACATTCCATGTAGAGTATGAATGAATCACATCGCTTTGAGGGGGCTATAGTCTACACTTCCAAAAATGAAATTATCATATTCACACAAAAATGAAAGTATATATAAATGTGTTGTAAAATAATTAAATAATATTAAATTCATAACAAATTTAATATATTATATATATAAATAGAGTTTACATAAGAGTTTTCAACATAAGGGTGGTAAATGAAAAATGATCAATCATCGATTAATGAGGTAGAAGTTCACAATACACATAAACAAAAAGTTTGTTACCCCTTAGATAGATGTGCGTGTAGGTATAGAATGAGCCCTTAGAATAAAATCATTCTAGTGTATTTAATACACTATTGTTTTTATACAATAACTTAATAAACATATTGGATGAAGGAGAAATTAAATAAAAGAATGTATCTTGAGAGAAGACGTTACCCCTTAATTGTGTAACTCCTTTTGATTTGTGCCAAAATGAATCATTGAATTTCATTATATCCAAGGGGATGATTCTCAAAATAATGGAGGTATTTTTTTTAATTATATTGGGAAGATATTTTCTAAACAGAAGTGGTTTGAGAGGTTTGAAGATGAGGGAGAGGTGGTGGCCTTTATAGGGGAGGGAAAGTACACATTAGGCAATTTTTGGAAAAAAGTTATGTGTACCATCTTCTGTAGATAAAAATGTCGTTAAAAAAAATACTAAATAATGGATGCTTCATGGAATAATAATTTCCATAAAATGGTTTTTCGATAAATTTCATGGTCTTTTTGGGTCTTAAATTTAATGTTTATTTCATTTTAACCAAATTTTTCTCTTAAATGTTCTAATTAACTTAAATCACATAAACTAATTATTTTTTAAAAAATTGAAATTATTAACAATTAATAATTATTATTATTCAAAATATGGAATCTGTGTTAAAAATTATAATACATCAATTCGAATAAATTAATTTAAATTTTATCCTGCTAACAGGACAACACTATGGGTTTTTAAAGTAAAAATTACCATATATTTTCAAGGTTTCTATACCCAATATCAATGTGAAATTTATTCCAATGACCTAAATTGAATTAAATTATAAAAACATTACCTAATTAATGTTTTAATCAAAACTGAATTACAATTTAACATTATAAATAAATTCTATATAAATTCGTTTTTCATTAGAATCTGTTATTTTCAATATTCATTAAAAAAATAAGGTTTCTAATAAAAAAAATTCACCCTAAGATAACATAAACATTATAGAATATTTTTTTATCAATTTATATTTCTCAGTGTGTATAAAATGAATTTTTCTATTTTTCATTGAAAGAAATTTTTTGAGAAAATGCAATTGCTAAACATATAAAATAATTTACCAAAAAATATATCTTTTATCATCAATATGTTATATTTATATAAATCCATTTTAAAAAAATATTTGAAAAAGTTTAATCACTATTCATATTACTAATTTTAAATTCTAGAATATAATTATATGATTTAAATAATAATAACAACAAAATACACTTTGTAGAAACATGATGTTGCATGTAACATACGCCATGTTCCATGTCATCCTTTGTGTTACGTGTAGTGAAAGCTAAATTTTATGTTGTGTGTATTGCAACATAAACAATGTTTTGCAAATAATATAATCCAAAAATTTTCAATTAATATAAAATAATTTATTTTTAGTGATATGTGAAATGAAAAATATCATAAATGATACAATGATTTGAAAAATAATATTTCACAAAATCTAAATGTATTACATTTTACCCCCCTTAAAATGAATATATACATAGAAATGTGTCTGGGATATCAAAGTTCTAATACTTGAAATTATCATTCATAGAAACCCAAATAAAAAATTAATATTAAAATGTCACTTTAAATTGGAATGATGGAACCATAATGGTTACCGATTGTTACATTTAACTAGGTTTTCTCATAAGAGAACATAGTTTGGGAGTGAATATTGGACATGAAGGAAAAGAGTATATATTTATATAGAGTGATTAAGGTCATAAATCAGAAAAATATAATGAATTAATAAAATTTTAGGAACATAACATCAAAATTTTGGGATGATTTAAAAGGTCATATGTTCAACACAATTAAGTTATTAGGACAACAATTTTCTTATGATCATCATCTTACCATTGAGTACTTATTTTATTTACTAAGAATGTTATTGAAATTTAATTACTTGATATATTTATTTATAAAAATTCATTATTTAGTTGTTATTTTTACAATTTACAATTCATCAGTTACTTCATCTTATTGACTACCCGAAACTAACTTTGATGCCTAGAGTGTTAAATACACTTTTAGAAAATCTTAATTCCCATAAAATAATGAAAATTATAACTATTTATCAATATCAAATCATAAAAATTAATAAAATTAATAATTTAATCTTGCAACATAAAATGTAACACTATTGTTTCTTCATACAAAAGTATTCTTTAAAAATTATTTATACATTATCCAGGAAATTGCATAGGCCAGTGGTAGGCATGAGATCTTTATCATCCTTTGGTCATGGGTTCAAGAACAAAATCTTTTCTAGAAATGATTGTATGTCACCCTAAATACATGTTTTCATTCTCAAAAACAACACTATTATAATTTAAAAAAATAAATACGATGAGAATCCTTTAAATAAGTTTAATCACTAAAAAACATTTTAGAAAAGGTTTTCAATAAAATAAAACATGCATAAATCCTTCCTATAAAGATTAACATTAACTTTTCATGAATGGTTAACCTTATAAAAATTTAAAAATTGGAAAATACCAAAAATTATAATGAATTTCAGGAAATCTAATTAACACAAATCCACAGTATATCACAATGTAGCTCTTGGTTATTATATTTAAACATGTGAATATACTCATCATATAATCTATTGAAACATGGTAATAACTTGAATTACCATAAATACTTTTGGAAAACATTCTTGCTTACTTATTCCATAGATTACTAGATAAATTCATTAAATAAATAATGTTTTAACCTTCATCCTTGATGACATAGGACACCTTCTCAATAATAAGTTCCATGGTAATCTGTACCATCCAATTTACATATTTATATCAATCATATATTTATCCAAACAAAATTATCTCAACATTACACATTAATTAAAGGTTACCATATCTTAATAAAAATATCAATATTCCATGAAATCATCATTCCATATACCATTATAAATACTTTCTGAAAACATCTAGTAAAAATACTTATATATTTCATGATTATATATAATATATTCATTGAATTTTCAAAACAAAAGTACATTATTCATCCAAAAATATTCTTACACAATTAATCATGTTTCATTAACATATTCCTAAATACCTCTTTCCTAGAATATTAAATATGAATCATGTATTAAGATTCCACAACATCAATATAATCATGCATCTTATGTTTGATATAAGCAGTACAATAAGAACATCAAATACCATTCACATGTCGTTTTTTGTCTCTTTATCTTTAGATGTATCACCAATACTCATACCACATTCCTAAATCTATTTATGAGATTTCCACTTAGGAAAAAAAATTTAATAATTCAAATAATGTTCAAATATAAAACATTCAATTTTAACCATGTTACATATAGTTCTCTCTATTGAATAATTCCAGAAATCATTAGCGGGGAACACATATCAAAGAAGAAAACAATGAAATCATTAAAAATTAATTTGCAGATGTATAAATCATGACACATACATTTTAATAAATTATACCTTAGTTTTAACCTTGATTAATAATAGTAATATTTAATTTACCTCCTTTATGATGGCTTAGGAATACTTTTTGAATTTCCTAAGAATATCCCCCAGGAATGTCAAGTATGGTGTGCAGCAAGGCCCATTATCATGTACTAGATTACCCTAAGTCAAGCCCAGAACATCTTGTCAGAGATTTTACCCATAGGTACATATGTTCTTGAGCCACGTCCCAATTTTGAGTTGATATATGTATATATTGAATGTAAATCACTAAATCCAACATCTACCTAAATTACAGGAAACATTACGATATTTTAACTAATCCTTATACTTATACTAAGATACATCCATAGATATAACATTAAAAATATACCTATTGATTTAAATAACGAATTATCATCCTAGTTTCCATTAGTTGACTAAAATTTTCCATTTATAATAAATACAATGACCCATGCTTATCGTAAATGGATATTATATAAAGATTAATATTCAGTATATTAAAAAAATACAAGCCTCAGGACTGTAATAATTTAGTGCCTTTTGAATATTGAAAACCAAATCTTCTATTCTTGTGAATGACCTTAAATATCTCCCATAAAGATATCCAACATTAATACATCTACCTAAAACAATTATTCGTAACATTGGGAAAGGATACAAAAGAAAGGGGTTAGATCAGATGATCTGTAAGAGTAAATAAAGGAATGTGTAATCATAACATGAACGAAGGGTATGTAACGTGAGAAAAACATTTCAAGATCATACCTGTTATATTAGATATCATAATAAATATTGGAAGTCCATAAGATCGGTATTATAAATTAATTAAGACTATAAGTAATTAAATCATAACATAGGAACAATAAATGGAATTTGGGGAATGCACAACAGTTTATAACGTTGTGAACATTTATATGTTGAAATAGGTTCAGTCATTAAGTTAATGACATGAAATCAGTCCCCTGCATCAACTCATGGACATGAAACTGGGTATATTCATAACATTATGAACATGTAATAATGTTCACACATAACCTTATGTACATGAAACTACGTCCATTCATAACTTTTTGATCATGTAATCTAGTTTTGGTATAAACTTATTGACATGTAACTTGGTCCACGCATAAAATTTTGAACATGTAATACAGATTCTTCATAACATTGTGAACATGTAATTAGGTTCAAGCATAATCTTATAGACATTAAACCAAGTCCTTACATAACATTGTGAACATGTAATTATGTTCATGCATAAAATTTATACTAATGATCCATCCATCATTACCCAATGCATTGAGGGAGATATTGGTCTGACCCATCTCAAAATGAAATCATACAACATTTTCCACAACATAATTATACATTAATCATATAATGGCCAATAAAAATGGTGGGATTTATAAAAATATTATCTTAACACATGATATTTTATTTATACCATTACTGTTTCATCACATCATAACCTATGGAAAATAGATAGGTTTTATAATCATTTCCCCAATTCATAACCATGAAAGGAAGCGGTTTCAAAAAAAAATATAACATGTGGAATGGAATTTTGTGTCTAAAGCCTCATTCCATAAAAACCTAAACCATTAAATAATGTATATGGATGATACTATTAGTCTATTTCCTATAATATAATGAGTAACTCCAATGGATTTCGTCTTAGATATAAAGTAACATAAAATATATTATAGAAACATTTCTTGAGAAAATATTCTTTCTTCATTGAAAAATGTTATTTAAAACATAAAACCATTTTGAAAATTATTTTCTTGATAATAAACCCTAAATATTATAAATAATTATTTGAAAACATTTTTCAAACAATTTATTTGAAAATAAAATTGATTACATATAAATAAAGCAATATAATGTTTTGATTTTTTTATTTGAAAACTCGTTAAATAAGTATGAATTTTTTTTTAAAACAATTTATTTCGATATAAATTTAAAACATATAAATGAGGCTTGATTTTATTTTTTTTAAATATTATAAATATTTATTGATGAGTTTTTGAAAATAATTTCTCAGAAAAATTTATGAATTCTTAATAAAAATGATTTGATAATCCTTTAAAACAATTTTTAAACATAAATATTTTCAAAAAAATAATTGAAAATAGATTTGATAACATATAAAAGAATAATTTAAAATTAGAATAACTTTTTCAAATTATTTTTCATCAAATTCCTCTAAAAATAGCATTTAAAGAAAAAAATAAAAAAAGACAATTTTTAAAACCCTATTTTGAATGAAAATTGATTTCCAAATGAGGAGATAAGTACAATCATATTTTTTCATAAAAACATTTTATTAATTATATTAAATGCAAAAAAAAATTGTAAAAATGCTACTAATACATGGATAAATTATGAATAAATGCATTATAAGGATACTCATGAGTGCCCTTGAGAGATTGATCATAATATTTCATCAAAGGAATCATAATCATAAACAATCTCAAAAATCAATGAGAATGTTTCAAGAAAATCATACATCTTGGTTACATTGTACCATAATTTCCTTATAAGTAAATTAAATTAAATAAAGCTTAAAATAATCTTGAGAATTAAAATATTCATGGTATAAATTTCAAAAGTACTATAGACAACTAATTTAAAAATATTGGTGCATAACATGGCATGTGTCTCCCAGAAGGAAAATTGGGACAAAATTATTTTACAGATTTGGTATCTTTTGAAATATAAATCCCATGAAATATATTTCATAAAATTTTTATGTAAATACCCATAAATATATGTTTAAAAACAATATAATAAATAAAAGGTTAGTATAAACAACACTGAAAAAGAATGGGTGGTGAATAAAAAATGAATCTCAAAGAAATAAAAGGTGAGATGAAATCCTCTTACATTGGGTCTTGAATCTCTTCGTACTCATACAGAATTCATGTATAATAAAGATAAATTTATTATAAATATTTTTAGTACCATATTATTTATCCTAATAACATATATGGATTTATAATTTGTTTATATAACCCACTTGTTAGCAATCTTATGTTAAGGATTCACCTAGGGTGTTATCTGCTTTATCTTTCGCATGTGTCTTAATTTGTAATATATTTTCTATAATGACCCATAATTTACATGCATTTTTATTAATTCATAATTTAAGCATACTTATTACAACATATAAAAAAACCATGATAGGACCGTATTGGTATAATGTATTTAGAAACTGGGAAACATAAACAACTTGTTCATAAATCAGGTACATTATATCCCACTTATTTCATCACGTCTAGAGTCCCTTTTGGCATATCCAACTTAATACCGTTCTTCATAACCTCGGGAAAAAAAACATACAAAAGGGTGATCTCAAATGCTCAGTAAGGGTAAAAAAGGAATTATCAATCATATCATATTCATAAGAACATAACATTTTGAAAATGTTAACTTACAAAAGATATCATAATATCATTACATGAGATAAATTGTAGTAGTGAAATGTAATCCCAACAATAATAACATAAAACTTTAAACTTTGTGTCAAACACACATAATCATAGAAAATCATTTCATATTAGTCAAGACTCATTGCCAAGACCATCATAGCGGACAATTTCCATTATTGAACCGAGTTCACTCCTCGTTCCAGTCCTGTATCACTAAACCAAATTAACTTGTTGTTCCAGCCATGTCTATCTCAAGAGATATAAATATTTACCCAATGCATTGGAGGGAGATATAGGTCCCACCAATCTCATAATGAAACCATTCTTATGTGTGCCACAAAATCATAAATCTTACATCATAGCATAACCCATGTAATAAAAATGGGATGCCATCATAACATACTCCTTATAAGATATGACTTCATAAAAATAATTCCATCATCAAATAAATGTATTAATATGGATATAAACATAAACCTATATTATCTTATATGGAAAATAATTTTGTTTAAACACTTGAATTCCATTTTTGAGGAAAATATCCTTTTGACATCAAAAACATTTTTCCTTTCTCAACATGTCATAGAGTTTTAAACTAAAATAATTTAATTGAAAATAAACTTGAAAACATGTAAAGGAAGCTTCATGGAAATAATATTCTATGAAATCATAAAAATCCATTCATGTCGTATAAGTTAAAAATGCATTCTTCTCGTACTTTGGCCGGAGAAGTAAAAAGTATCTCATACTGAAAACGACAAAAGATTCCTTTTATATCATTTAGTAAAATTCACCAATAGGTAAAATTGTATTTCAAAAATGGTAGGGGGATAATATTACATATTGAGGAAACATGTATGTGGATGATAAATATGCCCAGGTAAATACCAATGTATCAACAATCTCGGATAAAAATTGAGATTGCGAGATTTTCCCTTACCTTTGTTCTGATATGCTTTGTTCGTATCCAAACCTCCTGTATAATGATGTAAATAATTTCATTGACTTATTATAAAATCATAGTCATTATTATGATATCATATATGGTAAAATTATTATCGTTTTACTAGTAATATTTCATTACTACTTGTTATTCGAGTGTGCATTGCTTTATGTTTTTATGCGTGTTTTGTCGAATAAATTATTATTACTCTTTTTAGGTTATAGATACATAATTTACATAATGGTATCAGTATAATTTATATCAGATTTATTCATTCAATTTGTTTACATAATCATGGTTTATTGAAGATCATGTAGAATGAATCACATCGCACTGTGGAGACGGTAAGCCGTGCATACACACGAGCGATGAGATCATTCCCGTAATTGATGAATGATATTAGAGTGGAAGATAGAATATCTCAGAATTAGTATAATTTTATAATAGTCATATATAGTTATTATTTACAATATTATACCAATCCAAGTAATTTGGGGGTGTAAAACAGATTACACCACGACGTGGAGACAGTATTCCGTACATACGCACATGAGGTGATTTCATTTTTCTGTATGATGGATAGAAGGTGAAATATGGTTTATTAATATTTATAAAAACATATCAGTATATTAATTATACCTAAATTATTACTTTATAATGATACAAATAAATAAGGATATGTTTATGAAGAAATAAATTTGAATGAATCGGTAAAGGATATTACCTCTTTTTCGATGCGCCTCTTCTAAACCTCCAATTAGGGCACGAAAGCTAGATTTTGATGAATACCAAGACATCTAGTGTGTTTCTAGGGAATTTTATAAGATAAATAGATAGGTTTTGGATGAGCTTTAAGGCTCAAAATGTTGTGAAGTGGAGAGGGAAGATGTTTGTTTTTATAAGGGAGGAGGGGGGCACCTTTGGAAACATACGACATATTAATTTATAATAAATTCAAATCCCACATAAAAACCTCATAAAATGACTCAATTCGAATATGAGATGTGATAGTGCTATAATATCATCATCCAATAAAATTTATACATGTTTGGAATTTATTTTAAACAATATCAAATTGATTTATCCTTATTTAATCTATTTAATTTTATTTATTGTAATACAATTCTAAATTTTATATTGTTATAAATAATAACTTATGTATTGTGAATTTTCTATAATTGGATACTTTATAAAATTATAGACAATATAAATTTCAATTTATAATTTTTAAATAATTTTGTGATTTTAAATAAATTTTATAATATTTTATTTTTATAAAATAAAAATAGTGTCGATTTTGGAACTATTCATTATTTGAATTTAAATAAAATCCACAAAGAAGATATGCTCATACTAAAATATTTAATCGATTCATAGCATGTCATATTTGTCTATAAAATTCATGGTAAACATTAAATTGTTCAGATAATATTTATTTTAATTTTTTAAAAACCATTTATTTGATATTTCATTCAATAAAATAATTTCAACATCACTATTGTGTCATCATTGATGATAATTATATAATCCATAAAAATTATAAATAAATTTTATGGATGTATATAATTTTATTATATTTCTAGAGTCTATTTATGTTCTTAGTTTTATGAAATTTATCACTAAATTAAAATTATTACACTTATAAGATATAATAAAGTGACATGTTGTCACTTTCTTTGGTTTAAATTATAATTATATCATTTTCATGGTCAGTAGTCCATGAAAAAAAAATCTATTACGACCCATAAGTGATATTTTCCTACTTTTATTCATCCAATCAAATTTTGGTAGGTGGTGGGGTAATTTTATAATCTTATTTTTACCCTTAATTACCTTATTTATATTTACCTGTAGTAAATAAAAATATCCGTAGTTACTATTCATAATGTCAAAAAAATGAAAGTAAACTATTAACATAATTTGGACCCACTGAATCCACATATGGATACATTTTTCAAAATTCAAAACATAGAAGTTGTAGTAATTAATTTAAAATTAACCCTGTTGTTAAGAAAATGGGTTTTAAAAGTTAAAACATTGTCAAATATTGAAATGTTTTTACCTATGAATTCAATGTAAATTGATGGTAATGACATACATTATATCAAATTGTAAAAATATATTCTATTTATAGTTTAAAATCATTAAATTTTATCATTTAAAAATATAAATTATCTTGATGAAAAAATTAGTTTTTTAAAGAAAATTTAGTGTATTTTTGCTATTCATCAAAATATGAATGTTATCAGAAAAGAATAAAAAAAATATCCAATGTAAATTTTTATATCCTGATTCAAAAAAAAAATTATTTTGTCAAATGGATCTCATAAACTTTTCAAAAATTATATTTAATATGGGTGCACCATCAAAAGGCGGAAAACTATATTTTTAAAAATACATTCTTTTATCCGAAAATTTGATTTTTTTTCTCATATCATATGTAAGATGAAATCTAATGTTTTATAAAATTAAAAATGTGGTTAATACTATTTATAAGTTCTATTTTATATAATAATTTAATAACATATTGTCATTTAGTGAAACTTGGTATTGCGTTCAATGCAAGCTATAGAGGAAGGTTTCTCTTGTGTGTAACGAAAGCCAAGGTAGTGTTGCATGTAGTGAAAGGTTATTTTTGGTGTTCCATATAACATAATAGAATGAAATTTTATTTATCATAAAATTTTAGGGTGTTACATTCTACCCCCCACCCTAAAATGAATTTAGCCCTTGAAATTCGTCACTTTGTAACAAACAGATAGGGATACCTCTCCCTCATCATATCCTCATGTTCCCATGTAGCTTCTTCTAATTAGTTGTTTCTCCATAAAACATTAACTAAGTGAGTGGTCTTGTTTCATAGAACTTTTTCTCTCTGATCCAGAATATCTATCTGCTATTCTTCATAAGAAATATCTTGCTCCAATAGTACAAATTCTGAGCTTAGTACATGTTAAGGATCGGGTATGTACTTTCTCAGGAGAGATACATGGAAATAATCATGAACATGAGAGAGATTCGGTGGAAGTGAAAATCAGTAAGCTACCATCCCAACATGATATAATATTTCAAATAGTCCAACATACCTAGGGCTCAACTTTACCTTCTTTCAAAATATCATTTATCTATTCCAAGGAGATATTCGTAAGATCACTTTATCACCAACTTCAAACTCTAGGACTTTTCTTCAGTTGTCGGCAAAACTTTTTTTTCCACTCTGATTTGATCTTATATCTTGTTGAATAGATCTAACATTTTCTACCATCTCATCAACAAGATCAGTTCATAATACCTTTCATTCCCCACCTTCATCCCAACAAGTTGGAGATCAACATTTCTTTCCCTAGAGAGCTTCATAAGGAGCTATCTGAATACTAGAGTGGAATCTATTATTATAAGAAAATTCCACCAAAGGTAAGTGATCCCAACCACCTTTTAAATCTATATATCAAGCTCTCAACATGCCTTTTAGAGTTTGAATTGTCCTCTCAGACTAACCATCTGTCTGAGGATGATATGGAGTGCTGGAACTGAACTCTCTATCTAGAGTATTTTGAAGACATTACCAAAATTCGAGGTAAACCTCGGATCCCAATCAGATATAATGGAAAGTGGTACTCCATACAATCCTTCCACATTATTTACACATATCTTGGTATGATGATCAAGAGATAAATCATCTCTAATCGCAATGAAGTGTCCCGACTTCGTAAGACGATCAACTATAACCCAGAAAGCATTTTTGCATTTGGATGTTTTTGGAAGTCCAGTGACAAATTCCATAGTGATATTTTCCCATTTCCATTCTGTTATGGTAAATGGTTGTAACATCCTCTTAGACTTATGTCTCTCAACATTAACTTTCTTAAAAACCAAGCATCGAGAGACATATTCAGCAACATCTCATTTCATGTCATCCCACCAAAAGTACTATTTAAGGTCCCTATACATTTTCGTGCTTCCAGGGTGAATAGAGAATGATGAACTATGAGTGTCATCCATTATTTACTTCTTTAATTCAAGGATGGGAGGAGCACAAACCCAATTTCTGAACCTTATTATTTCATCACAGTCAATGTGGAATTCAGGACCTTTTCTCACCTTCTTTTGTATCTCTACATATTCTTTCTGTGATTCTTTAATCTTCACATGTATAGATGGTTGAACATTCATTTGATAAAGATATGATATTCCCCTTTCATTATAATTCCAAGATCCATCCTTTGTAAATCCATAAATAATGGATCTTTTGAGGTCCTCATCATGGATAATCTGGCATGGTCTTATCGACATAATGCGTCTGCCACCTTGTTTACTTTCCCGGGGTGATAATGAATTGAAAATTTTTAATCCTTAATCATCTCCAACCATATTCTTTGGTTCATATTCATTTCATTTTTTATGAAAATATTCATTAATCCTTTTTTATCAGTATAAATATTTCACATTTCACCATAAAGTTAATGCCTCAAAATATTTAATGCAAATATTACCACAGCTATCTCTAAATCACGATTTGGGTAATTTTGCTAAAGGATTTTCAACTGTCCGGAGGCATAAGCTATCACTATATAATTTTTCATGAGAAAACTCCCCAATCCCTACTTGGATGCATCTCTGTAGATTAAAAACCTTTCTCCACTACAACATAGTATGAGCACAGGTGCACGGGATAACCTTATTTTTAACTCCTTGAAATTATCAACCCACTCTTCCATCCAAACGAAATTAAATCCTTTTCGAGTAAACCTGGTGAGTGGATTAGATAATCGTGAAAAATATTTCTCAAAACGTTGATAATATCCTACCAAACAAAGAAAACATCAGATATCAGTTACTGTTGTTGGTCTCGACCATCTTTCGATAACCTCTGTTTTTGCTGGATACAAAGATATCCCCACATTTGTGATTATGTGACACAAAAATGAAACTTTTTGACGCCAAAATTCACACTTGGTAAATTTGGCATAATGATTCTCCTTTCTTACAGTCTTTAATACAATTATCAAGTGATCTTCATGTTCTTCCTTTCTCTTTGAATAGACAAGAATATCGTCTATAAAGACTACCACAAACTGATCAAGATGGTCTCTAAAGACTGTATTTATTAGATCTATGAAGATAGTAGGGGAATTAGTAAGACCAAATTGCATCACTATAAATTAATTGTGTCCAAACCTTGTACGTAAAGCCATCATTTGTATATCCTCCTCTTTTGACCATTAACTGATGATACCCTGAACGAAGATCAATCTTTGAAATGTATTAAGCTTCACGCAGTTTGTCAAATAAGTCATCAATGTGTGGGAGATGATATTTGTTCTTGATAGTGATCTTGTTAACTTCTCAATAATCAATGCAGAGTCTCATTGATCTATCCTTCTTCTTAAAAAACAGAATAGGTTCTCCCCAAGGTGATGAACTAGTGAACACAAATCCCTTATCAAGATTCTCTTGGAATTGCTTCTTCTATTGCAACAACTCAATTGGGGCCATTTTATAAGGTGTCTTTGAAATGGGTATAGCACCAAGAATGATTTCTATTGACAACTCAACTTCACAATTTTGTGGAAGATCTCGAAATTCCTCTGGAAAGATATCATCAATCTCTCGTACAATGGTAATATTCTTAATCATGTGTTTTTCTCCAACGATTTGAGATAAATAATTTAATGACCCGACACTTTGGGAATGGTACATATCATTAGTTTTGCTTTCAAATCATTCCATGAAGCGTTTGTAATGTGTGTAACATCCTAAGGAAGGCCCGGGGAGTGCTTGAGGTTTGTTCAGAGCCTGGGAGTTTGAGAAATGGGCTTGAAGACAGTGGCGCACGGCCTGCGCACAGTCTGCACATGGTTTGGGATAAACCGTCCAGCCGTAGATAGGGGAAACTGTAGGGGCGCATGGCCCTATGGACCAGGCCGCACGACCATGTGACCATTGTTTGGGATGTAGTGAGGTGTGCATGGTTTGGTAAACCGTGCGCCTAAACCTTGCGACCCTGTTCTGGGTAAAAATTACAATTTTTTCCTTAAATTCGATTTAATCCTAATCTATTTATTTTCTCCTTCCCGCAGATAGAACAGACGAGATCCCTCTTTTGAGCTCCAAAACCCTCCTCCCTCTCTTTTCATGGTTCTTTCTTCCCCCGGTGTCTGATTATCTATCCGTCGAAGGCATTGGATCACCATCGGTAAGGCTTACCTCACGCACCCTTCCTTCCTCGGTGAATCTTGGTATTCGTTTTTCTATTTTTTGTAGGATCATATGCCCTATTTCAAGGGCTTTGGACTGGAAATTAGATCTCTTCCAACCTACTTTGAATCTGAGGTCGATATCAAGAGAGCATACGTCTACAAATATAAGGTAGGTTCTCGCATGGTTTCCATTTTGGGTTTTTACCTTTTTGAGTTATTATCATCCTGTCGTGGTTTGTCTTTCGCCAGACCCCTTATTTGTAATGGCTGGTTCATATCTAAATGACCCATGTGGTATTAGATTGATGAATCTAAACTTTTTTGGGTATTTTGATGAGGTGCAGACTAGGAGTGGTCAACCATAGGTGATATGTCTTGAGATTTGGACCTTTTTACCTTTGGACCTTAAAGATATTTCATGAAAGGCATTTTCTATGTTAGGAAAATGAGATGACTTGGTTAGAGGTTGGCTAGGATGAGTTAGCCAGAACCCCTTAAATGAATTCAAATGTATGTTTCCTTGTTATGTTATTAATGTGATATGATATAAGATGGATTGACTTATATATTGTGTTATGAATGATTTTTACTTACTGTGTTGACATGCTTGTGATAACCCCTATGTGTGAGGGAGGCATTCTTACCTGAAGCTAAATGAATCTCCATGTGTGGCAGGAAGCATTTTTACCCCTTCTAGATGAATCTCCATGTGTGTGAGGGAGGCATTCATACCCCATGCTAGATGAATCTCTTTGTAATAGAAAGTTAGTAATTTATACCATGTGTCTATATAACCTTTATGGGTGGGAGGCATTATTCCCCACACCAGATACAGTTCTTATGGACAAGAGGCAGGTTTACCTCGTGCCAGTGATAAAAAATTTCTATGTACTCACACCTCTGGTGATTGTTTAGATTTCCATCCATGAGCTGAAGCAGGTAGACCAGCCAGGTGTCCTACCAAAACCTGAGCAGGAGGGATGGTTATTACATTTCATTACTTAATTTTAGTTTACTACACACTATTTATCTTGTGAACACCTATTTGGATTAAACATAGACATCGTTGGTGGTGGCCTACTGAGACCTGTCTCACACCCTACCCGGGTGGCCTCATTGGCAACGATATAGACTTTACTACTGTAGGTACTAGTAGGGGAAATGTCCCAGCATTAGTTTGTTGATACATGTATGTTCTACGTGGAGATCCATAGCACAGTACCGAGCTTGGATAGAGATTCTTGTGGACTAATTTTTTCTTTGTTCCCTTTTTGTATATTGTATTGCGTTCTTGCCAGCTATTTCAACTATATCAGCATGCAAAACATCCATTTTGTATTAGATACTGCCCATGTGGTTTTTGTATATCTATCAGGGTTCTTCTTAATTCTGTTTTTTGGTTTCTATGTTTCCCTTTTTATCATGTTTACTATTGGTTTTGCTTCCACTATTTTTATTAATTTGCTGTTATACCCCTGTGTACTCTGACATGGGGGTACAGTCTCCCCACTAACTTAACATTACACCACCGCTACTAGTCGGAAGCCCCTGGCTTACGGGGAGATGAACCAGGGGTCCTGTGGCCAATCGGGCTCAGGGCTCGGGTAAAGGGGTTGCCAGGTCTGAGACATCAAGAAGTTGTATCAGAGCATTTATTTATTTCATTATTTACTATTTGGTGACGATAGACATAGAGACTAAGAATGTGTAGGGACTTAACCATGAGATGTGCTTTGGTGTCGCGAACCCATGTATTGGGTATGGTCCATGGTTCCAATTTTATGTTGTTATTGATTCTGCTATTTACTATTGACACTGTTTCACCATTGGGTGCTTCACATTTTTTTTGATGTTATTGAGATTTGTAATGATAGAATTAGGATTCAGGGTTCGACCTGATGAAATGAGGGTTATGCGTTAGAACATGCATCATGATAGGAACAACATGATTAGGCCATGCATCATTCCATTCCACGTTTAAATTTTCAGCGCGCATTGATTGTTTTTTATTTCCATTCCTTGTTAATATGTGTAAAACTGTGCTAACCCTTCTTCCAGGTTGTGAATTGGGGAATGATGTGGTTTTAGTGGGTGTCACTATTTGGTTCATAAGGTGTATGGTCCCCTATGGATCAGAAAATGACATGCCAACTAAACCAATCATTTTCGTTAAAGGAAATTCAAATACATTATTAGCACAAGTAAATGAGAAATTACATCCATGTGTGTGTCATTTTTCAGTTCATGAAGAGTATGGGCCCTTATGGCCTGGGAAATTCCATATCACGGGATTATGTTAAATTTGAGCAGTTCCAGGTTTTACTACGAATTCCTATTGGTTTGGATAGGTGATTTTAGAGGTAGGATGGCTTATTACCTGTCCTATATTATATATTTCAACCTTTAAATTTGTTGGTTTCTTCTTTTGAGACATTCGTTTGGCATTATAGTACTATGCCTATGAGACATCCTCGAGTCGTGCGCACTAAAGGCGGCGAAGATCATGTTCCTAAGGTGGTGGGCCTTGAGACTCTAGTTGATCTTCCTATCGAGCTACCCATGGATCCTCTTTCTATTCCTGATATGGGCGCTGATACCCAGTTCTGTGAGAGCTTCTTGCGTATGATGCAGAGTAGGAAAGGTGGAGTGCGCCCTTCCCCGAGTATGGCAAGGTTGTCCCGTGAGTTTCAGTCACATCATCCACCTACATTTACTGGAGATGGAGGACGACTTACTGTAGAGTCTTGTTTGGATGCTATTCTGACCATCTTCAATCACCTTGAGACACCTCTAGAGCGGAGGGTCAAGCTTGCAGCTTATATGCTACGTGGTTCATCCAGGAGGTGTGGGATGTTATCACCCAGTCGAGACAATAGAGAGATATGATCTCGATGGATTTCCAGACCGTCTTCTATGATTATTTCTTTCCCCAGACTTTGAGGGCTGACAAATCTAGGGAGTTTAAGAATATTTATCATGGGGTCATGAAAGTCATGGAATATTCATCCCGTTTCACCAAGTTACTATGTTTTTCTTCTACACTATCTGCTGATGATCTCACGGCCGCTAGGAGTTTTGAGGATGGGCTGTGTTACACCATCTGGTTGGAGGTTAGCATTTTTAGGTTGATGACCATTTTAGAGATTTTCAATCAGGCTCTGATCACAGAGAGGAATTTGAGAGAATCAGACAGTGTGAATGAAGGCGGTTCGGCACCCAAGGGTTCTAGTGGATCTGCTTCAGGGAAGAAGTGGAATTTTGAGGACTCTTGTGGTGTTAGTGGTGGTCAGACCCTTTTCTCAGTTGGTACTTTTATCTGTCACCAATGTGGGGTTCCATGACATATGAGGAGGCAGTGTACGCGAAATACAGTGGAGTGCAGAGGTTGTGGTAGGTTGGTCCATCTCCACCATTTCTGAAGGTCTTTTCCCCTTGGGCCTAGTGACTAGGGATCAGTACCTACTCCACAATCTGGTAGTTGATCGGAAGGATCACGTCATTCAGGTAGCTAGAATACTGCTGGCCGATCAGGCCATGGCGGCAGTCGAGGCAAAGGTAATCAGGTGTATGACTCTCTGCACTAGTAGGGAGGGTCTGCTCAGGGTTTCTAGGTTGTGACTCTAGGATGTGGTCCCGACCAGTTGTATGCAGTCGAGTTTATTCCAGATTATCAGTTTGTCGGACCATCTACTATACGAGATACGATTCTAGTATCCTCTAAGTTATTATCTGTTTTGTTTGACACAGTCTCTTCTCAATCTTTTATATAAGAGGTTATTACGGGGAGGTTGGGCCTCGATGTTGAGTCATATCAGGGTATGATCATGTTAGATACCACTTTGGGTATCCGTTTAGAGGGAATTCTTCATTATATGAATTTCCCCTCGAGGTGGGTAGTTACCCATTTGTGTGGAACATATATGTTCTCGATATGACAGGTTTTGATGTAATAATCGAGATGGACTATTTAGTTCCCTATAGATCACATATTGATTTCTATCATCGGAGGGTGGAATTTACGTCACCATAGGGTGAGACACATTTGCATAAGGGAGAATGTGATCATAGTGTCACATGAGTAGGACCAGAACACCAGAGTTTTGGTGGTGTCATGAGACAGGTTTCCAGTCTTTATCTCTATGACCAAGGGTTACAACCCTCTGCTTATCCTCCTGTGGTGGTGAATTTTAGTGATGTCATTCCCGATTATTTATATGGTCTACCTCTAGGGCGAGAGGTGGAATTTACAATTGTTCTTATACCAGGAGTAGCACCAGTGACCATTCCTCCTTATAAGAAGGAACCTAAGGAACTTCTGGAGCTCAAGAGTCAGCTGGAGGACCTGGAAGAAAAATTATGTATACACCATAATACGTATCCATGGGGATCACTGGTTCTCTTAGCCAACAAGGAAAATGGTACCCTTCACCTTTGTGGATTATCGTAAGTTAAATCAGATGTCTATTAAGAATAGGTATCCTTTACCTCGAATTGATGACCTCTTCGATCCGCTCAGAGGAGCGAAGGTGTTTTCAAAGATATATTTGAGGTTGGTCTATCATCAGGTGCATGTTAGGACTTCAGACATACCTCGGACAACGTGCATGAACAGGTATGGTCTCTATGAGTACCTAGTCATGCCTTTTGGGCTTACGAATGCACCTATAGTGTTTTTGGATCTTATGAGTCTGATTTTTCACCCTTAACTTGATTCATTTGTGGTTGTATTTGTGGATGATATATTAGTCTATTCACTCTCGAGAGATGACCCTGAAACCCATCCTAAGATCATGCTAAATATAATAAGAGAGCATCATCTTTATTCTATGCTCAGTAAATTCCACTTTTGGATAGATAAGGTTTACTTACTTGGTCCCATTATTTCTGGGACTGGAGTTTCAGTTGACCTAGAGAATGTGAGTGTTTTACGTTCATGGGAGTAGCCCAAGAATCTCTTTCATATCACGAGTTTCTTGGGGATTGTTGGATATTATAGGTTGTTCATTCAGGACTTTTTACACCTATAAGTACCACTTACAGCTTTGACAAAAAAGGGGTGAGATTCGATTGGTCAGAACCTTGTGAAGTAGATTTCTAGGAACTGAATGGAAAACTAACTTCAGCACCGATACAGATCTTTACAGAGCCAGGAAGAGCTTATACGGTTTATTGTGACGTGTCAGGTGACGGGATTGGAGCTATCTTGATGTAGGATTATTGGTTCGTTGTGTATGGTTTCTGTCAGTTAAAGGCTCATGAACAGAATTATCTGACGCATGACCTAGAGATCATATCGGTTGTACATGACTTATGCTGTTGGAGAAACTATTTGTTGGGAGAGAATTTTATGGTATTCACTGACCACTAAAGCCTCCAATATATCTTCACTCAGCAAGATCTAAATCTCAGGCAACACAGGTGGGTTGAGTACCTACAATCATTTGATATCAAGCTGGCCTACACTTCTTGGGATGGAAATTCGGTAGCCGATGCACTGAGTCGAAAAACATAGTCACAAGTGGTTTGGGAATCTAATTAGGAGTGGAAGCCGATGGAACTATTTTCGGAGATGCATGTTGAGGTTCACGAGGGATAGGGTCGAACTGTTCTCTCAACCATAGCAATGACATTTATTCTTTTGGAATGGGTCAGGGCAAGACAGTTATGAGACCTAGAAGGCCTCATTCAACGAGAAAGTGCCACTGATGATGCCTCTACCGATTGGACCGTGGATGAAGGTGATACTATATTGTTCCATGTGTGTGTATGGGTCTTATAAGACATCAAAGTGGAGCTGATGAGGGATTTCCAGGCGTCGGCATGGGAAGATCACCCAGGCATCACCAAAATGTATCGTGATTTGTGACGACAGTAGTGGTGGCCTAACATGATGTGCGAGATAGCTAGTTTTATCATGCTTTGTTCCACCTATCAGTAGTTGAAGGGGGAACATCAGTGTTCGATAGGGTTTTTTCAGCCGTTATCAATTCCGGAGTGGAAATGGGATAATGTTTCTATGGATTTTGTAACGATTTTAACCATGTCACCTCATGGTAATGATGTTGTATGGGTTATCATCAACCGTCTGATGAAGGTCACACATTTATTACCCGTGTAGGAGACCTTCACAGTTGATGACTTGTGAATACTATATGACAAGGATATAGTGTGCCTTCATGGAGAACCTCGTTCTATTATCTCGGATAGAGATCCTTGTTTTACATCTCAGTTCTGGAAGGGTTTACAGAAGGCCTTGGGAACACATGTACTTTTGAGCATAGCTTATCACCCATAGAATGACGGATAGACCGAGTGGACTATACAGGTACTAGAGGATATGTTACATGCATGTGTTCTTGATTTTGGAGGTTCATGGGAGAAACACATTCCTCTTGTCGAGTTTAGTTATAACAACAGATTCCAGGATACCATTGAGATGGCTCCCTATGAAGCCTTATATGGTAGGCCTTGTCACTCACCTTTGAGTTGGCTTCATGTAGGGGAGTCAGATGTTCTAGGACGACCTCTTGGGAAGGAGACTACAGAGCATATATAGATTATTAGTAAGAATATACAGATAGCTCAGTCTAGACAACAATCCTATTCTAAAAAGCATCGGAAACCTCTTGAGTTCAAGTTTGGGAACCGAGTTTTCTTGAAGGTCTCACCCAGGTTGTGGAAAAGACTTTTACAGCAGCAGGGCATTCTTTCACCGAGGTTCGTAGGACCCTTTGAGGTGATGAAGAGAATCCGACCAGTAGCTTACCAGATTGCACTTCTGCATAGATATCAGCGCGTGAATGATGTTTTTCATGTATCTTGGCTACGCTGGTACTTTCCATAATCCAACTCATGTTTTTCAGCCTGATGAGGATGAACTGGATGTGGATACTTCCTTCTAGGAGTATCCGATGCGTATTTTTGACCGGAGCATGAAGACTCTCCATTTTAGTGTTGTTCCTCTGGTACGGGTGCTATGGCAACACGACTGGGTACAGGACGAGACCTGGGTGCGAGAGGATGATATACTTTCTCAATGGCTAGTGCTTTTCATGGATGAAACCTTAGTACCCTCGGAAGGCCAACTCGAGGATGAGTTGTTTTAAGGAGGGGAGGTTGTAACGACCTGAATCTTTGGTAAAGGTACGGATCATTATTTTTTCTTTTAAATCATTACTTAAAGTGTTTGTAATGTTTGTAACATCCTAAAGAAGGTCCGGGGAGTGTCTATGGTTTGTTTGGAGACCGAGAATATGATAAATGAGATTGAAGATAGTGGCACTCAGCCTGAACATGTTATGGGATAAACCATGTGGCTGTAGACATGGGCACCTATAGGGGAGCACGACCATGCAGACCAGGCCGCACGGACATGTTGCCTTTGTTTGGTAGGCAGTGAGGTGCGCACGGTTTGCACACGGTTTGGTAAACTGTGAACCTAAACCCTGCGACCCTCTTCTGGGTAAAAATTACCATTTTTCCAATAAATTCAATTTAATCCTAAACTCTTTCTTTTCTCCTTCCCATGGACATAACAGAGGGGAGGCCTCTTCTGAACTCCAAAATCCTCCTCCCTCTCTTTTCTTAGTGTATTCTTCCCCCGGTGTATGATTCTCGATCCGTCTAAGGCATTGGATCACCCTTGGTAAACATTACCTCACACACCCTTCCTTCCTCGGTGAATCTTGGTATTCATTTTTCTATTTTTCCATAGGCTCACATGCCCTATTTCCAGGGCATTTGACTAGAACTCAGATCTCTTCCAACCTACTACGAATCTGAGATCGATATCAAGAGAGCCTACATCTACATCCCTATAGTAGGAGGTCACATGGTTTTCATTTTGGGTTTTCACCTTATTGAGTTATTATCATCATGTCATGGTTTGTCCTTCACCAAACCCCTTATTTGTAATGGCTGCTTCGTATCTAAATGACTTGTATGGTATGAGATTGATGAATCTAACCTTGTTAGGGTATTTAGATGAGTTGTGGACCAGGAGTGGTCAACCATAGGTGATATGTCTTGAGATTTGGTCCTTTTTAACCTATGTACCCTAATGAAATACCATGAAAGGAATTTACCATGTCAGGAAAATGAGTTGACTTGGTTAGAGGTTGGCTGGGATGAGTTAGTCTGAACCCCTTAAATGAATTGAAATGTATGTTGACTTTTGATTTTATTAATGTGATATGATATAATATGAATTTCCTTATATATTATGATGTGAATGGTTGTGCCTTACTGTGTTTACATGCTTGTGAGAACATGTGTGTGGGAAGGAGGCATTCTTACCCCATTCCAGAAGAATCTCTGTGTGTGGGCGGGAAGCATTCTTACCCCGTGCCAGATGAATCTCCGTGTGTGGGAAGGAGGCATTCTTACCCCGTGCCAGATGAATCTCTGTGTAATATAACGAGAGGAATTTATACCTCATGTATATATAACCGTTAAGGGTGGGGGGCATTCTTCCCCATGCCAGATACAATGCTTATGGATGAGAGGCTTGTTTACCTCGTGCCAGTGATAACCTATATCTATGTACTCACACCTCTGGTGATTGTTCATATTACCAGCCATGAGCTGAAGCAGGTAGACCTGCCAGGAGTCCTTCTGGAACTTGAGCGGGAGGGATGGTTATTACTTTTATTTACTTACATGCAATTTACTACACACTATTTATCTTGAGAACACCTATTTGGATTACACGTAGACACCGTTGGTGGTGGCAAACTGTGACTTGTCTCACACCCTACCCGAGTGGCCTCCTTGGCACCTGTGTAGACATTACTGTTGTAGGTACTAGTAGGGGAAAATTCCAGGTTTCAGGTCGTTGATACATGTGTGTTCTAGCTTTAGATCCAGTCCAGAGGACCGAGCTTGGCTAGAGATGCTCGTGGACTACTTTTTTTCATTGTTCTCTTTTTGTATACTGTATAGCATGCTTTCCAAATATTTCTACTATATCAACACTCCATACATCCATTTTGTATTAGATACTTACTATGTAGATTTTTTATATCTATTAGGGCTTTTCATACTTCTGTTGTTTGGTTTGTATGTTTCCATTTTTCTCCTGTTTACCATTGGTTGTGCTTCTGCTATTTTTATTACTTTGTTGTCATACCGCTGTGTACTCTGACATGGGGTATAGTCTCCCCAATAACTTACCATTACACCCCTGCTGCTAGTCGGCAGCCCCTGGCCTATGTGAAGATGAGCCAGGGGTCATGTTGCCAACCGGTCTCGAGGCTCAGGTTGAAGGGAATCCGGGTCCGTAACATCAAAAATAACCTTCATTTGATGGAATCAAGACCCATAAGATGGAAGAAATTTCAATTTGAAGGTTATGTTCATCCTTGCATTGATAGATGATCATAGATTGATCAGGAACATGAAATGTGACTTCCCTTCATTGGAAATTTATAGGAGATCCATATAAGGAAAGCCAATCCATGCCAAGAATCACATCAAATTCCACTATAGGAAGGATCACAAGATATGGAGGAAAAAATTACCCACAAACTTCAATTAGAGAAGAATTGTAAACTTTTGATGCGACTATTTTTCCAATAGGGGTTATCATAGATAACTCAATAACTAATTTTTGAGGGAATATGGAGATACCCTTGGAAAATTCATCAAAAATAAAAGTGTGGGTTGATCCAAAATCAAATAAAACATTTGCTACTTTAGAGTGGATGGTAAGTGTACCTTTCACCACATAATTATCGTACTCTACGTCGCTGATAGATATTTCATGTGACTTTCTGTTTTCTTTGGCCATAAGTGTTTTTTGATGTCGATCATCATCCACAACCCTTGGATCAGGGAATTGAATGGCATAATTCCCCATTTCCTTGCACCTGTAACATTGAAGTGTAGGAGGTTCATTCTATGTAGCCTTTTCTTTGTTCGCATCACTAGACATCTTCTTCCCATCACTGCAGCATTCAATTTCCTGATGAATTTCTTTTTCACACTTATAACATTTAATTGTCCCTTTAATGCAATTCCCTCCATGTTTCATTCAACACTTTGAGCATAAGGGAAAACTTATCTTATTTCTATTGTGGTCTTTATATTTTCCTTGGAATTCCATTTTCCTCTTCTTATCAAACCCTTATCACTGATGGGTTACTCCAAAATCCATCTCAACCATGAGAGCACATAAAACAATTTCCTCTAAGCTATTGAAGTCCCTTATAGCTAATGCCCTTCGGAGACTTGTTTTAAAGCAACTAAATAATCAATCGATCTTACTCTCAGGATGGATAATAATCCGAGAAGCATACCTTGCATGCCTTGTAAAATTGGCTTCGTATGTACCAACATATTCATCGTCTTTTTTTTTGCTTCAGTTCAAGAAACTCCTTCTCCATCATTGTTTGAAGAATACGCGGGATGTACTTATAGAGCAATAAGTTCTTGAACTCGTCCAATTACATGGACTCAATTTTTTGTCTTTTCCTCGTATTCTTGATAATATTCCACCATTGATCAGCTTAACCTTCTAAAAGATATACTACTAAGATAACATTGTCACATTCAGAACATTGTAGAACTGAAAATATCTTTTCATTGGTACTAATCCATTGTTCAGCAACTAATGGATTAGAAGACACGCTGAATGAAGGTGGATGCTACCTCCTGAAGGATTCCACAGAATGTTGCTCCTTCCATTGCTTGTTTGAATGTACTGTATGATTCATAGCTTGAGAAAGTTGTGTGAGAATGGATACAATATTTTTCATTCCATCTCCCATAACATTTGGTTTCTTAGGGGTACAATCATTGCATTTCCCATCCCAATCATCATTAACACGGTTCCTTCGGGTTCCAACCATTGACTAAAACCAAGAAGCATAGTGTGAGAAACACTAATCATGATAGGAAAACCACATAATCAAGAATAAAATTTCACACTTTAGGTCTTATCATAGGTTATTTATGGCCATTTATAAATCACTAATATTGTGTTCTATGTTTAGACATATCCTTAGGGTTCTTACTAAGGCTTTCAAATCCTAGTTTCTAAAGGTTGACTATTCCTTTCCTCTAATACCAACTATAATGACCCATACTTTACATGAATTGTTATTACTTTAGAATTGAAGAATACATATTACAACATATAAAATAACCATGATAGGACCATATAGGTATAGTGTCTTTAGAAACTGGGAAACATAATCAACCGGTTCATAAATCATTTACATTGTTTCCCGCTTATTTAATCATATCTAGAGTCCCTTTTGGCATATCCTACTTAATAACATTCTTCCAGACCAGGGGAAAAGAAAACATAAAAAATTGTGAGCTCAAATGCTCAATAAGGGTAAAAAATTAAATATCAATCATATCCTATTCATAAGAACATAACATTTTGAAAATCATAACCAGCAAAATATATCCTAATATCATGACATCTGATAAATCATAGTAGTGAAATGTAATCCCAATAAACATAACTTAAAACATGAAACTTTGTGGAATACACACATAATCATAGAAAATCATTTCATATTAGTCAAGAATCATTGATAAGACCATCATAGCAGACAAAGTCCATTACTGAACCGAGTTCACTCCTCGTTCCAATCCTGTATCACTAAAGCAGATTAACATGCCATTCCAGCCTTGTCTATATCCTGAGATATAAATCATTACCCAATGAATTGGAGGGAGATATAGGTCCCAGGCATCTCATAATGAAACAATTATTATTTGTGCCACAAAATCATAAATCATACATCATAACATATCCCATGTAATAAAAATGGGATTCCATTATAACATAATCCATATAAGATAGAAGGACTTCATAAAAATAATTCCATCATTAAATAAATGTTATAATAGGGATAGAATTAGAAAACTATATTATCTTAGATGGACAATAATTTTGATAAGACCCATGAACTCCATTCATGAGGAAAATATCCTGTATACTTCCAAAACATTTTCCATTTCTCAACATGTCATACAATTTTAAACAAAAAGAAGTTAATTGAAAATAATCTTGAGAACATGTAAAGGAAGCTTCATGGTAATAATGTTCTATTAAATAATAAAAATCCATTCATGCTGTATAAGTTAAAAAAAATTCTTCTCATACTTTGTCCAGAAAAGTCAAAAAGTATCTCGTACTGAAAATGACAAAAGATTCCTTTAATATATTTTACTAAAAATTCACCAATAGGTAAAATTGGATTTAAAAAATTATAGGTGGATAATATTCCATATTTAAGAAACATGGATATGGATGATAAATATTCCCCAGTAAATACCAAAGTATAAACAATCTCATATAAAATTTGTGATTGCGAGATTTTCCCTTACCATAGGTTTGATACGCTTTGTACGTATCTGAACCTCCTGTATAATTATTTAAATAACGTCATTTACTTGTTCCATAATCATATTCATTGTTATAATATCATATATGGTCATATTTTTATCTTCTTATTTGTAATATTTCATTACTACTTGTTATTCGGGTGTTCCTTGCTTTATGTTCTTATGCCTGTTTTGTCCAATAAATTCTTATTCTTATTTTTAAGTTATAGATACATCATTTACAGAATGGTATTAGTATAATATATATTATATTTATTCATTCAATTCATTTATATAATCATGGTTTAATGAAGATCATGTAAAATGAATCACATTGCACCGTGGAGATGGTAAGCCGTACGTACGCACGAGCGATGATATCATTCCCATAATTATTGAATGTTATTGGAGTAGATGATAGAATATCTCAGAATTAATATCATGTTACAATAATAATATTTATTTATTCTTTGCACCATTATACTCATCCATGTAAGGTGGGGGTGTAAAACTGATTACACCACGTCGTAGAGACGGTATTCTGTAAGTACCCACGCGAGATGATTTCTTTTTTCTGTAGGACAGATAGAAGGTGAAAGAGGGTTGTTTTATATATAAAATAACTTATCATAATATGAGTGATACTGATGTCATTACTTTATAATTAAACAAATAAATAAGAGATAGTAGAAGAATAAATAAATTTGAAATAATTGGTAAAGGATGTTACATGTTCTTCGATGCCCCTCTTCTAAAACTCCTCTTAAGGCACTAATGATGGTATTTGAAGAAGACCATGAACTATAGTATGTTTCTAGGGAATTGTAGAAGAGAAATGGACAGGGTTTGGTCGGGAGTGTAGTTTCAAAATGTTTTGAATAGGACAGTGGGGATGTGCTCTTTTATAAGGGAGGAGAGGGGCACCTTTGGAAACATGAGAAATATTAAATTATAATAAATTCAAACCCCAATTTAGAAACTCCAAAACATGACTCAATTCGAAGATGAAATGAGATCGGGTTGTAATCTCATCAACCAATAAAATTTAGACATGTTGGAAATTTATTTTAAACCTTATCAAATTAATTTAACCTTATTTAATCTATTTAATTTTTTGTGTGGTAATACAATTCTAAATTTTAAATTGTTATAAATAATAAATTCTGTGTTTTGAATTTTCCATAATAGGATACTTTATGAAATTTTTGAAAATATAAATATAAATATAAATTTTTTGAATATTTCTTTTATTTTTAAGCAATATTATAATATGTTATTTTTATAAAATAACAATAGTGTCATTTTGAACACTATTCAATTTTATTTGATTTTAAATAAAATCCACACATAAGATATGTTCAAACTAATAGATTTAATTGATTCATAACATGTCATATTTATCTAGAAAATTCATGGAGAAACATTAAATTGTTCATATAATATTTATTTTAATATTTTAAAAACCATTAATCTGATATTTCAATCAATAAAATAATTTCAATATCACTATTTTTTCATCATTAATGATAATTATTTAATCGATAAAAATTCTAAATAAATTCTCATTATGTAGACAATTGTATTATATTTCTAGAGACTATTCATGTTCTATGATTTATGAAGTTTATCACTAAATTAAAATTATTAAACTAATTAGATATTAGAGAGTGAAATGTTGTCACTTTCTTTGGTTTTAATTATAATTATATTAGTTTCATGGTCAATAGTCCATGAAATGAATCTATTCCGACCCTTAGGTGATATGGGTGGACATTTATTCATCCAATTGAATTTTTCCAAGTGTTAGGGTAATTTTATAATCTTATTTTTTAACTTAATTACCTGATTTACCTTTAACTGTAGTAAATAAGAATTACCATAGTTACTATTCATAATGTTAAAAAATTAAAAGTAACCAATTAAAAAATTTTGGACCCACTGAATCCATATATGGAAACATTTTTCAAACTTCAAAACACAGAAGTTGTAGTAATTAATTTAAAATAATCCTCATTGTTAAGAAAATGGGTTTTAAAAGTAAAAACATTATCAAAGATTGAAATGTTTTTACCTATGAATTCAATGTAAAGTTAATAGTAATGACATAAATTATATTAAGTGGTAAAAATATATTATATTTATAATTTAAAACAATTAAATTTTATCATTTAACCATATAAATTATCTTGATCAAAAAAGTTGTTTTTAAGGAAATTTAGCGTATTTTTACTATTCATCAAAGTATGAAAGTTATCAGAAAAGATTCAAGAATTTATCCAATGTAAATTTTTATATCCCGATTCAAAAGAAAAAGTTTATTTTTTTTCAAATTGAAATCATAAACTTATGAAAAATTAGATTAAAAATGGGTGCACCATCAAAAGGCAGAAAACTAAATTTTCGAAAAGAAATAATTCTTTTATCCGAAAAATAGATTTTTTATCATATCTTATGTAATATGAATTCTAATTTTATATAAAATTCAAAATTTGGTTAATACTATTTTTAATGGCTAGTTTATATAATATATTAATAAAATATCATTGTTTAGTGAAACTCGATATTGCGTACGACGCAAGCTATCGAGGAAGGTTGTTCTTGCATGTAATGCTAGCCAAGCCAGTGTTGCGGGTATTGAATGATTCCTTTGTAGTTTCACATAACATAAGAAAAAAAATATTTATCATAAAATCTCAGGGTGTTACATTTTCTCCTCATACATAGATCATAATTTCCAAAATGTAAACCACGATTTTAATGTAATTTATATTCATTATAATTTTATTATAATAAAAAATTTACTATATAATTATGAAATGAAATACATCGTTTATGGGGATGGTAATCCTTATGTACTGATGAACAATATTCTCATTTAATTATTATGTTGAAAGAATGAATGTAAAGGAATATATGTATATATGTGTGTATATATAATTATTATATTTTATTTATTATATCATAAATAAATAAATAAATAAATATATCACATATGTTCACTAAATTTGTTCTTATTACTTTCCATGTTGGGAGTGAACGAATCACATCGCTTAGAGGGGCAGTAGTCCACACATCCAGAAACAAAATTATCATATTAACAAAAAATGGAAAGTATGAATACATGTGTTTTAAAACAATTAAATAAGATTATAGATATGATAAATATAATATATGGTATATATTAAAAATTTCTATCATAATATCCACCATGAGATGTGGTAAAGGAAGAAAATGAAAAATCATTATTTAGTGAGGTGGTAGATCATTGTTCACATAAACTCTATGTTTGTTACACATTTGATTAATTTGTGTGTATGTATAAGTCAACAACATGGAATAAAAAATTCTACGATATTTAGGATACTATTATTTTCATAAAATTATGGAATAAATAGCATGGATTGGGGGGAAAATGAAAATAGAAAAAGGATATTGAGAGAAGACGTTACCTCATAATCGGGTAACTCCTTTTGTTTCATGACAAAAGGATTACATGGATTGCTATATGTCAAGGGGAGGATTATAGGTTATATTTTAGGATTTTGGGAAGTGTATTTGGGAGATATTTTCCAACCCTAATTGGTTTGAGCATTGTTATGAAGAGGGATATGTGGTGGGATGTTATAAAGAATAGAAAGGATACACTTGACATTTTTGGAAACATGTTAGGTATACCCACGTTTTAACTTCAAAAAAGCCACAAAAAACAAAAAATATAAATAAATGAAGATTAATGGACGAAAAATGTCCTAAAAATGGATTTTAGACAATTTTCTATGACTTTTTGGGTCTTAAATTTAAGAATTATTAATTTATTATCCTAATTTTTATATTAACCGTTGTAGTTAATTTTAATCATTTTCACTAATATATTTAATAAAAAACCTTATTAGATATTATAAATTATTTTGATTTGAAATACGGAATCCGTTTTTCAAAATTTTAATAACATTAGTAGAAGAAATTAATTTAAAATTAATCTCGATAACAGGGCGACACTGTAGGGGTTTAAGGTAAAATCGCCAACAATTTTGTTATGTTTTGAAGCCCAATTTCAAAGTGAAATTGATTGAAATTATCTAAATGGGCTAAAATGATAAAAATATTACCTAATTTAATATTTTAATAAAATTTATTATAAAATTTATCCATATAAAGATATTAGTTGAAAATGCACTTTTGAAAAAAAAAATCTGGTAATTTTTACTTTTCATCCAAAAAATGATGTTTCTCAAAAAATTACAAAAAAAATTCTCCCTAAGTGAATTTCAACATTTTAAATTCAATAATGATGTTTTTTATCAAATTGAATTTTTAAATGAGTCTAAAAAAAAAATATTTTTCATATGAGGACATTATTTGAGAACATATTATTTTTAAGTATATAAGGACTTTAACAAAAAAATTATTACTTTCATCATAAAAAGTTTTTATTTATATAATACCATTATAAACCATATTTTATAATTAGTTATCAATAATTATATTACTACATTTAGATACTATAATATAATTATATCATTAAAATAATTATAATAGTTATATGACTTTTCGTAGATACTCAGTGTTGCGTGTAACGTACGCCAAGTTGAAATCTAACATGGGTGTTATTTATAGAGAAAGAAAAAATCAATTATGATATTAGGTCACAATTAACATGGTTTTTCATATATGTAAATAAAAAAATTCTTCTTTAATATAAAATAACTTATTTCCCATTTTAGGTTAAAAGAAAAATATTGCAATGGTTAAATGTATTCGAAAAAAATAATTCAAAAAACATCAGGTTTTAAAATATATCATTAAATGTTCATTGAACATATCCATAATTATATTCTTATCATTACATGCCTCTATATATATTTATTAAATCATACCATTGGACATCAATCAATATACCTCATCTTTTGGGAATTCCAATCACATTGATGTGTATTTATAAATATCATTATTTATATGATGATACCAAAATATTTCTCAGAGATAAATATAAATATTTTTTATCACTATTATAATAAAGAATATTTATTTATGATAATCATCTGATAAAAAAATTATCATAGATTTTATTGGTAAACATAATCTATTCCAAAATAATGCAACACTACCCTTATCAATGTAGAGCTCTTAAATTCCACCCTTCCTTACTTATTCTTCCTTTTTGTGTGTCTCCACAACATATATTCATGAAATATTAATCTTATATAAGATAGATGGTTTATAAATCATTTTGGAAATGTAGGATATTGAAATTATCTTTATAATTAAAAGGTGTACCCTTTTTCATTTACAAGAATATTGTATCCCTTAAAATAGACAAAATGGAATAATATTTTGGATATCTTTTACATAGAAAATATTAAATATTGTTTTCTCAACATGGATTCCAATAGATTTATTACTCATAGTATTTGATCATATAATACCATATTTAATAGGGCATGTTGATATTCTTTTATGATAATCTATACTTAACATTTTTATATTCATTATATAGGTCACACTTTTCTCCATGGAGACTATGTCTCTAAACCCTCAGTTAAAATGCTTCAACTACTAAATATAGCTAGAAATGTGTGTAATGTTTCTAATATAAGTTTTACTACCTTAATTAATAGTGATCAGTTTACTACTTTTCATAATTAAACAACCCGTGATTTTTTTGAGGGATAAATATATACCACAATCCCTTCCCTAAATCAGTGTAGTGTGAGTATAGTTATTGTGGATGGACTTTTTTTTATCTCCATAGATAAATCATCATATTTTTTCATTAAAACCAATATTAATTTTTTATAATATGAATAATGAGTTATAAAATTATTATAAATTATTAAAACATTGATTATATTACAAAATTATTCCAAGGATGATACTAATTTCCATCACTATAGTTGGTATCAGATATTCATAAATTTCCATAGTCTTTGATATATGAATAGATAACTATTTTATTATGATATATTAGCCTATGAATTTTAATTTCCCTATCCATAATTAATATTAATTGTTATGTAGATAAAAATTTTAATTTGAAATATTATTTATGACAATGCTCATGTATTCCTCACGCTAATCGTTACTATTAGAATATATATGAAAATCATATATGAAGATCAATTTTTTTTTATTAATTTAATCATCCAATAATATATTATTCATATTTATAAAGGTTTTAGTATTAATATTTATCCAAAATTCCATAAATATGTACTAAAAGTGTCCTTATATAATATCAGAGGATATTCTAGGAATATTAACATTGTTTGCCTTTTATTGATAATTTCCAGATAAATGAACCACTATTGAAAAGTTTTAATCCACACGTGTTTGATTATGTAGGTCATCCATCTATATTAAAGGATAGGTATTATTTATCATCATTTTTTAATCTCATGATAATAAATGTATAGATTCATTTTACAATATATTTTCATAACCAGGTTGACTAGGGCATTACATGGAGAATCACTATGAAATCATAAATAAATTTCCATGTTTTGTTGTATGGTTTTATTCAAACCTTAATGTTCAAAATTGAGTCAATTTAAAGGTACTATTTCATATTGGAAGAGAACAATGATTATATTTAATAATTAAGTAGTCACATTAATTATGAATAAGGTAATGAAACTACTGGGGAAATAATTTAGTATTTCTCATCGTAATGGGAATGTTATCTAGAATGACCTTTTCCTTTCTCTTGATCATTTTTGGATGATTTCATTTTACAAAAATAGAAAATATTCAGAAATGGGAAGGATTTTCCCACAGGGATTCACAATTCAACTAACACATCTATAGAATAAAAATATGTATTGGGCTATAAAAATTGATTTACATATCATGATGGTGTGTATTGTATCAATATATTGAAAACTAGTCTATTCTAAATATATCAGAAAATTCTCCAAAATAGGGAAATAATATATTTATATAAATATCCAAAAAAAATTACTTATCCAATAAGATTTTTTATAATAGAGATATTATGATTAAATCCCTCAGTGATTTCATTGATATATAGACTTTCATGTCATCAGGTTGGGTTTGAATATTTCTATAGAAAAATCATGATATGATTTTTTAATCAAGCATCAAATATTATATGAAATATTCTTAAATGAATAACAATTTTACATATCAACTCTTTGATTTCCTACACCATATGAAATATATTTGTAACATAATAGGTATGACCTTAACCATACCAGGGCTTGATCTGCAACTACCCCAAACCCTCTTTCATAGGCCATGGTGTGGCGACTACCGCCGAAGGTAGAAAAACACTGGGAGGCCATTTCCTAAGAACATGTATAAACAAACACAACTATCTCAATGAAAAATTGAAAAGAAAAAGAAAAATAATATATAATACTACTATAAAATGGAAATAAACATGCATCAACCACTAAATAATAAAAGAACATAAAGGTACATTGAAATGGAAAATAGGGAATTATACATTCCCAACCAGCAAAATACCACAACCTGGAAATAACTAAAAAGTAAAACAGCTGAGAGATCCCTGCCCTATGATCCCAAGATATGACCACCACATGCATTCTAAGAACCCTGAATCCCTAAGCTCCATTGAAGTCACAATCAACATTTTTATTTTCTTCATATGTCATGACACGTCCAGGGAAAGCCCATGTCAAGGTGAGTATAAAAACTATCAAAAGAATACCCTAAACATGCTTAGGGAGAGCCATCAAAGATACAACTATAGAGGAAATAAGTAGATTTAACATGGTATAATAAAAAGGAACTATTATTACTAATAAGATTGTGATGTAGTCTCATCCAAACACAAGGATTTTGAAACGGTGAAAAGATTAACTTCTCGTCGAGTCCTCACTACCTATAGTAGGAGAGTAAACACATCCAACCATGAGAATCTAGACATAGACACCACATGGATTACCCTACATGTCTTCTCCTATAATGTAATGATACAACAGGGACACAAGGAGAGGGTACCAAATAGGATGTATATATATATATACTCATTCAAAGAAGCCCAAATGAGAGAGTAAGGGGATCTACATCTCATAGCTCTAGCCAAGAAATGTTTCACCAATTGATCCACAAGAATCCACCTATAAGTCTTAGTATCCTTCATTTTAGCTCTGAATTACATTTTAGTTGGACTCATTCACCACACCATGATACTATTCACTTTGGGTGGCACTACCTCACCCTCATAGTTTTAAGTCACACTACAGGGACATGTCTTGGTGGTTAATGCGCCCCTCTTTCGTTTGAGTTTTATGGAATGTCCAAAATGTCTCATCAATGTAATGAACCAATCATGATGTACATTGACAACAAATTTATTTTGGAGAACATGTAACACATTAAAAAATATAGGCCCAATGACTGTATTAGTTTAGTGTATTAGGAAACATGGACCGAAATCCTATAACTTAGTGAATGATATTAAAAATATCCTATAATGATCTTCCCAATTTGGTTTCCTACCTAAAACCATTCATTATATCCTATGGAAAAGAAAACATAAAAAATTTTGAGCTCAATTCTCAGAAAGGGTAAACATTGAGAACATAGAACAAACCATAAACATAATAATGTTTAAACATGAACATAAAGTTTAAATATCAAAATCTTTGCTCATGAAATAAATCCTGGCAGTACGTAAGGCATAGATCAAAAAGGAACATTGACTAGGATAAAATTGAATTAACATAAAACATGAGATTTTTGAATATAAATAAGTACATAATAATACTTCCATAGTAGCCAAGACATTCCTCCATAGACCATCATATTAGACAATGTCCTTTACTGAACCAGGTTACATGTCATTCCAGCCATGTATTACTGAATAGGATTTATGTTCTATTACACTCATGTCTATCTCATGAGATATAAATCTTTACCAAATTAATTGGAGGGAGGTATATTTCCCACCCATCTCATTATGAAATCATTCGTACATGTGCCAGAAAATCATAAATCATTCATCATAACATATCCTATAAAATAAAATGGGTTTCATATGAATAATTTGATCATAACATAATCCATATAAAATATCATTGCATAATTAAAACAAGGAATTCATATTAATAATAGGGATTGAAAAAAGACCCTATTTAAAAGCTTCATCCTAGATGGAAACTAATTTTGATAAAACACATGAACATAATTATTTAGGAAAATATCATTTCTTCTTAAAAAATGTTTTCATTTTTCAAAATGCCATTAAATTTTAAAATAATATAATTTAATTAAAAATAAACATGAAACACCATATAGTAAGATTAATTGTAATAAGGCATCATGAAACCATAAAAACCCATTCATTACATATTAGTTAAAAAACATTGTCCTCATACTTTTGTCCAAAATTTCAAAATATACCTCATACCGAAAATTAAAAAATATTCCATTCATTTTATTTATAAAAAATTCTCCATTGGATAAAATTTTAATTAATCAATTATATAAGGATATAAGGAATATTTTTAAATACTTATTTAAGAAGCATGGACGTGGAAGATAAATTCAGCTCAGTAAATACTTACGAATATATAATCTCAGATAAAAAAAAGATTTGCAATGGTATCCCTTACCATAGGTCAAATGTGATTCGTATGTATCCGAACCTCCTGTATAATGATTTAAATAATGTTTCTGAATATTTATAGAATCATAATAATTACTATTATAACATTTATGATCATATTTTTATCCATTTTTTCATAACATTACATTGCTACTCTATATTCTGGTATTAACTTATTTATGTTATTATGCATGTTTTGTCCGATATGTTATTATTACTCTTTTTAGGTTATATATATATCATGTAAATCATGTTATTAGTTTAATATATATCATATTTACTGATTAAATTCATTTATATAACAATTATTGTGTGAATATTATATTGAACGAATCACAACGCACTGAGGAGTTTCCAAGTCGTACGTACACACAAGCGATGATATTTTTCACTTAATAATTTAAGGGTATTTAAGTTGATGGTGTATAGTATCTAAGAATAAATATTATTTTATTTTAATCATATATATATTTATTAATTCCATCATTATTCCCATCCAGGTAATGTTATGGTGAAAAATGGATTACCCCACGACGTGGAGATAGGTGGTCATACGTATGCACGCATTGTGATTTCATTTTTTATAGGATGGTTAGAAGGTGGAATATGGTTATTTCATAGTCATAATAACCTATAATTATATAATTACAACTATACTTATTACTTTATAATGAATCAATAGATGATGTGGATGTAGAATAATAAAGAGGTTTGAAAAAACTGGTAAATGATATTATAACTTCATCGACGTGCCTCCTCAAAATTTCTTCTTAGAGAAATACAGTTGGTCTTTAAATAAGACCAAGAAATATAGAATGTATATAGGGATGTTTATAAGGGTAAAGGTCTTTGTATTGTCAAAATTTAATGCTCCAAATGATTTGAATAGTTGAGGGAGGAAGTTCCCTTTTTTAATTGAGGGGAGTGGCACATCTATAAACCTCAAAAATATTAATTAAAAAAATCAAAACCCACATAAAAATATCAAAAATATCCCAATTTTGAGATGATATTAGATATTTTTTTAGTAAAATCATCCAATAAAATATATACATGTTTAAATTTTATTTTTAAACATATCCTTTAGATTTATTCTTATTTAATCTATTCAATTTTATTTGTGTTAATAATATAGTAAATAATAAATGGATATAAATATTTACTTATTTGATGTAAATTGCTGATAACTGGATTATATATTAAATTTTAGACAATATAATTTTTAATTTTTAATTTCATAAATATATTTTTGATTTTAAAATAATTTAATAATATGTTAGTTTTATACAATATCAATAGCGTCAATTTTGACAGTATTCATTTATTTGACTTTAAATAAAATAAAAAAAGATGATAAAGTCATAAAATGATATTTAATACACTCATAACATGTCATAGTCACCTATAAAATTAGTGGAGAACATAAATTAGTTCATATGTTTTTTATTTAAATATTTTTAAACCATTTATTTGATATTTATATTAATAAAATAATTTCTACATCACTTGTGTGTCATCATTAAAGGTAATTAATTAAAATCTAAAAATTATAAATAAATTCACATGTTGTATATAATTTAATTATATTTTTTGGATAATATATATGTTTCATATTTTTTCAAGTTTTTTACTATATTAAAATTATTATACTAATAAGATATATGGGATAGACATTTTGTCACCTTCTTATGTTTTAATTAAAATTACATCATGTTCCTTAAAAATGTCTGTTAAGTGAATAGTCATAACCATAGTTGATATTGGTATACATTAATTCATCAAATATAATTTTCAGTTTTTAGGGTAATTTTATTATATTTATCACATTGTTAGTTACCCTAATTTATTGGATTTACCTTTAACTATGGTAAATAAAAATTAACGTAGTTTTTATCGATAATATCAAAAAATAAATATAACCTATTGACATAATTTGGACCCACTGATTAAAAATATGGAATACATTTTTCATAATTCAAATCAAATATTTGTATAATACTAATTTAAAATTAATTCTCGTTGTAATAACCAAAAAAGCTGGTTTAAAAGAATAAAAAACTTATCAAACGATTATCTTGTTTTTACGTCCAATTTCTATGTAAAATTATTTAGAAAGACTAAAATTGTATTAAATGATAAATAAATAATTAAGTTACACATTAAAACAAATTAAAAATATAATCAAACTATATAAATAAATTAAATGAAAATGTGGTTTTTAATTAAAATGTAGTATTTTTCAGTTTTAATCAAAATATGAATTTCATAAGAAATGTACATAAATTTCAACCAAGATAAATTTTGATGTCCCTATTCTAAATAATACTTTTATTCTTACAATTTTAATTTATAAAAGTATTAAAATCTAGATTTAATTTGGTGTTCCTTCAAAAGAGGAAAAATGTATTTTTTTAAAAATACTTCTTTTATCCAAACAATTGATTTTGTTCTTATATCATGTTAAATAAAATATATAAGATGAATTTTGGTGTTATATAAAATTCAAAATATAGTTAACACTATTCATAATAGCTAGTTTATATAAAATTTTTATAATATATCATTGTTTAGTTAAACTCGGTATTGTGTACAACAAAAGCAATCGGGGACGGTCGCTTTTGCGTATAATGAAATCGAAGTATATTATTGTGTATATTGAAAGCTAATATGGTGCTGCATAAATTTCACACTATTCTTGGTGTAGAATAAAACATAAGACATCCATGAAATTAAAAATAATATATCTCGTAAAATCATAGGGTGTTACATTATACTCCCCTTAAAATTAATTTCACCCTTGAAATTTGTCTGTGTTATTAATGGTTTACTACATGATTGTTTCCTTCTTAGAACCACACAATGTAAAAAATAATTCTAAAACTTCGTTTTAAAATAGAATTTTTGAAATATAACAATTACACAATGTAACTCATCAAGTTATTTCCACATAGGAGAGCACAGGTGGGAAGTGAGAACATGGATATGGATGGAAAAAAATCCAACCATCAATTTCTGATGGAGAGAGATAGAGAATTTTTTTTTGAGAATGTTAAAAAGTAGTAATCCATACATTTATGATGATTTAAGGGAACAACTGATTCATTATATATGAGTGTATGTAGATAACATTAAATATTTTCATGATCCTTTTCCAAAAGATGATGAATTTTGAATGAGAATTAATACTTACTTGATTTTAACACAATATCGCCATTTTTCATGCGTTGAACAACTTCCACATCATCACGTAATTAAAGAAATGATGTTTAATTTTTCATTCTTGAAGTGTTATCATATCACACAATTGTATTATAAATCATTTTACATGTCTTAACAAAATGGTTAGCGCCAGTAATCAAATATGAAATAGTCTAGCTATAGTGAGATAATTTATTAACCTAAAAGAAACAAATAGAATATAACATATACTATCCATAAAAGGATAACATTATTATCCTTCCAATAACTAAAAACATAAATAATTATAAAGTTGTGAACTAAATCAACATAACATTTATATCCAATATATCATAAGGAAGTTCTTGGTTATCACATTCCAAACAAGTGAATTCTGTAATCATCTATTCTCATGAAACATAGTAATAACCTGAATTACCATAGAACCATACTGAAAACCTGAATTCTATCAAAATTAAAACATTCCACAAAAAAATTTCTATATACTCAAAACATGATTTCACATTGTGCTAATATCACACATGATCTCCTTAATGCTATAAAACATCTCATTATCTAATTATCCATTCATTATGAGCATATTACATGCCTTCTAAAAATATTTCAACCACATTTCATGGTTACTGGTATCATATACATATATAAAACCAAAATTGAATAATACATAGATATTCCAATATTACAAATTATTATAAAAGTGATTCAACAACAATATTTTCAAATCCCATTACATAAACACTTAATCATTACACCACTTCGTTGTCATACTCAACGTCACTAATAGTGATCAATGGTGATTTTCTATCGTCTATGGCTTTAAGAGGTTTCTAAGATCAATAATTATCATTAACCATTTTATTTGGGATTTTTTAGCATAATTCCCCATTTCCTTTCACTTGTAACATTTAAGTGTGGGTGGGAATTCTCTATAGTATTTTCTCTATTCACATCCTTAGTAAACAATTTTCAATTACTTAGGTGCTCAACCTCTCTATGAACTTCTTTTACACACTTAAATTATTTTCTAGTCACTCTAAGATAATATATACCATTCTTATTTACACACATTGAGTATATTGAAACATTCATATTTTTTCACCATTATTTTCATTTTTTCCATTTAACTCCATCTATTGTTTCATTTCAAAACCATGTGCTTAATATATAAGACCAAAATTCATATATACACTGATAGAAAAATGCACAATCTATTTAGTGATACTATAGTCTCTTATATCTAATTATCTTAAAAGGATTAGTTTTAACCAATATAAGAATCGATCAACTTTACTTTTAGGATGGATGATAAATTCAAAAGCATACATTGCATGTCTAGTAAAATTTGACTCATATGTAACAATGGAAAAATAATCATTGTACTTAAGCTCAATTAACACCTATTTAATCTTTTTTTGAATAATATAAAGAATAACTTATTGAAAAATAAGTTCTTGAACAGAACCAATTCCATTGATTCAATTTCACCTGGATACCTTATATTCTTGACTAGAGTCCACCACTGGTCTTCTTCACCTTATAAATGATAAAAAAACAAAAATGAATATTTCATGCTCCCAATAGTGTAGGATGAAAATTATATTTTAACGGTACTGATCTATTGATCAGATACATGTGAATTAGAAGACCCCTGGAAGGAAGTTTGATGTTGCCTCCTAAAGAACTAAACAAAATGATGTTCCCTTCTCTGCTAATTTGGATGTCCATAATGATTCATTTCTTGTGTATATATAACCATAAGATTTTTCATTACATCTACCATTACCTTTGGTTGTTCATGAGGAAAATCATTTCATTTCCCACTACATTGATCATTAGAACAGTTCCTTCGGGTTCTTGCTACTGTCTACAACTCAAAAAGAATATTATGTGTGGAAAGAATAATACTACAAAAAAAATAAAATAAAGGGGCAGTAATTTCATTATCTAATATCTAAGGTCTATTTCTAGTTTATTCATGTCCATCATCCTAATTATAGGATTGTACCCTATATTTAGACTTACCCCTATGCACATCACTAGACTTACCATAGAAATATTTCTAGAGATCTCACAAATGTTTTCGTATCCATGTTTCCAATGGTTGACTAAACCTGCTCTCTAGTAAAAAATATAATGAATCTTGAGGTACATGTACATTAAATTATTTTTCATAATACTCAATAAATTACACAAATATATGCCTAGAGACCATATTTAGTGTCTTTGAAAACATGGAACATAAACTTTTAACTTGGTTAAAAATCATCAGTATCCCAGATAAAGATTTTCCCCTGTTGTTTTCATACCTAAAACCTTTATTTATATCATGGGGAAAAAGAAAAAAAAGGATGAGATCAATGATTTGTAATGGTAAACATTGAGAACATAGAACAAAACAAAAACATAATAATTTCAAAACATGAACATAAAGTTTAAATATCAATATTGTAGGTCAGGAAATATATATTGGTAGTATGTAAGGAATAGATCATAATGGAACATTAACCATAATAAAATAGTATTGGAATAAAACATGGGATTGGGGAAAATAGATAAGAACTTTATATGATTTCTATAGTACCTAAATCATTGCTTCCAAGACCATCAGAGTTGACAATGTCCTTTATTGAACTAAGTTTACTTTTCATTCCAGACATGCATTATTGAACTGGATTTAACTTCCATTATAATTATTTATGTCTCATTATATATAAATATTTACCTAATGAATTTGAGGTAGATACAGGTTCCACCCATTTAATAATGATATCATTCTAACATGTGGAAAAGAACATAAATCATTAATCATTTCATAAACTGTGAAATAAAATGGGTTTCTTAAGCATGATTACATCATAACATAACCAATGTAAAATATCATCACATAATTAACACAATAAAATAACTATAATAATCAGGATAGAAACATAAACCTATTTAACAACATCATCTTAGATGGAAAATTATTTTGATAAAAAACATGAACATAATTCTTGAAGAAAATATCATTTCATCTTCATGAACATTTTCTTTTCTCAAAATGCCATGCAATTTTAAAAGAAAATTATATAATTAAAAATAAACATAAAATAGTGTATAGGATTATTCATGGAAATAAGGTGTCCTTAAACCAAAAAAATCCATTCATGCTATATATGTCAAAAATAATTATTCTCATACTTTTTTTGGGAAAAGTGAAAAAGTACATCATATCTAAAACAAAAAAAATATTCTATTCATACAATTAATAAAAACTACACCAGTGGGTAAAATTTAAAGTAATAAATTATATAAAGATATAAATATTATTTTGAAATAAATATTTAGGAAACAAGGATGTGGATGATAAATATACCCCAGTAAATACTTACGATTAAACAATCTCAAGCAAAAATGATATTTGGAATGTTATCCCTTAACAATGGTCTGATATGCATTGTATGTATCCAAACCTTATGTATAATTATATAAATAATTTTAATAATTTATTTCATAATCATAATAATTATTAGGATAACATATATGATCATATTTTCATCTTTTGGTTAGTAACATTTCATTATTACCTGTTATTCGGGTATTAACTACTTAATGTTTTTAAGCTTGTTTTGTCAGATAAGATTTTATTCCTTTTTAAGGATTCCATTATATCATTTAAAGAATGTTATTAGTATCATTTATATCATATTTATTCATTAATTTCATTTATATTATCATGATTCAATGAATATTATCTAGAAAGAATCACATCTCACTGTAGAAACGATAAGTCATACGTACTCACGAGCGAAAATATCGTTCCCATAATTATAGAATGGTATTGAAGTGGATTATTTATAGAATCTAAGAACCAATATAATTTTATAATAATAAAATATATTTTTATTAATTCCATCATTTTACCCATCCATGTAAGGTGGTGGTGAAAAATGGACTACACCACTACATGGAGACGGTATGTCGTATGCACACACGCTTGGTGATTTAATTTTAAATAGGATGGTTAATAGGTGTAATATGGTTTTTTCATAATAATAATAAACTCAAAGTATATAATTACTACTTGATTTATTACTTTATAATGAAAAAACTCATGATTTTGAAGTAGAAGAAGAATGATGTTTGAATGAATCTGGAAATTATATTACCTCTTCTTCAATGTGCCTCATCTAAATCTTCTCTTGAGCACTAGAGTTGGTGTTTCTAGAATAAAAAGACCTATATATTGTGTCTAGGGAAGTTTATGAGGTAACGTTTTAGGGTATGGTAGGGCTTGATCTCTTAAAATGAAGTGATTTTTTGAGGGAGGAAGTTCCCTTTTATAATTTAGGTGAGGGAAAAATTTGGAATCCTAAATAATATTAATTTATAAAAAAATAAAACCCCATATAAAAAACTCAAAAGTGTACTAATTTAAAATATGTGGTTATATAGTTTTGTAATATCATCAACCAATAAAATGTAGAAATGTTTTTATTTTATTTTAAATAATATCATTTTGATTAATTCTTATTTAATCTATTTAATTTTATTTGTTTTCATGATATTTTAAATATTAGATGGTTATAAATATTTACATATATTTTTTAAATTATACATAATTGAATAATTTATGAAATTATTGACCATATAATTTTCAATTTTTATATTTTTAATTTATTTTCTGATTTTAAATAATTTAATGTTATGTTTTTCTTATAAAATATCAATAGTTTCAATTTTGAAAATATTCATTTATTTGTCATTAAGTAATCCAAACTAAAGATAAATTCGATAAAAAATTATTTAATACTGTCCTTACATGACATAATCTCCAATAAAACCAGTGGAGAACATAAATTTGTTCAGATGTTATTTATTTAAATGTTTTTTGCCCATTTATTGGATATTTCTATTAATAAAATAATTTCTACATCACTAGTTTGTCATCATTAATAGTAATTATTTAATCTCTAAAAATTCTAAATAAATTCAGATGATGTAGATAATTTCATTATATTTTTGGATAATATTTGTGTTTCATGTTTTATCTTGTGTTTCACTATATTTAAATTATTATACTTATAAGATATATGAGAGTGATAGGTTGTCAACTTCTTTTGTTTCAATTATAATTAAATCGCTTTCATGAATCGAAGTTAAAGAAATTAATACATTCTAACCCCTTGGTTTTTTTGGTAGAATTTAATTAATCCAATATGATTTTGGTAGGTTTCAAGATAGTTTTATTATCGTTATCATATTGTAAGTTACCCTAATTTACCCGATTTACCTTTAACTATGGTAAATAAAAATTATTGTTGTTACTCTTCAAAATATACATAAATAAAAGTAACATATAAAATTAATTTTGACCCACTAATACCAAATATGAAATCCATTTTTCATTATTCAAAATAAAGAATTGACAGAAATTAATTTAAAATTAATTCACGCTGTGAAAACCAAAAAACAGGTTTTTAAGAAGAAAAAACATATCAAAAGATTGTCATGTGTTTATGTCCAATATAAATGTGAAATTACATCCAATGAAAAAAAAATTGTATTAAATTATGAAAAAATAATAAAATTAAGCTATAAAACCAATTAAAATGAAAATATAACTACATAAATAAATTATATGAAATTGCAGTTTTGAATTAAAATGTTGTATTTTTTACAATTCATCAAAATATGAATTTGGTAAGAGAAACACCAAAATTTCAACATGGTTAAATATTGATGCACCTATTCTAAATAAGACATTTATTTTATCAAATATAATATATTAAAGTGTTAAAATTAGATTTTAAATTGGTGCACCATGAAATGGCAGCAAAACTGCATTTCTTTGAAAAATACTTATTTTATCTTAAAAAATGATTTTGTTCTTATATCATGTATTATAGATTACATAATATGAATGTTAATGTAATATAAAATTAAAATTTTGTTAATAATATTCATAATGGAATTTTTATATACTATATTAATAATATATAACTTTTAATGAAACTCTGTATTGCGTACAATGCGAGCTATCAAGCAAGGTCGAACTTGCTTGTAATTCAAGAAAAGTATAGTTTTGTGTATACATCAAGTTAATAAGTTGTTCTAAATGTCTCAATATAATTTCGGTGTATCATATAATGACATACATCATTGAAATTAAAATGAATATATCTCAAAAAATATCGGGGTGTTACAATCACTGATCCGAACATTAAAGAGGTCATGCCTCATTATTGAGAACCCACCCCCAGCCTCGCTAGAGAATATTATCAGTATTGTCATTAGATAATGGAACATCCTAGACCTAATAAAGGGTAATTCGCTAGAGGTTATTTCCAATAGATTCATCAGTGAATCCCACCATCCTGCCCCGCCGGAGGGTATGCTCAGATGAGAAAACAACAAACACCACTGCCCGACCCCACTAGAGGGTAAGCCCTAGAGTGTTACTAGAGAACACCACCACCCATTCCCACTAAAGTGTAGCCCTATAAGAGTAAAAGAATAATTCCATTACCCATCCGCATTGGATGGAAAGCTGGTACTACTCTGGCCATCCCTGATGGATGTTACCTCTCAGAATTCATCAAGGAACTACATTTTACTCATCAAGTTTCACCCTGGATAGGCGAAACACCCAGAAAATTTCTTAGAGTATCTCAAAAGAGACTATAAATGGCACCATTATGTTATACAAGAAACAAATCTTAGGATAGGCTCTTAATTGTCCAAAATATGATTAAAAAAGAAGGACTTATAAGAGGTAGAAGATTTAGAATACAATAAGCAAATAATGTTTGGGGCCCATAAGATGTGTGGACTCACCTCTTCACCTGGATATAAACCAAACCATACTTATGTACCAAACTATGAACAAGTACCCCCCAGGCATGCCAGCATACTCCCAGAGTACCTGGAACATATGGCCCAAATGGATGATGAGCAGACGATGCTCATTACCCAATCTAAAGGGAAAAACATAATCCAACCAGCATGCCACTTCAAACGCTCTTGGAAAATAAAATAGATCACACCATCATGATCCTGGAAAAAAAATTCATAGGATCAACTATTCATTATCTCGAATTAGACTCCCGTTGAATAAGATTCATTTTATAATATTGAGAATGAATGTGGCTTCATGGGGACCATTTAATGATCCTAAAACACATCAAAAAGATTGTGCCACTTTGATCCTCTCATAAAAAACCCACAGTATTGGCTATTCATTTATCCCAAATGGACAACCAGTGAAAAGGCTTCAATTCATTTTAAGTTCCCAAATCGGGCCTCATAGGGCCATCACCATTATTTTGGTTTAAGAACCCAAAATCAATGTTGAAATGTCCACCTCAACTCCAGGGTCACAAAACCTCTGAAATTGCATCAATTAGATATTGTAATCATACATATTTTCAGATACAAGTTTCATGAATAATTAAAATTATATTATTATTATAATCAGACTTTTCGTGCCACAAATACTCATGAATGAATTATAAAAATCCCAAAATATACTCAAAAGATCTTCCTTGTCATAGACGACACATGAATAAAACATCTAGTTTAGAAGAAATTTCTAATACAAGATTTCTGAATAACATTAATTATATTATTATTATTAAACTCAAGCGTTTCATGGAACTAAGCCACGTAACCAAAACATAAAATTCCAGAACTGGTATAAAAATATCTGCCTCTATAAAAGGAACGTGTGGCCATAGTGAACACATAAAATAGACACCACTTTTAGATGTTTTTATTGTTGGAATAACTATTGACCAGCCCTGGCCCGTCCCAGCCACCTCAGCCCAGCCCAGACTCTATGTGATACGCAACGAGCCACCACTAGCATTCTAGCCCTCCGCCCCTACGAGGCTCCCCCCACCAACTTGTGGACCACCAATGACACCACCAGCACCGTCGTGCAAGTTCTTCCCCAATGGTCCTTCCACGAACAACTGGGAACACCTCAGATCCAAAATCTCATTTCTAGAAAACATTTGGACTCCTCAAGATAGGACCATCATAGAATCATGTTCTACATGAAGATTCATCGATGTTTCGACACAAAAATGTATCCACCTCTTCTGATCACAGGTGTGCTACCTTTGGTGCCCGAAACCTAAAACCATTGTAGTTCCACAATCCTTGGATTATTACCTTAATAGAATTATACCCCGCTTGATGATCAGTTGTTGTTTTAGCATGTCGAAAATTTGATTGATGAAGAACGCGATGAATGGTGAGGAATGAACAATCCCAAAATTATACAGTCACGGGTCATTGTTAGTTTTTTAAATTAAAATGGATTAAAATGTAGAAAAAATCGATCAGAAGTCCAAAATGACAAAAAATTCATCAAATGGGGGGGTTTGGAAATTGTAAGAGAAATCCTACCTCAGTTTTGGATCCATCATTGTGTTTGTTGTGCTCTGATATACTTGAGCCTTAATTTTCTTCATGATCATCGAAGAAGTCATCATCAAATTTCCATTGGAAGAATAGGAGGATCCCTCACCCGTGTTTATGGGACAAATGAGTAAACATTTCCTCATTTCCCTAAAAAAATTTAATAGAAAACCACAAGAAGTCGTGGAATCCAAACCACCTCTGCCCTCTTAGTTTAGGTTGTTCCTAGGGAAAACACACCATTAAAAACTCAATGGTGGTATAATATTTACAATCCAATTTCCCATTCAATAAATATTAAAATTAACTTAATAGGTAAAATAATTAATTTAAATTATTTTATTTATGAAAATTCCCTCTATGGATTTTTCTACAGAAGTCCCATGCCAACCAAAGTTGTGATCCACCTAAGGTAAATTTCACACATCAGAATCAACCACGGAATCAAATTTCTGATCTGAGCTATTTCTTGAGAGATATCCTATTTCTGTTGTTTTCATTATATAAAATATACTAAATTTTTTTGTATAATTTTTTCGAGGTACCACGGTCCTTTGAATTACATTCCTTCTCAACACTAGACTCTGGATATATATATATACATATATATATATATATATATATATTAAAAGGTATTATAAGGAAAAACTAGGTCTCTATATCATTCACTCATGATTTTCATCCCCCAAAATAAAACTAGGAAAACAAATCAGTATTTTGAGCTAGGACATTGATCTCTAATTTCTAGGGAAGCTCTTGGACATTTTTGTACTATCATAATATGCGAAACAAGGGGATGATAAATCCTCAAATGGACTACTCCCATCAATGATGTGTTTTGGATCATGCACATATCTCCTCCATTGAGATATGTGGGAGATCACATTCAACCACTCTTGCTATTGGGGGTTGGTTATGGTGGTAGGAAACCCCTCCATATCATTTCACGGTCCCGAACAGCCTTAAAAACACGAGGGATTGTCCGCCTCCCCTACCAAACATCTACATTCTACGTCATGATTGGAATAACTATTTGTACCTAGAGCGAGGTCTCATTATTCCCTCCTTTAGAAAATCCACCATGTGAACCAACTAAGGATATATGGTCATGCATGATTTTATAGTTGATGTCTCACAACAATGACTCTCTTACATACTAATGATGTGAAGTAGTCGACATGATCAACTGATGAAAATTATACCCTCCTACTCAACCAAGTTCAGTTGTAGGGATGCTAACTACCCGAAAACATCCCATACCAATTAATCCTGGTATATCCTCATATGTGAATATTATACAACATTTCCAATTACCAGCATATAGATTGTCTCGAAGTCGTAGTCTTGTAGGGAGTTAAACCATCATTTCAACCTCAGGTTCAAGTCTCTCTGTGGGAAGACACACCTGGGAATCTGGTGGCCTTAGTAACCCAAAACATGTTCCCCCGTGATGTTGTACCTCAACATTCTTATGAAAAATAATCATGTGGTTAGAACCAGATAGTGTGTCATGGAGTCATGTTCTTGGGGTCTCTATAACCATGAAATGTACTAGATAACTGTTATATAAAGGTTGATGTTGACCATGCAAAGGTACCAATGAACATGGCATGTTGGTAAACACATCCAACTGTAAGAGGCTAAACAAAGAAAGAATGTGGAATACCCATTGTGTGTTTTACCCTCATAGATGGATAGTATGTTTAAAACATGTAATCCACTTCACACACTAGTTTAATTCTAGGAAAAAGGATGCCCAGCCAAAAAAACTCTTGTGGAAGAGCTAGGACCTGGTCTGAAACTCCACTACTCATCCATGCCCTGAATGCATAAATCATAGGGACTCATCCAAAAAAACCTGACACTATCCTCTTTGGGCAGAACTAACTCTCCCTAACTATTTTTCTTGCTTCACAAAAATGCATCTTGGTGGGGGTAAGAACCCATCTTCCTAATGAAAACAAAACATTGTCAAACAACACTGAAGTAGGGTTACACTGACACCCTGAATCACCCTATTTGAACCCTAAGGAGAAAAAAAAGGAGAAATGAGTACCTCAACTAGTGTATAACAAGTTGTACTAAAAAAGATAGAAAAGGAAAAATGTGTATCTCTTATCATCTCATGAGCTGTAGGATTATAGAAATCCATAATATACAGCTACTGACAGCCCTGATGGCCAGCTCCTAGGCCTGACGTGGGTCACCTGATGGTGGTGGAAGGACCATGTTGTGTCATACACAAACAATAACTCCTTATTCTCCCCTGCATGCACCACCTCCATGGGTACCACCCTGTTTCCAACTGAGAGATCCTGGATCATGGTGTTGTCTCTTCCGGGTTGGTTCATTTAGTATCTGTTTGGATATATCTTCACGTATGGCCCAACAGTCTCATTCCATATGAAATCACCCATCACTATCTTAAAACCATCCCTTGTAAGGCTATACTCTTGAACTATACTAACTCAACCTCATATGACTACACTCATGAGACTGATTATTAGAGGGCAAGCTATGTTTAGATCTGGTCGTCGCACACTTGCTAGCTATAGGAGATGTCTCAGTGCAATTACACCTACTGCCACAACTAGTTTTATGTATCCCCTTTGGAAAAAATCTCTCTGTCATTAGTACATCATCTTGCACACCAAAATAGGTTGGGATTCACAAGGGTAATATGATATCACATATATATCCCTGGATTCCCTACTCGAACTTACATTCTTAGAATCAGACTTTGAGGATCATGTCCAAAGAGTATCACGCATGGTCTGCATACCTAGTTGCATACTTAGCCACCATAATTTCTCACTATTGAAGATACAGAATCTCCTAGAGTCCAAATTGAGTATATGTAGGGGTGTAGTATTCCTCATGGAATAGCTTCTGAAGTCATCCTATGAGAGTACCGACTCATCGTATATCTGAGTAACTGGATTCAACTATCATTGAGTTGGTACATGGAATAGAGTGGTTTCCAAATCAACCATTTAATCTATTGGTGTCTGATCAATCCTGAAAAGGTGAATCTCCAACTCTTTCCAATCCTCCAATACCTGAGGGTATGGATCACCACGAAACCACAGCAGTGTATGATGCCGGAACTCTCAAATCTCACTCATCCCACGCACATCCTCATCCTGCTCTACTGGGACTAATTACTACACTATATGTGGAGGTACTACTACATACCCAACAGGAGAAAGGGGGATCATATTATGGATCCTGAACTGAGGAATCTATGCTCACAGAATCATTTTCACGAACTGGATCTAGTATATTAGAATGCAATAATTGCAGAAGCATCATAGATCTGATTAAGGAGTACCACGCTCAAGAGTATATATATATATATATATATCATTAATTATGGGGAGAGGACTCAAGAAGGATAGTCAAAGACTCAATCGTATATGCATGTACTAATTTTCTCTACAACAAATGTCTCAGCTTTCCGAGCCGACATGTGGGTAATCAGGGTCATGTTGAATGACTACATCAGCCAACACACCATCATTGGACTCCCTTTCCCGAGAGATGCTCATGAGACACCTTGAAATCAATTCCCTAAACCCAAACAAGTCCTTGTTAGGGAAACATCCAAACAATGTCCAAATGGTTGAACCACCTCAGATACCATTTTTTCATGACCCGAACTATGATAGAGATCGAGCTACAACTAACCCAAAGACCACCTATATAGGTTTGGGGTGGAGACTAACATTTAACGCACAACATCTCAGGAAGACCTTTTACTAAGAACCTGTATACACACATGCAACCAACTCAATGAAAAAGTAAATAAGAAATGTAAAAAAAGAAACAACAATGCAATATAAAGGGAACAAAACATTCATCAACCTCCTAATAACACAATAACATTAATGTAAACTAAAAGGAAAAAAGGGGTTAAAATTCACACCAAACCAGAAACATTCCATAACCTGGTAGTAACTAAAATTTTATACAGCATAGAGTGCCCTACTACTAGCTTCCATGATTTGAAAACCACACGCTGTCTAAGAAACCTGAATATCTAAGCTCCTTTGATGTAATGAATGGCCTATCTGCCATCTGGATAGGTTATAAAATGTTTGGAAAACTCCAATGGAGGGGTGAGTATATAAATACTCTGTAGGATTTCCCAAAAAGGAGAAGGGGGACGTCAGATATAAAATGGAAGAAGAAAGCAGTAGATAGATCAATATATAGTAAACGAGTACAGATCAACCCAAAAAAAGTGTGAAGTATGATCATCCGAAAACAAGGAGCTACAAATTGTGAAAATATGAACTCCCCCTCAAGTCATTCATACAAATAGTGTGATAGTAGACTCATCCATCCTTGAGAAGCTAGACACAGAGATAAAGTGGAATACCATGCACATCTTCACATCACTTGGAAGGAGAGTAAGCAAGACCCACAGAGTGGGAACAAAAATAAGATATGTTTGTGTGTGTGTCTGTGGGTTCTTGGTTAAAGAATCCAAAACAAGAGTGTAAGGGTATCTCCATATAACAGGTGAGCCCAATAAAAAAGTTTGAAACAGTTTCAGAGGAAACCACCTATGATGACCAGCATCCCTCATGTCTCCTATGAAATCCGAATCAAAGGGACTCAATCATAGTTCCTTGATATTATCCACTTTTAGTAGTAGTTTCTCACCTCCACAGTTTATTTTGCATCACAAGGACGTTCATCGGTGGGGAAAACATCCCACTTTCGTCTGATTTGAAAGGTATGTCATTATTTTCTCATTATTGATTCGTACGGTCAAGAGTTTAGGCCTCAATGTCAAGAACCCAATGCCCAGCCTCACAAGATGTCATACTCTGAACTTCTATCAAAGAAAACCACTTCCCTTCCATGTTGAAGTGTAATAAATTGGAGGGTAAGTCTGAATGTTTCAATTGTGAACACCACTGTCCATCCCCAATAGTGCATATTCCCAGAATATTAAATGGATAACGCCAATTCCTAGCCACACAAGAGGGTAATACATAATGGGTTAATTGAAAACACCACTACTAAGACCTACTGGACGGTATGTCCTCAACAGAAAACGATGAAAAACACTGCTCATCCCCACTGGAGGGTATATCAGTACTTCTGTGGCCACCCCTATTGGATGGTACCTAATGGAAAGTATCAAGGAACTAAACTATAATCAGGAGGTATCGCCCTGGAGAGGTGACACACTCATAAAATCATTCATTGTATCTCAAAATCCACTATAGAGGGCCACCTCACGTTGTACATCGAAGAACACTAAGGATAGGATACTTGCAGGCCAAAATCCAATTCCAAAAGAATGAGATATGAGATATAGAACATTCATAGAAAGGCACACATAGCATGTAGGGAGAACATGTTTTGTGGACCTAAATCATCTCCTGGACATGAAACCAATGATATTCAGGTACTAAACAATGAACATGTTCCCCCTGGGCATGCCAACGTACTCCTAGAGTACATGGAATATCTGGCCTAAATGGCCGATGAGTGATTGGTTAACATTATTTGATTTGAAGGGTAAATACTTAATTCTAATTAAATTCCTCATCAAATTGACCCATATAATCAAACATACCAAACTATCATGATCCTTAAAAAAATGAACAGGTACAACTATTCATTCACACGAATCAGACTCCCAATGAAGAAAATAGTTTTCGCAGTATTGCGCATGGACGGTGCTTCATGGAACCCATGCCAAAATCTTGAAACACATAGAAAGGATTGATCCGTTGAAATAATTTTGGTGAAACACACGAGATTGGAAATTCATTTTTCAAAAATGGACATGTGGTGAAAAGGTTTCATTTCATAGCCTACACTCAAATCGGGGGCACATGGGGCCTACACCTCTATTTTGAATTAAGCTCCCAAAATATGTCTTGAAATTCCCATATAAACTCCAGGGTTGTAACGCCTTTGAATAAACATCAATGATATTTTGCATGCAGACATAAAATCATTCATATGTTTCCTGAATAATAATAATTATTTTATTATTATTATTATAAACAGACAATTTGTGACACTATGCCTTGAGCATGAACTATAAAAATCTCAAAAAATCCACAAATGGTCTTCCTCGATGCAAGGGTCACATTTCCATAGACGTCACATGTTATGGACTTTTGGTTTGTATGAAAGGTATAATGGAATATTTTTTAATAATAAAAATCATATTATTCTTATTATTATTTAACTCAGGAGTTTCGCAGAACCCAGCCACAAAACCAAAACATAAAAGTCCAAAACTTGTCTAAAAATATATGTCTCAATATGAGGAATGCATGACCATATAAGACATGCAAAACATATACTTCTTTTAGAAGTTATCACAGTTTGAAGAAGCCTCGGCCAGCCCCAGTTTTTCCAGGTTGCATTGGACAGGCCCCACCACCATCACCCAACCCTGCCGCAATGGCCCGTTCTTTTCCATAGCTTGAACAACCTTGTACTACCACCAAAAACGGAGAACTGCCGTGGGTTCCACTGCACACCACCATCAGTGTTGTAACCATCCACCACTGTGAAGCTCTACCACTAGCACCGCTGCATCGGTGTAACATGAATGGTCCTTCTATAGACCACCGGGAATACCTTGGTTGCAAAATTCTCATTTGGAGACTAGATATGGAGGCCTCAGGTGAATACCATCCGAGAATAGTGATCCTCTCAAAGATCTATTGATGTTTCAACATGAGAAAAAGAAGATACCACTTCTGGTCATTGTTGTGCCTCCTCCAGTACCCGAAACACAACACTGTCATAGTTTCAGAATCCCTAGATCATGAAATTATAGAACCATTCTATGAAAAATGATAGAATGTCATTTCATCATTTCAAAAATTTCACTATTGATGAATGTGAAAAATGGTGAAGAATGAAAAATCTAGAAATTAAACGGTCAATGGATGTAGTAATGTTTTTCCCTTAATAAATTATTTCAAAGTCGTGAAATCAATCAAAATTCAAAAATTAATAACTAATTATTCAATTGGGGAGGTGCATAATCCCAAAGAGATTTCCAGCCTAATGTTTGGGTCAGTCATTGTGTTTTTTGTGCTCTAATATACTATCTCTTGAATTTACATGGTGATACACTATGAATTCAACATCAAACCTCCCTCAAAAGTATAAGAGGAGCTCTCACTGGTGTCTGTTGGAGAAATGAGCGACAACCACTGGTCATTTCCCTTAAATACCTATCTATAGAAAACTGACAGTGATTATAGAATATGAACCTCCTGCGCCCTCTCATAATTTGTTGCACTTAGGGAAAACACCCCAATACAAAATCAAGAGTAGTCTTAGATTTCCAATCCATGTCCCCATTCTAGACATGTTCAATTTAATATCTCAGAGAAAATAATTAGTTTAAATTATTTTATTTAATAAAATTCCCTCAATGGGTTCGTCTACATAAGACTTTCAATGACCAAATTTATGTATTTCCCTGGGTAAAGGTCTAACTCAAATCTCAACTGTGGCCTCATATTTCCTATTCGAGCTACTGTTTGAGATATATCTCATTTCAATTGAGTTAATAGTATAAAATATATGATATACTTTTAAATAATTTTTTCAGGGAACACCGGGACATGGAATCACAATTTTTCATAGTTCCTAAGTCTATAAATATATGTAAAAATATTCCAAAGTATTACAAGAAGTAAATCGTGTATCAACATAATATTTTTAATGTTCCATTTAAATTTGTGGCTGTGGGCATCAGTTATTCTTTATGACCCCTTGATTTGTGATATTATGTAGATATAGTGTAAGTTCATTATAGTTAAACTATTAAAATATAGAGGAGGGATTTAATATAACCATATTTTCCTCCATTATATTAACTAGATTATTACTATAATTTTGAAATTAATAATAATTATTCACTTCATTAGAAGGAATGATTTTTTTTCATTTCATTGAGTTAGTTTATAAGATGATTCTTCCCACCCATTTGACAAATTGAATGTATAATAATCATCCCAATATGAGGATTATTGGTTTATCTTAGATAGTTAAAATCTATTTTCCACTTCATATCTTTATTCATACATGGTGATTGAGATTAAACAATCAATATATCTACCTTATGGGAATGTAAAAAATATTTCATCATTGTTACAAAAATGTCAAATCAGTAAATATTTTTTAAAAAAAATTAGACAAGTACAAAGTAGTAAAATTTTCATTTGGTTGAATGTGAAATAAAATTTCATACTTTAAAATCATTGTAATGATCAAATTAATTCATCATATCTTTTCATGAGTTCAAGTATATTCCCCTAAAAAATAATATATAGAGTTTGGAGAATATATATTTAAAATTTTATATTATTGAATTCAATAAAATCCATTTAATATATTTCATCATTGATATTTTTATTATAGATCATCTACACAACTGGTAAAATATTTTTTGTACGTGATATTTATAAAATATCACGTTTTAATTCCTGGATTATTCTGGATTTTTTTCATAAATGGGACTCATGTGGTTATTTATACTTAAGGGATTATAAGATTCACAACAGAGGGAATTCATTGTTATAAAAATGACCCAAATATAATTTGAACATTATTGAAATGAATGATTAATAGTGCATGATTCATGGTATTTTTAAAAAAAACTATTTAATTGAGAAAGTAACAATTTTTATTTCTTCAATCCCCATCGCATCATATTAGGTATCTCATTTGGAACGTTATTTAATTTAACATTTTATTTATTGTTATCAGGATTAATCAAATTTAACAAAAATACTAAAAAATTAATTTTAAGGATGTGACTAATTTATTTAATAATAATATTTGAGATAAATAATCAATTTAGATATAATAACTCCTAAATAAAATATATATTGTATCATTTTTACATCATAGGATTATATATTGTTTATTTAGGATAAATTTATTTTTTTTGTTCTAAAAAATAACCCTCCAGAAAAACTAGAACTTTATATTATAACAATTATAGTGTACCTCATGTAATACATATTACATTAAATAATTTTAATCACAAATATAAAAAATGATTAAATATATATAAAAATTTCATTGGTATAGATTCCACATTGTGAGTCTGAGTTTTCAGTATCAACTAGTTTCTTGTTATTCCCAAAATAAAATTTGAGGTGTGAATAAATATTTTGTTAAAAACTATCTAGACCATATGTTATAATATTTCTATCAAAAATATTTAACCCTTAACTAATTGAGGATTTCTTCCTTGAAACCCATAAGGAAACTTGTATAAAAATTCATCCATAGTTCTTAACATGTGGGTAGTATCAAACTACTTAATGGGGTTTATCATCTTCTCTATAGGTGGTGGGAGTAATCTCTATAAAATATGTAGGGGGTCAAACATCTACACATGGGGAGAGAAAATTATCAATCTTATCTATTAAATGATCCCACTCATCTCAATTTTCACTTGGATTGTGATTGTGGATCTAACATAAGGAAATTAGGAAAGGCCTCTAAATCCTAGTTGTATGCGTATAAGGTGTCATCCTATATTAATAAATAAAAACCCATTATAATAAAATCACATATAGTTGAATAGAATCAAGATGTAATTTGGAAAAATAGAAACTGAATGGCTACAATACACGTGTACAATATTTTTCTACCCTGGTATTATATCATAAAGTTCTAATAAAACTAAAATATTATTGAATTCCTTATGTAAGTATAAATTCTCCAGTGAATCATATGTTGGTTTCCTTGTCCAATTAAAAAAAACTAAACACCCCCTGAAACTATTTCCATATGTTTCCAAAAAATAAACCTCCCAAGTTTCATAACTACATGAATCATCCCCATTTAAAACAGATTTGATAAAATTATGATATAAACTAACATATGTGTACCCTACATGGGATAGTATTAATCCATGTGTTCTACCTCATTCTAACCTATTATGGGACTTGTGTTGGTGACTAATAGTTAGAAGGTGTATCATATACATGGGTGGATGTATCTTAATAAACATGTATACATACATATATCTCTATAATAAAAAATGATAAAATATAAAATCAAAAAATATTTAAAGATAATGTATTATAAATTAATCATGAGATAATTATACACAATATAATTACAATTTAAACACATGATACTAGGGATAACGTATAATCCCAATATCCAAAAAATAAATGTATTCCATAAAAAACATGGAATGAGACACTCCATCATAGTATTTATCATAATGAAATTCAATAATTACAATCCCCATAAAGCACTACTAATATATAAATATAATACCTCAACATCCATCAAATTCACCTCCAAACCACTCGCCATGTTTATAGGAATTATATATGTGGGAACAAAGAAATTTCATGAGAGAATATAAATATATCTAATAGAATGTCAAAACAAATGAAGGAAGAATTAAAAACCTAAAAAACAAAATAATGGGGTTAAATAAGAGGAATTAGATTATACATAAGATTTTTAAAACCACTGATAAAAAATTATACTATGATGACAACCCAAATATAAATTATTTCCAAATGTATATGATGGTCACCTAGTCTGTCATAATACATGTTGCTGTCAAATAACATGGGAAATGTTACTATTATTCTACCTTAATTAGGTCTTAATGGGGGAAGCAAACCATTCATATTAATTCATGTAAATCAAGGTAGAAATTGTCCTTTGGCAGACTCATACCATGTCTGAGGGGATTATTGATTGATAAAGTATAAACTCAAATGGATGGATGACCCATACCATGTCTCAGACAGGATTATTATGTTATTTACACGATGACCCGAGCCTTTTTTATGGGGTGGTGAAAAATGATTCTATAATATGGTGGAACCATCCCTTATTGAGGTCAATAATGTAACAAACCCATACTCCAAATAGAAGAATCGTACCCAAAATCCTAGAGAGAGTACCATATCCAATTTATTTATCGGGAAACAATGCCATAACATATGCATATCTACAGAGGATTACCATCACTAAACTCAATCAAAATTCCTAGCCCAATTCAAATTATCATCTCTATGATTATACTATCCACAATCTACAAAAAAAACACCTCCAAAATAGATAATGATAAAAAATAAGATCACAAAATCATTCTGTATATGAAATAAGAGGTAATAAATCCTTAATTTTTCCATTTTGACACATGGGTGGAAATATATGAACGAATCCAAATAACATAGAGTATATGGCTTGTATATCTCTTCATAGGGTATCTAAGACTTACATAGAAGTTAATCATTTACATCCATCATCCTAACACTTGGGGTCAGCCTATATTGAATCCCCCCTGATAACATAGTGTATGAACTTAACATGATTGTTGAGAATATACCCTAGTAGGATTTTTTATGTTTTTACCTAGGCCCCACAAGCCCCTAGGACTAAATAGTGTGTATTTACAAGTGGTTAATTGGAAATATAGACAACATAACCTTATTTGTGTGACCCAGATATACATGAGGTGTACTTTGAAACTACACACTATGTCGTATTTATATACCTAGTGAATCCCTAGTCACAAACCAAATATGAGACATGGAATGTGATAATGATTTTACAATTTTCATCATTAACTGGTGTAATGAATATCATTAAATCCATTATTTCTATTTCTATTGTGTAGAACATAGGATTTTTCTCAAGGAGGAAAGATTACAAGTTTAATGGGATCTATTTTAATGGAATGTGTTCTTTATAATTATAGAAAACATATAAAAGTAGTAGGGTGGTTATGTGAAATAAAGTGAGATATATGAAGGGAATCATACATATAAAAAATTTAATGAATTGATAATAAATGAAACATCAATAAAATATTTCCATAAGTTATCCTTCATTATTATTATTATTATCCTCACTTTCCCACAATGATACATAACAACATTGATTATCTGATCGACATATACTACCCTTATTTTTTTAATTTTCATTGTATTCAGTAATCACCAAGAAAATAGCACATCCAACCCCTCCGAGGTTTGTAAGAGAATGAGATCTTTAATTGAGTGAACTCCCAAAAAATCGACTCTATTATTTTATAATACCCATTAATCCCAAAATATCCATTGACAAATCACACATCATGATTATTAAGTTAAGGAGGGGATATGACTAGTTAGAAGTGGAATAAGAACCAAGAATATCTATTCTGAGATAAGTATCACCATCCTCACACAACTTTTTTCGTTTGGATGAACAAAGAGTAGAAATAATATAGTAAATGTATAAGTGATTTGGGAATATTTATTATCACGTGATCTTCCCTTAGTCTCAATCATTGTTTTAATTTTCCTTGATCATTTATATTAGATATATCATTGATGAAAAAATTTAAAATAAGTGGAAAATATTCACTGAAAATTAATGTAAAATTTAGTAAAATAAAATATAATAAATTAATAATAAAAATAAAAATATGTACAGGATGGAGGAATCATTAATAGTAAGTCATCATATAAATTTATATGTTTGATAGATGTGTTCATAATTATTCTTCCCAACATAAATAGAATTTGGATGTATTATATATAGAATTAATATGGTTTGATCTTCACACATGTAGATCACGTAGATATAAATTTTTTATTTCCATGAATCGGTTAGCCACATGAATATTTTTTCTGGCTGGCTTCCACATTACCTAGGAATGCCTCCCCAAATGAAAAAGGTCGCTGACTAGAAACGACTGTATGAAAGAGATTATAGTGGGGAAATCATACCCTCATGTGATAAAATAATAAGGATCTAATATATATAATTATATTATGTTGTATAAGTAAAGATCAACTAAAGGCCAACAACATCTTACATTAGGGGAATCATAGGTAAACAATAAAAATAGAATAAAATTAATAATCTGAACATAGAACTTTTAGACAATAAGGATGATCATTCATATATAACATGTCAAAAAATAAAATAACCATAAGGGCCTCCAGCATCATAACATAGTACATACATATACATGGAATACTGAAATAAAAAGAGAAACTAGAAGGATAAGCTCTATCTGATTATTTAACTTCAATGTCCCTTGCTATCCATCATATCTCAACACAATCAATAGGATCCAGTTCTGGATCTTTCACTCTTACCTGAATATAGATGCATGAAATGTACACACATCCCCAAGGGCATGTATATGGTTGGATAATGAGTCTTAGTAGTTCAACATGAATGTGTTCTTACCTCACATTTTTGGTTATTCAGTTGTGTAATAGATACAAGGACAACAACACATGTAGTTTAAATAAAAAAATCGTCCATGGTGCTCAGAAGCCACATGGAAGCTATCACCTTTATTGACCAATACTGGTATACTAAAGACTAAGGAAGCCTTATCCCTTGGACCAAGGAATCACATGAGGTAATATATTTTCAAACTCTGGTTCCACCTCCAAATGTCACCCAACACATTGTGCAATCAACCATGTAACCCACACTCTAGAAGTAATGCACAATCAAAAATCTTTTCCCTCAGACTCTTTCTCGAAATCACCTATCAGATCGAAGGAAACCCTCTTGAGGCACATAGATATTTATCCTCAAAATAATATCACAATTGGATAAATATATTATTTAATTAGGTAACGAAATTTCCAATCATCCCAACTTTTCTTGGCCCAATGGCCTCAAGCATGGTGAGCCTCAACCCCAAACTGATTGCCTCATTGCAATCAACAGATGGATCTAACCATTCCTATGGCTTTAAATGAAAACTATGAACAACCATAAATACCAATCCACAACTATTGGATTTGCCCACCCACAAGATCTGTAAAACCTCCTCATCAGGTGATTCATCATGTGTTTAAATGACTCCATATGAAACAATAACCATATAGGGTTGATACAATTTCTAAAAAGAATCTATGCCAAGTCAACCGAAACCTCTTTCCCATGTGACCAATTTTCAAAAATTTGTTGGTTGAAACCACCCAATGTCACACAGACCATTCCTATACCTAATAGACTTTAAATCTCAATCTAATGACTATGTCACAGAACCTATGATGAGAATAACTCATATAAATCATGCACCTCCTAGCCAAACAATTACATCACCTCATAACATAAAAAAAATCACACCACCTTTATCGGTCCAAAACAATTATGATCCAATGGATATCATCTTATGAAATATATATATATATTCATGTTATTAAAAAAATAAATTTAACTAAATAAACTTCTCTATCCTGACATCCTATGGCCTAAATCTTGTAAAATGGCATGAAATAATTATAGAATTGGGACGTCGTTTTCATATCCATCTCACAAGGGATAAACTAGTTTTTTAAAAATAGAAATCAATTTATATTTTCCCTGCTAATTCAACAGAATTATGTTATCAAATCCATGCCCCCAAAAGACTCGCAAAATCACAATGAAATGTAAGAACCACCTAACTCTAGTTAGTAGACATGGGAATGCCTTATCATAGCCATTAAATGAAACTAAATTGTAAGAAATCCACATTTTAGAAAAAACCCTGAATATAGGGGAAAACCACATGCATAGATTTAGTTGTCTATGAGGTGAGGGAAAAGGAAAATAGGAGTATGCAGATAGAGATACATACCAAAATAGATCCATTATTTCAAACAACATAAGGAATAACGTTTAAATATAGTATTTGGATAAAAATAATGAGAGGACATGAAGATTACCCCAACTTTTGTACATGTTTTTTGGAGGAAAAAGGAGGGATTTAGGTTTATATAGAGGGATTCGAAAAAGAAAATTGAACTCATTAATGAGCCACAAGGTTCACTCACACGATTTAATAAACTATAAGACAACCATATTACTTCTACGTCTTAGGATCAAAACCCATAAAATTTATCCCAAATTTTTATGAAAAATCTCGTGGATACCTTGTGTGATACACTATGAGGGTACCACACATTTGGCGATGCACGTGCAACTTAAATTAATTTTCCCCTAACTATTCACAATGAGTGTCTATTCCCTATACTAGAAACTAAAAAGATCATGCACTTTTATTCACCACATCTAACGTTGTTACCCAAACCATGCCTAGTTCAAATTTGGTCTACACTATTTCATTTTGGAGACCGCACAATTTACCCAAATTGTGGGCCTCAACCCATGAACCAAGAAAACATGCGTTTTCAGCCTCTAAAGGACCTTAAATTCAACCAAACCCACCATGGAACATGATTACCATGAAGAAACATCCAATAAAAAGGTATTTGGTGAAGAATAATATCATAATTTTGTTCTCCTGAACAAGGAAGAAGTTGGTATACCAACCACACTAAAAAAATTCATAACAGGAGAGGAATTCGACCCACTCGAAGAAAAACAGGGATGTTACTATCTTCACACCTTAACATGTTTCATTAGTACGATATAAAATAAAACCAAGAGATGGTTCCAACCCTACCAATATATTTGAAATTTACCCAGACTTCCCTGGTCTGATGGGAATTGTTCAACTTCTAGAATGTGGATTCCCACTTTAGGAGTTACCTACCCCAATCATATCCTAACAAAAAAACTAAAGGATTTATAATGTTCCACCAACCATTCACAGAATAACGGTCCTCCCATGATATATTTTCACTACAATACCCCATAAAGTTCTCCCATATCATACTCAACACCCATCATAATCCCACGCCGTATCAATTTTGGGCTTGTCCCCATGTCTCACATGGAACCTATGAGGTGGCATATCGCATTATATGATAAAAATAATTCATTGTTCCTCAATATTCATGTTAACCACATATCCAAAATTCCCCAATTCCCATGAAAAAAAGTAATCTTTATTCAACACACCTCATATATTTATAACACAACTATGTTGATTCCAAACTACAAACAAATGTCTGGGTGTCGATAAAAATATATTGTGTACCTTGTGCACCCATAACTATCTTGACATTAAAATGACATCCCAAATAATACAAAAAAATGGATACAACCATGGTGTAACTCTAATAGTTATTGGCTCACCATCCTACTCTGACCCATACAACTCTGCAACATGTAGGTGGCCTGAATCTCAGCTACCTAAATCCTGAAATCCTTATATTGTTTTATCATCCAAAAGACACTAGACTCACTTCTTGGTCCCACTTTCTCAACCATTATCCCCCCGTGTGTAGTTGAAACCCAACTTCCATTACCTTATACCACTCTCGGTCTGATCTTAAAACCATGAGTATGCCCTAATCTCTAATTTATGATGGTGAGAGAAGGAATCAATAAAAATCATTCAAGATTTTTGACCTACCCACAAGCATGGAACCCATTTTGTGACAACTCACACTAATTTTGGACATATCCCCACAACCCACAATGGAATCACATTGTCGAAGATCCCATCCTTAGTAGTATGCCTAAGTCTTTGGTCTGGATTTCGTACTAGAACCCTTCTCAGACTCACTTTATTATATCAGAAGTATAACCACAATAATCACATAACTTCATCAACTAACACTAGTATGAATCATTTGACATGTTCCCTTCTTCTATGATATCTTGATTCACTACCTTAGAGAATTAGGAAACCCTACATATATTTATTTAGACTTGAATTATGCGTTATAAAACATTATTTAATTTCCTCACCATTGAGGTGTCTTCTCCCTCCATTGAATCGGTGAATAGAGACAATGCGGTGAAAAACACTGTATAGACCATGATAGATATGTCACCCTATTGTAGGTTGAAGAACTCCTCATATCCATCTTCCCTCTACCTCTTCGGTAATATGTTCATGAAGAACCTATTCTCAAAGTCATTCAAGGTAATTCCCTAATGTCTTCCTGCCTTGAATGATCATCCGACCTGTGATTAGTCGATCCACTTAGCATGTATATATCCAGCTTCACCCTCCAAACTAGAGGCATTTCTAACTATTAGAAGATTATATGCATCGATTTGATCTAGTTATCAACCACCAGGGGACCACCCTCACACTAAATCAATTGTGGGTGTTGTGAATGGAACTACCACCTCAGATACTCAATAGAAATTTATGCTCCCTCATATCCTCTTTCAATCTCCTAGATGATACATACTAGACTCACTCTGAGTTGGTCATCATTCTAAAACCCTAAATCTGTCAAATCTATCAGCTTAACATCCCACTCCATTGAATATTCCTTAGCATGTACCTTCTCTATCTAACTCTAAAGGGTCATAACTAACACAATATCCTAGGAAAACCCCATCATCTCCCACCTGATGATCCATATGAACTTGTGTGGGTAGAAACCCACTAAATACCAATACATGGCTAGACAGACCAGATAACAAACACACACACACACACACATATAAATATCAAAGATGGAGAAAGTAGTAATAGACAACAAGATCTCACTACCATACCCTTCCCTATGAAAAAATTTTCATATGAAATCCTAGCCTCCTGACCTCCTTACACACACATATCAGAACCATGTATCATGTTTTCTTCATTCCATGTCCATCCTAATGAACCACACCACCTTAAACTGACGACCATGTCGCTCAACCTGATTATCATCATCCCCCAAAATAATTGTATCGTCACACTCCATTTAGAACCTATCCAATATATCACATATAACAAGCATATTTTTGTGGGTTCACATTGATGGGATGATAGAGTAAGATGACAACAAAGAGAGGCTAGGATGGAAAAAACAGAAAATCATCCTTTGTTGACATTTTAGCCAGCCTAATCCCTCTTTGAACAATCTAGGTCCCCAATGATAATGAATAAATATTTTCATATGCACATGAATATGTATTGAAATCCTATGTTCTTATCAATGAATAATCTAGAAAACACCACTGACCATTCCATGAAATGATTCCAAAATCTTATTCCTCTCCATACCAAGACATGATTCACAAGTCATAATAGATAACAATTACATTCCTAGTATTTGAATCAGTGTGGAAATCATGTCAACTATAAAATAAAAAAACTAGAACAAATTTTTTTATACATTTTATATAAGAAGGTGGTGACTAGAAAAATACTAAGGAAAAATTATTATAAAGAAAAAGGATAAAAGAGTTTAAAAGATGGAAACATATTACAGTCACTGTAAAGAAAGGGGACTTCATCAACAAGAAGGTCATCAAGCCTGGTAATATCTTGATTAACCTTGATATTCGCAAGTCCTAGGCAAGCATGGTATCTTCTCAATAAATATGAGTGATGATGTAGTTGTTGTCAAGAAGAGTGAAGATACAGCTCATCCAGCAAGTGGTGATCTGCCACACAAGATGTATCACACCCTTACAAATTTCTTGCACAATGGTGGTCGAGTCACTCTCAATCCAAAAGTTGCTCCATCTATGTTTCTTGAAAAATAAATGGCATGAATCATACGCATCATTTCCGCTTCCAGAGAAGAGGGAATGCCACAAAAACCATAAAAGCATCTAGGGATCTTACCAGCATGATTCCTAAAGATTTCACCACATCCCAAAGGTCCCATGTTTCCTTTGGAAGCACCATCCACATTAACATTATTCCAACACACTATTGTAAAACATGACTATCTCTAGAGTTTTCATGAAATGTGAGTATTAGTGATATTTCCTAACCTGTACCCATATTTCATTCAAAACCCTGGAAATATGTATCCTGTTTAGCGTAAGAATAGAAAAATTTTCATGGTTATTATGTTGTAAAAACTATTCCCAAGGTTTTAATAAACCATTGGTATAGGGGCCCCTATACCCATGGATTTCATGTAGCATAGGGATAACAATTCAGATTAAAACATATAACCATGGTTCTCCTAAAATGAGGGGTACATGTTCCCCTATACCTACAATCATTATAAAATAATGGGTATAGGATCAAGTCTTCAGGTTTATCCTAATGGTTCAATAAAGTTGTGGGTACAGGTTCCCCTATGTTTGGATGGGAAACAAAATCATATGAGAAAGCTTATTTCTATGGGGTTTTAACCTAAACCCATGGATTATAAATAAATATATATATATATATATACACACACACATACATGTAATTATAAATTGTGTATTGGTAATGGAATTTTGTTGTGTAGAGCTTTAGGGGGTTAGAAACCCACATGTGGTATTTTTTAATCATATACCTACAGTTTCTGAACTTTGGGTATAAATTTTTTTAACTATGGGTACAGATCATTAATATACCCACACATTAAAAACACAAAATTTTATAAACCATGCGTATAGGTACTTGAAACCATGGGTATTGTTTAGGGATATACTAATTCCTTGGTTTCCCATAGTTCCACGAAACCATGGGTATGCCCTATACGCACGGTTTTGTGGGCTATACCCACAGTTTCAACCCGTGGATATGTGCTAAATTTCTTAAGTGAAATACTAAAATTCAGTCTACCATATACCAAATATTAATACCAAGAGGGAGATAAAAAAACTTTTTTGATAAAATTTTTATCTCCTGACATGGTTACCCCCCTGAATAGTGCTTTGGGATGAGTTCCCCGAAGCCTTAGTCATGCCTTCCAGTAAGCCAAAGGCTGTCTAATAGCAGTTAGGTTGTAAAAGAGATGATAGTGGTGAGAATATACCCTCTAGTGATGATACAATAATGGTATAATATATATAATGAACAAAAAAATGATCAACTAAAGACCAGTAACATCGTAAAATAGAGAAATAATAATTAAACAATAACAAAATAAAACAAAAAAGATAGACAAACAACATGTAGATACTTGTACAGATCATGAATGCATAATAGATAACTATATACAATAACAATATGGTTCACCAATGGATGAACTCTATAAATACTTATACAATGACATGATAAAACAAAAAATGAAAACATAAAAGATAATCTCCAATTGATGTAGGAACCTCAAGGTCTCTTTCCATCCATCCCATTCCAACTCAATCACTAGGATACATCTCTAGAGCCTGAACCCTTACATGGACATAAAATCAAGAAAACTACACATTTCCTAAAGGGGATCTATAGTGTGTGAGAATGGGTCATTGTATTCCCCCATCAATGTGCCCCTAGAATACATTTGTTTTAAAGAAAGTGTTTGATATAACTAATGAAAACATAAAATGACATTTAAATAAAAACAAGAATCCCTAGTTCTCAATAGCCACCAAGAAACTATCTCCTCCCACAACCAATTTTAATATACTGAATAGGATTTTATCCATATCTCATTTGCTATGTCATAAAATTAAGTCATATATTCCAAGGTAAACCATCACGTTCCACCTCCAAATTTAAGGTAACTCATTGCACCGTCAAACAAGTAACTGATGTCCCTAATGCATCCATATTAAATGAATATTGTTCCTCAAAATCATGCTCGAAATAATCCATCAGCTTGAAGGCATAAATTCAAGGATTCATAGATATATATATACTCATAGTAATATTCCCATTGGATCAACATTCGACGTACCGAATAACTGTGACATATTCCCTATTAAAAGTGTCCTAGCCCAATGGCCTCAAGCACAATGATACTCATCCGCCATCTGATTGCTTCAACACAATCATTTGGTGACACCTCTACATTCTCATAGATTTTTATAGGAAGAACATACATAAATAATTCCAAATCTATAACTATCGGAGACCTCTACCCATAATATTTTTTATTACTACCTTATTAGATGACTCATCCTTTGTGCACATGACTCCAAACAAAACATTGGCTAATACTGGTGAGCTACAATAACCAAATAGAACCTAATACACATCAATCAGAACGTCATTCCCCTATAGCCATGTTACTCAATTATGATGGTTAAAACCACCCAATTCCATGCAATCCATTCCCATAAACAGGAATTGTTTTAATGTTGACCTAATGGCCACATCACCCACCATATGATCAACATCCCTCATATTATCCAGTTATCTAACAACTTGATGTTTACATTTCTTCATACCAAATGGAAAATTCCCCCACAATCTTCATGTTATGTCAGTCAACATCCCATGGACCCCATCTCATGAAATTTTTATATACATATCAAATAACTTTAATAAAAACAATGAAATTTAATTAAATAAAGACGCCTAGCCTAAATGCCCCATGTATGAAGCCCCACACATGACTCAAGCCATTTATATAATTGAGTAATAATGCCCATAGTCATCTCAAAAGGGTTCAATTAATTTATTGGAGAAAAAAATAAATTTAAAATGGCCCTCCTCTATCAACATAATGGCACACTCAAAGCTGTTCCCCCCAAAATACTAGTGAAATAAAAAATAAAGGTAAGAACCATAGACTTATACTTGGAAAATGTAGGCAAATATGATATTAGAATCTACTCAATCTGATTTGGAAGAAATCATTTTTTGATTAATTCATTAAAAATAGTGCAAAATACCCCCCATGGATTTAATGGTTTGTGAGGTGAGGGAAATGGAAAATGGATGTAAGAGGAAAGAGATCCTTACCTAGAAGTATCCAACAACGTAAACAGCTTGAAGAAAGGAGTAAAGATGAAGGATTTGGATCAAAAACAATGATAAGAGTTGAAGGGTTCCCACCTCTACAATATAAATGATTTGGAAGAAGAAAAAGGAAGAAACATTGATTATAGAGGGAGGGGAAAAAGTAAATTCACCTCTTCAATGAGCCTCATAATTTTCTCTCATGGTTTACCAAAGCATATAAAAATTGAATAAATCCTTCACCTTTTGATCTAATCCCTACACAAATAGAATAAATTGATAAGTCAAACCATGTGGAAAGCATGCAAGATACAATGCGATGCTACCACCCATTTGGAACTAAACATGTTGATTGCACACGGTTTTCCCAAACACTGAGTAGACCATGTAGTTTCCCTCTTCTAAAAACTATTGTTTTTACACATGTCTTTGTTCCCCTTATAGAGTGTTTTCTCAAACCATACTCAGTTAAAATTGCAGCTACATGGTTTTTAATTAGAGGCTGGATGGTTTACCTAGACCATGCACCTCAACTAGCACACATATAAAACATGGATTTTCAGCCTCCAATGGACTTAAAATACAACCGAACCACTAAAAAAATGTTATTCATTAAGAATCATATAAACACAAGACATTGGGTTATATAAACACAATAAATTTAGTTTTTTTACTAAATAATACGTTTTTATACCTATCAAAATCCAAAATTTAAAACATGTGTGGAATTCGACATGGTCTAATAACTATGGATGTTACAACTTTCATTTCCAAATGATATCAAAACTCCATTTAACATAGAGGGACACTACGTGGAAAATTTACATTGAAATTGAAATTTTATTTTGAAAATTGTTTGTATATATTTTATTCTCATGAAGGGATGTATTGTTGTGATGAAATATGAATAATTTCTTAAATTCATCCATAAGTATTTATTTCGTTGAATGATGTCAATTAAAAAATAGTGTAAATGATGGATGGTTACATTTCAATGTGTGTAATCATTGATGAAATGATATAGCCTGTAATTAATTTTAATAGTATGTTGAATCCAGATGTAAAATGTATGAAGAGGTGAAAATATAATTCATGGTTGTCAAATGGTTCATTAGATTCTTGATAAATAATTACTAGAAAACAAACCATTATTTATAAAATGGGATTATATTCTAGAAAGTTCACATGCTATGCTGTATTACTATCTAAAAGTAATTATTTTTTACAATGTATGTGATGATAAAAAATTTTACAATATAGATAGTTCTTATTATTCATTGGATATATAAACATCCAATGAGAAAAACATATTACACATTGTAAGTTTACATTATATTGAAGTATATAAGAGGTTTTTGGGTCTCATATTATTTTGAAAAGGTTTAAGATGGAGTAAAATATTGTGTCTATGATTGAAATATATAATATCATGTTTGAAGATAATAATTTATTAGACATGCCTAGGATGGTATTTTAGGGTTGATCAGGGGACTTAATTGTACTGAAACCATGTGTTAATCTATGAATATGTTGTATAATATGAGTTCCATTGTAGGAAATTAAATAATGAAAAAAATGATATTATGAACATCGTCACATATCACCTTAACATTACAAATGAGTGGCTGAGCTGTTGATAATTCATGTTCTGACAACTAAAAAAATGTTTTTCCACTTAATAATTATGTAATACTTTTGAATCATTTTATTGTAGTTGCATGGCCCATTAATATTCCAAAATATTTAAAACATCAATATATAAAATAGAATCCTACATAAGACATCATATTTTTTGAAGGGATTATTGATAAGGAAGAACGTGTAGTCCTAATACATGATTGGAAATTCATCACCCTAAAAATATAGAGCTTCCACATTTCATCTTCATCCTCTTATAGGTTTTCTAGGATCCACCCCATTACTTATGGTCCACCAAACCATTTCCCTCCTATATCTTGTACATATTACTACATTGACTAGACTACCACAGGGTATTAGTGGGCATGACATTAATTGATGAGGGATGAGATGATTTTTTTCAATGTGTTTATTTTAACTCATAATAACCCCAGTAAAGGATATCATATGTTTATATTAAATTCATAACACTTTTTATATTTAAAATTAATCAACCTAAAAATTTCCAATAGATAATATACTCAAATATTGGCCTTTATTTTGTATGCATAAACTCAAATTATTCACAAAAAATCCTCAAAAAGGTCATTTCTATTTAAACTCCACTTTTAGTATTATTTTATGAAAATAATTACATTTATATACTTTAAATTAATATATAAATATATTATTTATAAAGGACATATAAACAGAAAATATATAAAAATACATATGAATTAGAGAAAACATTTAATGGGATATAAAATTCATTTTTGAAAACATTATATAAATATTAAAACTGAAAATTGTTTTTTTCTAGGACTAAATGATTTGAGATCGAGTATTCTTATCAATATTTTATTTATTATTTATTCAATCATATACCATGAAAACATTTATCCTCACCAATATATATGACCAGTTCTACAGGAGGACCTACATATAACACTGTGACTCATTTAAGGTCCCTAATACTTCAAATTTTGTGTTTTATTTTTTGTTTGTTGTAACATTTCTGGGTTTATGAATTAAGGGTTGAAAAAATCATTTTTGGTGGGGAGATAAATAAAGTCACATGTTTAGACCAAATTCTTCCTAACTTTTCAACTAACTATGGGAGGGGTGAGGGGATTGGATAGTTTTCATTTCATAGTTTGAGCACGGTTTTCTTAATTGAGCATATCTGATGGAGAACCACATGTCTTATTTTTTAGAGGCAATAGATCCATCATGATTATATCGTGGTGTTCTTAATAGTGAGATAAAACCATTTGTATTTTCCATAACATGAAAATTTTGGTATTTTAACAAAATAATCGAGTCTGTTTTAACACTATTAGCCATATTTTTTATCTCCAGTCATGTGAAACCCATATCCTTAGTGTAGAATCTAACTCCTCTCCATATTTTCTGAATTATATTTGGGATTATGGTGGTTTTTTTTGAGTTATTCCTTTTTTTAGTCTTATTCATCCTATCTCCCTTCTTATTCTTTGTTGATACATTTTAATGGATGTGTGAAAACCTAGTGGGTGACTAAGATGATATTGGGTATTAATGGTGATATGGGTTTTTTCTTATTTAATAGATTATTGAGGCCCTATACTACCTATTATAGGTGGTTATTGTAAATGGTGATGTGGTGGTAACTGATACAAAGGTAGCTGTCTCAATTTAAGGTAATTTCACTAGATTTTCTATAAATTCATAATCACAAGTGGTTATAGTTTAGCCAATTTCCACTTGTTTCATGTTTTTTTAATCATATAATTTATTTGATTTATGTATTGGTTTGTAAATTATATCATTTAATAAATGTTTTTAAAATGAGAGTTTATTTTAATCGCACTATGTATTCGTTATAATGGGTTAAGGGCATCATATGGGTTAAAATATATTTCTAAAATTATTTTAGAAATTTCATTATGTTGTATGTGGTGTTATATTTAAAATAAAAATGATTAATTGTGAAATTGGTTTTGGAAATTTTTTATCATGTATAGATATTTTTTTAAAATTCATTTGGCATGGATTTTCACATTGGTTAACCATGGTGTGTGTGAAGGGTTGTCTGAGGAACCAAGAGATGATTTGTTGTGTAAGAATGTGAGTAGATCCATTTAATTTATAAGGGACCATAAGGAAATTTTGTAGGAAGAATGTGAGTGCATGTATTTCTCTTCCATCCGATCATCATAGACTTTGGTGTTGAGTCTAGTGAAGCTGGGACAACAATCACCTTGTTTAGCTGCCTATAATTAATTTTTAGACTCCCTCATAGTAAACCGTTATGGATAGATCCCAAAGTTCGCATAAATCATGCTGAATTTTGTTTTATGTTTCTATGAATTATTGTTGTTTCGAGATATTATGATGATATTATGTTTTTTACCATATCCAATTTTATGGTTATATGATGTTGATGTTGTGTTCAATTATATTATTCCATGTTGGATATATATGGAATTTTATCACCATGGACTTATTTTCTAATTTTATACATGTTGTATGTTTTTTGGAAATCTTTTTTTGAAATTAGAATCAAATCCACTGTTATTTGAAAGGATTTATGAAAATTGAAATTTAGACCATGTGGTTTAGTACTGAAACAGTTTTAAAACTAGTTTATTCATTTGTATGGTTTTGAAAATACATAAATTGATTCTAGGTGTTATCATAGTTTTAGTTGTTACTCACCCCTATATATTCTTTTTGGAGTATGTTTTTTTGTAGGACCAAGTAAAAAAATCAAGGTAACCATGTTCCTAGGTGTCCCTTCTTGATTATAGTTGTTTATTGTCCTAGTGGAGGATATTTGGTCATGTGTTATTAACTCATGTGAAGTCATTTTGGGATTTTTATCCATTGGTATGTATATATAGAACTTGTTTTATGTTAGTACCATTATTTTGAGTTTTATTCCTTGGAATTGAGACTCCTTGTTTTTATGTCCTTCTATTATATTTTTTAATGTTGTATGATGTTTTTTAATGAATATACTTATATTTTACGCACACTCTAGATGTTGGATTTTGCAGTGTTGAATTTGAGGCAATTTTTTCCTCCACACCACTTCATGGATAGTTTGTAATGGTTTTTTGGGATCAGTTAATCAATATAGATTATGGGTTATTCCTGGTAATTTTCTCTAGACCTTGGGGATCATGAACACACGTCCGACCATGTTATGGTCTTGATCGAGTGATAGGTCAAGTAAACCCATGTAAGTTTGTTACAAAATTGTATTACAGTTTTCTATATTTCATGTTAATGGTAGAATGTTGTTTCAACTATTAGGACTTGGGAGGTAGGTGTAGAGTATTTCATGGTATGCTCTTCTTAATTTCCAATCATGATATTCCATTTGTTTTATGGGGTTGTGTTTACATTTTCAGTATGGTTATGTGTTGTTTTCATGTTGTTTGGAGGTATTTCCAAGTAATTGTGGATTTATGGGGGATTATTTGAGTTTTTATGAACATTTTTCTCAAGAGGAGGTACACTAGTAGGTCACACAATTAATAGTAACCATGTTCATATTGTGTTCTCTTTCTTATTAGAACTAAGTACTCCTCTATGTTTGGTGAATAGTTTTCTTAACTATTTGAAAAAAGAATGGAAAATGGGAAATAGGTATTGTTGTCATATTATTTCTCCTGTTGTTTAGGAATTTATTCTGATTTTGATTATATTTTTTAATACCCTTGGTAGGGGTTACATTTTGGTTTGTTTGATGTGGTTTGATATTGAATTGTGATTAATGAATCCTATATCTTGTGTTTTGAAAATGATGCATCCTAGAAGAAAGCCATTTGTGTGTGAAGTGGGTTATGTATAGAATACGCTATTAGAGAACCCTCCTCTTGAGGTGGATCTAGTGAAGTCTGTGATCTATATGATCCAATCATTTATTCAAGAGGGTGGTTGATATAAGACACAAATGGGGATACGTTATGAAGAGTTTAAAATAGAAACGTCATCATTATTCCATAGACAAAAGGGACCCAATGATCCTAAAGAGGGGTTGGGTTTTATAATGTGGATATTAAACTTATTGAAGACCCCTATATTTATTATGTTTGTATTCTCCATGTATATTCTTGATGGACTGTGTAGGAAGTAGGGGGATTCGATGGTGCTTTTGAAGATGAAGAAAGATATCATATGTATAATATTAAAGGGGTATTTCTAAAATAAATTTTATCAAAGTACCATGAGTGTGGTGAAGGCCGATTGGTACTCAAATTTGAATCAAGTCGGTCATTTGGTGATGGATTATGATCCCCATATTATTGAATTTGAACATGTATCTCCAGATCTCAACACAAATGATTACATCATGGCAATATGTTTTGAGATGAGATTGAGGATAGATTATAGATGAATAATTTTGATTCTATATCTACAAATATATTCATAGCTATTTGAAAATTTGGTTATGTAATAGAAGGTTTTGACATATAAGATTGGTCACATTTGTGTTTTTTAAGTGGGGGTTATAAGATTCATTCATCTAGGACAAAATAGGAGCAGGAAAAACTTCATCGAGGTAGTGGTAAAAATGTTTAGTAGTGATTGGATATGACTCTCATGGATTTTATAGGATATAAGGTGGTTTTTATCAATTAGTGTGGGATGGAAGGAAACATATGACCCAATTATATAGTGGTTTTAATAACATCTAGTAGTGTGTACATATGGAGAATCATAAATTATTTTTTGGGTTTATTTCATGAGGGATAGATATATGCACCACATTTTCAATGTGATCTCAATTATAGTATAATTCATTTATGGGTGTTAGATCATCATCTTGGGGAAATTTAGATTCTCAATCGGATAAGAAGGATCATACTAGTCCTGAGGTAGGCCATATGTATGAGAAAGAAATTTACCATTGGATAAAGATTATAGAATTGACCCTTTGAGAAGTATTTTGTTTATTTTTTCTTCTAATATATCTATTTTATTTGATAAGGTTGCATCACACCCTTTTATCCCACAAAAAATAATTATGTATTGGGTATACGAGTAGAGTTAATTCCCTTTCTAATGGATTTACTATCATGAATGGGTATAATGAAGGAGCATGTTTTCATGTTCCAAATGTACCATGTTTCAATTACTGATGTTTATGTAATTTAGAATTTTTTCACATTTTACCAAAAAACATTAAACTATATAATTTTCATGGATTAATTGATCATATTTATGTTTTTCATGTCTGATGTTACCACATGGTCTTATTTTTGATCATAATGGTAGCACTCATATCTTTCACCATGACTAGGATCTTTGATTAGGGAGGTAAGGACCAATTGTTTTGGGGATAAGGATTATTTAAATTCATTTGTCTAGGTTGTTTCATCATTATTCATATCATAGTTTAGTGGGATAACATCATGTTATCATTAAGAGTTACCCCAATGTGTTTCTAATGGATTTGTCTAGTTTTCCACCAAAACGAGAGTCCTTATTTACTATTAGTACGACCCATAAAATGTTCTCAATTACCTTACCATATGGGTTCATTTATCTTGTTGGGCTACATTGGGATTCACCAATTCAATTTTCAAATAATTTAGATATAATCCACTATCATTTCACATAATATTTTAATCTTAAATTGATGATCATAATGAATAAATAATAATTTACTATAATTAATGGTCTCATCAAACACCTCCAAGGAGACTTATGATTTTAAATGATTGAAATGTGGTTTTGGTACCACCAGCTGATTGTCTTGGAATATGATGCTCCAAATACCTAATTTTAAAACATGTATGTTTATTTCCAATATTTTTTTATTCCATTATTATTAACAATTATCCATTTGTATTCATGGTGTGGATGAATCTAAACATGAAATGTTTCATGTAATACATGATATTCATGTTTGTGGATGACATCTTGGTTTACGCTATGGAACATTAGAAGAATTATGACCATCTATAGGGTTTTTGGGAAGTCATTTGGAATTTTCATCTATATTATATATTTTCCAATTTCTAGTATTCAATCCATTAAGTGCAGTTTTTGGGCCACATAATTTTGGAGACTGGGGTTTCAGTGGGCTTATAGAAAGTTCAAACAATCATTTCTTATGAGAATCTTATAAATTTGTTTATATCCATTTATTTTTGCGATTGGTTTAGTATTATATATTTTTTAAATGAATCTTTCCTAGGATATCCTCTTTTATGACAGCCTTGGCCATAAAATGGGTGAATTTATTATTGGATGAGAAATGTTAATGTTTTTTTGAGAAGTTTCAAGTCAATTTGACCTCTTCGCTCATTTTTATTGGAGAAGTGAAATTTTCTCATCAAAGACATGAGAATTAATCTTTCATTTTATACTATTATTGAAATATAGAATTAATGTGGTCTAATGATTTTATTTACTGATATGATTCTAGAGGAGTATGACGATTAAGAATTTGTGTTATCATTTATTGTGTTGGATACACTCTTTTATCAATTAGGATATGAGTGGAAAAAATTTTGAACCTTATTTTTAGTCGATTAAAAGTTAATAAAATGGTAGATTGACATTCAAATATTATTATCATCCTTAATTCATTGTAAATTTTTTAAATGTGTGTAGTAGTATCTTTGAGCTTGAGGTTGGAGGAGATGCATTTGACATATCCATTTAGTGTTACTAGTCACCCCAAGGAAATTGTGTTGTTGTATACCTTGACAATTGGATACTAGTTTACCATGATGATATGGGATGTTTTGGAATTTATTTTTAGATGCATGATCTATTAGAGAATCAATGTAAAGTATCATAGACTAAATGAGTTATTAAAATAACATCTCAATTCATTTTATAAGTTGGATAATATCTTAATTTATATAATTATTGGAAACCCTCTTACTCAAATTGGGAAGGAATCCATATGGGAAATTTTCAATATTCTAATGAAATCATCCCACATCCTTCCCATTAGGGAGTTGATGAAGGTATATGTTTTCAGATGCATGTATTTATGAGTGATTTTTCAAATTCATGGGATTACCTCATGGATTACCATTTCACATTGCATTTAAGGAAGGGAGACAGGAGGCATTTGGAGCTGAGATGATGTTGATAACAGCTTATAAACTACACATGAAAATTTAGTATTTGAAGAATATATTAAATCATGATGATATATTATGATCATGTGTTTTTGATTTGATAATTTCAATGGAAATAGACCTATTCTTTTAGGATTATGTATATAATAACAATTATTAAACCTTGATTAGGAATACCCATTTTGAGGTGTTGTACAAGAAACAATTCTAGTCCCAGTTGTGTTGGTATGAGTTGGGCGAGCATTCTATTGTATGAACAATTATTATATAGGATAAAATAAAGGTGGTATCAATGACTCTAAATAGTATTGAGATAGCTCATTATTTCTATATGTTGTATGCAAATTGAATTTTGGGATTGGTGACGAGGTACTTTCTTGGGTTCAGTTCGACTGGGACATAATCACTCGAAAATGTAGGGTCAACAAGTGATGAGTTAAGTTAGATCTTTTTTGGTGCGTCTTGGAAAGGTATCCTATTTTTTAGAGTTTATGACATGGATGATCTGAATCCATAATGTATTTTATATTTCATAGATAATTGGATATCATCCAGACCCATTCCATGTGTTAGGGTAGGAAGATTTGGGGGTGGAACCTTATGTCAGTAGTTTGGATTAGCAAGTTCAATTCATTGATTTTTAGAACAACATGGTCTAGGTTATGATAACCCCATTGGTATGTATTATCTAGAAGCATGAATGTGATAACCATGAGATATCTGAGAGTAAATAATGAATGAAGGAGTAGTGGCCTCACCTATTTTCATTTAGTGATTCATGATTAATTTATTTGGGTAGAAATTTCCATGGCCAGGAGTTTATGACACCCACTCAGACATCAGGTACATCAAATTTTGTTTTTTATTTATTGTTAGGTTTACATATGGAGGTTATTGGGAAAGGGGGTTTAAAACACCATGAGTTGAAGAATTGTTATGATTTATTGGTAGTGAATGATTTTTTTAACCATGAAGATGTATGTGTGAGGTTTTATAGGATGCGATAATGCATTATAAATATATTGAGAATTGGTTTCCAAAGCATGTAATGACTAGGGGAACCATACACCGTTTTTTTCAGATGTAATATCTATCTTATGGTTGTTTTATAGTTTTCCAAACTGCTTGGACAAACCCTGTGGTCTATCCATAACATTAAAATTTTATTATCTTACAAAAAATCATTATCTTTTTTTACCCATAGTGGTTTTATTTTTCATTTCTATTCAGAAAAACCCCCTCTCCAAGGTGTGGTGGATTCCTCCACTCGATATTTTGTGGAATCTTGTTTGTTTCTTGGTGGTTTGTCTTGAGGTAAGGCTTTATATTTTTATTCATCCCCCATTCCACATTTTTGATTCTAAATTTTAATGGACATATGAAATCCAAGATTATTCCACAGAAAAAACTACAGATTTTAATGTATTTTTTTTGTTTTTATTCATGTGTCAAAGGTGTGTGAGTCCATCTTCTACATATTCTGGGTGGTTATCGTTCCAGGTAATGAGGTTGGAACTGATTATATTTTATTGGACTCTATGAAATGGTATTCTTCACGGATTTCCAATAGATTAATTATAATCATTTTTTTTGTTTATAAAAAATCATTTTTCAAGTATGATTGATGATCAACGCATTGATGATATGTTTTATGGATTGGTTAGAAAATTTTTGTGTTTAAAGAATTATTTCTATATTTTATTTGATTAAATGCGTTACATGTATTTTTTAAAATTTATAAAAGTGGATTTTCTAGGTTTTAATACGTTTATAAATTGATTTTAGAAATGGTTTTATATTTTACAATGGTTTTTATATAAAATTGAAATGTTTCCTTATAAATTAAATTTTGGAATTTTTTTATGTATGAAACTTTTTTGTGGATATAATGGCATGGAGTAGCAAATGGGTTAAATAGGGAATGAGCGAGGAGTATTTTGAGAAACTATGAGATCCTTCAAGGAGGAAGATCATGAGATATTCTATTTATTTTCCAATGGACTATTAGAGCCATTGGAAAAAACATCATGAGAATTTCCTTTCATTTTCTAAGAGGCCATGAGACATCTTGGAGTTTTTTCTGAGATGATATTTAGAGATTCCACCTTATTTAGCTAGATAACATACATTTTTTAGACTTTATAACATTTTAACTATAAGGTTTTATACTTATGTTCACATTACTCATTCCAGAGTGAATTTGATTCATTTATATATGTTGTTAATTCAATATTATTATTATATCAAATTTTTTATTCATATCCATATTTATATTCTTATATGATGTAGATGTTATGATCAGCATTATTATTCCATGTTGGATATGTGGATATTTTTTGTCTCTATCACTATTCATTTATTCTATAAATTTTAAAGGTTGGCTAGGAATACAAGTTTGGACTTTTGAGAGAAACCCAAAGATATTTCATTGGTTTCAGTAAAAGTGAAATATTTTCAATGTCGTTCTATTTTAAACTGAGTTTCAAACTTTTTCATTAGTTTATTTGGATTTTAATAAACTTAAATATATTCTCTATGGTATTCTTTTAGTATTTGATCTGAATACCTTATATATTCAATTGGGAATATGTAGATTTTGTTTTGAAGGACACAAGTAAAGGTAAGGGAAACCATGTACCTAGATGGATCTTCAAGATTACAGCCATCCATTGACGTTATGTAGTAGATGAACTCTCATAATTTTGACTGACATGGATTTATTATGGAACTTTTTATCCACTCAGATTTAAAAATTGTAATTATTTAGTCTTATTCCCTTTCATTTTAGTTTTTTTCTATAGACATTAGATACCATGTGTATATTGTATTCTATGGCATGTTTTGTATGATGTATATTGTTTCTTATTGAATCATATTGTATTTATTGTGCACTCTAGATATTTATTATCACATTGATGACTCATAGGTTATTGGGGTGGATATCCCTTTTCATGGATGTGTCAGGCCTGTTTTCCTTGGGTGAAACTATTCCAAATAGATTTTTTATTATATCCATTACTTCTTTCCAACCCATGGAAATCGGGAACACAGTTCATGCCACATGGATGGGTGGCTCAAGTGATGGGTTGGGATGGTCCATTTATGTTTATTAAAACCAATTATCATCGATCTCATCATCGATTCTCTTCATCATTCAATGTAAAATTTCAATGTAACCTACAACCAAATGGACTTCAATCTTGCACCATCCTCTACTATGTGGCATCCACAATTCCATTTTGTGGCTATATGCCCTGTTTTTTCAACCTCACCATGTTTTCTTTTGAGATTCCAACCAAGGAATTTTATATTGAAATTAAAATCATTGAATATAAATAGAGGATATTCACTTTGTGAAGGAAATGGGAAGGAGTTGATGAATTAATAAAAAATAGCTGATAGTTCAACAAATAAATTTTCTTTCATAAATATATTCATCCATTAATTCATGAATTGATAAAGTTTATAGGGATTATCACAATGATAAATGAAGGTAATTAATTTTGGATACAAAATTTATAAAATGATAACATGGATTAAAATATAATAGAATAAAAAATAGTAATAATATTTAGACTAAAATTCTACATCATTTAATTATTGATAGAATCTTTATGAATTTTTTCATGATCAATGTGCATTGTCGACTCCAGAAAAATTATTATCAAACTTAATGTGCATGGGATTTCTCATTTTCATGATAGTTAACCGAATAAAAAGAGTATTATTTATTAATTTAAAGAATAATGGTTGTGTTATCTTGTTCATATCTAATATATTTTATAAATATTGAAAAATATTTCATGAACCTCAAGAAATATTACAACTATCCTTATTTAAACCACTATATCGAGCATAAATATATGACTACAATTTCCATTCCAGGATTTGATATAGATACACTAACTATTTTCTATTTTTAATGTTTGTGGGAAAAAATAATATTTATTAAATAGAAAAAATATTCTTTGGGATACTATAAAGTAAAAAAAGAAACTAAATAGTCTTATGATAACATAATATAATACAAACAAAAATATATTATTTGAAATAAAAAAATATACCCTACTCTTTGTTGAGGTAATATATTCAAGAAAAATTATTCAATATAAAAACATGATTTTAAGTATATTCTACCCTCTATAAAAATATATTTCAAAAAAAATTAAGTGTAAGAGATAAGTATATGGTCCTAAGACATTTCTGGATTTGGAAAACACTCACATAAACCACCTATAATGTAACGAAATTCTTGTAACCATTCTACCACCATAATAATAAATTATTTTATTTACCAATATATGGCACTTATCTAAAATACTATCCAAAATGATACCTAAATACTTGAATATAATTTTTTATCATAGAAAAATAATACCATCAATAAATAAATTGAAAAATATAAGACTCCATATGGGATCCTAAAAGAATTATATTCAGAAATGTTTGAAATTAAAATAATTGTTAATCTATAGATTAACTATGAATGAACCCTAAATATCTCATTAAAATAATAGATAATAATTTATTTGATGAAAATAATAACCTTTATAAATAATAAAAACCTCATTGAACCCAAAAAATATAAAAGTTATTTTCTATCCAAAACAACATAGTATGATAACGACATAACTACTCTTTCTTACTAAGATATACTAATGAAACCCCTAAATAAATGAGTTTAATTTAAAACAAATATTCATTCATGAATGTTACATGAATAGGTTTGTGTTGATTTAGAGGCTACTATTCTTACATTGTTTTAGAAGCTACAAAAAAAATAATAATATTTTTATTTAATGTAATCCTTTTTTCATTGTCTGTATTTTTTAGATTAGAGAAAAGGTAAATTAGTTTCTAGAGGCTTTAGTCAAAAATAATATTGATAAACAATAAATCATGATGATTTAAATACAACATATTTTTATTATTTATAGTGGAACTAGCATAACTATATTTCAATTTTTGAAATACTGATGAGTTCATCAGATGACGATAATGAAGATTCAGATGCTTTTAAAACAAACCTCAATGATTATGGGATCAGACCATTGAATTTTTACCTATAAAATGTATAAAAAATATATTATTATAATATGAAAAATAAATATATTATATGAAATAATATAATGATTCTGTGTGTCATTTTGGAACAATTAATTTACAATTGTACTGTCTATATCCACTAGTTATATAACTTATATCTCAGATTTTTTGTTTTGGAAATCAATTTTTGAGGATATAACTGTACATAATCTATGTTTTATAAATTTAATTGTTTTGTTTTAGATCATTGATTTAGGTATCTGTAGGATATAGGGATAGGTATGGGAATTTTCAATTCGGTGTGACTAAAGGACATTTGGGATAGAAGTAATATTATTGAATTGATCGTCTGTGGTCAAGGGATTCCATTTATTATAAGTAAAGGAACCTACATATGGGTTTAAGATAAAGTATTATAGAAATATAAACATTGAAAACCTTTTGATGGGTTTATGTTGATGATTTTTCATGATACGAACAAAAAATTATAATATTTCTAAATTTTGTGTTACCATGGTTCATGTTTAATGATCTTCCTTAAACATTGAGTAAATGTGGGTATTTTATAAAATAATTTGGTAGAGTAATTTGTATTTTCACCGATACACTATTTTTTATTTTTTATTTTCAATATTTTTATTTCATATATCTTTGAAATTTTATTTATCTAATGAAAAAGAAGATTTTATACTACATTTGAAGTATTACACGTGATTATATTTCTATTATGTTTAAACAAATATATAAACTATTGAATTTTCAACTATGAATCATCAGTGTACTTATAATTATGTATTTTTTACTATATTAAACTATATGTTTTTTAGAAGATCATAACATCTTATACTAATACATAGTTTTGGATTAAAATTTTATGTCACATATTAGACTATAATTCACCCCCTCTAATTGATTAACTTCCTATCTTATATGGGAAAATATTTTTTATTATATAATGTCCCAGAAAATGAGACTAACCTTAATTTTTCAATCTTATTATAAAAATTTCTTATGGGAATCTATTCAATTATTTTAGTTACACAAATCATTTAATCAAGAAAAGTGATTATTTATGATAGAAGCAATACATTTTCAATCGACTAAAAAACTAAATCATAATCATAATATTTTCTTTATGGATAATTATTATGAGTACGGTTGTTATAGAATAATGACTTGTTTACGTAATAACAATTTTAAAACTTCAACATGATCATGATATGTTATACGATTTAATATAAGTATATTTATAATGTTTTTATGGATGATAATGTTGAGTTTTATGATAATAATAATGTTTGTAACACATCATTATGTTCAATTATAAGAAATATATTGAGTAAAATTTCTTCTAGTTATATGGATAATTTAATTTTGAAGAATATATAGAGTTTTTATTTTGGTACATTGAATATTTTAAAAACTATATGAACTATAATATGTGTTTATTATTAAGAGTTTTATTTTATATATAAATAAACTATTTCCAAAATATAACCATGATTTAAGATAATGTTGAAGAGTCTATAGTTTCTTAGTGGAAATGTGATCTTGGTTGATCAAGTTATTGAAGTAGTGATTAATATACATATTAAATAGTGAGTTTCTATGTGTATTTCCATTGACGATATAAATAAATCTTTATAGGCTATGTCTTTATTATTTTTTTGTAACTATCATGAAATATTAGAGTATAATAAAAAGTGATAGTAAAAAGGAAAATTAGAAAAAAAAAATGTATCATTCTCATCAACATCCTATATTGTTATATCGCGTGCTTTAAGTCCTGATGCTAATCCTAAAAATTATAAATCTAATTGTTTATCCTATATAATTAATATTTAATCTAGGGAGGAAGAAAATTCTTACAAAGAATGAATAATGAATAAGATGATTTAAAATAATAAATTTTGATATGATTGTGGAAAATATTTATGATAGAATCGTTATAAGAAATAATCCACATATATTATTTATGAGGAATATAATAAGATAATTCATATAGGAACGTGTTAATAAATATAAAAGAGTAGTGATAGAATGAATAGAAGAAATTATAAAATAAGTGTAATGAAATGTATTATATAATAATATAATGGAGTTCTAATGTAGGTAATAAAAAAATTAGATTATGTATTAGAAAAAAGTCAATCTGAAAACTAGAAGATTATTGAATATTATAGAATAAGCCTAATGAAATAAAATTTATATTAGTAAAGGTAAATATTGAATTACCTACCAATTTATCTATAGAGTCTAAATTATTTTATTTGTATTTGATAATATTTAAAATTATAAGATGATAAAAAATATTGTTCAGTAGAATATGAAAACACAAATTAATTATATGATGAGGAAGTATAATCTAAATAATTAAGAATCATTTATATATTTAAATATTATGAAGAATTAAAATAAAATTATAATAACTAATTTTTTTTAGTTTTGTAGATAATTTATTTAAACTTGGTAGTTTAAATTTTATATATAATTCTAAAATTTCAAAATAGTTATCAAAATTAAAAGTTAATTCCAGATTTATTTGTATTAATACATAATTTATTTTTTTTATGATTAAATTAGAAATTATATGTTTAAAGAATAATTTATCTGAAATTCCTTTCAGTAATGAAATATTTGGTATTTTTTATAAAAAAATTAAAACTTATAGAAATTATAATGGATTTAGTTATACTTTTGGTGAAACATATTTTTAATCGAACAATTTGTTACCATAAAGTGAACCATTTTGTTGAGAATATGAATGGAAAATTTACTTGGGAAAATGTTTCATAGTAAATAATGTTTAATATTTTATTTTTCATAATTATATTATATTTAATGTACTATAATCTATTAAAAATAATTGATTTTGTAAATTTGGGTTCCAAAAATTTTAATTGCTAAAATAAATCTTCCAATGATGATTAGGTATTGATAATATATATTTTTATATTTGGAGATATCATTCTCAAGAAAAATATAAAATGAACATGCATATATATTTCAGAAACAGTATATTATTATATAATAATACTTATTGAAAAGAATTTTGAAATAATCAATTTACATGTATTTTTATCTCACATAATTTTGATCATATCTTGTGAAAATCTAAAATACCTCAATAATAGGAATCATATTTCTATTTGAATGTATTTTATGTTTTATTTATATCTATTTTATTATTTGAGATATTATTTCATTGAAAATAATTCTATCTAATGGTTCTACTATAGAAATTTATATTTTCAATCTATCTTCATTAAAAAATCAATAATGATTATAATTTTATTAGATTCACAATCAATTATATTAATCTATGTGAAAAATAAATTATTCATTAATAGTGTACAATGTTTATGAATGGAATATATATGATAAGGATGTTCATTACCTAAATCAAATATAAATTCCATGTGATTATAAATTCTTCTTATGATTACATTTAAATCATAATATTATTATCTATTTTTATTCTCTAATCATGCTCTTTTAGAAGGATAAAAATTTTAGAAAAACTATAATTTATAAAACATTTTATTTTTATCATTGAGGGGTAGATTGTTATTTTACCTTTATAGCTAAAGTGATATTTTTAAAATAATAATGATGAATTGTTTTTCAATTGATGGGAAAATATTTTTTACAATCACATAGGGGGATAAATATATAATTTTTTTTTCAATTTTTAGTTTTTCACAAACGGGGAGAATCTTTTGAAATTTATAATATTTCATTTTTATTTATATGGTTTGAAAATTAGTTTACTAACATTTATTATAAATAATTCATTCGGTTATGATTTTTTATACAATATGGATGAAGTTAACATCAAGAGATCTTATAGGATGTATCTCTTTTATATTTAGTTAAACCTGTCAATTTGATATTGTTTCTCTTATTATTTATAATAGGGGATAATTACAAGTCAAATACTCATGTGGATCATTTTTCTTGATAATAAAAATACAATAAATATTCATTTTATGTAACCGAAATAATATTTTTTTGTTTTTTATTAAAAATAAAAACAATTGTAAATGAATTTAAGGGGGATTGATTCAAAAAATTAATATATGATGAACTGAATCCACTAGGTGAAATAAAAAACTATATTTAAAAGATATATAGATGTGTATGAATAAATTCAAAATAATATGACATGTAATTTAGTGTTCATTGGAAGATGATGAATCTTCTAACAATATAGTTACAATATACCCCAAAGATCAAGAGATATTAATGTTGATGGTTTTCTATATAAAAAGACCACAACATATAATATCATAATAAAATTTATGACTATTAATAATTGAATTATTATAAATTGATACAGATAAATATTTAATGATTAAATTTATTGATTTTTAGTACCATTTTAATAGTTTTAGTTTCTATTTATTATAGTTTCTCTCTGTGTGTCTGTTTGTGATGATCTTATTATAAATTCCCTAAATTATTTTTCTATAATTATTTTTGAATTAAATTACAGATAATGGAATTATGGGGATAAAAAAATAGAGCATTTTATTTTTGAGATTGGGTAATCATGGTATTCCAAAATCCTTATGTAAAATCTATATATGATCCTAGATGATTTAGGTCTTCTTGGTATAGGAGGATTGAGCACCCACCTACCGGTCTAAGTCAAAGGATTTTACAGATAGGAAAGAAAATATCCTTCTGATGGGTTTACATCATTGGATTCTAGGCAAATGAAGATATACTATCCAATGAGTTTAATGTTGGCAATATCATGGTTCATGTTTAATTAACTCACATAGCTAGTGTGTACATGTTTATCTTTTAAAATTTTCTTTTATAAGAGTATTGGGATTCTTTTCCAATACTCCACATTTTGTTAATTTATAGAGTTAAATTTTATAATTTTTATATTTATTAAATTTCATTGAAATTATGAAAAATAAATTTCCATTATGTTTATAAGTTTTATACTTTTTTATATATCTTATATGTCAATATAATTGATTGGCTGGTAAATGTCGGCTATGTTTAATCACTATAAATTTATTAATTCTATTTTTACTATGATATATTATGGATATCTCATAATATCATATCATATGAGAGCCATATATCTTTAGTTGGATGAAAATTCATTATTTAAATTTAAACTGAAACTCACTCACTAATATATATTATCTTATTATCATATCGTGGACCACACTATGTAATTAAATAATCAAATTATATGTTTTCAACCCCTAAATTTATGTCACCACCAATGACGCATGTTAACTGAATGTTATGTATTATTAATTGATGTATAAAAAAATCATTTTATTACTAAAAAGGAATGGTCTACCCTTTATATGATAAATATGAATTGAAAATACAAGACAATAATTATTGAAATTATTGTTTAGATAATGAATAAATCCATACCAACAACCAAAATTTCTATGTCAACCTATCATAAGAAAATAAAAAATATATATGATTGTTTCCTTTAGAAAATTTAGATCCTTAGGTGTGGGGGGTCAGTCACCCATTTTTTATCGGTGAATGGGTGAGGATATGAAGTTAGTAAAAAAAAATTCATCCATGAAACTGACCCATGCTCAATTGATCTAACATTCACTTTCTATCCAATGAAATAGAGTCACTAGGTCTATTCCAACAACAATATAGGCCTAAATCAGTCAAGAGGATATGGGTATAAGTTTATATAACCCCATTATGGAGGAATAATTATTTCCTAGTATGTGACACGATTATTGATTTTTTATATGGTTATGAACCATTCTTAAATTAGACTGAGGGATTGGTTTCCTCCAAACATATTATTGACCATGATCTTGTTTTGATGTGAACATTTATATATATCAATTGAATTCTTTATTTCTCATATTGGTCTGTGATGATATAGTTTTAACTATTAAAATTTGGAACACAAGAATTTATCACTATCTATAGAGGCTATAGGTGGTGAAGATTTCAGATTGGTTCCATGATGGGGGGTTTATATAAATATCTTTAATGATAATTTGTATAGATATAGTTCAATTTCACATAACAGTACACATAAAAACTTTTGAGGTCATGTGGTTAGAACCATTGTGCTTCCTCTTATGGTTGTGAATCCATAAATAGATAATGAATATTTTTTGTGCATGCATTTAGGATCTATGGGATATTTTCATTGAAGAAAAAATAGGATTCTTATATATATTAGTTTATTAAAAACAAATAACACATAGTCCAGGGTTCACATATTATAGTTATATAACAAAACAGTACAATAGAATTTATTGTCATACTACAATCATGTGTTTTGTGTAGTATAATGTGACAAATAATTAATTCTAGGAGAAATTATCATATAAATGGTTGATGTTGGATTTATATACGAATAACCCTTTCCTATTTGAATTTCATGGAATAAATATGTTTGGGAAATATAGTTAAAAGGTAATATGAACCCTTAATGATGTATATTTATCATGGAACATGACCTCTGAAATATTTATGACTTGTAACAGATATAAAAATTGAAAATATAGGTTATAAGAAACATATACCATTGAGTAAGATTTGATGTTGGATATGGCTTTGTGAGGTTGTGTTAGGGTTAACACATAGGATTACCTTCAATGACAGGTTATGACTTTGTTTCGACCCAAAAATGTATAGTATTTCATATAGGGGTAATTATTCTCATTTTTGAGGATTTCAAAATGTGTATATTTTTTGAATTAGAAACACCCAACATACCCCACATCTATGATAGAGGTGATGTTAGAGGAATTCTATCTAAATTAATGCGATCAATGAGGTCTCTTGTCGATGATGCTTGCAAACACACATTGGTCTAGTTGATGGTAGGTTAGGCTCAACACCCACTATTAGGGGAAATTATTTCATAATTTGGGACTCTCTTAATGTTGATATCCATGTTTTCATATCTATCCAGAATAAAAACATAGGACTTTTTACCTCATTTCATAAAGCAGTTACTATCATTCATTGATGTGAAAATCCATACATGTTAAAGGTATCTCATTTGAATGAAAATATATATGTATTACATGTTCTAAATTAGTGGAACTACTTTTATATATTAACGATTCTCCAACAAAATTTAGTATTACTTGTAGATTCAAAATTTTATGGAACTATTGTTAAGATCAACATAGATAGGAACTCTAGAGTTTATTTGCATCTGTGAATGTGGAAGGTGTTCATGATATTAGTATTGTTCCTATTATCTATTCATCTTATATAACTATATAATGTGAATCATAACCCCAAAATTATATTCCACTTAATGAGACTCATATTACCTTTTTTATTATTATAACAATAATCGATACATACATATTAACATCCTCTAGTTTGTATGACTAGGTAAAAAGATCCTAGAAAGTGTTGTTTTTAGACTTAATCCTGAGATTTCAAATATCGGTGGAATTAAAGGGATTGTTTTTATTTGAGTTAGAGTTGACCATATTGGGAATATATTCTTATAAAGATAACTCCCATGAGGTGTATGACTAAATGAGGATGACATGATATGAACTGGGAGGATTATATCCCTCTATGGGAGGGTATGATTTAATCATGAATATATAATGATAGATAGATGATCCACCAAGAATATGGAACCAGTGGATATGGGTAGAAGATTTATGAAATTAGTTTTTTACCATAGAGATGAATCCTATATATCTAATCAATGAATGAATTAATGAACCAGATTTTATATTAAAATATTTTATAGTCATGTAACAAGACTGTGGGGATTAGAGTTTAATTCCATGTTCTGGGGAAGTCTATGCCATTAAATTTTAGAATACATAATATTGAATAGGGCTTATGAATATATGATTATCTAAGATAATTCATTGGATAAAAGGAAATATAAAAAATGACTCACAATAATGTTACCCATTAAGAAATAGGTAATATCGTTGGGAATTTTACTTAAAGAGGACGTCCATTTCAGAGATGTTTCACAAAAATTGTGTGATCAACTAAAATATCAAATCACAAATGATACATGATCGATGAGAGAAAAATTATATAATGGAGTATCAGGAATGTTTCATGGGGTATGAAACTATAGTTTAATGGGGTGACACATATGAGTCCTACATTAATTATTCTACTTCATTTCCACTTATATGAAACTAGATTTTCTATTAGTTATAGATCCATTAATTTTTAGTTTGATTATATTATTAACATATAAAAAAGTTCCTAAAAGATTATGGAAGGTTTTGGGAGTGTCTAAGGGTTCTTTTAATCCAATATTAATAGTTTTTAGTGAAAATAGAGTAGGATGCATCGTTGGTTCGTGGTTATTACTAACCATGAAACCCCAAATAAGAAGAGCATGATTTTATTAAACATGTGAGGGTGGCTTCAAAAGAATGAAAAACATACAATTAGTTTTATATGGGACTCTTATTGGATGATCATAGTATGGAAAATAGTGTAAATAGAATGTGTAAGGGGAGGATCCTAGGGAGTTTACAACCACATGGTTGGGTAATGTTTTAGTAGACTGTGGGACCAACCCTTGGAGCCCTTTAAAAAGTGATAAATTATGATTTCCACATCTTAAATTTAACATTATTTACCATTAATTTCTCTTCCATTCATACAATAAACCACTTTTATCTATGTATATTCTCTTCTCCCTCTCCAAGGTTCCATTTTATCTCCACCACATGAGCTTACAATCAATTGATTCTCATCACGTCGTACACCTCTATGATCGATTTAGACTCCACTACATTATTTTCTCAGTTTGTATCTCCATAGTATATATTATATTTAATTGGTCTAATATTCCCAATTTTCTAGGTGTTTTTAAAGTTCCATAATTTATCACTTTTAAGAAAAAAATGAATATTATACTATATGTTGTATCATATTCCCTTTTAAGGTAGGTGGTTTAGCTCTTTTCTGACAATTTTTTGTTGTATATATTATGTGTCATTGTTAAATTTACTATAAAATGAGTGTGATATACCATTTCATGTAAAAATAATTTAATAAAATGTTAAATCCTTGAATTAGATGCCCTATACATGAATTTTTATCATTGGAGGTGCTCTACATCAATTAAAATCACCCCCTTAGGCTGCATAATATCACATTCCTAAGAATGTTACATCATGTTTTGTAATTAACCCGCCATTGAGGTGTATTATTTGTTACATATAATTATATGACTAAAATGACTAAAATGAAATGATGTGAAACCTCTATATGACCTTAATCCTAGTCGTTGTAACAAAGAAATCTTTTATGGTGTGTTCACTCACCATAAAAATGAAATGGATAATTGATTTAATTGAACAGTGACTAGTACGACCATGTATCCTATCCCTTGTTTAATATTGAAGAATGTATATGGTTATATATAATATTAAGGACAAATATTAATTATTAATATTTAATTATTGATTATGGTAACATATATACTAGTAATTAATAGTGGGCAATGCCCGGAGTGATACATAGAATCTTGTTGTGGATTTCCATGGATGGACTCATGGGATGACAACCAATTTTTAATGCAACTTCTAAGTGAAATACCACAATTGGATTTATTATTATCCATATATTGTGAATTCCCCAACATGGAATATAAGGTTAACTTATTTTTATGGAAATCAAAGGTTTTCCTTCGGTGATTCTCCTTGGTTTTGTATTCATATTACAAACGACATTGGATTATTCATTGATCACCCATCAAGTATCACACTGGGGATACTTAGTACATACTCGCAATGTCTAGGTAGAACTTTGCCCTTATGTTTAATTTTAAATGATACTCATCTACTGATTTCACTTTACCCATAATACTTAAATTCCTTGGAAATAATAGACACTTTTATGATTATCACTATCATAGATTTCCATGATTGTATGCCAAAGGTTCCAATGATATAAATATAAGTGATAATGTAAAGTAGTCATAAAAATATATGACATAATATGAATTATATATTATATAATTTGTATCCCTTGAGGAAACTATAATAATAATTATTATTTCTTTTAGGCCATTGTTATTTATATGTTCACACTTTTCATTATGTATTCACAGACTGGATAGTGAATGTCATTATGTGTGGTGGAATATAGAATATTACTCATAACCTTTTCTGAACTTCGATTGGTATCTAGAAAATCATCATAGATATATGTAGATTCAAAGGGAAGCACCTAGATATATATTCATGTTTCTTTATTCTGGGATAATGTATTGGAGAAGAGGCCAGATCTTCGGCTCATGTTGTTATTAGAGATAATTTTTGATGTTATTTTCTATTTACTATGATATGAATATGTAGTATTCATGATAGCATGTACCACTTTTATTTCCCATTATTGAAAAACATCATGACATGATAGTTTTGGATGTGTAATATAATATTGTTTATTCATCATGTTTTGGATGATTAATTTTTTTTATATTCATTATTCATATAATGATTTACCTAGTTTATCCATTATTTACCATAGTGAACCACTCTAATAATAAGAGAATGGTCTCAAAACCATACCAGCATAGAACCGTACTACTTGGCAATAGCCTATGGTGTACATGGAGGTACTCTTTATGTCTTGTTTCTATCCCGATTCGGTTACTTAGGATTTAATCAGGTTCAGGATGATTCAAGTGGTGTTAATGGTAAATTTTTTTCTAATTTTATTATATTTTCAGATAGTAGTTAATAAACTAGACATTTTTATAATATGGTAATAAGCCATACTATTTAGTATCTAACAGAAATTTGGGGAAAATCTATGATATAACTATGATGCTAATTATTGTTCTGGATTTTTCCTATTGTAGTTGATTTTTTTTTCACCGTGGGGTGACACACATAAATTATGATATTGTGGTATATTATGAATTTTCTTCTTACCCTTGGATTGATAAGGAAATGACTTGATATTTAATGCATCATTCTTGGCTGCAAAATATTTATATTTCATGAAATGTTTTTTTACAAAGTTCATTACCTAAAAAATACTATTTGTGCCTTGATTTTATATTTTTTATTATATCATTTTAGAATGAAAAATGAGAAATATAATTTATTACTAACATGTGCACACCAACAAAAACTAGTTTTTCCTAGATATATCTATGCTGTAACATTACCAAACAAATTACAGTATATTTGAGATACATGACTATGGTTGTACATGCAAAAACATTTTTTTGTTCAATTAGGTTGATGCCAATTTAAATTTATAACGTAGTGCCTCTATAAATTAGGAATGGAGTTCCATATAATCTAACCATCGTATATGGAATATTTACCATTTGAGATTGAATGTAATGGTATATATGAAATTACATGAATATCCAATTATTAATTATAATGAATAGGTATTAATAACCTGGGAATGGTAACTCATTTAACTAGACCACTATATGTGAATATATATATACATAGAGACATATATATATATATATATATATATGCATTTTTAGGAACATTTGATATCTAAAAGTTAAATGAAATGGTTTTCATTAAATGTGGATTTCAAATTCTAACTACATATAATTCTCATCTATATCATTCATTCAATGTTCGATATAAGAGATAAATTTATATGAAAAATAAAACTTGATCGTCACTCGAACTTATCAGTCAGTAGATATGGGTCTCTCTTCAGACATTTCAATATGTTTTATGTTAACTATACATTGATATAGGATCAAGATGTCGGTATTTGACCATTGTATTTGAGTTATTTTTTATATAACCGATTATTTTATCTATGATATTTTCGGTTGTAAAATATGGTATTGAGGAATTCATTTGGAATTATAGAAATATTCCACTGATATAGATTTGGGTCAAACACCAGGAGGGTGACGACGACCGATCTCTGGAGGTGGTTGGACCCATACCCCTGATATTTCCACTAGTATTAAATCCCATAGAACCTATTTTTTTTATATGTTCAGGGAACTAATAGTATCTTATGATTGGATTTGTTTTAGAATGTACAGATTAAGGTGAGAGATCTGTAACCTACCTCATCTATGGATGAATTGACTATGGAGTCCCAATAGCATCACCATGTAACCCATGAAAGGGAATTCTGTCCCCATGATATTGAGTCATGACTAGAGGCCATTTTATCCATATTTTAGAATCTATAGATTCCTATAGAAAAAAATTTATAGATTGAACCAGATACTTATAAAGTTGTTACCAAGAGATGACGGGATGTTTAAACCGATGAAATTGTCATTGGGTTATATTTTAGTGGGATTTATGGACAAAATTAACATATTATTTCATTCCTAATATGTTGAGTGGTGATGGAGACAAATATTTTATTCACCAGGAGTAGGTAACCATACCTTTTTTGAATTAATCTCCACATTTTATTGAGATACTCCATTTCATTCCTCGTCTTCTTAGCTACTAGTTTTTTTATGGGAAGCTGGTTTTAGTATGGGTTTTTGAATTACATATGATCTCAAGTGAATGTATTTTTTTACTATTATCATTGAGATGGTGAACTATAACCACAAATTAGTGTGTAGCATAAGTGTAGAAAATGGTATGGGGCACAATGGTTCAATGCATCTACAACGATGTCGTTCTTTGAGTAGAAAGAATTTTCGTTTTGAGCCTTGTCTTAGAGGTAGTAATAGTTAGAGTTTATAATCATGTCGCCATGTGATATGTCGCCAAATTAGTTCGTCAGGAAAAATGAATCCCCACTATAGTAAGGGCATAATTTAGTGCTAATAATGAGAAATTATTGGTCAGGTTCAACAATTAACACAACCCTTCATCATGTGGATTGTGTTAGGTGGTCTATAATGACTCTATGTTCTAAAGTAGGATCAAGAACTCGAAGTGAGATAGGGAGATAGTGTATCAACGTTAGTACATACTAATGATGTGGATGAGGCTGAGGTAGGCTTTCTTCTTATAAGAAATTCTAGTAGGGTGGGCCTTCTCATTATAGTCTAGTTGTATCTTAGAGACATAGATCATGATAGATATTTGTATTACAACTGATACTCATGGGTTAGATTACAGACCCATCTATAGTTTTAGGTTTGATAATAGTATAATAATCTTTATAATCATCATTGGTTGACACAATCACTTCTCACTCAATTATATTTTTGGAAATCATAAATATTCATTGCTTGAAATTCATCAGTTATATAGAGTGATGAATCTGGATACACTAGTAAGAGTATGGTGAGAATGTTTATTAAAAATCTAGGAGTTTCCCTTTTTAATTTTCAATATAATATTTTATGAAATCTTTTTATCATCTAGATTAAATTAATTGATATCATTTTTGTAGTGGATAGGTTTGTACATTATCACAGAAATATCAATCGTTGTCACTGGGGGGTTTCCTTCTCAGCACCTGAGGACGTAAAATATATTCCCAAAAGATAATATGATATCCATTATAGATGATATGTAGATGAGAATCATGGTAATGGAGGAGTTTTAGATCATATTAATAGTCTTTTCTGGAGTGCTCAAGAAACACATCAAATAGATTTCCCTCCCATGGTGAAATTTTTGAACGAAATTTTTGTTGTTCACATTTCTAGGATACCTCCAGATAGAGAGGTGGATATTACTATAAATATGGTTTTTTAAGAAACAACAATATATATTCATGATTACATGGTAACTCCTATAGTTATTTAGGAACTAAAGATACAATTAGTGGATGTGGAATCCAATAGGTTTTTAAGAACATAGTACATCCCCTCGGAGTTCACCCATGAATTTTTTAATGATTGTATATTTAACCCTTTGATTATTAATGTATTACCATAAATTGAACTAGATTATAATTAATGGCTAATAAAATTTACCTCATATAAATGACCTCTTCGAACAGTGATAACGAGCAATGGTATTTAAAAAAACTGATTTCATGATTTCATTCTGTATGAGTCAAGAAATCGAATATACCTCTCATATCATAATAATGAAGATATGGACATTATTATTATATGGTTTAAACAACTCCTTTTTTAGACCAGTTTAAAAATTCCATGGGTTTTTTTTCTTTTCTTATTTAGTGGATGATATAGACTTTATTATGAAAATTGGATAAAAATTATATGTCTTGGAAAACTAAAAGTTATTTCTTATGATGATCATTAAGTCTCATGAGGTATCTTGAAAATATTGGATGTTTTTTGATGACATCAATATGTGAAAGCTCTAGGTTTTGAAAAGTTATCATGAGGCATAGCGATGGAACATAGTTATTTTAACAATGTAGGCCAACTATGAGACCCCATTTATTGAGTATAACATATAATTTAAACCATATAGGGGGTGAAGAGGCAATAATTATTAGTGCACGGATGCATGGGGTGACCCATAAGAGATATGAATGGTTTACAAATTGGTGTTCACATATTTACCCTCAGTTCCACTCAACTAGTAACTTCACATGGTTAAGCACATGGTTTTTCAAATCATTCTGGTAGACCCTGTGAGGTTCCTATCCCATAGACTGTAGCACAACATTTTTTTCACATAGTTTTCCAAACCATGACAACAACTCATGTAGATTTTAAAATTGTATAAATTTTTATTTCCTAGGATTTTTAAAAAAAATTCCCAACCTTTTACATCCCATCCATGGGAATAACCTTAGCCATGGGTGGGAGTTGTCCCTCATTCCTTTCCTTTAGGAATAGATATATATTCTTTGTCAAAACATAAACTTTTCCCCTATCAGTTGTGTTTGATAGTCTATGGTATTACTATCAATCCCATATTCTCTCTTATTAACATTATTCTCCATAATAAATTCTTAATCTATGGGAGATAATTCACTATATATTCATGAATGTTGATGATTTATATAACTTCTACCATTCTATATGGAATCAATGATAGATATTTTGTGGGTGTTCCATCCTATTCATGAGGTAGGTGGACCAATTTCCATTCCCATAATGATTCATCATTTATAATTAATTACATGGTTTGTCACACTATAATTTATATATATTTCTACTAAAACATGGAATACATTAAATTTAATTGTTCAGACCACAACCTTGTTTCCCCTTAGTCCCTATACATTGTTGGAGGTCGATGACCTCAAATTAAACTGCATATTAAGGTGAGATTATTTACATAATCCTTTTTACAATTATTTTAATTTTGTATCCTCTGCATGACTGTGTTTATAAATTCATAAATAAATTCAAATGGGTTAGGTAATCCACTAGTTCAATGGTAAACTGCTTATTGTTTTTTCATTTATGACATGAACAATATTATTAATCCATTTGATTTAAATTTATTAATGAAATATTTCTTATTGAATTATAATATGGAGTTATTAAGTACATTAACTCTTATTTCACCTTATTTGAAATAATTTGTGGCAGCCTAGGGACATAGATATCACTATTTCCTAAAACTGAATGGGTAATGATTTAGGCACTTCCTTAATGAAACACAAATTTCCTATTTGTGCAACACTCTAGACATGATCATAGGCTATTTGAAATTAATTTTTCCATGAGTGGTAATTGGGTTTCCTTATTGTGGAATGCTATGGATAGGCTCATCGATCAATACAATTATATTTCGCCTTTTGTGATACATAGGATTACTTGTTACAAAATTTCATAGATGGGATAAATCACTAGATGTTTCCCATGATATGATTAATACATGGTATTCCACTTTATGATACATCAAGTATGGGATCTTAGGGAAATGGAATGTTATGTGTGACACCAGGGTTTTTTCTTTACAGAACGTCAAATATAACCCTATAGAATATACATAATTACATTACTCATTATGAGTGATACATTATTTGTAATTTATGGAAATACATTGATAATATGATTGAAAAAATGAGTTCTATCATTAGTTTTTAATATTTCATATGGATAATGGAACCCCCCTCATGATGTTTGGAACAATATTTGGTGGATGCATGAGATTTTGACCATGGGTACTAGGACTACATTATTTTTTACAAATTTAATATTATGTGGATGACTTGTATTATCACTAGTTAATCTATATATATATAAATTAATTAGATTATGTATATTATTATATATATTTATATATATTAATGTTGTCTTCTCTAGTGATATTTCATCTTGGGCCGAAGCAAGTAAGGTTGGCCAGGTGTCGTCTAGGAACCTGAGTCCTTCTTGTTTACTTTTATTTATTTATTTTACATTTTATATACCTCTATTGAAATTGTATTATATAAATATTATAGAATATGCAATAGAAACCATTGATGGTTTCTTACTGGTAATATCCCATAACCTATTTGGGTTACTTTTTACTTGGGTACTTGAACATACAATTGGATTGCATGATTGGGTTTCTCAATTATGATTTATTGTGCAATCATTCAAAAATATTATGGAGTAAAATATAAAAGGACTAAGGATATGATAATGATTATACTTGAAATATCAACTGGGTCATTTATTTATTTACTTCTATTTTTATTCTAAAATTTCTTTGTGTTTAAATGTCTATATTTATGCTAGATCATATTCATGTATGATCATCTATATTTATTATTGATTGTCAGTTATTATTCTATTTCACTACCCACATTTATTACTGTTGTTTACATACTTTTAATATAGATATTGGGGATATTGTCTCCCATTTTTAATACATTCATACCCTATCTACTATATGGAATCCTCTCATATATAGGGAGCCTTTACTGAGGCCTAGTGGAAAACAAGCTCAGGATACCATTTTAGTGGAATCCAGGCATGGATGCTTCTAAGGATATTGGATATTAATTTCCTTCATTTTATAATTTTGGTGCTGTATATAGGAGAAAAATAATGTGACGTATCTTATAATATATCTCATATCTAGTTCATCCAAACCCTGTAATATGGGAAATATCTAGCTGTCAAGGATAATACTATTTTTCTATATTACAGTTGATTATAATTTCAAATTGGATGATTGTTTTACTTGGAGTAGTAATTAATTTATTGATTTATTGATTTCATTTTTTGATTATCTTGATATTTAAAGGAATTAAAACTACATGTATCATATTAGGAATGTACTGATTCACATGCCCTACATTTGACTTTCCATGTAGACCACATTATAGTTGGTATTTTGTAAGATGATTTTTATTACATGCATGTATGAATTATCTATATGATCATTTATATGTCATTATTAATTTAATTCGTATACTTATTCCATATAATTTTATTTTTGGTTATAAATTTGTAATATGACTGGCTAAATAAAATGAAAGCATCATCCTAAAGAGAGTTTTCTTACTTATCTTGATGGTGGAATTATTTTTAACCAACCGATATGGATTTGAATGATCCATGGACATTAGTTTTAGGATATGGAACATTAATTTTTTTGATTTAATGGATTCAAAATTTTAAATTTATAAATTGATTTGGTGATTTATAATTTTTGGTATGGTGAAACATATATTCCAACAATATCGTATAGAATTGACAAATTTTTAAATTGAATGTTCTATTCAAGTGATAATTGAATGGGATCCTATTGTCCAATTCATGATGTATATGAATTTATAAATTTGGAAATGTCTACCCATTCAATTGAAACACTATATATGAAATATTTTAATCTGAGACCACATATAAAAAACCATCGATAGTTACATGAATTTTAGTTATAAATAGAAATGAAAGTAACATTATAATAGGGGAATGGTAACACATATAACTAAACCATGATTCATATATGTATATTATAAATATAATTTCTCATAAAAAATTCTTTACCATATGAATGGTAGTTCAAATTGTATGGGCATGACAACCCATCAGACTAAATCCTTAGATGCACAACTAGATCCATGTAGGTATGTTTGGGAATGTTCCTTGTGAGATTAATTAGACTGAAACATTGTAGTACTTTATTGGTTCGCATCATATGTGATGAACCCATAAAATGTGATTGACATTTAAATAATATTAACTAGTATAGGTTCTATTAATTTGAATGAATATTGACCTAGAGTGACCCTTATAGAATTCATTACTTATTTTATGAATTCATAATTAAAAACAATGACGGTTTGTATGTGACAACAAGGTAGACATATAATTTTTATAAAACTGATTATATGATATTCTATATAAACAAATTATGTAATATTACACGGTCTGGGCCCTTAGGTAATGGAATATCCACAATATATTTTTGGTATATATTATTCTGGGGCTCTATTTTATTAAAATTATTATTACAAAAAAAAGTTTATTTTCATCTTTAGATGAGAAATTAAGAATATTAATTAAAGGGAAAATTTTGGAAGAAAATTAAATAAAATAAATAGTTATTTGGAAATTGGGAGATAATTTATCAAATGATTCATGAAATTATCTGTGGGATGTGAGTGGTACAATTTCTCTAACAACTAGTACATGATGTCCTCGGTATTTTAATTATTTTAAATATTGAAATGAATGAGAAAAATAAAATTATATAAGAACAAATCTTTTAGAGTTTCTTGTTGTATGAACCCCCAATTAAGGGGTTACTTTTAAATGTTTTCTTGAGATTTTACTCGAGTGGTAATGAGACAGTTTCCAGGGAACTGGGATAACTTCTTCTTAGGCTATATTAATCATAGATGTTAAGAGATATTGCCTAGTGATATTTTTCGGAATGATATTTTATTAGTTTTTATTCCATGTTTATATAAGGAGCTGTCCCACTTATGTTATATCCTTTCAATCATAAATATTTGATAAATTATCACTTTCAATTTTTAGAAGATTGGTTCCATTAAGGTTCCAATTCTCTATATTAGAACGGATGATGATGAATGGAAAAACCTCAGTAGATAGATTTTTTTTGTTAAGTTGAAATTTGAGGGGTTATTTTCATATTTGAGTACCAATAAGTTGCATATAATTATTTTTTCTATTATTTTTTATCAACTAAGTGGGATCCACCCAATTTGGATTCATTTTAATAAAATAAAGAATGGTTTTTTGATGTTTATAAATTAATGATGTAATGTCTATGATGATATATTTTGTCCCTTTTAGAATAATTAATTATCCACCTGTTTTAGTTTAACTTTTTCTTAAATTGGGTGGATAGGTATTCTTGATGTCGTGTAATGGATAACCTAGTTTTTTTTTTCTTGTTCAAGAGGCCTTAGGGATAGGTGCAAGGACCTATACATCCTCACATAGACATAGACTCGAGTAGGAAAATGATGTAGTTTTGTTATGGAAAACCTATGGTAAGGTTTGGTCTGGGACTATGATTTAATTTTTCTATAAGATTCATTTTACACCCTTTTCAAAACCAATGCATGTAATCTTATTGAGTCATTCTATTTAGGAATGTTAATGTATTTTACTCTAAAAAGATACATGAGTAAATATTTATAAAAAATGTATTCATTTTTTACAACTATTTTGGTACCTAGAATGGTTAACCCATGATTACACTATTAAAGATTCATTTTCTGAAATGTTGACAAGAGGTGGGAGGCCATTTTCTAAACCAAGAAATAGGTAATATTCCATTTTTTGGAAGGGAGTTCCAAGGGAATTCCTAGAATGATTGAAAATGATGTTTCATGGAGAATAACCACCATGACCTTTTTTAATGGGAAACTAATAGATGCGTGATTTGGTTTTTTGAACTGGGTGGCATTGTATGTACACCCACTATGTTTGGTATACTTAGCTCAAACCTGATACATGTGACAATTGTTTAAATATTAAAGTCAGTGAGCTACCGAGTAATATTTGTTTATCAATAATTTCTAATCAAACAATTTTGTGAATGGGGACCCAAATATTATGGTATACTTAATGGATGTTTCCATAAAGAGGGATAAACATGATTTTCCCAAGAGACACATTTTCAAGAGATCTTTTTTTAGGCATTGAAATAATATGTGTGGCCAAATGAATTGAGTGTGTCTTAGGGGGAGCTATAAATGCCTATTGATCAATTTATGTGTTATTATAGTAAAGATGTGACCATTCCCCTTATATTTATAAATCCTTGAACATGTTGAGAGAGCATTGACTATGTAATGAGATACCTATTTGAATAGAAGTTGTGGTTTGAAAAAATAACTTTATGTGGGTTACACCGAAGGTGTTGTTTTATGACAATCCAAATGGTTCATAGTACACAATTGGTTGTTTCAAGGTGATTACCATCAATTTGTTTTTTATAACATACTATTCTCAGAAATGGGTGATGTGTGATGGGTGACATTATATATCCCTTTGTAATGATCTAGTTTAAGGAAATGCTAGTAATATTTCTATGAGGGACATGTCCTTGGTTATGGTGTGCATTGTTTAATTCGTTGATATGATGAAAAGTAGAATCCTGGTGTTGGGAATAAGAAATCAGTTGCTGGGGTTGATCCTAAGGATTAAGAGATCATTGGAACATGAGATTGGTTATGTGATAGTAATTTTGGACATTGAATTCCATTAATTATATGATGAATGTAATGTTAGGAAGCCACAATAAATTATAGGATCTTTTTATTTATAGATTTTTATTAAATAGAAATGTGAGGATTGAACCCATTGTAACTTATTAAAATCCATGTATTCTAGACTAGGATAGTGTCAGTATTGGAGCTAAATGATCTTGAAATTTTTTATCATGAGCTAGTTTGGATAGGTGACATCACTGGAAGATGGTTACAAACATCGGCGAGAATTCTCACACTGATTATTGTATGTCTTGGTACAATGATTTGAAATATAAATTTGACAAACACATTGATCATAAGAGATGGGAATATTCTAAACACTAAACTAGAGGCTATTAAACATGTTCACCATCAAATAGATGGATCTTAATTATGTGGAAATCATATTGGGAATTTTATAAGTATGATAAGGGTTTATCATAAATGGTCGATATGGGATTTTCATAGAAAAACCAATTTGACCAGTATGAGGTCAATCTAATGGATTTAAATCATTATAATAAAATTGAGAATCTGAGAGGTTTTTTAAGGCGTGATTGGGTGTTTCATTTGGAAATAATGCCTCTATTTTCGGTATAACAATAATAGATTTATTCTATTGGAATTCTGATGGTTTATGTATTGTATCTCATAATTGGTCTTTCCAAATATAAGACCTATGGTTAAATCTCTTTATAAAACTTGATGGAAGATATGAAAAAAATATTATGTATCTAGTTGGACTAGCTTTGGTAGGATTTTCCATGACGTTTATTTAGAGGCTCAACATTGGATAGAGTTTTTGGAGACTAAAAAACATATGTTCAAAATGATTCTTGTAAATTCGTTGGGAGGCTAGAAACACAACTTTGTTGTTTGAGAAGAAATGAAAAAATATTTTAGGTAAGATTTTTTTTTTTTTTTACTCCAACTTTCAGTGATGAGTAATTTTCATGTGGGGAGATTGTAACATATTATTTTTTGTAATGGGATTAAAATTCATTGAGATTTTTATCTTTTCACATTTTGTGGATGAGATGGATTTTATGTTGAGATTCAGAGCGTGAAATTGGATTTTGGAACACTTCATTATGTTGTTTTGGATAACGTTTGTGTTTGGGGGGGCTTCATGTATTTTTGGAATAATTTTAGAGGAATTTGGATATGTTATAACATGTTTTGGGGAAGGAAACATGGGGCACATATTTGGCTCATAATTAGTTTTACAGTTTCATTCTGTTGTTGTAAACGATTTAAGGAGGAGAAATTTTTTTTAAGACATGAATGGGGACCCAAGAGGTGATGTGGCTAATTGATGGTGTGCATGGGGTGACCCACAAGAGATATGAATGCTTTTGAAAATAATACTCTTATTCACACTCGTTTTTAAACATAACTAGTAGTTATACATGGTTAGGTGCATGGTTGGTCATCTTATGTGGCTAGACCATGCAAGGTGCATGTACCATGTATAGTGGCATCTCATGTTTGGGGAACTATTTTACAAAATATGCATCCAAATCATGAGTATTATTTAAATGGGAAAATAAAAATATTCCCTATGTTTTATTAAATGGATTTCACCATTTTTCATTCCTAGCCACACAAAACACCTCTCCCATGCCTGGGACATCTCACTCCACCTCTCCACTAGGAAGGGAGAGATATCATCCATCTGGACTTATAATTGGACACTATCAATTGTATTGAATATACCAAATTATTTATATCAGTACTATTGAATAATGTCTTCATGTGTATTTAAATATGGAATCCTAAATTTTTGGATGTCAATTCACAATATTTTTAGGGTGTGACAATTCATACGATTTCTCCCATTCCATCTTGAATCGAATCCCGAAATTGGATCAATGGACCATAATAAGCTTGAGGTAGGGGGTTTTGATTCTTTTCCCTTATTTATTAATGACATATAATTAATTTGGGCATCCCTCACATCATATATTTTTTTCATTTCTCCTAAAACACATATTAAATTAAATTATTTATGTAGGCAATAATATCATTTTCCCTTTGAAAATTTAAATGGTTGGAGGTCCAAAACCATAGTAGAAATCACTTTTTAAGTTGATTTTGATTACATACACCTTGTACCATTTTTCGATAAGGATTTAACATCCCCTTATGTGTTTTATTAATTATATAAATCAATAAAAATGTGAAAGGTAAACCACGTTACCTTGGTTATTTTCCTATTTCATTACATTGAAACTTGACCAATCTTATTAATTAAATTGAATGAAATTTAGTATTGAAACATTTCATGATGAAATATATTATGGAATTTTATTATAAATGACCTATTAATTATTCACATTTTAAATATTTAGTGGCATTTTTATTGACATGGTTGTCTCTATTACATAAAATTAAATAGATAATGAATTATGTGGACCATTATTGATACTCATGTTCCTACTTTTCAGAATGCCTTGGGTGGGCATATAGGCTATTTTAAATTAATTTTTCCATGAGTGGTACTTGGGAATCATTTTTACAAAACTCCATGTATGGGATCAAAGGTCACTTGAATTATATTATATATTGAGTGATAATTTGGATTCCATAGAATAGAAATACATTAAAGGGATCATAGTTTAGATATATCCCACACATTTCTTGATACTAGGGTATCCTCTTTATATAATTACATGGATGACCTCATAGGGTAATGGATTGTTTAGTGAGATTTCATGTTTTCCTCCTCATATAATTCCATGGAAGTGATCATTGAATAAATGGAATTATGTTACTCCTTAATATAAACATTGGTTCCTCTTCTGAAAGATTATAGTACAGGACCAAATGTCAAATGTGTTTTATAATTCTTGTTTATTATTAAATTTAACAAATTCAATCCCTATATAGGATGTATAGAATAATATTCTATAGATGGATGGGCTTATGACCAAGGGTCCTTGGACAACTTTATTATTATCAACTTCACTACTATGTGGATTCCATGGATCATCACCAGTGAATGCATATAATTTAATATATATGTTTATATATGTATATATATATATGTATGTATATATATACATGTGGTCTTGTTCATAGATATTTTTATTTTTGATAAAGAAGGTTTGGTTGGCCAGGTGTTGCCGAGGAACCTCAGTAGGAATTTTTTTATTATATTTATTTTTTTCCTTTTTATATACCTACTCACTAAATTATTTTATATACATGGACTCTATTATAAACTTCACACCATTATTGGTGGCCTATTGAGTATATATCACACTCTATTTGTGTCTGTTTTTCACTGAGGTAAATGAACACACCAAATTATTCTAGGATCAGGTTCATGTATTGGGATTTATTCAAGTTATCTTTATGGTGTTGGATATAGTATGTGAGTATAGGAATGAGACCTTTCTTATTAATCAACTATATATAGATGATTTTTCTATTATTTATTTAATTCTACTTTGATTATCACCATGTACTATGTATACCTTTTTTAATTTATGCCATGGAATGTTATTACATGATCATCATTGTTTATTATTGATGGTAATACATTATTTAATTCTACTACCCTAATTTATTTTTATTTTTATATATTTTACTTATGATCAAGAGTGTGTAATATCCCCCACTATACCACCTTTATACTCTCTCTGCAAGTTGGAATCTTGTGGTGTATAGGGAGGTACACATGATGTATAGTAGACAACTGGTTGGGGGAATAATTTTAGTGGCTGAATGGTTAGGAAACTGCAACGGTAATGTCCTTAGTTCTAAAAAAATTCCACTAGAATTAATGGACATGATGAATTGGATTTTATATCAATCCCCATAATCATCAATTGTGGTTTTCAGGGTTAATATATTTGTATATTGACAAACTCATAGTGATCATTCCAACCATCTTGAATTCATATTGAATAAATATGATACCATAGTTTGTATACGAATCACAAAAAATTACACTTTTATATTGAATATATTAACTTTTTAGGACACATTATCTTAGAGTAAGGAGTTTCTATTAGACCAGAGGTGGTGTGAGCTATGGTTTATATATAATAACGCAATAATTTCCACTAAATAAGATTTTTTAGGGATAAATATATATTAAAGGAGTTTTATCATGTAATTATTATGCCTTGATACACTACATTCATGATTGAAAAAGATAGATATAAAATATTCATGGTTATAGTCTTGTAAAGAATCATTTCAATAAATGAAAAGATTACTAACTTTATCACTAAACTTGAACTCTACTAAGAATTGAAAAGGCTAGATAACATATTAGGATGCATGTAACGCCCCGAACCCAGTTACCCAGAGTCGGTGCATTATTACATAACATTGGCATGATCACAAGAAAGATCAAATCTCGAAAGACCGATTGGTTTAGTAGCCTTGGAAACACTAGATATATTCATAAGTTTTACATTACATCATAAAATGAAAAACTACTACAACAACATAATGTTTCCACAGTCCACACTGTAATCCCCTCATAATATCCCTGCAGGTCATTCATAACTTACATCTTCACATCCTGGGAAAAATAAAACATAGAAAAGGGGTGAGCTCAAATGCCCAGTAAGGATAACAATATAGCGGAACATTCAAAAATAAGCATAAACATTTAAGGCAATGAATTACTAAAACAAAAGCCTTTTAAAATTGAACTTCAACATAGTCTGGCAAAAGTAAAATGAAATAATGCCATTTACTTATTCACATGGATATTCTACTAATCGAATAATCACATGCAAAATTCAATAACCACTTTCATAATGTTGGAATGCATAATGCCAGACTATCATAACCACATAGCCAAGGCCTCGTGCCAAGACTAAAAATAAGATTTTGCCAAGGCCTTGTGCCAAGACACTAGTTCGTCTCATGAGACCTACCGATGTATCGTGGAGCTAGAGTGGGCTCCACCAGTCACATATTAAGTCCAATGCATTCCCATATGAAAAGGTTTAAACATAACATAAACATTCGTATTAAAACTAGCATACGAAATGTCAATACATTCACCATAAACCATGAATGGTATATAAAAAATAGCACATCCATAGTCAAACATATCACAAAACCTTCAATACAATATAAAAGTTTTGTATCATAATATATCATCCTCAAATAAGCGTAAAATCCATTAAAAGATGTTGACATAGATGAAATCAAAACTCTTTTTAAAGAAATATCTCTTTCTATTTTGAAATCATTTAAGAGACATATATCTATAAAATAAAACATTTTCTTTGAAAATATTTTTATAAGCTTGTAAGGGAAGCTTTGACGATTTTATAACGGCGGAAAATAACCGCACCCGCCGTATAAGTTAAAGAAAACATTCTTATCTTAATTCTGTCGAAAAGGTTAAAAAGGACCTTGTTTTGAAATCGAAGGAAATATTCCTCTTATAAAAAGTCAAACAAGGGTATAAATGACTTTAACCCATGTTCTTGTAAATAATAAAAATGTTTTGAAATACATTATTAAGAAACATGGATGTGGATGATAAAGAGATCCCAGTAGATTATTACGTATAAACAACCTCGGTAAATGAAGAGATTGTGAAATAACCCTTACCTTGTAATTTTCCTTTGTTGGGGTAGGTTAAACTCCTGTATAATGGTGAAATAATTGTTATTAAATTATACAAGAATCATATACATTAATATGATATCATATATGATCTTTTAACATTGCTTTATTAATAATATCTTAGTATTATCATCGTTTTGGGTGATAATCGATTCGTTCTTCTTAAATGTTTGGTTACGTAAGACAAGTTTGTAATTTATAGATTATATCTTATTCATAATCAGAATGATATTAACATTATTTTTAACCCTAAAATGAGAATAAGACTTGAATGGATACGATGGAGAATGAATCTCATCGCGTTCGTGGAGACGGTAGTCCGTACGTACGCACGAACGCTACTTCCATTTAATTTTTATATTAAAAGAATCGAATCAAAATGATACATAGGTATATTACTATACCAGTATAATATAATATTTTATATATGTTACTTATGTTCATTAACACCATCCCTTATACGTTCCATGTGTGGTATGAACGAGTCATATCATTTTAAGGGGGCGGTAGTCCGCACTTCCTCAAATGAAATTATCGTATGTATATACAACTTGAAACGAATAATGGTATGAAATAAAATGGAATTACAGAAGCTTATATATAAAATATATATCATTAATATCATATTTAATTACAGTTCCATCATAATGGCCACCATGAGAGGCGGTAAGATGTATTTGAACAATCATCGTTTCGTGAGGCGTTAGTTTGCCATCCACAGAAACATTATGTTCATCATCCATTTGATGGAGTTGTGTGTATGTGTAGTTTTAATCCTTCTTATAACAACATCCTAGTATATTTTGGATACTGGTGTTGTTACAAAAGAAAGGAAATAAAAAGAGTTTGGGGGTTGGAGAAGCAAAATAAATGAAAATAATTTAAGAGAAATCGTTACCTTTAATTTAGGTAACTCACTTTGGTTGGAACCAAAGGACTTCTCGAAATGCTTTCTTCCTAAGGGGAAGCTTCAAGGAGGAGGATAGGGATGTGGGGAGCGTATTTGGGCAGGGTTTGGACGATCCAAGTGGCTTGAGAGGTGTGAGGAATGAGTAGAAGTGGTCTCCTTTTATAAGGGAGAGGAGGGGCTCTTTAGGAAAGAGTGAAAGTATTACTTTATAATATAATTATATTCGGTTTATAATGGTCCAAAAATCATTGAGGTCGAAGATAAGATGACTCATATTCTAAATAACATCAACCAATAAGAATTGGACAGGTTTTAGATAATATTTTAATCATTATAATCTTATTTATTTAAATGATTTATTAATGAGGTAAACATTGCATCATTATTGTGTCATTAATAATTTAAATTATTTGATGTCTAAAAATTATAAATAAAATATAATTATGTAGGAAATCGTTTTATCTTTCTAATGATTATTTATAATAGAAAATCCAACATGTATAACCCTATGTAAAAATTGTTCTTCTAAAAGATGTAAGCTTATGCCATTTTTATTTTTATTTTATCTTTATTAATATAATGTGTCCCTACCACATAGAAGTGGCTCCAAGGGGTCCTCAAATCGACCCACGGATGCCCATGGTCGGGTATGTATCCACCAATAAGGTTAGGACACGTTTTAGGGTAATTTTGTATTATTATAATATTATTTGTTAACCCTTATTTACCGGATTTACCCTTTAACCATGGTAAATAAAATATTTACTGCAGTAATTATTCAAAATGTGTAAAAATAAAAGTTAACTATTTACATAATTTGGACATCCTGATTCCAAATATGTAATCCATTTTTCCAAATTCAAAACACAGAAGTGGCAGAAATTAATTTAAAATTAATTCCCGTTGTTAAAATAAAAAACGTGTTTTTAAGAGATAATAACTATCAAAAGATTGACACTTGTTTATGTCTGGTTTAATTGTGAAATTATGTCCAATGACAAACATTAAATTAAATGGTAAAAATATATTCTAAATGTACTTTAAAACCACTCAAATTCATAATTTATCAATATTAATTATTTTGATTAAAAAAGTTTTTTTTTATTAAAATTTAGTAATTTTCACTATTCATCAAAATATAAAAGTTATCCGAAAAGTACCAAAATTTCACCCTAGGATAATTTCGATATTCCGAATCCAAAAATGAAGTCCATTTTGAAATATAAAATATATATGATTTCAAAAATTAGGTATTACTATTCACAACGGCTAGTTTAATTAGTTGTGGTGTGTGTTAGAACTCGAGGTTGCGTACAACACACGTTATCGCATTATTCAAAGAGAAGCGTACTGTAGAAGCTTGGGATGTTTCATTTTAAATTTTTGATGTCCCCATTTAGTCAAAAAGTTCAAAATATAGTATTTAAAAATGGTTCACTATTAAAAGTTGATAAAAGTGCAATACTGAAAATGAATTTGTTCTTGAATTATATCTAAGAAACTCATAATATGGATTCTAAAATTATAAGGATTACATAAACATTAAAATTTATCCAATACTATTCATAACCTCTTTTGAATGGCTTTTTTGGTAAGTCATGGTGTAATTGAAATCAGTGTTGCGTGTAATGAAAGTTATTGAATTATTTGGAAGAAATAACACACTATAAAATCTTGGGGTGTTACATTCTCCCCTCCTTCAATAAATTGCGTCCTCGCAATTTGAAATTGTTTTTCGAAAATAAAAGGTTGAAAATAGAAAATATCTTTGTGGGAAAACCCACATCGGAAATTGGGTTACTAAAATTTAGTCTTAATATGAGGAAAAGAGAAATGAAAGGGTCGCCACCAAATTATGTTCTCGATTAGGAGAACATTGGTGGCAATTAGAGACATATAATTGGAGGAAAAATGTAAATATTTATAGGTAGTGATTGAGGTCATCAATCACAAACAAGTATAAACTTGAGGTCCTTAAACTCATCAATCTATGATGATTTGAAGTACCATCGGTTCAACAAAACATAGGGTATTGGGATAACACATTTTTGACGTTTCAAAATATCTTAGTTGAAATCCCACATCGAAAAATGAATTAATGAGGCCTCTATTTAAAATAAAGAGTGGAAAGTATGAAGATTACAGAAAATAACACATACTAGGGTTCCATGTAGGAAAATATGGATATGGAGGAGAAATCTAACCATCAATTATCTGATGGAGAGTGGTAGATAACATGGCTATGAAAAGGCCAACAATCCCAAAGCCATAAATTAGTGATGATTTACGGTACCATCTAGGACAACATTTTTGTTATAAGTTTCTTTTCTTAATATTGAGGAATTTATTTATGAGATTTGCTAAGGTCATAAGGATATATACTTACTTTATAATTTGAGTTTTATCCATTAATAAATTTCTACCACAAACTCATCTTTCACTCTAAAAGATAATAGAATGTAAAAAAAAATTCTATTTACACTATTCGTATAGGGTTCCAAAATAAATGAATTTATAATTCATCTACAAGATCTTTTAATAAAAACTACATTATTTAATCCAGGACATCTCGTATGCCAGTGGTAGGTGATACACCCTTGTCGCCCTTCGGTTGCGGGTTCAAGTCTCGCAGCCATGCCGGACGCGACGGGTTGCCGCCCGACCTCCGGGTTGTCCTTTTATGGCAATCCAAAATAATCCAAACTAGAACTATCCAAAATACTTCTGTCCAAACTCACAGTCCAACATTTATAAGGAAGGTAAACATAATATAGATCCTTTTTACCCCGTAATATCATATGAATACCTTTATCATGTATTACCATATTCCTTATTGATTACATTCATGCTCCCTTATTCCCTATAGAATGCTGGATATACTTTATTAATCCAAAAATGTTTTAAACCCCAACAATGATGGAATATACAAATCATTAATCAGTTCCAAGGTATTCAATATAATTTATCCAAAACAATCACATATTATTCCAAAATCACTACCTCAGTATCAGAACTATATTATGATTTATCATTCTCTCAACCATATATTTTCCAAAAATTTAGCCTTCTATTGACTCACTTTTCATTTTTCCACACAATCTCAAGTCCTTAATGAAATAGTACTGCAGTACAATCCTTATATACTCCATAATTATTATAAAAAGTACATTGTTGATACAACACTCAATTGACATAATCAATATAAGAACTCTAATCATTCCTCTTCATCTGTGGTAGTATCATAACTTGATTATTATCCAATAACATCATTTGCGGCATAGTCTGATGACTGGTACATAGGTTCGCGTAGTGTCCAAACTCCTTGAAAATGAAGCATTGTACATTTAAAACCATTTTCTTACCCTTGCAGTCACGTACTTTGTGCCCTTTTCCTCCACACTTATAACAAACTCCAATTCCTTTCAGGAAAGTTCCAGGGTGTTTCTTTCCACAGTTACCACATATGGGAAAATTCTTCTTTTCCTTCTTCCCTTTATCCATCTTTCTCTCTTCCATCCTTTTCTTCTCTTGCTTCCCTTCAAAGCCATAGAACTCAGTAAACTCTTTACATATCTTATCAACACATGATATTATTTCTTCATATGATGATAATACATGAGAGACTATTTCTCTTATAAATTCTAGCTTAAGACCATGAAAGATATGATCTTTCCTTCTCTTTGGATCATGTGCATTTCTGGAGTTCTCATTCCTTCTACTGGGCGCCATTTCTAAACAATGGCATACACTAGATCAGTTTATGAATCAAAATACATAATCCCATACTTATAAAACACATAACATAAATTGAACTATTTATGGATATAATCCATAATTATAAAAATGTCTCCTTTGAGGATGTATATACTCATAAACCCTTCATAATGATTTGAAATGAAAATGAGAGTTATCCTAAGCATATCCCCCGGGAGTGTCGTAACCAAGAGTGCAGTAAGGCCCGTTGTCGTGCACCAGTTCCCGTTCGAGTCTAGCTCAAAGCGGTGTTTTCGGGTTTTATCCCTAGGTACATCTGTGCCAGAGCCGCCTCTACCTGCTCGTATCCAGACATGGATGTATTGCTCGGAAAACTCACAAAATCTCTACAATACCAAAATTCTAGGAAGTTCTTCTACACTAATCCTCAAAGTTCATCTTAGGTCTACGTGCTCTAATCAGAGTTTATCTAAATCTAGCTTCCAAGGTTTGTACTAAACTTCCTCTAATACCAACTGTAACGCCCCGACCCCAGTTACCCAGAGTCGGTGCATTATTACATAACATTGGCATGATCACAAGAAAGATCAAATCTCGAAAGACCGATTGGTTTAGTAGACTTGGAAACACTAGATATATTCATGAGTTTTACATTACATCATAAAATGAAAAACTACTACAACAACATAATGTTTCCACAGTCCACACTATAATCCCCTCATAATATCCCTGCAAGTCATTCATAACTTACATCTTCACATCCTGGGAAAAATAAAACATAGAAAAGGGGTGAGCTCAAACGCTCAGTAAGGATAACAATATAGCGGAACATTCAAAAATAAGCATAAACATTTAAGGCAATGAATTACTAAAACAAAAGTCTTTTAAACTTGAACTTCAACATAGTATGGCAAAAGTAAAATGAAATAATGCCATTTACTTATTCACATGGATATTCTACTAATCGAATAATCACATGCAAAAATCAATAACCACTTTCATAATGTTGGAATGCATAATGCCAGACTATCATAACCACATAGCCAAGGCCTCGTGCCAAGACTACAAATACGATTTTTCCAAAGCCTTGTGCCAAGACACTAGTTTGTCTCATGAGACCTACTGATGCATCGAGGAGCTATAGCGGGCTCCACCCGTCACATATTAAGTCCAATGCATTCCCATATGATAAGGTTTAAACATAACATAAACATTCGTATTAAAACTAGCATACGAAATGTCAATACTTTCACCATAAACCATGAATGGTATATAAAAAATAGCACATCCATAGTCAAACATATCACAAAACCTTCAATAAAATATAAAAGTTTTGTATCATAATATATCATCCTCAAATAAGCGTAAAATCCATTAAAGGATGTTGACATAGATGAAATCAAAACTCTTTTTAAAGAAATATCTCCTTCTATTTTGAAATCATTTAAGAGACATATATCTATAAAATAAAACATTTTCTTTGAAAATATTATTATAAGCTTGTAAGGGAAGCTTTGAAGATTTTATAACGGCAGAAAATAACCGCACCCGCCGTATAAGTTAAAGAAAACATTCTTATCTTAATTCTGTCGAAAAGGTTAAAAAGGACCTTGTTTTGAAAACGACGGAAAGATTCCACTTATAAAAAGTCAAACAAGGGTATAAATGACTTTAACCCATGTTCTTGTAAATAATAAAAATGTTTTGAAATACATTATTAAGAAACATGGATGTGGATGATAAAGAGATCCCAGTAGATTATTACGTATAAACAACCTCGGAAAATGAAGAGATTGTGAAATAACCCTTACCTAGAACTTTTCTTTTGTTGGGGTAGGTTAACCTCCTGTATAATGGTGAAATAATTGTTATTAAATTATACAATAATCATATACATTAATATGATATCATATATGATCTTTTAACATTGCTTTATTAATAATATCTTAGTATTATCGTCGTTTCGGGTGATAATCGATTCGTTCTTCTTAAATGTTTGGTTACGTAAGACATGTTTGTAATGGATAGATTATATCATATTCATAATCAGAATGATATTAACATTATTTTTAACCCTAAAATGAGAATAAGACTTGAATGGATACGATGGAGAATGAATCTCATCGCATTCGTGGAGACGGTAGTCCGTACGTACGCACAAACGCTACTTCCATTTAATTTTTATTTTAAAAGAATCAAATCCAAATGATACATAGGTATATTACTATTCCAGTATAATATAATATTTTATATATTTTACTTAAGTTCATTAACACCATCCCTTATATGTTCCATGTGTGGTATGAACGAGTCATATCATTTTAAGGGGGCGGTAGTCCGCACTTTCTCAAATGAAATTATCGTATGTATATACAACATGAAACGAATAATGGTATGAAATAAAATGGAATTAAAGAAGATTATATATAAAATATATATCATTAATATCATATTTAATTACAGTTCCATCATAATGGCCACCATGAGAGGCGGTAAGATGTATTTGAACAATCATCGTTTCGTGAGGCGTTAGTTTTCCATCCACAGAAACATTATGTTCATCATCCATTAGATGGAGTTGTGTGTATGTGTAGTTTGAATCCTTCTTATAACAACATCCTAGTATATTGTGGATACTGGTGTTGTTACAAAAGAAAGGAAATAAAAAGATTTTGGGGGTTGGAGAAGCAAAATAAATGAAAATAATTTAAGAGAAATCGTTACCTTTAATTTAGGTAACTCACTTTGGTTGGAACCAAAGGACTTCTTGAAATGCTTTCTGCCTAAGGGGAAGCTTCAAGGAGGAGGTGATGGATGTGGGGAGCCTATTTGTGTGGGGTTTGAACGAGCCAAGTGGCTTGAGAGGTGTGAGGAATGAGTAGAAGTGGTCTCCTTTTATAAGGGAGAGGAGGGGCTCTTTAGGAAAGAGTGAAAGTATTACTTTATAATATAATTATATTCGGTTTGTAATGGTCCAAAAATAATTGAGGTCGAATATAAGATGACTCATATTCTAAATAACATCAACCAATAAGAATTGGACAGGTTTTAGATAATATTTTAATCATTATAATCTTATTTATTTAAATGATTTATTAATGAGGTAAACATTGCATCATTATTGTGTAATTAATAATTTAAATTATTTGATGTCTAAAAATTATAAATAAAATATAATTATGTAGGAAATCTGTTTATCTTTCTAATGAATATTTATAATCAAAAATCCAACATGTATAACCCTATGTAAAAATTGTTCTTCTAAAAGATGTAAGCTTATGCCATTTTTATTTTTATTTTAACTTTATTAATATAATGTGTCCCTACCACATACAAGTGGCTCCAAGGGGTCCCCAAATCGACCCAAGGATGCCCATGGTCGGGTATGTGTCCACCAATAAGGTTAGGACACGTTTTAGGGTAATTTTGTATTATTATAATATTATTTTTTAACCCTTATTTACCGGATTTACCCTTTAACCATGGTAAATAAAATATTTACTGCAGTAATTATTCAAAATGTGTAAAAATAAAAGTTACCTATTTAAAAAATTTGGACATCCTGATTCCAAATATGTAATCCAATTTTCCAAATTCAAAACACAGAAGTGGCAGAAATTAATTTAAAATTAATTCCCGTTGTTAAAATAAAAAGCGTGTTTTTAAGAGATAATAACTATCAAAAGATTGACACTTGTTTATGTCTGGTTTAATTGTGAAATTATGTCCAATGACAAACATTAAATTAAATGGTAAGAATATATTCTAAATTTACTTTAAAACCACTCAAATTCATAATTTATCAATATTAATTATTTTGATTAAAAAAGTTGATTTTAATTAAAATTTAGTAATTTTCACTATTCATCAAAATATAAAAGTTATCCGAAAAGTACCAAAATTTCACCCTAGGATAATTTCGATATTCCGAATCCAAAAATGAAGTCCATTTTGAAATATAAAATATATATGATTTCAAAAAGTATGTATTACTATTCACAACGGCTAGTTTAATTAGTTGTGGTGTGTGTTAGAACTCGAGGTTGCGTACAACACACGCTATCACATTATTCAAAGGGAAGCGTACCGTAGAAGCTTGGGATGTTTCATTTTAAATTTTTGATGTCCCCATTTAGTCAAAAAGTTTAAAATATAGTATTTAAAAATGGTTCACTATTAAAAGTTGATAAAAGTGCAATACTGAAAATGAATTTGTTCTTGCATTATATCTAAGAAACTCATAATATGGATTCTAAAATTCTAAGGATTACATAAACTTTAAAATTTATCTAATACTATTCATAACCTCTTTTGAATGGATTGTTTGGTAAGTCATGGTGTAATTGAAATAGGTGTTGCGTGTAATAAAAGTTATTGAATTATTTGGAAGAAATAACACACTATAAAATCTTGGGGTGTTACAATGCATTAGTTACCAGGATCAATTTTTTTTCATTCAATTGGATTAGGATATATCATATGTTTCTCACCTTTTGAGGCCTCATGAGCATAATTAAAAAACAAATTATCTTAAACTTGTTACATTACATCATTCCTTATGTTGTTAGAGGAAAAATTTACTGGGAGAGTTGTTCATCATATACATGGATCATAAAATCCTAAAATACATATCCACTCAACATACTTTTAATATCATATAATAAATATGGGTTTAATAACTATAGTATTTCAATATCAATTTTTATTATATGCATGATTAAGAAAATTAATTATTGATGCTTTGATTTTGAAGACTTTGACACAAGCAATTTATGAGTATAGTGGCGAATGAGAGTTCATGGAACTCCATTATGAGATACATCTAGAAATTTAAAAATTTATCAGAAATCCTATACACTCATCCTTATCATGTTCTTATTCACTTCGATATAAATTGTGGATGTGAAAATTTTTCGATCCCATTGGTTTTTTCCAATGGGAGATTATTTCATTTGAGGACATTCCACATTATTGGGTCATTAATAGGTGTAAGATATTTCACATTAATTGGCTTATCATGGTTTTTTTAGGTGTGTGAGAGGATTTGATATGGTAATAACATGCGTCTAAATTGGTAGTACACTTTATAATTACAAATATGTACCATCAAATATACCACATGTTTTGGTGGCCTAACAATACATTGTAGATATAGGGTTTTGTTAATCAGTGTTCCAATAGTAAATCAGTAAAGGGGGAACACTAGTGGCCTCTTCATCCTTTACATCCTATACCCATAATATATTAGAAATGGGTTAACGTAACTATGCATTTTATGATTGGAAATCATATTTCACTCTATGGCTATGAAACATTATTGGTTACCATGGATTGGATGACGAAGCTCGCCAATTTATTTCTTATAATGGACACCTTCGTAGTGTATGATCATAAGAGGATTTAAATATATGAGATTATAATCATTCTCGTGGTTCATGATAATATTGTTTTAGAAGAGGATGCTCATTTTACTTTCCAGTTATATAAGGGGTTATAGGAGGCACTGAATTTATAAGTATTAATTTCTAGAACCAATCACCCAATGAAAAATGTTAATTACAAATGTATAATACAAGTGTTTGGGGATATTATTAGAACATGGAACCCTGATTTTGGAAATTATTGGGACAAAACATATCAGTTTTCAAATTTTCTTTCAATAACATCTTTCTAGAAACTAGTTTTTGGGATCCATATGAGGACCTATATAGTCGGCCATTTCATTTTCCCACTATTTTGGTTAAATGTGTGATAGGTTGTGATTCTAGTTTTACATCACATATAGAGGACCTCGATGAAGGGATAGATTATTAGGAATCATATTTCTGTGACTCCATCTAGGAAAAAATATTACACTAATGACATACTTTGACCTCTAGATTTCCTGGTCATTGATTGAGTATTCTTTATAGTTTTGAATATAATGGGGTCTCAATAGATTAATAAACATGTTAATCTATAAACTTAGTTCCTCATAAATTTTTAGATTTTTAATAGGGTCCAATCAATAGAATTTCATAGATAATGTTCGCAGAAATGTAGGAGTATGCAAGATGTTTTTCATGTATCTCAATTACATTATTATTATTCATACCCACCGTATATTCTTCATCCTGATGAGTTGGATTATGATTTTTATTCTTCATTAGATGATTCTCAAGTTCATATTTTGGGTTGGTCCATCACATAACTATAGGGATGATCAGTTCCTCTAGTTTGGGTGTCATCGAAATAAAAATACATGATATATGAGACCTAGGAGTGGGAGATGAAAATATGTTCATAGTGGCAAGATTTATTCAAAAATTATTCTCATATACCCGAAAAATTAAAAAATGTGGATTAGTTATCTTAATTAGTAGAGGTTGTAAGATTCAATTTTTTCCTATGAGTTGTGGATCCATTATGTTTTAGTCACACTCTCTGGTATACATCTAATACATGTTTTTAAAGGATTATAAATATTTTAAGAAGGTTCTAGGGATTTCTTGAATTCCATAGATCGTATTTGTTGATAAAATGTAGAAGGGAATATATTTAGTGTAGGGTTAGTACTAATAGTGTGGCTCCATCCAAAGACCATATAGAAGCGGATAAAAATTTGATGAATTTTTTGAGGGAGACCACACGACCATTGGAAGACCATACATTTATTTTAGATTGTATTGAAAAGGCCTATGAATGGTTCATTGTTTTTTCCATAGACTATGTGAGTGGAGACTCCATGGATAGTGAAAGGCACTTAGTTGGTTCACTATTTGGAAGGTTGTGTGACAAAAACCTATAGCCCATAAAATGGGTGAATCTAAAATGTATCCCCTCCTACTTAACTTTGATTTGACTTTATTATCCCACTCATTCTAACCAACTCCTTAATCCATGGGAACCCTACTCACCCTCCCCTATATTCCTTTGAATCACCTCTATCAGGGCTTAGAATCAACTATTCTCATCATGTTAGATTCTTCTCAATATTCCATAGACATCATTGCCATATTTTTATATTGTATCTTTATATCCACTACATTATCATAATTGATGAAAATATTACCTATTTTCATGTAATTTTTCTTCTTTTCCATTTTCCCAAATCTAGCCCAAATTTGAAGTTGATACTAGTTGAAGATTCATCTACCCATATACGGTATGTGGACTAGCTCTTTCCATGATTTTTTTGAATGTTTATAAAATGATTTTTCATTACAAATACAATAATTTCCATGTGAATAAAATTATATATTGAAATTAAATTAATGAAATGGTATCACCTTGAATTCATTATCCAATCACCTAATCTTCATTATCATAGGGATTATACCTGAACATGAGTCATCCCTTTAGGGTGTAAAATATATAATTCCTCATAATGTCACATATTGTTTTTTAATTAAAACACCTTTGAGGTGTGTGATTTTATTCATATTAATTAATGAATAATTAGAATAAATTGAATGTTTTGATAACTTTTTAGGCTCCAAATCCTTGAAAATTTATTTAAACCACCATTTGAGGTGTGTTTACATGAATTTCAATTGAAATGGATAAATAATTTAAATAAATGGTAAATTATAAGAACATTTCACCTAACGATTTTAAATTTTTGAATAATGTTTATGGTTATCATTATGATAATATTAATATAAATAATTAAGTATACAACATACAAGACTACATGAATGGTAACAAAATTTCTTAAAGGATGATAAATACATGAGTAAAACATGGAGTCTTGTTGTTCATTTCCTTAAAAAAATACATTACATCACAACTGATTCATTAATCCTACTTCCATGTGAAATACCAAATATGGATTTAGTTTTTGTTTTATATTGTAAATTCCCTAACCTGGAACATAGGGATCACTTATATTTTCTAAAATTAAATGAATGGATTGGATGAATCTATATGTATTAATCATGATACTATTGTCCATAATGGATTATTCATTGGTATATTATAAATTTTTTCACTTATGTTACCAAGGAAATTCTCCTATGTCTTAGTTGGAACACTCATCTTAGCGTTAATTTTCATGGGTACAATCCTATAGATTTCAAAAAACTGATAAATCAATATATATTTGGATATTAATAAATATTTTATTATTATCACAATATATGATAACAATAATTATATGTGATGGCCGCTGATCAAATAAAAATAACTGAAAATATAAAATTCATTAAGACATTTCTAGACATGGAAGATGTGTGTAGTGTCAAAACATTATCCCACCAAGAACTTGATCCGATGCTGTTTTTTAATTTATTCTTCTTATTTGTTATAAAATCACTTTATTCATTATATATTCACTGGCTAGATAATTATAGACTCTTTTGTAGGTGTCCTACTTAATTATTCTCACACGCTATTTAGGCTGCAGATTTATACAAAAAAAACATCATAGATGAATGTAGGGTCAATTTGAAGCCCCCACTTATGTATGCCAAATTATTTGTACTACTATGGAGTATGAGTCAATAAGAACCGTCATGATCTCAGGATTTTATTATAGTCATATTTTATTATTTTTTATGTTTTTATATAATGTTTATGTAGTATTACTTATAAATGATTCTAATTTTGTTTCCCAGTTTTTATAGCATCATTTTAAGATCATTTTGGATGTTGTATTTCTTATTCATTATTAATATTAGGATAGATGATTACTTCTATTGTTATGTTACTTATTCTTGTTATGCATCCACTTATTTATCCATTATTAACAACACTGAATCACTATGATAAATTGGTTATCTAAGTCTATATATAACATTATAAACCCTCTCTACTAGTCTATATCAATTAGAATATGGGGAGCCTTGTTTTAGAACATGTGGTCCACTGGGATCAATTACATATTATTGAATTGGGTTTGGGATGTTATACAACTAATGAAATATGGAGGGGGTATGTAATCCATGAATAAATAGTAGGTACTTACCCCAGAATAGATTCCCCCTTTCAATATTTCTATGTGTTTGTATACCCAATATTATGGATTTTTTGTATACTAAAATAAAAAATGAAGGTGATGATACCTCCATTGACACTTCACATTTCAAGAAGAATGCATTAAATAAGAGCCAATTTTTTATTCAACATGTTTTCTGCCACTACCTATAGCATTGGTCCCATCATTACCAGTGGTATGCATGATCATATATAACATGACAACACTATCATTTTTAATGAAATATGGAGGAAAAATATTTTCGAGAGGAATGGAAGAAAGAAAAGTGGAATACTAGTGTTCTATATGACTTGGCCATGAGGATCTAGTGGCCTAGAGGGAGGGACTAAAAGAAACATTTCCAAAAATTACCATAGGGTAAGGGGTGTGATTATTCAAAGATAAAACTACACTGTGTAGATATTCATCCTATTGGGAACCCTAGATGAAGAGTTCATTAGGTGAGTAAACATTAGATGATGGCTAATAAAGTGATGATTCATGGAAAGAAGGCACCCCAAGTGAAGTGGCTCGAGTGATTGGTCACCAAGGATAGGGGACCAGAGTGGATGGTTCCCCATGTGAGGGGCCCCATGCATATGGTCACATAGGTGAAGATCCTGTAGTAGTTAGTTACCAAGGTGAGGGTCCTAGAGTAGTTATTCCCCCATATGAGTATCCCTAGATACTTTTTCCATGTGAGGGGTCCTTTTAAATTGGTTTCACAAGTGTTAAACAACTTAAAAATATTTAATTTTATATTCTTAATTTGTATGGTATAAAAGGATATATATGGGTTATCCATGAAGCCTAAGTGAACCATGTATGATATGATATATTTATATTACAAAAGTAAAAAATTCATCTATTATATAATGTCCAATGAGGTCCATTTAAAGGAAAAAAAATGAGTTCATGGGTGGAGAAAGCATGAGCTGGTAATGTTTTGTATACATGTGACATGGTCGACACAGGTAGGGAGACCGACAAAACCCAAGTGAGGAAAAATTGTTGACTAGGGAAAACTGGGAAATTTATTCAAATATATAATTTTATATCCAAGGGGAGTTGGTCCTAGTGGCCAAAGGGAACACCTATCTTTCTCCTTCTATCCTCTTTTTTCTTACAAATGGTTTGCTAATAAATTTTCACCAAATAATGGGATCTAAGAAGAATGATGAAGATCATATTTTTAGGTCACCCCATACTAGGTGTGAAAAATTAATATTATTGAAAACATACCCATTGTGGTGGTTGAGGAAAGTTTCACTAACACTTCTGTATTGGATACACTAGTAGTCCTGGTGATTCACGTTGATAGTGCTAGGTGTGGAGACCGTATTTAATATTAATCAGTGAGGTCACACACCAATAACCTAAATGCATAATTATGTTTTAATATCCCTCCATTTCCTTATTTTTTTGAACCATGGATGGTTATAGGTCGCATTAGCCTTAGCGAGGACACCGTTGTATTGGGTCCTTATTGGGGTCACCCTATCGAGGACATCAATGATATATCACATAGGTGAATGTTTTAACTGTTCAAAATTTTCACCTTTTTCCTATTACACATAGCTTATTCATATTTCATGGTTACCTCTTTTACATTCTCATTTATGTTACTGACATATTTTTCAAAATCCTTTGTTTTTTTGTAATGTACATCTCTTGTAATGTGTTCATAGATTCAATAGCTACTACACATATTGAGATTTGGTTTACTAATGTTTATCAAGGGTGTTCTATTCTGTATGAACCCTCTATACCTCCCTTATCAATGATCATGAAGTGTAATTATATGGGACACACAATATCAGACTTTATTCCCTTGATATTGGTACAATATACATTCGTGTAATTCCAAAGGTGTCAAACCTATATGGGTAGGTGGATTATAGACTTTATAAAATCAGAACTCAGGATTTTTGATTCTGTATTGATGGAGTGGGACACATATTCAATGGAAGTATAAATTCCATGTATGAAATATGGGCTTTACAATAATTGTTTCATAGAACATGTAGATTTGGGGAGTTTCTCTACAAGACTTACATGCCTCTAGTAGACAGGCTATGTTAGGGGGTTTATATATATAACTATGTCAGGGTTGTGTGATAAATTTCAATTTGGATGATTCCATTCAAGTAAGATATTATTATCCGAAATAGAAATGATGTGTTTTGAGGATTAAAACATTTGTTTCCTGGTGTACATTTTTTAAGAAAGGGATATCAATGAAGTATTCAATCCCCTTGGTAATTATATCACCAAGTATGGGACATGTATTTATAGTGGGAAGTTATTGTGTAGAATCAATCCCATAAAGGAAATGACATGATTTATTGTCAAGGTTATTAGGACAATGAGATGGGAGTAATGATCCAAATTGGATTCGTAAGACAAAAAAATTCCATCACCAATTTTTAATATAGGGTAGACACTGTAAAGTATAAATTTTGGTTTTTGGATCTAATGTGGTAGAGGAAAATGTGTATAAAAGGGATTATTGATGACCATATTTGAAATAGGGTATTCCCAAAGATACATTCAGGGAATTAATGGATTATTGAACCTTCTCCATAAAGTATAAATTATTCTATTTGATATGCCATGTCTAGTGTGTATATGCCGAGACATATCAGGTGTGTAATATGAATAGTAAAAATATATGTATCCTTTGGTGTTAGACAATTTTGTCACTAATAGAAAAGTAATTTTTGTGTAGATTCGAGTTTATTAAGACACAAAGTGTGGTTTATGAATATAATATGTATAGAGATATCAGTTGAGGAATATATACTTGAACATTCCTTGTTTGGGAGGTTATGATATTGTCAATTGTCAAGGAATTGAACCCCATTTAGATCTCATAATGATTTACTATCATTGGTTAGACTTATATGTAATGAACCGACCCAAATACCTTCTCAAAATAGTACCTAACTTGACCCACCACATACCATATGGGTGTTCTTGATCCCCACAGACTGGTTACTGGAAACTTGGAAGAAAACAACAATAAGAGGGAACATTTTTATCCACCCAGAAGCTGAAATGTGGAATATATATATATATATATATATAATATAAACAATATAAGAAATGATAAATATATTCCATAACTAAAAAATATTGTAAAAAACTACAACTCATAGGATGAATCAATCTCCATGTACAAGTCCAACAATTATGGAATACCAGAAGGGAAAAAGCTACTCTATGTGACAGCATGGGCAGACTCTTAACATCTCACCACCAACTATTCAACACTGCTGATAAAAACCTTCCAATCTTACATTTGTTCCTTGACTTTCCCCTCATCAGAATACATAACCATGTCTAAGAACCACTGAAAGGGTATATGGGTTGCGATTAAAATGGCTCAGTAGGGTCCCACCCATGTTTCCATAATAATTATCTATAAAAAATATTCAATGTGTTCATTTTAAATAAAACATGGCATGATAAGTAAAAAATACTTTATCAAATTCATGTTAAATATTTCCCTTTTTCAAAAAAGTAATAAAAAAAGGATGTTATATCGTTTTCAATCACAATAACCATTAGCATTTATCAAAATCCAAATCATGAATATCACTTCCAAAATAGTACAAATCCAAGCAATTGTATATCATGAAAAGGAACTCAATAGGTTGTTCTAGATTCCTAACCATGCCAAAAAATGACTACTTAAAACAAGCTGCTAGAACACATGCCTAAGTAGTAGAGGAACACCACATGAATGAACCCCCCCAATCAATTTCAATAATAATTCCCAAGAATGAAATTCCTAGAGAGATGATGGAAAACACATGATCTATCCACCTGATGATGTTATTTATAATTTCTCTAAGCTAAAATACTCACATACATACCTAATTCTCCCCATGTCCAGTATTTCATTAATCATGTCAATTGATTAAAAATAACCCTTTTCCATTTACCAAAAACTATAGAAAATAACCATTTATAAAAAATAGATTTTCATTGATAATAAAATCATGCCAAATTTATTTAATGATAAATTTATAAAAATAAGAGATATAAAATTTATTCAACACTGGCGACATATAAATCCATATACCTCAATACATGGGTTCATACATGCCCACAAAGGATCCATCAACAAGAACATCAAAAAAATGATAATGGAGGACCAAGAACCAATACACATATATAATAATTGATTAAATTTTAAAAAATTGTTAGTTTAGAAGAGGAGAAAACATACCTCAAGAAGGCACACTTCTCGCACCATAAGCAATAAAGGAAATAGTCCCAGGATCATTACCACAATAAACATCTATAGGGATACAAAAGAAACATCACTACAAACATTCAGATCTGATAATGCAAAGAGAAATAGGTTCCATGATCACATAAATTAAGAATTATAAATACATAATTTATTAGAGAGACTAAAACCAAATTAAACTATTATCAATCAACAAATGGATCAATCGGGCCATAACAAAGTCTCCAAAAATAAACAAAGGATCTAAAGGATCTATAAAGTAATGAATTAAAATATCAATTGAGAAACACCTTAATGGCCAGCATTGTGAAATTTACCTGAAATGTAATCCCATTACATGATATGTAATACCTGGGACTCAAATATTCCAAAAACCCATCAACTTTTTATAAAGAATCTAAATTTTATGGTTACATGACATGTAATCCATTCATTCTATTTACAGTGTTCAAGGAATATTCCCTAATAATCATACACATTGTGTACTCCCATTACACCACGTCTATTTTTTTAACATATAGAAAACCCATAGATTCTTACATCAAGATCCCAAACACATCAGGCATATTCCAATCTGGGGGAGAACCCTGAAAATATGTTAATACACATGTACCCATAATTCATTAATTAACCAAAAACACTTCCCTAATCCATAAGTAATTTCTCAAAAGAACTCTGTCCATTATTGGGAGTCCCATGATATAGAAATTTAAAGAGGAAAACAAGTCAAGAGAATAGAAATACCATAAATTGGGTAACATGATGTCATATAATATCCACAACATGACCTTTCCTCCTCTGGTTGTCATGTCGACGAATGAAGTTCCATAAAGAGGGGAGGATATTTCTCCGTCACTAATGAATCACCCTCCCATGTCCCATGCGAATCTGGTCCATGCTTGCACAACACTATAAAAAATGGAATAGACTCCCCACGTTAGTCTTTCACATGAGATTAAATGATCAATAGAGGCTTATCTACAATAGAAATACTTGAATGTAACTCAATATCTTCCCACATAAAAATTTGAGGGTGTTAATGTGGTTATTTTATGAGAAACAAAATGTGGGAAAAGTTATGAATTCCTATCAAATGAACTATGAATTATATCACATAAGAAACCTACCCATGATGCCAAAAGATTTAAAATGTTCCAACATATCTCTGAGCTACATTTCACTGTATTCCAATCCATAAGTTGTCCTACAAAAATATTTCTTCAAAAAAAAACATTATCACAAACCAAAAACTCCACAAGACTACTACACTTATCTATATATGTTTTCTATCAACTCATCACTGTAACCAGACGCCAATATATATCTTGAATCCTCATGGATGAATATTGAACCAAACATAATCCCACAAATGAAGATATTACCACCTCGTCACAATAATGAGTTTACCGACACATGTGACCATATAAAGACCCAAAAGGTGACACTCTGATTGATGGAAAATACCTATTATTAAAAGAAAAATAAAACATTCCCAAATAGTTATCCCATTAACCACAAATATCCAAGACACATGTGTGAATCATTTCATCAAAGAAATAAATAACACATTTCATATGAGCTTTTATATGTGGATGTAATGCATTACTCATAATTAATTGAGTTACTATTTCCTATTAGAAAAATATCTAGAACCTCCATGTAATCATGGGATCCATGTAAAAAACATCAGGTGGAGAAACCCCATTTAAACTGAAAATTTCATACACATATACCTTACCCATATATTTATAATTTTTTTTGTCTTTGATTGAAATGAAATGATATGACTTATTCTACTATTCAATAACCTCCCAAAAAACATTCATCACTACAGATTCTATGGTAACATGAAAAACAATTCATGGATTCCTTATCCATTTTAAAAAAAATCAATGCATAGAGCTAGAGGAATCTATATGGTTTCAATCTCTCTACATTAATCTATTTGAAGGTGTGGCCAATGACACATACATAGCAATGTCACACTTCATAACTGACCACCATAATCACTATATCATGTAACAAAACCTCTGTTCAATTCCTGGATTAGATACCAACAAAGAATTAATAGAATAAAATTATACTCCTTACAAACACTGTATTGAAAGACTGGTCCCTAAAATAGGGAATACCATATAAAGAGAGAGAGAGACCAATCCAAAATGGTCTCCCCGCCATATAGGGTTATCAAATTCCTTACAACTTGAATTCACGCTACTAGAACCATATAATAGACTCATGGTGAGATGATGATAATTGAAAATTCTTCAAAATCAAAATTAAATCAATATCTGGGAAATCTATTTGAAAATGTTAACATATTTTCATAATTATCCATTATTCCTTCTAATGCACAAGAACATGGAATTGTACTTACCTTCTAAGATAAAATTCGATGAATTTTCCCTTCCATATGTTTTAGTTTATATTTATGTTAAACATATAATGGTATTCCACACATTTTCTCAAAAAAAATATTCACGTTTTTTGAATAAAATATATAAGTTAGTCTATTATGTTTAGAATAGAATATCAAGCTTCCCCCAAAATGATAATTATTACAACACATATGTGCATAAATTATTGTTAAAGATACTAATCTAATGGGGGATAACTATTCTCATTTAGTTTAAGATTATGAGTACTGTAATCAACCATATGACCTTACTGTAGGAGAACACAACCCATTCCTTGGACAAATGCATTATAGAAATCTAAATTATCATTGCCAATCTAAAATAATATTAAAATAGGATCCAATGTCAGAATTATTTTTTATATCATCAAATGATCAATGAATATTTTAATCGCATATGAATTTCACCTCATTCATGGTAAGAATAATCATAGCTGATTCTAAATTTGTTAAATCCTTGATGAAAAATTTATGGTATCTAACGAGACCATGGATGACATCAATTTCACAAAAAATTCACATCTATTCAGATGACAAGATATCCATTACATTCTCATGATAAAATGATAATCCATGTTTAGAAATCAACTTCCATATAAAAATAACATCTTGAATCCATAAATTACATTTATAAATCTTTCTTTAGAGATAATTACTTCTTAGGATTTCTAGATCCAACCTCAATTGGTTATCTTTCTCATGATGGGTTATCAAGTAAACTAAAATGAAAAAAATGAACACTATCACAAAGGTTTCAAGACAGTTATATAATATCGAATTCATTAAATTAATATATAGTGGATAATTATATGAATTTAATAAAAAATCATGTATGAATCACCTATATAACCCAAAAACAGAAAATAATTCATGTTCTTGGAGACTGGTGCTACATGTGTCATTTCTATGACTAAAAGGACATTGACCAGCTACGTAAAACGCCCCACTACTTGATTTTATAGTGATATGAGTTGAGTCATCACTTTGGAAGGGATTAGACATATATGTAACATACCAACATTTAACAAATCATACTATGAAGATTTTCTATATGGGTCAACCTATATAATTAACTGAATGACATAGGAATATCACATAAAATACATGATACAAATAGAAAATCAAACATCAATTCAGATGATGTAATATTTATAACATCATAATTTATATTTAAGAAAACAATAATCATTGATATTATGGGATACACATGAACAAATCATGTTATCAAATATCAAACTTACCTCACAAAGGGAAACACACACACACACACACACCTGTAATCATTCCATAAACCTGTATATAGATGTCATAAATTTAAATAAATTATACACTTGGTGAATTATTTCTTCAAAAATAACATTCACCGTTCAAGATCAATTTCACCAATATTTATCATAGAACATTTAATTATCCAAAAAAATTAAATCAAGTACCATGATTGATTATAAACCACAACTAAATCGTAGGTCAATATTAAACATACCTAAAGATATCTACTACTGACAATGATCTACATTCAATCTATTTAAAAGTTCATATTCCATAAAATAGGTTTATGATTCTATTAATGGTCAAAATTTACCTCATCATACCATATAAATATCTTCATATACATTCTACATATTAATGATATAATTACTATTATTCAGTGATAAGAAAATAAGGTTGATCGTGAAAATATAAAAACATTCTATAATGGAATCACATGATCAAACTTTTTTCTAGGAATTGAATGAAAACGTAAATAGGAGTATAGGGAGGTCAATGATAACCTTAGGGATATCCTTGGGTGTTTTGGGGGTAAAATAGGTCTTTAGTGATTGGGATAAATTTTGGGGGTCCTATATAAAAAAACTCATAGAACTCAACATCCCCTCTGTGCTCATAATGATGCCACCAATTGACAAGTGGTTCCTGGGCTTAATGGGTGCTCTCCACAGATCCCATTTACTAGATAGTGGAATCAGTATATAGTACCAAAATCATGAGTAAACCCTAGGAAATCAAGTGTATCTTTTATAGCTTCAAAAATCTATATGATGCTCACTATCCTAGAACCATTCCTTTTACAACCACTCAAACACGTCTCTCTGGCATAAATAAACCAAAATATATATATACAAACGATAAATTAGGACCTATGTGAAATATATTAATTAATGATAGATTAATAAAACTTGATTAAATTTCCATATCCATAGGGAAACATTTTAAATAATAGTAAATTAATTTTTACATTGACGGTTGAAAAATTGTATCAACACCCATTAAAGTTGTAACAATACTATCCCAAGTAAATGATTAAATAAGATTAATAATAGTTAATTAAATTGATTAATTGGATGTGATATATTATAGAATTCATAATGAGGATGATCCAAAATGGTATTAAATGATGACAAAGGATACAATTTAAATACATTCCAAAGCATCACAATGTTATCTTTGTCTATGTATAAGTAGGGGTGAAATGAATTGTTTGGGTTTTACTGAGTTAAAATGAGATAGATATTTCATTAAAAAGATGATTCTTGCGGATCATTATTTTTTTTTGGTGAATGATATGTGAGTTTTCATAGTAATAATAATAGATTGGTGATGTTGAAAAGAAATAGTGGTAGAAAACATAGTTGTAACTCATTCCTATAGAAAAATGTTTTAGATGACTGATCTATTAGAAGACATAAAATATTGTGTTAAGATGAAACTAAATATTTTTAGTTATAATCATAGTAAAAATTATATATCAATTAATCATTAAAATCAATAAATATTAAACAATATTGATATAAAATATCACTTCATAAAATAAATGTTAGAATATATATATCTAAAACCTAAACAAAATCATAGATGTTCCAAATTAAAAACATATTAAGAAAATAAATTCCATGGGAGAGGTTCATATTGTTAAGGTATAAAAATGTGTTATGAATTACCTCTATCTTTAGGATTCTTAGAAATACCCCATGTATGATTGGCATTATGTTTTCAAATTTTATAAAAAATATTAATCTCTTATGAGACAATTGAATAATGTTCTCCTTATATTTTTTCAACACTGGGATGTGGTTATTGCAAATAAGGGTGTGAATATTGAATGAATGAAAGGATTATATGGGAGAGAAAGAACCCTATAGTCCAATTTTTTTCACAAAATAATGTAATCCTATAGAAACCACTGAAAATTTTCAAACTGTGGTTTTAAGACATTTAGAAATGATAAAAGGATATTATTTGATGAGTTTAAAGTGATTTTTTTGATTTTGAAAAATTTTTATTAAATATTATAATAATTTAAAAGTGATATATTTGATAAACCAATGTAATTTAAAATTTATTTTATTTCTTTCAACATTGACAGGGAACCATTAAAATTCCTTAATTCAAACCAAAAAATTTTATGATTGTTTTGGTGTTTTTTTGAAGAAATCTAAAATTAATTGTATTAATTTAATTATGATCTATGTTTATAAAAGGATTTAGGTAATATTATTCTTCTAGAATATTTGAAAACAAACCCTTATATAAGATTCATTTCATGAAAGTGTATAGACATTTTTTTGTTACTACATGAGATATGTAAGTTTATTCATGGAAATACATATGAGTAACCATGTTATTACCCTATTTTGTTTAAGAGATATTTTGGTCCTACATCCTAAATTTTTCTATGAGAATAATGAATAATATTCATTTGAAACCGTGTATGATTCATTCTGACTTTTCATATAAAAATCTGGAATACGAGAACTTTATAATGATTATTCTTTGATTTTTCTGATAATTAACATGAATGTCATAAGAGTCGGTTGGAGGATATAGCAGGAGTCATTTACTCTTAAAAAATCAGTTTAAATGGAATTTAAATAATAACATGGAATTTTATCGTTTTAATAATAATATTCATTTTATATAATAAAATAACATTTTTTGTCCTAAAATTTATCAAAGGCATAGATTATCCTCAAGACTCACAAGAGTACGTTTTTTATACATTATGATTTGAAAGGTCTACAAAAACAGTGTATTTTTTGTAATATTGGAATCATAGTATGATATATTTATATATTATAATTCACTGTATACTTGAAATGATGGACAATGTACTATTGTTTTTAAATTTAAATTTCCATTGGAAGTAATAATACTATGACTCATGATATGTTTATGGATGATTTAAAATAGGTGATCCCAACTATAACATTGTACAATGTCCAAATAAATATATTTGAAAACTATTTTGGAGATAGAATATTGATAAAATCATGATTATTATTAATTTATTAGACAAAATTAATAAAAGGGTATTTATTGAAATTTAGTGGAGTTTCATTGTATATAGATCCTTATTATTAGTTGAATGAGGAATCTCACAAAAAAATAATGGAGTGATAAATATGATTGAGAATGTTCTAAGATCAGGGGAACAAACCAATATAATAAATTTTTTATAGTTAGTTATAGTACTATTGAAATCATACATTCTATTTTTAGAATAATAAAGATTATTTTGTAATAAGAAATTTAATGGATTTTGTTAATTTGGATATATATATATATATATTCTCAATTAATAAAGTGATTGTGATGAAGACAACTAGTCAAAAAGAAGAGAACTATATTGCAGTGAGAAGACTAATGGTTGGGACACGGAGTTTAGAGATATATGTTTTTTAGATGTGATGAAATTTGGATGCTATTTATTTTAAAGATCAAAAAAGAGATTATAATCATTGGTTGATGAAGAAAAATAATATAAAGTGATATTACTCACCATACTCATAAATATATTTTCTACTAGGGGAGTTATTATACTACAATATGATGTTATGTCTGTGCTCGGAAACAAACACAGTGTCCAATATGACACCACTCTAACAATTGTAATATGTAATTTATTAAAGTAGAGAATTTTTTGATCAATATAAATCTCATCATTATAATAAAAATTAACCACAATACGACCAACCCATTTAAAAATTGAGTGTTCCCCATCAATTTTATTATTTAATTTATGTGAGGATGAGTTTAATATTTTATTGGATCAAATCATTTTATATCACCATGGTTAATTTAATAATTAATAAGTTTAAAATAATGAAACACTAATTTTATACCATTTTTGAGAGGAGAAACAAACTATTGAGACATTTTAGCTAAATAAATTTTAGTCTTAAATAAAACAATCAATTTGGTAACCCCATATATTAGACTAAAATAATGAATTATTTCCCCACCAAAAAGTTTTCATATTGTAAATTACATTGCTTCAGAAAAATATTTAAGACTAGATAATTAAATAGGTAACAAAAAAATTAGATTTATAAAAAAAATAAAAATCATGTATCAAATAACATGAAAATATATATAGAAAAACCATAATATTTTACTCCAAAGGTTCATACTCAGAATATAACAACATCTATAAAAGATTCATTACTATTAAGAACCAAACAATAAGAAATGTTGTAATAATTGTATAGATTCTTTCAAAATAATGTAAATTATTATTAATTTGATAATGTAGTTTATATATATAAGGAAATATGATCCTCAAAATGTAATCATTGGAAACTGACTATTTTATTATTATTGGTGGAAAATTAATTTAAAAAAAATGACCATTTAAATATTAATATTATGGTTATTCAAACAAGTATCCACTAAAATAAATAAAACCATTGGATTTTGATTTATTTAATAATTAATAGTAAATTATTTATAGAAAAAAATATATGTAATCATATAAATATTTATTAGAAAAAAATAAATGAAAAGGATAATAGTTTTTAAATATTTAGTGGAAAAATCAATCTATTAAAATAAAAAATGATTTACAATTTATTATTAAAATTGTGATATATGGGAAATTATATTCATAAAAATTATTCAAATATCAAATAATTTTTTTGAAATTTGATAATGGATAATGATTTATAATTTAATGAGGTACTATAATTTTTTGGTAAATAGTATGAAATAATATGAATATACAGTAAATATAATGAAATGATTATGATATTGAAATAATTATTATAATTGAATTAATTATGAGAAGATATTATTTTATTAATATAAAACAATTTATTTAATTTTGATGATTTTTTCAATCATATATATAACATTCCGAGGTATAATACAAATTTTTTAGAACAATATTTTTTTAGTAAATGATATGAAGATTGAAAAATTAATTTAAAAAATAGATCTTGGTTATATGACCTAGTAATTTTAACAAAACATACTTAAATTAAAGAAACTCTGATCTAAAATATTGGGTAATAAAATCGTTTTCCATTTTCAATAACTTAGATCTTAAATTCCTATGTTTTGAAATTAATAAAAATTCCTCATCATTTAATATAAATTGAAACCCATCCTCATATAACACTTCATTAAATAAACACTCACAAATTTAACCCTCTCACATTCCCTCTCCTTTATCCCTAAAAGTAGTTTACATGGTTATATGGATAACTTCTCAAGCTTTAAGAAGTAACATTTCATTTAAAGGGCACTCAATACTCCTATTTCATTGTGAAATATAATTCATTTAGTTTAGTATTATGAAAAATTATTTAACATATACCACTTTATATATAATTTATTGATATTATCATATATTTCATAAATTTATAATTTGAAATTTTTTATTTCCTCTCATTATTCCCTTAAAAAATGTCGTTATTATACCAATGTAAGTGTACACTTTCCCTTATTGTCCATTTTTAATTTCAATAGAATATAAATTAAGTTACTTTCAATGGGATGTCTTAATATGATTTATTGTTAAATATTCATTATCACATTAAAAATTAGGTAAAACATTTTCCTCTAATTATACTACCTTCATAAGCCATAATAATGTTAAAAATTAGTGTAAATATGAGTGATATATCTAAATATTATAAAAAATAGTAAAAAATTTATAACATAAAGAATGAATCATTTTATTATATTGAAATACATGAGTATATGCAACATGTACAAATATTATCTTGATCTCTTTCAAATAAGGGTAATAAGACTAAAAAAAGTTGGTTAGAAATTATGTCAATCATCACTTAGTGCATAACATGTTTTCCAAACATCAAGTCTCTATTTACAATACCTATTTATATTATTTAGATGATTAATAATATAATTAAAGACAACAATTAATATTTTGAATACATATTTATGAAGCATAATTAAATTTTCAATTAATGTATGAATGTTTTATAAAATATTTGAAAGTGTGGTCTTGCTTGTTATTTTTAATCATTTATTTTGTGTCCTCCTATAAAAAACATATTTCCATAAATAACTATTTATAATTGATATAAAAACATCATAATAATACCATTCACTACATCCTTGTTGTAATTAATTTAGTAAATGAACCTCAAATTGAATTATTAATATTCTATAGTTTATAAGATTATTTTTTCATATTCACTTATATAGACACATTGTTCCATTAAATAATTAAATTTTGAAATTAAATATTTTTGTTATTTCTATATTGATAGATAGTGGTCACATAGATATTATTATATACAAAGTTCCTTAGGGAACATTAGGATATATATATATATAGAATATTAATTGATTTTGTATAATGAAGGAACTATGCTAGTTATGTTACATATGGAACATGAAAATACATAGTCCCCCAATGTATCTTTTGGTCCCATGAGACAATATAATAAGGGTATTTAGTGTAATCCATACCTTTTTATGTATGGTTTCTTCTAAGAAGACCTGGATGATATATTAACAATGCTTGAAATTTTCATTCCATTACTATGAGTCCAGATATTCTTATCCCTTAATTTATTTATTATTTTGTAATTGTTGTGTATATGATTCCCAGAAATCTATTTGTTGTGGAACTTATATATTCCTATAATATTATTTATTCAGTTATTATGAATAACAGATTCCAACATACACTACCCCATACTTGGAATCTCATATCATCCCATCATAATGTTTCTGATTTCTAAAGAAATCCATGATAATTTTTACAAGTTACATATAACACCCCAATATTCTAAAAGAGGATAATCATATTCGATATCATATATTAAATCAAACACAAAATTTAGAAGTGAATGTAACACATATGTAATTAAAAATATATATTAATTGGGTTTAAATATAATTCTATATTCACTTGAAATATTATTATTTAAACAGGACCATAATAAACTATATGTTAAGATAGATGATATGAATTTTAATAAATAAATTATGAAAATTATACGGGTTTAACATTTATAAAATAAAATATATTGTTTCTAATTATTCATAAATTGAGTAATAACTCGAAACCGAAATAGTTTTTTTATAAAAACTATTTTATTTGGAGTGTTTTGTGAAAAATTAAATTCTTGAGAAACATTGAAAAATTATGAATTTTTTGAAAATAGATTTGTGTTTAAATTATTTACAAAGAAAATTAAATTTTACATATTCATTAAATTTCCATTAGTTCAATTATATTACAATTTAACTAATCTAGGTCATTATAATCAATTTAATATTTAATTATTCTATTAAAAATTCTATACTTTTGTAAATATTCCTTGTAGAATACATCTCATTTACCACATATGTGGTTTTATTTTATGTTGAATTGTGACACTTATTTGAATTTATTTCAAAAAAATGGATTCCAAATATTGAAGAATAAAAATTTATTTTATATATTTTGGAAAACATAATTTTTCACCTAAACTAACAGTGAAAATACTAAAAATTAGTTACCATGGTTATACAAAAAATAGATTTATTTTAAATGAATAATATAGAATATAAGGGTAAATATATCCTATAAAAATGTTAAAAACACATTTTATTGAAATATTTTGAACTTATAATGTATATGGTCTGAAAATCACCCATTTTGGGGAATTGTTTCAATCCCAGTTCTATGTAAACATACACTTACCGAGCGTCTGAGTTTAATCCAATATTATGTTTTATTATCCACTTGATACGAGGAAGTGTTTTGGAGTTTATATATAGGAATAATATTTAAGGAATAATAGGGTTTCCAATGAAATCATTTTTTGTATTTTATTTTTTCAATTATAATAGAAAATTAATGTATGCATCAATAATACCAAAACAACATAATTATTTGGTTCATAGATATTTGATTCCATGTTTCTTATTCTAATGTAATTATATAGACACTATATTCGGCTTACTAGATTCAGGGCCCGTACAGTTGGTATCAGAGGATGTTTTGTAGAAACCAAGGAAAGTAGATTTAAGAAAACCTATTTTAGAGAACATAACACTATGACATAATTTTTGTATAATTATTTAATAACATCCTAATGATTTATTATGGTAGGGATCATGTCGTTAACATAGAAATAAATGTTTTTTTGGATACTAGAAATGGACAGGATTCTAGAATAGTTGTACTTAGGGGTTGTAAATAAGAAAGATGCACAACGAGCTTGACTCGAGCGTTACACAGTACATGAAAACATGCCATATTAGGAGCCTAGTTTGACACAATTAGGGGATATTCAAGGGTTATATAAAATTATCTTTATAAACTAATATCAAGTGTTTTAAAATATTTTTATGATTTGAAAACATTCTCAATTAAACCATGTTTATTATTATGAGATAATAAATTTATATTTTTTTTCAATTTATGTCAGATTATAAATTATGTTCCAAAATGAAATAATCTAATCTAGAATATTATGCAATTTTGAAATTTATCCTTGTGTATATAATGATAACTTTATTAGTTCAAATAATCAAATGAGTAATAATGTGTGTTTCCTTTTTGGGATTAATCCAATCTTCCAAAGGGAACTAGTCTCCCTGAAATTCCCCCATACAATTACATTGTATCATGTTCTGTCAATAAAATGAAATAATTCTCTATTTATTATGGATTTTCATGGATTAAAGATAATAATGAGACACTCGATCAAAAAAAATTGATATGTTCATGATTGGAATGAATGATTTTCAAAATATGATTATTGTGGAAGGAAACACCATTGTAATTTCTTGAATTGAATAGGAGATCACTAAATGTGTGTAGAGAAAGGCCATCATTCTTATTAATACAATGGAAATAATAACTTTGAAAATGTTGAATGATTAGACTATATGAAAATAATGATGTAAGAAAATGGGTTCCCCATGTGGTAATGAAATATACCTAAAAAGAATCTAAGGGATCATGGTCCCCGATATTCTATCACCATCGAATAATTGTATTGATTAATGTTCCTGTGTTTGGTTTCAACAATTATGTTATAGTATTATTTTTTCATTGTTATTTTGGTTTTATGAATCATTCAATATATATGGATTGTACGATAGTACTATTTATTAATGGATTTTGTGTATAAGTTCAATAGAATCAATGAATATGAAATGTGATCAAGTGACAATTTTAAACTCTTGGAAAAGGCATCATTATGGGTTGATAACCCATAATATGTTCTTAATTTTGAGATAACTAGTATAGTTTTTAGAGAAAGTATTGGTAACCATGAAATTGGTTAGTGGTTTTATGGTTTTTTAGTTTTTATTACAGTTTATTAAAAGTATTATTTTATGGTATATATTCGAACACATGAGATTTTATTTTCTGGAAGCGTTTCAGTTCTCTTTATGGCATTATGAGGATAAATGTATTCACATATTTAGAATGTGAAATTAAAATCCACATTATATATTTTTTGAATATGATGTTTATTTAGAGACCTTCCATTAAAATGTTTGGACCCTAAATTTTGGTAGATAAATTTTTTAAGGGTCTTAAAGATAACTATATATAGAATTGATTATGATGAAATTTTGGTTTTATAATATTACATGTGAAAATAAATTCAAAAAATATCTATAGATATGAGGAATTATTTTTCATTCTAATGATCAATTAATTATTAATCAGGTATAAATATTCATTTTGGATATTCATTTATTAGAAGAAGTAACTTTATGAGAACAGATCAAAGAACATCCAATGAATGAAATTACTCTTATGAAATATAAATTTATCAAGTTAAAATTTGTTTCATATGTTCTAAATATAGATGTTAATTGGATTCCTTAGCTCACAGAAATGGATGTCAAAACAAAAAATTTATCATTGAACATTAAAATCTGAAAAACTAAATGGCCTCGTAAGTAATTTATAATTAATGATATTGTGATTTTTTTCATTATATTGATCATAAAATTTATTCTGATCAATGAACTATATCACCCCCTTTATTTTCGAAATAATCTTTTCTTCTATGTCTATATCTTTACATTCCACCTATATTCTCCAAATTGGATTCTTAGTTATGTTATTATACAAGATGACCTTCATACATCACCATACATGTTATAAAGAGGATGATTTAGTAACCCTTTTCATTATGTGGTATTTCAAGAATGGTGTTGTCTAATTTCAACCCCTTTATTATTGAGATGATGATTTATTTTAGTTGTTGCAATATAATTAATGGGGAAAGAATGAAACCGACAATGATTTTAAAAAAGTAACATCATATTTGATAGTGTTTATTACCTAAAAAAATAATGGATGGTAATGTGGCTTGATAATACTTAAAATATAATTCTTTTTATATGAAATAAATCACGTCAATATCATGGAACGAAGGTAACGTTAGTTTTTAACTAAACATCATACTCTATTAAAATATTATTTTTGAAAATTGACCATTATAAACAAGCCATAATGTGGAGTGTATGAATAATAATAATTAATTAATGAAATATATATGTTCTAAACATGTATAAAATAAATTAAATAGTTATATGTTGATTTGGAACACAAAAATACCCATTTTAAGGAGAAAATGATTTATTTTCAAAAAATGATTTTTAAAAGTCTCGATAGTCGTTATTTTGCAAATGAATTAAAATTAATTCCTACCACCATAAAGAAATTTATTTAAAAAAATAAAATTAATTATTATATATCAATATTTTAAAATTATCTAGGGTTTAAATATTGATAATTTTTTGAAAATAACATTTTTTGATGTATTGTGAAAAAATATCAATTTTATTCAAAAAATTAAATTCCATTATGCTATTTAAAAAATTATGTTATATTATTTTGTATATAAAATTACACAAATAATATCAAATTTAACTAATTTAGGTCATTTGAATTAATTTCGTAATTAAATTTTCTATATAAACATTAAATACATATCATTATTATCTCATCGGAAATTGTACTTTCATCACATATCTGGTTTAACATTAAATTTAATTGTTAAACTGATTTGAATATAATTTATAAAAATTAATTACCTATTTAAAATCATCAAAATATATATCATATAATAAGTTCATGTTAATTTTTCACTATAATGAATACTAAATGTTGTAAAAATCTAATTACCATTGTTGAATTAAATATGTGTTTACTTGTAACACCCCATCCTTCCGCGACACGTTTCACTTTCAATAAAAAAAAATTCCATTGTATGCAAATTTCAGTTCTATCATTGCACATCCAATCAAAGTAGGCGTTATGAATTTTAATACCCACCTTTCATAATTTTTCAAATATTATTTTTGGATTCGAAATATCAAAATTATCATAGGGTGATTTTTTGGTATTTTTCTAGAAACATTCAATTTTTGATGAATAGTGACAAACAATTCATTTTTGTTTAAAACCAACTTATTATTTAAATTATTTTCCATTTTATTTATATTTATTTTAATTAAAAATATATACAAAATAACTATATTTGTCCAATATAATTCATTGGAGTTATTTTATAATATGATTAGATGTATAAAATTTTGTTGAACTTTTTACCGTATTTTACCCACCTTCTAGAACATTTGAAAATTGTTATAAAAAGTAATTTTACCTCTTAGTTCAATGGAATATCAAAGATCCGAGAGACATGGTTGACATCAAGAAGTAAAATTTTGTTTAAAAGGATGAAAATAATTTTTGGTGAATAGTAACTTTTGAAATTTATTTACCGAGGTTAAAACTAAATAGGGAAATTAAAGTTAAAAATGATGTTATAATTACCCTAACAAAATTCCTAATTCTATTGGATAAGTGTATTTCGACCTAAATCAACCTTAGGAATAAAATATGATACTTTTTATCAACATGGATTAGATTATGACATTAATAATTATTTTATTTAAAGAAGATTTAAAAGTGTAAAATTCAATGTTTAATAAACAAACCATTTCTAATATAGAGTAATACATAATATAATTTGACTATAATTATTCATTAGAATGTTAAGAATATTTCCTACATACTGGTATTTTATTAATAAATTTCTGACCTTAAATATATAAATTTATTTACTAAACAATGATGATGCATTAATTACCTTATTAATGAATCAATAAAATAATTGATGTAAAAAATATTAAAATAAATGTAAATTGAGCCTTTTTATAAATTCACAGATTTTTCTAGGTTAATATGTCATGTTAGTTTTGATTCAATAGTTTTTTAAGTGATAATGTTTTTATGACTCACAAAAATCAAATATTTGATTTTGTAAAAATTGAAATATGTGATTTTTAAAAAAAATACCATTTTATTAAATGATATAATATTCCTAAATATCTTAGGATAGGGAAAGGTACATATATAAGGTTATATATGTCAATAATGAATCATTTGACGTTCTCTTGGTAGTTTATAGTAAGATCATTAACTATATAATAGAAAAATACAAGGAGACATGGTAAATGTCAAACGATTTAACTAAGAGTTTTTTTAAATGGTTGGGGTTGAAGCCTTATTTTATTATTAAAGAAAAGAAAAGACCTCTTTTAATTAGGTAGAGGGAGACCCATTACATACCCGAAGGTCCAGTGGTCATGTATCCCATTACGTATCCCGCAGTCCCAAATTATTTGCCTAAGGACCTTCCGTAAATAGTAACCCAGCTGCAACAGTACCCGCCACTGCTACAGTGCCATGCCGCCACTACAGTATCCACCGATCAACAGTAAAACCGCTGCTACAGTTCCACTATAGTATTTCTATAGGAACCTGTGCCCCATGGGTTTTGAACCCCCATTTTATAATTAGGATTATGGGGTTCTTACCACGAAGCCAAACCCCAACTACTAAACATGTTATTGGGTTACGAGGTTATGGGATGGCCTTCCCACCTGCACGTTGCACGTCCCCAGCACGGCCCAAGGTGGACAACCCTTGGGCTTAAGCCAGTTCCCAATGTGGTAGAGGGTCCCACGAGTTGTTTGTTATCATATAGTGCACATTTACTTTCTAGGACTCGAACCCACAACCTCGGGGTCAAGACGCCACCGCCTTTAACCTACCCACCCATGCCCCATGGGAAACTATTTAATTAAGAGTAACTTCTAAAAGGTAAGTTTAATATAGTAAACTAGACATGTATAAAAAATATTCATAGAAAGGATTTCGACCCATCCCTACCTTATCCCTAAAATAAATCTATTTGGATACATTAGAAATTGAAAATAAAATTATAATAAAATAATATTTCAACCTTTTCCTAAACTAACCATCACCTCTCTTATAAAAGGGTACCTCCCCTTCTCTAAATTTCACACCTCCAAAGCCATTTTTGTCAAAAAAACCCTACTAAAATATCCTCCCAAATAATATCCCTTCATCCTAGAGGATTTATTGGATCACAATACCAACCTATGGATCAATTATGATCAAATAAAAAGGAATCACCTGAAGAAGAAGTAATAATTTATTAAACTCTTTCAAAGTTCTTTTCTTCTTTCAATTTCTCTTTCTTTGTTGTTTCTATAAATTAATAACTCCAGTACCTTATACATACTAAGATGTTATTATAAATATGGTACAACAATATTCATTATTCTATCCATCCTATGAATGACAAAGTCACCATACGTGTGTACGTACGACATACCATCTCCACGCTGTGGTGTAGTTTGTTATTCAACACTTCATTATTTGGATAGGAATAATAATGATGTATAACTGATGTAAATAATAATTATTACATGTTAATTATTCTGTATATATGATATTATATCCAATTACGTATGATTTTACCATCAATAGAATGATATTGTCCCACATGCGTACGTACGGATAATCGTCTCCATGAACACGATGATATTCATTCCCCATTTTAACTATTCAAGAATAATTTTTATTTGATTATTAAAAATAATATTTAAGAACATAATAAAATTATTTATATGAATAAATTACATCCTTTCCGTAACAAAAATTACTAACATAACAAAACATATAAAGTAAAACGAATCCTTAACCCTAAAACAATGATATTATGGAAATATTATTAACAAAGCAATATTAGATGATCATATATGATATCATATTTATGTATGTGGTTCTTGTATAATATAAAAACAATGATTTCACCATTTTCCAATAGGTTAATGTAAACTCAACTCAAGAAATTTACAAGATAAGGGTTAATTAAATAATCTCTTTATTATTCAAGGTTGTTTGTATGTGAGTATCTACTGGGACCTCTTTATCATCCACATCTGTATTTCCAAAAAATGTATTTCAAAACATTTTTTATATCTCCTAGAATATGGGTTATGTTCATTTCATACCTTGTTTGAATTTTTATAAAATGTTTTGAAAGGAATCCTTCGGTCATTTTCCATACATGGTACTTATATGACCTTTTCAAAAAAATAAATGTAAGAATGTTTTTTAAGATATACAGTTGGTGCATCAATTTTTCCCCATTATAAGATCTTCAAAGAATTCATTTCAAGCTTATAAGAATATTTTTAAAATAAATTTTCTTAAAATATTATGAATTTTAAATTATATAAAAATAGAAATAGATATTTCTCTAAAATAGTTTTGATTTCATCTATTTAAACATCCTTTAATGAATTTTACACTTGTTTAATGTTTATTTATTATCTTACAATCGTCTATATGGTATTGAAGGTTTTTTTATTTATATGACTATGGATGAGTTAATTTTATACCATTCATGGTTTATTATTAATGTATTATCGATTCGTATGCTAGTTTAAATACGAATGTTTATGTTTTGTTTCACCATTTCATATGAGGAATGCATTGGTCTTAGTATGTGACGAGTGGAGCCTTCTATAGCTCCTTGATCCATCATTAGGTCTCATGAGACAAACTAATGGTTTGGCACAAGGCCTTGAAAAAAACATATTTGTAGTCGTGGCATGAGGCCTTAACTATGTTGATATGAGGTTCAGAATTATGAATTCCATCATTATGAATTTAGCTATTGATATAATATGTGACTATTCGACTAGTAGAATACCAATGTGAATAAGTAAATGGAATTATTTGATTTATATTTTCAAAATTATGCTGAATTTTAGGTTTAAAATTCTTTTGTTTTATTCTTATACATTTCCTTAAATTTTTATTCTTATTTATGATAGTTTCTGCTATATTGTTATCCTAACTGACCATCTGAGCTCACCCCTTTCTTATGTTTTATTTTTCCCAGGATGTGAAGAAATATATTATTATTGGCCTATAGAGATTGGCTACAGTATATGAGTGTCTTCAAATGGGACATAATGTTTTATTATTTCATGATTTAATGTATAACTTATTTATGAATCTAGTATTTCCAAGGCTACTAAACTAACCGTTATTTAGAGACATGATATATTTTGATGATGTCAATGTAATGTAATAATGCACTAAATCTGTGTAACAAGGTTTTGGGAATTACAGTTAGTATTAGATGATGTTTAGTACAAACCATGGATACTTGAATTAGAAAAACACTGATTAGAGCACATTACCCTATGATAGACTTTGAGAATTAGTATCTAATAACATCCAAAAATTTTGGTAATGTAAATATTATGGGGGTTTTCCAAGAAATACATCCCTGTCTGGATATGAGTAGGTAGTGGTGACTTTGGAAAAGATGTACCAAGGAGTGAAAACTCCCCCATGAAGTTTTGGGCTTGACCTAGGGTATTATGGTACAAGACAACTAGCCTTGCTACACTCTTGGTTATGAAACTCCTAGTGGATATGCTTAGGATAATTCAAATATTCTTTACAAACCATTATGAATAATTTATGAGTAAATAAATCCTTAAAGAAAACATTTTTTTATGATTTGGGATTATATGTATAAATTGTTCAATTTATGTTAGTTATTTTACTAGTTTGGAATTATGTATTGCGATTCATAAACTAATCTATTATTTTCCATTATATAGAAATGGCGCCAAGTGGAAGGAATGGAAACCCAATCAACACATGAAATCCTTGTAGGGATTTCCCTCTTACTCATGATAATTATAGTGGAGTTGGTGATGAAACTGGTGCTGATCATCTTTTAACCATACTGGGATAACTCATTCTGGTTTTGAATAATAATCATACCTGTATGGAGCACCCTGATCCACAACATGGAGGATCAATTATAGACCACTTCATGGGGAAAAACAACCAACATTAAATGGGACTACAAATCCATTTGTAGCTAAGCAATGGATAAGTTCCATAGAGAAAATATTTCCTGCTTTGGGAGTAGTGAATGGTAAAAAGTTGTAATGGAATTTTATCACCTCACATGATATGAAGATTAATGATGGTAATTGATTCTAAACAAAAAGGAGGATTAATAAGTATCCAATATGTAATGGAGTGATTTTAAAGTAATTTTCATAGAAAAATACTTTCCTCGTGACTATCGAGCAGATAAAGATAGACAATTTCTTAGTATGAGGAAAAAGGAGGATGGGAATGTAGGAAAGTATGAGGATAACATTACAAGGAGAGAAAGGAATGTAGTATATTATATATATATATATCCAAATGAGTATGATTGATAAATTATTTGATGGTTTAAAACCATTTCTTCATCGTGCATTTGTCTCATAATCCTTCGCATCATATGAATATATTGTCTCATGTGCTATCAAGATAGAAATGGAATTCTATAATTCTAATGAAAAGCAGGAAAAGAAGGGACATACTGAAGACTCTAGAAATATAAATAATTGGTAGAAGGTAAAAGTTGAATTTCCATCCTATAATAAATGTGGGAAGAAAAACCCTGGTACATTCTTGAAGAAAATGGGAGTTTGTTACAAGTTTGGTGAAAAAGGCCCCCTATGCTAATGATTGCATGGGAAATAAAGAGGATGATATTGTTGAATGCTAAATGTTTTGAGAAATTGGGCATTATGAAAATTAATTTCATATTATCCAAGGAAATTTTCCTCAAAAAAGGCCAAGGGAGCAAGGAAAAGCTTATGTGATCACTACTGCTAAGGTTGATTTCTCGAATGACTTGGTGGTATGTTACTTAATGGTATCCTCAAATTTATCCATTTATTTATTTGATTCTATGTCATCCCATTCTTTCATATCTTCCAATTTTCTATTAAAATTAGATTCTTCCAATTTTATTTACCAAGGGAGTTGTTAGACACAACATCTAAGGAAAGTATCATTACAATAAAATTTTGTCACCAAGTTCCAATTAGGGCATATAAACGTTTTTTATCTACAGATCTCATCATCACACTCATTATTGAATTTGATATAATCCTTGGTGAGGATTGAATTTTGGATCATGATGCGAAATTCATTATGAATAGAAGGAGGTTACAATTTTTTATGATGATGATAAACAATAACTTATCATTAGAGAAGAAATATCACCATCTGATTCTTATCTAGATATACCCCTAGTAGATCTACTAAATTAAACAATTAGGGAGGAAGGGAGTGAAATAACTATGGGTGAGGGAAAAAATGTTCAACGAGAGTATGTATCTGTGGTGTAAGAATATGTGGATGTGTTTCTAGAGGATTTTCCTAGACATCCTCCATAACGAGAAATTGAGTGTTTTATTGATTTAATTCATGGTTCAAGGCCCATATTAAAGACCCCACATAGAATAGTCTTAGTTTAGTTAGTTGTGTTAAAGAAACATCTAGGGGTTTGGAGTAATAAATTATTTATTCTCCCTAGTGTTTCTCTATTGGGATCCCCTACTCTTTCGGTTACGATTAAAAATGTTTCTACGAGGTTTTGCGTTGATTAGAGGAATATCAATGCTATAATAATAATGAACAAGTATTCCCAAAATCACATTGATAATTATTCGATCATCTTCATGGAGATCAATATTTATCAATGATTGACCTTCGATCTCGATATCATCAATTGTGCGTGAAGAAGGACGACATTTCAATGACAGCATTTCGTACTAGGTATGAGCATTATGAGTTTACAATAATTCCTTTTGGACTGACTAATGCACCCTCTATTTTCATGGATCCAATGAATATAGTTTTCAAAGAATATCCTGATGAATGTTTTGTGGTATTTATTGATTATATCTTGATATAATCCAAAATCTATTAAGATAATAAAAATAACTTGCACACTATTCTAAGGAATCTTAGATGAAATGAACTATATGGAATGTTTAGAAAGTGTGAATTATTGCTTCAAGAAATTTCCTTTCTTATCCATATTGTCTTTATGGATAGAATCTATGTAACCCTTCAAAGGCAATGGAAATCCATGAATGGCCAGCACCAATGAGTATAAATGAGGTATGCGGTTTTATTTGTTCAGTAGGTTATTATCAGCATTTTTTCAAAAAAATTTCCCAATTGGCTAACCCATTAACCAACATCACAATTAAAGATATTAAATTTGTTTGAAAAAATATTCTGAAGAATGTTTTGAAGAACAGAAGATAAGATAATTATATTCTCTTATCTTTACATTGTCATTTTTGAATGATGGTTTTGTTATATATAGTGATGCTTCAAAGAAAAGACTTGGTTTTTTCATTATTCTGTATGATAGTGTTATTTTCTATGTATCAATATAGTTAAAAATTCATGATAAAAACAATCCCACTAGTGATATTAAGATAGAATTTTTAATCTTTTCCATGAAGATATGGAGACAATATCCCTATGGTGAAAAATGTGATATTTATACTAATCACAAGAGTTTGAAGTATATTTTCTCAAAAAAATAACTGAACATGAGGCAAAGGAAATGGCTTTAACTACTAAATTATTATGACTAAACTATACCCAACCACATAGGGAAGGAAAATAGGGTGGTAGATTCTTTAATTAGAAAGGATCATGGAGTTATGAAAAATATGAGAGTTGAAAAGGATCCTATATTCAGGAATATTGTAAATATGGATACGGGCAGAACCATGGAAGGTGAAACATCAATAATTTGTCAAATGGTTTCCAATCCATCATTACTAGAAAGGATAAAATTTTCTCGGAATGGTGATGAAGAGTTTCAAAAGAAGATTAAAGCAATGAATGATGGGAGATTGATTAACTTGGTATATGAAGATAGAATTTTGAAATCTGGGAAGAGACTTTGTGTTCCTAATATACATGATCTAAAAAGGAAATTATTGGATGATTCTCATAGATACAATATCTATATTCACCCTTGTGGCACTAATATGTAAATTTATTTGAAGGATAATTTTTGGTGGGACCACATGAAGAGGGAGATTGCGGATTATGTGTCATTATGTATCATTTTTCAATATGTGGAGGCAGGAAGATAACATCTAAGAGAATTCATGAAAACAACTTCCATACCTGAGTGGAAATGGAAATATATTATGATGAAATTTTTCATGGGGATTCCAAATAAACCTAGAAGTAAAGATGCAATATGGGTCATTATTTATCCTCTTACCAATTCATCACATTTTCTTTCTATATGAGAGGATTTACCACTTGAATGTTTAGGAGGATTATATATTAATGAAGTTGTAAGACTTCATGGAGTACCCTTATCGATTTTTTCAAATCCTGATCCATGTTTCACATCAATATTGTGGAAAAGTCTTTATAAATCCCTAGATACTGATATTTTTTTGAGCACTGCCTTCCACCCTCATACTGAAGGATAATCAGAACAGACAATTCAAACCTTACAATAAATGTTGAGATCTTACACACTTGACTTTCAAGGTATGTGTGATTAGTATTTACCTCTGGTAGAATTTTATTATAACAATATCTTCCATTGATGAATTTAGATGGCACTATATGAGGTGTTGTATAAAAATAGATATTTCACACCAACTTGATGGGAGACGTTGGGCAAAGAAAATTTATAGGCTAAAAACCTGTTGATGAAAAAATGGAAAAGGTAAAGATTATCCAAACCCACATGAAAGAAGGTCAATGTAGGCATAAGAGCTATGCTGATAACCGAAGGAATGATATGGAATTTCAAGTAAGAGATCATGTTTTCTTGAAGGTATCTACATGGAATGGTGTTATATGATTCAGTAAGAAGGGTAAATTAAGTCCCAAGTACATCAGACCTTTCCAAATTCTAGAACGAATCGGAGTTGCTGTTTATCGTTTGGAAATGTAGCTAGGTCTCTCCAATGTTTATGATTTGTTACACGTATAAATGTTCTGAAAACAAATGCCTGACCCAACTCATGTACTCACCTATGATGAAATGGAACTGGAACCCGATCTGTCTTATTGTGAAGAGCCTTTCAAGATTCATGATACCATAGAACATCTGTTTAGAAACCGAAAAACTCATTTGGTAAAAGTTATTTGGAGAAATCATAAGATAGAAAAGGCAATGTGGGAACCCATAGAACATTTGATGCGGAACCACCGGAAACATTTTAAGCAGTAATATTCTACAAATTTCAAAGATGAAATTATTTGAAGGAGGAGAGAATGTAACACCACAAGCTTCCACGATACCCTTCTCTTTGAATAACATAATAGCTTATGTTGTACACATCATCCATTTCTAGCACACCACAACCAATAAAACTATCCATTCTGAATATTTATACCCACGTTTTTTAATTTTAGAAATTTTATTTTTTATTCGGAATATCAAAATTATCTTAGGGTGGATTTTTGGTATTTTTCAGAAATAATTAAAATTTTTATGAATAGTGAAAAACAATGCGTTATTGATTAAAACTGAATTGTTATTTAAATTATTATTTGTTTTATTTAAATTTATTTTATATAAAAATAGATACATAACCCCTTTATTAGTTGAATATAATTCATTTGTGTCATTTTATAATATGATTAGATGTATTAAATTTTATTGAACTTTTTACTGACTTTTACGCACTATCTAGGCACATTTGCAAATTATCATATAACAAAATATTACTACATATGTTAATTGGGTTCCAAAAATTTGAGAGACACATTTTACATTAGTTTCTAATATTTGGTTCAATTGGATGAAAATAATTTTTTGTGAATAATAACATTTGAATTTTATTTACGACGATTAAAAGTAAATAGGGTAATTAAAGGTAATAATGATATTATAATTACCCAAAACATGTCTTAATTATATTGGATATATGAATTTCGATAGAAATCAATCATAGAAATAAAATATTATCTTTTTTATCAACTTGGATTAGATTAGTACATTTATTATTATTTTATTTAACTAAAATTTAAAAGTGTAAAATAAAAAGTTTAATAAATAAAGCATTTTCAATATTGGGTTATACTTTATATAAATTCGACTATAAATATTTATTATAAAAATGAAATAATTTCTTACATCATGGTATTTTATTTATAATTTTCAGACATTAAATAATTAAATTTATTTATGAAACAATGATGATGTTGTAATTACCTTATTAATGAACGATTAAAATAATTGATATTATAAATATTAAAATAAATGTAAATTTGGCCGTTTAATTCATTCAACGAATATTCACGATTAATATGAAATGTTAGGGTTGATTTAATAATTTTTTTGAAGTGATAAAGTTGTTATGACTTTCACAAAATAAACAAATACTAAATAGTGTCAAAATTGGCATAAATGAGTTTTTAAGTCAAATACTATTTTATTAAATGATATAATATTCCTAAGAATATATGGACTTCCAAAAGGACTCATATAAGGTTATATATGTCAATAATGAACCATTGGAGGTTCTCTTGGTAGTTTATAGTATTTTTATTAACCATATGATATAAAAATACAAAGAGACTTGGTAAATGTCAAACAATTTAACTAAGAGTTAAATCTAAAAGATAAGGTTAATATGTTTTCCTAAACTTTCTTAGAACCTATTGGTTGAAATTATTTCTACCCATTCCCACATTAAAATCTAAATAAATATATTTGTAGACATTGTAAACAAAAAATTATTTTAAAATAATATAATATTTCCACCTTTTTCTAAAGTGACCCTCACCTCTCTTATAAAAGGTTACTCCCCCTTCTCATAATTTCACACCTCAACATCTATTTGTCTTAGCCAACCCATTCTAAAATATACTCTGAACTACCCTCTATTCGTTTTATAGGCCTTACTTTGATCATAAATCCAACCTATGGAGCCTGTTTGATCAAATAAAATGGAATCACCTGAAGAAGAGGTAATAATTTCATAACCTCTTTCAAAGTTCTTTTCTTCTTCCAATTCCTATTTCATTGTTGTTTCCATATAAAAATAATATCATTAGTACCTTACATATATTGATATGTTTGTATAAAAATTGTATATCAATATTTTTTATTCTATCCATCCTATTAATGACAAATTCACTATATGTGTGTACATAAGGCTTATTGTCTCCACGTCGTGGTGTAGTTTTTTCTTCATCACTTCATTATTTGGATGGGTATAATAATGATGTATAATTGATTTAAATAATAATTATACCTTGTTAATGATTCTGTTTAAAAGAAATGACATCAAATTACATAATATTTCACCATCAATATAATGATATTGTCGCTCGTGCATATGTATAGATTACTATGCCCACGAATTCAATGAGATTCATTCCCCATCATAACCATAAAAGAATAATTTTCATTTGATGACTAAAAATAATGTTAAAGAACATAATATAATTCTTCATATGAATAAAGTACATAATATCCATAACAAACATTACTTACGTAAGATAACATATAAAGGAAAACAAATCATTAACACCCGAAACATTGATACTACAGAAATATTATTAACAATGGAATATTATAAGATCATATATGATATCTTCTTTATGTATGTCATTATTTTATAATTTAATATAAATTATTTCACCGTTATACATGAGGTAAACATATCGTCGACTAAGAAAAATTACAAGGTAAGGGTTAGTTTTAGAATCTCTATACTATCAAATGTTGTTTATAGATGAGTATCTATTGGGACCTCTTTATCATCCACATTCCTGTTTAATAAAAATGTATTTCAAAAAAAATTTCAATTTCATAGAATGTGGGTCAAAGAAATTTATAGCCTTGTTTGATTTTTTAAAAAAAAATTGAAGGAAATCTTTCGGTCATTTTCCAAACATGGTACTTTATGAAATTTTAGATAAATTAAGATAAGAATACTTTTTTAACTTATATAGTGGGTATAACTATTTTCCACCATTAAAACATCATAGAATAATCCCTTACAATATTATAAGAATATTTTCAAATTAAATGTTTTCTTTTATTACTATGTGACATTTAAATCATTTCAAATAGAAAGATATATTGTTCTCAAATAATTTTTATTTCATCTATGGAAACATAATTTAATGGATTTTAAACTTGATTGAAGTTTATTTATTATGATACAATATTCCATATTGTATTAAATGTTTTGTGATATTTTGACTATGGATGTGTTATTTTTATACCATTGATGGTTTATGGTTAAAGTATTAACATTTTGTAAGCTTGTTTTAATATAAATGTTTTTGTTATGTTTCATTCTTTTCATATGAGGAATGTATTGGAATTAGTAAGAGTTGGGTGAAGCCCACTATAGATCCTTAATGCATTGGTAGGTCTCATGAGACAAACTAGTGTCTTAGAACAAGGCTTTGACGAAATATTATTTTTATTCTTTGAACGAGACCTTTACTATGTGGTTATGATGTCCGCAATTATGTATTCCATCATTATATAATTAGCTATTGATATTTCATTTGATTTTTCAATCAGTAGAATATCTATGTTAATAAGTAAATGGAATTATATAATTTTTCTTTGTCATATTATGATAAATTTTATGTTTAAAAGGTTTTTTGTTTAGTCATATACATTTCCCTAAACGTTTAAGAATATTTATGATAGTTTCCTCAATTTTTTTATACTTAATGAGCATCTGAGCTCACCCCTTTATTATGTTTTCCTTTTCCGAGGATGTGAATAGTATATTATAATTGACCTAAAATGATAGCATATGGGATATGAGTGTGTTCAGAGGGGACACAATGTTGTTTTTTATTTCATGATGTAATGTAAAACTTATTCATAAATCTAGTACTTCCATGTCTACTAATATAATAGGTCATTTGTGAATTGATCTCTTCTGATCACGCTAATGATATGTAATAATGCACTAACTCTGGGTAACTAGGGTCGGGGTGTCACATTACCATGGTTCTAAACTATGAATATTTGTTTTTAATGTTCTACCATATTTAAAAAATCCTATTATATATAAATATATTGACCTTATCACCTCTATGATTTCATAATGACTCATACATTTGGTTTTTGGAGTGATAAAAAATGTCAGTATAACATTATATTTTTAAAAATTCTATATCTACCATCTCCCTGCTTATAAAAGGCAACATACTCTCCTAACATATTCACATTTCTAAAACCATTTTTTGGTGAAATACCTATCTAAATATCTTACTTACATCCCTCCCCAAATCCCATAGGACTATGTTTTATTATTAATCCATATTTTCCAGGGTTTAGTTATACACCAATATGACCCTTTTCTAGATATACTATTGAGAGTGGAGGGGTGAATCGAGGGTTTCTTATAATGAATTAGTTTTTTTAAATTTAATCATAAAAACCATTTAATGTTATAAATCCACTCAATATTGACTCTAACTATCACCAGGTGTAAAATAGAAAAAATTATGTGAACATCACACATCGTTTACAATGTCTAGGAATGAATGGGATAATCCTTACCATGTCTGTTATACACCCCACATGGATTCATCACTATAAAACAAGTGATTAATACATTTTTCAGCCCTAACTAAAAGGATTTTACTCTGGATAAAAATGAGAAACTAAATTTTCATTTGGGTCCAACCAAAAGACTTCATTATCCTTCTACTCTAGGCTACCACCAGATGACTTAAACTTCTTCAGACACAAACTAGAAGGCTTCACCTTTATCATATTCTTATTCTAATATAGGATGATCATTAATCCTATTCTATGACAATTTAATATATAACATTCTCATGTACATCCTCAAGATCTCAAAAAATAATGGTCTTGATAATCCTTCAATATTTGGTGTAATTTGTATTCTTCTCATTCAATTCATGCTCAATAACAGTTCATTATTATTCTTTAAGTGATTCTAAAATAAATTCCTTTTTTTAATAAAAATATTAATCAGTATAAAGAAGGACATTTCAAGGATGTATATATTTTTCATCACTTAGATTCACATATTTATACTCAAACAATATAGTTCATGGTGTGTCCATAAATTGTACTATTTATGTTTTATATTTAAATTATCAGTTAATCTTATTTTAAATAAAGAAATTTATTTTTCCTTATTCATATATGAATAACCATTTTTATGTGGGTTTTTTATTTTATCAAATAAATGCACCAAATTAATTATGGTAATATTTTTTTGTTCATCACACTTGAAATACCCAAATGGGTATTATTATTCATTCATCCTCTTTTTAATACCCGTGAATTACAATAGAAATGTATTTATTTTTATTCACAAGGGTACTTGATAACCCATCACTAACAAATTCATGCATGTTTCTCATGCACCCTATGTTTTCTTCAAGCATGCACGTGTATTACTACATGAAAATCATTTCAAATTCTCATTGGTTTGGGTCCTCAATTTTTGACGGTGTATATAAGAACACCGCATTCTCATTTTATATAATGTGTAATTATATTTACTCATACTCTAAATTAATAAATCTATTGATTTAAAATACCCAAAGGATTGATTATTTCTTTACATGACATAATGATCATCCACGACTCATAATACATAATTAATTATATTGTAAAAACATCCATTTGAGGACTTTTGTGGATTAATAGATATTAAAGGAGTTTTATAAAATAATTATTATTCCGTGATAAACCACTTATAGGATGGAAAAAAGATAAATGCAATATTTTCATCATTATAATCTTATGAAAATTCATTTCATGTGATGAAAGGATTAATGACTTTAGCACTAATCCATATCTCTATTGAGAATTGAAGAGGCTACAAAGATCACAATGATGCCTCAGTTTTCCCATTAAGAACCATTTTGATTTATTTAGAGTAGGTTATATCATATTCATCTCACTATTTGAGGCCTCATTAGTACAAATAAAAAACAAATGATCTGAAACTTCTTTCATTACTTCTTGTCATCTGTTGTTATAGGAATGTTTTATTGGGAGAGTGGTTCATTGTATGCATGGATCATAAAATCCTAAAATAAATAACCAATAAATTTAATTTGAATATTATATAATATATATGTGTTTAAAACCTATATTATTTCAATTTAAATCATTCTTATATGCATGTTTTATAAATTATTTTTACAAACTCATTGATCAATAAGAACCAGGGACACAAAATTTATGAGTCTAGTATGGAATGATATTTTATGGAACACCTTTCTGAGATGAATCTAGAAATTCAAATATTTATCAAGAATCCTGTAATCTCATCCATATCAGTGTCTTATTCACTTGTACATAAATTGAGGCTGTGACAACCTTTCTTTCCCATGGGCTTGGTCATATGGGAGATAGATTTAGGTGAAGACTTTCCACCTTTTTGGGACATCTTTGGGGGAGATATACTACACATTCATAGTCCTATCTGGGTTTCTATAGGTATGGGATTGGATTTTATAAGGTAATAACATACCTCTAAATTATAGTAAAAACTATAATTACCAATATGTATCATCAATTATACAATAGGTTTGGTGGACTGATAGTAACCAGTAAATAGACGGCTTTTTTACTCAGTGTTCCAACTTTCAATCTGTAAAGGATGAGCACTAGAAACCTCTTGGTCCATTACATCCCTTACCGATTAAATAATGGAAATCGATTAAAGTAAATATGCATTTTAAGTTGGGGTTACCTATGTCACCATCGGGCTATGTAATATTATGAGTTATCATGGATATAGTGATTAACATCACCCATTTCATGAATATATTAGATAACTTTTAGTGGATCAGATTATGTGGTTATAAATATGTGAGATTATACTCTTTCACATGGTTCCTAATAACATTGTTCGAGAAGAGGATGAACATTTTACATTGCAGTTATATTCTGGATTGTAGAAGGCACTGAATTTATAATTATTATTTTATACAACCTATCACCCAAAGAAAAATTTCAGTTCAAATTTTTGATAATGGTGTTCGGGGACAAGATTCAAAAATTGAACCTTGATTTTGGAGATTAAAGGAAGAAGAAATTACTAATTTTTATATTTTCTTACAATATCATCTTCTCAAAAACTATTATGATGGATCCATATGAGGATTTATCTGGTATGCTATTTTTTGTCCCTTATATTTGTTATAGAAATGACATGCAGTGATACTGGTATTACATATCATATACGGGACCTCGAAGAAGGTATAAGTGATTATGAATCAAATATATAGAACTCAAGCTTAGAAAAATTTGAATACTAATGACAGACTATAACCTCTGGTTTTCTAGGTCATTGATCGAGTCTTCTTTCTAGATTTTTCAATAATAGGGTATCAATGGTTTAGGAAACAGGGTAATCTTTAACCTTAGTTCTTCATACCTTTTTATATTTTGGATAGGGTCATACCAATAGATTATCATAGAATTGTTTTTAGAAATTTATGTATATTCATGATTTTTTTCATGTTTTTGAATTACATTATTATTATTATTCATACCCATCATATATTATTCATCCAACAGATGTGGAGTAAGATGTTGATCCTTCTTTTGAGGAGTCTCCAGGTCATTTTGTGGGCAGGTCTATGAAGGAACGATAGGGAACATCAGTTCCTCTAGACTGGGTTATATAGAAACAAAAATATATGCTGGATGTGACCATTGAGTGGGAGATGGAAATATGTTCTTAGTGTCTAGAGTTATTCAAAAATGATTATCATCAGCCCTATAAGGGGAAACATGGATATCTATTGTTTTAATGAGTGGAGGTTTTATGGTCCAATTTCTTCCATTAGGTATCGATTGTTTAATTTTTAGTCACAATATACAGTTTACTATTAATAAATGTTCCTAATGTATTAAAAATAGTTTACGAAGGGTATGGGTATTGCTTGAATAATAGAGATCCTATTTATGAAGAAAATTGAGTTGGGAATATAGTTATTCTATGGTCAGTATTAATATTGAAACACAACCCTATGGCCATGAAGAAGAGGATCCCAATTTTTTTTTAATTGTGTGAGGGGGCCACATGGCCATGTGAAAAACATAAATTTTGTGTATAGGGGATTCAAAATTTCTATGCATGGTGCAAATTTTTTTCCCTTTATAATGTGAGTGGAGACTCTATGGATAGTGACAACCACGTGGTTGTTACAAAATATAGAAGGCTGTGTGACCAATATTGTGTCCCTTATAATGGGGTGAACTCAAATTTCTCCACTCCTTATATTTAACTGTGTTTCCCACTTATTCTATTATTCTATAAAACAACCTCTTTCATCCATGGGAATCCTTCTCCTCATCTCCCGAGTTCCTTTGAATAAGATCCCTTAGGGCTCAGAATCGACTGTTTCTTATTATGATATATTCCTCTTGATATTACTTAGACATGGGTGCCAAATTTTTATAGTGTATATTTCTATCATCTACATTATCATTTTTTATGAAAATATTCCACAATTAAACATTTGTTTTTCTTTTATTGGAAATTTCTCCATTTCTAGCCCAAATTTGAAGATGATACTAGATGTGGATTCATCTACCCATCTAAGGTATGTGGAATATCCCTTTCCCAATTTTTTTGGTTGTCTATAAAATTAATTTTCATTCTACACACGTGAATTTCATTTCAAATCATATAATATTTTAATATAAAATTTTTGAAATGATATTACCTTGAATTTTATATCTTATCACCTAATCTTCATCATCATATGATTTTCTACATTGACATGAGTCATTCAATTAGTTTGTACAATATAGATTTCCTAATAATGATTCATATTGTTTTGTAATTAAGACACCATTGAGTTGTGTGATTTGATAATTATATGTTAATTCATTATTAGAATAAAATTTATTGTTTTGATACATTTCTAGGCTCCTAATCTTTGGAAATGTAATAAAACCCCCATTTTAGGCGTGTTCACATACCCTGTAAACGAAATGATAAATGATTTAAATGAATGATGAACTATATGACCATTTCAACTATCCCTTTTTAAATTATTAAGAAATTTTATGTTTATAATAATGATTATGGTCATGTAAATAATTATAAACACAACATACATGACTACATGAATGGTCATGAAATTTTTTAAAGGAGGAGAAACCCTTGAGTGATACATGGAATATTGTTGTACATTTACATGGAAAAATTCATTGGATCACAGCTGATTCATTGATGCTAACTCCTTGCGTAGGACCAATGATGAATCATGTTTTTTCATATACTGTAAATGCATCATCTTGGAACTTATGTATCACTTATATTTTTTGAAATTAAATAAATGGATTCGATGAATCTCTATGAATTCAGATTGATATTATAGTTCATATTGGATTATTATAAGTGATATTATAAAAATTATCAAATAGGTTAGCATATACATTCTCTTAGGGATCACATGGAATATTTCCCCGAGCATGAATTGCAATGGGTACACCCCAATCAATTTCATCAAACTGATAAAACATCAATTCCATGGAAATAATGGACTATTTTATGATTATCACAATACATGTTAACTCTAATTTTATGAGTTTTCCTCAGACCATATAAATAAAAGGGAAATAAAAAATTTATAGAGAAATTTATAGACTAGGCTAATGCATGTAGTATCATAATGTTATCACTCTAAGAACTCGAACTGAAATGGTTTTGTTATTTACTTGACTAATTTTTTATAACATCAAAATATTCCTTATATATCTGTTGACTGGGTAATTAAAAAATCTTTTGGAGGTGACTGACTTAATTTTGCTCACACCCTATTCAGAACACTAATTGATACCCAAATAAAATCCTAGATGAAGGTACAATCAATTTGGATTCCCCATTTATATACACACTATTTTCTATACTACTATAGAGTACGATGGGATAAGACAAATATTGTACTCGTTGGTCTATTAGAGATAAATTTTATTATTATTTTTTGTGTGGTATTTTTATGTGGTATTACACATAAACTGTTCTAATTTTATTTCCCATTTTTTATAGCATCATTTAAAGAACATTTTGGATATGTTATTTTTTATTTTTTTTAATCTTAGTCTAGATTATTACATCCATGGTTCTGTTCATTAGTCATATTATGTTTCTACCTTTTTATCCATTATTTACCATAGTGAATCAATATGATAAAGTGGTTATATTATTCAAAAAATACCATTATAAACACTCTATACAAGTTGATATCCTTTAGAGTATGGGGATCCTTGTTTTAGAACACGTGACAAATCTGAATTAGTTACTTATGAATGAACTATGTTTGGGATGTTATATCGATAATGAATGATGGAGGGGTATAGAATCCATGAATAAAGAGTAGGGACTTAATCAATGATAGATACCCCTTTTACATCTTCCTATGTGTTTATAACCCAATTATTATGGATTTTTTATACGTAGATAGAAAAAATAATGGAGAGGATACATCAATTTTTACTTCACATTTCCAAAAGCATGCATGAATTATGTTCCACTTCTTGATCCAACTTGTTTCCTACCACTGCATCTATTATTAAATCTGTCATTACTAAGGTAATGCCTGATCATATAAAACTTAATGAAACTATCATTTTAGGGTAAATGGGTGGAAAACATTTACCAGAGGAATGAATGAATGAAAGTGGGAATACTGTTGTTCTAAATGACTTATACTTGAGGATTTGGTGGCTTTGAGGGAGGCCGTAATGGAAAATTTAAAAATTTGGGTCATAGGGTAATGGGTGTGATAATTCAATGAAAAAACAACCCTATATAGATATGCATCCTAGTGGGAACCCATGGTGATGGGTCCTTTAGGTGAATAAATGTTTGAAATTGGTAACACAAGTGATGATCCCTTGATAGTAGGCACCCCATATTAAGAGGCTTGAGGGATTGGTCATCCAGGTGAGGGGACTGGGGTAGTTGATCACCTAAGTGAGGGGCCCCATGAATTTGGTCACCACGGTGATGATACCTTTTTTTTAGTCACCTAGGTGAGGGTTCTCTAGTTGTTGGCCACCTATGTGAGGAGCCCAAAATATTTTTTCCCTCATCTGAGGGGACTTTGGAAATTATCTACCCTTGTGAAAATCACCTTATAACTACATAACAAGACTTTTTTATTTTGTATATTGAAGAAGGATACCTATCAGTTATCCCTATATCTAGAGTGATGCATGTTTGAGATGATATATTTGACATCCAAAATTTAAAAATTCATCTATTATATAAGGTCCCATGGGGTCTATTTAAATGAAACAATGAGGCCATGGGTGGAGAAGGCATGAACAAGTACTATTGAGAACCCATGTTACATGGTAGACATGGGTAGGGTGAACGAAGAGACCCAGGTGAAGAAAAATGGGTGTCTAGGGTCACATGGGACATATAGACTGAGATATAAATTGATAAACAAGGAGTGTTAGTCCTAGTGGCCCAAAAAAACACCTATTTTTCTATATATATCCCTATTTTTTAACAAATGGAGTGCCAATAAATTATCATATAAGAATGGGATTCAAGAAGAATGATGGGGATCATATATTTAAGTCACACATACCAAGTGGGAAAAATAAATATTATTCACAAAATACCCACTATGGTGGTTGTGGAAATATTCACTATCACTTTAGGATTTTCCACACTAGTAGTCTTGGTGAGTCATCATCCTAGGGCTATGTGTGGAGACCATCATTACTATAAATCAGTGAGGTCCAATACCCCTACCAAAAATGCATGATTATGTTTTAATCTCCATCACTTTCCTTGTTTTTTGATCAATGGTTGGTGATAGTTCCCATTAACCTTAGTGAGGACACTCTGGAAATGGTTCCTTATTCGGGCCACCCTAGCGAGGGCATCAATGATAGATCACATAGGTGAATGTTTTGACATTGCAACATTTTCACCTATTTTGATTCACACATAGCTCATTAATGTTTCAAGGTTACCTATTATACATTCACATTTATTATACAGTTATTTTTTTGAGTACACGTTGTTTTTTTAAAAATTCCATATCATTTAATGTTTTCATTTTTGTCAATGCTACTAAACATAGAGAGAAATTTTTTACTAAAGTATAACAATGGTTCTCTATTATTCAAGAACCCTCTCTATCATCCTTATAATTGATCAAGAATTGGAATCATAAGGAATAAATAATATCATACTTTCATCCCTATATATTGGCATGATATAAAATCATGTTACATCGATGGTGTCAAACAAATATGGGTAGTAGAATTATAGACTATATAAAATCTAAACTCATTATTTTCTAATCCAAATTGATAGAGTGGTACATGTATTCAATGGAATTATAAGTTTCATGTTTGAAGGATGGGTTTTACTCAAATTGTGTCATGGAATATGTTGATTTTAGGAGCTTCTCTGCAAGACATAAATGCATCAAGAAGCCAAACCATGTCATGGGTGAATATTTAGAATTGTTTCAGGGCTATGCAATAAATATTCAATATGTAGATGTCTATTAAAGTATGATATTATTATCATAAATAGCTATGAAGTGTTTTGGGGATTACATCATTTGTGTCATGAAGTAGATTTTTGAAGAAAGGGACATCAATGAAGTATTCAATCCCATAGTTAATTATATCACTCTTTATTGGTCATATATTTATAGTCAGAAGATGTTGTGAACTGTAAATCCCATAAAGGAAATCATGTAGTTTATTGTTATGGTTATTTGGATAATGATTTGAGAGTAATGATACAAATGGTACTCAAAAGACAAAAAACAATCCAACGCGATTTTTTAATATATGGTAGACATTGAAAATTATAACATTATGTTTTTAGAACAAATGTGGTGGAGGGAAATATCTATAGAAGGGATGAATGCTGACCATATCTGAAAAATGGGATTCTCAAAGATTATTTTAGGGTATAAATTGGTTAGAGGATTTTCTACCTATGGTACAAAGGCTTATATTGTATAGGCCATGTCTGCGGAGTATATATCAAGAGTTGTCAGGTGTGTAATATAAATAGTAAAAATATATGTATCATTTTTTGATAGAAACTCTTGTCCCTAATAGATAAGTAATGTTTTTTGTGAACTGATTTTCTTAAAGGAAAAAGTGTTGTTTATGAATAAAATATTTATAGACACATATATTGAGGAATATCGACTTGAACATACCCTCTATAGGAGTATGCGATCTTATCAAGGGGAAAGGAATCAAACCCATTAAGATCTCATAATGATTTACTATCATTATTCAGACGTATATGTAATGAAATGACATAAAATAATTTCTGAAACTACTACAAAACCAAACCCACCACAAACCATAGGGGAGTTATAGATCTCCACAATTGTTTTACTAGCTCCTGGGAAGCAAACAATTAAAAGGGGGAATGCCTTCAGCCAACCTAAAGCAAAAAATGTCGAAAATATATATATCATGAACAATAGTGGAAATTATAAATATATTCCATAACTGAAATAAAATTCGAAAAAAAACAACTCCAGGGTAGTATAAATTTCCATTTACAAGTACTCCCTCAAAGGAATTCCAAAATGGAAAAAACAACTCCATGTGATATCATGGGAAGACTCCAACCATCTCACAACCAGCTACTCAATTCAACTAACATAAAACCTTCCCACCCTACAATGGTTCCTTGAAAATACCTATATCGAAATAAATAAACATGCCTATGAACCACCTATGGGGTATACACGATGTGATATAAAATCCTCAGTAGGGTCCCACCCAAGTGTTTCATAATAATTCTCTATAGAAAAGATCCATTGTGATCATTTTAAATGAAACATGGCATGATAAGATGTTATAATTCTTTATCAAATTCATGTTAAATGTTTCTATCTTTTAAATAATTAATAATTAATGGATTCTATTACAGCTTCAATCATAATATCTATTATCATTTGTCAAATTCCAAATCCTGAATATCACATCCAAAAGAGTCAAAACCCAAGAACATGTAAATCATGGAAGGGATCTAAATGGGATGTTCTTTCCAACTACTTGTACTGCAAAAATTACTAGTGAAAAAAATACCTATACCACATGCCATCAGATCAAAGTAATGTCACATGAATGAACCCCCCATACCAAAAAAAATCAAGAACAATTCCATAGAATTACATGCCTAGAGAGAAGATAAAAAACACGATCTAACCTTCTGGTGATAATATTTGTTATTTCACTAAGATAAAATATCCACCTACATTCCCATGGATTCCCATGCTATATATTTCACATATGATTTCAATATATAAAAATTAACCAATTTACATTTATCAAAAACCACACAAAATCACCTTTTATCAAGAATCACATTACATTGACAAGACAAGCATGGAAAATTTATTTAAAATTGAATTTTTTAAAATAAAAGAAATAGAGTTCGTTCAACACTGGCTAGAGAGAGAACAATCAACCTCAAAATATGAGGTCATATTTTCCCATAAAGGATCATTACACAAGAACAAAAAAACACTGATAATATAGCGTAAGAAACCAATCTACACATCAAATAATTGATGAAATTTTCAATTAGTATTGGTAGAGAAGATGAAATAAAACATACCTCAATAAGGAACACTCATTACTCAATAACCAAAAAAGGGAACAACCCTTAGAACAAGACAACACAATATATCTAGACAGAAAAAAAGGAAAAATCACTCTAGACATATAGATCTTGTAACAAATAAAATATATGTACCATGATAACATATATAAAGAATCATAAAAATATAATAGATCAGAGTGACTGAAACCAACCGCAACAGTGGTCAATCCCTGAAAAGATCATTCCCAATCAAAAAGAGACTCCAAAACTCACATAGAATCCTTCTAGATCAAGGAAAAAAGGATCTATTGTGTATTGACATAAAATATCCCTTTATATTCACCCTAATGGCCAACATTGTAAAATTTACATGGCATTTAATCCCCTTACACATTGTGTAATACTCAAGACTAAAATATTCCTAATTACTTTCAAAATTTTATCGAGAACCTAACTTTTAACAGAACATGACATGTAATTCATTCATTCTATGTACCAAGTTCATGGAATCTTCTCATAAGAATTTAAAAATTGGGTACTCATATTACACAATCTGTATTTATCATCTCGTCCACAAAAACCACATATTCTTACATAAAAACCAAAAACACCATAGGCAACCTACGGACTTGGGGAGAACCTAGCAATGCTATTAATACACTTCTATATAGACTCCATTAATTTAGAAAACATTATTCTAATATACTTAAATAAATTTCCCAAAACAACTATCTCTATAATTGGGAGTCCCAAGATGAAAAACATTAAAGATGAAAACAATTAAAGATAAGGGAAATACCATCAATTTCGTAACATTTTGTTATTAAATACAACCCATAAGACCTTTCTTCTTGGGTTTCCATGCCGAAGAATGATGTTTCATAAATATGAGAGGGCATTTCTCCCTCATCAAGGAATCACCCACCAATGTCTCATGAGAATATTGTACATGCTTCTGTAACACTCTAAAAAACAAAATTGACTTCCCATGATTGTCTTTAACTTGAGAGTCAATGATCACTACTGGCTTATACCTAGTAGAAACAATTTTTTCTAACTCAGTCACTTCCCAACTAAAAATGTTAGAGTGTTAATGTTGAAATTTTATGAGCTTTTATATGTGGGAAAAAATACGAACATCTGATAAACTAAACTAGGAATTACAACCAATAAAAAACAAGCCCATGATGCTTAGGGAACTCAAATGTTCCAACATATATCTGAGCTAGATTTCCCTAATTTCCATGACATTGGTTTTCATAACCAAGGAAAAAATTTCCCAAAACATTATCACCTACCAAAAGCTCCATAAAAGTGGTCCACTTATCCATACATGTTTTCCGTCAACTCTTCACTATAACCAGATGATAATATATATCATGAATCATAATCGATGTATATATAACTAAACTAAGTCCCAAAAATGATGATATTACCACCTCAACACAATAAAGAGTTTACCTAAATATTTGACCACATAATTCCTCAAAAGGATCCTATCTGATTAATGGAAAATGACTATTATTATATAAAAAACTCAATCATTATCACATGAATATCTCATGAAACACAAAAATCTAAGACACATTCATTAATTTTATCCTCCCGGATATGAATAATGTTTTTCGTAGACCTTCTATATGTAGATGAAAATATTTACTCAATATGAATTAAGTCCCTATTTCCTCTTAGAGGCTTATTCATAACCTCCATGTAATACTAGGATCACTATACAAAACAACAGGTGAATGAACCCAATGTAACAACACAATATCCCGAACATATATCTTTCCTATATATTTATCATTTTGGGTATCTTTGGTCAAAATTAAATGATAAGACTTTTTCAACTAGTCAATCACCACTAATATTACATTTCTCTTTTGGTGAGTCAATGGTAAACCAACAATAATGGTCATGGATACCTTACCCCTTTTAAAAAAAAGTGAATTTTTCTATATTAATCTATAAGAAGCTATGAGAACATGTCACATACTTAGAAATGTCACACTACATACATGACCTCCATAATCTTAAAATCATTTCATAAAACATCTTTGTAATTCTTGAATGTACAACCCACAAATAAATATGAGAATAAAAAAACTAAACTCCTCATAAACACTAGATTTAGTGACTGATCCCTAAAATAGGGAATTCCATATGATGAGATAGACCACTGTAGAACAGTCTCCCTAGCATATAGGTTTTCTTAAATACATCAAAAAATATATTGCTACTACTATAACCATATAAGAGACTCCAGGAGAGATGATGATAGTTTAACATTGCTCAAAATCGTAATAAAGTCATTTTCCTAGGAATTTGGACGAAAATGAGAAAAGAGCCCCATAATTTTCTATTATTCTTTAAAATCCACAATAACATGCAATAACAATTTCCATATAAGAGAATATGAAATGACACTATCCTTCTCCATGTTTTAAGAGATATTGATGTCAAAATCAAAAGGTATTAGACCCATATTCTCTATCTAAGATTAAATTTTTTATAATAAAATATATAATTTAGGCTCTTATGGTTAGAAAAGATTATAAAACATTCCCCAAAAAGATAATTCATCCAACACTTATGTGCATTAATAATTGTGGAAAGAAACAAATCATGAGTGCGCTACTAATTCTCATTTATTTTAATATTTTGAGAACTATAAGCCACCATAAAAACTTCCTTCTTGTGAACACAACCCAGGACAATGTTCAATGAATCATAAAAAACCAAATACCCTTTACTGAGCTCAAATAAGATCCAAATAGGATCCTATGTCATATTATTTTTATATCATCAAACGGGGGATCAAAATTGTTTTTGCATATTAATATCCCCCCTTTCCAGGAAAGAGTAATCAAAGGTGATTCCAAATTAGAGAAATTATTGATGAAACATCAGTGACATACAACAAGACCATGAATGCTATGAATTTCATAGACATTGCATAGAAGATCCAATGAAATGATATCATTGACATTATCAGGATAAACTGATATGGCATGTTTATAAATAATGTACCCTATTAACATCTCCTATTAAATCCATAATGTAAATTTAGAAATATTTCCATAGAGATATAGACTTCTTAGGATTCCTAGAGTCAACCTCAAATGGATATTATGATCATTCTTGGTTCTCGAGTAAAATAAAATTTCAACTATGAACATTACAACATAAGGGTTGAAATGCTTATGGAATATCTATTTCATAAAATAAATGAAAACTGAAGGAGCATGATTCAAACCAAATAGCATAAAAAATATTCATAATTGTCATACATACTCCTGAAATCCGTCTTTGGTATATCATAGCTATAAACTGTGAGTTGACGATAACCCAACCAAAGATAAATATTCCAAACCAACTTTTCTCCATTAACCGGTTGAAAAAATTATCTACATGAGGAAAAGGATAATTATTATTAACTTTTTTCAAATTCCTTATCTAATAGTAAACATGTAATTAGATTGAACTGTAAATCTTCTTGGAAAAGTACCATGGGGCTACCCAAAGAGAAACAATATGGTGAAAAAACCCCTTTGTAACCATGTATTCCCACTGAATCTTGAGTTCTTTTAGGTCTTATGGTGCTATGTGATAATAATTTATCTATATTTTCTACATTCCTAACACCAGGTAAATCTCAGTATCTAACTAAATCATTATATAAATCCAATAAAAATTATCTGAAAAAAATTCAGTAAAATCCTAAACTACAACGATAAGATCATCAATATAATAAAATCTCATCGAGCTCAACTAAAACTACAACCAATGAACTCCTAAGCATTGGGAGGGAAGCACTTTAATAACCATTCATTGGATACCACAGTCCCAGAAACACATATGAACTCCCATTGGGAGAAATAAACTTGAAATTTCAATGATTAAAATCGAAATTCTACCAATGAGTGACAATCAAGTCTATCTTAATGATTTCATCAATGAAATCTAAATCAAGAAAAAAAATCAGAATAATTGAAAACTATCTGTTGATAGTGGACAAGAACGACATCGAAAATACTAATCCTCTATCTTCCCAAGATGTGTTGATACTCCATAAAAAAGTGCATTAGATCCATTTGAGGAATAATAATATCAAGAAAACTTCCAGATTTATATGAGTGGGAATCACCAGAATCAAATAATGAAACTAGTACTAAATATGAAATAAAGATGACACCTCTCACTGTTTTTGGACCCATGACTACCTACACTAGAAGCCCATCTTGTGCATAAAGTTGAATCACTTATGAGGCCTATGTATGGATCCTTGTATTCATTGAATCAAATGACTGTTCTAGAGTAGAATTTGTATCCAATGATTCCTAAACATATTGAGGAGTAGACATGGCCTGATATAAATGGTGAATGAGATCATAATTCCCAAGCTACTACACATTATTTTATGTGAAGGAAATGAACATCTTGTGTTTCTAAACATGAAACACTTATATCAGGTAATAGGTACACCAATAGCTAAAAATGGATTCATTGAAGAGGTGTGCTGCTGGGAATCACTTCCACCACTCCTGTGATGATTCTCCCACTTCATATTTTTCCTAGTGTTCCATTGATGCTTCAACTAGGTGAACAGGAAGGTGTATAACATCCAAATATTCCTTCCATATTAATGGATCCCATACTATCCCTATCCACTATCTCTACTTAGTTTAAAATCTTCTTCATAATTTCTGTGGATCTAATATCCATTGACAAACAATGTAGGTACTTCTAGGATTTTGGTTGGTCATTATTTAAAAATTCTAGTTCAAAACGAACCAGCTCTGAAAAATAAAAGGTGTATGCCAAAATTTTATGATTTTATTTCTATAAAGAGAGGAACTCGAAACACATTACCATAATTAGTGTTTCTATAAATAATTTCTCGAAGAATATAATTTTGAAACTCTTATGGTCTAATCCCACATGATTATTATCCTAGAAAATGGATTCCCACTACCTATTTCTGGGGACCTCGAGTCGAAATGTACTATATTTCACCTTGATACTCTTAGGAATATTTAGTAAGTAAAGGAACTGATTGAACTTTTTCATTTATTCCTCTAACTTTAAAGGTTTATTCATATGTTTACAGGGTGGTGAATTCTCACAAAATATCTCCCATGATCGATCTATGTCAGCTCCTTCTCCTAGTTATACATCATCAAATGAGTTTTGAAATTTTGGCATGTTTTAATAAACATCAGGAACTTATCACATGATAACCATGATAATTTAGTTTTTTCTATTGGAGTATTTCCTTTAAGAGCCTCAGCTTTAACCTATCTTGGAACTCAGAGAACATGTCTTGGAGGCATACTGATGCACACCAATCTAAAAGTAATGAATAGACAAAATTAAAATCCATATTCAAACTAGAAAAACCATTAACAAAAATTAAGATTAATATCAAGAAAGAAAAAAGTAGACACACATCCCAATATACATTGGTAACTTGAGTCTCATCAAGATAAGAGCTATCCATACCCTTATCACAATACACCTCTCATATTCTAAAAGTCCAATCTCTAGTCTATCAAACATCCCAAGATAAATTATCTTGAGGAAATACCACCTATTATACCAAGATGAAAATAACTGAACCTAATACACACTCATACTTGTACACGACCCGACCCATCCCATAATAGTAGGGATTTATATTACACCATGGGTTGGAAACTAGCACCTAGGCATCAAACAACAATGATAAGGTATAATTTCTCCCAACCTATAGTACCAAAATTCGATATATATATAATAATTAGATTAGGGGAAAAGATATTTATATTTTATAAGTTAAAAATTATAGTGGAAACCAAAAAACTCAAGGGTATAAAATTTTTTCCAAGAACAAGTACAACCTTAAAGGACTACCAAATAGGAAAACAAATACTAATTGTGATATCATTGGAATAATCCAACTATCTCGTGAATATCTACTCAACTAAGAAGATAGAAAACCTTAAAACCTGAATATGGTTCCATATTTTCCTTGCATCTAAATACATAAGCATTTCTATACACTACAGAAAGGTTATTCAAAGTGGGAGATAACATGCCTAGTAGTGTCCCACCCCGATGTTCATAAAAATTCTCTACTGAAAAGATTATGTATTCTATTTTTAAATATAACATTGAATGACAATCATAAATTTAGTTTTATCAAAAGCATGGTAAATATTTTCATTTTTCCAACAATTGCAAAAAAAATGCAGGTATATCAATTTCAAGCATAATTTCGGTTATCTATTATCAAAATAAAAATCATTAATATCACATCCATAATTTTGAAAATCTCAAAACATGTAAATCATACCAAGGAACTCAACATGCTATGATAGAAGACTACTTGTACCAAAATATTGACTAGTATAAAAAATCCCCTAGAACACATGCCTAAGGAGAATAGGAACTCTCCATGGTTGGGTGCACCCAATAATGTCATCAACCACTACCTAGAATGAAAAACCTTGGGGGGAGAAAATCTCCATGAGCTAAACTTATAACTATAATATGGAAAATGGTCATAAACTATACATTTTTCCCATGTATAGATAGATTTCAATATAATTTAGTCCATAAATCATTTCAATTATTTGAAAATATGAATTTTCCTACTTACCAAAAACAAAGGAAAATCATATTTTACCACAAATCAATTTACCCGCACTAATCATGAATTATAAATTTATTTATAAATTAATTTTAAAATTCCGATCAATATAGTTCATGAAACACTTTCTAGAGATCGAACCACATACCACAAAACATAGAGTCTTACATGCCCAAAAATGATCCTTCAATAAGAAGTCCCCTACAATAACATCAGAGGCCCCATAACCAAAATCCACTAATAATACAGGATTATATTTATCATAAGAATTTTTGTTGAATAAGAAATGACACATTCTTCCAAAATTCCCACCGGTCTCACCATACCCAACAAGGGAAATGACCCCAAAAATTGGAAACACAATGGTTCTAGAGAGAAACCAAAGGAAACATCACTATAGACCAATGAATCTAGTAACACAATGTAACTATGGAACTCTAATAAATGAAATGAAATATCAAAAATACATACACAATAATAAATATTCAAACTAATCTCAATGGTGATCAATCACCAAACATATATATCTAAATCAAATAAAGATTCCCAAAATCCAAGAATATGACATCAAGGTTGAGATATAAATCAGCGATTAGAGAGTGAAATAAAATATCACTCGATTGACACCATAAAATTTCACATAACGACATTTACAAGTCATATAATCCATTTAAACTTAGTGTGATCTGTGGGGAAAAAATATGTTGAAAACCCATGATGATTTTTTTAAACTGACTTTTAAAATGACATGTCATATAATCTATTCAGGATTTGTAATAGGTTCACAACATCTTCCCTCATGAACATACACATCATTTACTCCCATTACACAGTGTCTATCTCTCATATAGTACGTAAAAACTTTTGATTATTACATAAAATCCTAAAACACCTTAGGAGATATACAAACATGGGGACAAACCCACAAATCTATTAACACATTTATATAAGGATTCAATTAATACATCCATAAACATCAATTCCATTTCAATAATGGATTCTCTCCATCCTAGGGAGTCCCAAGTTGAACCCAATTAAAGTGGAAAATAATTAATGAGAATGGAATTACATGGAAGAGGGTAATGGGATGTTATATTATATGTAAGGGAAAATGATTTATTTATTGGTTGACAATGGGTAAATGGATCTAGGAATCATTACATATATCATCAAAATAAGAATCAATCCACTCATATTCACTTTTAAAAAATTACATTATTTTGATCAAAATTTTAAATTAAGGAAAAATTATTTTATTGATTCTAAATAGTTTCATATTTTATAATAATAATCCACACGTAAATCTGGATTTTTGTTTGGAGAAGAAGGTCATGAATTTGTTTCTCTATAAATACATTAGGGGAATACAGGATGAACCAAATGATCCTCGACTATAGATGTAACATTTTATTGTCATTCACATTGGATAAAATATATCAAACCTCAAATATCACATGAGTCAAACTCAATTTTAGAAATAAGAGAGAATTTTATAATTTATCAAACCACACAACATTTATAGTTATAGATATTTATTATGCACAGTACTCGATCTATTATTATATAGGGATTTTATTATCCTATATACTCAATTCATGTGACTAGAATATAAAAATCCTGAATTTTCATATCATAATATAAATATGATGACCATAAAGTTTAATATCATTCATTTAGGATTATTTCATGTAGTTTTATGTCTTTCAATAAATAAAAACACTTAGAAGTTTAATTTCATCTGGTCTAGGCTATATGATGGAAAAAATTGTTTAGTACTGGGATAGAAGATCTCTGCATCTCTATATATCCTACAATAGATGGAAATATGATAAGTGTATTTATTCACATGAATTCCCTTGAATACCTAACATGTATATAGTGGGATAGAGTTTTTTTATAAATTTTAGATGATACTAGGATAGAAGATCTTATCATCACAATGTATCCCATTTTGATAAGATAAATGATACATAGAGTACTTTACAAGGAGTCCCTTTTAAGGATATCATTTATATGGAAGGTGGAATTATTTTAGTCATTTTAATTGGGGTCAAGAAATAGGTTTCAAGTGACACAAATTATATTATATTTACAAAAATATTTTGAAAGGCAGTTCATTAAGAGAATAACTCCTATAGAGATATAGATCATGATTCAAGGAGTAATAACGCTCTACAGAAAATATTGGCCTCCTTGAGAAATTTAATGTCATGTATGATAGAGTTCCAACTCACAATTATATATCCTAAACTAAGGATGGAATCAAAATATTTATTTATCATAGAGTAAATATTTTTTCATGTAGTTTAACATCATATTACTATGATATTTTCCAAATATTTTAACATCATGGTATAAAGAAATTGTTGTGATTTATTTTAAATTCAAACGTACTAGACTCGGTCACTGATTTAAGAATTACGATATGTATTTCAATAGAAATATTCATTTGATGATGGCACGAAACAATCTCCATCCATTGAGAGTGAGGAATATTCTACATTGGAGTGGACCGTTTTTATAGAATAAGGTCTTTCCCACATTGATTCCAGTTTTGGAGGCTTCATCCCCGGTGCCATTGGTGATCTGAGAGTTAATAAAAATTCCAATTATAGTAATAAATAGAGCGTAGATTTCTTAATGAATGTTCATTATACTTTTTATATATCAACATCCTTAGTATACAGGGTACATAACATTTTATTATCCTATAATTCAAACACATCCAATCTCTTTAGAGATTTATCAACTATGAAAAACTGAATGTAAATGGAAAAGTTGAATAAATATAATTATACATCAATGGTTAAGACCACTTTTGTCCGAAATAAAAGAAAACATGTTCGATTCTTGTGTAATTTAATGTGTTAGGGTGTAATAATTTAATAAAGAATTCAATATTATGTTGGGACAAGATTTCACATGTTTTACACAATCTTATAGAGTATGTTGGATGGGGTTTTATAGATATCCTATATCTATCCATTTTATACTATGATATTTTATGATGACTAATTGGATATAATTACATATTTCTAATTAAACCATTATAGTTTATAATAGAATATGTTGTTTCTAATATCCATAGGTATTTTATGAGGGATAAAAAATATAGTAATAATTTTTGACAACATAAAAATGATGAAAGATTTTTTTATCAATATCTTTGATGGATATTTCCTTGACTAACATGGATAATAATTGATTAGTGTTAATTATTAACTTGACCATCCTGGAAATTTACAGAGGATATTTCCCAAGTTTATCTTTTCTCTAAATGGAAAATGTCATTGAATATTTTTTTGACTGAAAAAATTATAAGGGTTAATAAATGAAGATGGAGTTTATAAGAACACAAGATATCTCTTGGTGATCTCCAAGAAATTCTTTTTCATTGATAGTAAGGAATATATTGGCTCTTCATATCATTGGAACACTTTTCCACTAAATAATTAACACCTTATGAACCTTTATGGAAATATTACTTGACAGTGAGTGCTTCCCCTACATCAATTCATTTATGAATAACTCCACCAAAAACTCAATTATAGATAGCATTATTATGAACTAGGATATCATAAATAGTGATGTTTAATTCAAATAAACATATTTTATCATTACATGATAGGTATGATGAATGAATTCCATTTTGGTGGTATTCCAATACGGAGGGGGGAGTCCATCCATTCATGAATTCATATTGTTTGGGGGTGGATTTTTCATGATTTGTCTCCACCATGGTTTTAACAATGAATGATAAAACAAAAAAAATATTTTTAATACTAATTACTATTTAATCATAGTGTAGATATTCCATGGTTGTAGCTACATTTTTCAATCCATCTTTCTTAGTGATATTTAAAAGAATGACATGGATATGATAAGAATTATTCCATAAAACCAAATACATATTCAAAAAGAGGAATAATATTTTAATTTTTAATTTCATACTCACCATTAGTATTGTTTATCACCAACTATTAATCACCATTTATTCTCATGAAAAATTATCTAATTTGAAAAACCATTTCTATAGCTTGGATGAGTGACAGGTATTCTGGATCATTGTCATAGTAACTTGCCAACAATAACAAAAAATAGGTAAAAAATTCTATTTTTGGAGAGATAAGGATGAATTGAAATCTGACTCTATTGAGTTTGGGGTTTTACATTATTTTTAGTGTTGATATTCAAAAAATTCCATAAAATTTCATTTCACACGTCGAGTGTAACGCCCCGACCCCAGTTACCCAGAGTTGGTGTATTATTGCGTCACATTGGAATGATCACAAAAGATCAAGTCTCGAAAGACAGATTAGTTTAATAATATTGGAAACACTAGATACATTAATAAGCCTTACATTACATCATAAAGTGAAAATCACAATAAAATAGTCTCCATTTTCCACACTCATATCCCCTTCAGACTATCCCTACAGGTCATTCCTAAAATACTTCTTCACATCCTGGAAAAATTAAAACATTGAAAGGGGTGAGCTCAGATGCTCAGTAAGGATAACAATATAGCGGAATCTTTCATAAAAAACATTAACATTTAAGGAAATGTATAACTAAAACAAAATCCCTTTTAAACATGAACTTCAGCATAATATGGCAAAATAAAATGAAATAATGGCATTTACTTATTCACATGGATATTCTAATGGTCGAATAATTACATGAAATATCAATAACCACTTTCATAAAGATGGAATGCATAATGCCAGACTATCATAACCACATAGCCAAGGCCTCGTGCCAAGACTACAAATAAGATTTTTTCAAGGGATCGTGCCAAGACACTATTTTGTCTCATTAGTCCTGCTGATGCATCGAGGAGCTATAACGGGCTCCACCCGTCACTTATTAATTCCAATGCATTCCTCATATGAACAGGTTTAAGCATATCATAAACCATAACATAATCATATAACATAAAACATGCATAATGGAAACATAACTATTCCACATTTCAATCACAAGATATCATTACAACACATTGATATAATAAAAAACACTTTCAAAACCATTTTCTATACCAAAATAAAAGAAAATTAAATCTTGGTATTTATTTTACATTTAAAAAAAGTTATGGCTTATAGAGGAAGCCGAAACTCAAATAATAGGCATGGCGGCGGAGAAGTCGTTGTCTCCGCATACGTAAGAAAACACTTCTTTTGTCTTTTAGTAAAAATGCTTCGTATAAAAAGATTCATTTTGAATAAAAGTAAAAGTCAAAGGGGTTTATACACCATATAAATGAAAGTTGTGTTAAAAACCAAATACGCCTCAATGAAAGGAGCTTGAGATGAAGTCCCTTACAAATATCATTTTTTTAAATAAAATAGATCTATTATGTGTATTCACTATATGTACACATAAAGAAAGTACAAATACAAGATAGGACATAATAATATTTTGAAATAATTTGAAAGTGGGAGATTAACCCAAAGAATGGAAATTGGGTTAAGAAGTTCCCTTACCTTGTGTCTGACTTGACTCAACCATTCGTTAACCTCCTGAATAATAAACTAGAGTTAATTTATAATTTTTTATGAACCTTTTCAAGTTCATTATTACTTTTATATCACTTATTACAATGTTACGAAAATTATGTAGTCATTTAAGTTAATAACGTTTGTTTTGTCGATCTTTGGTACTTGAGTCAAAAATATACTTCTTATAATTACAAGTTGTTTCATTTGGTGAAATATCCATTATATCCCGAATTTTATTCATGATGTAGATACCATATATATCATATATATCCAGTATATACATGCATTTATAATATTACATAACATTTTGAGTTAAGAAATGAAATGCACCATTCATGGAGATGGTAAGCCGTACGTACGCATGAACGCTACTTTCATTTCTATTTCGTTTTTAATGGAATGAAATAAAAATTATATAAAGGTATATTATAATTCCATTATAATATCATATATAATATCATTTAATCCATACTTTATATGTCTCACATATGGCATTAACGATTCAAATCACTTTGAGGGGGCGGTAGTCCGCACTTCCTAAAATGAAATTATCGCGTTTACCCATAATGGAAATCATAAAGGAATGCCATAAATGAGAAATACAGTAGTATAAGGAAAAAATTAACATAATATATATCTATTATATGAAAATAGTTTCATCAAAATGGCCACCATTAGAGGCGTTAAAAGAATATTGAACAATCATCGTTTTGTGAGGCAGTATTTCGCCACCCACAAAAACAGTATGTTCTTTAACCATTAGACGAAGGTGTGTGTAAGTGTATATAAAATCCTTATCATAACAACATCCTAGTATATCATAGATAGTGGTTTTTTATAAAATAAAGGAATAAAATGAGTTTAAGGGGTTGGAGAAGAAAAAAAAATAACATAAGAGAAGACATTACCTTAAAATCATGTAACTCTTTTTGATTTGAGCCAAAGGCTTCCTTGGGAAGAATTCTGCCCAAAGTGAGGCTTCTAGGAGTAACAGAGGGATTTTTATAGAGTATTTGGTCAGAGTTTGTCTGAGCCAAATGTCTTTGAAGCTGTGAATAGGGTGGAGTGGTGGGGGGCTTTTATAAGAGGAGAGGAGGGGCACTCTTGGAAAGATTGAAATGTTACATTATTATGAAATGGTTTTCGGATTATAAAGGTCCAAAAATGATATATTTATTGGATATGGTGATAAGGGTTCTACATATACTCATCCAATAGGTTTTTGACAATTGTATGTCTTATATTTTACATTATCTTTTCATTTTATTTAAATTGTTAATTAATGTGGTAATCGCTGCATCATCATTGTGTCATAAAAAATTTAATTTATTTAATGTCTAAAAATTATAAAAAAATACCATGATGTAGGAAATGTTTTTATATTTCCAATGAATAATTATTGTAAAAAGTTTAACTTATATAACCCAATGCAATAATTGTTTTATTAAAACAACACATGTTTGTGACAATTTAATTTTTACTTTAAATAAATAGTAATTATTGTCATTTTCATACCCAAGTGGCTCCATGGGGTTCCCAAGTTGACCCATGTATTTTCATGGTCGTCCATGACTCATCCAATATGGGTAGGACAAGTGTAATGGTATTTTCATATTTTTATAATATCATTTTTACCTTAAATTTCACTAATTACCTTTAATCAGGATTAATTAAACTGAAAAGTTTATATTCACCAAAAATTATTTTAATCTAATTGAACAAAATTTTACTTCTTAATGATAACCATGTATGTTAGATTTTTGAAAATCAAATCACAGAAGTGGTAATGTTTCATTTAAATGAAAAATCAGTTTTTTAACAACCACTTAGTGGTTTCACTATTCATCAAAAATTGATGTTTTTCAGAACAATTCCAAAATTTTACACTAATCTATAATTGATATTCCGAATTCCAAAATGATGTCTATTTTAAAAAATTCCAAACATATAAGTTGCATTAATTAATTTTATAATTAATTTCCGATGTCACAACAAATAGCGTGTTTCTAAGAATATATATCAAAATATTGACAATTGTTTATGTCCAATTTCAAAGTGAAATTAATTCTAATGACCACCATTGGATAAAATGGTAAAAATATATTATAATTATAATTTTAAACCACACAAAAGTATAATTTATCACTATAAATTATTTTGATTTAAAAAGTTTTTTTTAAGATTTTTTCACTATTCACAAAAAATTGGAAGTTCTCACCAAAATACCAAGAATTAAACATAGGCTAATTTTGATATTCTGAATCCAAAAATGAGGTCCATTTTGAAATATAAAATATATATAATTTCAAAAAGTGGGTATTACTATTCATAATGGCTATTTTGATTGGTCGCGGTGTGTTAGAATCTCGAACTTCGTACAATGCAAGCTATTGCATTATTGAAAGAGAAGTGTATCGTGGAAGCTCAGGGTGTTACATTCTCCCCTACTTCAATAAATTTCATCATCGCATTTTGAAAATTTTCCTTGAAAATAAAAGGTTGAAAATAGAAAATACCTTTGTTGAAAACCCACATCGGAAATAAGGTTACTAAAATTTAGCCGTAATAAGAGGGAAAGGGAAATGAAAAATTCACCCTCAAATTATGATCTCGATAAGTAGAACATTTGTGGAAATTAGAGACATATAATTGGAAGAAAAACGTAAATATTTGTAGGGAGTGATTGAGTTCATGAATCAAAAACAAGAGTAAAATTGAGGGCCTCGAAGCCTTCAATCTATGCTGATTAAAAATATTATAAGATCAACAAGACATAAAGTATTAGGATAACACATTTTTTTGTTTTAATATCCCTTTAATAAAGTGGAATAATTAATTAATTCATAGAATAAGAGATAGTAATATATATATTTATGCTTGACAAGTAGAGTTTCAACCTTCATATAATTTCGACCACAAAATCATCTTTCACTCAAAAAGATAATAGAACTCAAAAATATTATATTTATCCTAATCGTACAAGGTTCACAATATTAACTCATACCATTTAGATTAGGAAAACTTTTTTGTAATAACTAGGGACTTCTTGTAGGCTAGTGGTAGGTAATAAAGGCATTTCGAACTATGGTTGTGGGTTCGATTCTTGTAGCTTTGTCTGATGCAACGGGTTATCCCCCGACCAGCAGGTTTCCCTTTTCCTAAAACTATAGTATTATAATATTCCAAAAACAATCTTCAGAAATGTTTTAACCTTAATCAATACTATCAAAGGTTAAACATAATCCATTCCAACCTTTATAGTTATCCAAAATACCTCTGTCCAGACTTTCTCTAAAAGGACTCTAAATTCCAAAATCAATAGTAACATCAGATTCCCAAAATAAGGTAAAGTTTCTCTTATTGTCACATACTAAAAATATGATTACCTTCATCATATTAAAACCTTAATGAAAAAAACAAGTACTTCAGTACAATCCTTATATATATCACATTATTCTTATAACCAGAATATAATCCTTGAGTCCAAAAGCACCAATACATTAATTATTCCACTTCAACTGTAGTAACAATATAATATTGTCCTTAATCCCTTGGCCTTTTCTGAGGTATGTTTCCCTAACGCTTAGGAAATTCATTTGCTTAGTGACCCATTTCCCTACAGTTGTAGCATTCAACATTGATAGCCTCTTTCTTTCCCTTGCAATCACGAGCCTAGTGACCTTTTTCTCCACATTTATAACAAACTCCCATTCCTTTTGGGTATGTACTGGGGTGATTCTTCCCACAATTATCACATAATGGAAACTCATCCTTTCCCTTTTCCCCTTTATCTATCTCTTGTTCCACCATTCTCTTCTTCTCTTTCTTTACTTTGTTGTCATAAGACATAGAGAATTCCTTTTCCTGTCTTGATAGAACACGATAATATATCTTCGTATATTGAGAAAGATTGTGATACTAATGCTTGATGGAGAAATGGTTTTAACCCATCAATGAAATGATCAATCTTACTTCTTGGGTTATGTATATAATCTACAGCATACCTCGCTTACCTTGTAAAGTTTGCCTCATACTTTGTGACATTCTAATCCTCCTTCTGCCTCAGACTCAGAAATTGTCTTTCCATATCTGCTCAATGACCATGTGGAATGTATTTTTCTATGAATATTTCCTTAAAATCCCTCTATTCCATACGTGATACATCTTCATCTTCCATTGTGTTTTGAATCAGCGACCACCATTGATCGGCTTCTCCAGTAAGGGGGTAAACTTCCATGAAAACCTTCTCCCTTTCTCTACTCCCCAAGGCGTGGAATATTTTTTTCTATGATGTTTATCCATTGCTCAGATACTAATGGATTTGTACCCCCATTAAATGTGGGCAGTTGTTGCCTCAGGAAACGATCTAACATTGATCCTCCATGTTTCGGATCAGGGTGCTTCATACGAGTAAGGTTATTATTCATAACCTGAGTGAATTGTCCCAGTATGTTGATAAGGTGATCAGCACCAGTTGTTTCTCTAGCTCCACAACAATTATCTTGAGCAGGGGGGAAATCCCTACATGGAGTGCGTGCATTTATACGGTTTCCATTCCTCCCACTAGGAACCATTTCTAAACAATGGCATAAACTAGATTAGTTTATGAATAAAAATACATAATTCCATACTTGTAAAACACTTAACAAAAAATTGATCAATTTATGGATATAATCCATAATCATAAAAAAAATTATTTGAGGGAGTATATACTCATAAAACCTTCATAATGGTTTGTAAATAGAATTTGAATTATCCTAAGCATATCCCTTGGGAGTGTCATAACAAAGAGTGAAGCAAGGTCCATTGTCGTGCACCAGTTCCCGTTCGAGTCTAGCTCAAAGTGGTGTTTTTGGGTTTTACCTATAGGTGCATCTTTTCGAGAGCCGCATCTACCCGCTTGTATCCAGACAGGGATGTATTTCTCGGAAAACTCACAAAATTTCTATAATACCAAAATTCTAAGAAATTCTTCTATAATAATCCTCAATGTGTACCTTAGGGCTATCTGCTCTAATCAGAGTTTATCTAATTATAGCTTCCAAGGTTAGTACTAAAATGTTTCTAATACCAACTGTAATGCCCCGACCCCAGTTACCCAGAGTCGGTGCATTATTGCGTAACATTGGCATGATCACAAAAGCTCAAGTCTCGAAAGACCGATTAGTTTAGTAGTCTTGGAAACACTAGATACATTCATAAGTCTTACATTACATCATAAAGTGAAAATAAAAATAACATAGTCTCCATTTTCCACACTCATATCCCATTCAGACTGTCCTTGTAGGTCATTCATAAAATACTTCTTCACATCCTGGAAAAATTATAACTTTGAAAGGGGTGAGCTCAGATGCTCAGTAAGGATAACAATATAGCAGAAGGTTTCATAAATAAACATTAACATTTAAGTCAATGTATAACTAAAACAAAAGCCCTTTTAAAGTTGAACTTCAGTATAATATGGCCAAATAAAATAAAATAATGCCATTTACTTATTCACATGGATATTCTACTGGTCGAATAATCACATGCAATATCAATAACCACTTTTATAATGATGGAATGCATAATGCCAGACTATCATGACCACATAGCCAAGACCTCGTGCCAAGACTACAAATAAGATTTTGTCAAGGCCTCGTGCCAAGACACTAGTTTGTCTCATGAGACCTGCCGATGCATCGAGGAGATATAGCATGCTCCACCCATCACTTATTAAGTCCAATGAATTCCTCATATGAGCAGGTTTAAACATATCATTAACCATAATATAATCGTATAACATAAAACATGCATAAAGGAAACATAACATTTCCACAATTCAATAACAAGATATCAATACAACACATTTATATAATTAAAAACACTTTCAAAACCATTTTTAATACCAAAATAAAAGAAAATCAAATCTTGGTATTTATTTTCAATTTAAAAAAGTTTTGGCTTATAGAGGAAGCCGAAACTCAAATAATAGTCACGGCGGTGGAGAAGTCATTTTCGACGCATACGTAAGAAAACATTCCCTTTGTCGTTTAGTAAAAACGCTTCGTATAAAAAGGTTCCTTTTGAATAAATGTAAAAGTCAAAGGGGTTTATACACTGTATAAAAGAAAGTTTTGTATAAAACCAAATATGCTTCAATGAAAGGAGATTGAGATGAAGTCCCTTAAAAAGACCATTTTTTTAAATAAAATATATATATTATGTGTATTCACTATAAGTACACATAAATAAATTACAAATACAATATAGTACATAATAATATCACGACATAATTTGAAAGTAGGAGATTAACCCAAAGAATGGAAATTGGGTTAAGAAGTTCCCTTACCTTGTGTCAGACTTGACTCAGCCATTATTTAACCACCTGAATAATAAACTATAGTTAATTTATACTTTTTTAAGAACATTTTCATGTTCATTATTCCTTTTATATCACTTATTACAATGTTACTAAAATTATATTGTCATTTAAGTAAATAACGTTTGTTTTGTCGATCTTTGTTACTTGAGTGAAAAATAATCTTCTTATAATTACAAGTTGTTCATGTGGTAAAATATCCATTATATCCTGAATTATATTCATTATTTAGATATCATATATATCATATATATCCAGTATATAAATGAATTTATAATATTACATAACATTTAGAGGTATGAAATGAAATGCACCATTCATGGAGACGGTAAGCCGTACGTATGCATGAACGCTACTTTCATTTTTATTTCGTTTTTAATGGAATTAAATCACAATTATATAATGGTATATTATAATTATATTATAAGATCATACATAATATCAATTACTCCATACTTTATACATCCCACATATGGCATTAACGATTCAAATCACTTTGAGGGGGTGGTAGTCCGCACTTCCTAAAATGAAAAAATCATGTTTACCCAAATGGAAATCATAAAGGTATGACATAAATGAGAAATAAAGAATCATAAAGAAAACATAAAAATAATATATATATCATATGTGAAAATAGTGTCATCAAAATGGCCACCATTAGAGGTGTTAATATAATATTGAACAGTCATCATTTCGTGAGGCAGTATTTCACCACCCACAGAAACAGTATGTTCATTAACCATTAGATGAAGGTGTGTGTAAGTTTAAATATAATACTTATCAAAACAACATGTGAATATATTTTAGATACTGTTTTTGTTATAAAAGAAAGGAATAAAATGAGTTTAATGGGTTGGAGAAGCAAAATAAAAGAAAATTGCATAAGAGAAGACATTACCTTAAAATCGGGTAACTCTTTTTGATTTGAGCCAAAGGATTTCTTGGAAAGGCTTCTGCCCAAAGTGATGCTTCTAGGAGTAATATAAGGAAGTTTATAGGGTATTTGGGCAGAGTTTTGACGATCCAAATGGCTATGAAGGTGTGAATAAGGTGGTAGTGTTGGGGGCCTTTTATAAGAGGAGAGGAGGGGCACTCTTGGAAAGATTGAAATGTTACATTATTATGAAATTATTTTCGGATTATAAAGGTCCCAAAATGATATATTTCTAGGATAAGGTTATAAGGGTTCGAAATCTACTCATCCAATAGGTTTTTGACTAGTGTATGTCTTATACTTTACATTATCTTTTCATTTTATTTAAAGTGATAATTAATGAGGTAATCCCTACATCATCATTGTGTCAAAAAAAAGTTAATTTATTTAATGTCTAAAAATTATAAAAAAATTACCATGATGTAGGAAATATTTTTATCTTTCTAATTAATATTTATAGTAAAAATTTTAACATATATAACCCCATGTAATAATTTCGTTATTAAAACAACACATGTTTGTGACAATTTTATTTTTACTTTAAATAAAAAGTTATTATTGTCATTTTCTTACCCAAGTGGCTCCATGGGGTCCCCAAGTTGACCCATGGATTTTCCTGGTCGTCCATGACTCATCCAATAAGGGTAGGACAATTGTAAAGGTTTTTTCATATTTTTAGAATATCATTTTTACCTTAAATTTCACTAATTACCTTTAATCGCGATTAATTAAATAATAAAGTTTTTATTCACAAAAAATTATTTTAATCTAATTGAACCACATTTTAATACTAATGACAACCATGTATGTCGGATTTTTGAAAATCAAATCACAGATGTGGTAATGTTTCATTTAAACGAGAAATCAGTTTTTTAACTACCACTTAGTGGTTTCACTATTCATCAAAAAATTGAAGTTTTTCAGAACAATGCCAAAATTTCACCCTAAGAAATAATTGATATTCCGAATTCAAAAATGATTTATATTTTAAAAAATTACAAACATATAAGTTTCATTAATTAATTTTATAATTAATTCACGTTGTCACAACAAATAGCGTGTTTTTAATAATATATATCAAAAGATTGTCAATTGTTTATGTTCAATTTCAAAGTGAAATTAATTATAATGAACAACATTGGATAAAATGGTAAAAATATATTCTAATTATAATTTAAAACCACTCAATATTATAACTTATCACTATAAATTATTTTTATTAAAAAAGTTGTTTTTAAGTATTTTTCACTATTCAGAAAAAATTGGAAGTTCTCTGAAAAATACCAAAATTTCAAAATAGGCTAATTTCGATATTCTGAATCCAAAAATGAAGTCCATTTTGAAATATAAAATATATATAATTTCAAAATATGGGTACTACTATTAATAATGGCTATTTTGATTAGTCGCGGTGTGTTAGAATCTCGAACTTGCGTACAATGAAACCTATTGAATTATTGAAAGAGAAGTGTATCGTGGAAGCTCGGGGTGTTACATCAAGGGGATTTTTTGAATATGGAAGAAATCTTCATTGGATAAATTATTTTAAAATGGTTTCCTTTTATATATTTGGATGTGTTGTAAGAATGTCTTCTAATTCATGAGCCTTTACTCACTTTTGGGGTATTAATTCAATTTCAAACAATGAATAGGTGACCTCACACGATGCCATGCATTTAGTTATAATGGGATAATTGAGGATATATATGAGTGGGTCATTATGAAAGGCCAACTATACCAATAGGTCGTGTAGGTTGTCCCTAAATTTATAAAATATGAATATTAGTGTAAGAATATTCATTATCATATCTAAATATCAAGTCTCAATATTAAGAATTGTAATACAATGATAATGGAGATAATTTTCAAGCCTTCTATAATTGTTTTCTTCAATAAACATGTGAAGTGATTTTTATATGGTTATCCGATACACGGTGAGTTTTATTCCTTTAATTAAAGAATCTGAATCAATGTGATTAAAATTAATATCATTATACAGTCAAAATGATTCATAATCTATTTTGTCAACCATTAGGATACTCACTTCTTAATCATTTTAGTGTAGTTTAAACACATTCCTAGAAGCTTTTCTATAAATAATCCAATATAATTGAGGAATTTATGATGTCCACCCAAATAATTGATGTTTTAAGTAGGTTAAATGTTAAATATATACATATTTATCTCATAATAATCATAAATTAATTGATAATGTATTATCAATTTGATGCAAATTCCTAATGTAAAACTGAAAAAAATTTCAAATGGATCATATTTAATATATGTTGTCATAAAATTCTGAAAAAATACCAATATAAACCTGGTGATTATGAATATATTGGGATTTTTCCATAATTTTACCAATATAACATTTTAAAGTCATTTAAAAAAATGGTTTTAAAATATGGAGCATTGAAAATTGGCATGTCCTGTCATCATTAATCAATCCAAAATATATTAAATGATAGTAACATATTCTATGTTTTACCTAAAATTGGTAGGTTATTTATATATAGGATTCATATGTATATATTTATATCCCAAATATACATTCCTAATTGAAATATCCAGATATATAGTTATTGTATCGATCATAAGTCTCGTTGTTGGGACTCAAAATTAATTTTCTAGAAAATTCTAGTAGAGATATCAAAATTCAATGAAAGATAAAACATAATCATTCTTTGTTTTGACTAGGAAGATATCGATGATCCATTTTAGATAATGAACATCTCACATGATGTTCTACTTGATTATATTGTGAAATTATCCCTTAACATTATATGTATGGATTAGATGAATTCTTCTTCATTCATTCTTATAACCATGGTGATCCACTTTCATGACCAAGTGGTGTGTGGCTACATTGGTATCATGTGATTTTTTAGTAATTTTTTAGGGTGAAAAATATCACTAATTCTATATAAAAGATTTATAAAATTCATTTTATTTATAATAAATAGTAGCATTGATCAATAATGGTCATAGATCATACACTATTAATATATTTAATTTTATAACCTTAAAAATACTAGAGGAGACACTTTCTTCAAATGTTTGAGGGGAATTTATGAGATACCCTTTTTCATCCTTCTATATATAAATTGTAAGAGTAATTATTGGAGAAGGGGAATATGTGGAGGTATAAGATATGAAGAGTTGATATTGGTTCGCTATATATATGAAGTAGGATTCCATATATTATAATAGTTTCACTATAAAAGTATCATTATCTGTGCGATTCTGGGTGAAATCTATTTTTTCTATCTATTCGGTGGAATTATAGTAGAAGAGGTGTCCACATCCTAATATTATAGAAATGAGCATGGAGAATTCTCTACATATATTAGTGATATGGGAGTCACCTCATTTTCAACAATTAAATAAGAAGGCTCTTCAGACTCTATGGACAATGTAATTCCATTTCAACCTAAGGAGTTACAACTATTATAAGGATCAAAATGTCCTTCTTTATTATTTGGTTTTTCAGATATGATCATTTTCATGAAAGAATATGAAGATATTGCCAAATACCAATTTTTTTGCAAGATTTGATTTGTTGCTAATACTTAATCATTTATAATCTCCATAAATGTGTTGATTGGGTTTATTTCCTATATTTTTTTATTAGTAACCATGGTGACAACATTGATCATGGTATATTTTCCTTATATTTAATTGATACCATTGTCATTGTATTTTGACTCTAATGATTTGAATGGTTTCATATCACCATAACATTACTCAACATTTTCATTAATGGTGTGTTTGATACATTGATGTTATGTTGAGGGATCTTTAACAAATTAATGCAAACAAAATCTTCTTATTAATACATTGAAATTTGAAACGTGTTTTCCAAACAAGAATTATAGGTCATATATGTGATACCTAAATTGTGAGTTTATTTCAATTCATTCAATATTTTTATGATAAATTTCATAATCAATGGAGTGATAAATTTGAGGTAAAAAATTAAGTGTTTCTATATACAAAAATAAGATGATTCCATATTATAATGATGTTGATTTCTAATCCATTATCAACTACAAATCATTATATTTCTATGTCATTTTTTTCATATAAAAACTTGTCTATCAGTTTACCCTCTATGAGAGTTTCCATGTCATTTTCTATGACGGGGATGACTTAACAAAATATTTGTGTGAGAGGAATTTCCCTCATACACTTTAGTGGCTGTGACCTCATCCTAAAATTATTACGGGATTAATAGGGACTCTTCAAGTAGATCATGGATCACTATTGAAAATATAAATGGTTTCCATGATTGAAATCATGGTTTGAACCACAATAAACTGATTAAAAATATCATATTTCTAATCTAGAGGTCTATTATTTTGAATACGTGGTTAGTCCTTGGAATATACCTTATGATATTATGTGATTGAAGTTTATATATTGAGTGTTTTAGTATAAATTTAAGAAACACATGTCACTGATGGATTGAGATGAACTATTCTTCCCAGTCATTTAGACTGATTGTATAATTGAACACTCTCTAAGAAATCATCAAACCAAATGTATTTTTAAGATTATAAAATGATTATAGGGTGTCTCCATGATCCTATAGGGCTTGATAATGTTCTTAATTATTGGAAATAGAGGCATATATGGTTCTAGAAGGGTTTTTTCTAGGTTATTGGTTTTGACCGTAATTTCATCTTACCCAATTATATAATATTCAATGGACTTTTCCCTTGGATACATTGTACTGTAAAAAGGACATAAGATTATATTTATAGTCCTCACAAAAGTATGGGTATTATAAATGAATACCATTAATATAGCTGAAGAGTATCTATTCATCCAATGTGGGTTCTAATTGGCATGGGGGTACCTCTTCCCTCACTACTGAAGGCATAAAATCCAAGACAGTCAGGAACATATTATTCATTGATACATGTTTATTTTCAAATATTTTTACCCTCTAATTAAATTTTTTCCATCTTGTAGAACATTTAATATTGGAAGATTGCAGTGGAAATGAAAATTACCACGTTGTATTAGAAGAACCATTTGGAATGATGGGTGGGATTAGCTATGGACTAAGGATGGAATAATATTTATTGATCATATATATAGTAAACCAGTAATAAAAAATCACTATACACTTAATTGAAAATTCATTCTATACACTTTCTTCCTATGATTAAGAAGAAATAAATCCTACTAATATTGGGAGATTCACCAATTCTACTTAACCATAATGAGGTGACTTCTATTTATTAATGATGAATTACTCATGGATGGTGCGACATAATGTTTGGTGGTATGGGAAATAATTCAACTGATCACTACGTCCAACATGATAGGCAATTATAAGATCCCAAATCCTCAACAGGTATTTTTTCATCAATTATATGATGTAACCTGGGATTTCCTCATATTAGAATCAAAAAAATTATTAATCATATCAACATACTATGGGTGATTCTTATCATTTCGCTCATCCTAATGATGTTCATATAGTTTTTTATTTCACCTAGGAGGAGGTTATGAATTATATTGTGTAGGATTGGAAATTTTAGTTCGTACCAGAGTTGGATTATGTGTAATAGTTGTAGTATCCACGTTCCTATTATATTTACCTAAAGTACATACATTTTAGGACACATGAATTTAGTTTCTAAAAAAAATCTTCCAATCTAATCCTGATTTAGGAAACATTGTAGAACCTGCTGGGGTATTTCAATTTAATGAGTTGTGATTATAAATCATCCTTGAGGTTATTTATATAGAGGCCAAAAAACACTTATTTTGGGTGTTATAGATATAGGGGGTAGGTTAAAACCCTCTACCTAAAAAAATTTAAAACTCTATAAATATCATGTTGTTTAGTATATGAGAGATCATGGAATATTATCATTTATGGAATATAATTCGGAATTTCATTAGGTTGTAGTGTTAGATTATGTGTAATAGTTTAGTTTCCAATTTCTAGTTCTATTTAATAGGGGTAACAAGATTTCAAATGATTTGGATTTATTTCTCACAACATAATCTTCCAATCTATTACCAATTGTGGCATGTTCATAGAATCCACATATATATTACATTTCGACGAGTTGTTATTGTAACTCATCATTGAGGTAATTTATATAGTGGTAAAAAAACTCTTGTAGGTGTAGTTTTAGATTAAATGAGTAGAATGAAACCCTCCACTTGGAAAAATTTTAAACTCCCTCAATATCATGTTGTTTAGTAATTATCAGATCACTGAAGATTTTAATTTATGGAGTAGATATAAATTTATAAATAAATTATTACAGCATTTTTACCATCTAGTGAATTCTATTTCTTGTAAAATGGTATACAATAAAAAATATTGTACCTATATAGCGTCTAAAAACATTATAAGTTTAGATTAATATTTATTTATAAAAGGTTTTAATAATGGGATCATAAGGGGACATGAAATATATAACGTTATGCTTTGGATTCATTATTTCATTGACATTTTGGAATGTATGATTTCCAATGTTGGTGGGGGGATTTTTAATCTCCCAATAAATGTTTGGGTTTCTCTAAGGATGAACTGGTGTTTGAAACATTGTCATGTATTCCATTTGGGATGTAATTGAGTCAATGGTGTCAACATGGTTTTTATGGAACATCTGGTTGGATAGAATTTGAGTATGGTTATAGATAGATAGATAATTTCTTGGTGGAACTTCTTGCATTCATAGTTAAGAGATAATATGGTTTTACCTAGGATATATCACTTAATATGGTCCCTGTTACCACCCTAGTGGAAGGGTTTACACAGATTATTTCACTATTCAATCCATTTAAATTAGTTTCTAGATTCAATATTAGTAGTATGAAATATATTTTATCTTATTAGTATGACAATTTATTGTTGATGTTGGAATATTGTTGAAATAGTGATGTGTGGGACTTCGTAGAGAAAATATCTAGTTTTAATATTTTTCTTGAGTAACTAAACATTAACTCACTTTGAATCAGTAATTTTATCTTCATAATGAGGGGGACTTTCCTCAATTGAATATGGTTTAACATCATTAGGTATAAAATGTGAGATGGCCACACCATGTCCATTTTCTTATTTGAATCTATGCAAAGAGGTGGTAAATAAAAATTTTAGGGAGGTGATTAATTTTTATATTTCTTTTAGTTTATGATCTTCAGATGTTCTGAAATTATTTTTCTATTAATGTTATCCCTAAAGAAAAAATATTCCTCTTGTCCTTATACATTGACATCATGCTCTACAGAACTTGTAGTGCTAATTTTGATACATTTTTGGATGAAAAATATACTTAAGCAATCATATCATCAGCATAAGTGAATAGATACTCATTAAACTTGGTGAATCTATCGAGTATCATGTTTCAATCACCACGAGTGCTTATACTCGTTAAGGGATTCATTAATTTTTCGTCTTATACTTTTTACTATATCAATCCATGATATCCTTAGGGATATCTTATAATTAGTAATATAGAGTGTGTCCATAGAACCCATTTCTATGAACTACCATGGTGAAATATTCGTCATGCAATGAGAAAAATGACAGAGACATTACTTCAGACAAACATCCCAATTATAAGTATATCAAATCCCATTTAGGAGAAGGTGGTTTATGTATGAATGAAAACAATATTATCGGATTAGGCTTATTCTATTCCAGTGTGGTAATATTATTAACCTTTCAAAGGAAATATTATCATGAGGGGGTGGTTTGGTTATAAATATTACCCTATACCTATTGGACATATATTTTCATGGATTATTATTCATGCTTCCCCTGGATATTTTTAATTTTTGTATAATCATGATATGGTTTCCATTCGTTTTATGAATGTGAGATTCTTTCTACTAGAATTTAAACTAAAACTTTTTATTTGGGTTTTATCAAGAAAGAGTGGTGATCATACTTATTAGAGAATTCATGTAAGATTTTTTTCAAGATATCTCCCTTTAAGTTATACTTTTCTATAGTTTGGCAATTGAATATCGTTTTTTAGAAAACATACTGTCATGTATAGTGAAAATTTTAGTGAGTTATCCTAAATAAATTCACTAAAAAATGACACTTTTGGTGGGATTTACTAGTCTATAAGTGAGGTGAAATGAAATTATCAAATTATACCCCATCCTATAATATGTATACTGAATTTAAAATTATGTATCAATGGAAATTGATTTATTAATTCATTAGTACATGCGCAGTCATGATTTTTTCCAATTTCAAATTCCATTCAACTAAAAGGGTCGATCATTTAATATATTAAAGAAAATTGTTTATTTAATTAACATGAATTATATATCATTAATATGTTATTAACTTCTCATTCATGTTGAAAATATTTATCCATATATTTATTTTAATAAGATGTTTAAATTCCACTAAAAAAATTGTCAAGATTATATATTTACAATTTCCAAGATTCCTGAACATAACTGGTATGTTACTCTCATCCACTTTCCACCTCATAATTTATTTATTCTCTTCATATTCTTTGAGATATTATTTCAATTGTTATGATCAATTTGGTCTTTTATAGGATTCATTTTTTTAGATAGAAATATTGATTGAAATCATCTCTATTGTAGTGGATGCTTAGTGGTTCCTGGATAGCTTATAGAATTACCATTTCCCCCAATTTCCATCAGGCTATTGATTAATAAAATTTTAATGAAAAATACATAGCTACAGGTAACCTCATCCATTCATGGGCCTCATGAAATGAGAGATTTTTTATAGTGTATTTAGCAATTGGAGGACCTTCCTAAAAAATGAAATTTAATTGTAGGGAGGGACATCATAGTGAAAACCATCATGGGGAGGACTACCATCATGGGTGAGTGTCTGTCCATAATGAGGGAACTTATTATATATTCTATGGAGATGACATTTAGTGTTGAAAATATAAACTGGGGACTTGCTTGCAATTTGATATTCTATTCATTAGGAGGACTTCCATTGAAATAATCATGAGAATATATACCACGATATATATTTTTATAAAGATAAAATGACCCTTCATGTTAATAAATATGGATAAAGTCCTCTAGAGATACTGGTAAAAAAAATTGAGAACAATTTATGTTCAATGCTTTCATCCTCAAACTGAAAAAGAGTCTAGTTGATATTTTTTAACCATTTGGAAATGATTAAGGGCTACATAAACACATTAATTAAGTAGAATAGGTTTATAGGCCTACTTTTGGACATTATATTTCACATGGTTATACTTATTGCAATATGTTCTCCATCTAGTAGCTATAGTCACATATTCATAAAATATACTTAATTGTATGGGTTGTTTCGTGGAAAAATACCTTACTATTACCAGAATATTTTGAAATGTTTGTATGGTTTTTTAAGAATTTTCTCCTACACAAATGTAGCTACTAGAGTGGGAAAATGATCTCCAATTGGAACATGAATCTGTAGCTAATCCTATTTTCTCTTCATTATTAGGGTTGGTTGAGGACCCTCCCAAATAAGATCAAAAAAATTGTGTCTAATCTTCAATTACACTTGATGTGTATCAATGAGATACAGTTGTGGAAGCGTTGGGGATATGTTTCTTCCCTAGGGCTGCAACTACTATAACGATATGTTGATATGTCTGTATAATTTTGTGTAGTTATATAAAACTACCAACTAATTACCTCTAGGATATACTTATGATATTTGAAAGATGAAATGAGAATGTGCACAAAATTCCTGGTTTGGAGTGGGAATGTATACCAAATAATAACCCCTTTTTAAACTATAATATGTAAATAAACTTCATGTGAGTATGTGGGAGTGCTCTATTTCCCTCTTTTTATTGTTAGAATATGTCGATAAACTTTTTTTACACTTTTATGATATTCTAGAATGATTTCAATGCATGGGAGTGAATGTTTTTCCTTCATGATTTATTTACATGATTATTTTTTGGCTGTGAATACATGATATAACTACTAGTTGATGAAATTTTTCTTCCCCAAATAATCTTTCCATAGCTCTTAGGTCTAAATAATTAACACTAGGCCCATGGGGTGGAATCCATAGCGAGATGTTGACATAATGGTGCTGCACGATATTGAAATTAATGATAATTGGAAGGAGTCCTCCAGGATGACTCATATTTTTTGGTCAATCCATTTTGACCTCCTGGTCTACATCCCAATTATATTAGAGGTATTTATTGATTTTGTTGAGGAGAGTTCCCAATATGGTTCAAAGGATAGAAATTGGTGTTTCCTTTATCACATCCACTCATCACTGGGAAGGATGTTGGTAGTATTCATTCCCTTAAGGGATTTACAAACACATCCAATGATGAGATATAAATATTCATGTTATACTACCAAATTAGTGGATTCTACAAATACTGTTAAAGGAACTGGTGGGTGACAATTTCCTCTAGTTCGATGGGGACCTAACATGCACAACTACTGATTTTTATGTCCATCATTTTCCAAAAGATTCAATTAATATTGAAGTGTTTTTTGGTTTTTTGATTTATAATTTAAGAGATGAAATTATAAATCCCTTTAATAAATTATCACATGTAAACATAGAAATTTTTTGATGGAAACATCACATCATATTCACAATTTTCCAACCGTAAAACATGAAGCCATTTGTATAGTTAAAATTATTTTGGATCATATGGTTTCCATTTAAGTTTTTTCATGGCTCTAGAAACTCATAACTGATCACACATCTATTAAAATTGTGTCATTTTGTAACATCATAACCATATAATGTAATTTTTCAGGATTCACACCAATAACACTTTAAAACATACATTTCCTCAAGGGAAGTAATTTTGGGTTTATCAATCCATGATAGAGGGAATTTTTTACCACTATAAGAAACTCACAATGATTTATGTAATGTTCTTTAATCCTTCCCAAATCCATGAATGTTCTTGGTCACCCGCATGTTAGATGCGAGTTATTAGAACTCAATGATGAGAACATCTATATGTGACCATGGTATCTCATAAATTTCTGAATCTATATATATTAGAGGTTATCCATCAATGGAACAATCTATTTGTAAAAGTGTATCTCTATCTTGTTTCATTATTACTTTATGATGGTTGGTTTTAAGGAATAATTTTATAAAGATAAATAACCCATTACATTTGATTTTATCTCAAAATTGGAAATCACTAAGTGTTCATGATGTTTTTATTGATAATATTACGTAGGATTCATACATTTAATTTTAAAATTAATCAAAACCAATGTAGTATGGTTATAGTTAATGGGTGAAAGTATTAATTTTTATGGTGGTTTTACATAAATGGAATTTATCCCTATGATATTTGGTTGATATTACAATGAAGTTTTTCCCTTCAAGATGACACCATCTAAGAATTTTTCACAATGAGGATGAGATGAAAGGAACCACATTGAGTAAGTCCTATAGATGGTAGATTTATTTTTCAATGAATGTGGTCTAATAGATGGTTGAGATATTGGTAATATATCCCTAGTAGATGTGGTAGATGGTGATTGAAGTAGGGCTTGATCCTAAAAGAGGAATCATTCTTACCACTTTAATATAGGAACAAAATCCCATGTAATTTGACTAATACCATTTAATGTCATGTGATATGACTTTAGGTAAAAAAATTACCATTTTAATAAAAGGAATTGTATGTAATAAAATTTGAGATAAGGGAGTATTTTGTAGGGATCATGAATTGATTCGTTAGTTAGCTACTTCATTTGGAATATATCATGTTTATGGAATTACCATCTATTAATGTGGCCTGTTAATAAGTAGGTAATATGGTTAGGGATTATCATGAATGTGGAAACCAATTTTATAGATGTTTCATGAAAATTGAGTGATGAACTATAATCTATATGTACATATGACTAATTATTATTGTGAGGAATAAGAGATATGGTAGGGTCATGTGTGTTGCATGGGGTGTACACCAGATTTTAAGGGGACTGCCTATATGAGACCTCCATGGTTGAATCTACTCCCCGTACAATTATGAATGATGGTGGAGATATGGTATCTATCAAGAACTTTTAGGGTATTAATATCAAATGGATTATCCATTTTACATATTTTAATTAATTTTAAACCAAGGATTAGCGTCTACACATCAACTGGTTGTAAAAAAAATAAATGGATTCTTCATTGAGTTCATCATGTTTAAGGAATCATGTAGGAGGTAATTCAAACTTCCTAGGATGAGAATATTCCTAACAATTCCTATAATATTGGGTCACTCATTACTATGGCTATTCAAGATAATAGAATCCTCAAGGACTCTTCAATTTAGGGAGGAAAATTTAGTGAAACCCATCAGTAGGTTATTGTATGATTAAAAGGGGGAGTGGTGGTATTCCTCATGACATGGCCTTGAAAATATTACAAACAAGGGGGTAGAAATAACGGAAATACTATATAATAGGATACTTTGGTAAATGAGTTATGATTACTAAAATAACAGGTAACCCATGGCTCATTATCGAACAAGTGGGTACCCATAGTCGATGAGTCTATTAGGTGAATAACACTGGGTGGTTGGTCACACATGTGATGGTCCTTAGGTAGTTAGTCTCCTATGTGAGCTACTTCTGGTTATCATAATCCAATGTGACGGGTTGTATGTGGGTTTTTACCTAGGTAACTAGACAATATTGTTAAGTAGTCTAGGAGAGGGGCACAAATGATTTTTTTTCTAGATGGGGAACACTTGGCAGTTGGTTACCTAGGTGAGGGGCCATGAGAGGATGATAAACAAGGTGAGGGCCCTACGTGGTTGGTCTCCTATGTTAGGGTCCATAGGTGGTTGGCCACCTATGTGATGACCCCTCAATAATACATAGTCCTTTTTATAGGAAAATGAGTTAAAAATCCTACAATGGGGATATTATATAAGACTGAATGAAGAATTTATGGTAAGATATATTTCTTTTCCACAAGTTTAAAATAAATGGGTTATATAGTTTTAAGGGTTTCAATTTTTAGGAGAAAGGGGGAGGGGGATAAATTATGTAGTCTTAAGGGAGTAATGTGTTGTGAATTGGTGACATGGGTGGAGTAGTCTAGGAGATTGATTATATCTAATTGAAGTTTAATAATTGACCAAGGTGAACCTAGCTGAAGCAGATTAGATAATCAGATGGAATCGTAAGAATCCCATGCCTATAATCCTATGGGAACTGTTAAACTTCTATTTATATCCCCAATTTTCATTAAAAGTTATTGGTAAGAAAAGAATATTTCATTGTAGGAGGTCCATATGCATGTAAAATTAATGTATACTGTTTTATGGATGATGGGGGGGAATGGACACAAATAGGATATTGAATCATGATTTTGTGATTGGGGATCTGAAGAGTGACACTAAATTAGTGATTGGGGACATCAAGCATGGATTTGGTCCTAATATTCTGAACATGTTATATTATTCGAGTGAGGGAAGTCTTCTTAGTATTATACCTAGTTGGAGACCCATTCATTGAGATCACTTTATACATGATGAGTCATAATGATGAAAAAATGAGGGGGAACCCAGATGTGGTCGATACCTTTGGATGAAGACCAGACACATTTTACTCACTTGGTGGAGTAGGGAAGGTAACTCAAAACATGGTCAACTTTGAATATAATCATAAGAAAGATGAGGTTTCAATGGATTCTTCATGATATGACCACTCATGATCATGGGGATACACAATTGTAAATAACATTGTCGGCCTATTAGATATGGAGAGAATGAGTGGGTTTACATATATTATTTTAATTTATTTTTGAAGTGGTGTATGGTGTTGTAAACATCCTTGTCGTATAATTTAGGAGGCCATGGAGGGGGCCTAATGGGACACCAGTAATTAAAATTTAAAGATGGATAAAATGTTTTTTCCTATTATTTTGTTTAATCTTAATAAATGATTTGAAAATTTTGAGTGAATTTGGATTCCCTAGGAATTTTATATGTGTTTTCTATAATAGACTATGAAAATGGTACTCTAGAAGGGACTCATGGATGAATTATTTCCCAAATGTAGGACAGAAGAAATTATTAACCCAAGTGAAACTTTGGATATGTGTTGAATGTAGTGAAAAATTAAAATAAATTTTACTTAGTCGATGGATATGGTGAAGTGGGACCCTAGTTGAATTGAAGTAAAAAATAGGACCCGAATTATTAGGTAGGTCAATGTTTCAAATAGTTGGAAGTGTAAGTAGAAGTGTATAACTATTATTAGGCTAGGGAAAAGGTGTAACTATTTTGGAAGCCAAGGGGAAAGCATAATAACTCTGAATGGGTTTAGTGAAGTTTCACCTGAGTTCTATGATCTGATGGTGATATTGGAATATTAATATATAATGAAACTTTACTTGGAGGTTTATATTACACTATTATGAAGTAATAATGGATTAATATTATTTTTTAATTTCTATTCTGTGTCCCACATTTTTGTAACTCAATTATCCGATAAATAATCATTATAAACCTTTGTATTAGGCATAATAATTTTCATAATGGGGGAAGGGATTATTTGGGAGTAGAAAATTTAGGAATCCATGCACCTTCTCTAGAGGTTGCAACTCTTGAAGAAAGAGGAACCCTAAGTGATTATTTACATGTATAGGTAACCTATGTGAATTATTCATGTATGGTAATCCAGAACATGACATGTTTGTGAAAATATTGGTTATTCTATTTGGTAGGGTGGAAACTTTAGAAGTCTCTTCTTGTGGTATGAGCATATGAGAATTGACAATGGTGTATGGGGAATGTATAAAGGCATAGAAAAGGACACCATAGTGAATGAATAGGTTGATCATGATTCATGTATGGGTTATGTGAAAGGAATTTAAGTGATATGACTTATAATAATGGGTGAAATGGCTTTTCTTAATTGACTGAGGCTGATGGACCATAGTGTATTCTTGTACTTCATCAAAAATATAGAGTAAAATTAAAAAAATTTAAAAAAACTATCAATATAGGTTCCATTTTTTTCACCATGAGCAGTCCACTCCATGACCCTGAAATGTGATACATCGCGATATATATATTTTCCCATATATGGTTTTCCAAAGGAATATATGCTCAAAACATCTGTCAAAATGAGCATTATGGTAAAAAAAATCTTTTCAATACTAATTTATAAAATACATGTCATACTTCAGGAGGGTTTTTATCACTACCACAACACCAAATTAATTTTTTTTCTTTGGGACTCCACCACTCAATTTTACAAATGATATTAGATACAAGGAGATCCAATTTATTTATACTTCAAGATCCTAAATTATTTTCTACCCATTCTTTAAATTATCTTTTATAATAATTAACATAACATATATTTCATAGAATTGTGTGTGGGAACCCATTTCTTATCCCAATAATGATTAAAATATATTTTCCTCATACAGGTTACCAGGAAGGAAATTTTAATATAATTTAATATAAAATTCATATTAACCCACAATTATATTCCCAAAATGAAAATTCATACATTATTTGTTTTTGGAAATTTAGATTGAAAATCCCTTATATAAATAACCAAATAAAAATTATATAAATATTGAGACAATTTTATATTTTAATCTTCTATTAATCTCATCATACACTAGTACCCTATAAAGAGCTTCATATAATGAATAAACTGTGTTCCATAATTTATTAACCACAAAATATTTATTTCTATAATCAAAAAACCTAAAAATATAAATAAACCATCATAGAAAACTCCTAAAAGACTTCCAAAACCATTAAATATAATGTTCCTAGTTTACATATTCTATTGTATCAAAATTTTCAATAAAATTCATGAGAAATTATTGAAAAATACACAAATTGATTTTCATACATTGAAATGGAAATTACCAAAATATAAACAATAAAAAATATCCCTTTTTTTGTATGTGTTATCACTTAATAAATTTTATTACACCATGATCTAGAATAATCACATACCAAAATAAGTTTTCGGGCCTATGAAAAAAAGATATAAATAGTGGAAATTAGGTTAAATAATAAAAATACACCTAGAGTTATTAAGTGATCAGACATTTAGATAAAAATGATTCAGAGTTGTGGAATAAATTTGATATGTTGGGAGAAGCGATGTATTTTCCTATCTTAATATAACATAGATATATTTCGATAAAATAAATCCACAAAATGATTAATAAAAAAGAATATGAAATAATCAAATTAAAGTTTCTATAAAAATATAATTACAGTCTCCATTAGGTACCAAATAGAACCATACATTTCACTTTATGGAAACCTAGTTTTGACTACAAAATTGGATAGTTCACTATTTACATAGTGGTAGTCAACTGAGTACCTTATGGATTTAGAATTACTCCAAATAAGAAATCAATATCAAAAACACAAAAAACACCAATTATGGGTTCTTTAGTAATGTCACCCACTTCTAATGAAATTATTAATAATTATAAAACTAGAATAATAGTCTCTCTCAACCAAAATCCAAAAAATTATAACAACCACATGTTTTCTGTATTTAAATTCCAATTGTAAGCCAATAAAAATTTCCATAATTAAATAAATTATTTAAAAAATATTACTATTTTTCCACCAAAAAACTATAAATCCTCAATAATCAAAACTAGTATCTTATAGAAATATTTACTAAAACACTTAACCAAAAATTTGTAGTTATACCATTAATTTGTAACAGGAAATTTACTCCCCGTTTTTTATTAGTATTTCCCAAAATCAAAAATATAATTTTAAATTCACAATTTTATAATTCTATAAATATACACTAACATATATTGTTCCCAAAATACTAATAATCAAGCTAACATCACTATTACAGTTCTTTGTACAATTGGAAACAACCATGGTTTACTAATACCAATCATAAAACTATATTTCCATTTTATCAAAGAATTTTACTAATTTAATAAATTTTACCCCATGTTCCATTTCATTTTATAAATCACCAATGAATTTAAAATTTAGAAACTTTGAAATTCATAATTTTTTTTGTAATTCATTAAAACACCACAGTTTAGTTTATGTGTACCTATAAGAAAAAAAATAAAATTAGTCCTATATAAATCATTACTTATTGTTTAAAAATAAAAAAATACTATTTTTTTTGAATTTATAGTTTTATTAAAATCTATGAATATTATAAATTTTATATGAAAAATTCAATTCAATGTGTATTTTAAAAATAAAAATAAAGCATAAAAATGTATTTACATTTCATAATGACTTCTATTTAAAACAATTGAAATAACACCATCTTCCTTACTTTAAAATATGAAAAAGAATCTATAATGGTTTAATTATCACATCATAAAAACATTACATACATAAATTAATATATTATATATCATTGATATTTAGATAAAACTAAAATTGACTAATATTAATTAATCACATCCCCTTTAATAAGGTATTTTGGAATAGATTTTATATCATTATTTTTTATAAATAATTAAAATCATTTACATATAATAGTGACAATATAAAAAAACATGTTCTATATTCCACTAGTAAGGAAATTCATGAAAAAATGTATGGAATTGCTTCTTGAAGAACCTTATAAATCATAATATATTTTCACCATACCTTATTTATGTTTATTTAATAAAAATTCATTCATTTATATAAGGGCTCAATTAAACACCTTGGAATCCATGGAAATAAATGTTTTCTACAGTCCTTGTTATCTATATAACTTTATGGTGTTCATACAAATCCCCATATCTTATATCACATATAAATGATCCATAATAACCCAAATACCACAATTATAAAAATTAAAATTAATATTCTCAAATATTATACTGACCTAATTTAGGTCATGATAACATATAATATCAATCATTTAATTCCACACGTTGGTTACTCACATCAAGTGTTTATAATTATCACTGTTGAATGATATCCATATATTAGAAAATAAATAGGCTAAAATGGTTTTATCTAAATAATATGCATGACCTATCCATATAAATAACATTTCCCAAAACAAAAGAAATACAAGTATGTCCAATATTACCTTTTATAATTTATTCTAAACATAAAAACATAAAATTGTAATAATGTAAACTCATAAATCAATATTTTTAGTAAAAAATTAAAATACTAAATCTCATATAGAATATAAAATGGTAGATAAAAATAAATTAACTAATGTACAAAAATTATTCAATATTAAAAATGAGCCATTCCATCAATAGTGGTTGACTATAAACAAATGCCATATAGATACCAACCTCTTGTTGTGACATAAACAATTGTATAATCCCAAAATAATCCAAATAACAATCATCATCCCTTCTTGTAAATAGTAAATCGACATTAAATTACATAATCATCAAGGTGAAAATTATTTGTATGTGTATAATGTCTTACTAAGAACCAACTAGAGTCCTCAACTCACAAAACTAATGATCCAATGTATTCATGTGAAATTTCTTATACAACATTCAAACAAACACAAATTATATTAGATTAAATAATAAACATAAATAATGTTTTAAAAATCACTGAATATAAGAAAGATTGGGTTATAAATGATAAAATACTTCTTATCATGGGAGTAAAAACTATCATTAATTAATTCTTTAAATCCTTGGATGTGAAAAAAATGTCCATCGATGAAACCCTAACAAATAGAGAATCCTATAAACTTTTTAAACCTATCAATCAAGGAAACTAATCAATGTTAAATAGATATTTCATAAACACATGTTGGAGAATAATAGTGCACACTGAATTCTCATAATTCATAAAAATGTTACATGGAACTTTATTACCCATCCCATATCATATAAATTTGATTCATGGCACCTAGTAATAAAACTATTATAATCCATTATCATGATACATTTTACCCATAATGTTATTCTCCACAACCATGTATATCTAGTATATATAAGTCAATGTACAACGTGTTTTTATATTTGAATCCTCTATAAACATTTTCAAGGAGTTTTTCATCTCTTTCTCAAAAAATTATCACAATATGTATATGAAATTGTACAAGGCGTCAATAAATATAAAAATTTCTGTCATTGTTGATTTTTAGATGTCTTAGGTATCTGTATATGTTATTCAGGTCAATAGAAACAAAATACATCTTCCATAAAGGGTTACAACTCTAGTCATGTGTATTAACAATAAATAATCCAAAATTGGACATGGTAATATAATTATATATATATATATATATTTCATTATATTGTAAAATATTTAATTTAATCATGTTTAGATAAATATGAACCAGAAGAAAAAATAATTGATATGTGAGAAAAAAATCTCACAAACCCTCTATAAAACATAAAAACACTAACTGTAACCACTTATAATGTATCACAATTAAGTATCTCAACCTTCATTGAAATATAACACTATGAAACCAAATTAACTAATATATTCTTCTCAACAAAAATACATCCATAATAATTCACACATACATTTATATCTTCACATATATCACCTCATGAATACATTCATGGAATTAACTGACTATATATATGAATTAGAGTGAGATCCCAAAGAAGTAAAATAAGTAATTTTCTACATAACATTTGATATTAATTTCTATAATATCCATGAATGACCACTATTAATATGTTTTTAAATAAAATAAGTTATGATAAATTATTCGTTTCATTGAAAAATCCCAATAGACCCAACTAATGAATAACATATTGGTTACATAAACTCACCTTGTTTGATAATAACCTAATCTAACCATACATAGAAATTAATTACTCAAGTAACAACTAACAAAATGAGTACTCTTAAAATATCATTTATTCATGAAATTTCAATGTAAATATATGTTTTCAATCCCTACCATTACATTTGATCAAACCATGCCATTTTATCTCAATTTAGGAAACCTTTTTACTAATTTTTAAGTGTTTTTCAGTAAGAAATAAATATTTTAACCAATAAATGATAGGATTGGTTTACCCATTAAATTGAAAATTAGAGTTCAAAATTAATTATAATAGTTATTATAATTAAATATGGTTTCAAGAACCAATCCATGCATATGTGATTAATAATAGAGAAAACCATATAAATAATTAATGATATAATAATAAAAATACTTAATCATCTTAGAATTTTATATTAAATATTTAATAAACATAAAATGAATCAACCTTATATGTATCTTCTTAGCATGGAGATAACATGAATATGAAACCACATTCATTCCTCTAATACCCATGGGATGGTGACCATCAAAAAGATAACATATCATTCAGGGGAAGCCTTATTTCCTAAAAACATTTAACAAAAATTGATCTTCAATACAAACAATTAATCAAAATCCACGAACAATATATATAACTAAGAAAAAAATAATACAGGAATGTGAAAAAATTTAAATGTAATATTACACATGGAAAATACCAAAAGGATAACTTATACATCAATGGAAGTCTCTGAGTACGATGGATAAGGATCTAGAATATTCATACACTTTGTAAGGACTCCCAAACTATAGAAATTATCACAACATACCAATATATCCCTTGATGCATCAAATCCCCTGGGGCCTTTCCAAATGAGGCCACCCAGAAAAATGCATAGTATACATAGAAACATTATGTGTGGGATCAAATCTTGTGCATGGATGAGTATAAAAATACCTAGTAAGATAACCTAAAAATATTATAAAAGTTATATAAATAGTAATTTCAAAACACCAAACAATGGGTAATCTAAAACAAACACAAAAATCATTAGAGGAAAAATCATGTATGGTTGGTAGATCTACATTCATCATAAATCATATAAATTTAAGATCATGTCCGAAAATATTTCAAGAAACCAATAATATCAAAAGATCCATAAATATCAAAGTAATTAAGCTAGTTATAAGAGATGTAACAAAATAAATCATATATTCTTGATAGGTTTCATGACTCGCAACAAAAGTAAACTAGTTAATTCAATAAATATAAATATAACACATGTAATATATATATCACACATGACCAAGAAATATTATAGGTCTTATTTTGAAAAACCCTACATGCTTCAGCTCCTTGATGAAATTAACATTAACCAGCCTCCTCAAATACCCCCCTTGATGGGATAATCAAGAAATGTGTCTAACACATCCATTTTAAAGGGATAACCCACACTCATATTTAAAATGTGTTTCACATATCCCCATTCAAGGATTTTCTTTATGGATCATGCCAAATGATTATGTAAATGATAGAGGAATGACACATGTAATACATGATACAAATGGTTGATCAATCATTACTTCCAATAAAGTGAGATGCCTAACATCATAAACCATATTTAAGAAAAAAACAATCCTAGGTCTCAAATAATAAAAATATGTACCTCGTGTGAAAAAAAATAAAATATATGTCTTAAAAGGATACAAACAAAAAGTTAGGAATCATCCCAATAACCCATATAAATATGCACTAAATTTAGGGACTTCAGACCTTTGGTGCAACGATTATCTGATGAAAATATTTATATTAGGGGCCTAAAAGATCCACTATTAATCCTATAACCATTATCTACATGACATGATTATAAATACAGTGTCATGATTTTAAATAAATAACACCTCATAGGTAGTTCAAAATAAATCATACTCTAGAGTATCATCGTCTTACCAAAATATTAGTTTAATCGATACACAGATTCCAATTCATGGAATCTAGGTATTGATACTATAAATTATAAAAAAATAACATGTTAGTTCATGTGAAAACCTCCATCTCTAATTAATAATAATGAGATATTATTACTTTTGATCACGTAAAATAGGATTTTATTTATCTTGAACAAATAAAATACAGTATATTAGATTAGTAAAAGACAACCACTGTTTAGGAGTAAAATAAATGATATTTAAGGTTAGGATGGAGCAAAAAACAAGTTTAGAGAACACATAGTTTGGGGGGTAAAATATAGAATGAGGCAATTGAATAAATAGAGAGATTTTATGGTTTCAACATTGTCCACAGAACACAGTATCCGCTATATGTTCTGAATGACTTTAGCGGATAAACGGTGCCTATAGGACAAAACAAGTTCTACCCATGAGCCCCATTGGATGAATGATGGTCACTCTAAATAATTTGTTCTACCCTATAATACCACAAGATGGATGATTACTATCCAAAAATTAGTTGTTGGAGAACACCGGATAGCTGGTATATGTTTTATAGCTTCATTATGCAAACATAGGCTCACTATCCAAGACCCTTTCACCTTTCTACCTCTAAAACACCTCTAATTATCCTGAACAACTAAAACATATAAAAATGTATGTATAATATTAATATTTGCATTACTTAAATATATGATGTCCCAATTCTACCATACTTTTAAATTATCATCCCCATGATTTTTCCCTAGAGGTTTTCCCAAACAACTATGGACACTACGCCCAAATGTCTCTCTCTCTCACTCCCATGACTCTACCTAAATATTTCATGTGCTTCCATTGATCACAAAAATAGTAAATATTCATCCATGTATAATATTATTAATTTTATCCACTATATGAATAGTTTTCTCTATATAATATGCATTCAAATATAGTTCAACATCCTCATAGTAGAGAACATGTGTTGGACTAGGATTGATTCTTTGATGGTAAGACACGTGGGAGACATTATGCTAAAATTTCGTCCATGAAAATAGATTTTATTAATATTTCACCATCCTAATGTGTTTAAAGATCTATAGTGAACCAATATACCTTGTTTACAACTTCCCTTATGTCCTCAAATTCATATTTCTTAATGGATATATAAGACACTTTTTTGAAAACCTTATCACTCAAATCAACCTCCAAGGGTCATATTCATCAATTAAAATATACCATACCTGATATAAGGTTGTATTTATTATATGATAATGTTAATTTTATTTTATTTCAAAGGGAGAACGTGTTTTTTGGGTGTTTTTTTTGGTTAAATATCGCAAGATCTGAATTAAGAGGGAATTTATGCTGAAAATCCCTTATTTTCTATGTATGTTCAGATCTAGGATATTTTTGTTTAATTTTTTCGATGGATAAAATTATTTTACATGGTAAAATTAATCTATATTCTAAATACATTGATCTAGATAATGTGACCCAAGTAAACATGTTTTTCAGTGTACATAGTTCATTTGAGTTTCATATAATATAATAATTATTTACAACATAAACCCCTTATTCCCAGTGGGTTTTATAATATGGAACACATCCATTTCCAACATTCTATTTTTTCCCTCACTTTCTTCATCGTTGGACTATTCTTTGTTATTTATGGTGATCTATTCCCTCCCAATTTCCACCATTCCGAACTCAATCTCTATTTCTGATGCATTGTTCCTTCTTTTGGGAATATTCTCTAAGGTTCTCCATTGAAGTTAGATATGATAGCAGTGTTGAGCTACATTAATTGGATCGGCTGATTAGGTGTTTACTCTTGTCTAATAATTTTAGATCTATAGTCAGATCGTCTTGTAGAGGCTAACCACTATATTTGGTGTGGTGTGGTGTGTGTATTATTAGACATATGTACCGATATATCCACTCATTTGACCAATTTATTTATGTAATGATTTCAAATATGTGAGAATTGTTGTTAGGGCCTATGTGGTTATCTCTTCATTTCTTCTAGTGTGTATGGATCATTTTACAAATGGTATGAAACAAATGTTTGTAGTAGGTTATTTTGTCTATATCATATATTTAGTGAACCAATAATTCTCTTGATTTATTAAATGTTGTATAAATAAATTGTCAAGATTTTTTAATCTGATCATGTGTAAAATGGATTTTTAGAAAATATAGTTTTACAATTGTTTTTTTAAAAATAAAACCTATTTTTCAATCATGAATAAATTTATTGAGAAATAGTTTTTGAATTATTATTTATTTGATAAATTGTACTTTGAATTTTTTTTTGAAATGTGTATTCCATTAAATATGATATAGAATCTAACAAACTGAAGCTTTGGGTACCTAGGCAGAAGGTGAAACATTAAGACACATATTTTGATACTATAAGAGAGTTCACATTATTGGGTGTTCTTCTACAACTGTATCTTGAATAATTTTCCACTAAACAAGATTGAAATGATTACAGGGTTCACCTTCTAGGGTTTTCATATGTTCAATAAACCTCGATGAATGGGTTATATAGACATGTAGTGGTCACTAGTCGTGATTTATATACCTCTGAACCAGATATCATGATCGTGAGTGATACATGGCCTACAATAGTATTAATATATTCACTATTTATCTCTATAATTCATTAGATTTGTACAAATATATATTGATATTCCTTGGTGATAAGTGAATTTTGGAATTTTTGTAAAATTGTATAACATTTTTTTAAGAAATATAGAATGAAGGAGAAATTGTTACTATGAATTTGATATGAAACATACTTATTACAGATCATGCCATGATTTTTAAATTGATCATATTGGGACTTGTACAAAGAATTTATATGGAAATATTATGTGGGATACTACTATGACTCTTTATCCCACAAACTATAATCCTTTTTTTAAAATTGAGGCCATGCATATTTTATTGGTGTACAAAAAGAAAAATAATTTTAGTGAGGTGGTGTGTTTTATGTCAGATTGGTGTGTGTAGCTGGTGGTGATATGGTGAGTGATTTCCCATATATCAGATGAAGTATTGTATGTTTGGTTTTGTTTTATTTTCTAGTATTTTTTGAACACATACCTTTTGTTTTATCTTGTATTTGAGTTATATAAATATGTATGATTCTATTTTGTAAGGGAATGCATTATTTTTAATTCCATTGTTTTTTATATGGGCAATGAATCAGGATTTGTGTTTCGATAAATAATCATATAAAGTATTTATTTTATGTCTACGTTCTATTTACCATCCCCTTGGGATCAGTAATTCCCTTCTGGTATGTGTATTGTCATTTTGGGTAACATTTTTTGATGGAAACCAAGGAAGGATCATTGGAAAATTTCTATCAATGGTTATTTATCCTCAAGTATCATTTTTCTAGAAGGTTTGATAGATAAGAGAGAGGTTAGTAGGTAAATTATATTTATTTTACACATAGTTTTTTTCCATCAATATCCATGACAATTCTCAAGATACAATGGGATGTTGGAATTTGTGTTGCATATGTTGACTGTGAGTTTAAAACGTTGTTTCCGTTTATTTTTTTTGGGTTCATACTAATAATATCCTATTGTATAATCAATTTCATTTTTTATATGATTATGAATATACATCTATGATTTCATCCTTAGGTTCCACTTGCATTAGTAGTAGATGGTCCTTAAGAGAATATACCAATTTTCAGGATCTTATAGAGGCTATCATATGGGTAGTTCATGATGGGGTTTAGATTGTACCACGAGTATGAAACCCCATTGTTGAAGCAAAATTGGGAGAAGGATAAGATATTGATTAATTAAGAGAGTTCACGTGTGGGAATTCTCCATCATTTTGGTGTAAGAATGTACCCAAAATGGAAGAGGATTAGCTAGAAAAGATCAATCATGTTTGCAATATCTAGGATATACCTATAGATATTAAGGTTAAGTGTGTTATATTTGTCCTCATGGATCCCAAAAGTTGGTGGATGGATTATTTACATTGACCATGTCGTTACATATATAGATATTACAAAATTTTATAATAATTTTCAATACACTACACATACACATCCTCAGTTCCCATAATAGTATATTTTCTTTGGAAGCTAGGTACCAAATCACCAATTATGTTCATGATATTTTAAAAATTTCACAATGACCTTATCACATATTAATCCTCTAAGGAATTACCTACCCAAAACATTCTTCATAACATGGGGAAGGAATTATAAAAAAATTTAATATCATATGCTCAATTTGGGTAAAAATAAAATAAATCAATCTATGATCTTATGAAAAAATATAATAAAAATAATGGAATGTGATCATGGAGATAATTTATGATTTTTATATCAAACATGTCATAGATTATAAATATTATTCTTTGCCTAAAAATTTATCATTTCCAATATCAGATACCATAAGTTTGATAAATCACCACAAATAAATCATTAATCATAAGGTCGAGTTAATAAATTGAGGCACCATCATAAATAATTAAACCCATTTAATATGTCAAGGTCAACTACCAAGACCATCATCATAATGGATCAAGACTCATCACCTACTTTCCATTGTGGATCAGAACACACCTATTTCATATAGAGGATTTGGACACACTTGTTTCCAGTATTTTATTTGGATACACTTATTTCCCATAGGGGATTAAGTTAATCAACTTGTTTCCTATTATTATATCAAGAGAAATAAATCATTACCCAATGATATGGAGGGAGATATAGGTCCCTAGCATAACATAAATAAAATCCCACATATTTGTGAAACAATATCATAAAACATTCATCCTATCCAAACCCATGAAATTAAATAGGATTCCTAAAAATTACATCATAACATAACTTATGGCAAGGAGACAGGTCTCATAATCAATTCCTCATCTCCTTATTCCATGAACCATAGAAAAATAAGATAGATTCATTGGAGTTTGATCGTGGTGTAACCTGTGGAAGATAAATGGGTTTTATAATCATTATGAAATTATTAATATAATCTATTTAGAGAAATAATTATTATAATAGTATCATTGGTTCATATCGATAGAAAAACATTAGTTACATTAAAGGATTCCATCCTAGATAGAAAATTATTTTGAATGATAAATATATTGGTACATTTTTGCTAACGGAAAAAATTTAATTGAAAATTACATTGGAATATTATAAACTAATATTTTAAAAATCATTTAAATAATATCTTGAAGAAAATAGCATTTCCAATTTGAAAACACTTTTTAAAAAACATCAAACTCTTTTTTTACATTTAAATAATTCATTTAATATCTAAAAATTATGTAATTATTATGGAATATATTTTCATTGAAAATAAAATTAAAAAATTGTATGGTGCTCTTAAAATTCTTGAGCAATCATGATAGTGGGAAATATGACTCATGTCGATCGTGTTGAAAACATTTATTTTCTCCACATTTTCAGTAAAAGGAAAACTATAATTTTTAGGAAAATGAAATCAAGATTCCATTAAATGAAATTTTTAAAAAATATACATGGATAAAAATTCTTTTAATAAATTATATTTTCAATTATTAAAAAAATCATTAAATTAAATTTTAGAAAACATGGTTTTGGATGAAAATGGTGTTCCAACCGAAGTGGTAAATAATATCTTATATTCATAAAATAAAAAAAATTATTTTAACTACCTGAGAGTGGGAAAATGTCACTATTACATGATAATATAATGAATAAAAATATGGGAATAAATCACCTGATTTTATTGAGGGATAGAACATAATATTTAATCATTATATCTATAATTATTACTAATCTTAAAAATGATGTGTTTGTAACAACAAGCCAATACCACTTTGGAAACATTGAATAAGATCCTCTAATTAGGTATAAAATAAATTAAACATAAAATATAATTTGTATAAATTAATTAAATATATTATATAGGAAAGGGTCTATATATACACCTTATAAATGAATAATGGTTCAAATCATAACCTGTGTCTTAAAGAAAAAAATTGGGAAAATATTCCTTACAACATTGGTAACTATTAAACTGTACCCCCTATGCAAGAGAGATTATAAAAGTGATATTTAAATTGATATAATTTGAATTATTTTCATCATGAAATAAATTCATGATTAGTATATATCCCATATAAATTAAAGATGTGGCGAATATGCCATGTATCTCACAGAAGTTAAATGTGAGATGAAAATCCATTACCAATTTGGTAAATTTTGTACCGTAAACCCAATGAATGATAGATGCTAAAATTAATATTTAAATACCTATAATTTTTATTTATATAATCATAATATAAATTCAAGGTATGCACCACCTAAAAATAATAGGTGGCTAATATGGAATGTGTTTAATATATGTAAAAAGTTGGATGAAAATTTATTAAATTATTTCTTGAATTACTTCATACACATTCAAACCTACATTGTTCTAAATAAAAGTACATTATAAATATATTACATAAAAATAAATTTATATATATATATATAATAACATATAAATTTTATTTATGATATTAAATTAACCCTTTGTTAAGAATTCAATTTTATTGGTACGTTTCGGGAAATAACGGCTTTGGTTTTCATGCATGTATTGATTTGTTATATTATTAGTTTTCATAAATTTATCATGTATTAATAATATATATAATAATAATAATTATATTAATATCATATGTGTTATGTATATATGAATTTGTAGTGATCCATAAAAGTTAGAGGTAGAAAATGAAATACATTATTCATGGATATGGTAGGCCATAATTACAAATGAACATCGTTTCCATTTTATTTACGAGTTGAAGATGAAAATGTAGTATTATATTAAAAATATAGAATAATTATTATGTCATATATATCACATATAGTTATTAAACCTATGATTATTATCATCCATGTAAAGAGTTAACTAATCACATAGCTTTGTGAGGCAGTAGAATGTCGTACACATGATAAGGATTATTGTATTATAATAAAATGGAATGTAAATTTTATATATAATTACTCTATATGTATAATTGTTTTATATGTATCATATTTATAATTTATTTAAATTACCAAACTCATTTTTGTGATTTTATAATGGATAATTTAATAACATTGGATCAAAAGGCGGTAGTCCACCATTGACACAAATGATGATTTCATAACAAATTGGATAGAAGAGGAGATAGTTGTTTATGTAAAATTTACATAATAAAATATTAAAATATATAATAATTTAGTCTTATTCTATTTTACATGATAAGTCATAAATTATTGTGGATAAATAATGAAAAAGGGGCATAGAGAGAACAATTACCTCCGATTAAAAGAACACCCATTGGATCTCCCCTTAAGTACCACAGGTATTGTGTTTTGGGAGTACAAGTTGATCTAGAATGTAACTACGTAATTTGGATGGATAATTTAGTCGGTTTTGGAGCCAATTTTATTTGGAGGAGTAAATAATTTAGGTGAGGGAGTAAACTTTTTTAAATTGGGAAAGGGAGCCCTCTTGAAAATTAAAATTAACTTTCAAAAAATAATGAAAAATGGAAAATCATTCACATGTGAATGCATAATACATTGTACATGATTTTATATTGGTAATATGAGGTAGATATAACCAATAAATAGGATTAAGATATATTTACAGTCACTTCAACCCGTATCTTCTTAGTTTAACCCCAAATAAATCCAATTTTACCTCAATTTCCGAAAATAATTTTTTGTCGTCTCTATTTATTATGGTGAAATATTAATTAGAAATTATTATTATAATAAATTTTTAATATATATTGAAAAATTCAACACACAAAAGTGTGAAATTTTAATTTAAAATTAATCTCACATATGTGACGAGAAAGAGGGTTTTCAATGAGTTAGTTTTCAGAAGATTGAAAAGCTATTTTACCCAAATTTAACATAGAATTTATTAAAATTACCTAAATTGATTTAATATAAATAATTGATCTAATTTAACTGTAAATAAATTTAAAATATAATTTATCTTAACAAATAATTTAAAATGAAAGGCATTTTTTAATTAAAATCAGTTTTTCTACTATTAATTTTAAAATTATTTTATTTATAAAATTATAAAACAAATTCCCTATGTTAGTTCAATATTTTTATTTTAAAAATAATTATTATTCTTTCAAATTAGTTTTATACAAGTTTCAAAAATTACCTTTTTTGATAATTTCTAAAAAATGATAAAACTGCATTTTATAAAAATATTGTTTTTTGTATAAAATTTGATTTATTGTTATCACTTGTCTAAAAACAAAGATTATGAATTATTGACAATTAATTTAATACAAAATATGTATATTTCATTAAAATAATAAACTAAAATATTATTGTTTTATTTATAGATTTAAAAAGTTTATTTTTTTCATAATGATATTTTTCAAAAAAGGATTTGAATTATTTTAAAATAGTTTTAATTTTAACTTTTTAATAATTGGTCCCAAAAGAATTTATTTATTATACATGTGTAAACTATATATTTCCATAATTTATTTAATCCTATTAATACCCTCCATTCTAATGGTTATGTGGTAACAATTTTATAATTATATTTTAATAACATGACATGTTTCATTTAAAATCGGCATTCATATATCACAAGACTGACATGGTGTTGTTTATAATGAAAGATAAACTTATAATTTTGTGTAACAAAAAATATCTATATAATTAAATTTATTTTTAAAATACATTTCACAAAATATATGGGTGTTACATTATACACCCATTAAAATGAATTTCACCCTCAAAATTCATATCGGGAATTAATGGTTCAACATTTGAAAATTTCTTTCTAGAAACCCACATCGTACCAATGAATAATAAAACATCCCACAAAAAAGGAATTCAAGAATCATAAATGATAAGTAAGGTAACTCTTAAATATTTTTAAACATAGTAGTGCATCAGTGGGTAGTGAATATTTGGACATGGATGAAAAGAGTAAAAAATTAAAGAGAGTGATACATATTATCGATCAAAAAAAATTGAATAATCAAATGAAAGATAATGTCTTCATGACCATAAATTTAAGAATATTTAAAAGACAATCATTTATGAAAATTTAGGTATTATAAAAACATTTTGATTCAATATCCTTTTCCTTGGTTTTAGGGATTCATTTATTTTCTTCAAATATAATTAAATGTAAATGTGAGATATTCTTATATAACCACAGTTTCATCATTTTCATTGATCTTTTTTCAATTCATCACATCCTCCATCAAATGAATATCCAAAATTGAAAAATTTTATACTTTATGAACTAAGTTTCACTTTCATCATATTTTAAAGTCTATATTATAGTGATAAATAATTCCTTAATTATCTATTTATTATTAATAAAATAATTAATTCATGTTATGAATAAAAATTAATATTTAGAAATAAGACATTAATATCAATAAAATCATCCAATGTTTAACATAACACATTCCATAAATGGTTTAAATTATAACCTTGGGCATGTTTGGTTATTTTTTAGTAATGGAGGATATTATATGTTTATGGGATTCTGGGATTTGAGGTTTGACCATTCAATTACATACCTCTTAGAGATCATTTGTTTTTGTTCTGCTATTGTAGTTGAGACCAATTTGATTTATTCTACTAGAAATCTTCTTTGGTTCATAGGGATTTACCCGATATATTCTAAGATGACCTCTCTATTGTTTCTCCGTAGTGGGTGGTAGTGTTTATGATTGTTATGTTACTGGTAACGTAGTCAATCTAGATATCCTCTTATCATATGGAACTAAATTTGTTGAGAAACTCAGGACCAAGTTATATAAATTGATTGTGAAAGGTTTTGTTCTCTGAATATTATCTTTGTGGATTGACCATGTTTCTTTTGACAAGAAGAATAATGGTTCACATTGATTTTGTGTAGAAAATTTAATGTTGAACTGGGTAACAAATAGGAATATATATAATTTTATACACGTTGATGACTGGTTTGATACTTTAAATGTGTAAAAGTGGATTTCAAATAATGATCTTCAGTTAGGGTATCAACATCTCTAGTTTTGGGAGTTGGATTTTCCAAATACATCATTATAGTACATTAATGGAATTTATAATTTTATTATGATTCATTATTTCTCGTAACTATTGCTCATATAGATTTAAGTATTTTTTAGACTAAACATTAAATTAGTATCATGAATACATTATCACTATGTTTTTTAATTTATCAATTTCAATTCAATATTTTGTTATGATCATGGGAACCATATAAGGATAGTTTTTGAAATCTCAAAAAACCAGTGAATTTTCAAGAATCATTTGAAATGTTTTTTTTGATCCAACATGTGATGTTCTTTGGGAATTTAATCTCTAAGATTGTACATTCTATCGATCCAAAAAAGGCGAGAGCTATGTTTTCAGGGGAGGATCTCCAAAACACCATCGAGATTTACATATTCTAAGGTATGATTCGTTACTATTATATTTTTTCAATTATTTATTGAATTTGACAATACTTTTGGCTTCCCTTTGTATGAATGGAGTGAAATTTACATTGGATTCTAAATTTCACACTTCAATTTATCAGTTCCCATGACACCAAACATCAACCACTATTTTGATCTTACTTGAGCATGGTAATGTGTATATGGTGTACTATGATTCTTATAGTGACAGTATAGATTTTGTACTTATGAAGTATGATTATGTGGAGGCTAATAGAACTAATCAGATATAGTCACATGAGAAAAATCACCACACTCACAAATTAAAGATTTACAGAGTTCTGTATTACCTTAAGCGTTTGCAGTGCTATCTATTTTTTGGAGATAATCATAGTCCGTAATTATCATGTTTGGTTGAACTGTATATTTTTTAGTAGGTATTAAATATTAAATTGATATTCTTAGAGTAATATCATCAAATATTCAACATCAATATCATTTACACCAGGCAGATGTATAATGTCATCACTGATTCTCTAAATAAAAAATTTCCATCACCTGTAGTTCTAAAATTGTGGGAATATTGAATCCTTAAATTAAGATTAACTTTGATGAATCTAGATGCCCTAGAGAAATTTTTAAGGTTTATTCTATGAACTATTTATATATCTTCATCTCCCATTTTGTTTAATATACTGGGTCAGTAGAAGGATGATGAGTTAATATGATTTAATGAATCTATTTATGGTGGATGGACCATTTCATTTTAGTCTCTAAAATATTCTGGTATTCTCTTCTTTAAGAATTAGTTTTTCATCCCAGCCTCAATGAAGTCTTTAGAGATTCATGATTTTCATTTTTATTTGTGATGCATTTATTTGATCCCTTTGAATATGTATTATGTCATGTGATGGTGATTTTGGTGGATAGGTATAAAGAACAACATTATAGAATATATTTCTTACTGATACACCCTCTAGCTGATAATGGGAGATAACCTGAAGAATTTTGGTTTTCTCCAACCTCTTCCACTGTCAACTATTGTAGTTGGATGAGGTCTCCATGAGAATTTTTATATTAACAAAATGAAATCCACAAGGGAAAATGATATTTATGTGATGGTTGATTATTTTAAAAAATAAGATCATTTAATTCCATTTTTGGACACTACTAAGGATAAATATTTTGATAAGATATATTTGAATAAGATAGTGAGGTTTAATAGGATTACTCATCTAATATCCCTAATTGTTATCAAATTATTAATTTTCATCTCTAGAAGAGTCTACAAGAGTGGTTGGGGACTCATGTACGGTTGAATATAACATACCATCCATAAATAGATGGTCATAAGAAGAGGGGTTTTTTATAAACTAAAGTATATTTCCCTTTCGGGAATCCATGATTTTGATATATATTGGTACATCCATTTGGGATTGGTCATGTTTTATTATTAAAGTATTTACTATCCATCAATTATAATGGATCCCTTAAACAATATGTATAATCACCTGTGAAGATAATAAATTTGGGGGAAAGATGTGGCTTATGCCTCTCTTATTATTTTTTTGAGGTGTCAGTGAGGAATCATAATATAATTTAGCAGCTGATTATAGTGACAAGTTGGTTGAAAACATATGCAGATTTTCAATGTTTTCCATTGGGGTTTTTCATTACCGATGACAATTTTTGGAATGTTATTTTTTGATTGGATCACCATAATAACAGGAAATAGGTGAAGTAGGTCGTGAGATATGTTGCACCATTTAAGGTAACTTTGATTCCTAGAAGGTAACATATCTATCAGTGTTTCATAATCAATTAAGAGACATCCCTTATTTTTTTCAAAATATATAGGATTATGAAATAGAATTCACATCAATATCATGTTCTGTGTTGGGGAGAGATCCAGTTGGATATGTATGTTTTAATAATGGGAAAATTAGTGAGGGTAAATGATTTTCTAGGAAATGTATTTTATGATAATTTTATTCCATTGGTTAGAGTGCTATGGTGACACATATTAGTTTCTCATGAAACATAGTAGTGGGAACAATTAGTGAGGGAGCATTGGCCTCACCTCTATCTATATTTCCAATTTTCCAAAAATCATATCATGGATTGAATGTAGTATTACAGGGTGGTTCACTAACATTTAGGGTGAATGGTACACACTTTTTTATGTTTAATATTGTTTTTTTTGGACCAAAAGGAACGATATTTGTATTAGATGTTTCTTCTAGAAATCTATTGCTAGAACTGGCTGAAGAGAAACCGTATACCATACACTCCTGATTTACAGTATATTATGAAAATTGGACACAAAACATAAAACCAATAAAAGTAATACTATCATTTTACACCACCAGTCTCTATTAAATCATCAATATTATAATTTGGATAATTTAAATCATGTTCAATTTTTTTAGTGTACACTATTCATGGGATATTTATTCAATAAATTTATTATTTACTATGTAAACCCCTCATCCCAAGTTGTTTTTTTCACGATGCAGTTATATGATTCACTCATTCCCTTATTCCTCTCATCCATAACTCCTAAGATATTATATGTGATTTTTAGTTATCAATGAACTCCCCAATGAAGAGATTGGTCTCATTAATTATATTGTTGGTCAACCTTTGATTACTATTCTTTCTACTTCACCATTCCTCATAGTTTTCATAAATTTCTATATAAAAGTTAATTGGATTTTTTATTATGTTTTGATTCTTGTTTTGTCCTTCTAGAAAAATTTGGGGATCCTACCCTAGAGGTCGACCCTTGTGATTGTTGTTGTGTGGTGTGAATGTTTCTTGAGTTTCTTTTTAATAAATAATTTCTACCAACCATTTTATTTGTGTCATCAATTTTATGTTGTGATAATATTTTTCGTGACTTTTTTTGACTATATGTTCTCTCAAGTGTGTGTGGGTACCCTTGTGGGTGGTTTATATCCAATGTTTGAGGTTGGTGGCTCAATCACTAGCTTACTTTTGTCGAACATTAATTATAAAATTTTTATCTAAATTAAAAGAATGATTTTTTAATTTGTGAATTTGTAAAATGAGTTATGAGAAAAAAATTTCTCAACGCGTTTAGGTAAAAAAGAAATGGTAAATTTTAATCAAGTGAAATGGATTGATAAATGGTTATTATAGATGGTTTTTGTTGAAAAATGCAGTATGAAATTGAATTTTGAGACGATTAATCCATTTTAAATGAATTAAAACACAGAAGTCAGGATTTATGTATAAGTGACCTATATATCCTAACTAGAGGTTATACTTTACATATTTTACTATTGTTTTTTACTTTATTTTCACATCATTTATTTTGTATTGTACTTATGATCTTGTATATAATTTCTAGATAAATGATTATGTAAATTATTCATTATGTCTCTTTGACCATTATTATTTTATATATTTTGAAAGAGAGAAAAAAAAATCATCATTATTTTGATATAAAACTACTTTACTCAATATCATGGAATATTATTAATGGAGATAGTATTTGGATTATTTCTATAGATACTTGATATGGAAAAACTGGGTGGGATCCTACTAATCCATTATCGCTTTTACCTAGCCCAATACTTAAGCTCTTTGTAGTCCATATACAATCATTTAATAAAGGAAATGTCATGTTACTGTAGTAACTATGAGATGTTTATGTTAGCTGTGTATGGGTATATGGTGGTGAGATAGTTGCTGATTACACAAATATCACATGGAGTAGTGATTATGCGTTCGTTTTCCCTTTCAGGTTCTTTTTGGACCCATAACTTTTTATCTTCTTTTCACATTGAATTTCTAAAATTGTTTCTATTTTGTTATGGTATATATTGATATAATCATATTTTTTCGTACTCTATTTCATTATGTTTAGTATATGTTTTCACATATAATGAATTAGGCTAGGAGAAATAAATCCCTCTAGTGGAATCACATGTCACGACCTGTCCCTCAGGGCCCGTTCCGTGACTACCCCAAGCCCGCCATCCATAGGCCAGGGGCTGGAGACTAGCAGCGAAGGCGTATTTCCTAAAACTAGGAAGGAATTTCCTTTATAAAATATAATAGACACAACCAAGAACACAACAAGATACGAACTCAAGTAAACTAAATAGTAAACAGATTGAGTATAATAAGTAAAAGCATCCAGAATACAAGACCACCTGGAAAGTACAAGGAAAACTGGAAAGTACAAGATGACAGATAGGTTGAAAGAATCTCCGAGATCATCCACCATGGATCCTACCTAAATAGTATGTACAACTCACAAATGGTCATCTCTGCGGTTCACCTCGTCTAACGTCCACCTCCGAGCTATCTCCAGTCCTAGTACCCGTGTCCTCAGTCAGCACTTTCAGTCATCTCCACCAAACACAACGAGGTGAGGGTATAGCCCGTGCAGGGGTGAGTATAACAATACTCAGAAAGGACCTCTAGACTCTCAAGGTCTCACAAAATCCACCAAGGATAAACCACAAAGCATGAAATCAACTGAAAACTTCACTTAGGTATATGCCTATACAAATACCTATGTTACCAAGTAAACCCATCTTAATCATGAGGAAAACGCAGAGTCCAACTCCAATGCCCCATGATCAACTATTACACAAAGGAAGTAATACCCTAAAGGCATGTACCACACAGGTACACCACACAGAAGAATACCACAAAGAGATTACCACAAAATAAAGTACCACTCAGGTACAAACTGATCTCCCACCAAGTATAATGTAAGTACAGTAGTAGAGATTATTAGATGTAACTACTATATTATCTTACTCAGTAAAGAGGCTGGCCCACAAAGGATCGCTCAGTGCTGACCCACACATGATCTCTCTAGGCTGACCCATACAAGATCGCTAGGTGTTGACCCACACATGATTGCAAGGTGCAGACCCACACAAGATTTCTTGGTGCTGACCCACAGATGATCACTCAGTGTTGACCCACAGAAGGTCAGTTGGTGCGGACCCACATAGGATCTCTAGGTGCTGACCCACACAGGATTGCTCGGTGCTGACCCACACAAGATCGCTAGGTGCTGACCCACAGAGGATGACTCTTCATTATTCACGTCATATCCAGTTACAAGGTTCCCGCACAATGATGGCTTGTCTCAAAGAGGGTCTACTTCATAAGCAACTGTTCTATACCTCAAATTTCCATGATGTCTCACAAATAAGTATTTCAATGGACCACCACATCATAGGGGTCTCAACGCAATATAAGGTGCATCAATTAGATGCCTGGTCTGTGAGTTATTATATTATTAATCTCTAGGGGCCGAATGGATTCGTACTCGATCCAAACCGACCTTATTGCATCATTATGAAAATACCAAGTGGTGTATACCAATGGGACTGTATCACTCTAAGGTTTCCAGGGCCCATTACAGTTTTTCAAATGGACGTCTAGTGAAGATGTAATTGCCAAAAGAGTGTAAAGCTCATAGCTGGTCCGGGTCTGGTCCGACCGAGTTGGACTGACACGGCCTGACCTAGCCTGTGCTGACCTAACCCGGTTTGGCTCGACCCATCCCGTTGGGTCTCTCCCAGGCCATGATGGTTTTCTCCTGACCCGCGCTAGGTCCAGCCCTGCCCGTTGGGCGGTTCAGCAGGCCACGGGTGTCGTGGGGCACCACAGGGGCTGCAGAAGGCTGTGAGGGGGGGGGGTGGCGGAGGCCACATGCAGTGACGAGGCTGCGGAGGGAAAAGAATGGCAGTGAAGCCACGGATTGGCATGAAGAATCTGTGGGTGTTGCGGGGGATGGCGCGGGGCTGCGGTTGGCACGGCAGGGCTAGGAGTGGCGACACGAGGTGGAGCAGCAGGGACGTTGGCAGCGCATTGTGGTCGTGGGGCGGCGCGGTGTAGCCACAGGTCAGCAGAGCACAGTTGTCTTCATTGCAGTCAGTGGTGTTGTCGGTCGTCGTTTTCGTGTTCCATCGGTGCCAAACAATAGCACCAGTCGTTGTCACCATTGCGAAGAACATACAAAAGAAGAACGACGGAGGGGTCATGCCAGGTTTGTTTGGCCCTCACACTCCACATTAGAGCAGTAGCAAGTGGTTCAGAAATTTTCAACAAGAAGTATGGAAGATATTTAAACACATCAATCCCCACAACCTTTATCAATCACTATTCCCAATCCGGTAAAAGAAATCATTAATGTATCAACTAGTTTATGAGAGTTTGATCCACATTCATAGTTTAGAAGAGAAGTGACAACCACAGAGAAATAAACCCCTAACTCAATGAATTGTTAACAGAGGCTGCAAGGATAGAGATGATGTCGTTGGGGATAGACGGACATCGGTGATGTTGGAATTTCTTCAATTTTCAGGAGCATTCGTCATTGGATATGTTCCTCGTTGTCGTTCTTTATTAGAGACCATTCTCCCAATAGTTCTTCTCTCCCCAATTCCTCCAAAATGAAAGGCATCCCACCTAATAGATCAAGTTATCTATTATGTTTGATGGCATATTTTCAAAATAGCTTAATTAATTAATTGATGGGTTGTCTTAATTAATTAAATTGGAGAGTTGGCATAATTATGTTCGGGATCTCAAAAGGTTTCTCCCCATAAATAGGGAGTTCAAAGTGGTTATTGGGGTTTTAAGTCCCAAGTGGTCCCCACCCCCATAACCCACATGGGATGATAGGCTCAAGTGGTCCCCACCACCATATCCTATGTTGAGATGTTTTAGTATAGGTGGTCCCACCATTAAAAAATCCACATCAAAGGTTTCAACAAAAGAAAATAAAAATGATACCCATTTTATTTTACTTTATTCTTTCACAAAAAACAAAAAAAACTATCTTTCACTCTCGAACCACTACGGTCGAGATGAAAGTATCCTTAAGAAAATATTGGCACTATGAGTTCAATGGTGTCCTCAAATTTCAATTCCATGCACCGATTCAAAAATTATAAAATGATTCTCGTATCTTTACTGAACGTACCCGAAACAAAGTTCATAAATTCATTCCTGGAACATTGGGTCTCGGAATCACCCAAAGTCAATTTTTACAGACTTATAGAATTCCCATTTAATTAAAAAAATACATAGATATTCTGGGTCTTTACATTCTCTCCACCTCACAGATTTACGTCCCCATAAGACACATCTCAAAACTATGTAATCATGTGTGGGTACTAAGCAAGAATCTGAGCCTCCCGCTCCCATGTGCTCTCCTGGAGGTTCCTGTGCTGCTAGAAAATTCCCACCAGAGGAATCGACTGCCCACGAAGGACCCAGTCATATCGATCCTCAATCTCTACTAGAAACTCCGTAAATGTTTCCCCTTCGTCGAAGTCCAACTCTCCATGGTCGATGATGTGAAAAGTGTCATGCACGTATCTTCTTAGCTGGGATACATGGAAGACGTCATGCACCCAGTGAAACTGAGGTGGAAGAGCTAAGTGGTAAGCCACCTCGCCAACTCTGCTGAGGACCTGAAAGGGTCCAATGAACCTCAGAGATAACTTACTGCCTTGGCCAAATTTCCAAAAACCTCATCAATGTGAGTCCCATAGAAAGATGTGGTTGCCATCCTCAAAATCCAGAGGTCTCTGTCTCCTGTCGACACATGACTTCCGTCTGCTCTGTGCAGTCTTCATCTGCTCCTGGATGATCTGCACCTTCTCTGTGGTAGGATGTACCTTATCTAGTCCCACTATTGGTGACTCCCCTAGGTCATTCCAGTACAAAGGTGATCTGCAAGGTCACCTGTACAACACCACAAATGGTGCCATCCCAATGGTGGAGTGATAGATATTACGGTATGAAAACATCACCATAGGCAAGTGATCCTCCTAGCTATGACTGATGTCGAGGATGCAAGAACACAACATGTTTTTGAGTGTTTGAATGGTCCACTGAGTCTGGATATACGTCTGAGGATGGATGATACTGCTCAAATGATGTTGTATCCTGAAAGCCTCCTACAACCCCTTCCATAGCCGGGATGTAAAATTTGTATCACGATTGGAGACAACTATCCCGGATACTCCATGTAACTGCACAATCTCATGCACATATAGGCATCCCAAGCTCTCTACTAAACCCTACTCCATGATCTATAAGAAGTGGGATGACTTAGTGAGTCATTCGATGATCACTCAAATCGATTCATGTCCCCTAAATGTACGTTGATGTCCGGTCACTAAGTCTATTGATATCCTGTCCCAGTTCTACTCTAGGACCTCTAAAGGCTGAACCAAGCCTGCTGGTACCTGATGCTCTTCCTTCACTTGCTGACAAGTGAGGCACCGAGAGACAGACTATGCAACTGCTTTCTTCATTCCCAGTCACCAGTACTGTCATCGGAGATCCTGGTACATCTTCACCACTCATGGATGTATCGCTAGAGTGGATGTGTGGAAATCCCTCAACACATCATTCTGAAGTGACACTGGTACCATGGTTGTCCTCTATAGAAGATGACGTGTTGTCCACGTTAAAAAAAATCCATCAGGTGACTACCCTATGGATATATGAGCACGTCGAGCCATGTAGTCTGCATCCCCAAGCTGCACCTCCCTAACTTGCTGAAGAAGTGGGGGAGTGATTGTAAGAGACTAAAGAAAAGCTACTCCATCCTGATCAACAATGGATGTCTAAAAAGCAGCCAGCTTCTCTGTCACCTCGCCTAGAAGTTGTATTCATGACCTCCTACGGAGTGCATCTACTACAAAGTTCCACTTAAAAAGAGTATTTACTATATCAATGCCATATTCTTGGAGGAACTCAAGAAAATATCGTTGTCTTGGGTTCAGATCCTTCTGAGAGAAGACATACCTGATAATCTTGTGATCAGAGTAGACTGTAAAATGCTCTCCCATCAAGTAATGTCGCCACATTTTTATGGTGAAGACCCATGTTGATAACTCAAAGTCGTGGGTAGCGTAGTTCTTCTCATGTTGTCTTATCTATCGAGAACCCTATGTGATCACCACTCGCTCCTCCATCAGGACACATCTGAGTCCAGTATCTAATGCGTTGCAATAGTCTATGTACCATATGCCCTCCTTTGGAAGCCTCATGATGGGGGAACTACTCAGCCTCAACCTCATCTCCTGAAACCTCTGCTGGTATCTCTCAAAACACACAAAGGGTTTCCCCTTCTTCATAAATGCTTAAAGTGGTACTGAAACTCAGGTGAAATCTGACACAAATATCCAGTAGTATCTGGAGGAAACCTAGGAAACTCTGTATCTCTGTCACACTCCTGGGTGGCCCCCAAGCAAGTAATGCCTCAATCATTACTGGATCAACTTCAACTCTAGCCTCCGAGATGACATGTCCCAGAAAGTTAACCTCTCAGATCCAAAAATAGCACTTTGATAGCATACCATAAATAAGGTGCTCTCAGAGTTGGTCTAGTACAGCATGCAAATGATAGGCATGCTCCTCCTCAGTAGCCGAGAAGATCAGAATTTCTTCGATGAAGACTACTACAAAGCGATCAAGGTATGTCTGAAAGATCTAGTTCATGAGTCCCATGAACACTACTGGAGTTTTGGTTACACGGAATGGCATAACCAAGAACTCTTAATGGTTATACCAACATCTGAAAGTCATATTCTGCATATCCTCGTCCCATACTCTGAGATGGTGATAGCCTGGTCTGAAGTCTATCTTCGAGAACCATTGTGCACCCTTCAGCTGATCAAAGAGGTCATGAATCCTTGGGAGTGGGTACTTGTTCTTTAGGGTCACCGGGTTTAAGTACTAATAGTCAACACAAATCCTCAAACTCCCATCTGCCTTCTTAGCAATCAAAATTAGGGCTTTTCAAGGAGAAACATTGGGACTAATAAATCCCTTCCAAGGCAAGTCCTCTAGAAATACCCACAGCTCACGAAGCTTTGTGTGAGCCATCCAATATGCTGGTGTAGATATCGTTGCTGTCCTAGGGTACAAGTCAATGTAAAAGTCCACCTCTCTATGAGGAGGTAGACCCAGATCATCATCTGGGAAAACATCTGCGTACTGGTCCACCAATACAAGATAGCACAGACTCTCCACATCAACTGCTCCATGGGTAAGGCTAGCCAACTGATGAGTGATCAACTACACTCTTCTCCAAGGATGTCCATCCTATGCTGAAAAGGCTCCATTCTCACTGGTGAAGGTAAATATGGTCCCATCCGGGTGGACACACCGCACTATATGCCTAATAAAGTCAATCAGATAATGGACTGTAGATAACCAGTCCATACCCAAGATGACGTCGTATGGCCTCGAAGCTGCTAAAAGTGATCCCAGCTGAAGCTCTCGCCTCCTAGAGTAAGCTCACAATGCAGGAACCATTGCATAATCGTCAAATCTACTCCCGTAGGAGTCTTTATCCGTAAGTATAGAGCCAAAAGATCCATCAAAATCTCCTATCTCCGAACGAGGGCAGTGGAAATAAAATAACTACTGCCGCCTATGTCAAAAAGTACGATGGCTATGGTGGAGTAGACACATATCATACCTCGTATCATCTTCAGAGCGTCGTGATCATAGGCCTTAGCTTCCTGGAGCCAAGATCATGCCTGACCTCCTACTCTCTATGGTCAGGGTGGACCACCTGGTGGTGGTGGAGGTAACATCTCGAATCATCGCCCACCGCCAGCTGCACAGCTGGCTCCACTGCCACGTCGGCCTGCTCCTTACGGACCGTCTTGGTCGAACCCATGTCTCTGCCTGGGCGGTCCCTCGACCTTCTGTTGATCATCTTTATGGATGGTCAGACAGCCACGAGCCATATGACCCTACCCACCACATTTGTAACACTGCTCGCTCCTGGCATGACTAACACCACCTCGGGTGCCCACACAACCGACCCTGAATCATGTGGTCATCCACCTAAAGGTCTAATCCTATTGGACCTCTGCGACATCTGTCTATTTCCAGCTACAGAAGAATCCACTAGGTGAAGACTGGTAGTGGGTCTTTCTACTGGTGACTGCTCAGTAAGGAAACTCTTCAGAAAAATGGCTCTCCCTAACACCCCCACCTGTGTCAAGATAATAAGCGAGATCATCGAAGCCTTGATCTCCCAACCAAGTCCCTGCCCAAAGGTCTGGGTCGTGAAGAATCGGTCTCGCACCATATATGTAGAGTAGCATGAGAGGTCAGTGAACCTCGCTGAGTACTGAGCTATAGTCATGCTGCCCTGTGGAAAATGAAGAAGCTCATGTATGTTACGCGAAGAGTCGCTGGAACAAACTCGGCCTGAAATAGGCTCTCAAAGTCTACCTAGAGAAGTTTCACCTCGTCGTGAGCCTGGAGCATCAAGCTCTAGCATCTTCCTGCTGCTGCCTATAGAAGATGGCAGAAAGGATGACCATGGGATCAGCAGGAGTCCCTACCAGTCGAAAGACTCTCATCATAGCCTCCAGCCTATCCTCAACTGCCTGTGGGTCCGTCTCTCCCCTGAACCCGGGTGGCCTCAGGTGCTGGAACTTTTACGATGTGGTCTAGTGGCGTGCACCCTTTACTGCTGTGGCTAGTGGCATCAGTGATCCAAAGGGTAATGCTACCACTGGTCCCTCCACTGGTTCCTCTACTAGAAGAGGGCCTTGCACTGAGGCCTCGTATCTCGGTGGGCTATCAGTGCGTACTACTCTCAGAACCCTGGCTAGCTATTTGCGTGGAGGATTCCTGAAAATAAATAGTTGTTCCACAGTCATTAAGTTATACCTTGTGAGATGACTCAACGAAATCACAAAGAAAACTCTTTAAACACACAAGCAATCAGTGTTTTCGTGCACTGAGTGAGAAATCAGATGACAAGGTCATGGTATATGGATACGTCAGCCGCTGCACCAACATCGGATTCCTTAAACTCATAACCGCACTCACTACACTTAACACTATTGACTTTAAAAAGAATGATCAGAGTCCTTTGTTCTATGATAGAACCATATTTTTTAAACCAATTTTTCAGGACCAGTCCGCCGGGGCCCATGTCGTGACTACCCCAAGTCCGCCATCAATTGGCCTAAGGATGAAGACTAGAATCAAAAGTGTATTCTATAAAATTTTGAAGGAATTTCCTTTATAACCAGTAACACACACTACCAAGAACATAATAATATACAAACCCAAGTAAACTAAATAGTAAACAGAGTGAGTAAAGTATGTAAAAGGGGCCGAATACAAGCCCAACTTGAATATTCAATGAAAATAGGAAAGTACAAGACGGTTGATATGTGGAAATCAGCTTCTGGATCGTCCCCCTTAGATCCTACCAAAATGGTAGGTATAGCTCACGAATGGACATCTCTGCGGTTCGCCTCATCTAACATCTACCTCCGAGCTACCTCCGGTCCTGGTACCCTCATCTTTAGACAACGATGTCCATCATCTACACCAAACACAACGAAGTGCGGGGATATCCCATGCAGGGGTGAGTATAATGATACTTAGTAGGGACACCGAGACCCTCAAGGTCTCACAAAATCCCCCAAGGATAAACCAAAAAGCATGAAATCAACTGACAACATCAATTAGGTATATTTCCATACATATACCTAAGTTACCAAGTAAACCCATCTCAATCATGAGGAAAACATAGATTCCAACTCCAAATCCCCAAGCTCAACTATTCCAAAAAAGAAGTAATACCACAAAGTCAAGTACCACATAGGTACGCCACACAGAAGAATAAAACAAAACTATTTCCACGAAGGAAAGTACCACTCAGGTACAGACTCAAATCACACCAGGTATAAAGTAAGTACAGTAGTAGAAATGATTAGATTTAACTACTGAATATTCTTACTCTGTAGAGAGGCAGTGCCACATAAGATCGCTCGGTGTTGACCCACACAGGATTGCTCGGTGCAGAGCCACACAGGATCGCTAGGTACAGATCCACATAGGATCGCAAGGTGATGACCCACACAGGATTGCTCAGTGCAAACCCACACAAGATCTCTAGGTGCTGACCCACACAAGATCGCTTAGTGCTGGCCCATGCAGGATCACTAAAGGCTGACCCACACTAGATTGCTCTACATTCTTCACGTCACAGCCAGGTATAGGGTTCTCGCGCAATGATCTCTTTTCTCTATGGGGCTCCGCTCGAAAAGGCACTGGTCGATACACCAACTGCCACGGATTTTTAAGAATAAGTATCCTAAAAGTCTGCAATTTCATTGGAGTCTTAATGAAATAGATGGTGCGTCAATCAGATGCCTGATATATGAGTTATTTTTCTTTTAGTCCTGAGGGCCCAGTTGGATTTTTTCTCGATCCAACCCAACCATATTCCATAATTATACAAATCTCTAGTGGGGTATATCAAATGGATTGTTTCTCTCCAAGTTTTTTATCATCACTAACGGTTCATCAAACAGATGTTCGGTGCCGATGTTATGGACAAAAGAGAATAATGCTCGTAGATGGTATGTGTCCGGTATGACCCGGCCCGCTGGGTCCAGCTCGGCCCGTGATGGGTCCTGCCCTGCCTGCGCCAGGTGGTCGGGTAGACTGTGAGAGACTGTGGTGGCTACGGGGGGGGGGGGGGGGTGGTGGGTGGATGCGAGGCTATGGTGGGTCATGGACGGCCGCAAGGCCGCAGGTCGGCGTGATGAGTCCGTGGGAGCCGCTGGGCGGTGAGGCGGGGCCACGATTGACATAGTGGGGCTACGGCGTGGCGGGGCCACAGTGGGTATATGGCACGATGGGGCTGCAGGATGACAGATCACCGTTGTCTTCATCACACACGTCATTTGGGTCTTCCACCGTTCTCGTGTTGCACCGATGCCAAACGTCGGCACCAGTCGCCGTCACCATCGCGAAGAACACGCAAAAGAACAACGATAAGGGATTCAGGCCATGTTTGTTTGGCACACACCCTCCACGTTTGAGTGGTGGAAAGTAGTTCACAAATTTTCATCAAGAAAATGTATGTATGATATTTAAAAAAATCAATCCCCAAAACCTTTGTCAATCACTATTCCCAATCCCGCAAAAGAAAACATTCGTGGATCAATTAGTTTGTGAAAGTTTGATCCAAGTTCATAGTTTATATGGGAAGTGATAATCACATATAAATAAACCCCTACCTCATATATTTTTCAAACGGAGGCCGCATGGAAGGATACAATGTCATTGGTGATAGACGGACATCGGTGACGTCGGCATTTCCTCGATTGTCAGGAGCATTTGTCGTTGGAGATGTTCCTCATTGGCATTCCTCATTGGAGAGATTTCTCCCAATAGATATTATCTCCCCAATTACACAAAAATGAAAGGTATCCACAATTATAGAAAAAGTTATCTGTTATGTTTGTTGTAATTATTTCAATATAGTTAAATTAATTAATTGATGGGTTGGAATAATAAATTAAAGGGGATAGTTAGCATAATTATATGGGGGAGGTGAAGAGGTTTCTTCCCATCAAGGGGGAGTTCAAATTGGTTCAAAGGGTTTTAAGTCTCAAGTGGTCCTCCCCACCATTACCCACAGCGAAGGTTAGGCTCAGGTGGTCCCCACCACAATATCCTATACTGAGTGGTTTTATTATAGGTGGTCCAACCATTAAAACATCCACATGGAAGGTTTTGACAAAATAAAATAAAAATGTTACAGGTTTATATTTTATTTTATTCTTTTACAAAAAACACAAAAACTATCGTTCTGTCATGACCCACTGCATTCGAGATGAAGGTCTCCTTAAAGGAATACCAATGCTACGAGTTCAACGGTGTCCTCAGATTTCAATTCCGAGCACCGATTCAAAAATTACAAAACTCGCTTGTACGTTTATTTAACGTACCCGAAAAAAAGTTCTAAAATTCATTCTGGGCACACCGAGCCTCAGAATCATGCGCTGTCAATTTCCACAGACTCATAAAATTTCTATTCAATTAAAGAAAATCATATAAATTTCTGGTCTTTACATCACCGAAACTGGTACTCTACACTGACTATAAAAAACCTCCATAGAATCCATCCTCTAGCATCACCTTCTAACTCAGGGTTCAAGATAATGTCATTTTATTATAGAAAAAACCTATCAATCAACTAGAATTATGGATAATTTTTTCCATTCTTTTATCTATGTTTCCCTTCTATATCTATTGCTCATTAATAACCACTATTAGAGAGGTTATTAGATTTATGTTTCTATCTTATGATTTTATTAATAAACAATTTATTATTTCTTAATTTTTGGCCTTATGAACATAATTCCACATCATAAGTCGAGTAATGGGAACAAGAAAAATGAATCATTCTGTATAGTCAGACATTGTATTCATCCCCTACTTGATCCCCATGATCTTTCAAACATGATCTACCATTATTGCATTTGGGATGAACTCCTCAATAAAGATATCCATAATGATCAACCATTTACACCCTTCAAATCTACTATCCAAAAGAATAGCATCTCACCATAATCCTTATACACCATGAATCATGAAGGTCACAAGAATTACATTTATATCCTTCAGGGTCTCTACCAAGATGGAAACTCTATCATTGATCCATATGCATTAATACATCACATGTGGACCTCTAGTGAACTGGACAGATTAGGTATGTAGGATTACAAAGTCATTATATAATTCATATATTTTCATCCCACCCATATAGCCTCTTCATCCTTGAAGAGGTAATAGGAATAGGGAACCCAATTTAGGGGTTATATAGCTTGACCCATCATAGCATCAAAGGTAACATTTCAAATTTTATCCTCCTACACAATAGTTAGCCCCATGGATTTTCATGAAATATGAATGTAGGCATTTATTTAAAATTATTATTAAAAATTATTTAATTACAACAACTTAAATAGATTATTGTGAAAAAATAATTGGCTCACATAATAGTTTACAATAAGATTCCTCTTATGTGGATTCCATCAAGAATAAGGTTTAACACCTCAAGAAATACCCATGACCTAAGGAAAGCCTATGTTACCTATATAGGAGTCACAAATGTATAAATAAACTCAAGGATAAGATCCTTGGGATCAAATAATATTATATAATTAATAATAAACTAAAATTAAATATGACAATATCAATAATAATTTCATTATTTGGGATCAATCTTATAGAAGTGATAAGAATATGTAATGTGATTCAATGATATTAATAATGATGCATGAATGAAAAAAAATAAAACTATTTAGTATTTAATATTATTTATGTTTCCCAATGTGATCATAAATTAATGTTACCATCTAATAAGAAGAAAAAAAATTCCCACATTATGGAAATTCAGAGGACCACTATAACATACTTGATAGACACTGACATAGTTTCCCATAATGAGTACCAAGAACCCAGTCTCATATATACCCTATATTAACTGAAGTCCAATAATGGAAAAATGATAGTGAAATTGGTGATTAGGTATGATTTTTTATAACAAAAATTTGAATCAACACTTCCAAGGTAGATAAATAATTAACTCATGTGCACATACACATATGTAAAATGATTCCCAAAAGTGCAGAGGGTTAAAGGGACATCATGGGGAGACTATGAACAGAGTGATATGTAAGACATTAGAGTACATAAAGGACATGAAGCTAAATATATCAATAAATAATTAATAAAAAACTAAACATTATAGTTTCATCATAATACAATAAGTACAAACCCTTTAAATATCATTATGAGATTTCAGATCCATAAAACAATTTATGAAAATAGATATCCATAGATTGTGTATCAAATTACATGGTATTGACAATAAAAACCATACCATTATAAATCCACCCTAATGAACATCCCATAACACCCACATCCACATAATGAACCTCCTACTACTACAAAAATAGGCAAGGGAAGCACCACCATATATCAACACTAAGAAATAACCGCTGATCAAGAAACCCTGTATCTGCGCTAAAATTTTAGCACTGATACTAGGAATCTTTATCAGTGCCCTTCTAGAACTGATAAAGTGGTAGAAAAGAACTCATAAAGAAGCCCTGTATCAGTGATAAAATTTTAGCACTGATACACGGAATCTTTATCAGTGCTTTTCTAGCACTGATAATGAAGGCCCTTATCAGTGCTAGAAAAGCACTGATAACGATTCCCAATTTCATCGCTAAAATTATAGCGTTGATATAGGTTAACCATTATCATCACTAAAAAATCATTGATAAAGAGACCCTTTATCTGTGCTAGAAAAGCGCTGATAAAGAAGTCATGTATCAGCGCTAAAATATTAGCGCTCATAAAGGAAGGATTTATCAGCGCTTTTTTCGCGCTAATAAAGAGGCCCTTTATCCGCACCAAAAAAGTGCTAATAAAACCGTAGTCCCATATTTTTTAAAATCGTTCGAATATTGTCCTCTGTTTATCGTGACCAAATTATCTCATGGTACTATAACCTAGTAACTCCCCTCTACTTCCCCATGATCTTCATGTTGTCGGACCTCCACCACCCCCGATCTTCGCATTTCCAGACCTCCACCACCCTCGATCTTCGCATTGCTGGACCTCCGCAGTAAGCCCTTCTCCCAATCCTCCCCCTATAACCCCTTCGTTGGATCCTTCTCCACGAAAACCCTAATTCTCCTCCTCTTCACTCAACCCTAATCCCTATGAACCCTACTCCTCCATTTCTCTTCCGTTGGCGGCTCCTCCCATGCACCTCCTCCCATGCACCTCCACCTCTGGAAGTTTCCATGTTTATGGTAAGTGATTCAATGCTACTAAATTATTATATGATTTTGATATGCTTTCTTAGTTTCATGAATGTGTTATATTGATTACTTTTTTGGTGTGAAATATGTTTTGGAATGGTTTTGAGATCCACATGTGATGAATTTTTTTCAAAAGGAACATTTTTATGTTTCATGTTATCATTGATGAGGAGTTTTGTAAATATATTTTATGTATTGTGTGATAGGTTTGAAATGAGTTTTAAATGAGAATTAATGGTTTGAAAGTGTTGAATGTGGATTTTATAAGATAAATTCAATTTTGTTTCATGTTGTATTTTTTTGAACATGATATGTGTCATTGAATTGTGAATGTGATTTGAAAGATGTTATAAAATGAATATTTTGTGAGTATGAATTAAAAAGAGGATTTTCACATGGAAATGGTTATATTCCATATATGTTCTTCTTGTGGTGTTTCAAAATGTGTTTCATAATTTTTTATTGTGGTGTGAAAGGTGTTTCTAAATTGTTTTTGTGTGCATGCGAAATGGAAAGTGGATTTTTCTGTAAACTAGTGGTTTAGGTGTGAGATTTAGATCATTGGATCCTTGTGAAAATGTGAAAATGTGAAAGTGGTTATATCCTTATGTGCTTATGGTTCTTGTCATTTGTATGTGAAAGTGGTGATATAGTTATAGTTATGCTAAATGGGGTAATAGATTCCAAATACATCATGATCTTTTTTTATGGAGTAATTATATCTAGATTCGATTGTATCAGGTAAGTCCATGGAGTTTCTCAACCTCATCTATGGTTATTATAAATTGACTCAATATACTAATAATTTTTCTAAATGTTCTCACATTTTACTTGAAGTAGTTTTAATCATGAATCTTAAGTCCCATAGGTTTTATATGGGTCTTCGATCAGATATCCAATATCAAGTATTTATGCTAAATTTTACCTAAAATTTTGATGTTCTAGATAGGGATGTTATGGAAGAAATTTGAATGACTATTATATCCGGGAAAACTAGAGTTAATTATATTCCCAGTGGTAGTTTTAGTGGTACCTATAATTTTAATAGAATGTAGAATGTGCCACATAGTGAAAATATTGGTTGTGATATTTTATAGAAAACTTCCTCCAGATCATCTGTAGTGTCTAGTAAAGGCCAAATGACTTTTTCCAATGTGGAATGATTGATCACTCAAAGAATTATTTCATGGAAGCATTGACGATTTACATCTTGTATAGACATTAAACCCACTTGAATAGGGTTTAACATGTTTTTACTACCCTATGTATCAGAATGGAATCATAAATAATGAGAGGTACCAAATCATAGTAATATTATTCAATAAAAATGGAATCCTAGAAACATGTATTAGGAACAGAACAACTTCATATAGTAAATTAATCTCTAATAGGAACTGATGTGGATCATGCGATAGTGAGAGGCACCATTTCCATTTCTTTTTCATTAGTGTATGTTTTATTTGATATTGGTTCCCATCATTATTTCATAACAAAACTCTATACAGAACTATTGAAACCTATAATAGAGCTCATGGATTATGTGATAGAGATTGTAAAATATCTATGGATAAAGAGGGAGTATTGTCTCGGATTCCCCTCTCATGCTTTCTCTTTTTTAGAGATTTAGATTATATGATATTTTTTGGTTCGTAAAATGATTCTCCTATATGTTATTCTCAGAATGGACTGGAAAGCTTCTAATAAATCTTGGATTTACTATTATCATTGGTGGGAGTCCTTCACTGCCCCCGATTGGTAATTCCATGTTTTCTATAGAGAATCAGACCTGAGGTCTAGTCGAGCTAGACCTCTTCTTCTAGAGTTGAGTGGGATGATATACTTTTATGCAATTGAACTGGAGTAGGAAGCCTATTATAGTGAACTTCTTCTATTATCTATTGAATTTCCAAAAATGATTCCTTTATTATTTTTTGGTCTACCACTAGAGTGGGAGGTGGGGTTCTCTATCAACTTTGTTAATGGGTACAAAACCAAATTCTATTCTATCATACCATATAAAACTAGTTAAATTGAAAGAACTAAATAATCAGTGGGATGAATTGGTTTCCAAATTCTTTATTAAACCTGGTGTTTTGCCTTGGGATGAACTGGTGATTATCACCAGGCAGGTCATTGGAACCCTCCACTTGTGTGTTGATTACTAGAATCTCAATCTGGTTATGATCAATAAAAAGTATATGATGACCTATATTTTTGATTTATTAGATATTCTAGGGGGAGTAGTTATCTAAGATCGGTCTTTAGTTTGGTTAACACTAGCTCAGGATCAAAGGCGTTTAATATTCAAAAGGCCTCATTTAGGAGTTGGTATAGCCACTATGTGTATTTTTTATGCCATTCTGCTGAACGAACACTCCATATATATTTATGGTGATGATTAATAGGATTTTCCACTAGTATCTCAAATATTTTGTTATGTGTTTGTGACATGTGCATGTGTGGATATATGGGTATTTAGGCATGATGATATTTAATGTAGGGAAGAGACATAGGTGTGGTAGATGTATCATTCTTGATTATTCTTGTGTTTGGACCGAGGTGATTTGAGGAAACTATAATAAATCTAAATTATTTATATTTAATGAATCCCATATTGTAGAGATTACGAGAATCCTTTAATTACTTATAGAGTTGGCTATTGGTTCTAATCCATATTTATTTTAGGTTGGTGAGGTATAAAAGGATGGACTAGTTGACCAGAGAAGGGTTGGCCCAATAGAGGAGGATGATCCAAAGAGGATGATGTCATGTGAGTTTTACCATCTATAGCACAAGTGATTATCCCCATGAACCCCTTTGTGTTTGAAAACTGTGTTGATTTTGATTGGGGGACTATCCCGGATCTGTTGATTTCCAAATATTTATTGGAAATAGTTATTCTCTATTAATCTTAATATTTCTAAGGAAGTGGTTCTCTTCTACTATATCTTGATGTCTTTTTTTGTTTTCTTAAACCATAAATAATAATATTTTAGATTCAAGTAGGATGGAGATAAATAATTATTGGATGGATTCTAATCGTTTGGCAATAAAGTATGAGAACAGAGTGAAAGAGTTCGTCATGTTTGCAAAGGATCATGAAAAGGATCCTTCTCAAATCCTTTATCTGTGTTTACGTTGTTGTTATTCTAGACAACTTACTCCATAAGAGTTGGAAGATCATTTGATATGTCGTGGAATAGATCGGGGTCATAAATGTTTGAATAAACACGGAGAAAAATTGAATGTAGATACTGGCTGTGTTAAAACTACATTTTATGGATCATTAGAGGTGAATACAAATATGGATAATGAAGATGATTGTATAGAGGATGTGATTAAATATTTCAATGATGATGAAGATCTTATTGAGTAAATGACATAGGAAATTGAAGATGAACTCCGTGATTGCCCAAAATTGATTGAGAAGTAAAAGAGTTGTGAAAATACGCCATTGTATGCTGGTTTCACTAAATATACAACATTGTGAGCTATACTGAAGTTTTATAAATTGAATGAAGGCAACAGATGGAGTGATGTCCGTTTTACAAAACTACTTGATCTCTTGAATGACATGCTCCTGGAAGATAATGAACTCCCAATCCAGACATATGAAGCTAAATGAATGCTACACTCGATGGGTTTGATTTCTGAAAGAATACATGCCTAACCGAACGACTGAATATTGATTCATAAGAAAAACTAATCACTTACCAAATTCCCAAAGTTTGGTTCTTCTCTGTATAAGAAAAATGAATACAATCCTACAAAAGTTTTATTGTACTTTCCAATCATTCCATGGTTTAGGCGTCTATATGGAAGTGAAGAAACTACAAGACAATTGTCATGGAATGAAGATAAAAGAAATAAAAATGGGAAATTACATCATCTGACTGACTCTCCTCAATGGAAGAAAATCGATCATGAGTATCCTGAATTTGGTATAGATACGAGAAACCTTCATCTTGTGTTGTCTACAGATAGAGTTAATACTTTTGGTTTTCAAACCAACACTTCAAGTACATGGCCTGTTATGTTGGTAAATTATAACTTTCCACCCTGGTTATGCATGAAGCAAAAATTCATCATGTTATATATGCTTATATTAGGACCAAAACAACTAGGTAACGATATTGATGTTTATCTGGCTCCTTTGATCAAGGATTTGAAGTTATTGTGGGATCCAGATGTTATATTTTATGATGACTATAGAAGTGAATACTTCACTTTGAGAGCGATGTTGTATGGTAAAATAAATGATTTCCCTGCTTATGGAAATTTTCCAGGCTATAACATTAAAGGAACTCAAGGGTTTCCCACATGCGAAGAAGATACAGAAGCAATTAGTTTGAAACATTCATCGAAATCTGTGTTTATAGGACATTGTATATTTATACCTCTTCAGCATAAGTACATATCTTGGATGGCATCATTCAATGGAAGATCAGAACAATGCACATCATTGCCTCCACTAAAAGGTGATCAGCTATTTGAGAAAGAAAAATAAGTGAACACTATTTTTGGTAAAACATTTTCTAAAAACCTTATTAAAATAGGTTTGAAAAAGATATCTATTTTTTTGAATTACCATATTGGAACAGTTTTTACAGCAGACATTTTCTTAATGTGATGCATGTGGAAACAAAATGTATGACCGTGTTATAAAAACGTTGCTAAATGCCCCTGGCTAAATAAAAGATAAAATTAAGGCAAGGTTGGACATGGTTAACATGGGAATATGAGAAGAGGTGGCTCCCGTGAAGGGTGAAAATCAAATTTTTCTTTCTCCATCTTCTTATACTCTTTCAAAGGAGGAGGGATATCATTTTGGAATCATCTTCAATGATGTAAAAGTTCCAGAGGGGTATTAATCAAATATCAAAAACATTGTGTCAATGAATGATTTGAAGTTAAAAGGTTTGAAATCCCATGATTTCCATGTTTTGATACAAGATCTAATTCCTATAGATTTGCATTGAATTTCTCCCAAGAATGTTCATCATATGTTAACCAAAATTTATTTCATTTTAAATGCTATTTGTAGTAATGTTTTAGACCCGGAGAAATTGCCAGCTATGGAAAAATAAATTGTCATCATATTATGTGAATTTAAATGTTCTTCCCACCAACATTCTTTGAAGTGATGGATCATTTGATTATTCACTTGGTGAGAGAGATTTGAATTTGTGGTCCTGTGCACTATAGATGGATGTATCTTATTGAACGGTATATGAATATTTTGAAAGGTTGTGTCAAAAATTGAAGTCGTCGAGAGGGTTGTATAGTTGGGAAATATATTTTTGAGGAAGCCATTGAATTTTGTACTAGATACCTATCTTATGTGGAATGAATTAGTCTTCCAAAATCACATCACACTAGATGAATTGAGGGTGAGGGAATTTCTGGAAGAGTTTTTGTGACAATTAGTATTACAGATCGGGATCAGGACCACCGTTATGTTTTCATAACAATTGGGAGGTTTCTCCATATATTAAAACTCACAATGAAATTTTTAGGCAGTTGAATCCATCAATGGAAGAAAAATGGTTATAAAATACACATAATCATCAATTTATAGGATGGTTTCATGATGATATTTTTAAGCAGTTGGATGAAAATAAAAATTCAATTTTAGAAAAACTTTGATGGCTGGCCATCAGACCAAGTGTGTATGTATTAGCTTAAAGTGGTTATGTAATTAATGGATATACATTCTATAAAGATGAACATGATGAATATAGTAACATGAAAAATAGTGGAGCTACAGTAGTGGCCAAAGCGATGCATGTTTTTAGTAGTAAGGATAGATATCCAATTTATGAAAATATGTCATACATTGGCATTATCAAACTAATATGGGAGTGGGATTATACGACATTCCAATTGATGATTTTAAATGAAAATGGTATGATAACAACAATGGTGTTAAAATAGATGAATGGGGATTTGTGAAAGTTGATTTTTGTAAAGAAGGGTACCAATACGTACAATTTATAATGGCATCACAAGTAGTACATGTTTTTTATGTTCCAGATCTCGCAAACTGAAATTGGTCAATTTTTATATTATCATCCAAAACTACTGAAGGGTCTGATGAAAATATAGTTTAGGATGATCCTTTTCATGGTACATTGCAATAATTCCATAGTAGTACCAATTTAGATGATGTTTTGTATCTTAGAGGAGACCACAATGAAGGGATTTGGATAATCAATAGTGGTGTCAAATCCCATCAGCATTTGAAAAAAAGAAAGAGAAGTCAATAAACAGGTTATATTTAGTTTGTAATATAGATCTTATTATCTCATGTTATTATCTTATCATTACTGAATTTATGTAATTTAAATTAACTATTCAACCAATTTCGTAGATAATGACTTCTGCACGTTCTGGTGTTCCTAACCTTGAGGCTAAACAAGTCTCTCAAGCAGCTACTGCTGCGGCTACTGCTGCTCCTGCTAAGGCTACTCAAAGTGCAGAGTAAAAACAATATTCTGAACCTTTTGTTTCTCATAGTGTGGAGTTCCAACAACCATCAGCACATTACGTTTCTACCATTTCATATTAACATATAGATGATGCTGATATCAATGAAATGGTCAAGAATGAAGGACTGACATCGCAGAAAACACAGGTGTGTCGTAGTTTGACGGTGTTATCAAAAATTCATAAGGAGAAAAGAAAAGGCATAAAATTTAATGTCGCATGGAATTCATGAGGCCAACATGTGAATCCCAACAAGGCTATGTTCAGTAGTTACATTGGAGCTGTCACTTGGCAATGCGTGCCGATTGACATAGATTCATGGAACCATGTTGTGTTCGGGCTCAAGGCTGTGATCTGGGAAGAAATTATGGTGACATTATGTATTTATTTTTTTAATTTACTAGAAACTTAAATAATAAAACAATTTATAACTCTTCTCAATATCTTGTAGAGTAAATTTAAAGTAGATGATTCAAACAAGGATTATGTAATAAGGCTTGCCGGAGGGATTTATAAAGGTTTTCACACTATTTTAGCAAGATTTCACATGAATGATTCTAATGGTAAAATAAACCCGCACACACCCGTTCTCTACCCTCACCTGATATCCCAAGATGAATGAGATGCATTTATTAGCTTCCATGGGGATGAGAAGTTTCAGGTACATTGTGGGTGATAGTATGTTTTTTGAGGATATGTGTATTCATCACTTTTATTGTCAATATTTCATTTATTAAACAACAAATCTATAATGAAAATAAAGAACATGCTTCAAAACCAACATAAACCTATGATAAAGAAAGGATGGGGTACGCTTCACTAGAAATGAAAATGGTATGTATTTTAAATTTACACTAATATTGTTAGCTGCCAATTAACAACATCATAAATATATTTCTTTGTTTATATGTAGATTAATGAGTCTAAAACCAAAGACACTTCCATCCCACATCATGTTATATTGATGGAGGCATGTGTGGATAAGGAAGGGAAGCTAGTAGATGAGAACAAACAAAAAGTTTGGGAAATATGTGTAAGTATGACATGAAGATAAAAAGATTTGTTTTAAATTTCTATTACATAAACATAATTAGTTATTTTCATATATCTGACAGGTACAAGAATCAGCTACTCTTTCAGTGGATGTAGACCTATTATCAATGTCTTTGAAGCAGCCAGAACAATACTGTCATGTTGGAGGTGCTGGGTTTGGGGTGACACCCTGAGTATATTTTGAGGAAAAAAAAACAGTTGATAGAGATGAAAAATTGAAACAAATGAGCGAAAGACTAGAAACCCTTGAAGAAATATTGTAATGTTAGGGAGAGTTTCTAGAAAATTTTATGGGTGGGAAGCAAGGAGAAGACACAACTCCAGAACAACCAGTGCATAAAGATCCCGCCCCACCCCCACAAGATTTGAGGCAAGCCATTACCCTCAAAGATCTTTCCTAGCCATGGTAATCAATATTCTAGTAATTGTTCTCAGGAAATGTAAATTAGATAAACACTGTTACTTTTCCTTTCCCAATATCCTACAAGGTGATAATGATTGAGATTTATATCTTTCAACACCCTCCTATCATATTGTAGCAAGGGCTATAGTGTTCCACATCCAAGATGAAATGCGGCATAATAGACCACTTCCGAAAGATCATCTCAAAAGTTACGATTGTTGTAGCTCATGAGCCAAATGCAGAGCTACCCACTCCACTTGATGATAATCATATTCAAATGGTTTAAAAGGATATTGGGACATTAATTTCATGTCCATCACAACTTGTAGGAGTACATGTAGAAAAATAGGTATTTATTTCATTTTTTTCAAGCTAAACCTTTAACAATTAATGAAAATAGGGTCTTAACTAGTGAATGTTATTATAGATGGAGAAAGGGAAGGGGGTGACAATCGTCAGCTCAAAAAACATCTAAAGGATCGACCAACCGATCCTATAGAGCTATTGAAAGAACAATAACACCACCTTTTCTCTATCCACATTTACTAGAATTGAAGAATCACGTGGATACGAAGCGAAGAGGTGGTCGTAGTCATATTGAGGTTTTCAAAAATAATATATACAGAGAGGAAATTAAAGATTTCATTGCTGCTAAAAATGTAAATGAGATCCTTAAAAATGGTTGGTTAGGCATCAATGTTGTAAATATATATATTAGGTATCTTTTTCCTGAATTGATTTTCTAAAAGCTGATCTAATGTGGAAATTATGACTAAATGCATTTTATATTTTTGAAAGACGTATATATGAAAAATAGTTGAATGAATTTTCCCATGATCCAAAATTCAGACTCAGTAGTCCTCACACCATATTAAAACATTTAACGAAATTAGATCCATCAAAAAAGAATGAAATAATGAATGCATTACTGAAAACATTTTAAAGAAAAATATAGAAGACAAACTCTTCTTAATACCTACCATGCTGGGGTAAAACTCTACGATTAAATCATATCAATTATATTTTCACTTTTTTTATTACATATTCCTTTCTGTGTTTTTAGGAAACATTGGATGCTAATTGCGGTGATCTTGGATACTCTAATGATTTATTTTATGGATTCAAATCAAATATATCCATCAAATTGACCACACATGATGGAGTTTGTGAATCTATAAGACATTGCATCATACGTTTTAGATCTAAACATCAAGTAATATACTTTACATTATCCTTTATTGAGGATTCTGTTATGATAAGGTGGTGTATCAGTATATTATAAAAAATTTAATGAGGGCAGGGGTTCAGTATAAGGAGGCGAGAAAGTACTACATCTAGAAAAATATAAGGGTATATAATATAAAATTTAACTATCCAATCACATATCAATACAGGTTACTTTTTATCCTAATGATCAATTTTTTTACAGTGTCCAAAACAAACAAACATTAATTATTATTGTTATATTTTTGGTAAATTTATGAAATTGATCATTTTGCATCAACAAACTAGCATCCCTAAAGAGGTGTTTTCAAAAACAACTACTAGTTCATTTAATTTATTTATTAATTCTTTATTTTTATATTTTTCAGCACTACTATGATTGCAGAAAATCCTCATACTCACAATAAGATATATATTTGTTCATAAATGAGTGGACCGCATACCTAATGGCAGATTGTACACAAATAGCATGAAGATCTGACTTGGGGACGTGTACAATTGGCGGTCATTTTTGAGATGGGTTAAGGGGATAAAAATATGAAAATTAGTTGTATGTAAATGTTGGTAGGAAAATTTTAACTGTTTTTAAATAAAACAACCTTTCTCCGATGAGTAATTTTCCCATTTTAACAGATGATATGCACCAGTTCAATGAAATAAGGATGAACCACTAAAAGTGTATCTCTTTTGATCAAAATGAACAAATTTTTAAGTGAAAACAACAACTGACAAACAAAAATCTGACAAAACGCATTCTGATTATATTGATCCTATATGAGTAAGATCCATGGGCCCTTTATGTCATGTAAAATTCATCCCCACTTCAATCCGAGGCACGATGTGGTTGGTATCACTCAAAGTGTGTCACTTTTTTAAAATGGATACAATTTTTAGTGAAAACAACAACTGACCTACAGAAATCTGACCAAACGCATTCTTATTATGTTGATCCTGTAGGATAATGATACATGGGTACTTTGCGATGTGTATGAGTCGACCTCACCTCAATATGAGGCCCGATGTTTCTGTTATCACTCAAAGTGCCTCTTTTTTTAAATCGACACAATTTTACGTGAAAACAAAAAATGACCTATGGAAATCTGACCAAAAAAATTCGGATTGTCTTGATCCTTTATGAGAATGATTAACGGGTCCTTTTTGATGTGTAAGAGTCAACCCCACCTCAATCCAAGTCATGGTGTAGCCGGTATCACTCAAAATGTCTCTCTTTTGTTTAAAATGAACACAATTTTAAGTAAAAAACAACAAATGACCTAAGAAAATCTGACCAAACGCATTCGGATTTTCTTGATCCAATGAGAGAATGATACATGGGTCCTTTTGGACTTGTAAGATTCAACCTCACCTCAATATGATGCACGGTGTAGCGGATACCACTCAAAGTGTCTCTCTTTTGTTTAAAATGGACACAATTTTAAGTGAAAACAACAACTGACCTACAGAAATATGAATAAAAAAAATATAATTGACTTGATCCTTTATGATAACGATCCATGGGTCCTTTTAAATGTGTAAGATCCAACCCTTCCCCAATCTGAGGCATGGTGTGGCCGGTATCATTCAACGTGTCTCTATTTTGTTTAAAATGGACACAATTTTAACTGAAAACAACAACTTACCTATGAAAATAAAAACAAACACATTAGGATTGTCTCAATACTTAACAAGAATGATCCACGAGTATTTTTTGACATTTACGAGTCATCTCACCCTCAATCTGAGTCATGTTGTGGCCGGTATCACTCGAAAGGTATCTCGTTTGTTAAAAATGGATGCAATTTTAAGTGAAAACAACAACTGACATACAGAAATCCAACCAATCACATTATGATTGTGTTGATACTATAGGAGAATGATCACTAGGTCCTTTGAGATGTTTAAGAGTCAACCCTGCCTCCGTCCACGTTCAGATGTGGTAGTTATTGCTCAAAGTGTGTCTTTTTTTTAAAAAAATGGACACAATTTTAAGTCAAAACAACAACTAACCTACGAAAACCTGACTGAACACATTCAGATTGTCTTAATCATTTATGGGAATTATCTATGGATCCTTTTTAACTTTTAAGAGTCAACCTCACCTCAATCCAAGGAATGGTGTAGTCGGTATCACTCAAAGTGTCCCTCTTTTGTTTAAAATGGACACAATTTTAAGTGAAAACAACAACTGACCTACGAAAATCTAACCAAACACATTTGGATTATCTTGATCCTGTAGGAGAACAATCCATGGGTCCTTTGAGATGTGTAAAAGTAAACCCTGCCTCAATCCGAGGCATGGTGCTGCTGGTATCACTCAAAGTGTCTCTCTTTTGTTTAAAATGGACACAATTTTATGTGAAAACAACAACTGACTATTGGAAATCCAAACAAATGCATTAGGGTTGTATTGTTCTTTTAGGAGAATGATCCATGGGTCCTTTTATATCTGTACAAGTCTACCCCACCACAATCTGAGGCAGGGTGTGGCCTGTATCTCTCAAAGGGTCACTCTTTTCTTTAAAACGGTCAAATTTTTAAGTGAAAACAACAACTGACGTACGGACAGCCCCCCCCCCCACCTCGAAACCCCCCCCCCCCCGAACATGCCCATGGATAGCCCCACCCCCTGGACACGCCCACCCCATGGACACCCCACCCTCCTAGACACCCCCACCTCCTGGACCACCCCCCACCCCTTGGAGACACCCATGGACACCCCCCCCCCCCCACTTCAGACACCCCCCCCCCTGAACACCCTGCACCCCATGGACAACCACCACCCCCTGGATGGCACCCCCATCCCTCTTAGACACCACCCAACCACCTGGATACACCCACCCATGGACGGCCACCCCCACCCTCCCAGACATAATCACACCACCCATGGACAACCCCACGAACCACCTGGACAACCCCACCCCCTGGAATGACCCCCGACACCCTAGACAGTAGCCCACCCCATATACACCCCATTGAAAGCCCCCCCATCTGGACACCCCCCTCATTGGACACAACCCCACCCCCCTTGGACAGCCCCCATCCTCCTGGACCACCCCACCCCCTGGACACACACACCCCCTGGACACCTGTATACCCCCAGACACCCCCATCCCACCCTCCTGGACACCACCCCCACCCCACTTGGACAACCCCCCAACCCCCTGGACCGGCCCCACCCCCTGGACACCCCCTACCCCCTAGAAGGCCCCCCCGACACCCTGGACATCAGCCCACCCCTGGAAACCCCCATGGACAGCCCCCCTGGACACGCCACCCTCCTTGGACATCCCCCCAATCTCTTGGACATCCCCCACCCCATTGGACACCCCCATCCCCACATCCCCCCGGACACCCCCTACCCCCCCTTGGACAGCCACCTGAAACCCCTGAATAGCCCCCCAACCTCCTGAATTCAGAATATAATTCTATATGTACTTAATTAACTTATGAATTATGTTTTAATGGTGTATGGGTATAATTGTTGTATGGGTATAATTGGTGTAATTATCTTATGATTTATGTGTAAATTTTGTATGGGTATCTTTATTGAGATGCTGATTTTTTTGCAGGTGTGGTTTGAGTGTGCTGCTGTAGAATTGTTTTTGCAGCATAGGGCATTTATCAGTTCTAAAAAAGTGGTGATAAAGGATCAGTTTATCAGTGCTAAAAGAGAACTTATAAAAAAACATTTATCAGTTCTTTTTTAGCACTCATAAAGGGTTCCTTTATCAGCGCCTTTTAGTGCTGATAAAGTCTCCCTATATCAGTACCTTTTAGTGATGATAAAGTCTCCCTTTATCTACACGTTTTTAGCGACGATAAAGGGGAACCCCCCTTTATCAGCACTAAGATTTACAACACTTTTTGAGCGCTGATAAAGCCCATTCTGAGCACTGATAAATCCAATTTTTTTAGTCGTGTCCTCAAGTATCCATCACAAGCCCTTTTTTCCTTCACCAGATTGATGGTCACTAAATCATTAATAACGTTCAAATTCCAATGTTTAATGTGAATATAATACACAGTAAGACACAACCATATAACAATAGAAAATTTTAAACATATATAATGAAAAATTATAGGAATTTAAGAAAAAACCTGTATGAAAAAACTATATAAACAAACAAAATATTTCACATCCATTGTAACTAGTACTACATTCTTCATATCCATGACTAAAGGTACACTGAATAGCTACCTGAAACACCACCCACTAAAAGATTTTACAATTAAAAGTGTTAATTCATCCCTTTGTATGGAATAAATCATACATATACCAAAGATGTATCTAACACATCCTACTATAGGGATTGTCTATATGGATCAAAGTATGCATATAACTACATGAAAGAGGAATATAACATAATATACATGATTCAAATAGAAAATAAGGCATCCATTCATAAGAATTTGGTGTTATAACAACATAATTTACATTTAATAAAACATTAAGCAAATGTATTATGGGTTACACAAGTACAACTCATGTTATCAAACATCAGACTAATGTATCACACGTATATATAAAAACACACAAGTAATCATTCCATAAAGCTGTATAAACATGTGATAAATTCAAATTCATTATTCCCAAGGTGAATAAGTTATTTAATAATAAAGTTCTCTGTTTGAGCTTAATTTTTCTAGTATTTAACCCATAATATATATTTATCCAAAAAAATATAAATCAAGGATCATGATTCATTATAAAACACAACCTAATGGTAGGTGAAAATAAAACGTACCTGAGGATATCTATTATCAGAAATGATCTGTATTCAATCAATATGAAAATTTATATTCCATGAATCATGGTTTTGATTTGATCAATGATCAAAATATACCTCATCTGACCATATATATGTTTATAGATCAATCAATACGTTAATGATATAATTACTATTGTTAAGAATTAAAGGATGAGGTTGATCACAAAAATATAAAAACATTATTGAATGGAATCACATGATCAAACTTTTATTTGAACATTAAATGAATGTGAAAATATGATTATAGGGTGGCCAAAGATCACTGGAGGGAGATCCTTATGTGTTGTGGGGTGAAATAGGGCTTTAGGTAATGGGATATATTGAGAGGTTTTATGTTTAAAAAATGCATAGAACTCGGCATCCCCTTTGTGCTCATAAAAATGCCACCAATTGGCCAGTGGACCTTGGGATGAATGGGTTATCTAAATGCATACCATTAACTAGCTACTGGAATTGGTAGATAGTATGAAAATCATTAGGACATCACATGTAATCTAGGGGATATATTGTAGCTACATAAATCTACATGATGCTCACCGTCAAGACCCGTCCTCGGGGCCCGTGCCGTGACTACCCCAAGCCCGCCTTCCATAGGCCAGGGGCTGGCGACTAGCACCAAAGGCGTAAAATACCGATAACTGGGAAGGAATTTCCTTTATAAAAGAAAACAAGCACCACAGAGTACTAGCGGAAGAAGTAAACACTAAGTAAAAACTGAGTACAACAGTAAGTGCGGAAAGTAAAAAAGGGGCCGGAAATACAAGACCAACTATAATGTACAACTCAAAAGGGAAAACAGCAACTGAAAAGTAAAGCTGCTACGCCGAGCTGTCCACTGGAAATCCCACCTGAAGGGTGGCTACAGATAGCTCCTCTGCTCCTTAGGTCCCACCGTCCGATCCGAGTATGTCTCGCCCAGTGGTCCACCTCCGGGTACCGCCTCGTCGTCACGTCCACCTCTGGGTACCGCCTCGTCGTGAGGTCCTCCTCCGGGTACCATCTCTTCATATAGTCCACCTCCAGGTACTGTCCAGTCCTCGAACACACGGCTTCTGTCAGCACTGCCCGTCGTCTGGAACCAACACAACGAGGTGCGGGCATAGCCCGTGCAGGGGTGAGTGTAACGATACTCAGTAGGGACCCCGAGACCCTCAAGGTCTCACTAAACCAACAAGGATAACCACAAATAAGGTCTCAACAGATAACCTCTACTTAGATATATGCCCATACATATACCTAAGTTATCAAGTAACCCATCTCAATCATGAGGAAACACAAGGATTGTGAAATCAGCGGATAACCACTACCCGGGTATATGCCCATACATATACCTAAGTTAGCAAGTGACCCATCTCAATCATGAGGTAAACACAAGGTCAAAAGTCTCAGCTCAAACCAGGATTTTCATTATCAAAACCATAACTGCTGAAGAGCTCCGTCTCTGGAGTGTACAGTGGTCCTGTCACGACTCCGAGGTACTGCTCACTAACCTAAGACTACTGAAGAACTCCACCCATCGAGTACTGCGGGCCAGCTCCTACATCCAAGCGCTCCCATGTGCCGCTACAACCAAGCGCACCTCTGTCGTGGGTCTGCCGCTACAACCAAGCGCTCCCATGTGCCGCTACAACCAAACGCACCTCTGTCGTGGGTCTGCCGCTACAACCAAGCGCTCCCATGTGCCGCTACAACCAACCGCACCTCTTTCGTGGGCATGCCGCTACAACCAAGCGCTCCCATGTGCCGCTACAACCAAGCGCAACTCTGTCATGGGTCTGCCGCTACAACCAAGCGCTCCCATGTGCCGCTACAACCAAGCGCAACTCTGTCGTGGGTCTGCCGCTACAACCATTCGCTCCCATGTGCCGCTACAACCAAGCGCACCTCTGTAACACACCGAGTCGTTCGATCAACAGTTGTCGGGTCTCAGCCAGCTACACGGTCTCCGTACTCCGCACGCTCGTCACTGGGAGGGTCCGCTCCACGAGCTACTGGTCGATACTCCAAGTATCACAATGTTCCGCAAAGAAGTATCTCAAAGGACCGCCTCGTCATAGGGGTCTCAACGCAACAGACGGCGCGTCAATCAGACGCCCGGTCTGTGAGTTATTAGCCTTTTCGTCCCAGGGGCCCGGTTGGTTTCGTGAGCGAACCAAACCCGGTCGTATCTCAACTATACCCCGAACTCTCATAGGGTAAACTCATAGGGACCGTTTCTCAACGCGATCACCAACGCTGCTGACGGTTCGTCAAACGGACGTTCTGTCAGAAAGATATCAGCTTTTCCGTTCTAGGGGCCCGGTTGGATTTCGGTGCGATCCAACCCGGCCACTATCCATCTGCATCCAAAACTCGGGCGGAGGATGCCAAATGTTCCGTATCGTCAACAGGAACTCAACGCAACAGACGGCGCGTCAATCGGACGCCCGGTCTGAGAGTTATTGGCTTTTTCGTTCTAGGGGCCCGGTTGGATTTCGGTGCGATCCAACCCGACCGCACTCCGTCGGCATCCAAACCTCGAGCGGAGTAAGCCGAAAGATCCATCTCACTTAGAGGAATTCAACGAAACAGACGGTGCGTCAATCGGGCGCCTGGTCTGTTATTTATCGGCATTTCCGTCTCACACCCACCCTGGGAAACTTCCCAGGAGGTCACCCATCCTGATCACTACTCTAGGCCAAGCACGCTTAACTACGGAGTTTTAACCACGTAGGCTCCCGAAAAGGAAGGTGCACCTTGAGTATAGTATACCGAAACGACCGTCTCGATCCAAGGATCGCGTTGCCGCTGACGACGAGTCGTTTGGAGGCCCGCAGCCCAAGATACGGGCATTTGACCAAACCGCTCGGTAACGGGGGTTTTGGGCCCGGGCCGTCCCGGCCCGAGACCCCCCGGATGTCCCGAACTGGGTCGACCCGCCCCGGACGGGGTCGACCCGGCCCGGCACAGCCCGGCGCGGCCCGGCGCGGCCCGGCCCGGCGCGGCGAACCGGCCAGGCGCGCCGGTTCAGCGCAAGGCAGCGCGCAAGGCGCGCTGCCAGCTTGGTCGAAGGCCGAGCTTGCTGGAAACGGGGGGCCGCCTGCCCCCCCTTTGTGAAACCGCCCCCCTCATAATGGGGGGTCAAATAACTGCCCGGGGGAATTAAATTCCCCCGGTTTCCACCAACCCGGCCGGCCCGACCTGGCCGGCCGGCTTCTTGTCAACATGACCGGCAAGGGCCGGTCCTCTTCCGTCTTCCGGCACCGGCGGCCCGGCTGGCCGCCGGTCATCACGATCCGCCGCGGCCCGGAACCGGCTGCGGCCTTCGTCATCCGGCGCGGTGCGACGGCACCGCGCCCCTCCGCCGCGGCCCCGCTCTGGCCGCGGCGTCTTCGGTTTCCTTCGACGCGGCACGACGGCGTCTTGTTCATGATAATTCTTTCCACGGCGCGGCACGACGGCGCCACGCAATAATTTCCGTGTGATTCCCGCGTGGTGCGACGGCACCACGCTATCTCGTTTCATCCGCAAGAAACATTCAAGAACAACGGAGGGGGGGTTCGGCCGTGTTTGTGCGGTCCGGTCCCCCTCTCGTTAGACGATAACACTTAAACGTTCATCCTCAAGTTTGTCATGCTAGAACCAAGAACGGAAAATAATTAAATAAAGCAAGAACAAACCCCTACCTCGCTTTTCGTTATGTGTTGATGAAGTCGCGGAAAGGCGACGGCGATTCGTCGACATCGGAAAAGAGAAGCCGTTAACGACGTCGGCGTTCTTCGTGAAAGGCGCTCCCTTCTTTATTCCGGAAGGAGTGGGAAGGAGGCATCCAAGAAGGGATCGACATTGGAAACTTCACGTTCTTCTTTGAAAAAGGAATTCTTCGTCGAGAAGACGTTGTTCCATGTTTGGAGATGTCCTTCGTGTTCTTCGTCGAGGGTGGAATTCTCTTCAATCCTTCCATGACTCTATCACAAAGATTTAGCCAACCCCAAACAATAAAACAACACACCTTATTATAGTGTTAGCTTAATGAATTCAAAATAATTCAAATTCATTAAGTTTCATCCTTCATTAATGGGTGGAGAGACTCCAAAATTAATGAAGGTGGAAGTGAAGAGTCACATTTAATTGGGGGGGGGGGGGGTTCAAGGGAGTTAAGGAGTTTAAGGAGTTAGGAATTTGAGGGGTTTTGGAACATTAAGTGCAAGGGAGTTTAAGGGGGGTAGAAGAGAGTTAGGGGGAAGGTGAAGGGTTGGGGCTCGTGTGGACCCCACCTCACCTTAATCCTCACTTGGTTAGTTAGGAACTTGTGATTCCACCCCATCTTCCACACTTAGGATATAACCACTTAAGAAGATAAATAAAATTTGTAACACAGGTTTTATTTTTCTTTACACTTAAACCACAACCTTATTAAACAACTGCTCCCAAGCAAACGCAACTCCAAGAAAGGCATTCCTAAGCAAAAACCGGCGCTACGGTTCCATCGGTGCCCTCAGAATTTGATTCCGGGCACCGGTTCAAAAGTTAGAAATTCTCGCTCGTTCGTTCACTGAACGTACCCGAGCCAAACATCGGAAATTGATTCTGGGCACACCGGGCCTCGGAATCAGGCGCCGTCAGAAACTGCGTTCTTGTAAAACTCCAAAGAAAATTAAGAAGAAAATTTCCTTGAAATTTCCGGGTCTTTACATTACTCCCAACTCAGGGCTTTACGTCCCCGTAAAGCTTCATCACAAACTAGGGTCACAAAAGCGGTACAGAGCACGCATCTGAGCCTTCCGCTCCCATGTGCTCACCTGGAGATTCCCGTACTATCAAAGGAAGTGAACCCAAGGAATCGATCATCCTCGTAGGATCTGCTCCTATCTATCCTTGATCCCCATTGGAACCTCTGTGCATGTCGCTCTATCATCGACGTCTAACTCCCTGAGGTCGATGATGTGTGAAGGATCAAGCACGTATCTCCTCGATTGAGTTACGTGTAAGTCATCGTGCACCTGATGCAACTGAGGTGGATGGGTCAAGCGATAAACCACCTCGCCTACCCTGCTGGGGACCTAGAAATGTCTATTGAACCTCAGAGATCTCTTGCCGCCTCGGCTACATCTCCGTAAACCTCGTCGAGGTGAGACCTGTATAAGAACGTGGTCGCCATCCTTGAACTTTAAAGATCTCCCTTTTTAGGTTAGAACTGAAACTCAAAACTCATGCTGCCACGATGGTAAGGTTGGCCGACCCAAGAATGATCGGCTACACCCTCCCATGCACGAGTTTATCTTGTGCTGTCCAGGGTTTCCTTTTCGCCGACCAAGGAAAACCCATCCCAACGTTTGCCTAATACCGTCAATTTGAGTATGAATAGTGATTGCCAAATACATACTCAAACTAACGTCGTAAGGCCTCGACGCTGCCACCAAGAGGTCCTAACTGAGACTCTCACCTCAAAGGTCAGATCACACCATCGGCGTAAGTGTGACTATCGAGTCTCCTCCCAAAGGTATCTCCAGACGTGAGGGTCAAGTCAACAGCTTAACCAGAATCTCTAGGTCTGGGACTAGATTCATGGAAGGAAGGGATGATTCGTTTCGATGCCTGTGGCTACGGCAGCTAGTAGAAGATAAATTCTGCACCTCGAATCATCCTTAGATCCCCTTTTTGGTTACACTCCATGACCGCAAGCAGCTACCCTCTTTCCCTGCTCTCCAACTCCCTGAGTCTAGCGGGGACTACAAAGGCGGGTGATGGTAACATGTTGAAATGTACACCACCACGAGCTGCTCTCCAAGCTCTGCCTCCATGTCTGCTGCTCTGCAGATTCATCTGTCCTTAACATTTCCTCTTCTTGAAACATTTTACATGCCCAAGTCTCCGAGACTGGTGTCAGTTTCCTGCTTTCCAAACGTCTAACATTCTCTGGCTGTATTCGATCAGCAAAGAATTCTCAACCACAAAGGTTCCTTCTAGCACTCTAGCCTAAGTAGAAATGCATAGAGAAAAGGTGATGGATCGGAAGCCCTTAAACATACCATGCTCAGAGGTCCGTCCTCTATTTCACTGATTGAAACGTTTCCATCGAGTACCCGATATGTTCGGTACGCCTCGATGAATTCTCAACTACAGACACGTCGTCCCGCCGAAACTGTAAAAGCTCTAGAAAACTCCCGGCCACCTCCTCAAGCCAGTCCTTAGCTGCCTATGAGTCAGGTTCTCCTCAGAACATGAGGGTATCTGAAGTTAGAACACATATAAGGCAGTAAGCCTACATGTGTCACCTACCGGTACCGCCGGTTGTATCTGCTGACCAACAGGTAGTGATGTATAGCTGACACACTACCCAAAGGTACTATCTCAGGCATCAGTCCACGTACCGAAGCCTCACCGCTATGCGGACCATCCTCATGGTCATTCACTGGAAAACACTAGTGGCCAAGTCCATCATCCACCCTATTGATGTCTCAGCTAGGCAGAAAACTCTAGCAATCGCCTCCAGCCACTGCTCTGCTGTCTGGAAAACTGCCTCGCCTCATAACCTTGGAGGCTACTACTGCTGGAACTCGTGCAACGCGCTCTGCCAGCGTGCACCATCCACTAGTACAACTATTGGAATCCGCTTCCCAACAGGTGGTGGTGCTGCTGGTACACAACCCGAGGGTGCCAACATAGTAAAAAGGGTCATGCACCAGAGCCTCGTCGCTCGGTGAGCCGTCATCGAGTACTCTCTCGGAACTCCAACTGACTGTCTGCGTGGAGATATCCTGAACCGATGCGACATGGACAACGTCTTATACCTGGTGAGCTGACCTGGTTTGAGCTGACTTAAAACTTTCTGGAAACACACACGCAATCAGTGTTTTCGTGCACAAAGTTAGAAATCAGTTGTCAGGGTCCTGGTTTATGGATACGTCGGCCGCCCGCACCAACATTGGACTCCCTGAACTAGAAACCACACTCAGTACTCTTAACACTATTGCTTCACAGAAAGAAACATCAGAGTTGTAAGTTCTGCGGTAGAACCAAACTCCTCTGATACCAATTTGTCATGACCCGTCCTCGGGGCCCGTGCCGTGACTACCCCCAGCCCGCCTTCCATAGGCTAGGGGCTGGCGACTAGCACCAAATGCGTAAAATCCCGATAACTGGGAAGGCATTGCCTTTATAAAAGAAAACAAGCACCACAGAGTACAAGCGGAAGAAGTAAACACTATGTAAAAACTGAGTACAACAGTAAGTGCGGAAAGTAAAAAGGGGCCGGAAATACAAGCCCAACTGTAAAGTACAACTCGAAAGGGAAAACAGCAACTGAAAAGTAAAGCTGCTACGCCGAGCTGTCCACTGGAAATCCCACCTGAAGGGTGGGTACAGATAGCTCCTCTGCTCCTCAGGTCCCACCGTCCGCTCCGAGTATGTCTCGCCCAGTGGTCCACCTCCGGGTACCGCCTCGTCGTCACGTCCACCTCTGGGTACCGCCTCGTCGTGAGGTCCTCCTCCGGGTACCATCTCTTCGTATAGTCCACCTCCAGGTACTGTCCAGTCCTCGAACACTCGGCTTCTGTCAGCACTGCCCGTCGTCTGCAACCAACACAATGAGGTGCGGGCATAGCCCATGTAGGGGTGAGTATAACGATACTCAGTAGGGACCCCGAGACCTTCAAGGTATCACTAAACCAACAAGGACAACCACAAATAAGGTCTCAACAGATAACCTCTACTTAGATATATGCCCATACATATACCTAAGTTGTCAAGTAACCCATCTCAATCATGAGGAAACACAAGGATTGTGAAATCAACGGATAACCACTACCCGGTTATATGCCCATACATATACCTAAGTTAGCAAGTGACCCATCTCAATCATGAGGTAAACACAAGGTCAAAAGTCTCAGCTCAAACCAGGATTTTCATTATCGAATCCATAACTGCTGAAGAGCTCCGTCTCTGGAGTGTACAGTGGTCCTGTCACGACTCCGAGGTACTGCTCACTAACCTAAGACTACTGAAAAACTCCACCCATCGAGTACTGTGGGCCACCTGCTACAACCAAGCACTCCCATGTGCCGCTACAACCAAGCGCACCTCTATCGTGGGTCTGCCGCTACAACCAAGCGCTCCCAAGTGCCGCTACAACCAAACGCACCTCTGTCGTGGGTCTGCCGCTACAACCAAGCGCTCCCATGTGCCGCTACAACCAATCGCACCTCTGTCGTGGGTATGCCGCTACAACCAAGCGCTCCCATGTGCCGCTACAACCAAGCGCAACTCTGTCGTGGGTCTGCTGCTACAACCAAGCGCTCCCATGTGCCGCTACAACCAAGCGCAACTCTGTCGTGGGTCTGCCAGTACAACCAAGCGCTCCCATGTGCCGCTACAACCAAGCGCACCTCTGTAACACACCGAGTCGTTCGATCAGCAGTTGTCGGGTCTCAGCCAGCTACACGGTCTCCGTACTCCGCACGCTCGTCACTGGGAGGGTCCGCTCAACGAGCTACTGGTCGATACTCCAAGTATCACAAAGTCCCGCAAAGAAGTATCTCAAAGGACCGCCTCGTCATAGGGGTCTCAACGCAACAGACGGCGCGTCAATCAGACGCCCGGTCTGTGAGTTATTAGCCTTTTCGTCCCAGGGGCCCGGTTGGTTTCGTGAGCGAACCAAACCCGGCCGTATCTCAACTATACCCCGAACTCTCATAGGGTAAACTCATAGGGACCGTTTCTCAACGCGATCACCAACGCCGCTGACGGTTCGTCAAACGGACGTTCTGTCAGAAAGATATCAGCTTTTCCGTTCCAGGGGCCCGGTTGGATTTCGGTGCGATCCAACCCGGCCACTATCCATCTGCATCCAAAACTCGGGCGGAGGATGCCAAAAGTTCCGTATCTTCAACAGAAACTCAACGCAACAGACGGCGCGTCAATCGGACGCCCGGTCTGAGAGTTATTGGCTTTTTCGTTCCAGGGGCCCGGTTTGATTTCGGTGCGATCCAACCCGACCGCACTCCGTCGGCATCCAAACCTCGAGCGGAGTAAGCCGAAAGATCCATCTCACTTAGCGGAATTCAACGAAACAGACGGTGTGTCAATCGGGCGCCTGGTCTGTTATTTATCGGCATTTCCGTCTCACACCCACCCTGGGAAACTTCCCAGGAGGTCACCCATCCTGATCACTACTCTAGGCCAAGCACGCTTAACTACGGAGTTTTAACCACGTAGGCTCCCGAAAAGGAAGGTGCACCTTGAGTATAGTATACCTAAACGACCGTCTCGATCCAAGGATCGCGTTGCCGCTGACGACGAGTCATTTGGAGGCCCGTAGCCCAAGATACGGGCATTTGACCAAACCGCTCTGTAACGGGGGTGTCGGGCCCGGGCCGTCCCGGCCCGAGACCCCCCGGATGGCCCGAACCGGGTCGACCCGCCCCGGACGTGGTCGACCCGGCCCGACACAGCCCGGCCCGGCTCGGCGCGGCCCAGCCCGGCGCGGCACGGCCCGGCCCGGCCTGGCGCGGCGCGGTCCGGCGAGGCGCGGCCCGGCGTGGCCCGGCGCGGCGAACCGGCCAGGCGCGCCGGTTCGGCGCAAGGCAGCGCACAAGGCGCGCTGCCACCTTGGTCGAAGGCCGAGCTTGCTGGAAACGGGGGGCCGCCTGCCCCCCCTTTGTGAAACCGCCCCCCTCATAATGGGGGGTCAAATAACTGCCCGGGGGAATTAAATTCCCCCGGTTTCCACCAACCCGGCCGGCCCGACCTGGCCGGCCGGCTTCTTGTCAACAGGACCGGCAAGGGCCGGTCCTCTTCCGTCTTCCGGCACTGGCGGCCCGGCTGGCCGCCGGTCATCACGATCCGCCGCGGCCCGGAACAGGCTGCGGACTTTATCATCCGGCGCGGTGCGACGGCACCGCGCCCCTCCGCCGCGGCCCCGCTCTGGCCGCGACGTCTTCTGTTTCCGTCGACGCGGCGCGACGGCGTCGTGTTCATGATAATTCTTTCCACGGCGCGGCGCGACGGCGCCACGCAATAATTTCCGTGTGATTCCCGCGTGGTGCGACGGCACCACGCTATCTCGTTTCATCCGCAAGAAACATTCAAGAACAAAGGAGGGGGGTTCGGTCATGTTTGTGCGGTCCGGTCCCCCTCTCGTTAGACGATAACACTTAAACGTTCATCCTCAAGTTTGTCATGCTAGAACCAAGAACGGAAAATAATTAAATAAAGCAACAACAAACCCCTTCCTCGCTTTTCGTTATGTGTTGACGAAGTCGCGGAAAGGCGGCGACGATTCGTCGACATCGGAAAAGAGAAGCCGTTGACGACGTCGGTGTTCTTCGTGAAAGGCGCTCCCTTCTTTATTCCGGAAGGAGTGGGACGGAGGCATCCAAGAAGGGATCGACATTGGAAACTTCACGCTCTTCTTTGGAAAATGCATTCTTCGTCGAGAAGACGTTGTTCCATGTTTGGAGATGTCCTTCGTGTTCTTCGTCGAGGGTGGAATTCTCTTCAATCCTTCCATGACTCTATGACAAAGATTTAGCCAACCCCAAACAATAAAACAACACACTTTATTATAGTGTTAGCTTAATGAATTCAAAATAATTCAAATTCATTAAGTTACATCATTCATTAATGGGTGGAGGGACTCCAAAATTAATGAAGGTGGAAGGGAAGAGTCACATTTAATTTGGGGGGGGGGGGGGTTCAAGGGAGTTAAGGAGTTTAAGGAGTTAGGAATTTGAGGGGTTTTGGCACATTAAGTGCAAGGGAGTTTAAGGGGGGTAGAAGAGAGTTAAGGGGAAGGTGAAGGGTTGGGGCTCGTGTGGGCCCCACCTCACCTTAATCCACACTTGGTTAGTTAGGAACTTGTGATTCCACCCCAACTTCCACACTTAGGATATAACCACTTAAGAAGATAAATAAAATTTGTAACACAAATTTTATTTTTCTTTACACTTAAACCACAACCTTATTAAACAACTGCTCCCAAGAAAACGCAACTCCAAGAAAGGTATTCCTAAGCAAAAACCGGCGCTACGGTTCCATCGGTGCCCTCAGAATTTGATTCCGGTCCCCGGTTCAAAAGTTATAAATTCCCGCTCGTTCGTTCACTGAACGTACCCGAGCCAAACTTCGGAAATTGATTCTGGGCACACCGGGCCTCAGAATCAGGCACCGTCAGAAATTGCGTTCTTGTAAAATTCCATAGAAAATTAAGAAGAAAATTTCCTTGAAATTTCCGGGTTTTTACTCTCACGCCCCTATACCAATTAAATTTACGACCTCTCAAATACATCTCTACAACCTAAAAAACTAAAAAATATATATACAAGATAAATTAGGGAATATGTTAAATATAATATTTCAATATAGAATATAAAAATTTTGATTAAATATTATTATCCGTTGAGAAAATTTAGGAATAATAAATAATTAATTTTTACATGGATGGTTGAAAAAATGTTTCAAGACCCATAGAAGTTACAGCTACCCCAATCCATGAAGAATATTAATGTAGTTTAAATAAGAGTGAAATATTTAGAGTCAATGGATGTTAGGTTTAATAGAAGGATTAATGAAGATGATCCTAATTAGTATGAAATGATGAAAATGGATATAATTCTAATAAATTCCAAATTATCACAATGTTATCTTAGTCTAAACAGAAATAGGGATGAAATGAATCTATTGGGTTTTACTAATGTAAAATTGGATAGATATTCCAATAAAATATATGATTCATGCAGAATATTATTTTTTGGTGAAGGATGTCTGAGTTTTTATAGTAATTTTTTTGTAGATTATAGAAAAATAATGGTAGAATACAATGTTGTAAATCTTACATATAGACAAATGATTTAGATGGATGGTCTATTGAAATACCATAAAGAAGATTTTATGAAGCCAATTTATTTTCAGTTATAATAAGAGAGAAAATGATATATCAAATAATAAATAAAATGAATAAATAACAATGAATATTGATATTAAATATCACTTAATCAATGAAAAGTTTGAATATTTATATGTTAAACCTAAATAAAATCTTAGACATTACGAATTAAAAACTAGTTTAGAAAAGAAATTCCATGATAGAGGTTCATAATGTCAATGTGAAAATATTTTTTCAAAAATCCCCTCTAATATTAGGATGTTAGGAAATACCCCAAGTGTGAATTTTATTATGTTTTCAAATGGAAAGAAAGAAATCATCTGTTGTGAGATTATAGAACAATATAATCTTTATGGGTTTTCAATATAGAGATGTGTTTTTTATAAATATGTGAGTGAAAATTGTATTACTTAATTTATTATCTAGGATATAATCAACTCTCATTTCTAAAATTTTCATTTTATAAAATGATGTGATTATCTAAAACTCACTATAAATTATCAAATTGTTGTTTTATAACATTTCTACAAGATAAAAGAATATTATTTCATGATCTTGAAATGAGTTTTTTATTTTCAAAAATAGTTTTTAAGTATTATAATAATTTCAAAGTGGTATATTGAAAAAACCTATGGAATTTCAAAAGTAATTTATTTTTTATCTTTTATCGAGAATCATTATAAGTATTTCATGCTAACCAAAAAGTGTAATGAATGTTTTGGGGTTTTATTGAAGTTATCTAAAATTAATTGTATATATATAATGATGATATATTCTTGTGAAATGATTTCTGTAATATTATAGATCGATAATATTTTAAAATAAAACATTACATAAGTGTTATTTCATGAAAGCGAGGTGACATTTTTGGTGACTACGTGAGATATGTAAGGGTCTTCATGGCTATACATATGAGTATCCATGGAATCACTCTATTATGTATTAGTGTAATTTTGATCTAATATTCTAAAAAATTTCGAAGATATTAATGCATTATATTCATTTGAAACTATATAAGATTCATTCTGACTCTACGTATGGAAATCTAGAAAATGAAGAATTTTGTTATAGTTATTCAATGATTTTAAATTGTAAGAATGGTTTTAATAAGAGTAAGATCGATGATGGAGTAAAAGTAATTTACTATTAAAAACATCATTTCATATGAAAAATCAATAATAAAATGGAATTTTATAGACATAATAATAGTAATTTCCTCTTACAAAATATCCTTTTTTGTCATAAAATTTATCAAAGTCCTAAATTCTCCTCCTAGCTCATAAGATTCAGTTTATTTCTAAATTATTATTTGTAAAGTCTATATACACAATGTATTTTGTGTAATATATGATTCATAGTATAATATATTTCTATATTATAACACATCATATTCATAAAATACTGTAATTCTTGTGTTTTTATTAAATTTAAAATTCAAAAGGAAATTGTTATACTATGATTCAATATATTTTTATAGATGATAAGAAGAGGTGATAATTAGACTAAATTGTATAATATCCAAATTAATATATTTGAAAATTGTTTTTGTGATATAATCAAGATAAATTCATGGGTATTTTTTTATCAGCATAAATAAAATAAAGGGTATATATTGAAATTTAGTTGGATATAATTGTAAATAGATCCCAATGATTAGTTGAATGAGTAATATCACAAAAAAATAATGGAGTTACAAATACGTTAGGGAATATTATAGGATCTAGGGAAAAAACCCACATAAGAAAATAATTATTGTTATTTCATGGTTTATTGAAATCACAAAATCTATTTTTGACAATAATCAATATTATTAGTTGTGATACATTTAATAGTTTTTAATAATTTGGATTTATATAGATATTATAGATTAATAAATTGATCGTGATAAAGAAACCCATTAAAACATAAGATAATTATATTGGAGTGAGAAGACTATTGGATGGGACATCGAGTTTAGAACATTAATACAAATTCTATAGTGATCAATAATTTTATGATCTGGGACTTATATGCAATTAACATGAAATTATATATATTGTAAGAAAGCATTACAGATATGGGTTGAAGATTAAATTTTAAGGGATTATGTTCATGATGATATGATAAAATTACGATTCTTTTTTATTTATAGATCAACATAGATATTATCAACTATAGATGAAGAAGCACCAAATATGAAGAGATAATACTCACATTGTTTATAAATATATTTTCAATTGGGGGAGTTATTATATTATAATGGGATGTTATGTGAGTGTTGGGAAACAAACATAGTTTTAAATATGATACCACTCTAACAACTTGTAATTTGTAATTTATTATAATGAACAATTTATGGATCAATCTCAATATATTCCCTATAATGATTGTGTGACCCCATAAGGACCAAACAATTTTAAAATTGTGTGTGCCTCATCGTATTTATTATTAAATTTCTGTAAGGATGAGTTTAATATTATTATTGGATCAAATCATTATATATCACCATAGTTATTTTTTTGATTAATAAAAATTAAAATAAATCATTTTCAATTTAATCCCCTTTTGAGAGGTGGAACACACTAATTGGATATTTTGGAAAACTAAATTTATGTTTTAAATAAAAAAATAAATTTTGTAATATACTAGATTATACTAAAATAAATAATTATTTCCCCACATAAACTTTTTCATAATAGAAATTATATTATTTCCAAATAATAGACCAAGACAATATAATTAAATAAAAAACTTAAAAATTACATTTATAAAAAAATAAATTACAAGTAAACAAAACATGAAAAAATATATGAAAAAACCATAATATTTTACTCAAATGGATCATACTCAGAATAGAACACCACGTATACAATATTCATTACTATTAAGAAGGAGACAATAAGAAATATTGTAAAAATTGTAGAGATTATTTTGAAACAATGAGATTGATTATTAATTTTATTACGAGCTTTATATATATAAGGAAATATAGTCCTCAAAACCTAAACATCAAAATCTAACTTTTTGAATATTATAGTTGGAATCTGTCTATTAAGAATGTCACCATTGGAATATTAATATTATCATTACGCATACAAGTGTACACTAAATGGAGTAAATCAATTGGATTTTAATTTCATTAATAATTGATAATAAATTTTATATATAATATAAATATTATGCAATCATATACATAAGTTTACAATAAAAATAATGTAGAAGTAAAATAGTTTTTAGTTTTTTGGGCCAAATTAAATCTATTTAAATTAAAAAAAAATTAAAATTTATTTTTAAAATCATGATATGTGGAAAATTATTTTCATAAAATGGGATTCAAATATAAAATCAATATTTTGAAACTGGATAATAGTTAATGTTTTAACATTTAATTAGGTACTCTATTTTTTCGGTAAATAGTAATATATAATATGAATATATTGTAAATATAGTGACATGAATATGATATTGAAATAATTATTATAATTAAATAAATAATGAAAATATCTTATTTTATTAATTTAAAATAATTTATTTAATTTTGATGATTTTTCAAGCATATAAATAACATTCCAAAGACAATGATTGAAATTATAGTTTTAAAAACAGTCTTTTTACGAATCAATGATACGGCCATTAGAAAATTAATTTCAAAAATAGTGTTTAGATCTATGACATAATAATTTCAAAAAAATTATATAAATGTAAATAAATATGATATAAAATCTTGGATAATTAAATCATTTTACAATTTCAAAAACATAGCCCTCAAATTCTAATGTTTAGTCATTAATAAAAAATTCCCCATCATTTCTCATAAATTCCCACCCATATTCATATTACACACCTTTAAAAATAACTTATCATGGTAAACCTCTCACATTCCCTCTCATGAATCCCTAAAAATAATTTTTGTGGTTCTATAGATCTCTTCTCATTCTTTAAGAAGTAACCTTTCTTGTAAATGGTTCTCAATCACCCTATTTCAATTATATTTATAATCATTTTATTTTAATATTATATAAATTCATTTCTCATATCACACTATACTTATAATTTATTTACATTATCATATATTTGAAATATTTTTAATTTGAGATTATTTATTTCCTCTCATTATACCCTTTCCAAAAGTCATTATTAAACCTATGTAAGGGTACATATTCTCTTATTGTCCTTTATTTTTTTCAATAAAATATAATTTAATATAATTTAAATGGTATTTTTTGATATTATTTATTTTTAATGTATCCTTATCAAATTATAATTGATGTAAAACAATTCCCTCTTATTATGCTACCTTCATAAGTCATAATAATGCAAAAGAAATTAGTGTAAATATGAGGTATATATATATAAATATTAGAAAAAATTATACTAAATTGATAACATAAAGAATATATAATTTTATAAAAATGATATCCATGTGAGTATCCTACATGTAGATATAGTAGTTTGATCATTTTCAACTAAGGGTAATAATCCTAAAATAGGTTTGTTGGAAATTAACTCAGTCATCACACAGTTCAGAATAGGTATTCCAAACATCAAATCTCGGTTTACAATACCAAAGTATATTATTTTGATGATTAACAATATATTTATAGAAAATAAAGAAGAATTTGAATACATAGTTATTGAGTTTAAATGAATAATAAATTTATGTATGTAATATATTTTTGTTTTACACAAGATCAGAATGTGTGCGTTTGGGGGTGATTATTGAATAATTTATTTAATGTCCTTCCATAGAAAAATAATGAAATTAATAACATTTTCATATTGATATCCAAATATGATAAAAATACTCATCACTTCATCCTTGTAATAATTACTTAATGATGTGAACTACACATTTTATTGTTAATATCCTATTCTTTATAAGTTTATTTTTATATATTCACTTATATAGAAACATCATTACATTGAATAAATAAATTTTTAAATTACATATTTGCATTATATCTGTATGGATAGATAGTCGTCACATAGACATGATTATATATGAGGTACAATGTGGAACATTATTATATATTTTTTTTATTCATAATTTTTTTATGATGGATGAACTGAACATATTATGTAACATGTGGCATTTGAAATTACCTAGACCCACAATGTATCTGTAGGTATCATGAGACAATATAATATGGTTATAATTTCTAATCCTTACCTATTTATGTATGTTTTCTTGTATGAATACCTGAATGATATATTTTTTATACCTAAAATTATGCATTCCATCACTATCAGATCTGTTATTCTTATTCATGAAATTATTTATTATTATTTAATTGATGTATATATGATTCCCACAGATCCATTTGTTATGGATATTTTTTATTCCTATAATATTATTTATTCATTTATTATGAATAATATCTTATAATATACAATACCCCTTACTGTGCATATAATATCATCACTTCATATTGTTTCAAATTTCTATAGTAAACCATGATGGTTTTTACATGTGTCTTGTAACACCCGAATATTTTAAAAGAGAAAAATGATATTCAATATCATAAATTTCATGAAACACCAAATTTAGAAGATAATTTTACACCACCAATATTTATAATATACATTTTATACTAATTTCAATCTTATTGATGTATTTAAATTCATGGAAGACTAGGTTATATATAATGTGATACTCAATTAAAATATTATTATTTAAATTGGACTATTATAACCTATATGCTAAGATGGCATGCATGAATTTTAATAAATAAAGTGGAAATTTAATTTGGTTTTCACATGTATAAAATAAAATATATGGCTACTTGTTGATCATAAATTAAGTAATATCAATTTAAAACAGAAATTACTTTTTAAAACAACATCATTTTTTTAGTGTTTCATGAAAAATTAAATTATTGACGAACATTGAAAATTTTTGATTTTTGAATATACAATTTCTTAAATTATTTAAAAATTTAATATTATATTTTAATTTAATTTTAAAGTATCATTAATTAAATTATATTAAAAATTAACTAATTTTGGTCATTTTAGTCCTTTTAATAATGAATTCTCCATAATGTTTTTTTGGTACTTATGCGAATATTCTCTATAGAAACCCCCCCTTCATCCAACATGTGGTTAAATTTCATATATATTTAAGCCACTCCTATAAAATGATTTTGGAAAATGGATTCCATGTTTTGAATGAAATTTTTTTATATTTTATAATATGGAAAGAATAATTTTTTTACCATAATTAAAACTAAAATTAATAAAAATTTGTTGTCACAGGTAAGGTAAAAAAAGATTTATCAGGGGTGGTAAACAAAAAAGATAAGGCAAAAAATAACCTACAATCTTGTTAAAAAGACATTTTATTTAAATATTTTGACCCTATAATGTATATGGTTTGAGAATTACCCATTTAGGAGACATGTTTCAAGCCAAGCTCCTTTTATAATTACCCTTACTGAGCATCTATGTTAAATACTTTATTATGTTTTATTTTATACATGATATGTCTATTTTTTTGGGTTTGAGATATGGGAATATGATTTTATGAATAATGGTTTATAAAAATAAAAAACTTTTTATATTTTATTTTTTCAATTATAATTAAAAATTCAAATGTTCATATATTTTACAAAAACAATTAATCTATTTAGCCTATAGATATTTGATTACATGTATCTTAGGAAAATATAATATTATAGACACCATATTCGGGTTACTAGATATACAGTCCTTACAGTAGGTATCATAGAATGTTTAGTTTAAAACATGGACAATAGATTTAGGAAAACATAGACTATAGAACATATCATTATGATATAAATTTGGTGTAATTATAGAATAACATCATAATTATTTGGTAAAGTAGAGATATTGTGATTTAACTAGAAATACATATTTGATTGGATACCCCAAGTGGACTTGTTTCTAGAATATATATACTTAGGGGTAATAAATAATATAAATGCACATCTATCTTAACTTGAGAATTACTTGGTACACATAAATATTCTTTAAGGGTAACATAGTTTGACAATGTCACTTAATATTCATGGGTTATATAACATTATAATTACAAACTAATATTTAGGCTTGTAAAATATTTTTTTTCATTTGAAAACATTCCTAAAGAAACCATGATTAGGATTATCAAATAAGAAATTTATCATTTTTCATTTTATGTGAGCCTATAAATTATCTTTCAAAATGTTATTATATAATCTATTATATTATATTTTTTTAAAAATTGAACATTGTGGATTTAATGAGAACTATATCAATTCACATAATACAGAGAGTAAAATTGATTTTTTCTTTTATGGGATTAATCCAATATTTTAAAGGGAAGAGGTCTCCCTGAAATTCGCGTCATTAAATTATATAGTATCATTATAATTATATATAGATAAAAAATTCATAAATTATTATGATTTTAATTGAAAAAAGTGAATAATAGGACCTTAGATCAGAAATATGGATAACTGGATGATTAGAATTAAATATTGTTGGGAAAAAATCCTTCATGGTATCATTGATGCACTTTTTAGGTGATTGTGTTTGTTAAAAAAGAGGGCCTCTGTGTTTTGTTTGATGACCAAGAAAACCATGACCTATAAATTTATTGAAAAAGAAAACCATGACGTACAAGTAGTGGTGTGGACACGCAAGTAGAAGTTGTGCTCCAGTTGATTGATGCGCGTCCAGAGTGGTTTGGGCGAGAAAGGAAGGGAGTTGCCAACGTTTTGAGATGAAGAAGGAGGTGTCTCTATGTTGTTTTGTGACACATACGCACCAGGTTTTGAAGAAGCATGGCAATTGATGGTTGCGTGCCAAAATTGGTTTGTGCGTAAAAGGGTGTGTGTCGCACAAGTTTGGAGTCACAGAATCTAGTGTCACACAAGTTGTTTTGGTGAAATTGCATGCCAGTTTTAACTTGTGCACCAAGACGTGCACACCAGATTCAAGGAGTGTGATAGGTATGTTTGAAGCATGACAGTGATTCTGGGCTGCATGAAAGCTGGAAGATTGCCCAATACCTTCGGTGGAAAGTGAGAATCATATATGGGTGAAATCCAGACATCAACAGAGCATCTACATATAAAAGGGGATGTATTAATTAGTGATAATGAAGAGACCTACATGTCTATAAACTGTGAGTAGATCTATTCTAGTGTAGTGATAAAAGGAAGAGGAAGATGGTGATCCTCTCCTCCGGAAGTGATCCAGAGAGGGAGAAATAGGGAGTGACCCTTGGGAAATAAATGAGTTGACCCTAAACATTGTAAAGGAAGTGATCCTAGGAATATAAGTGATATATCCCGATCTTTGTAAACAGTAGTGCGCTTTTAGTGGATTTGGTACATCATCACATCGTTGTTGTATGCTCCTTGGACGGAGCCCAGTGAGGGTGAACCAAGTAAAAATTGGTGTGTCCTATGCATAGATTAGTTTCTGTATATATATTGCTACAGGAAAGAGAGGGAAGAGATTCTTTCTTAACAACGAGACAAGATGAATTGGGGCGGTTGTTTTAATCATTCATACCCCGATTCACCTCCTCTCATGGTATCTAACCTTGTAGACCTAACAATTGTTATTAGAGGGAAAGTTTAATATATATAATTATCTCTCAAATGGAGGACACTAATCATAATGGGCTTCTCATCATTGATGGGAACAATTTTCTGCTTTGGAAGAATCTGATGCTACACTACTTCTGATCTTTAGGAATGGATGTGTTCACAATAGGAATGCATGGTATAACAGCTGACGTCAATAGTGGGGCTTTATCAGAAGCTGAGTGAAGAGAATTGGATTCTGATGCCAATGGCATAAATGCTTTAGGGGCATCTCTATCCAATGTTATCTCTATGAAGGTGATGTCATGTAAAACACCACATGCCATGTGGGAAAACCTTTTGAATATATATAAATTAGATACAAAGGTCAGAGAGGCAAAGTTACAAGTACTATGGAATATGTATGAAGATCTGAAAATGAACCCAAATGAGTCTATTGATGTATTATTTGATAGTGTAAATATTGTTGTGGAAGATATGCGAGGTCATGAAGAAGTCTTTGAAGACATAATTATCATAAAGCGCATCTTGAGGAAACATCAACCTCAGTTCAATCTGAAAGATTCAGTACTAGAAGATAAAGATCCAAAAGAGCTGGCACTAGACAATTTGCACAATACCTTGGTTGCATATGAAATGATTAACGATGAAAATGAGGCTGTGGAAAATGGGAAATCCAAAGTGGTGGCATTTAAGGCCATGTAGAAGCTCACCATTGAAGATTCTCAGGAAGAAGATGAGACAGATGAGGTAATGCCATTCCTTCATCAAATCATCAAAGTGGAAAAAGAAAGTTCAAATGGAAACATCAACTTACTTGCTTTGGATGTGGAAAATTTGGTCATCTTGCCCCAAGGTGCCCCAAAAAGTTTCAAGAAGAAAACGATGAAGATGAAGTTGAAATTACCAAGAAGAAATATTCATCCTATGTGAAAGGGAGGAAGTAGTTCAAGAAAAATTTGTTCAAGAAGAAGAATCTTCTTCCACAAGAAATTGACAGTTTGGATGAGTCTGAAGCTGACGAGGTTGAGGAGATAGAGAAATGCAAAGATTGAGGAAACATTGCTATAGTGGTAGTTGTCGGCAGTTCTCAGGAGAAGAACGAAACTAAAGGTGATGATGAAGAAGAATAACTTGAAGGAAGAATAGATATGCAAGCTGAGTTAGAGGCTGCTCTTGAGGAGATAGATGTTTGGAGAGAAAAAACAAAGAATGCTATCAAGGTTATTCGTGATGCCAAACTCTGTATGCTGTAGCAGGATGAAGAGGAGTCCGAGTTGATGGATGAAATTGAGAAACTCAAGCTATCAGCACCAGAGAACTATGAATCAATTAGTGGGAATAAGCACAAGATTGAAGAATAGAAAAGGGAGATAGATGGCCTGAATAGAAAATTCAAATATCAAGTCAAGTTTATTGAAGAACATGAAGAATAAGTGGACATTCTGTGAGGAAAAATGAAGGATCATGAAAAACTCTTGACACCCAATGTGATATCAAAAAATTAGGTCATTCAGAAGACAGAAATGATGAAATAAGAGGCTAGTAGTTCAGCAAGAATGAAGCAGCAATTGAGCTCAGATGATAAGGATGAATTGGGTCTTGATCGAAAACAAATAGATGTAAATATTGATGTTAGACCGCATGAACCCACTCCGAGATTGAAGGTTGATTTGGGTAGAAAACAGAATCAAAATATTCAATGATCACAAGGGGAAAATAGGCGTGTAAATGTGACACAAGGAAATAATCCTTATATCAGGTGTTATTCTTGTGGAACGATGGGACATTCACAGTATGTGTGTTCCGTAGCCAAGAGATACCTAAGGGAACAAGAACAAAGGTGGTATCCAAACAGAGTACAGTTCTCCAGAACATATTTCAAAGGACATAGTTTTTTGTGCGGATGATTTGGGAACATGCCTAGGTACTGAACATTGACCATATAGAGGAACGTTACAATGTAGAATCAAAAATTTCATAAGCATCATATCAATAAACTAACATGTGAGTTAAAAATGCAGAATAGATTTTCAGCTTTTCAATATGAAGCTGCTCCATCATACTCTGAGAAAGAACATGAGTCTCAATCCTTTCCAAGTGTGAAGGCAAAAATATGGACCAAAAAGAAGAAGGATGAGAAGGCTGTGGTGGTGGAAATTTCCCTTAAATCATCAGACCATACTGGTGTTTGGATCCTTGATAGTGGTTGCATGTCTCACATTACAGGTAATAAAAATCTTGTTACATGCATAAAATATGACAAATAAGGACTTCTCAAGTTTGGAAACGATGAATGCCTGAAGATTATTGGATCAGGAAAGGCCAGGTTTGGGGGAAAAGAAATAAGACTTGCTGATTTTTTGGTAGTAGAAGGGCTCAGTCATAATCTGCTCAGTGAAAGTCAACAATGTGACTCAGGACATTCTATAAGGTTTACAAAGAAGATGTGTATCGTCAAAGGAATAGATGGGGAAGTGATTCTACAGGGAAAAATAAAAAAGGGAAATATCTATCTTTTAAGTGGAGAAGATTATATGTGCTTTTTTATCCATAGATGAAGAAAAAAAATTATTGCATAAACAACTTGGTAATCTTTGTCAACCATCTCTAGAAGATCTAGTAAAGTGTGAAGAAACATGAGACCTACCTAAGCTATCACGTGATCATATACATACATGCGATGCCTGTCAAAAAGGAAAAATCATTAGAAAGACGTAAAAAGCAATGGAAAATAAGTCAAAAGAGTGCTCGAATTGGTTTATGCTGATGTATTTATTCCTATTTCACCAAGAGACATTAATGGGAAGAGGTATTACATTCTTTTCATTGATGACTATAGCAGAATTGCATGGGTATTTGTTATTTCCCATAAGTCTGATGTGTTCAGCTTCATAAAATATTACCGAACAGAATCTGAATGGATGCTTGGATAGAAAATTCTGATGATTCATATAGACAATGGTATAGAATTCACAAACAGTTAGTTGGAAGAGTATCTGGAGAAACATGGGATAAGGCATCAGGTTTCTTCAGTAAGAACTCCCCATCAGAATGGAGTGGTCGATAGGAGAAATCAGATCATCAAGAACATGTCCATAAAAATTCTTATATAAGAATACCTACCAGTGATGTTTTGGAAGGAATCAGTATTAACCTCATACTACATTTATAATAGGGCTCTGTTGTGTTTTAAGGAAGGAAAGACACCATATGAAATGTGGTACGGAAAGAAGCCAACAGTGGAATACTTTCAAATATTTGTATGTAAGTGCTTCATTCATAACAAAGAAAAGCATATGATGCTTGAATCTCATGGATATGAGGGAGTATTCCTGGGCTACTCAGGCAAAAGAAAAGCATAAAAATCTTTAACAAGAGGCTGAGAAAAGTAATTGAGATCAATGAAGTCAATATTGTGGAAAATGAAGAGAATATTCAATAGCATGGTGAGAAGTTTGTTAATGAATGTGAGGAAGAGGAAAATAACATAGGAGGAGTAGAAATGGAAGATGTTGACTTAGAAGAATACACTGATGATGAACAAGAATGTGTCAAGTCTGTGTCTGCAAGGAAGCCAAAGATTCAAGCTAAAATTGATAGGCAGAATATCATTGGTGATCAGTGAGCTCGAGTTCAGACAAGAAAAATGAAATCCCTGCAGCACACATCATTACTATCATTGGATGAGCCGAAATTCTTTGCTGATTCAGCTGAAGATTGAAACACTATTTAGGCAATGAATAAAGAGCTAGATTATATTGAGAAGAATCAGGCGTGGGATATTGTTTCGAGGCCAGCAGATAAGAATGTCATTGGGACTAAATGGGTCTATCGCAACAATATTATAGAATAGGGAACAATGATTCAGAATAAATCAAGACTAGTGTGCAAGTGGTACTTCCAGATAGAGGGAATAGATGCTGATGAGGCATTTGCACCGGTTGCATGGAAAGGGACAATCGGATTATTTCTATCCATTGTAGTGCAGCAGAATTTCAGAGTCTTCCAAATGCATGTCAAATCTACATTACTTAATGGGGTTGTAGAGGAGGAATTGTATATTGAGCAGCCATATGATTTTATCATTCATGAGGATGATAACAATGATTTCAGACTAAATAAGGCATTGTATGGGCTGAAACAAGCACCAATAGCAAGGTACTCAAGGCTTGATCAGTACTTGAAGAAGCTTGGTTTCCAGTGTGGGGGAGTTGATTAAAATATCTATTTCAACAATTAAAGTAATCAAAGGGCATTGGTGTTGGTTTATGTCTATGACATAATATTGGGATCATCAGATGAAGCTCAGTGTAGACAGTTTTCCAAATTCATTAAAAATGATTTAGAAATGTTAATGATTGGAGAGATAACAATTTCCATGGTCCACAGGTGACACAAGGAAGGAATGGAACATTCATTTTTCAATACAAATATGCCAAGGAGGTTTTGAAAAGGTTTGGAATAGAAAATGCCAAGGAAATTAAGACTCAAGTTGCTACCCAGACGAAACTTTCCAAAGATGAGGATGGAAAGGCAGTTAATATCACAGAATATAGGAAAATTATTGGAAGTTTGTTGTACTTGGCCACAACAATGCCTGAAATTGTATTAGCCACATGCCAAGCCGTGATATATCAGAGTAATCCCAAGGAAATCCACATTCTTGCAGTGAATATAATACTTCGGATATCAAAGGCATGGTGGACATCATCTTGACATATAATGAAAAATCTCAGACAGAGTTATTGGGATATACTGATGCTGACTGGGCCGGTTTAGTGGATGATATGAAATCAACGTTAGGTGGTGCTTTCTATATTGGTGTATTATATATTACAAGGCTAATCAAGAAAAAAGATTGCATTTCATTGATCACTATAGAGGCTGAGTATATAGAGGCCACTCAAGCATGCGCACATGTTTTGTGTATGAAGAAACATCTTGAAGATATGGGAGTTGAAGTGATGTCTCTGATCGAAATCCAGTGTAATAACTAATGTGCTATCAATCATAGAAAAAATCCAGTTCATCACTCAAGGATATAGATCATTGAGATAAAATATCATTTTAGCAAGGAGAAGGTTGAGAAAGGGCTTGTGAAGTTTCAGTATGTGTCTATAGATCTACAAGTTGCAGATATTATGACAAAGGCCTTACTCGAGAAAGCGTTTGAAAGTCATCGACTGGGTCTGGAAGTTCAGTCGACTCCCTGCACATAAAAGAGTGTGGATGTGGAACCCTCTCTCCTCGAGGAATGATGTGTTTTTCCCTAATGTGCTGATATAATTTCATTACTCTATTACATACCACGAAGGAGTGCCCTATGGGTTCATTGACAGAGGGGGAGAAAAATAGTGATTATTCAAGGGGGAGACAATGTGGAAATTTGATAAATCCTAATTTATATGGGGAGAAGCTGACAGGTGAAGCCGTGTGAAAGGGGAAATCAATGAGACATGGGGAGAATATTAAATCTGACAATGCTAGAAGTGATTGATCAAAGAATAGATATCACGATAGCTGAGGATCGTGATAAAAGCAGAATATTGGTGTTGGAATGCGGTAAGAATATTTCCAAAAATCGGTATCAGTTTGGTGACAACAGTGGGTGTCAGAGTTGGAGTGATTCATTGATAAAATTTCATTTACACTTGTTTATCATGCTGAGAATTTCTCATGTTGGCATAGTGTATGTGTTGAGTAAATCCTTGATCGCTATCGGAATCGCAATAGGTGAATGGTGGCTAAATAATTAACAATGTATCTTTTTATTGAAGAATTTTCAACAAATCCAAAGTGGGAGATTTTTGGGAAAAAATCCCTCAAGGTATCATTGAATCATTTATTAGGTGATTGTGTTTGTTTACAAAGAGGGCCTCTGTGTTGGGTTTGTTGACAAAGAAAACCATGACGTACAAATTTGTTGACAAAGAAAACAATGACATACAAATTTGTTGAAAAAGGAGATTTCATGGTGGCATGTTGAGTTCAAGGGATGTTCATGATGATCCATGATTTATTCAAGAACTTCGACAAAGGAATGGTTGATCTAGAGGTAGTTCTAAAAGAGCAGATACAAGGTGACGTCATTTTCCAGTGTTTGCCAAATTTTTAGGCCTCAAAATTGAAAAATAGAGAAAATTGTTTTTGGAAAAGGGACTAGCGCGCCGGTGTCTTGGAGGATTGGAGACTTGCACGCCATATGTTTTTCAAGATCAGAACACCAAAATATAGCAAAGGGAAAAGGGGAACCCAAGTTTTAAGTTTGGTCACGCAAGTGACTTGCACGACAGAGACTAGGGCGTCGAGACCTGCGCGCTAAGGGGATACTTGCATGTCGTCGAACAGGGTGTAAAAATGCCTATAAATAGAGGTCGACCCTCCTCATTCTGTGTGAGTTCAACAATTAGAAAAAATCAGAGCTCCCATCGTGCAGGTGTAGTGGTCGCGCAAGTGGTGGTGTGGTCGCCCAAGTAGAAGTTGCGCGCCAGTTTTTTTATGGGCATTTAGAGTGGTTTGGCTGAGAATGGAAGGGGGTCGCCCAAAATTTGAGGTGAAGAAGGAGGTGTCATGAAAGTGGTTTGGTGAAACCTGCGTGAAAGGTATTGAAGAAGAACGACAGTTGAAGGTTGTGCATCAAAATTTCTTTGAGCGTAAAAGGGTGTGAGTTGCGCAAGATGGGAGTTGCAGAAGCTAGTGTCGTGCAAGATGTTTTGGTGAAATGGAACACCAATTTTAACTTGCGCACTGAGACTTGCGTGCCAGCTTAGAGAAGGGTTCTATGTATGGTTGAATCATGGTAGTGATCCAGGTCTGCGTGAAAGCTGGAAGATTGCCCAGTACCTTCGGTGCAAAGTGAGATTTATTTACAGGTGAAAGCTGGACTTCAACGGAGCATCTACATACAACATAGGATTTATTCATTAGTGATAATGAAGAGACCTATATGTCTATAAACTATGGGTGGATCCTCTCCATATAAATGAGAATAGGAAGAGTAATAAGGTGATCCTCTCCACCGGCATTGACCTAGAGAGAGAAACAGGGAGTGACCCTTGTGAAAGCAGTGAGCTAGCCCTAAACATTGTAAAGGTAGTGAGCCTGGGAATAGAATTGATCTATCTAAATCTTTGTAAACTGTAGTGTGCTTTTAGTGGATTTGGTACATAGGAACATTTCTGGTGTTTGCTCCTTGGACGTAGCCCGGTAAGGGTGAACCATGTATAAATAATTATATCCTTTGCATGCTTTAGTTTCTGTTTATACTTTGCTGCAGGAAGGAGAGAGAACAAAGTCTTTCTTAATATCGAGAAAAGATCAATTGGGATAGTTGTTTTAATCTGTCGTACCTTGATTCACCCCCCCCTTAGGGTATCGAACCTTGCGGGCCTAACAAATATTTTCACCATTTCATAATTGTGGAAGAAAACCAAAGAGTAATTAATTGAATGTAATGGGAGATCACCAATAGTGTGTAGAGAAATGACAACATGCTCATGATTACAATAGAATTAATAACTTTGAATCATTCAATTTTTCAACTATAATGAAATAGGTAACTACATAAATGAGTTCCCCACGTGTTATGGAAATATACAACAAAATACACCAATGGATTATCGTCAAGAATATTTTATTACCATTGAATAAGTGTGGTGATTAATGTTATTGTGTTTGGATTTAGGAATAATGATAGAGAAGTATTTTATCGACTATATTTTGTTTTTAAGAATCATAAAATCTATATGTATTGTATTGATGTAATATTTATTAATCGATTTGTGTGCATAAGTTGAGTTGTATCAATGAACATGAAATGTGATCATTAAAAAATTTTAAACTCTTGGAACAAACATTACATAGGGTGGAAAAACCCTAAATTGTTCTTGATGTGGAGATAATAAAGATATTATTAAGGGAATGTGTTGGTAACATAGATATTGGTTTGGTTTTTTATGTTTATTGTAATTATAACTAGATTTTATTAGATTTTTTTATTTAAGGTATATGTTCAAAGATGTGAGATTTTATTTTCAGGATCATGTAGGTTTTCACTAAGGTTCTATGGAGATTAAAGTACTCACATATTTGGAATGTCAAAATAATATCCAAATTATATATTTTTCGTAATGTGATTTTTATTTAGAGACCTTCCATCAAATTTTTTGGACATTGAATTTCAGGATATATATTTCTGAGGATATGTAAAGATAACTCTATATAGAATGGATTAAGTTAAAATTTATATGTTATTAGATAAAATAGGGAAAAAATCTTAATTTGTTGAGATATATATATATGGATTTAATTTTCATTCTAACGATCTATTAGTTATAATTCTGATATAATGATTCATTGTGGATATTCATTTATTTGAAGAAGAAATTAAGTGTGAATTGATCAAAGAACAAGTAATGGATGAAATTATTCATATGAAATTGAAATTTATGATGTTTGAATATTTTTTATATCTTCATAAATAAATATGTTAAAGGTATTCATCAACTCTGAGAAATGGATATCGAACAAAAAATTTAATCCTTGAACCTTTATTTATGATAAACTAAATGGTCTCATATGTAATTGAAAATTTAGGGACATGTGTTTGTTTTCATTTTCTTGATAATTAATATTCTTGTGACCACTGACCTAAATCACCCTACACCATTATTTTGGCATTATGCTTTTATTCTATGTCTATGTATAACTTTCCACCTATGTTCTCCTAAATAGAATCTTATTTTTGTTATTATTCAAGACAATCTTCATACATCATCTTATATATTATCAAGAGGATTTTTTATTAACACTTATCATGATGTGATACTTCAATAAGGGTATATTAAAATTTAAAATGTGTTATTATTGATATCAGGATTAAAATTAGAAGATTCAACATATTTAAGGGGGGAAAATGTAACAGACGAAGATTATAAAAGAGTAATATTATATTTGATCGTGTATATTCCATAAGAATTTAATACAAGATAATGTAAGACCATTATAAATTAAAATATATTATTTTATAGGAAATCAATCACTTTAATAACATGGAATGCACATAACATGTAGTTTACAGAAACATTATACTCTATTAAAATATTGTTATTCAAAAATTACAATTATAACATAGGCATAATGTGGAGGGTATGAATAATAATATGTAAATGAATATATTTATATGTTATAAATATTTATAAAATTATTTCAATAGAAATATATTTATTAGGAATAAAATCATACCCCTTTGAAAGAAAAAATATTTTATTTCTAAAAAAATTAAATTTTTTAGAAGGCCAGGTTGTTGTTCTTTTTTAAAATGATTTCAAATTAATTTTTAATAGTTTTATAAAATGTATTTTAAAAAATAAAATAAATTTTTATTAAATCCATATTATAATTTTTTTTTAAATTTTGATAATTTTATTAAAATATGAATTTTTTTATGGATTGTGAAAATATTTATTTTTAAAAAAAAAATCCATTTCCATTTCATTATTTACAAACTACTATATTGATTTTTTTATGTAAAATTATTTAAATAATATAATTATTTATAAAATTTAGTCGACTGTAATTAATTTCATAATGAAATTTTATAAATAATCATTCAATACATATGAAAATTATCTTATTGGACAAATGAACTTTCATTATGTCTAGGGTTTAATTTTGAATTTATTTTTTCAAATTATTTGAATTTAATTTAGAAAAAATAATTACTTATTTTAAATCATCATATTCTATATTATCTAATAAGGTCAGGTTAATTTTTCACACTAATGAATACTAAAAAATTAAATAAATTAACAACCACAGTTGAATTAAACATGGGTTTACCATGGTTGTAACATAATAATATAATGGTTAAAATGATCTACCTACATTCCGAAAACCCATTATATATAAATAAATGAGCCTTATCACCTCTATGGTTACATAAAGATCAATTATTCAGTATTTCTGAATGAGAAAAAATTTGGGTATAACATTACCTTTTAAAAAATTCCACATCTTACCTCTCCCCACTTAAAAATGGGAACCCACTCTCCTCATATCATCACACATACAGAACAATTTTTATGCCAATACATATCTAAATATCTTACGTAATTCCTTTCACAAATATCATAGGACTTAGTTTGATTATTAATCCCTCTTTCGAAGGAATTAGGTATAAAGTTGTTATGCCGTATGCTAAATTGAATACTGAGAGGGGAGGGCTGAATTTATGGTTTCTTTTTATGAATTAATATTTTTTTAAGTTAAATGTATAAAATATTTTTGGGTTTTTAATCGACTCATTATTTACTATAAATAACACCATGTGTTTAATTGAAATAATTAAGTGAACATCACACCAGATTTAGGTGGTTTGGGAATGAATGGCCTACTCCTTACCATGTTAGTTCGACACCCCCACATAGATCCTTCTCTATCAAACATGTGAATAAAATATATTTCATCCCATAATTAAAGGATTCTACTATGGATAAAAATGTGAAACTATGATTTCATTGGGATCCAACCAAAATACTTTCATATCATTCTACTCTAATCTCCAACTAGATGACTTCATATTATCCCAATAACAACTAGAAGACTTCACCTTTATCAGATGATTATTCCATTGTAGGATATTAATTAATATTTCTCTATGAGAATTTAATTTACTAAATTCTCACATACATACACATTAACTAAAAAAATAATTTTTGGGAAACTTGTTTTAAATGTTATTCAATCGGGATTCTCCTCAATCATTTTATGCTCGATAACATTTCATTATTATTATTCAATGTATCCAAAAATAATACTCTTTCATTATTTGATAAAAAATGAATTAGGATCTCATAGGATATTTCAACGAAGTACATATTTGTAAACACATTCGTTCATATATTTAAACTCAAACAAAATAGGTCATAGGGTCCCAATAATTTTCACTATTTAAATTTTTATATTTATATAATTAGTTAAATTTGTTTTGAATAAGAAAATTTCTTTTTCATATTAAAATATTATTAAACCTTTGTATTTTTGGTTTTATATTTTATCAATTAAATACACTAATTTAATTTGGGTAATAATTTCTTCTTTATCACACTTGAAATACACAAATGGGTATTATTAAACATTCACCCTATATTCAATACCCATGAATTATGAAGGAAATATATTTATTTTTATTCACATGGGTATGGGATGACCCAACAGTAAAAAATTCACTCATGTATCTAATTCACCGTATTTTTTCATGATGCATGTATTCATATCGCAACATCAAAATAATTTTAGATTCTCATTGGTTTCGGTCCTGTAGTTTTAAGTTGTATAAGAGAATACCAAATTTTCATTTTTTAAAACATCTCATTCCATTTCCTCATACTCTAAATGAATTAATCTTCTCATTTAAAATAACTAAAGGATCAACAATAACATCAATTGAAAAAAATGATCATACATGACTCAAAAAAACTATTTACTCATACGGTAATCAAATTCCAAAAGACTCGGGTTTATCCATTAATCATGTGGTCTCATTATCACCAACGAATCACATCATATAAATAAGTACATCATCACAAGAAGAATTCAGAACAATATTATGACACATTGAACTTCCATTATTTATTAATAGTTAAATCCTTAATACATACATATGATCACAGTATATGTCAATGTAATGAAGAGTTTTCAATGGTTTCATCACTTGTATATGATTAGGATGGAATGATTCTAATTTATTAAATATTATACTCCTATATTACTCAAATTCCATATACAACTCAGTGTGTATATAGATGATTATTTTTATTCAAATTATCACATGCATGAAAATAATATCAGGTATTAATGGTGATACAAAATACCATCATCTATTTATCTCAATGAAAAAACCCAAGTGGTGGATTTTGTTTGATCATTGGATGTTTGGATAGGTTTTCTTCGACTCATCAATGGAATAATTTCAATGAATAAGAACTACATTGAATGAAAAATGAATATAAAGGTTTTACTTCAATTGGAAATCAAATATTAATGTGATTGATTTGGTAAAAAGGACATGATATTTCCTTATGATTTAAATGACTTTTGAATAGTACATGCATCCATGTATCCCACATTGAATTCGATCTCTATTTTTTGTTTCCTTCTTACTCCTAGAATTAAATCTCCTTACTAAAATATACTAGTGATGTATACTCTCAAACCCTTACTGGAACCTCCCCATTCTAGCTCTCATTGCCTCTGTTCCCCCGTACATAGTGTCTCCACCACAACTCCCATGCAATCCATGTGGTTACATGAATGTGGACCATATACATATGCCCACACCACTACCGCCCATGGGTTTTCATGAGTAAGTTCCTTTGTGAATGATTGATCTTTTTACAACTTGTGCATTTAGTTGATCTTGTATAAGGAATCATTATGGGAATGCTGTTATTTTAAATCTACTCGTCAATTATCTATGAAGAATCTAAGTACAAAATAAAATCCAAATATATCCTCAAATAATGTTCCACTTCATATGCCTATATATTTTATTCCCACATTATGATATTAGATATTTTTGTGTATATGAATATAATATTAGTTAGAATATCCATTAATAAGTTTCTAGATTATGTGATTTATTATATGTACTAATTTTCTCAATTTATATTTTCCATATTTTACAACGTTTATTTATTAAATTGAATTTTTTTATATTATTTACCTTACCATATTGATTATACTCATTTATTCATAAGATTTCCTTCTAGATGATTACACATACTGAGCATATAATCTAACTAATTTGTTATCTTATGTATTCCCCAGGATAAAAAATGTATTTTCTATCTGATATGTATGGATTTTATATTAGTCATAATGACATTCTCAAAGAAAACACTTTAGTGATATTATATTTCCAATTCTATTGTGAGTTTAATGTGTGTATCTAGTTTTTCCAGACTACTAATCAAATCATACATTCGAGATGTTATTCAACGTATCTTATGCATATGTAATAATGTAGATGTTAGCATAGGGTTTCTAGTGTCGGGGTTATTGCAAAACATATGGGTTTGAAAGGTGAAATAAGATATCGTCATGTATTTAGTTGATGTGTACAAGGATTGTACTTTTATATAAGTTCATTAACGTATGTAGTTTCTTAAAAAATCAGTACTATGAGATCTTGTGTATTATGGTCTATGAAATTTGTACAATTATATTAAAATGTCCCCTAAATATATTGTACTGAAGTTGGGTGATACATTCAGTATTATAGAATGATTAGTAGAACCCTTAGGAGGATCATTTATATGATTTTGTATAGAGATAATATTACTATAAAAACCCATTGTATATTCTTAATATATTTTAATATAAAATTAAAAACCAAAGAATAAATTCATAGTAATTATATTCAATGTTTTGTAATTTATAGTGTTATTCATGAAATTAATAGAAAATTTAGTTTCCTAGAAAACTTTCCAAATGGATGGAATTGAAATCATGTCAATACCTGTAATTGATGCTTATTTCTCCCTCCTAATCAATTAAATGATTACAACGTTGGATACGAAGATGTTATGAATATATTATTATTTTTAAATTGGGTTATGACATATAAACGTTTCCATGTAGAAAAACATTTTTCAATTCATAGTAGTGAAAAGAATTTGTATTTCTTCATGTGACAAAATCCTATAGTTTTATTTTTTTGAATAATCTATTAGTGTTACAATAATGGATAAACTATTTAAAAAATATTTTTATTTTGTTGGGATGTAGTGAATTAGAGGATGTTATTATAGATATATATTGACAATCTGGATATGTAATATTTTATTGGTCTTTTATTCCAAACATCATGAAGAAGGAAGATATAGAAAGTGTAGCTTCAATTTCATTTAAATTCATTAATAAAAAAGATATTCCTCATGGACAAATAAATTACTTGAAAAGGAAAATAAAAAAGTGATGACATAATGAGGAGTTATATGTGGGTTACTATTAAGATAATATTTCATGGTTAGTGTAGAGTATTTCGTATTTTTATATAGTCATGAATAAAATATTGATAACACCTCGGATGGATTGAATCCAATTCATAAAAGGGTATCATTATGTAAAAAAAATATTTTCTTATAATGATATTGTAGGATTTATCATTAGGACTATTAAGGAGGTGGTAGTTTATAATCCTAGTGGAAATATTATCAAATTTAATGTATATTTATTTGACTCTATTAAAATACATGGGGGATATATAGTTGAAAATGTGGTGGAAATACCAGTGGTTGACATTAACATAATCCTTAGGTATGATTGTATCTAAATGTATATTGAATTAATTTAGAATCATGAGAATATGATTACATATATTGAGACCAGAATAAAATAACATATTTTTAGAATAGAGACTTAATTAGTTGAGTCTTGTATAGAACCACCTCTAATTTATCATCATAATGAAATTCATGAATAATATATAACAGTCAATTAGATTAATTTACTAAGAATATAGTACGTATCTATTTTGAGGGATTATACTGAAATATTTCTAATATAACTACCTTTATATATATTAGATAATGATTTAAAATCCTCAATAGATCATATCTATGACATAAAGACAATATCTAAGCCTTCTAATTTTATAGATATAGTGGAATGTGATCAATGAATAAAACACCAATAAGGGTTTTATGATAATGGATTCAATAACCCAAATGTCTCGCTATAGGCTGAACCTATTTTATTTGGGAATATAACCGATGGTTATATGATATTAATCATTTAATATAGTGTAATTAATTATTAAACTATTATTAACTTGTATATTTTTCCTTTTACTAATTATTTTTTGTTCTTATTCATAAAAAAATACTTCTAACATATTTACATATATGATCATCATCTAATACACAACATGGATTACATCAAAATGATGTATTTCACAAATGGAAATTTAATTATGATATTATAGTTACTTATTTTCAGTTAACAAATTAGACCTTGGTTTTTATGGATTTATTAATTAGATTACATATGAATTATCTTGATGAATTTATGATAATATTTATTGCTGATATCTTGAAATAAACGATGTATTTTGAAGATAATGAAGACGATTAATTGATTATCCATAACACATTAATGAATTTTGATCTATATATGATATAATGTATGTTTTAACAGTTAATTTACGATGCTTCATTTTTCCCATATTGTTTCCAAGGATGGAATAGTATATTTTCCCATAAACAAAAAGGTACCTAAAAAGTATCCTTTATCATTGAATAAAAATGATATATAGTTTACATGGAATACAAGGTTTACATCAGTAATTTTATTAAATTTTTCACTAATTATCTAATCAATTAACCCTATAGGAGAATAAAGCATTCAGATTCACATAGTCAAAGGAGTGATAATAAACAAATGAGGAATTACGGAAAATATTAAACATTGAATTTATATTTAACTTTCCCTATAGAATATAAGGATTTTTTATATAGAATGATTCATCGGGAAAAGGAATAGGGGTAATCCTTATGGAAAATGATAAAGTAGTTCATTATCCAATAATTAAATTGATCTAATTTCATAGGTATTGAGATTTAAAATATGGAGTTACATTCTATGTGGTGAGAGATGTTAAATATATATGAATAAAAAATGATGTATATATTCATTTATAATGAACTCAACCTGAGTTAATTGAGATGGATTGAGTTTCTCAAGTATTGTAACTATATAAGTCACTTTCAACATAGAAATGAAAAAGGTTGTTGATTCATTGATTAGGATTACCCATGGGCTCGTATAACTGATTAGGATAATAAAAGATCATATAAATAGGTATTTATTAAAATTATATATTGAATTTATAATCAGAGGTGTATGATTATTTATTTTCTATGTAATTTCATATACATCATTACTAGAGAAGATAAAGAGGACTCAATATGAATATAGAGGGTTTTAAAAGAATATTAATACCATGTAATATGGAAAATCCATATAATTCAACTACGAATATGGTGTGTTAGATTTTGGAACGAAACTATGTGTAGAATTAGTACTAGATAGAAAGAGAGAACTACTAGATGATTCTAATAGCCCAAAAATCATTATATATTTGTGTAAAACCATGATTTATAGGTATTATAAAAAGAACTTTTGGAGAGATATCAAAATGAGGGAAATTATAGACTACGTGATAAGAATTAGAGTACGAATGAATGCAATGTTTGAGAGGAAACATCCAATGGAATATATGATACATATTCCTAAAAAAATATGGATGCTGATTGATATCAAGAATGAATTTATCACTTGTATTCATGGTATAAAATTTTTATAACAATAAAGGAATACCTAGGTATTGAAAACCTTATATATATATATTTGATTTTAGAAGACTTTATGGTGCACATTTATCAATTATTTCTAACCAAGAACATATTATCAATTAAAAATTATAGATATGTCATCAATTAGATTTCAAAACAAAAATGAATTTTACAACCACTATAATCCACTAACATCTGGTAAAACATAAAGGATCATCTAGTCCTTAATTTACGTGGTGTGGGCTTTCTAACATGTCTTCCAAGGAACATGGTATAGGTACCAACCATTACTGATTTTTTCGTAAAATAAAAATTTTATTCGGATATAAATGAAACCATATGAGGCATTGTATAGAAAAAGACATGTTATATAATGCTATTTTAATAATGTTATAGAGTGAAATTTTGTTGTCCCAAATCCAATTAAATAACATATTAGAGAGTGTGGTAAATACAGAATCATATCCTGAAATTTAATAATATATATATAATCAATGATGTTTATTTCAAGAAAGATTTGAAATTTCAATTAGGAGAATATCTCTAATTGAATGATATATTATGGATAGGAGTCATATGGTTTGTTAATAAGGGAAAAATATGTCTATGGTATATTGGTAATTTTTATATTATGGATGTAAATGGAGTTCTGTAATATCCTTTGGATTTTACACCAAAAATCATTAATGATATTTTTTTGGATGTCTCGATTTTTTGGATGTACATTCCAAATCCTACACATGTATTATCTATTTATGTATTATAACTCAAAAAATAATTTTAAAATAATGAGATACATATGTATATTTATGACAAAAGATATAAATTGTTAAGGTATTAGAAGAATCCATAGGTGAATTTTCTATAGAGGAATAAAATATTTTATGAATTTATATGGGAGTCAAATAAAAAAAATATTAAAATGTATCCTTATTTTTTTATTGATTTTAAACTACAACAATTGACGATTAAAATATATTGTTGGGATAATTTATTACGCAAGAATCTATTATATGAAATTAAAATTTAATCAAAAATATTATTCCATAATAAAAAATATTTTATTTAATTAAATATTGTAAAAATAGAAATTAAAAAAATTACCAAATCATATTTATAAAAAAGGAAAAAATAAATTCTAGAAAACAAGAAACAATATATGGAACAAAATAGTATTGGACTTTTTAGGATCATTATAAAAAGAGAAGAACCAATATTAGAGTTATAATCCAAATAAGAAGAAAGTATTATGAAAATTATAGACATTTTATGGATATAGGATGGATTGTGTCACGAATTTTATATGTTACATTTTGGAATATATAAGAGAAAATATGATATTTGAAATCATAACATTGGAATTAGGTTGTTGGATTCTTACCATTGGGAATCTAATTATTAAAGTTGTAATATATCAATTATATGTACTAGTGTATAAAAACAATTAAAATATTTTAAAATAATTTCCCTAACAATTATATTAATTAACCCTAATAAATTACTAACAAAAAAATTGAATACATATTTTTAAATATGAAATTGTATAACATAAAGATATTTTTAAAACATTTATCACAAACCCCATGGTTTTAAAATATACCTAGATTATTACATAATATTTAAAATATACATATATATAAATATAATCATTAGATATGGATATAAAAAGTGATATCAATATATAAAATTTGGATAATGTGTAATTGATTATAAATATATGTTACAACCGATGTTTCAGGTAAATGGTGAAATACTCTATGAATATATGTTATGTATTAAGACATAATAAAGATATAAAAATGATGAAATAATTAATATAAATAAACTAAAACCCAAAAATATGATATTTTATTTAAATAATTTAATTTAGTTAGTTCAATTTTGACATTGTAAAACCCATAATTGATGTTTGGAATATTAGTAATAATTTACAGTAAAAATAATTTTTATTTGATTATAATTTTTTTCAACATCTGTTTAATATAAATCTAAAAAAAGAATTTCAAAATTTAGATCAAAATTTACATATTATTAAACATGTTCAATTCCATTTGTATTCATCAATGTATTATTACCATGATTATTGATAGTTTTGATGATATTGATGAAGTGTGTATTTTTATGGAATTGTTTTATAAATGTTATGTATTTTTTTCTAATATATTTGATATGATCAATTTTACATAAAAACTATGATGTGATTTTGAAAAGGAAATAAATATATAAATACTAATTTTATTGGAATTAAATATTATATTTGATTAAGAGAAGTTGATGGAGAAGACATGTTTTTTTATAAAAAATTATATTTCTATTTACAAAATGTTTTAATTTTAAATTTTATTTATATATTATTTAGATATTCATTTATATCATATTACGATTTCATTTTTTTTCATAACATCCTAATTTTGTATTCACGTTTACTTTACATATAAATTAGTTAATTAACAAGGGTACAAACTAGTTACCATCATAAGAGAGAAAACGATAAAAATTAAAAATATAATGGGTCGACAGAAAAATTATTTCAAACGTATATAAATGCTCATTATTGAGTATTTTTAGTCCAAATATCACCCAAAACCCCAATATTTTAAATATATTGATATTTTGATAGTTTAACAGTTACATATCAATAATGAAATATATTCAATACATCCAAAATTATCATTATTTTTATTTATAAAAGGGGAACACCTACGTCACATCATGTTAATCCTATTCATTTTTGTTTTATGATTATACTCTATAACTTTAAATCTTGTATATTACTATCTCATTTTCAGGATCTATTAGTCACAGGATGTTTGACTATGGTCCACATGTACAAGAATATTTCAAATAGAAATATAATGTTCACAAAATCTATATTTTTTACCCCTGAGAATTTTCTTCTTAATATTAATCTCCAACAGTTTTACTATCCAAATAAATATAATTAAATTAGCGTTATTAATAAAATATACTTTTATTACATTAATTGACAAACTTTTGTTCATTTCTTTCGATCCACTAAAAAAATGAAACAAAATTTATCTTCTGTAGTTGTGGACTACCGCCTCAATGAAGCGATGTGGTTCATTATTCATTAATGTATAATGTTGATTGTCACAAGGATTTATTTTTTTGAAATAATATGTTTCTCATTTCAAAATATGATTCTTGAATGAAAATTTTTCATATATCCACATTTTATCTCAATTATTGAAAATAGAAATGTTAGACGAGCATAAGTTCATATTAACATCTTCAAGAATGATATATTTTGTTCTTTATCACCACCACTAACATATTATTATAATATTAATATCCTAATAGTTTTAAATGAATATTATTTATGATCGTGTATAACACACTCAACACTAAGTATCATAAACCACATAATTTTATTATTTAAATGTGAAAGTTATAACCTCTATATTGAATTTTTTAGGTATGAATCAGAATAACCAAAATGAGAAATATATATAAAGGTCAAACTCAGTACAATGTTATTGATTAATATGTACTCAATTTTTTGGTAATTAAATTTTATTATTAACCATATTGGATTATTAGAAATTTAATATTTTAAATATTTTTATATTATGTAATATGATATTATTAATCATTTTTAACTGTATTATATAAAACAAAAATAAATTTCCCTATATGAATATCAAATTTTTGATATGCTTAAATAGTGGTAATTTTTTTAATTCTTTTATTTTTCATTGAATATTAAATAATACAATTTTTATCTAGTGTTTAATAAACTATTAATGTTTTTAAAAAGTGAGATAATATTTTTGGAATAATTTTAAATTTTAAATTTTTCGTTTTTAATAAAATTTATAAAATTATATTCCTTATAATGTATTTTATTGTTGAAATTGGATAAAAAATAACTTTTCATTACATTAATCATTTTAATCGTAAATTATATAATTCCTATATTTTGATTATGATTTTTGAAATATGGATTCCTTATTTGGAACTATTAGGTCAAGATATTGTAAAATGGAACCATTTATTTTTTGAAATTATGAATAGTAACATTCATAATTCTTGTTATCATTGTAAAGGATAAATGCGGTAATTAATGTTAGAAATATTATTATAAGGACTAAAAAACATCCCTAAAACTTGCCCTAGTTTAATTCAATTGTTATATCTCATCCCTAGTCATGCAACATTATAATATATGTACTTTTTCTTCTATTTGTCACTAATTTTGAACTTTATAAAATAGTATATAGTAAATTGTAAATCCATTTGTTCTCTTTTTTTTATTATCTTTACATATTTCAAATTGGAATAAAAACGAATGTATTTTCAGTTCAATGTTTTAATTTTAACGAAATAATTCATTGTCATTGTATTTTATTTTTATTTTTAGTGTACAAATATATACTTTAAATTTTTATGAAATGTTGAAAGACTATTTATTCAATTAAAAGAAAACTTAAATACATGATAAAAAATATTAAAAATATTTTAATTTCTAATAATTTTTATTTACCAAGACTTCTATATTTAAAACTATCTTATTATTAAAGTGTTAATGTTTTATATTTTAATTCGTTAATTTTATTTGTGTTTTTATAGTTAAATTAAATGAATAGTATGAAAATTTAGATTAATTATATTTTATAACAAATAATGATTTGTGATTTTTAATTCGTATGAATCCTAAATTTTTTCTAGTGAATAATATATGGATGAAAAACCAAACATTCTCCATTAATGTGATATTTTTCTATTTATAGTAACAATATAGACCCTAAAATAGTTAAATATTTGTTATATTGTTATTTTTGAAAAAGTGTAAATGTTGGTTAAAATGAAAAAATTCGAGTAAAATTTAATATGAACATGTACCAATTTTTTTATTAGTGCGTTTGTAATAATAGCCTTAATAGATTCAATTTATCCTAATTTGTATCCATTTGGTTCATACATTACCTATATATGTAATCATTTTACATCTATACACACATTAAATAATATTTTTTATCATTAATTAAACATATTAATTCTTTGGGAGTAAAATATAAGAGGTCTTCTGAAGATGTGGTAGTGTTCTTAACTAATTTTTTTTGTTTTATTTAATTTTCCACCTCATTTAAATCTTCCTCACCACTGATGATATATTAAAATATGTATATACTATGTAATGTGATTAATTTATTTTAATTTAATAACCTATATCCATCTCTATCCTCAATTAAAAAAAATGGAACCATTGTTGATTTCTATGGGTAATGATCGCCCCGTAGTCCGTCATAATTTGATTTCCAACAATTCAACTAAAGGATTGTTAAATTTTCATATTTTATGTAGAAATATGATATTAACTTCATATTGAACAGTATATTATTTAATATATAATCTATTTTCATAGTTTTCCATTCAATAAAAAATTATTGTTCTGTTTGTGCTTACGTGTGTAATTCCATCTCCACAAAGAAATGTAATTTGTTTACGATCCCCACATCACATAAATTTAATATATAAAATTAATTTATGAAATAATGTCTTCATGATATAATTAAAATTATGTTGATATAAAATAATAATTATATATTTTTCATCATGATAATTGTGAAATGAAAATGTTACTCATGATTACATATGACATACCATCTCTATAATTATAAAATAGTTCATTTTTCATAACCATATTTAATGATGTGTTTTAATATTTAATTTATTTATATAAAATATAGATATTTAATTATTATTTTTCGAGATATTATGGAATAATTACCTCATTGAACATATTAAACTTTCAAAATTCAATTTGGACTTATGAACTGAAAATCATCAAAACATTTGAAAAGTACATAGTTGATTAAAAATATAGAAATAATAAGGTAGGAGAAAAAAGTAAATTCATAATAATAATGAATAATATTCTTTTTAATTTATATATTTTTATTATTTCATTAGTTAGGATTATAAAGATAATACATGATTAGTCAAACATGTGGTAAGAAACAGATTATCTTAAAATAATATTTTAAATGTTTTCAAAATATAATTTTTAAATCATTATCGTTATTATATTTACTAATAAAATTATTTTAGTGATGTTTTGTTATTTATGTAAATGAATTATGAGTCAAATTTTTATTCCCTTCTAGAAATTAAATAAATTTTTTTCCAAAGAAATAATTATTATTTATTTTATGCGTAATATTTAGACAAAAAGAAAAGGCAATGTTTTTTAATATATACGACATCAAAAGATATTCCTACCACCATACCCATTATTTCATTTCTAGATTAAATTAAAATAAATCATCTATCCTTAAAATAAAATACCTTTTTCCTATTTATTAGCAATTTTTTTCTCTTAAATGGTGTTTTAAATGGAAGGGGTATTTCGATATCCAAAAAGTGTTGTTATAATGGGTTCGAAAGTGTTTTCAAGGGTTTGATGAGGAAAAAATGATTGATGTTAATTTTTATTTATATTTTTCCCTTATATATATTTTTAATGGGTGATACCTATATATCTTATAATATGGGTGCATTGAGATTGCACACCAACAAATTGATTATTGATTAGGTTCTTTGTAGAACCACATACTAAGTCGACCATATGGTTATCAAAATTTAAAAGGGATGTGTAATGGTTTTATAAAGATGAATCCCTAAGGAACCTACAATAATTTTCAATTCCTTTTAATGTTTTTATGGAAATTTATTTTATTAAAATGTAATTCAATGATGTTTTGGTATTAAATAGTACGCATTTTGGGGTTGAATTGTATGTTTTAAAAAAAAGTTTTCCTTAGGATTTTATATTTTCAATGAAACCTTTGTCATTATTAATATTCCATTTATTTTATTATAAATTTATTTATTTAAACATTTTAAATTAAATCAAATTTTACTAGAATATAAATTAATATTTTAGCTAAGTGTTTATTTATTTCAATATAAAACACTTTTAATGATATCAGGGTTATAAAATTAACTAATGGGATTCATTATTTTTTATGTCCCTTACTGAGGTTCATGTGCTCATTTCATGTTAATAAATTAATTTTCACATTGATTAAATATTATTAGATTATTTAAGGAAGTTATAATTTGAGATATAGAAGTTAGATAAAATACAAAACCATAAATTTTTAAATTATATTATTTTGGGGAAAAAAGATACTATGTAGAAATGTCAACAATAAATGAGCTTCTCCTAATTCCCTAAAACTCTAAAACGAAATTTACTATTGTTATTTAAGTGATATAATATTTCATTTTCCAGTTTTAAGTTATTGAAGGAAAAAAAGGGTCACATTTATTGGTATCCAATCCAGAAATGTTATATTTATGCTTTTACCATTGGATCTATGAGTTCGGTTTTGGGACAGTTATGGTTTGTATCAGAGACGTGTTTATTTTCTTTATATATATATGTTTTCATGACAAGGTATCTTAAGAGTTATTTATACCATTATGGGGTTATGAGTTTATGGTTGATCATAAATTTTGTACATTATAAAACCCATTTTATGATTAATGTGATGGGATTATGTAGTGATTAATGGGGAATTATGATTTGTTATATTTGTTTGAGGTATATGTGCCCCTTAGGTATATCGTGAAGTATTAAACTAGGAATAATGTATTTTGATTTTATGTATATATTTTTAATGGTATTGTTAACCTTTAGGGTTTATATGATCTTTGATATTTAGGTAATTATGTTTTACAATTATTTGTGAAAATATGTTTTATGGTATAGATATCCATGTTATTGGTGAGTGATTTGGTGATTATTTGAATAATGATATTTTAGAATAAGGTCCCTATAATGTTTTTCGAGAATCATGTGTTGTTCTATGATTTTATATGTGGATTGAAGGTTGAATTATCTTTCTGAACAATATATGATCATAATGTGGCTTTATGCAGATTCATGTTATTTATGGAAATGATGAGAATATTTCTTAGATTACTTTATTAGGGAATATCAATTTGTGGGTATTTGAATTTATGAGCAACTATTCTTAATTGGGAATAATTTTTAAATTTATTAATGAAGGAATTGAGAATAAATCCATATTCTTTTTGGTTTTAACATTAGTAATAAATTTTTTAATTCTTTTTATGGTTAGATGTGTAAAGACCCGTAAATTTCAAGGAATTTTTTTTCTTAATTTTCCATGGAAATTTACAAGAGCTCAGTTTCTGACGGCACCTGATTCCGAGGCCCGGTGTGCCCGGAATCATTTTCCGAAGTTTGGCTCGGGTACTTTCAGTGAACGGACGAGCGGGTTTTTCTAAATTTTGAACCGGTGCCCGGAATCGAATTCTAAGGGCACTGATGAAATCGCAGCGCCGATATTTGTTTAGAAATGCCTCTTCCGGAGATGCATTTGCTCAGTTCGGGTTTTTAATTTTCGGGCTTAAAGTTAAGAAATAAAATAATTGTTCGACAAACATTATTTTATTTCACTTAAGCCACTTGAATCCACATGAAAGCCACTTAAACTGAGTTAAAACGGATAGGGTACTATCCAAAAATTTCCTACCCTCTTGGTAGGATATTAGCGAGGTGGGGCCCGCACGATCCCCGCCGTTTCTTTTCCACTAAGTAACACACCCATGAAAACCCGTCATTATGATAGTCAACTGACGCGTTTTCTTAAATTCTTAACGCACCATTTAATTGGGAATTTTATTTCATGAATTAAATGGGTGGTTTCTTTTGTTGAATTAATTCTACGAATTAATGGGTTGTTACTTACTCATAATTCTTTTGTTGGCGTAATAATAAAATAAGACCAACACGACATTTGGTCGATTACTTGTTGAGAGGTTTTTGACAGAGGTTCTTGTGCCTTCACCCTTCTTCGCGAAGAACGCGAAGAACGCGAAGAATGCGAAGAACGCGAAGAACGCGAAGAACGCGAAGAACACGAAGAATGCCAGCCTTCGACGACGAACGCCGAACCCGCGGAAATCGACGACGCGACGCCGTGTGCCGCGACACTGACATTTCCTCTCCCGCGATATTCTTCTGCGACGTTCCTTCCTCCGCGACAAAAACCTTCGATCATCCGTTGAGGTGACGGTTTCAGATTTCTTTTAAATTTTTCTTTGTGGTTTTTAATTCAGAAGGATTTAATTATTATTAATTAAATATTTTTGTTCTTGAACCTCGGAGTTCGTCGATGTGACACCCTTCCGCGACGACGCGACGCCGGATACCGCGACGACGCGATGATCCCCAATTCCGCGAAGAACCCGCGAGAGACGACTTGACGAGGTAGGGATTTTTATTTTGGAAATACCCCTTTTTATATTCCCGTGAACGTTTCTTTAAAATTAAAGAACCGGATTTATATGAAAAATTTTATTTTATTAAAATTGTTGGTTCATGTGTTGAATATAATTCTCCCATTTTTTTTATCTAACGCGGAGGGTGTGGGCCAAACGACCCCGGCCTGACAACCCTCCTCTGTTCTTCATTGTTGTGCGAATTTGGTGGGCGATGGCAAAATGTGGCGCAAGGGCGTTTTGATGATCCCGCAGTGAAGAACGGAACCCGGGAGGAACAACAGTGCAGAAGGGAAGGAAAATGGACCACCGGAGCAACTCCGGTGGCCCGCGGAAGCTGCCGGCCGCGCGCCGCCGGACGGGGCCGCCACGGCTGAAGTCGCGGCCGTGCTGGTCCAACTCGCCCGCATGGGACGCGGCTGAAGCCGCGTCCGTTTGTCCATCGCGGCCCCTTCGAGGGCCGTGACACCTCCAAGCTGCGGGGGTGGCGCCCCGCGGCGTCCAACTGCTCGGCCTCCCGGCCGGGCCACGCCCCGACCGGGCCGGACCGGGTCCGGCCGGGTCGGCCCAGGCCTGGACCCCCTGTCTTTGGACTGTTTTCGGTCTTTCTCCCGTAACTTGATCTACATGCCTCCGAACGACGCGCCATCAGCGGAAACGAGATCCTTGGATCGAGACAGTCGTTTCGGTATATCGCACGCAAGGTTTCAGAATACTTTGAGTATGGCCGGGTTGGTTCATACACGAAACCAACCGGGCACTCGGAGCGGAATCACTCATATCCTAAGCTTCGGACGTCTGATCGACGTGCCATTGACTTTGTTGTTTTCCTCTAATTGAGACGGATCTTTTGGAATACTCCACCTGAGGTTTGGACGCAGGTGGAGTACGGTCGGGTTGGTTTTTCCTTAAAAACCAACCGGGCCCCTGGGACGAAAAAGCCAATAACTCTCAGACCGGGCGTCCGATTGACGCGCCGTCTGTGACGTTGAGTTCCTGTTGGCGATATGGAACTTTTGGATACATAAACTCTGGACTATGTGTCAGTTGATGTATCAGCCTCTCGGCTCGTGGAGTTGACCCTCCCGAATGAGCTTGCTATGTGCGGGACCCCTAGAACTGGCTGCGACTGCTACTTCGACAGCGACGACTGTGCAGAGATCCTCAGTGGACTGCGAGGACGACTGTGCAGAGATCCTCAGTGGACTGCGACGACGACTGTGCAGAGATCCTCAGTGGACTACGATGACTACTGCAATCAGCGATTCCACGTGGATCAGTGCTACAGGTCCTGCGTGGGCCTGATGTTGTGTGGGTCCGATCCTATGTGGGTCACTGCTCATCAGTTCTGTGTGATCCATCACCTACAGGTCCTGTGTGGGCCTGATCCTATGTGGGTCTTTGCGGGGGTTAGTTACCTATCGATCCTTTGTGGGTCCGACGACTTAGATGGATCAATGATCATCTCTATCGTCATTTGAAGAAGTATACCTGTGTGAGCTGAATCTTGTGTTACTCTCCTTTGTGGATTGTGTTGAGCTATCCTGTGTGGATTTACTCTTTTACTCTCCTTTGTGGATTGTGTTGAGCTATCCTATGTGGATTACTGTTTAATTTCCTTTGTGGATTGTGTTGTGTAATCCTGTGTGGGTTTACGTTTGCTTTCCTGTGTGGACTGGGTTGTGCTTGGGCTCAGATGTTAGAGCCGAACGAGAATTGATGACTTAGGTATATGTATGGGCATATACCTAAGCCGTGTCGGATGTTACTTCGTGATTGTATCTTTCCTTTTTGGTTATCCTTTGTGGATTCTGGGAGACCTTCGGGGGTCTCGGGGTCCCTAATGAGTATCTTATACTCACCCCTGCACGGGTTATGCCCGCACTTCGTTGTGTTGGTTGCAGACGACGGACAACACTGATCGTGGTGGAGGCTTGCGGAGCAGGACGGTACCTAGAGGTGGACCACTAGGCGGGACGTACTCGGAGCGGACGGCTGGACCGAGGAGCTGTGGAGGCTGTCTGTAACCACCCTTCAGGTGGGACCTTCAGAGGACGACTCGATGCTGGGAATTTTCTTTTTAGTTGCTGTTTTCACTTTCAGTTGTACTTTACATTTGGGCTTGTATTTCCGACCCCTTTTACTTTCAGCACAGCTTGTTATAGTTTTTACTTAGTGTTTACTTTTCTGCTTGTTACTCTGTGGTGCTTGTTTACTTTTCAAAGGCAATGCCTTCCCTTTTTCTTGGATTTACGCCTTGGTGCTAGTCGCCAGCCCCGGGCCTATGGAAGGCGGGCTTGGGGTTGTCACGGCACGGGGCCCGAGGACAGGTCGTGACAAATTGGTATCAGAGGCGGTCGGTTCTACCGCAGACTCTGATCTTTCTTCTATGTGAAGCAATAGTGTTTAGCGTATTGGGTGTGGTTATCAGTTCAGGGAGTCCAGTGTTGGTGCGGCGGCCGACGTATCCGTACACCAGTACCCTGACTTCTGATTTCCGACATAATGCACGAAAACATTGATTGCATGTGTGTTTCAAGTTTTATTTGTGATTACTTCATATCAGCTCACCAGGTATACTGTTCTGACCGTGGCTCACATGTTTCCTTTTCAAGATGGCCCCACGACGGCAGCCAGCTAGGGGTTCTGAGAGTGGTACGTGACGACAGCCCGCCGAGTGATGAGGCTTCAGTACATGGCCCTTTGACGGCGGAGGCACCGACGGTACCTCTACCCGCCGAGCCACCGATTCATCCAGCCCTAGCCGCTGACAATGCACGTCGCCTTGGAGCTCTGCAAGAGTTTCAGTGCCAACGACCGCCTAGGTTCCGTGGGGAGACGGACCCCTAGGCAGCCGAGGACTAGCTGGAGGCAGTTGTTCGAGTTTTCAGACTAGTGAGGACACCAGCAGATCTCATGGTGATCCTCGCAGCGAGCCTACTGCACGCAGCAGCAGGACGATGGTGGAGCTTGATGCTCCAGGTGCACGATGAGGCCTCTCTCATCTGGACAGACTTTGAGGGCCTTTTCTGCTCAGAGTTCGTCCCGGCCACCCTCCGTGCGGTGCACATCCATGAGCTCCTTCAGCTTCGGCAGGGCAGCTTGACGGTCACCCAGTACTCGGCGAGATTCACCGATCTCTCGCGCTACTCGACCGACAAGTTACGGGACCCGTTCTTCTGGGCCCGGACCTTAGAGCAGGGTTTGAGACACGAGATCAGGGCATCGCTGATCTCCCTCAGCATCCCGACCCAGGCAGGAGTACTGGAGCGAGCCCTTTTGATCGAGAGCTTTCTTGCTGAGACTTCTCCAGCTGCGAGACCTACCGCGGGGCAGCACGTAGCAGAGTCTTCTACAGCGGGCAGTCGAAAGATGACTCAGGGGTCCAGGCAGACTAGACCCTCACGCAGACGGCCTCAGGACACTGGTTCAGCAGTGCGGGGCACACAGCGTGGAGCCAGTCTTTCGAGAGGCAGGTAGTGCTACACTTGCGGCGAGCAGGGTCACCTAGCTCGTGACTGCACGAACCACCATGCCGAGGAGCAGCAGACAGTTGAGGGTCCACTAAGGCAGAGGTAGAGGGTCGACTGTGGCGGTCCGCAGGGAGGAGGCGGACGAGGCAGAGGAGCTCGCCGAGCAGCAGGTGGTGGGCGACGCTTTGAGGCTCTACCACCACCACCACCAGGAGGCCCGCCCCGACCACAGGGAGCTGGCGGGCAGAGACAGGCACAACTCCAGGCAGCGGAGGCCTACGACCACGGTGCGCCCGATATGATTTGTGGTACGATCTGTGTCTATTTCACCCTTGCTGCAGTTTTTATAGACACAAGAGCGAGTTACTCTTTTGTAGCCGCTGCCCTCATTCGGAGCTCGGAGATTCCTATAGAGTCGTTGGCTCGATACTTACGGCTAGATACTCCTACGGGGGAAGAATCGACGATTACACACTGGTGCCAGCAGTGTGAGCTTACTCTACGAGGCGAGAGCTTCGGCTGGGATCTTCTTGTAGCGGCGTCGAGGCCTTACGACATCATCCTGGGCATGGATTTTTTATCTACAGTCCATGCACAGATTGACTACATTAGGCGTAAGGTGCGATGTGTATGCACCAACGGGAGAAAGTTCACCTTCCCCGGTGAGAAGGGAGCCTTCGCAGCACAGGAGGGACTCTTGCAGAGGAGAGGACATCCCATCACTCAACAGTTGGATAGCCTCATCCTAGGAGCTATTGACGTGCGGTGTCCTAGTTTTTTTGTAGTGGTGGATCAGTATGCGGACGTCTTTCCCGACGACGTTCCAGGACTACCTCCTCGCAGAGAGGTAGACTTCCATATTGACCTGTACCCCATGACAGCCCCGATATCTACTCCAATGTATCGGATGGCCCCCACTGAGCTTCGAGAGCTACGGGTACAGTTGGAGGATTTGCATGGCAAGGGATTCATCCGACCCAGTGTTTCACCCTGGGCTTCACCGATTTTGTTCGCCAAGAAGGTAAAAAGGAGCTTGCGACTTTGTGTCGATTATCGCCGCCTGAACCAGGTGACAGTGAGGAACAAGTATCCTCTACCGAGGATTGATGACCTCTTCGATCAGCTCAAGGGAGCATGGTGGTTCTCGAAGATAGACCTCAGGCCAGGCTATCATCAGCTCAGAGTTCGAGACGAGGACGTGCAGAAGACGGCCATCAGATGTCGGTATGGCCACTATGAGTTCTTGGTTATGCCATTCGGCATAACCAATGATCCAGTGGTGTTCATGGGACTCATGAACAGGATATTTCAACCATACCTCGATCGATTGGTGGTGGTCTTCATCGACGACATTTTGATATACTCGACGACTGAGGAGGAGCACACCTATCACTTGCGGGTTGTGGTAGACACATTCCGAGAGCACCAGATTTATGGAAAGCTCTTGAAGTTCCATTTCTGGCTACATGAGGTCCACTTCTTGGGGCACGTCATTTCTGAGGTGGGAGTTGCAGTGGATCCAGTGAAGATCAAGGCAGTGCTAGCTTGGGAGCCACCCAGGAGTGTGACAGAGGTGCGGAGTTTCTTGGGTCTAGCCAGATACTATCGGAGATTTGTGCCGGACTTCTCCAGAGTTTCAGCACCACTCTCAGCTTTGACGAAGAAGGGGAAACCCTTCATGTGGTCAGACAGATGTCAGCAGAGCTTCCAAGAGCTGAGACAGAGATTGACCAGCGCACCTATTTCGAGATTGCCTGAGGAGGGAGTCGGATACTTAGTCTACTGCGATGCATCAGGGACCGGACTCGGATGTGTCTTGATGCAGGAGCAGGTCGTGATTGCCTATTGATCAAGTCAGTTGAGGACGAATGAGAAGAACTACGCTACCCATGACCTGGAGTTAGAAGTAGTGGTCTTCGCTCTGAAGACATGGCAGCACTATCTGATGGGCGAGCGCTTTACAGTCTTTTCTGACAACTAGAGTCTCAGGTATATCTTCTCGCAGAAGGAACTGAACCTGAGACAGCGGCGATGGCTCGAGTTCCTCCAGGACTATGACTTTGAGATAGTCTATACTCCTGGGAAGGGGAACGTGGTAGCCAATGCCCTCAGCAGGAGGATGAGCACCCAACTACTAGGGGAGGCGACAGAGCAGCTAGCTGCTTTGCACATATCCTTTGTGGATAGGGATGGAGCAACCTTCCTTCAGCCTCTCACGGTCTCTCCTCCACTTCTTCCGTGGGTCAGAGAGGCACAATGTGGGGATACTGACTGTGAGACACGGCATGCACAGATATCCTCGGGACAGGCACCTGATGGTTTCTCCCTTGGAGCAGAGCACGATGTCCTTTTCAGAGGACGTAACCTGGTACCAGTCGCATTACGAGAGGAGGTGATGAGAGAGTCTCACACTTCTCCCTTGGAGGTACATCCTGGGGTGGCAAAAATGGTCCAGGACCTCAGACGACAGCACTGGTGGCCGAGCATGAAGAAGGCTGTGGCAGAGTTCGTTTCACGGTGCCTCACCTGCCAGTAGGTGAAGGCAGATCATCAGATACCAGTAGGCTTGGTACAGCCCTTGGAGGTCCCGGAGTGGAAGTGGGGCGGGATATCTATGGACTTCGTGAAAGTACTTCCACACACTTTCAGAGGTCACGACTCCATTTGGGTGATTGTGGACCGACTCACCAAGTCGGCATACTTCTTTCCCATCAGAGAGCATGGATCAGTGGAGAGCTTGGGGCATCTCTATATTCAGGAGATTGTACGGCTTCACGGTGTGCCATAGACTATCGTCTCCGATCGGTACGATCGTTTTACTTCCCGGCTTTGGAAAGGGTTGCAGGAGGTGTTCGGGACGCGGCTACGTCTGAGCACCGCCTTTCACCCTCAGACGGATGGTCAGATGGAGAGGACCATTAAGACTCTCGAGGACATGCTCCGCGCATGTGTCCTCGACTTTGGTAATATCTGGGAGGACCACCTACCCTTGGTGGAGTTCGCGTACAATAATAGCTACCACTCCACCATTTGGATGGAACCATACGAGGCGTTGTACGGCAGGCCTTGCAGATCTCCTTTGTGCTGGACAGACCCTGGGGAGTCAGCACTTGTGGGACCAGAGATGGTTCACGCCACGACAGAGATGGTCCATGTCATCCAGGAGCAGATGAGGGCAGCTCAGAGCCGGAAGAAGTCATATACTGATAGGATGTGGAGGCCACTAGAGTTCGAGGATGGCGACCACGTCTTCTTGCGTGTCTCACCTCGACATGGTTTGCGGAGATTTGGCCGAGGCGGAAAGTTGTCTCCATGCTTCATTGGACCATTCTAGGTCCTCAGCAGGATTGGCGAGGTGGCTTATCGCCTGGCTCTACCACCTCAGTTGCACCGGGTGCACGATGTCTTCCACGTATCTCAGCTGAGGAGATACGTGCACGACCCGATGCACATCATTGACTATGGGGAGCTAGACATGGATGATGGGGCGACTTTTGCGGAGGTCCCAGTGGAGATAGAGGATCGGTAGGAGTGGGTCCTACTTGGGTGATCGATTCCTCTTGTGCGCATTAGATGGCATCACGGGAACCTCCAGGAGAGCACCTGGGAGCGGGAGGCTCAGATGCGTGCTCAGTACCCACATTTGTTTCCCTAGTTTTTATGTATCTTTATGGGGACGTAAAGCCCTGAGGTGGGAGTAATGTAAAGACCCATAAATTTCAAAGATATTTTTTTCTTAATTTTCTTTGGAATTTTATAAGAGCACAGTTTTTGACGGCACCTGATTCCGAGGCTCGGTGTGCCCGGAATCATTTTCTGAAGTTTGGCTCGGGTACGTTCAGTGAACAGACGAGTGGGTTTTTCTAACTTTTGAACCGGTGCCCGGAATCGAATTCTATGGGCACCGATGAAATCACAGTGCCCATATTTTCTTAGAAACGCCACTTCCGGAGTTGCGTTTGCTCGGGTGTGGTTTTTAATTTTCGGCCTCAAAGTTAAGAAATAAAATAATTGTTCGACAGACTTTATTTTATTTCACTTAAGCCACTTGAAGCCACTTGAAAGTCACTTAAACTGAGTTGAAACGGATAGGGTACAATCCAAAAATATTCTACCCTCTTGGTAGGATATTTGCGAGGTGGGGCCCACACGAGCCCTGCCCTTTCTTTTCTGCTATGTAACGCACCCGCGAAAACCCTTCATTATGATAGTCAACTGACGCGTTTTCTTAAATTCATAACGCACCATTTAATTGGGAGGTTTATTTTGTGAATTAAATGGGCGGTTTCTTTCATTGAATTAATTCTATGAATTAATGGGTCTTTACTTACCTCTTATTCGTTTGTTGGCGTAATAATAAAATAAGACCAACATGACATTTGGAGGATTACTCGTTGAGAGGTTTTTGACAGAGGTTCTTGTGCCTTCACCCTTCTTCGCGAAGAACACGAACAACGCGAAGAACGCTGGCCTCCGACGAAGAACGTCGAACTTGTGGAAATCGACGACATGACGTCGTGTGCCGCGACACCGACGTTTCCTCTCCCGTGACGTTCTTCTGCGACGTTCCTTCCTCCGTGACAAAAACCTTCGATCATCCGTTGAGGTGAGGGTTTCAGATTTCTTTTAAATTTTCCTTTGTGGTTTTTAATTCAGAAGGATTTAATTATTATTAATTAAATCTTTTTGTTCTTGAACCTTGGAGTTCATCGACGCGTCACCCTTCCATGACGACGCGACGCCGGATACCGCGACGACGCGACGATCCCCAATTTCGCGAAGAACCCGCGAGCGATGACTTGACGAGGTATGGATTTTTATTTAGGAAATACCCCTTTTATATTCCCATGAACATTTCTTTAAAATTAAAGAACCGGATTCATATGAACAATTTTATTTTATTAAAATTGTTGGTTCATGTGTTGAATATAATTCTCTCGTTGTTTTTATCTAACGCGGAGGGTGCGGGCCAAACGAACACGGCTCGACAACCCTCTGTCGTTCTTCATTATTGTGTGAATTTGGCGAGCGGCAGCAAAACATGTTGCAAGGGAGTTTTGATGATTCCGTAGTGAAGAACCGAACCCGGGAGGAACAACGGCGAAGACGGGAAGGAAAACAGACCACCGGAGCAACTCCGGTGGCCCACGGAAGCTGCCGGCGGCCGGAGGCGGCGGCGCCCTGGCGCGCCACCGGACGGGGCCGCCGAGGCTGAAGCCGCGGCTGCGAGGGACCATCTCGCCTGCACGAGATGCGGCTGAAGCCGCATCCGTTTGTCCAGTGCGGCCCCTTCGAGGTCCACGACACCTCCAAGCCGCGGGGGCGGCGCCCCGCGGCGTCCAGCTGCTCGGCCGCTCGGCCGAGCTGAGCCAGGCCAGTCCGATCGACCGGGTCGGACAGGACCGGGTCGACCCTGTTCGGCCGACCCAGGGGGGGGGGGGGGTCGGGCCGGGCCCGGACCCCCCGTCTTCGGACTGTTTTCGGTCTTTCGCACGTAACATGAGCTACGAGCCTCCGAACGACGAGCCTTTAGCGGCAACATGATCCTTGGAGCGAGACGGGCATTTCGGTATATCGCACTCAAGGTTTCGGAATACTTTGAGTTTGGCCGGGTTGGTTCGTACACGAAACCAACCGGGCCCTCGGAGCGGAAACACTCATATCTTAAGCTTCAGATGTCTGATCGACGTGCCGTCGACTTTGTTGTTTTCCTCTAAGTGAGAAGGATCTTTTGGCATACTCCTTCCGTTGTTTGGACACAGTTGGAGTACGGTCAGGTTGGTTTTTCCTTAAAAACCAACCGGGCCCCTGGGACCAAAAAGCCAATAACTCACAGACCGGGCGTCCGATTGACGCGCCGTCTGCGACGTTGAGTTCCTGTTGGCGATACGGAACTTTTGGATACATCAACTCTGGACTATTTTTCAGTTGATGTATCAGCCTCTCGGCTCGTGGAGCGGACCCTCCCGAACGAGCTTGCTGTGTGCGGGAACACTAGAGCTGGCTGCGACTGCTACTTCGACAGCGACGACTGTGCAGAGATCCTCAGTGGACTGCGGCGACTACTACACTCAGTGATCCTACGTGGATCAGTGCTACAGGTCCTGTGTGGGCCCGATCCTGTGTGGGTCCGATCCTGTGTGGGTCAGCGCTCAGCGGTTCTGTGTGAGCCAGCACCTATAGGTCCTATGTGGTCCCGATCTTGTGTGGGTCTTTGCGGGGGTTAGTTACCTATCGATCCTTTGTGGGTCCGATGACTTAGATTGATCAGTGATCATATCTATCGTCATTTGAAGAAGTATACCTGTGTGAGCTAAATCATGTGTTACTCTCCTTTGTGGATTGTGTTGAGCTATCCTGTGTGGATTTACTGTTTTAATCTCCTTTGTGGATTGTGTTGAGCTATCCTATGTGGATTACTATTTACTCTCCTTTGTGGATTGTGTTGTGCTATCATGTGTGGGTTTACGTTTGATTTCCTTTGTAGACTGGGTTGTGCTTGGGCTCGGATTTTAGAGCCGAACGGGAATTGATGACTTAGGTATATGTATGGGCATATACAAAAGCAATGTCGGATGTTACTTCATGATTGTATCTTTCCTTTGTGGTTATCCTTTGTGGATTTTGGGAGACCTTCAGGGCTATCGGGGTCCCTACGGAGTAGCTTATACTCACCCCTACACGGGCTATGCCCGCACTTCGTTGTGTTGGTTGCAGATGACAGACATCACTGATCGTGGTGGAGGCTTGCGGAGCAGGACGGTACCTGGAGGTGGACCACTAGGCGGGACGTACTCGGAGTGGACGGCTAGATCGAGGAGATGCGGAGGCTATCTATACCCACCCTTCAGGTGGTACCTTCAGAGGACGGCTCGACACTGTGGCTTTTCTTTTCAGTTGCTGTTTTTCCCTTTCAGTTGTACTTTATAGTTGGGCTGTTATTTCCGGCCCCTTTTACATTCAGCACAGCTTGTTACAGTTTTTACTTAGTGTTTACTTTTCCGCTTGTTACTCTGTGGTGCTTGTTTAATTTTCAAAGGCAATGCCTTCCCTTTTTCCAGGATTTATGCCTTGGTGCTAGTCGCCAGCCCCTGGCCTATGGAAGGCGGGCTTGGGGTAGTCACGGCATGAGGCCCAAGGATGGGTCATGACAAGATATTTATTAGTTGATCTATATTGATCATTGGATGTTATTGTTGAGGATTAAGATATTATTTTTTAATTCCATTGTATAAAGGATTATTCATTTTGGAAATTATTTTACATTATGCTAACCATTTTAGTTTTAGATAATTTTTAATAAAAATTGGAATATCTTATATTCCAGCTATGGACTATGTGAGATATTATAAAATTATTATAGAGCTTTAGACATGGAAAACAGATCTTGAATAATCATATTTTTTAAAAAAAAGATGATATTATAGTGAAATTTATTCGAAATAAAATTCTACTGATAATGTATGTATATTTACTTATATTACCATCTTAAATGGTATGGAAACTCCTTGTATTAATTAAAATGATATTGGAAGAATAATTTTATCCAATTAGCATCATTTTTGATAAATTTATGGCCTTTTCACACCATGTTGGTTTATTATTTTTTGATTAATATCCTTCTCATGATCATTCACTTTCATATAATCAATGATCTATTTCATTCTCTATAATTAATTGTATATTATTTTTTTCTCACATTTTCATATTTCTACATCCCACTATTGTTATCCTATTTTGAAACCTATTATGTATAATTACTAAATTACCTTCATAATTCCCCTTATCACTTTTCAAGAGGATTTTATAGTAATCATATTTATGATGTTTGATTCAAACAACGAAATAATTAAAATTTTAATCCATTTCTGTCAGATTTTGAGCTGAGACACAATTTAAAAACCGTTGGAGGAGATAATGCAATATCCGATGATTTTGAAAATAAAAATGGGTTTGATAGTGTATATGACATGAAAAACTATTCGTAAATGAATCATGAAATATAATTATTTACATTTGATAGTTATAACCTTGTAATTGATTTAGGGGGTATGAACATGATTATTAGAAAAATGAAATAGATTTTTAAAGGCCATAATCAATATAAATTTATTTATTAATAAGAAGTAAATTTTAAATAATGTCACATTATTCGCAAATATATTTTTTCCTAACAATTTTCATTATTTTCGAAGAATATATTCTAATCAATTTATAGAAATAAAAGTAAATTTATTGGATAAAAAATAAATTATTTTTTAAAATGACTAAATCAATATTATGTTTGGTAATAATTAAAAAAATTACTTTTAATTGAACTGTGAAAAATAGATATTTTTATTGAAAATAGTAATTTCATTTAATGTATTTGAAAATTAATATTCTCTATTGGGTTATTTTTTAAAATTTAATTTCCAATTTTATATTAAATCTAATATAATTATAGTCAATGGAATGAATTTTATAATTTAATTTGTTATAAAAACTGTTATTATACTTAAAAAATCAATTTTTAGAAAAACTATTTTCCATTGTGTTTTGTGTTTTAATATTAAATTAATCATTACCTATTACGTGGATGAAAATATGAAAAATGGATTCCATTTTTGGAATTATTATGTCTATATTTAGTAAATATTTCTTTTTAATTTTTGAACTTTATGAGTAGTAACATTTGATATTTCTTTACCAAATTAAGTAGTAAAGCAGATCATTAAAATGAAAAATAATATTATTGGAACTAAAAAATGACAAAAATACTTTAACAATTTTTTTGGAAGATTAAAATTCACCCATAATCATCCTATGTAAAATATATTACCTTTTACCATTTATTCATCATTGTAACCATTATAATATAATATTTATTCAAAATATGAAAATGAAATTATCTCTATTTTATTATTATTAAATAATTTAAATGGAAAAATAACGTATTTTCATTTATAAATAGAAATTTTAATGATTAATGATGTTTTTTATCATGGAAATTTGTTATCATTGTTTATTAAATAAATAATTAACATAAATTATTAGATAACACTAACATTGTATTTATTCTATTAATAGAAGAAAATTACATGCTTCAAGAATATATAATGTAATAAAATGAGAAATAATTAGTCGGCCACAAGAATTTATTAGATAAAAATAATGTATTATGAGTTCTTCCAAGGATTATTTTTTAATTTCATATTTTTATTGGAGTTTATAATTTCAAATTAAATGAAGTGTTCCAAAATTATCATTCATGATATTTTTAAATAAATAATAATAAATGATTAAATTTATTTAAAATCCTATATCCATCCAAGTGATTATCATATAGACAAAAATATTGTACATGGTGTACTTATGGTATAATTTTCAATTTATATTAACTATTATGACCCTCAATGTGTAAGACATTACTATCATGATAATGGGACAAAAGGGTTTAAGAGGGTTAAAATAGAATGAAAATGAAAATCAACTTTTATCAATATATAAAATTTTTATTTTGATACTGTATTTCAACTCATTGACATATAATTATTTAATATTATCACTTTTGGAAAAATTTAATTTGAAAATTAATTTATATTAATTTAATTCTTTTATAATTTCATAGATATTTCCACCCCTCTCTAAAAAAAGGGATCCTCCTATCTTATTTTCCCGACACATAAATCGAATTTTTGGATAATCCATTTTCATCCCAAAAACCATCCTTAAAAACCTAATAAAATCCTAGAATCTATGTTTTGATAAAAAATCCTTCATAGGATTGCTTTTGTTGTAATCACTAGTAGGATTTTTGATGAAGTGGTATCATTCTTGACCAACCATTTTTGTTTTATTTTTTCTTCATACTCCATTAAATCATCCATAACCTAGATAATATAATAAATAAATTATATATCATATAGTAATATATTATTATATTTTTTCATAACCTATATCAATATCTATATTCCAAAAAATTTGAAAGGAGTACAAATTTTTTTTATAGTGGACTTTTACCTCACTCAGAAATGTAATTAATTTTCCATAAAAATATATTAAGGATGGTTATATTGTAGGATTTAAGGTATATATATGATATTCAATAAATATGTTCACTTATGGAAAGAAATATACCATATGTCTTCCATACTATTACATTTACTAAAAATGACAACATCGATAATGTATATGCATGGACTACTACCTCCACAAATCAATGTGATTAATTTTCCATAAACGCATCACATGAATGACATATATAAGTAAATTTAATGATATAACATATTTCATTCAGGTAATTATCATTATTTGAAGATAAAATAACACTTACTTTCTTTCCACCATGATCATTGAAAAATGGAAATGTTACTGATGCAAATATATGACCAACTATATCAATGATTATACCATAAGTCAATACCATTTTAATATTTAATGATTGATTTAAAAATTATAACTGATATACATAATTATAATTAAATGGTCATTATTATTCTATATATGATTGAATATAGGCATCATTTACCATATTCATCCTACTGAAGTCAATTTGAACATTTGGACAGAATATCTTTTAAACATCTAGTGTGTACTTAATTGATTAAATAATCATATATGTCATTGTAAGAGATAAAATTAAAATAATAATAAAAATTAAAAATTTTCATTAATAATGAAAATGATAAATACTATTTTATTATTCATAATGACAAGGAAAGTGTGTGACATGTCATACTCAATGTACGAGATGATTTAATTGAAAACTGTGATTTAGAACTATTCAAGATAATTTTTTTAAAAATATCAATTTTATGTCTAAATTCTGATTATTATTTTATTGATGGTTCTATATTGATATAAAGGAATTATAATAGAAATATTTATGAATTAATAGGTTTTAATTAATAGTTTATCAAGTGGATTATTTGTTTCATTTTTTATATATAATATATTTTAAAAAATATAATGAAAAATTAATTTTTTTAATTTATACAACATCAAATTATTTTCCAACCTCCATAATAATTTTTTTATTCTATTATTCCATTACATGTTTTTAAAATTTCTTCAAATTTACACCATGTTTCACTATTTATAAATTTTTTAAAATTTATTTTTAGAATGAAAGGGTTTTTGGATAACCATAAATGTTTTTCTTATGGCTTCAACGGATCATTCCATGGTTTAATGATTAAAAGGGGTAAGATAAACCGTTTTATTTAGAGATATTACTTATTAAATATTTATAATTGTTGATCCTGGTATATCTAATATGATGTGTACATGAAAATAAAACACCAATTAATTGGGAAAAAATTATTTTTATGGAGAATTATGTTAGAAGTAAACCATGGGGTAATTCTATTTTTTATGTGTTCTATGAAGGTTTTGTACAAGGGAACATACAATAAATTAATTTTCATTTTAATAGGAATTCATTGAAATCATTTTTTTTAAAAGGTGTATTATTATATTTTTAATGTAAGTATAAATCATTTCAAGGTTTAAATATTTGTCTTAAAAAAATTTCATGGGTTTTCATGTTATCCATGATACCCGCATGATTTTTATTTTTCAATTATGTTTTATAATAATGATTTTTTATGAAATTAGTTAATAAATCATGAAAATTATATGGCTTATTAAAATATTATTTTAGGTCAACATGAATTTATACTAATGGAATACAATTTTTTTATCTCGTGGTTTTATAATGGATGAACATGATTATTTCTCTTTTTTATGTCCGTTAATGTGATTTTTTTCTCATAAATTTTTTTAACTAATTTCCAATATGTAATTAAGATGATTATAAAAGATAATAAATTCATATTTCCATATATGGATGTTACCTTAAAATTAAAAATCATACTATTATAATGAATTGTTTTTTTAAACAATAACATATGGATGTTTTCACTTGGAAAGTGTTTTTTATAATTACTTAAAACTATCAAAGTACAATTTAATTGGGTATTTATGTGATCAAATATTTGTTTTTACATTTTTTATGTTTTTGGTGGAATAAGTAGTGTTACAATTATCTTTATCGAAGCATGAAATGTAATGTTCAATTTTTAGCAGAATATCCAAGATATTACGTTTTGGATAGTTTTAGTAACAATTAATTTTATAATAATATATGATTATTAAGACCCTTTTATTATTTTTATAAGAAGATAATGTGTTACAGTATATAAGTGATATTAATAATAATAAAATCATATTACATATAACCACCTTAAATTAACATATCAAGACACCATTTTTAGATTGATTCTTTTTTGGGAAAATCTATGAAACCATTTTATTTTTATTATAATAGAATAATAAAATACATTAAAATATTTAATTTTAGAAATATAAATTCTTTTATTGAACACTTTATCTCCTGATAAATATACCAAAAAAATTTCAAGGAAATTGGCTGAACCACCTCATGTAACCACCATTTCAAAAACCTACATAAAAATTAACTAACATGTGATAAAAAATACACTATATCAAATTAAATATAGATGGAAAATAATAAATATAATTTTTTAGTAATATTAATTTAATTATTATATATATCAGGTGTATGTGTTGAAATAGTTGAGAACTGTATTAAGGGTTCCAACATATCAATTTGTTTATTGAGATATAATGTGTATTTTTTTATTTAATAGTATTTATAGAAATACCATGGATTTACATTATAATTATTATCATAGGAATTAATGTCATTTATAGACCAAAATAATTTTATAACATTGGAGTATTTTTTATTAGAATTATTATAATGTCATATGGTATTTCAGAAACTCAATTACTATTCATTGAATTATAATTTTACATATTAAAAATATTTCAAATAACTTAGGAAAATAATTCTCTTATATTTTTTTATATTAAAATTTATTTTATATATATTTTATTTACAGTTCTATGATATAAACCCATTTCTAAATATATGTTAATTCATTAATTGTGATATACATAATGGGTTTTGTTAAATCTAATGTATTTTATTTATGTCCAAACATTATTACATGACAATCATTCTTCTATAATTAAAAAATTCACCTGTTTATTATTTAAAAAATATATTTCCTCCATTCTCCATGGGAAAAAGAATTTTTATAACTCAAGGATCATTTATCGTTGAATTTATGGTTTATGAAAGTGCAATATTTTTATTAAAAAATTTCATATCATTTAAATAAATTTTTCATTATAATAATATATATTGATTACAAAAATGTTTTCCTGTTATATTTTTAAATAAAAATATGTTAGTTCACATTATAACTTAATAATTTTCATTACTGGATTTCCAATAAGAATTTTAAAACATAATTATATGATTATGGTTTTAAAGATGTGTAATTTAAAATATTAAATATGTTATCTATCCTTTTAAAATAAAATGTTTTATCATCCAATTCAAATAAAATTATGATTGAGTTAATATGATTTTTAGATCAATTATTGAATATTATTTTTCAAATTAGAATCTTTAAAAATTATTTATCTTCACCATTGAATCTATTGTATAATTTTAAAGGATTTCTTATTGAGCATTGTTATTATAAATGTAGATTAATTAAAGATATTTCCCCTTTTCCATTCTACAATATCTGTTTCTATACTATTTGTAGATATTTTTAAAATAAAATTATTTTACTTCTTTTCACTCAACCTTTCCAAAATATTGTTTTGAATGTGAAGGTCAAAAATTCATTACACCAATGAAATGAAATTCACTAAAAACAGTATTATGATTTCAATTTCATTTATTATATGTATATAATGGATTAATTTCCTTGGAAATTAATTTCCTTGGATAAGGTTCTCAATGATCATAAAAAATACCCTTTTGGGGTGAATTAATTTGGGGTATCAACTATTCATATTCTGGAAGTTAGTTTTTGTGATACCATCTTGAAGTGTTATGAAACCAATACTTTCCATGGGTTAATAATGATGGTACATATGATTATTTTCAAGTTGTACACATATTTATGTATCTTTTATGGGGGGATTCGTATATCTATAATCCATTAATATATATAGTTTATATCTCATGATCTTAAAAGTGTGTACAATAGAATTATTATATTGTTGCAACATTATACATTACAAAATCTTGAGTTTTACTGCATAATGAACATTCATTCACTTTTAGGATATCTTTAGGTTTATTATTTTATAGAATTAATCCACAACTCATATATAACATAACCATTAAATAAAAAGTGTAAATGTGTATTCACTATTCTTTTTTCCACAGTATAAAACGTTTAAAATAAATAATTGTCTCTTATCCTGAAGTCTCTTCAAGACTATCAAATTAACATATTCTTTTCCATTACCCATCATTAAACGATAAAAACATTTTCAAAAACATGCGATGGAAAAATGAGCTTATAATGGTATATAAAAATAAAGGTAACCATTAGTTCATTAATAACATGTAACCCCCTGAAAACCAGTTTCATGAAAACAAAACATTTTATAGAAAAGTGATATTTCATTCCTTAGAATGGATTATTTATTTTATCTTGGGATGAATTATTTATATTGGAGCTGATTAACAATAATAGAATATTAACATTGGTACATTGGGATATCATCCCATATTACCATTACAAAACACATATTGAACAACTATATAACCCTTAAATTTTTGATTTACCATACCACCGTATTCCATTATAATTCTATAAGGAATATAATCATTAGCCAATGTATTGGAGCACTATCTGGGAGATCCATAGGTTTAAGCTATAACGATATCACCATGATCTATATGGGTGCACCTATCCTATATAATGATAAAATACTACAACAGTGATAAAATAGTTCAACATTTGAATACTCTATCAACTCTTATGCGAATCACTATAAGATATCAAAATACAATTTTCTTTCAAAATCCCATTTTCAATAGAAAATAAAAATTTCTTTAAAATATCCATTTTCAATTATAGAATAATAGAGAAATGAAATTATGGTACACCATTTATGAAAAAATATATTTTTCAAAATGAATATATAAATATAATAATAGTTATGGTGGAAAGAACATTCATTGTCACTATTGCCTTTAAAAAATAAAAAAAATATTCCTTTTGAAAACCATTGAATTGAAGTAAATATTGAAAAATAAATGTTATAAATTTTTAATGACCAAATTTATAATTTCAATTATCATTTTAACACATGACCACGTTTGAGAATGATAAGTTGATGGACAAACATAAAAGAAGTTTGGTTTCAATGTAAATCCCCTTTTTTACATGATAAACACTTGAATCATAAAACTCATCAATTAATAACATTAATCATAATAGTAAATGACCTCAAAATTGATAAATTATTTATATATAATTTAAAAATGGATGTATACACAACATATAAATAAAAAAAGGTAAATAACATCAAGAATTGACTAAATATAAAGAAATTGAGATGATGTCCCTTACCTTGATTCGGATTCATCACAAGTTTCTTTTTCTCACTAAATAATAAGAATAAATTAATTATATAATTTACCTATATAATTTTAAAATTTTATAATTACTTTTAATAAAATTATTCATATGTTATATACAATTACATAATTTATTAAAATTATATAAGTTGTTTTGACCGTATTAATCTTATGTGTTAAAAAATGAATTTTCTAGGTTAGATATGGTCAAATTATTCATTATTTAAACATATATAGAATAATAATAAAGTAATAAATATCATATTATAGATATAATTCACTTCTAAAACTAATAATTAAATATTTTACTGAAAAAATAACTAACATTACGATCATTGAGACGGTGAGATATATGTATACATAAGTAACACTTCCTTTTCTCCAATGATTATTATGGAAAGAAGGTAAGTAAAATTTACCATAATACTATTAATTATAACATAAATATAATGTTATTTAATGATATATTATTATCTACACATATCCTTATTTTGATGTAAATTGAATCACATCCCTTCAAGGAGGTGGAAGTCCACACATCCATGCATTATGTTTGCACCTTTTTATTATGTGAAAAGGGTAGAAAAAATTATACCTTATATTCACAAAAATATGATTATGTAATGAATATAATAATTATTAAATTCATATAATAAATATTTATTATATTTTCACAAACTACATTCCATGTACGAAGTTTGTAAAAAATGATTCACATCACTTCGCATGGTAGTATTTCATTTGTATAGAAGAGCAATGCTATCGTATCCCATATGCTATGAAATGTTAGAAGGGTATACATTAAATAATGAACATAAAGGTATAATTATGTTATGAAAATCATATATATTATATATAAATATTATTTCAACCATTATTCCTAACCATGATATGTTGTAATAAAAAATTGAACAACATTGTATGGTGAGGTGGTAGTCTGCCATATAGAAAAATGATGATTTCATAACTCATATGATAGAATTGTGTGTAGTTGTACATAGTACCATCAATATAACAACATCTCATTTTATTTATGATAATATGGTTGTCTTATTTTTTTAATCAAAATAATTTATTTGGTGGTGAAATAAGTATAACCAGAATTCATGTTGATGAATGTTGCCTCTTCTCTGGGTAACTCCTATTGTTTTCCAGCAAATTACTTTAATTGGTGGCTTTTATCAAAATGTATGAATTCTAGTATGAGATAGTGGAAGCGGAGATTCAATCTGGGTAGGTATTTGATGGAAAAAATGGATTTATATTTGATAATAGAGGATAAAAGGGGAGGCCCTTTATAATGTAGATGAGTATATGACATGAAATTTTCAGAAAGGGGGATTTCAACCCTTGTTTTTTCTTTGTCAGGTGGCTCTAATAATGAGAAAAAATTATTATATAATATATATGTTATAAATATGTCCCAAAAATATGTGATTGATAAGTCTTAGTTCTTCTTCCACATTATGTTTAATGTTTTATCACTTGGTAATTTTATTTTTTCTGTTATCAGTGTGATTAATTTTACACATTCACAACAATCACATTAGTAAAAAATTATTATAAAAATATTTTAAACTATAAATTAATATGATTTCAAATACAGAAAACATTTTTAATAATTTAAAAAACATATGGTTAAATTTGATGTTTTATACTAATCCATCAGTTGCGGTGACATAATGAGTTTTTTAGTAGAATTTTTTCTTTTAAAAAAAGATGAATTTCTCTTAACTCCATGAAAAAATATAAAAATATTATGAAACATTAATAATATTTCTTGAAATATATTCTATATTTTTTTTAAGAATTATATATTTGTTATTATTTAATATAAATTAAAATGGTGAAATAATATGAATTTTAAAATAATTTATAAAATCAAAACATCTATAAACCCATAAACATAATTATAGTAAAAACCAATTAAACTTTTATATAAATTTAATTAACTAGTTTAAAAATAATTCAATATTACTTAGTTTACATAAAGACACATTAAAAACTCATTTATACACATAAATTACTTAATTTATTTATAAGAAATGACTTTTGTTTAGAAAAAATGTTAGTGTTTCACTATTAAATGAAAACTACATATTTTCTAAAAAAATAAATACATTTCACCCAAATTAAATGATGATATTATATTTTGAAAAATGATGTATTTTTAAAATTAAAATTATCATATTTATAAATTAATCTTTTAAAAAAATCATATAAGAAAGGAGTATAGTTACAGTATTTCCTTTTTGATAAGAAAAATACTTAATATTTTATTATTAATATATTTATTGAGTTCATATGAAAATGATTTATTCAATCAGTACATAAGTAGTTACATAATTACACTATTTTAGAAATTGGGTCTTTAGAATTGTATTAACTTATTAAACAAGTGGGGATGAATTTCCTTGATTGAATTTTTAGATTCACATGTTACCTCTTAAACATTATGGTTTTTCAATAAACCCTTAACCTGAAGAATCACCCTATTCAAAAAAATATTATATTTTGGATTATAAACCTGAGATGGATTTTTCTTATAAAAATAATTATATTCCAATTAATCTAATTTAGGGATGAAAATATAATATAAATATGGCAGAAATTTCCCAAACATTAAAACAAGAAATACATAGGGTACCTAAGATAAACATGGAGATAAGGACACTTGGTAGGAAACTGATCCAACTATCATAGGGATTTTATATGGTAAAATAAACAATGGCATAGTCTACAATTTCTTACCAAAACTCATCACAATTTTTATGGAGATTATTTGATAAAGACATTATCACATACGTCAAAATAACGGTCATTCCTTAAGTTATCAATGTAACATTTATTTATTCTCTGAGCAGTTATCATGTGTTGTTGAATCTAATTTTATTTCTATAACATCAATAATTCCTACTCTATTCCCATTAACTAAATTTCTAGAATATCATCCCTGAATATTGGGTTGTAAAACCACATTCTAAGTAATTCCTAAAAAATATCCATATGTATACTATAATGAAAACTGTTATTATAAGAAAACTAATCAATAGAATGATTTTGATCCCAACTTCCTTGGTAATCCATTGAAAAATAACCAAACATTTGTTCAATATTTCTAATTTTCCACACAAACTATCCATTTGATTGTTCATTTAAAAAATTAATCAAATTTAATCCACTGGCCAATTAAATGTGAAGTCCTCTAAAAAAATTGATGTGAATATGGGATCACAGTTTGATACAGTGGTGAGTGGAACATCTATATATCCTGATAATCTCCTTTAAATACAATCGATAAATATTATCAACATACATTATTTCTATAATAGGAACAAAATGTGAATATTAAGTTAATTGTCCTAAAATAACCCATATTTCATTATTACCTTTAATTGTCTTGTGAAATCATTCCATGAAATATATTTATATATTCTCATATTTCCACTCTATTACTTGATGTTCTTAAAGCATCCCCTTCAATAACTATCATTATACTATAACCTACTAAAAAGTCAAACACTTCTTGATAAATTCATCAATATCTCATATTAATCTGTCCATCCAGTTGAAATCAATAAGGCCTATATACATATTAATTCTTCCCATATAAAATCAAATTAAAAAAATGAGAATCTCTCGACAAAACTTCCTTCAATAAGGAACAAAATTGCCCACATAATGTATTTCTATATCATAAAAAACCTTGATCCCTAGTATTAAAATATAGTTACATACACATATTAATGGATTTAAATTTTATTCAATTATTGATCCCACATTTTAACTCACTAAATTCATTCTGACTTAGGCAACTACATTGAACAATGAAAAGAAAGTTGTTGTCCTAAAATCCACAACATCTGGGCCAAAATTCATAAAATCATTAACCAAAGGGTTACATTCCAAAGGTAACATAGTTAAGGGGGAATTTCTTTTTTAAATCAACAAAACAACCACACTTTTTTTATTTCCATGATGTAAATTAATAGAGTAATCATAATCCAGGATTAGTTCTAGTCATATTCTTTATCTCATGTTTAATTCCCCATCAGGGAATATATAAATAATATTTTTCTGATATGTATATCTCTCAATTATAATTATATCTCTATATTTTAATATAAAATACAACTACTTGATATTTTAAATCTTTTGTAGGGAAATTTAACTCATGAAGTTTCAACTATTGTGAAGCATAAAAAATTACATTATAATTCTTCATTAAGAAAAAACCAATACCTTTATAATAATCGTCACGATTGTTTAAAAATTCACCATTTATGGAAGGCAAGGAAAAAACTAGAGTATTATCGAATATTTATTTCAGTTTGAGAATAAAATCATCAAAATTCTTGTCCAGATGAAATTTACTCCCTTTTAAGTTATCTTAGTTAGTGGGATAGACGAATGATAAATGTTTTTAATAAACCATTTGTTACAACCATATAATCGAAGAAAACTATGGATCTAGGTTTTTTTTCTTTTCCATTTTTTTCATCTTTTGTTTTTATAGAGTAAAAACATATTCCATATTTAAAAACAATAAATCCATGGAATAAATTTTTTCCCACCAAAATTCACATAATCTAAATTTTCCATAAAATTTATTTTTTTCAATGTCTAAAAAACATTAATTATGTGCCATTATTATTCAAGTTATCTTTTAGAATATACCAAAATTTCATCAATAAACACAACCAAAAAGATATCCATCATCTCAAGAAAAAATATATAAATAAGGTTTATAAATACTGTAGCTACATTAAATAACCTAAACATCACAACTAAAAAATTTTATTACTAAAATATAGTTCGAGAGGTAGTCTTCAGAATGAATAGTTAATTTGCATTCAACTAATGGTACCCTAACCTTATGTCATCCTTTGAATCCTAATGTGGTCCCTACAAATGATTAGACAAATCATCAAAATGAGGGAAATGATACTTGTCTATAACAATGATTTTTTAAAGGCTCTATAATCAATGAATAATATCATTGAATCATCTTTTTTTTAATAAAAGACAGGTTCATTCCATGATGATGGCCTTGGTAAAATGAAAACATTGTCTAATAAGTACTACAATTTGTTTTTAAATTATAAAATTTTGACATGAGCTATTCGATAAGGGGGTTTATATAAAGGTTTATAATTACGTATGAATTCATTAGAAAATGTAACCTATGTATTTTGAATAACATGATGAAAATAATCAAGAGAAACATATATATAGTCATTTACTACATGCACATCACTAATTTGAACAGATTTTTATTTCCAATAATATGAGCTAGGTGATATTCACTCCCATATCTAATCAATTTTTTTGCTATTTAGTATGTTATCGAATGGATTAAATCGTTGAAGACATCTTTTTATCACTTAAACTTATCATTGAATGATAAAATTAAATATAATCGATGATAAGAATGATATCAAGCTCTAATATAGCCATTAAAATAATATTTTTAGGATCACCATCAAACACATAAATACACGAATATTGTTTATAAATATTTATTTTTTTTAAAATTCCACCAAGATTTGTCACCAAAATATCTCTATTATTTACATGAGGTGATATTCTCAATTTATTAGAAAGATTCATATAAATTGAAGGATGATAATATCAAGAGTCTAATCATTTATAGGAATAATTAGAATAAAAAATTAGATTACATATCACTACTTAATTTGATGCCCCTTAATGAACTGTAGTATTACCAAATGACATTACTATACCACTCTGTATTCGATCCTGATGATTTAAATCCTATTAATATAATTATGGACACATATTTTAATAATGTACCATATCATTACAACTAAAACAGGTTACTATCAGATGAATACCAGTCACCCCATTCTCTGACACTTTATTATTCTTTTTCTAGTAGTCATGGGGCATGGGGCCAAAATTTCCACATTGGTAACCATTACTTAACATCATAAGATATTATCTAGGGTGATCTTTAACAAATATACCACAACATGAGGATCTAAAATTCTTACCTCTATATTAATTTGATTTATTCTTCCACATCACCATCAATCCTAAATTATTTTTATATTCATCATCACTATGATCAAAAGAGACATAATAATCTCTCTTAACCTTTTCAGCACATCTAACAACTCTCCTATAGCTTTCAAATTCCCATACAGGCAATGAACTCTATTGACATAGATTCTATCTTGGGTAAAACCTTTTAATTTTTCTATCATTTTCTTGAATAATATCTAGAAGATATGTCTCCAATCACATGATGTTTTCCTCTTAGGAAGCTATAGAATCATCTCATTTTTTCTTCTGTTCTAGTAATAGTTTTCTATTTCGGAGTCGAACAACTTTAAAGAAATATTTATTAGAAAATGATACTTGAATGTTTCCAATTCCAAGGGATGAAGATCATATTTATATATGTTATTATTAAAAAATTATCACCATCTATCGAATTTAACTTTAAAATGAAAGATGTAATTGGTTACCTTTGGATTTTATGAACACCCCATGACATCAAATATCTTTTCAAGATCATGTATCCTTATTTCTGCTACCATAGAGTTAAATGATCTACTGAATGATAGAGGATTTTACCTCATGAAATGATCCAAAAAATACAAGTTCATTCATGGTATATAGGTTTTATTTCATGCAGGAATATCAGATCCATTTATCGCCTTAGTCAAAAAATCCATATTTGTAACAAACTATTCTACTCAAATTCCAACCATCTTGGGATGCCGATATGGAAGGATATATTCCCCTCTTTTTATTCCCTCTACAGCTCCCATATTTCCTCAGAGAAGATAACCATTCTCAATATATATAGAATAAGTGAAGAAATGTGGTACTACTAAAATTATATATCATTTTTACATGACCATAATGTAAAACCATTCATTGGAATGCTATTAATATTATGCTAACCACTAATGTTATCTAAATTGGACTTCATTACAAACTACAAGGTTCTAACCGAATACATTACATAATATTTAATCTTAGTCAACAATGTTCATTCTCTCACTTTCAAGATGTTCTGAAGATTATAGATTTAGATAATTATTCCACAACTCAAGTAATACATAATCACAAAATAAAAAGTGTAAAATTCTTACAATTATATATTTTTTGTATAATATTTTTTTTAGACAAATCATGATCTCTTTTAATGAAAACTCTTCATTATGTTCAAATTGAAATCTTAATTTCCCTAATCCATCATTAGACCCTATAAAATAATTTCTTAAAACACGTGATGAGAAAACAAGTATTATATGGGATATAAAATTAAATAAAATAGTTATCTGAGTAAATGGAAGAACACCCATGAAAAACCATTACATTAAAATCTATCAAATTACTCATAAAGGAAAATATCATTCCTTAAAAAAATAAAAAAATTAAATTTTGAAAAAAAATATTTCCTTGAGAACTCATTAGAAATCATATAAATTTCACAAAAATTCATTGAAAAATCATATCATTGAACCCTTTCATGGCTGTTATAAAGCTCTTATCAGTTATAATTACTATACAACTATCTTCTATTATAATTCCTTGAATAATATAATCATTACCCAATGAATTAGTACTCTATATGTGTGAAAACATCATTTAGTCTATATTGGGCTCCCCCTAACCTATCTGGGTACAACCATCATATATAATTAACAAGAACATAAATATTAATAAAACATTTCATCATTTGAAAAACTCTTTTAAATTAATATGTAAATAAAATTCAGATATTAAAATACCATTTTCATTCAAAATAAAACATCCATAAAAAGTTCAATTTCTATTAAAAAAATAATTATCCTAAAAAATTTTACCAAAAACGTATAGTTTTTTTTTCAATTATGAAAACATATAGGCATACAAAGGAATCTATAAATAAAATAATATTCATGATATTAAAAAATTTACTTTCCATTATTCCATTTAAAAATACTAAAAACATTCCTTTTAAAATATATTGAATGAAATAAAAAGATACCTAAAATGAAATTTATAAATCTTTTATGTTCATATAAAACATTTATAATATCATTTTAAAAATATGTAATAGAAATAGAGTCTGGAGGAAATCCTTAATAGATTATTTTTAAAAGAAAATGCCCTTATAACTTAAGAAACACATGAATCATAAAAAACATCAAATAATTACACTAAAAATAAGAATAATTATCATAATAATTGATGAATTCTTGATATTCAATTTAATAATGGGTATATATAATAATTATAAAATAATACATGTATATAACATTATTAATTGACTATGTGGATGGAAATTGAGATGACGTCCCTTATATCGAGTCTGATTTGTTACTTGTGTCTTTTTCCAAATAAATAAAAATATTATGTTAATTATTTAATTTATTGAGAAACATTATAATTGTTATTATTAAAAAAAATCACTTGTTATAAATTATTAAACAATTACCAAATAAATTAATATTATATCCGATGTTTTGACCATATTATGATTACATGTTAAAAACGACTTTAGTTGGTTTACTATAGTCTATGGGGTCATTATTTAAACATATCATGAGTAAAAGTACTAAAATATATATTATATTTATATGTAAATTATAATTTTTAGGAAATTTATTAAATATGATTATAAAAAATAAATTAACGTTATGATGGTGGAGAGGGAAGTTCCTACGTACACAGAATTAAAGTTTCCATTTTTCAATTGATCATTATTAAAAGAAGGTATGTAAGGTTTTTAATTAAAAACATTTAATTATATCATTATTATGATGATATTTAGTTGTATATATATATATATTAATATTTTTATGTAAAATGAATCATATCTCTTTGAGGAGGAGGTAGTCCACATCTCCACCCATAAGGTTTTCAGATTTTCATTTTACGAAATGGTATGATGAAAATTATATACAATATTTACATAAAGATAACAATTTCATTATTAAAATAATTTAATAATTTATATAATATATAAAAACTATTTTTACCCTTATTACCTTCCATGTTACACATTAGTGAAAAATGCTTCACATCACTTCGTGAGGTGGTAGTCTTCCGTACACATGAGAAATGTTACCATATACCCTATGATATAAAATTTAAAATTAACTGCATGATATTATGATTATGTGGGTAAAATTAACTTATAAATATTATAAATATCATATATAAATATTATTTTCATCATTATTCACAAGAATGGGAGGTGGTAATGGAAAAATTAATTACATTATTTCACAAGGTCGTAGTGTACTGTACACACAAATTAATATTTCATAACAAATTTGATGGAAATATGAGTGAGTGAAAGTCATAACCTTAAAAAATATAATTTTATTTAGGATACTTATTATATTATATAATCATGTCATAATATTAAATTATGTAGGTTGATAAAGAAATAAAACAAAAACACATGTTGATGAATGTCACCTTTCTTCAGGTAAATCCCATTGGATTTCACTAAATGACTTATTTGGTTGGATTTATTTATATATGAAGGCTTCAAGGAAGATATTTTAGAAGATTAGAAGTTATTTTTGAATGTGTTGACCATGAAAAATGACTTTATAGGTGTCACTATGGGAGTTGGGTGGGTGGCCTTTTATAAGTGTGGTGAGTTGATATCTTGTAATATTTTGAAAGATGGAATTCAACCCACATTTTTTCATTTAAAATAGATTTAATGATGTTCCAAACATGATACTATAATAAATATGATCTATATAGGTATATATAATTGGTTATTTACAATTTGTATTCCATTTGAACCCTAATGATTATATTTTGGTCACTTGTTAATTCTCAATTTTACCTTAATCATTTTGATTAATTGTAAACATTTTATCTAATATCTCTAGTCAAAAATTATGTTGAAATTATTGTAAATTATAAAATATTATTATTAAAAATCTATAATCCATTTCTCTAAATTAAATACATAAATTTTGAAAAATTAATTTTCATATTAATCCTACTGTCATGGAAGGACAATAGGTTTTCAAGTAAAGTAATTTTTTTTGAAAAGACACAACAATATATTAACATTGTTACATAATATGATTATTTAATTAAAATAAAATAATTTTCACTAATATATATTATATAAATTTATTTAAATCATTCCACATTTTGGATTATTTTAATATATTAAAAAGTGAAACATTATTAATTTTAAAACTATTTTTAGAAAAAAATGTCTTTAAACTCAACAACATACATACATTGAAAAAAAAATTTGATTAAAATGAAATTAATTGTATTAAATATAATTAAATAATAAATAGGTTTCATAGAAAAATATTTGATACATATTTATAAATTTTAAATAATTATTTTATTAAAAATAAATGTAGTTTTTTTTCAAAAACAGGTATTTTTTATTGTCTTGTCAAAAATCAATACGTTCTAAAAAATCAAACAATTTCCCCCAATGTAACTTTTGATATTATTATTTCATAAATTATATTTATTTTATCAAATTAAAATTACTACAATTTAAATTATGATTTTAAATAAAACCACATAAAAAATGATTTTCTAAACTAGTTCATTTTTATTTGAAAATATTATAATTTTTGACAAAAAATATAACAATATAATTTATATGAAAATATTTTAATATAAAATTAATTAGTTATATAAAATTATTCTTGTCCCATGGGTTTTTGGGAGGATTATCCTATTATAAATTGAATAAGAGAATATAATCCCAATCTGACGGGTATAAAAGTAGATTTCCCCAAGCCTAAAGGTATACGATAAGATTATCTAAAGAAAAATAAGTGAGCACCAGTGGTAACGGGACGTATAGGGGATCAATGGTGTTAATACAATGCCTAATAATTTACTATACCAATATAACTATGGGCTGAATGTCTTAGTGTGTAGTCTAGACATTAGAATTATGAGCATATGTTTATTCCACTGTCATATGTCATAATCTCTGGCCTATGAAATTATCGATGAATCATTTTTAATATCTAATTTTAATCACACATTGTTGATGATAAAATTAAATAATTTTTACATAATATTTCCTTCATTTCTTAATCATGTACAATAATTATTGTTTCATTTTTTTAAGAAGATAATTTTCTACCTTACTCATGTTTTCCCATATTCATTTTTACAACTCCTTGATTACATATTGGTAAGATATACCATACTTATAATTTGATATCAAACATTTATTATTCCACATTACTAATGTAATGAAGTTCATTATTATATTTGAGAATTATAGAAGGGAGTCTTGTGTTGTCCAATTATTGAGATAATTTCACAAACTTGGTATAATAAATGTCTTTTTAACTGGTCCTTAAAGATACTAAAAATTATTTTGAAGTAATTTTTAGATGTTTTGTGACTTTAAATGTTTTAATTCATTAAATTTTGTAAAATAATGATAATATCATCTCATTTTGTATAAATTCTAGTTATTAATGTGTGTGTATCACCATATTTAGAAGTTTGGGTCTGTGGTTACAAAAATCGTACATCGTAAAAATAGTAGAAAAAGATAATTCTAAAAAGAAGGAAATGGGTATGATAATATCTAATCATATAATAAATCATTGAGTATCAAAATAAAATGGAACAAAGTTTCAATAAAAATAATATATGTAAATATATGTAAAACAATCATTATAGAGAATTATAATTATTATTAACTATGTCATACTTTTTTTGATTTAAAATTCCTCAAGGAAGATGATTTGAATAATAAAATTCTTTTTTATTCTATTTATATGGAGAATTTTTTTTAAATAATTATAATGGGTGATATTAAGAATATAATAATGAAGTTCAAGCTGAACCACAATAACTCAAAAATGGTCGGTTAAGTTAATAAACCCCTCAAAATTTCATTATTTTTTAAATAAAAACACCATGATTGTTTTAAAGTTAGATGGACTTATAAATATAGAAAATTTAATTATGAAAGTGATAAAGAATAATGCCATTGTAGGTGTATAAACCGTACAAAATTTAAAAATTGGTGAAATTGAAATAAGTCTCAATGAATGAAAATTGGGACAGAAATCTATTAAGATCATGATAATGAATGATATAAGAAACATATGAAAATAGTTTTATTATAATGAAATTTAAATACCGATAAAAAGTTGAAATATAAGATAATATATCAACTATAAATAATTTTCCAAAATTATAATAATTATGTCCAAGAATAATCATTAAATCTTAACGAAAACGGTATTGTGTTACGAAACACCCTTCTGTCATTGGAGAGACTTGAATAAAAGGGAATGAAAAAGTAGATAATAAAAAAGGAATTAATTCACACGAATAAAATATTATCATGATAACATATTCCACATAGTAATTACATAAAACATAGAATAAAAAATAGGTTCACAATACTAATAACGTCTTAGAGAATGTTTTTTGAGATAAAAAACCCCATACTGTATATTCTATCTTAGATGAATGTTCTCTATCCAATGATATAAAAAATAAAAATATATTAATAAAATAATTTTGTACCTTAAATATATATTAAATTTTTTACTCTTAAATTATAAAAAAATAAAATATTTTTAATGGTTATTTTATATATATTTTAATCACCAAATGCTTTTTTCATTTTTTTAACATGCTTTATAATGAAAATTTTAATCCAATTTTTTTTTCTGGGATCATCATTATATTATTATTTTAGATAATGTAATATTTGTCCTATAAGGATCCTATTTATTTCCAGGAGAAGTTAGTTATTATTCATGAAGACAAAATCAGTTACACGATTAATTCAATAGTTTTTAACAAACAATGGATTTAAAAATAACAGTAATATAAATAAAAACATTAATGAACATTAAAAAAATTAATTAATAATTTTTAAAAAATATTTATTTATTATATTCATCAAAGAATGAAATTTTATGTACTATTCATGTAGATCGTTACACCAACCCATAAATGAACATTCTATAACTGAGGGTGAGTATTTTTTAGAAAGTTATTTCTTTGGGATAATATAATTATTCCAAGAGATTAATGATATTATTTATCTTTTTTATTTGATTAATAATAAATGAAGATATTTAGATTAATAAAACAAAATATTAAAGTGACAAAAATAAATATGTCTCATAGTAAATGAGGTAGTCTGCACGTACACACATATGATGTTTTCATTTTTCATAGTGGGTGGGATGTTTGTGAAATAATTTAAATTTTTAATAATATTTATTATGATATAAATATAAAATCAATAAATGAAATAAAATTTAAAAAACATCCATGTTGTGGAGTGATGGAAAATTAATGATTTCTCTTCAGGGATGTGGTAGCCTACATATCCCATGGAACATCATTTTCATTTGTATAATGGAAAATTGAAATGAGTCGTTATTAATTATTACTTAAACATAATAAAAATATGTATACTAATAATACTTATAAAATTACATTATAATAAATAAAATATAATCAGAGGAGTATGATGAAGAAATAAATATATAGAAAAAAATGGACTGATCGGTAATTTTTTAAATTATTTTTGGAAAAGATCTATTATTGGTTGTATTAATTACTTAAACATTTTTTTAGAATAAAACATAATATATGTTTTGGATATCAGTGTTGGGAAGTTGTTTGATTAGATTTTTTTTAGTATATATGATGCATTGGGTGTGAGTAGAAGTTGGGTGGTGATGATTAATTTTATAAATGTAAGGATTGAAATTATTGTAATAATATAAAAACAAAAATCACTATTCAAGTTAGGGTTCTAAAAAAGTGTATAATAATGGATTTGAAAAAGGATTAACATTTATAAATCCCCAAACACATATTTTAAATCAAGTTTAATTATATTTCAATGTATTCCACTCTCGGATTTTTCACTTTCTCAATATGTTTACTAATATTTAAATATATAATTTAATATTAATGCCTAAAAATAAAATTATTATTATTGATTAATTTATAAATAATGATTCATAATATAGAATCATTTTTTTAAATATATTTTATAGTTTTGAAAAAAAAATTAATATTAACAGACACTTTGTTTAATTTTTATTTTAAAAAGTGTAGCATGGTCTTAAAAATTTTAAATATTATGAAAATAATTTTTTTTATTTTCTAAAAAATTAATGGGTTTATTATTAAGGAAATTATTTTTATGTGGAATAAATAACACTAAAAACGGAATTACACCTTCTGAATACTTTTTTAAAAATAATTTAAACAAAAATTAATTGTTTTATTAATATAAATTATTACCTAATAATCCAAAATTTTTAAAATTGGTTTATAAATTCAAAATTATGTTTTCAAAAGATTTGTTTAAGATTAAAAATATATTTATTTATAAAAAATCTTCAAAAAAAATAAGTCATCCTTTGATTAAAATAATGAAATTAAAGTGATAGTATTTTCAATATTATTATTAATTAATTATTAAACAAAAATTAAACCTATTCCAAAATATCAAAAAAATAATTCTAATAATATGGATATTATTAATTTTAAATTGATTTTTAATTTATAATATTTTTATTATAAAATTTATAAATTTAGTATTTAATGGAGAATAGAAAATTATAATGAAAAATTGGTCTTATTAAAAAATTACATTGTTAAGTGTTTTAATTTTAATTCATGTCAAGTTATAATTTAATTATTATTAATATATTAGATTATATATATTAATACATTAAAATTGATTAATTTAATTTGTTAGGAAATTTTATAAAAAACATCAAAAATAAATAGTGCCTCTTGTCATGATTTTCACTATAACTTAGTAATGTTTTTAAAATTTTATTGCATAATTACAAAAAAATAAATTGAAAATTTATTTTGAAAGACATGGTATTTAAAATTCCTAATATCATAAGTCTTATCATCCCTAAAATTTCACCAAAATATGGTTTTTTAAAATAACAACATCCATTTTTTCTGGATCTCATCCTCATTCTCTTAGGTACCTTATGAAATTTCTCTATGCTTCAGCAACACCATTACTAATAAAATTGTACGTTCATGAAAAATATTCCCTCAATGATCTATACCACAAATAATTATCTCTATATATGATTCATTGGGTTCTTTTGAAACTAATAGAAATATCAGAATATAAGATCTATTATGTTGATACTTTTCAATTTAGATATATGGAAGATGTTATGAGCCACCTTGTATAATTAATTCATGAAAAATATATTAGAAACTCCACCAATATTTGGAATTATTAATAATATACAAAAATAAAAAAAATCTCCTATTTAGAAGACAATTTTTTTGATATGGGAGTAACATTCAATAATTCAGAATCCTGGATATCAAATCTCTATGGATTTTATCATGATTAGTGTAGAATTTTATATTTCTTATGAAATGGGGGTAATAAGAAAATTCAAGACATAAATAACCCACTCAATTTCTTTTTGTACTTTACTAAGAACCAAAATAGTCTTCTGATCCATATTATACCAACACAAGGGTGACTAACTTGATCAAAAAACATATCCTTGAATTGGACAATCATAAGTAATTAATGATAATAATTTTTTTAGATGAAATCCAATTACTAAAGATGATCCTCAGAAGATATCATAAAATATTTTAAACTGAATAAAAATTATTCTCTATCTATATAATTATCTACGGTTGAAATTTCATGTTCATGATCAATTGTATGACTATAGTAGTTTGGATTCATCTATATAATTTCAAAAAATATTTTTTTATCTGTCCTAGAAGATATTTATTATAAATGGAATATGTTGAAAATTATATTTCATATAATTTTATCAATTCCATTCAATAAAAGCTTTCCTTATGTATTCATGAAATGTGATTGTTTGACGAGATCGACCCCTAAAAACCATATTCTCTAATGATACTTCATTAAAATAAAGAACCTAATATTGATATCTATTGATATATGCACCCATTTATATGACAACATAGGTATATGTTGTAAGAAACCTAATTTTTATTGGTCTATAAAAATAATGATTGAAAACCTAAAAATGACAATCAAATTTTAAAATAATCATCTTCATCTCTGATCTTCTTAACTGATTACATATATCATGAAACATATTGGTCTATAGAGGATGAATCACCTCTAAAAATTCTGGATTTAAATCAATATATACTTGTTGAGAATCATAGGAACAACCATTATTCTGTGTAAATAATGAACTGAATCCACCGATTCTAACTATCCCTTAACTCACTTTAATCCATTTATAATATTCCCCATCCCCGAAAAGTCCCCATCAGATGACTAACCTTAATTAAATTGATCCATAAATGTATAAGTTACTTTGAGGATACAAATAAAAATTCTATTCATCATCTCTCTCACCTCATGGTGAAATTATACCACCAGCCTCATTAGTTTACACTTCTCTATGGCATCATTTAATATTTGAGGTGGAATTTTACTAAATAATAGATATAGTAATAGATTTTATTTTCCTTATATATATACATAGGATTAAAATAATATGTTGAAATATTTTATCTCACACATGTTATATCTTTATAACGGCATACTATGATAAGGTATACATTAATCACTTGTGATTTGTATACACTATAAATTTGTCATAAAATTGGTAATGCTTCAAATTCATTAATGTATGAAAAATAAAAACAACAAGTGTGATATTGTTCAGATTATTATACCCTTACGTTCTAAACTTCATAAAACTATACACTATATCTTCACTTTGTAAAATCATATCATATCCAATTCCTAGTCATAACATTTCATAGTAAACCTCATAACCAATTCCCAATTTGGGTATAATTAGTACTGGAAGGATTTTTTTTCACTGTTGTTCCTCACATTCATCATTAAATTTTATTCTATATTCAAAACACACTCCATTTTGAATCACTAATTTTATAGTGGAATCCAATTAATATAATTTATAATTATTCATTGATAACTCTAATTCAATTGAAGTAAATCTGAATCACGAACATGTTCCTAATTCATATCCCAAACATCATAATCATAAGATTATTAATTTTAATAAAAAAATTTTTATAAAAAGTTATATAACAGAGTAAATTAAACTCTTAGAACCAAAAATTAAATATGTCTGTTTTTTCATAAATTCAGTTCCCACATAAAATGATTATAAATTCCCTCAGATACATATCATGGTCAAAATCGGTTCTTGATTAAATAGAAATATCATCCAAATATAGAACCAAAAATGACTCTATATACCTTTGAAATATCATATTCATCATCTTCAGGATGAAAATTATTACATCATAATGTCTATCAAAAATTTATTTAATGTTCACATCCATAATTGAAATATATTATTGGAATATCTTATTCCATCACTCTTAAAATATTCTAATCAGACTTGAAATTTTTCTTTGAAAAAATGATACATGTTTTGTTGGTTAATAAAACCATCAATCTTGGTTGATTTAATTTATTTTAATTATTCTATTTGTCTAAATTTTAATAGTTGATACAAAACCTCAAGATTAAATCATCTTTCATTGTTAATAAAACCAATTTTACCCATGGGGATAAACTCAGTTGAATGATCCTATTTTTTATTAGTTCATACAATTATAGATCTTACTCCTACAACTCATTCATTATCATACAATTATATGGTCATTATATATGTCCCATTTTGAACCCAATGAATCGATAACTCAATATTCTTATAAGGTGTAATTCTTAAGAAATCATTACGGAAAACATCAAGATAATAATCCACCACAATCAAATAAATGGGTGAATTATATATTTTTTCCAAACTGATATTAATCCCACAAATTTATATAAAAAAGGATATAATATATCCCCTAATTGAACACTTCATAATATTTATAACATCCATCTATCTCTTAAATGTGTGTATAGTCTCATACTGTGTTAAAAAGTTAACTTATCATTTATAATAGAAAATCAATGATTTATATAAAACCATACAACCACCTCTAATGATCATAACATATGTAATCGTCGGAACATTCTGTAATATATATGATATTTCCATATTTTTTATCATTATTGATAAATATGGGCACATGAAACATTACCTATTTATATCAAATATTAGATTATCATTAACCATTAAATAAAATATCATTTCTATTTATATCCTATAATTATCAATTAAGTATATATCTGTATTTGAATGAAATACCACCATATTAAGAGTTACATAAATAAAAATGGAATCTATAAAGGTATGAACTCGTAATTTTTATGTATTTTTACCAACATAGACGTCCTAGGGTTTATGAATCACACAAAAAATTTTACCGAACTGATTGAGGATAATATTTCTCAATTTTTACCTTGTAATTCCTTAATAATATTCACACTATTTTATTCTTTTGAAGATAATTTTTTCATATTTATAATACTCACATATTTTGAAATTTAACATGAAAATAGATACAATTTGTATTTTTAATGCATTTTTTGAATTATTTGAAAAAATTAGACATTATACATATGGTTTCATGATTTTATATTCTGATTTCATAATGAAATAAGGTTAATCTAGAAATTATGGAAATACCAAATGATAAATTGGTATTAGAAACTAGAGATATGGGAAATAAATTGAATACATATGAGTAATATACATTGATGTAAAAATATTACAAAAAATGTTATTCTAAATGAAAAAAATGTATAGAAGAACCCATTAAAATTATTTTTTATTCTAATAGATGTTTAAATTTGTAAAATATGATCTACAAAATAGATGATCATTTTCATGATTATTCTTGACCAGGAAAAATTGTATTCTTCAAAATGATTTATTCAAGATATAGTTGAAATTAGAAAAGGATCATCTATGGAGGTAATTTATATATTTATTTATCCAATGTAAAAATATAAATTTTATTAGTGACATAGAATATAAGAGTAAACCATGATCTTCATATCTCATGTTAGGTGAATTATAAAAAATGTATAAAATTAACAATATCCACCCTATAATATCAACATGTACGTTCCATTTCCAGATTTATTATTAAAGTATTACATAAGTGTGTTTCCTGACTACATGGAATACATAAGAATCATTATTTATGATGTGAAAGGTAAAACTACCTTTGAGGAATGATAAGTATGGATACTGGAATTCTATTAATTTAGTCATGAAATATATGTTTGAGTCTATTGATTTGATGACAAAAGGTTAATCCAACAATATTTAATAGGTGTTCATTCATACAAAAGGTCATTTCCTTTGCTAAATAGGATCAGTAGAAGCTTCTCAATATGGAAATATTTTTTATATAATTTAACATCTAGGATCTTACATGTATTATTTTTTTTGGTATTGAATGGATTGATTTTGAGACTAGTAGCTTAGACGGTGTGCAATTCTGAGTCCTAGGTTTCCCCAAAGAAGTTATTGAATAATATTAAAAAATTATATAGCATATAAATGAAATTTTCTTAAATATGTGTAATAACTCCCAAACATAATTCATGATAAAAAATGTAAGGGCACCATTTTAACACCCCAAGCCTCCACGGTACGCTTCTCTATGAATAATACAGTAGTATGTGTTGTATGCATCTTTGAGTTTTAACACACACCACAACCAATCAAACTTGCCGTTATGAATAGTAATAACAACTTTTTTAATTTTTTTAAATTTTATCTTTCCAAATGGACTTCATTTTTGGATTCATAATGTCGAAATTAGCTTAGGGTGAATTTTTGGTATTTTTCTAAAAACATTCAATTTTTGATGAATAGTGAAAAAACACTGAGTTATAGTTTAAAACCAAATTTTTATTGAAATAATTATTTATTTTATTTAAATTTAATTAATGTCAAAATAGATAAATAATACCTATATATTTTCAATGTAATTCATTGGAGTTAGTTTAGAATAATTTAAGATATATAAAAAGTTTATTGAACTTTTCACCGTCTTTTACCCACCTCCTAGGAGAATTTGAAAATTCAAATAAAACATAATTTTACCACTTCTGTGAGTGGAGTTTCAAAAATCCTAGACACAAGATAAATATCAAGGAGTAAAATTTGGTTCAATAATACAAAAAGAATTTTTGGTGAATAGTAACTTTTTACTTTTATTTACCACGGTTAAAAGTAAATTGGGTAATTCAAGGTAAAAATGATATTAATATTACCATAAAACATGTCCTAATTATATTTGAAAAGTTTATATCGACCAAAAACAACCTTAGGAATAAAATATTACCATTTAGGACCACTTGGATTAGATTAGGACATTTATTATTATTTAATTCAAAGAAGAGTTAAAAGAGTTAAAATCAAAGATTAATAAGTAAAATATTTTTTAAATAGGGTTAAAAATAAGATAAATTTGATTATAAATATTCATTAGAAAGATAAAAAGTTTTTATACATAATGGTATTTTTTTATAATTTTTGGACACTAAATAATTTAATTTATTTATGACACAATGGTGATGCAGTAATTTCCTAATTAATGATATATTAAAATAATTGATATTATAAATATCAAAATAAATTTAATTTGTTAATTTCTATGAATTACACTACTTTTCTAGGTTAATATGACATATTATTACTGATTATATAAATTTTTTTCTCAGTAATAATGCTGTTATAAAATTTTCAAAAACAAAATACCCAATAGTGTCAAAATTGACATAAACGAGTTTTTAAAACAAATATTATATTATTAATTGATATTATATTCCTAAAAATCGAAGGATCGGCCAAAAGACATTTATCATGATAGGTGTATAATTAACGGACCACTTGGGGGTCTCTTGGATGTATATAGAAATTTTATGAACTATATAATATAAAAATACAAAGAGACATGGTAAATGTCAAACTATTTAACAAAGAGTTAAATATAAATGATAAGGTTAATATATTGAGCCAAAATTGTCTAAAATCTATTGGTGTAAATGATTTCAACCCATACCAACCTTAAACTTTAAATAATCCACTTTGGATCCCTTAGAAACTAAATATGAATTTATTATAAAATAATATTTCTAGATTTTCCAAAGGTGCCCCTCACCCCTCTTATAAAAGGGAACCCCCCCTCCCCCCTTCTCTCAATTTCACACCTTCAAAGCCTTTTGGTTCGTCCAAAATCTACCCAAATACCCTCCCAAATATACTCCCTTCATCCTAGAGGCCTTCCTTTAGTTATAAATCCAACCTAAAGAGCCCTTATGATGAAATAAAAAGGAAGAACCCGAAGAAGAGATAATGTTTTCACCACACTCTTTCAAGTTCCTTTCTTCTTAAACATCTTCTATCTATGTTATTTCTATTCTAAAATAATAACTCTAGTTTCATATATATATTGTTATTTTATTATAAATATGGTACTACCATATTCAGTATTCTATTCATCCTTTGAATGACATGTCACGATACGTGCGTATGTACAGATTACCATTTCCACATCGTGGTGTAATTGTTATTCAATATATTATTATTTGGATGGGTATAATAATGATGTGAAATTCATGTAAATAATAAATATAACATGATAATGATTCTTTATATATGATATACCATCCAATTATATACTATTTTAATATCAAATTAATGATATTGTCGCTCGTGAGTTCGTACGGACTACAGTCTCCACGAACGCGATGAGATTCATTCCCCATCATATCCTTTCAAGACTAAATTCCATTTTATGATTAAAAATAATTTTAGAGACATGATATCATTCTGGATATGAATAATATACATTGCATCCATTACAAATATGGCTCATATAACAATGAATATAAAGGAAAACGAATCCGTTAACACCCGAAATGATGATAATACTAAGATATTATTAACAAATCAATGTTAAAAGGTCATATATGATATCATATTAATGTATATGATTCTTTTATAATTTAATAAAAATTATTTCACCATTATACAAGAGGTTAATCTACCCTCAACCGAGCAAAAGTACAAGGTAAGGGTTTATTTCAAAATCTCTTCATTATCTGAGGTTGTTTATACATAATTATCTACTGGGACCTCTTTATCATCCTCATCCATGTTTCTTAAAAATGCAGTTCAAAACATTCTTAATATTTTATTGTCTATGTGTTAAATTCATTTATACCGTTGTTTGACTTTTTTATAAGATGTTTATAAAGGAATCTTTCCGTCATTTTCCAAACAAGGTCCTTTTTAACCTTTTCGACAGAATTAATGTAAGAATGTCTTTTTTAACTTATACGATGAGTGTGGATATTTTCACCCGTTATGAAATCATTGAATATTCCCTTACAATATTACAAGAATATTTTCAAAGTAAATGTTTTCTTTTATAATCATGTTTCTTTTAAATTATTTCAATAAAAGATATATTTCTCTCAAATAGTTTTGATTTCATCTATGTCAACATCCTTTGATGGATTTTAACATTATTTGAAGTTGATTTATTATGACATAAAACATCAATATTTTATTGAAGGTTTTGTGATATGTATGACTGTGTATGTGTTATTTTTATACTATTTATGGTTTATGGATAGAGTATTGACATTTTGTATTCTAGTTTTAATACGAATGTTTATGTTATGTATAAACCTATTCATATGAGGAATTAATTGGACTTAATAAGTGACGGGTGGAGCCCGCTATAGCTCCTAGATGCATCGGTATGTCTCATGAGACAAAGTAGTGTCTTGGAACAAGGCCTTGAAAAAATCTTATTTGTAGTCTTGGCACGAGGCCTTGACTATGTGGTTATGATAGTCTGGCATTATGCATTCCATCATTATGAAAGTAGTTATTGATATTTCATGTGATTATTAGACTAGAATAATGTCCATGTGAATAATTAAATTAAATAATTTCATTTTATCATTTCCATATTATGCTGAAGTTCATGTTTAAAATGCTTTTCTTTTAGTTATACATTGCCTTAAATGTTTATGCTTATTTATAGAAGTTTCCAATATATTGTTATCTTTAATGAGAATATGAGCTCACCCCTTTCAATGTTTTATTTTTCCCAAGATGTGAGGAATTAATTTATGAATGACCTACAGGGATAGTATGAGGGGATATGAAGACAATATGTTGTTTTAGTAGTTTTCACTTTATGATATAATGTAAACTTGATGAATGTGTCTAGTTATTCCAAGGCTACTAAACTAATCGGTCTTTTGAGACATGATCTATTGTGATCATGCCAATATAACGTAATAATTCACCGACTCTAGGTAACTGGGGTCGGGGCGTTACAACCATTATGTTCAGAGCAACCACTCTACCTTATTCAAGGCCTCACATCGACTGGTGGAGGCCAGCAGTGAAAAGTAGTTTTTTGACATATTAAATAAATAACTATATTATGGTTTATTTATTTAACATTACATGATGAGGAAACAATGTTTCCTTTTTAACAATACATTTTTAGTTAATTTATTTTTATCTCTATAACCCTAGAAATCCATTGAATCATGGAGACTAAACCCACTACAACGAATGACTACATATCAGAGATCAGATTATAGATCACATTTCAAATGGAGTTAGAGAATCTTGTCAACGAATAAAAAATATTGATCCCCATCAATGAATAATCCAACTTGTTGGAGGGTGATATTTTTTATGTGATTCCATATTCCAAATCATTGTAAATGAAGACCCAAAGATTGAGAAAGTAGCCTCATTTCAAAAATCATACAACCGTAGGAGGTGTGGTGGCCAGCGGAAGGGGCCACCGGCATTCCGGAACCGGTGACAAGTGGCGAGAGAGATGTGTGAATGAAATGATCATCATGGAGGTAACCGCATCCATGGGGAGAAGAAATTTCATGCAGGGTAGCCTAACATGGTGGGTTGGGGCTCTTCGAGATGGTTTGGGGGCTAGTGGGGTGGTCCCTAGTAGATCAGGTCAGGGCTAGCTGGAGAGCGCCAGGTCCATAAGGCCGAGTAGAAATGATGAACCAGGTTAGACACTGCAGGTTCGGTCAGACCTATGTTGGACCCGAGTTCCTGGACTAGGCTGCGGTTGACAAAGATACTGCATGGATACGTCAACTCGAGCTACCACCGTAGAGTGGACCACCATGGTCGATACATCATCATGTGGACCCCCATCTAAATTTTCAAATTACCATTTCATTCAAACCATGTGTCTGTTTGATGAACATTGTACGACATTGGGACCCTTGAGTAAAAATTTTTCTTGTCTAGAAATACTAATTTTGTTTTTTTACAAGTTTTCATATGACCAAATGGAATGAGGAGTAATTTCTCTCAAAATTAGCATGCATTAAGAGCTACCTTATGGATGGTTGTGATATAGATATCGAGTGTCTCATGGAGACTCTATGACACCCGATGATGGTGTGTCTTATAGAGACTATGTGTCTCATAGAGAATATGTAACTCTAATAGTCTATATGTCTTACCAATAATATGTTTCTCATGGAGAATCTGTGTCTCATTAGAGAGATTATATCCATATATTCTTGAAATACACGCCATGGGAATATATCATTAAGGAAATAATAGTGTTATTACTTTGTTGTATATCCTCTATGGTATTTCCTATGTGGTACATCCTTTGTGATATTTCTTGTGTGGTATTTTCTTTGTGGTATTACTTTTGTGGTATTTCTGGTTGGGTTTTTACTTTGTGGTTTTCTTTTGGGGTTTCAGGTTTCCTTGATGATAATTTTTTTACTCACCCCAACAAGAGATTTTCCCACACATATTGTATCTTCTGCAAATGAGTGACCTTTTTACTGAGTCCTAGGCGGACTAGGATCGGATCGAAAATATTGATTTCAGGTAGGATAAGGTGTTCCTATGTCTCCAATAAGTAGTCACCATACCATTAACTACATTTTAGGCTTTGTTGATTATAGGATTTTCATTCAGTGGGCCGGTATTCAGGCCCATTTTACATTATTTTCATGTCCTACATTGTTTTTTGGTATATGGTTTATTCATGAATTTGTTAAATTAGTGTTTTTACATTTTAAATTTTGTGTATTAGGTATGCCTGCATGTATATAAATACTTTGTAAAATTCCTCCCATTTTTAGGATATGCCTTCTCGCTGAGATTCACCACCCCCTGGCCTATTAGAGTTGGGCTTCAGGTCATCAAGACACATACCCCACTAATAAGGGTCATGAAAAAGTAGTATCCATGGTAATTGGTTCTATTATAGAACAAAGTGTCTATGATATTGGTTTGGGGAAACCAGGTTAGGTGTTTCGAGATCAGATTTCCAGCTAGATAATCCAGTGTTGGGGTGGCTCCCGAGGTATTCATACACTAGGACACTGATTTTTGAATTACAAATCAATACATTAAAAAACATGTTGTTAGAAAAATAGTGGCACAAGCATCATATATGAATGGGTTTTGTTTTCATTGTCCTCCTTCAGTCAGCACTTCATCTATATACTATTGACAATGGTACAACTTGTTTTATAACAGGATGCCTCCATATGAATGGTCATAGAGGATTATATTGCATGATCATGGGGTTGATCTATCCATAAATGAGGCATAATAACAGGGGCCTATACTAGAGAAAGAGCCTCATAGTGGATTATGAGTGATACCAGCACCAGTCGAGAATCAGTTTCTACCATCATTCATGACTGGGGATTCATGAAGTCTGATTGTGTTAAAAAATATTAGATCCAATGAAATTCTATGTTTTAGGGTGATCTAGACCCCTGGGTAGCCAAGACATGGATGGAGGTCTTTACAAATGTTTTATGCCTTATGAAGATTCCTTTCGACTCGATCACAGTCTTTACCGCGAGTCATTTCTAGAGATCATTAGGTAAATGATGGATCATAGAAACCCAAACTCATGATGTGATGACTCATTCATAGTAATATTTAAAGCGTAAAATCATATAGGAGTTCTTTCCAGCTGTATTCTAATTAGTTTTCATATAGGAGCATTTGCATCTGTAGCAGCATAGTCTGACTATGGACGGTTACTTAACGAGGTTTACCGATCATTCATGTTACTCCATGGATAAGGAATGAGAGCAGTTTGTCAGGGCTCAGATCATAGAGAAGGGCCTATTCTAGGTTATCAGGGAGTCCATGATATATCTTATATTTCATACATATGATGGCATATTTGAGAGTGATCTGCTGGTGGAGAGATTTCTATGAGAGCATACACCGATAGTGGGAGCTACAAATAGACACTAGGTAATTTATTACTCAGCAGTAGGTAGTTGATGGTAGTTATATCAACCCATGTTGGCCAGTAACTTCAAGGGATTATCCTAGGGCATAGTATTTGTGTTTTAGGGCTCCCATGGTGTCTGGAATAAAGCGGGATAGACTATGATAGATGTGTGGTGGTCTGGGTCATCTAGAATGATATCGTGTAACCATATGGATGATTAAAATAGGATCAATGGACTAACCAGGAATAAGTAGGGAGTGAAGAAGGGTGGTCCATAGGGTAAAAAACATAGAAGAGGAGCAATCAGAGTAGCAGGAGGTGGAAGGATGTGTGACGTACTACTACCTCCACCTCCATGTGGTCCATAATAGACTTATGAATAAAGTGGATAGGGAAGGGGTCAGCTTTAGGTGATAGAGTCTTACATACTCAGGGTCCATGAATAGTTAGAGGTATGATCTGTGTCTTTTCCTCCTTATATGTAGTTTTGATAGAAACATGGGCTAGTTATTATTTTCTTACAATTAATATTGATCGATACTAGGATATTTTGGTTAAACTATTGACTCACCCTTACACATAGAGACTCCTATGGGAGAGGATTCAATGTTCACACGCTGGTACCGATATTTTTACCATACACTTATAGTTTATAGTTTTAGTTGGGATCTCATGGCAGTGGTTTCAAGGCCATAAAATGTTATTCTCAGTTTGGACTGTTCATCAATAGTCCATGCTTAGATTGACTATTTTAGGTGAAGATTGCAGTATTTCTACAATAATGGGACCATGTTTTCCTTTTTAGTGAAAAGGAAAACCAAGTTTAGTAGGAGGTTGTAGCAAATCATTCAACAGTTGGCTAGACCTATCCTCGAAATAGTGGATTATATACATTATCAGAATTTTAATGTGGAGGAGGAGTATCGAGACATATTTCATAAGGATGGTACATGATTATCTCCTCACAAAGATCTAAAAATCTAAGTTGATCTATACCCTAGGATGAAATTGATATCTACACCAACATATCGAATGGATCTCGTAGAGATTTTTGATTTGAATGTATAGTTGGAGGACATTTAGAGGGAGAACTATTTTTCACCTTGGTCATCCCCAATAGTTTTTTCTAGGAAGGTATATGGGAGCTTGATGTTAGATTTAGACTTCTGGTACATGAACTACGTGATTGTGAAGAATAAATATCAACTTACAGAGATAGATGGCCTCATCAATAAATTGAATAGGGCGTGGTGGTTTTCAATAATAGAACTCTAATCTGGTTGTGACCATCATCAAGTATAGGATGAGGATATACTAAAGAAAACATTCAAATATCGACATGGACACAATGAGTACTTGGTGATGTAATTTTTCATAATGAACACCCCAGTAGTCTTCATCAGTCACAAGGACATTATTTTCTAGCCTAATATAAACTTTTTTAGGGTTATCTTCAATGATGACATACTAGTGTACTCAGTTTCTGAGGAGGATTAGTCAAGACACTTGATCAATGTCATTTACACTCTCCAAGAGAACCATCTTTATGGGAAGCTCTCGAAGTTTCTATTCTGGATTCATGAGGATCATTTTTTGGGACACATCAATTTAGAGGATGTAGTTATAGTTGATCCAGCAAATATTGAGGTAGTTCTTTGTTGGGATCCACCTAAGAGTGTTACGTAGATGTGGAGTTCCCTTGGTTTGGCTGGGTACTATTGGAGCTTTTTACAATAATTTTCCAAGGTATAATCGTCCTTGACACCATTGAAAAAAATGGGATGCCTTCTATGTGGAAGGAGTGGTGACAAAAGAGAATTCAAATGTTTATATAGAGATTTATGAGTGATCCCATTATGAGACTATAAGAGGAGGGTGCCGAGTATGAAATGTTCTATGATGAACCGAGAATTGCACTTGGATGTGTCCTACTGCAATGGAAAGTGATGATTTCTTTTGGTTTACAATAGTTTAGACAACATTAGTAGAACTACGGGACCCATGATCATGAATTGGTATTGGAATTCTTATAATTGAAGATGTGGAGACACTAACTAATAGGCTAGTAGTTTATCATCTAATTTGACAACAAGATTCTCATGTATATGTCCTCTTAGAAAGATCTAGTCATGAGGCAGAGGTGATGGATAATTTTATACTAGGTCTATGACTTTGAGATTGTCCCTTCTCGGAAGGGTAACATGGTAGAAGATTCTTTCAATAGGATATTTAGTTCATTGTTTCTGAAAGAGGCATCAGATATGTTTGGACTCATTACATATATCCTTTATATATGGAAATGTACCAGCTTACATCTAGTCTATGGATGTCTCCCCAACACATTTGTAGTGAGTCAGGGAGGCACAACATGGTGATACCGACTATGAGACTCTGCATGTTTAGATGTCTATAGGGCATTCCCTTCCTGGATATTCTAATGGTGGGAAGGAAATCAATTTTTTCAGAGGATGAACAATAGTACCAGTGGAATTTTTGGAGTAGTTCTTGAGGGAGTATCATAGATCCACTGTGGCAGTACATCCAGGTGTGGCGACGATGTACCATGAGCTTCACCTTCATTTATCGTGTTCAGGAATTACGAAGGGAGTTGTGGATTTTGATTATTGATGCCTGAATTTTCAACAAGTGAAGGCTATGAACTGTGTTCCAATGGGTTTGACTCAACCACTATAGGTTTTAGAATTGATGTGGGATGGGATATCAATGGATATTGTGATGGTTTTACAATTTTTATCCACGTGAAAAGCTATCATCTAAGTGATTGTTGATCGAATCACCATGTCAGACCACTTCTTAGATATTCGGGAGAAGAGTTCAGTATAGAGATTAGGATGCCTATATAGGAAATATATTGTTATAATCCATGGAGTTCCTTCAATGATAGTCTTACATAGTTATTATCTATTTATATGCCATTTGTAGAAGGGATTGCAGGTGGCGTTTGGGACTCACTTATTCTTGATCACATCATTTCACTTATATAAGGATGGAAAGACTAAGTGTACCATTAAAGTACTTGATGAAATTCTACATGCTTGAATTCTTTCTTGTGTCCAGATCTAGGAGAATCACCCACCACTGGTGATGTTTTCAAAAAAAAAATCTACCATTCCACCATTGTTACAACTCCATTTGAGGCCTTGTAACAGTTACCCTGTATGTTTGCACTTTGATGGATAGAATGAGGAGAGTATGCACTCATGGTCCAAGAGTTGGTGTAGGTGACTAAAGAGATGGTGTAGATCATCCAAGAGAGGATGAAGACTACAAAGTGCCTATAGATGTCTTATAAAGATAGAATAATGATGCCTTTGGAGTTCGATGAAGAAGATGTCATGTTCCTTAAGGTCTTACCTTAACCTAGATTTGAGATATTTGGAAATCTCATCCATCACTCACTAAGGATCGTCAACCCATTCTAGATTTTATGTAGAGTAGATGAGCTTGAATTCAACTTGACTCTACCCCAATAGTTAGAGTGGGATCACGATGTCTTCCATATTTCAAAGCCGAGGAGCTACGTGAATGACCCATCACACACCATCGACTGGGGTGAGCAATACATAAATGATGGGGAGATTTTTAAGAAACACTCGGTGGAGATAGAATATTTATCACAGGGGATCGTTCATGGGTGGTCGATTAATTTGGTGTTCATTTGGTGGAATCATGAGAATCTCTTGGACATAAATTGGGAGTTGGAGGCTCTGATTCATTCTGAGTACCCTCTTTTGTTTGAGAGTCCATTTTATTTTGTATTTCAGGGATGTAAAGCCCCTGGTAGGGAGAATGTAAAATCTCATATTATCCTTGTATTATTTTGGAATATTTTATGGATTGACTTTGAGACTAGGAGATGATATAAATTGTGATTCAGAGGCCCGGGGTGCTCAGAATTGTTTTTTGATAAATATTAAAATATTATATACCATGCACATACAGTTTTCCTAAAAAAGTGTATTATCTCTAATATGGGTTCCACGATCAAATATCTGAGGGTGCAGTTGAGTTTAGCATAGATATATTGCCTTAGTAATGGCCTAACGTCGACTATCTAAGGTCGACTCTAAAAAGTAATTTTTGGACGTTTTAAAGAATAAAATAAATTATGTTTCATTTTATTTAACCTTAAATTATGATGTAGGGATGTTTTATTTTTAATAATACCTTTTCAAATAATTCAAGTTTGTCTCGATATACCTATAATTCCTCTAATGTGTGGAGAAATAACACACTCCAATGAACGATGAGAGATCAGTGATCAGGCTATGGATGTTCATGCCAACAATGTTGGTGGATCTCGTCAATGAAAAAAAAACAACCACTCCTATTCAATGACCTATCCAACTAATGGTATGGCTTGTGTTATCTTCATGATTCACTATTCTTGAATTCAACAAAAATGAGAACAATCTCATGAACAGGTTCATCCATGGATCGATTATTCATTTGGGATGGAATTGATTATGGGGTTTTAATGGGACATAAATATTTGTGATTATTAGTTATTCATTATTAGTTATAATGGGAACATATTTATTCAAAAAAAAGGTCAAGGTTCATTCCCTAGGGTGTTATTTTTTTTCTCTCCCTCATTCATAGATTTATTTTTTATTGGACACTCATGGTCGCGGAACAAATTTTCAGGAGTCTCCAAACACAATCTAACCACAAGAATGGTCGAAATACAATGCGGTGTCTGGTTCAATGTAGCTCAATACCCAAGGATCATGGAAGTGGCATAATTTAAAAAATATGACCATTGGATGTTGTTTTGTGGCATGAGGTGGAATGACGCATGTGGGTGTTGTGCACAACGGTGATAGAGCCATGTGAAAATGGCAGCTTGGCCACATCGGAGCCAACAACAGGTGGCCGTGGGATTTGTTAGCCAGCCACGTGCGATGGTCACAGTGCGTGGCAGTCACTGCATAAGGGATCACATCTTCAGGGTGTGGATATGTTTCATTGGATAGCCTTGATAGGTGAGACAAGACTTGGTTAGATAGTCTGAGTTTTGGTGGGTAGGGCACAGCTGGTCAGATCGACCTAGGAAACGGTGTCAAACCTGGTGGGTCAGATCAGACCTCGGGGTTGGTCAGACCCAAGAGCCGAACCGGGCCACGATTGACCATGGTCTCCAATTTAATTCCATGTTCATCCAAGAAGCTACATGTCCATGATTTCTCATGTTGTCACATCACAGTCAACCACCTGCTCATTCTACAAACAAGTGGACCCCTTCTGAATTTTGAAACACATATAACCTTCAAACTGTGTGTCTGTTTGATGGTCCGTCTTCTATGATTGGACCCTTCAAACGAGACATTCCATTTGAGATATACTAAATATATTTTTATGTATTTTTTCATAAGATCTAAGGGCTTGGGGAGTTGATTCTCCCATAATGAGTGTGATTTGAGTGGAATCTTATTGATGGCTATGAAATAAAGGCTTCTTGTCTCATGGATACTATGTGACTCCCAAATACTGTGTATATTATAGATATTGTGTGTCTCATGTGGACTATTCTTCTTATTATAGAGAGTATATCTGGATATTAATGATATAAGGCCAATGGGAATATATCCAAAATGATATAACTGTAATATTCAATCATGATATTTCCTTTATAGTATATCATATGTGGCATTTCCTTTATTGTATTTTATTTTTGGCATTTTCATTCTGAAATTTCTTGTGTGATATTTCCTTTGTGGTATTCCTTTATGTTTTTGGGGTGCCTTACTAAGTATTGTTTTAATCACCCTTATATCTTCATTTCTCGCATGTGTCGTGTATTTTATAGACAATAGAAATTTTGTTAGAGTATAGGGCAGACCATGACTAAATTTAGTATTGTGAGTTTAGGAAGTTTTTGGTATTTTTATTGATTAATATAGCAATTATAGTTCTTTATTCCATAGTTTGGACATTGTGGTTTATAGAATTTTCTGTTGGTGGGATTTTATTATAGACCAGTTTACATTACCCCAATTTAAATTCCTGTCATACTCTATTGTTTGGGATATATTGTATGCATGCATCTGTTTACATAGTGTCTATACATTTTTTATTTTGTGGATTTGGGATGTGTGTGTGTGTTGAGGTACTTAGAAAAATGCCTCCCATTTGAGTGATATGAGTTCATGGTGCTTGTCACTAGCCCTTAGTCTATTTGAGGCAGGATTGGGATAGTGACAGCATGATCCTATATGTGACAGGTCGTGATATATGATATCTCATTCAACCAATGATTTTATATTAGGTTTTCTGGATTCTTCATATAAAATAAAAGCCATCATTTATGTGGGAAATTGAATTATTAATGATTATTAGGGTATTTAAATGATTAATAAAATCATTATCCAACCAGTATAACTCACTTAGAAGAACCCAACATTTGTGGTGTCCAACTCCATGAAATTAAAATGCTATTGGAAATTAGTATTTACTATTTCAAAATTATCCCTACATAAAAACAGATTTTCCCGTATATTTTCTCACAAATAATATATAATAGGGGTTATTTTTATATTAAATTTTTAATAGTTATTTATTTTTAAATAGTAATTTTATATTTATCTCTTTTTTTCTTAATGTTTCTACCCATGTAACAATTTAAATTTCATGGTATTAGAGAACAAACCATGGTTGTTATTCCATGGTAAGTAGATAGTAATTCATTGTGTTTCATTTTACATTAATGTCTTCTTTTTATTATATTGTGTGAATTAAATAGTGTTTAGACTGTTAGTAATGAGTGGTTTCAATATTTTCCAATATATTATTTTCTTCATCAACAATGAAACAATTTTCTTCCCTTTAATATTTATCACATATAAAAGGTAATATTTTTATATAGTATTGATTTTATAATTAATGTTAATATAGTAAAATTATAGTTTGTGTTTTCCTCTATATAGTGGTATCAATGTAGGGTAATCACCATTCAAAAATGATGGTGTAGAATGACATATATTAGTAATTACATTGAATAGAATAAAGATAATTAATATTTATAAGAACAATCACTAAAATTACTATGACCTCCTTTGGGAAGGTAAATTTTTATTTTACCAACTTCATTCTATTTTTCATTTCTATGTTAAATTTACTAATTTGTATGTGTATATCCCATGAAAAATGTAATACCCTTTTAATGGGATTTTTTTATTTTGTAATGTATTTTAACTAAATAAATAGTTACAATAGTACAATACTATTGTGGTTCACCACATAATGAGGCATTCTGTAGTTGGTATGAAAAATTTCAAGGGTAGATAGATAATAATTTTTTATGTGGACTTGGGAAAAATCACCTCCCAAAAATTGAGAACCATTTTTGGGTAGAATTATAGTTAACCACATTTATTTTCATAGAAAATATTAAAATATATATATTTAAAAAATTAAAAAACCATATATGCCTAAATTTTAAAAAAGACTATTGGCATAATATTCACGGAACTATTGAGCCTCTTTTTTATAAATTCTTAATTTTATAAATTATGGATTATCATAATGATAACTATTATTCTCTGCGTACTATCCAAAAATTAAATTAGTAATTATATTATTCTTTTTCACGAAAAAAAGTTGAACAAAATTTTGAAATTCCATGAAAAGTTAGTAAACTAAAATAAATGACATCCACTTCCTCGAAATAATTTATATATAGTCTTATAAAAAAATAAAACCTTATACTACAAAATATTTATACTAAGGAAGCTTTATTAAATAATTATACACTTATTCTTCCATTTTGGCTCAATGAAAAATATTATAAAGGACATAACAATTTATTGTCATTTTGTGGATCATGATTATTTGGATAATTAATAGTCTAACATTAAAGGAATTGAACTATCTAGTCATCGACAAAACTTTTAAGAGGACAAATAAATACATTTGTTAAAACCAACAAATAAAAATATAACTTATTTTGAGCTGTACTTGTTAGAATAATGGATGAAGGGTCCAGTTACCACAATAAGAGAAAAATAATTTGTTCCTGTGCTTATAGAGAAAGAGCTTGTAGTTGAAATTTTTAAGGGAGGTATTTCTTATTAATAAATTTTATTCAACTCTTATTGATAAAAATTGAAGTACTCTATCCCTTATATTAATTTTTCCTAAATAATCCTAAAGGATTAGAAATTGGATTAATTTGAATATGAGGTCGAAAAAGTAATGTAAATATTTGAATTGTGAATGGAGGAACTAGTTGAGTTTCATAATGGTGAATTTTAGGATAATGGTATATCACTAGAAATTACAACTGAAACAACAACTAACATAGAAATTATAGATATGTATTATAATTTAGTGGATCCTTAAATAGTAGTCGATTAATTATTTCATATATACTATCATACATAATCTATTCAATTTCTATTAGTTTTGGATCCACAAAGCATTATCCTTGGGGTTTTCAACAATATTTTCAAGGTAATAATGACTAGTGGAACATGATTTTCGTTTATTATGTGAATGAAACATAATAAACCATAATATTTGGGTTAATACATAGCCATTTTAGTTTTGGAATGTCCCAAAAAAACACCACTTAATGTATTTATCCCAATAGTATATTTATATATTTCATAGTTTTCATAATTAAACATTTTATTATAATGTTTTTGTTTTTATTATAATATTAATGAATAAAAAATTTAGATATTAACTTATTTCTTCCCCTTTAAAATAATCATTGGTTGTATATATCCTTATCATTAGTTAAACATCCCTATAATTTTAAATTAAGAACAAAGTAAAACGAATGGTAGTTTAAATTATGATTTTTGTAACAATGTGAATATGTTTTATTAGTTATTTTTTTCATTTTTTTACTACACAAAGGATGAACTAAACTGATTTTTGAAAATCATGTTTAACATTTTTTTATAAAAACATTAAAATTTTAATATTAATGTAATATAATTATAAACTAAATAAATTTTATTACATTATTTACAATATTAATATGAAACCCATGTAAAAAAGTGTTGTGCAATGTTTCTATTTCCAGTTATAAGAGGATAATAATCCTTTTTCACAAATTTTACCCATTTATATTTTTATTAATATAAATAAGTCATGATAGGAGATATGTAAAATAATTTTATTAGTTATTACAATTTTTTTAGAGTTCATCAACTTATGTGTAGAATGATTATGGTATTTTTTTAAAATATATATTTTTTAGAATAAACATAAATTTTGGAATACCCTTACATATAGTGATTTTTATCCTTGACAATCATTAAATGACCTTCCCAGGAAGACATTATACATAAAATAATAAACAAACAACCATAACTAAATGATAATCCATGGTCATATTTGAACATAGGTGTAGGAGAGGGAGAAGAGAAATGATGATCATCATTTTAAACAATCTTTATTTGGGTGAGGACTTGTTGAATCCATATCATGAATAACATTTTGTGAGAAGTTATACAAATAAACAACATTTGGGTAGTTAAAATTGAATATATATTTGATTTTATTAATTAGGCTATCATAAATTTTTTTAAAATTAAAATTGTTCAAGCCCACCTAATAAATAGTGAGTTGTGGGGAATTTTATAAACGAAAAATGTATAGAAACAATGATGTTAAAGAGGTATATATAAAATGAAGATGAATAAGAATAATAGTTACACCTAAAATGATTATTCTATTAACTAACTATAATAGATTCATGTTTATAAACTCTTTTGATTATAATTATTATTTCCTTTTTGTGAATTTTTTTTAAAAAAATTACTAAATGTTTTTCCTTACTTTGGATATATTCTACACATTATGGTAAATCATAATTTAAAATGTTACATGATGGTAGTATTTTTTCACTTGTTTTTGTTTTGGTAACCTTTTTTTAATAAAGGTTTCATTATTTTAATTCTCTATCTCCATAAAGGAAATACCTTAAACACATAAAGGTAACTATTTTGATTCAAAGGATATGCTAGTGTATGCATGAGTTATGTAAGTGTAGACTCCTCACAATATACTGGTAAATTTTAATTTTTTTTGTTTTTAAGTAAGGGTGTCCTCCCAATACATAATAAAATGCATATATTTATAAGATACATAAGTGTAAAACCACTTTACCCATACACATATACCTTTTATGTTTATGTGTATGTTTTTCCACATTTTCTATTACCTTTATCATTGTTCAAACATATAACACATTTTTATTATTTTACAAGAAGAAATTCATGGAAATAAATTATTTGATGTGTTTAAAGAACATAAATCAAATTATTGAATATTATAAACACTCTTAATTCAAGATTTGGGTAAAATAAAATCTAAATGGTTAGTTAATTTATTATATATTAGATATTGGAGCCAATAACTAGAATTGTTCTTCATGAATATCGAAATCTTCATACCTTTCTTTTTAGATATCATATTGATCCATAGTAGTCCATAATTCCTAAAACCTAGATATGTGAACTCATTTTAAATTGAACTGGGTTTTTCTTATTATTTCTGGGTGAAAAACACACAAAATCATCACTATTCATTGGTTGCAATTTTCATAAGATAAATTCCAGGTGACATCAATATTATTCAATTGGTAATATAAATTATTCTATGATTTTAGGAAAATATTTGATGCATTGTTATTTTTTTGAATTATCAAAGAATAATAATATTTATTTACAAAATTATTATCTTAGAAAATTTTTGAGAGATTGAATTTTTAAGAAAATGGTTTTGTAATTTTTTAGTGTGTATGAAATTTTTAACACATGTTATATCATAAATCTATAATTTTTAAAATTATCTTAACAGAGAGAATGTTATATTCACATGTGGTGTTTTAAATTACTTTTAAAAATTTCACATCAATGAAATATTTTAAAGGTATTTTTAATTTAATTTCCATTATTTCTTTATTTTGGGGGTTTCCTAGGCATTTTTTAAAGAATGAGTGAGTTTTCATGAATTGGGCCAAACAGTAAGCCCTATTACATATTAAAAAATAAATTTTGTTTTCCTTTAAAACTCCTTCATTTTTAAAAAAAATTCATCATTTCCAATTCTTATTTGGCCTCCACTGACCTATTAACACCACCATATTAATTTGAACCATTTAGTAATTCATAATCATGGTGGATATGGGTTTTTATTTACGGTATTGGGCCTATCCAGAAACCCATTTCTAGTTTTAATAATAAATTCTATTTATTTAATAAAATATTTGTTTTTTATTTGTTTTTTAAGATTTCACCTCTAACTCAAATCTAACATCTATAGGAGAACCCCAATTACCTTTCCCCCCTCTTTGGAGCTTGGTTGCATCGCGAATTTGGGAATACCTTCATAGGTGTTCTCAAATCATTCATATTTGAAGAGGTATCATCATTCCATCATAAATCCTTCATTTCTCACTCTTTTCTTCCATTCTAGTTCCTACATGACCTCCTCATTCTTGTTCTATACTCACCTGAATTTTTAGTTGTTTTGAAATTCAGTTACAGGTGTATTTTGGGAGATTTGATCAAGATCCCTCAAGTAAGTTGGTTTACATCATTTTTACTCGAATTTTTATAGGGTTTATTCCCTAATTCTTGATGTTACTAATGCCCATAAAGTGGGGGTTTTTGAAATCATGGTCTGATATTGTGTTTAATGGCATTAAATTCTACTTTTACGTCAATTTTACCATCCTTTAGGTGTGGCGGTGGTGCATTTGAGTTTTCGCACAAAGGATTCAAGGGTTTTCATTAATATGGTAGGTGATTCTACCTTTATGAAAACATTTTTTTTTAGAATTATTTATTTATCATATTTATATGTTTTTACAATTTCATTATTTCTGCAAAAATTATTTTTAGTGGTTCTTATTCTGCAAATGAATTTTAAATTCCAATTTTATGAGAAATTGGTGGGGTTTCAAAGAAATATTTTATTAGGTTATTTGGGGTTTCCCAATAAATTATTAATTGATTTTATTGAAATGAAATGGGGCTTAAAATATTTTTTTAATGTTAATCCCATTTTCTCTGCAAAAATGGGTTTTAATGGTGTTTGGGGAATATGTGGACTTCAAGTGCCATGTTTGTATGAAAATTGAGGTTTTACAATGTTATCGTTTCTTAGTTCACATGGGGATACCCTAAAATTGATTTGTTGGTTTCAGTAGAATTTATTGTGAATAGTTTTATGTTTTAGTAACTTAAAAGTGTGCACATAGTGCACAAAGTGGGGTTTTTAAAGTGTTTGAGTGCAAAACAATGGAAGGTTTTGAGAAATAGTTTCATTAAAAATCAATGTTTTTTGTTGGGTGTTTTAAATGGTCTAAAATGTGTATAGCTAATATAATGATTGTATGTGACCAAGAGTGGTTTATTATATGAAAATTGATTTATGTATCATTCTGAAATTGTTTGAGCACAAAGGGGGAAGCCTGGGTACCTGGGTGGGGCAGATATGTACTATTACAGCTAGTTGACCATATTGGTTTTGTCCCTATTTCATTTAGTAATAGGATAAAGAAAACTCTAAATAAACTATATGGATGATAATTTACGACCAATAGGTTATGGGTATGTTCCCTACTAGTGGATTGTGAATGAGAATGGATTTTACAATGGTTACTTACACCGAGGTACGAGGTACATGGGTCCCAAGACTATCAAGTCTCTAGCGGCATTCCCGATTTTGTTGCTCATTGGATTTGTCGAATTTTCACTTGTATTAGGGTGTGTATGGAAATTTATTATAGTATTTAATGTAAATATTTAAATGTGTTTACATTATGAATGTTTTAGATTGAAAATCATTTTCAATTGAAAGATGCATTTCTTGGAATTTGTCACTGTTTTTCTTTACATATTAAAACTGCTTGCTTTTTCACCGTGTATTGCATGAATAGTTGAATAATTGGGTGTTATCCTATTGGGATTAGTCTCAAACCCTAAATAAACACCCTAGGTGTTAGTAGACATTATTATTCTAGACTCAGTTTAAGGGTATGCTTTGGGTGATGGCGGTTTAGGGTGTTATTCACATCCATGGAGAGGAGTTGTGGATATGACTTGTGGGTGATGACCCTTTTCCATATGGAGTCATTGATGATGTATTTCTGATTTTTTTTATTTTTATATGGACCTATTTTTATATATTTAAAGAAATGTATTCAATTATTGTTTTTTCTTAACACTTTTTTGGCTGATAATTTCAGATTTATATTATGGATTGTTTTTAAGGTTTGATGCCTTCATAAATGGGTTAATCATTCCCAAACCAAATTTTTTGTTACTCAGGAACATGTGTCGGCCCAATGGGATAGGGAACGACCTTTGGGTCTTTCCACATACTGGTTTTGGTGTCGGTATTGGTGGTGACCAGATTCAGTTCGGGACAATGTAGTATCAAATGTGGTTAACATTTTTGGGTTATTTCACTATTTTGGGATGATTCAGGATAGAAAAAATATAGGATTTTTTGGGCTCAGCGTTTTGTTCAAGAGTAGGGTGTCTGGCCTGCACCTCTCATGGAATACCTTGAGTCATAAGGTAATGTCAAAATTGTCTGATTGACTTCACTTCCAGGTGAGAGGTGTGGGCTGCAGACCACATATGGAAATTGGGTGTTGGTGGACTAGTTGTTTCATTTTTTACTTTAATGTGTTTATAATGATTATAATTGAAGTATTTGATTAAAAAATTTTAAATTGTGTTATTGACTATCATTTTTGTGACTTTTTCATTTTTTAGCAACATGCCTCCCTAGAAAGTTACCGTGTGCCCAAGGGAGGAAGCCAGAGAGATTTCTGCCAAACTAATTGATCCGAGGCTATACAAGGACATGGTCTATGTTGTAAATGCTCTAAGATAGGTACGTGCTCTAGTTACAACTTCTGTTGGAGAGGATGAGTTTGTTCCTTGAAAGAACAAGGCCTTGGAGTTCATAAAAAATAATCCTCCCACCTTCTGACGTAGCATAGAAACCCAAGAAGTAAAATAATGGATCTAAATGTTCGAGAACATATTCAAGTATTTTGATACACCCAAGGAGATAAGGATAAAATGTGAATCCTTTCTATTGGAGGGCCCCAGCCATAGGTGGGGAGAATCTATTCTTCAGATTGGGAAGAATGAGAAAATGCACTGGGGAGACTTCAATGTTTTCTTCAATGAATAGTACTTCCCTGAGGTGTTGGCTTATTCTAGGTCTAGAGAGTTCATAGAGATTATTAATGAGAATCTACATATTATGGAGTACACCAACCATTTCACTGAGTGTGTTCATATTGCTCCAAAAATCATCTCAAATGAGAAGGCAAAGGCCCAATGTATTGTGAAAGGCTTGCGACCAGAGATATATGCCCAGGTGGTTTTTTAATCTTAGGGACCTATGCTGAGGTCATTGATCAAAAATTCATAGTGGATATTGATAGAAATGGCATGGATGGTTTCTGTAGTTCAGTATCAGTAGTGGGAATTGGCATCTCCCAAGAGAAGGAATGGAAGTGGTAGGATCATGTGAAGAAAGGAGGTGGCAGTTCAGGCCACTTTTCTAGGTAGTTTTCATCTGCAGATGATGCATGATCAGTTGTGTGCCACCAATGTGGGAAGCTGGGACAGATTTGACTGAATTTCCCACTTCCACTAAAGCCTTGTTACCAATGTGGAGTCATGTGGCATTGATAGTGCTTTTGTAGTGTGGCACGTCCACTTCTGAGTGGGGAAGGGTTAGTGGAATCAAGAAGAGGTCCATCACAATCCGAGCCATCAAGGACTGGGGGATCTCGATTTGGAGGCCATGATGGCAGGGCTAGGTCATCATCTGGGATGAACTAGTTCATGGCATAACCACATACTTGCAGTCTTCATCTAGCAGAGACCAAACATCCCCATGTGGTGTATTAGGCACCAGTAAGATCAGAGGTGGGAACATTGACAGTTTGAGTAACCTTTTTGATCGCATCTACTATAGATGGTACCTTTTTTATACTTTTTCTTAGGTTCCATTCATTTCTACCAGTTGTGTGGACACGCTGAATTTACTAACCAAGTTGTATTTTTTTCAATGGAGTTGGTGACGCCACAGGGAAAGAAGAGGTGCAAGGTCTTAGGTGCCCCATGTGTGCGCTTTACGTGATAGGGGATGAGAAGGAGTGGGACCTCTGGGTCCTAGAAATGGAATTTTTTGACATAATACATGGCATGGATTGGCTAGTACACTTCCAGGAAGACATTGATTGCTACTGGTGGTGATTGGGTTTCACGACACCTGATGGGAGTCTTCTGGTTTTTCATGAGGAATGGGATCCTCGATCGAGTCATGTAGGACCTCCACTCCAAGATTTGGGAAGTATTATCTTCTGGTTATCATTTCTCACACAAGAGGATGATGGTATTTCCACTGAAGGTACACTAACTCATGTTGTGAATGAGTTTCCTGAGGAATTATTGGATGATTTTTCATGTTTTCCCTAGGAGTGAGATGTGGAGTTTTCGATTGACCTGGCACTGGGAACACAATCGATATCTCATCCATCATATCACAAGGCCCATACCAAGATGAGGGAATTAAATATATTGTTTGAAAACGTATAATCCAAAGGATTCATTTCCCCGAGTGTCTTTCTTTGGGATGATATTATGTTGTTCGCGAAAAACTCTAACAGCTCCCTTCGGTTGTGCATTGACTAACGGAAGCTGAATAAGGTAATAATTAAGAAAAAATACCCTTTTCCTAGAGTAGATGATTTATTTTATTAGTTGAAGGGGGAAATGAGGTTTTCAAAAATAGACTTGTTTTCGGGAAACCATCAACTCAGGTTGAATGAAGCTGATATCCCAAAGATAGCTTTCCGAAGCAGGTATGGCAACTTTGAGTGTTGGGTTAGGCCATTCAGATTGACCAATGCTCCAACAGTTTTATGCCACTCATGAATAGGGTGTTCCATCAGTACCTCGATTCTTTCAATTTGGTGTTTTTTATGACATTCTAGTGTACTAGGGCTCTAAGGAGGAATGTGAAAATCACTTGAGGATCATCATGAGCACTTTTTAGGATCACCTCTCTTATGAAAAGTTTTCAAAGTTCACTTCTTGGATTTAAGAAATGTGATATTTCTAGGGCATGCTATCTCTTATCAGGGGGTTTCAGTGGACCCTGAGAAGATCATTGCACTCATGTCATTAGAGAAACTGAATAATATGTTTGAGATCTAGAGCTTCATTGGCATGTTGATTTTTACAGGAGGTTTATTTGGTATTTTTCTAGGCTTGCTTCACCAATGACCACACTAACTCAGAAAGAGGTGATGTTTGTGTAGGGCCTAGGATTCTAGTTATCGTTCAAGGAGTATAAGAGGTATTGGGCTACTTCCCCAATTCTATTTTTTCTAGAGGTTAAAAACTGGTATGTGGTCTATTCTGATGCTTCAGTTATGGGTCTTGGGTGCATGCTTATATTGGATGATCACATGGTGGTGAATGGATCTTGCCAACTCTGACCACACAAAAAGAACTAACAGACCTATGAAATCGAGTTGGCAGTAGTGATTCATTCTTTGAAGATATGGAGTCACTACCTCTTTAAAGAGAAGTATTTGTTCAACTCTGATCTCAAAAACATGGCCTATATCTTCTCACAGAAGGACCTCAACTTGAGGTAGTGTCACATGATCGAGTACTTACAGGGGTTCGACATTGATATTGTCTATTCCCCTAGCATGGGTAATGTGGTTTCCAATGCCTTGAGAAGAAGGAGTCCAGTGTAGGCATTGAAGAAGTCTAGTGATGAGTGGGCATTGTTGGGGATCTATGCTCAGATGAATGTGGAGACAAACAAGTATAGTGGAGGTGCATTCTTGGCGAGCGTCCAACTAATTCCTTCTATGTTGGAGTTGATTCTGTGGGAACGACCTAGTGATGAGATATTTCAGTAGTTGAGTTAGTTTCCCCATGGTGGGGAGACGTCCTATGATAGTTCATTGTCCCTAGAAGGTATTTTATGAGTCAAGGGCAGCTCAGTAGTGCGATAATCTCTGTGGAAGGTGGTGATGCATTATAGGCACTAGTCCTAGTGGGATTTCTATCAGGGTGCCACCAAAATGTATTATGATGTGGAAAAAATGTTTTAGAGGCCAGGTATGTGACGAGACATATAAGACATTGTGTCAAGATGTTACACATGCTTGCATGTGAAGGAAGAGCAACAAAGTCCCTCTAGTTTTCTCAAGTCATTACCCATTCTTAATTGTATGTTGTACTAGGTCTCCAGGGAATTCATTGTTGTATTACCTCGTACACCTCAGGGTAAGAATTTCATTTTGGTGGTGATTGATCAACAGACCAAATCAGCCCACATCATTCTAATCAATGATATAATTAACGTGATGAAGTTGGTTCGTCTGTATCTTTAGGAGGTGGTGAGACTCTATGGTGTGCCATCAACAGTTGTCTCATATAGAGACCCATATTTCACTTCTTGGTTCTGGGAAGGCCTTCTAATGGATTTGGTGTCCTAGATTACGATGAGAACGATATACCATCCTCAAAAAGATGGTTAGATAGAGTGGGAGAATTAGATTTTGGAGGACATGCTATGTGCATGTGTTCATGACTTTGGAGGTTCCTAGGATATCAATTTTGGATTGGTTCAGTTTGCTTATAATAATAGGTAAAAATCATCAATTCAAATGGCTACTTTTGAAGCACTCTATGGTCGACCTTGTCGGTCCCCCATGTGTTGGGAAAAGGTAGGTGAGAGTTCACTATTGAGGCCGAGCATTGTGTAGGAGATGTCTGAGATGGTCAAGTTGATCAGGCAGTTCTTATTGATAGCTCAGAGTCATCATAATTCATATGATGACCAGAGGCGTTGATACTTAGAGTTTTCTGTTGGTGACAGGGTACTCTTGATAGTGTCCCACATCAGATCCATCGTCGATTGGGAAAGAAAGGGAAGCTAATGCTATGATATGTTGTCCTTTTAGATATTGGAGAGCATATTGGAAAGGTGGAATACATTTTGGATTTACCTTATTAATTGAAATTCAGCCATGATTTATTCCTCGTCTCCCAGTTGAAGAAATACAACCCAAATATGTCCCATGTGCTAAGTTGGGAAGAATTGGAGATAGTGCATGACTTGTCAGTCATTATGCAGTCAATGGAAATTGTGGACTCCAAATAGAATGTGTTTTGAGGGAAGTCTATTCTATTGGTCCGAGTTCATCGACATCCTGGTATTGATAGACATGAGTCCTGGGAGTGGAAGTCATGGGCTGAAGAAGAGTACCTATTATTGTTTTTTGATCATGTTCAAGGATGACTTTCCAGGGATAAAAGTCTTTCATAGTGGGGAGAGTTGTCATATCAATGACATATATTAAATAAATTTTTAATATAATTTCCATTATTTCTTTGTTTTGGGGGTTTCCCATGCATTTTTGGAGGAAAGAGTGAGTTTTCCTAAATTTGGCCAAACCATGATCCTAATTCAAAATTTAAAAGTAAATATTGTTTCCTTTATAAATCCTACATTTTTCAATATTTTTTATCCATTACAATTCTTAAATGGGCTCCCCTGACCTTTTAACACCACCATATTAATTTGTACCATTTAGAAATCCATAATCATGGTGGATTTGGGTTTTTACGTAAGGGATTGGGCCTACCCAGAACCTCATTTCTAGTTTTAATAATATTTTTCTGTATTCAATAACATAATAATATTTTATTCTATTTTGGTCATTCCACCTCCCACTCTAATCTAACATCATTAGGCTCTCCCTAAGTACCTTTACCCCCAATTTGGAGCTCGGTTTCATCTTGAATTTGGGTAGACCATCATAGGGGTTCTAAAATCGTTCATATTTGAAGAGGAAACTTCTTTCCTTCATAATTCCTTCATTTATCACTCATTATCCCCCATTATAGTTCTCACATTACATCCTCATACTTATTAAAACCTAACTTAAATTTTTCACTGTTTTAATATTCAGCTACTAGTGTATTTTGGGATATTTCATCAAGATCCTTCATGTTAGTGGGTTTCCATCCTTTTTTCTCCCATTTGCTTATGGTTTCTTCCCTTATCCTTGATATTTCTAATGTACAACAAGTGAGGATTTGATATTAGTGTTTGATCTTGTGTTTCATGGTTTGAAATTCTGGTTTTAGGTCTATTTTACCTTCCTTGAGGTGCGGTAGTGGTGCATTTTAGTTTTCACACAAAGGATTCATGTGTTTTCATTATATTGGTAGGTGAGTCCTTGTTTATGCAATATTTTTGTCTTAAAATTATTTATTTATCATATTTTTGGTTTTTCTCATTTTATTATTTCTGAAATAATTAGTTTTAGTGGTTTTCTACTGAAAATGAATTTTAAATTCCAATTTTATGTGAAATTGGGAAGGGGGTTTCATGGAAATGTTTTATTAGTTTATTTGGGGATGAAATACAACTAATTAAATGATTTAATGGAACTAAAATTGGTCTTACAATCATGTTTATAATTTTAATACCCTTTTGGTTTTTGTTGTGAAAATGGGTTTTAATGGTGTTTGTGGAACTTATGAACCTTAACTGTTATGTTTGTGTGAAAATAGAGGTTTTAAAAAGATATAATTTAGTGGTTCACATGGGGCTTCAATAAAAATTATTTTTTTGTTAAATTAAATTTATTGGGCTGAGTTTTATGTTTTGGTAGCTTTCAAGTGTTCACACAGTGCACAAAGTGGGATTTTCAAGGAGTTTTGGGTGCAAAACAATGCATGGTTTTGAGAAATTGTTTCATTAAAAATCAAAGTGTTTTATTGGGTGTTTTAAATGTTATAAATTGTGTATAGCTACATTAATTGATGTATGTGGCCAGTAGTGGTGTATTACAAGAAAATGGATTTATGTAGCATGTTGAAATGTTTTGAGCAGAAAGGGGGAAGCCGGGGTACCTAGTGGAGGCAGATATCTACTAGTACGTCTAGTGGACCAGATGGGTTTTTCCATGTTTCACATAGCATTTGGATAAAGAAAACTCTAACTAAACTATATGGATGATTATTTGGGACCACTAGGTTATGGATATGTTCCCTACTAGTGTATCATGCATGAGAAAATATTTCACTATGTATACTTTACACGAAGGTACGAGGTACATGGGGCCTCAGACTATCTACTGCCTTTAGGTGTTCCCAATTTTGTGTCTCATTGGATTTGTGGCATTTTCCCCTATATTATGGTGTGTTAGAAATTATATAATAGTAGCTAAAATGACTATTTAAATGTGTTAAAATTACGAAATTTTTAGCTTGAAAACCATTTTCAATGGAAAGTTTCATTTCTTGGAATTTGTCACCACTTTTCTTCGCATATTAATATTTCTTGCTTTTTCACCTTGTATTGCACACACTTTGAAATCATTGGGTGGAATACTATTGAAATTAGGCTCACACCCTACATACAGTCCTCGAGTTTATGTAGACTATATTATTCTTGAATCAGGTAGAGGGAAGGCATTGGGTGATGGCGGTTCAGGGTGTTAGTTACCATCCTTGGGGCGGAGTTGTAGAGACGACATGTGGGTGATAACCTCTTGTCATGTGGAGACTTTTTTGATGTCTTTATAATTTTTGTATTTTTATTTCTACCTTTTCTATTATATTCAATGATATTTATTCAATTAGGGTTTTTTCTTAATACTTTTTTGGCTTAAAATTTCATATATATATTATGATTTTTTTAAAGGTTTTGTGCTTTCATACATGGGATAATCATTACCAAACCAAATTGTTTGATACCAGGGAAATTTTTACAACTTGTGGGGGGTATGGAATTCACTTAGGGCCTTACCACAGGTTAGGTTTGGTTCCGGTATTGGCAGAGACTAGATTCAGTTCTTGACAAAAACAAATTGGAATTTTTTCTTGGAATACCGGGAGAGAGGTATGAATAAAAAATGAACGGTTGTAATTTGAGTGATTATTCATTTGAGGAATATTTGAAATTATTCCAAAGTATTTATGTAGGATGGACCATTCATTCTGGGACACTCATTTACACATATTTCCTTGGTATAAATATTATATTGTCCAAAAATTTTTATAATTCGTGATTATGATTACTTATGGGATTCTATATGAACTATTAGACCAATTTATGATGCATGATTCCATCAGTATGATTATATATCTTGTTTGATATGTATTATTTTTTTCACTTGAATTGTTTTAATTCCACAATATCATCATGCTGATATATTATACTTCCTTACTTTTTAAACACTATTATGTGTGTTACGATGCCCTCGTGAATCTTCTTAGTACTCAAAACACATTAACCACTGTGAGATTATTATCTCTAATAGGGGTAGTTAACATGTCTTATAATAATAGTGAAAATGAACTTCAGCATAGGGAATGGACATGAAGTCATAGAGTCCTAATACAAGGCAGCAACATTGGGGACATGATGGTATGTAAAACATATTTGAGGTGTTGATGCGGTTTGATGGACATGAAACCCTCCCCATAACATATTTAAGATAAGATGGACTAGAAACCTAATCCAAATCAATTCCTTGAGACTAACTTGAGATATAATTATGATTCCTGTATGTTATTCTTGATCATTAGAGACATTCGACGATTATCATTCTGAAATGGATCTTATGTTGGTATGATCAGGGGTCTGTGATGACATGGTTAGTGTATGAATGTGAGGTTTGTGATGACAAATTTTTATTATTTTATATACTTTATTATTATCAGTACATATAGTTTTTACACATGTTAAAAAAAGTATGGATTAATTGGTGGTTCCCTTCTTGGTTTTACTACTAACACCATGCAAGGTAATTTTGATGAGCATGTAAACTTATTACATATGTTTCGAGGAAAGGAAAAGGAACATGTGGTGGATTATTGTGATGAAAATAATTTAGATGGGTGTGGTTTTGAAATATAATTGAGATGATTCTGTCAATGTATTGATTAATTTTCTTGCACATATCCATTTATTCGCTTGCCTATCTGGGAGCCATTCATTTATTTTTATGGAATGCATGCCACCTAATGTTACAATATGAGATTTTACCTTCTACATTGATTACTATTAATTATTATATTTATATATATATTTTTTAGGATATGATAAAAATGGTATTATCCTATCTATGATGTTTTTTTGGCCCTCGTTGTTATATTTGAGCCTCCTATATATGGGGAAGTATGTATAAATTCATGTGATACTTTTAATTAGATATATAGGTTATGGATAGAGTGTTATAAAATAGTATAAGGGTATAATTTCTAAATTTTCTTTTTTTATTAACATATGTAATGGCTTAAAAGGGATAACATTGTGGGAATCAGTTTGTTGAGTTTCCATGTTCTTGACCAACTCGTTGTAACATACCTCTGAGTTATCAGTGGTAAGATTACTGTCATAGTTTTATGAAATTTAGTTATTTTTATAAATCATAAATATGTTTATAATATCACATGAAATACTTATAATTATTTTATATATTAATGTAATTAATTTAATAGCTCGATTGTAATATATATTTGGGATAGACTATTATTCCTTAAAGTATGGTATAATTTTTTCCACTCTTTTGTGATATACCTATGCTGCCATTAATTTGTTGAAATTGAACTTATTTCTTTGAATTTGTACATATATTTGACAATGATTAACATGTAGTAATGGTGATGTTATATAGTTCTATAAGGTATATACCATTGGGTATTAATATCATCATAGGGAAACCATATGTGTTCTCATACAATGATGAGGATCTATATTGAATTATTTTCATACGATGTTTTTAATTTTCCATCTAACATTTCAGATATCAATTCCCAAACATAATATTATTAGAATCCATGTGATGTGAGGACGAATACTCACTCAAGGGAGGATGTTTTTTCTCTACCACAAAATGTGTATGAGTATGTAGCTGACAATTCTCCCACACATACAATATGGTTTACACTACTGGAAATATAGACAATACCAACGGTTCAAAACCATTGGTATAGGATGGAAATATATTGGTATAAGATATACCAACAGTTTCCCAAACCGTAGGGAAGTAAGGCGTTGGGAAATCCCTTTACCAACAGTTTAAGGAAAACCGTTGGCAAAAGGTGGTGGAAGTTTTAATTTCCCAATGGTTCCTCTAAACTGTTGGAAAAAGGATTTACCAACGGTTTAAAACCATTGGGAAATTCATATTTTTGAGCTTATACCAACTTTTCCAAACCGTTGGTATAGCTTTTTACCAATGGTTTAGATAAACCATTGGAATATATTCATATATGGTCAAAGCATACCAACGGTTCTAAACCATTGGTATAGATTTTTACCAACAGTTGAGATAAACCGTTGGTATATATTCATATATGCTCAAAGTAAACCAATAGTTCTAAACCGTTGGTATTGGGTATTTTCACAAAAAACCAGTAGCCTACATACAGCTACCTCCACTTGATACACCTATATAAAAAACATCACAAATAACAACTAGAAATAGACTTCAAACACCACAAAAAACAATGGAAATAGCACCAAAAAAACACATAAAAACATCACTCTTCCAACCATGCCATGTACTACAATTCTCTATTTCAATATTCATATGACAAAAACTCTTCCAATTAACCTATTTCAATTTATTGGGTTCACACATATCAATTTTTTCTTACTCAAAATGGTGATTATTATGATAGAAATTGGTGAATGAGGGGTATGTGTGATAAAAGTGAATTAACAATGTGGTTAATATTTGTGCATCATCTAGAGTGATGCATGACATGCATTGAATGTGATTTGGGGGGATGTTCAGAGAGGGGAGGGGGTTGTCCAGGATGAGGGGAGGGGAGATTTCCAGGGAGTGAGTATATGGTTCATGGAGAATGTGCAACAAGGATTTGTATTCAAATTATATCATATCATCACATGAATTTTATGAGCATGAGCTAATAAGCTTACCATGTCATTCATATAGTTCAAGACATACAAAAATGGAATAATCTCAAATAACATTGCATGATCAAAGAAATAAAAAAAGGCATGTGAAATGAACATGCCTACATTTACATATCATCCATGTGGTATAACATTTAATCAAATTGTAATAGAATTATACATAAGACATACAAGTCTCTTTTACTTGCATGCACAGTGGTACAAAAGGAAAATGTTATTCATGTCCGGGGGGTAGTCCGGGGTCCAAGGAGGAGGTTGGGGGGGGGGGGGGGTTGTCCAGGGTCTAGGAAGGGGGGTGGGGGGATGTCCGGGGCTGTCCGTTCATGTCACATTTCACTCATGGATTGTTGTCATTAAGTTTCAACAGAATTCGAATGTGTTTGGTCAGTTTGTCGTATGTCAGTTGTTGATTTCACATAAAATTAAGTCCATTTTTAACAAAACAGAGGCACATTGAGTGGTTTCAGCCACACCGGGCCTCAGATTGAGGTAGGGTTGACTCAAACACGTCACATATGAGACCTGGATCATTTTGCAAAAGTATCAACACAATCAGAAGCCGTTTGATTGGTTTGACGTATGTACGCAAAATATTGTCCATTTTAAACAAAATACATACACATGGAGTGATTCCGGCAACACTGCGCTTCAGATTGAGCTAGGGTTGACTCTTACTCATCACATATAACCAATGGATCGTTTTCCTAAAGTGTCAACACAATACGAAGGCGTTTGTTCGGTTTCCCGTATGTTAGTTTTTGATTTCACATAAAATAAGTCCATTATGAACAAAAGAGAGGATGTTTGAGGGGTCCCGGCCATACCACACCTCGGATAGTGAAAAAGTTGACTCGTACACGTCTCATTTGACCCATGGATCATTTTCCTAATGTTTTAACATAATCTGAATGTGTTTGGTCGGTTTGTCGTATGTCAGTTGTTGATTTCAATTAAAATTGAGTCTATTTTTAACAAAACAGAGGAACTTTAAGGGGTGTCGGCCACACCGGGCCTCGGATTAAGGTGGGGTTGACTCGTACACATAAAATATGATTCATGGATCATTTTTCAAAAGTATCAAATCAATCAGAAGCCGTTTGATTGGTTTGGCGTATGTACGTAAAATATTGCCCATTATAAACACAATACATACACATGGAGTGATACCGGCCACACCGCGATTTGGATTGAGCTAGAGTTGACTCTTACACATCACATATAACCCATGGATCGTTTTCCTAAAGTTTCAATACAATATGAAGGCTTATCTTCGGTTTCCCGTATATCAGTTGTTGATTTCACTTAAAAATAAGTCCATTTTAAAAAAATAGAGGGAGTTTGAGTGGTCTCGGCCACACCGTGCCTCAGATTGAGGTGAAGTTGACTCATACACATCACATTTTACCCATGTATCATTTTCATTATGTTTCAACAGAATCCGAATGCATTGGCCAGTTTGTCATATGTCAGTTGTTGATTTCACTTAAAATTAAGTACATTTTTAACAAAATAGAGGCACTTTGAGTTGTTTCAGCCACATAAGTCCTCAGATTGAGCCTGGGTTTATGCATACACATCAAATATGAGTCATGGATCTTTTTGAAAATGTATCAACACAATCAGAATCTGTTTGATTGGTTTGATGTATGTACGTAAAATATTCTCCATTTTAAACAAAAGAGGGACAGTTTGGGTGGTTCCGGCCGTCACGTGCCTCAGATTGAGGCGGGGTTGACTCGTACATATCACATATGACCCATGGATTGTTTTCCTAAATTTTCAATAGATTCGGAATGCATTTGGTTTATTTTTCTTATGTCAGTTGTTGTTTTCACTTAAAATTAAAGTCATTTTGAACAAAAGAGTGAAATTTTGAATGGTACCATCTACACCGCGCCTCGGATTAAGGTGGGGTTGACTTTTACATGTCAAATATGACCCATGGATCGTTTTCCTGTAGTAGTAATAGAATCTGAATGCGTTTGGTTGGTTTACCATATGCCAGTTATTGATTTCACTTAAAATTAAGTACATTTTTAACAAAACAGAGGCATTTTGAGTGGTTTCAGCCACACTGGGCCTCGTATTGAGGTGGGGTTTACTCTTACATGTCCAATTTGACTCTTGGATTGTTTTCCTTAAGTATCTATATAATCAGATTTTGTTTGGTCGGTTTTCCGTATGTCAGTTGTTGATTTCACTTAAAATTAAGTCCATTTTTAACAAAACAGAGGCACTTTGAGTGATGGCGGCCACACCGGGCCTCAAATTGAGGTGGGGTTGACTCGTACACATCCAATATGAGTCATTTATTGTTGTGAAAAAGTATCAACACAATTAGAATCCTTTTGATCGGTTTGGAGTATGTACATAAAATATTGTCCATTTTAAACAAAAGAGATACATTTTGGGTGGTTCCGGCCACATCGTTCCTTGGAATGAAGTGGGGTTGACTCGTACACATAACATATGACCCATGGATCATTTTAATAATGTTTCAACATATTTGGAATGCATTTGGTCAGTTTTTCGTATGTCAGTTGTTGTTTTCAATTAAAACAAAAGTCATTTTGAACAAAAAATAGACATTTTGAATGGTACCATCCACACCGCACCTCGGATTGAGGTGGGGTTGACTCGTACATGTCACATATGACCCATGGATCGTTTTATTATAGTATAATTAGAATCCAGATGCATTTGGTTAGTTTACCATATGTAAGTTTTTGATTTCGCTTAAAATTAAGTCCATTTTTAACAAAACAGAGGCATTTTGAGTGGTGTCGGCCACACCAAGCCTCATATTGAGGCGGGGTTGACTCATACACGTCACATTCAGGAGGTCTCCAGGGGTTGTCCAGGATCCAGGGAGGAGGGTGGAGTGGATGTCTGGGGGGCTGTCTGGGGACCGAGGAGGAGGGTCGAGGGTTGTATGGGGTCCAGGGAGGAGGGTGAGGGGGGTTGTCTGGAGGGTGTCCGGGGGGGCTATCCGGGGACCACGGAGGAGGGTGGAGGGGCTATTTGGGGGGCTGTCTGGGGGGAAGTCCTAGGACCAAAGGGGAGGGTGGGGGCTGTCAGGGGGGATGTCTGGGGTCTAGGGAGGAGGATGTCATGTCAGTGGGAGGGGAAGTGTCTAGTCGGGTACGCGAAGATGCTTGTCTAACTCTGGTACGAACCTCCCTCGTACCATCAGCCTAAGCACTGAAAGAATGGAATAATGAATAGTACACATACTTATGTACCTTTAAAATATACACATATACAACACATAGCCACATGATGTCATAAAAAATAACACTAAGGATTAGACAAAATAGAAGCAGTCATACAGAGTAATGACAAGTGCACATACAGATCAGAAGCATCTAAACAATTGTTGCATACAGGCCATGTTTATTTCCTAAAACAAAGTAAAAAAATCTATATGATGAAACTCTAGAACATGGGTTACCTCCCAGGAAGCACTATCTTTTATGTCTTCAGCCAGATGGATGGATACTGGTCAATCATCTTGGTCCATCCGCTCAGAACTCCTCTGCCTCTTACAAGAACTGGTGGTCGTGTCATCAAGCTCACATGGATGCTTAGTGGGATTGATCTCTTCAGGAGCATAGAGGGCTTGAATCTGGTGTGGAATTAAGAGAATATGGCACTCGTCATCAGCTAGACACTGATTCACCCGACGTGCGAGGCCAGATGGAGATGGGACGTGCACATCGATGATCATGGAAGAGGCATACAAGCTAGACATTGTTGGTTAAGCTGCATCCACAAATAGATTCATTTTTTATATATTATAACCTTTATAAATGTTTGTTCCATTTTTACTAACAATTAATGTGTGAAAATTGTGAAAAATAATTTATCAGATATATAAAAATGGATTTACTCATGGAAATGATGCATAATATCTCAAATATTCCTCATTGGATCCCAATTTGAAATTTTAATCCATTATCAAATGTCTTATATCAATTTATTTTTATTTGGGTCCTTAAGGTTGAGATCTTTTTGTAAAATCCAGCCAAGGGAGGATAGACTACTGACATGGCATATAATTGGATGCTATGTGGTGAAAAAACACATTATAAGCATTGTTTAGGATATTATTGAGGTGGTTTGAGGATCAAATCTATCTTTTTAGAGAAAATCCAGCATTTCCAAGTTTTGTGGTCAAATGTTTGATGTGGGGGGGTATTTTGCGGTTGAGGAATGGGGTGAGGAGGATGTCCAAGGTCTAGGAGGAGGGGTGGGGGGCAGCCCAGGGTCTAGGAAGGGGGGTGGGGGCTGTCCAGGGTCAAGGTGAAGGGGAAAAGGGGCTATCCAGGGTCTAGGAATGAGGGGGGGGGGGCTATCCAGGGTCCATCGAGGAGGGGGGCTATCCAGGGTCCAGGGTGGAGGGTGGGGGGCTTCCTAGGGTCCATGAAGGAGGTTGACAATATACGGTCCTGGGAGGATTGTGTAGGGGGGTTGTCCAGGATCCCGAAGGGGGGCTGTCCAAGTTTCAGGAAAGAGGGGGGGCAGGCTGTCCATGTTCCAGGAGGGGGGGACTATCCAGGGTCCATGAGGGGGGTGTCTAGGGTCCATGAGGAGTGGGGGCTCTGTTAAAGGGAGGATATCCCCAAATAATTCGTTGAAAATTAACTAAACTTAATAAAAAAACATCACAATTCCAATCCATCACCCAACCAACATCTAATTAATCCTCAATATCACTAACCTTCACATGCCATAAACAACACAACCTAGATTATACCTAATTAAAATAGAAAACAAAAATAATAGATGAAAAACATTAAAACTAAGGTAGTACTTATAGATTTAGAGTGTATAAATACAAACTTTTTTGATGTAAGATGGATCTATGAGTGGAACGGGTTTCTGAGTCTTTGTATAGAGAGATCCCTCACGTTTAGGTCAAATAAAAATAGAAAATAAAAAAATAGATGAAGAAAATTATAACTGAGGTAGAACTTATAGATTTGAAGTGTAGAACAGAAAAATTGTTTGATTGAAGAGGATGGATAGAGTTTCGGAGACTGGGTAATGGGAGAGCATTGGGAGAGCTTCAAATTTAGGGTTGTAGTCAGGCGAACAGATAATTGGGGGCTCTGTGTATTTGGAGGAACTTTTCCCCAACAATTTTTTAAAACCGTTGGGAAAACTATGATTTAACAACAGTTCACTAAAACCATTGGTAAAGGTGGTGGAATTGGGAGATATCCCAAAGGTTTTATCAAACCATTGGAAAAAATGGGTTCTATTGGGAGATATCCCAACGGTTTGATAAAACTGTAGGGAAAAAGTTGTGTACTCCACATATACCACCAGTTTTCTATAACCATGGGAATCAAAGTGTTGGTATAGCTCTCCATTCCAATAGTGTTATGAACGATAAAAACTTTATACATAAATATTTTTCATAGTTTCTTTCATTTCTAAATTAATTTATAACTATGGATGAATATACATTGAAATTGTCCTCAAGTATTATCCATATATAATGGGAACCTGGGGACCATAGGATTCTATGAAATGTGTTGAAATGTTTACGTGAATCATTAAACAAGTAGTTTATTGAATGAATTGGTAGCTTATGAATAAAAATTCCATGTTTCTAGAGATCCCCAATCCTTTATATCCACACTAAAAGTTTCTAGAATTGACATACTATTTTTTTGTTTCATTAGATACATTATCAAATTTTATTATTATTTATGATAATTCAAATAAATTTAATATTTAATTTTTTTTCATTTTCTATATTATTTGGAAAAATCATGAAATTAAAAATTTGGAAATGTATATAAGCGACCTTGAGTAATTACCAAGTGTAAATGTTTTGAAATATTTGGATGTTATATTTAGTACTGACTATGAGTGAAACTAATGTTGTGTATTAACCAACAATATGAACAAAATGTACCAACCACAAGAATAAAAATGTACCTACCACATGAAAAAGTACATAAAACATAATAAAAAATGTACATACCACATGAAGAAAATGTATCAAGAACATCAACAAATATATAACTACCAATATAAATTAAATATACCTAGCATTAGAAACAAACTATAAATATAACTCCTACCTAATAACACAATGTTTACCTATAGCATGAAAAATATTTACATACCACATGAAATAAATGTAATGACTGTATAAAAAAGTGTCCAGGAAATCTATGGTCGCTTATTTACATTGCAGAATTTTGTCTCAAAACATGTTATTTTTAATATATAGTTTTATATTTTGAATTACAACATATATATTTCACATGTTTATCTTATATTAATTACTTCTTATGTAATTGTTAACCCGTTTGATAATAAGGGATTTTATTTTGAAGAACCTTAAGTAAGATTAAATTATTATCATTTGGGTTGATGTTTTATTACCTTTCTTGTGAAATCATGAATTTGAAATTAAATTTTTTTGGGATTAAAAAATATTACCTCACACACATTATCATATTTTTTTCCCAAGGGACATTAATATTGATAATAAATTTAATTAACAGTTTTATTAATATAATAATGTGTTATTAATGTATATTCAATTTTTAAATTTTTATATTATTTATGTTACTAACATGGAAATGAATTTCATGCACAATCAATAGAGATATCAAACAAAGTAAAACGAATGATAAACTGGATCAAATATAAATTTTGAAATACTGATGTGAAAAAAATCAATATTTTCAGTGAACAATGAATGTTCATTGAAAAAATGGATGAAAATATTATTAAATTGTACAAGTGTGAAATGATTTAATGATAAAATATTACTATTAAGTGAACATTTATGGTTTTAACCTTTATAGATAAAGAGTTCTTAACATCCTCGACTCTCTGTTTTTATATTATTTATATGTTTCTTTGGATTTATTTCAGTCTATCTATTTCAATGTGTGTAATGTTAATAAATAACATTACCATTTAAATGGATGTATTATAGGGTTGTGATTATAAAAAAAATTAGGCATTGGTTTCTGTCTATAGGGTGATGTTCATATATCTTTGGATTTGTCTTTAGGAAAAAAATAACTATTTTTTGAGTTCATTACTCTTGGGAATAATTATTTTTATTTAGTTTATTACTGATGGTATGAAAAAGTCATTATAATATTCAATTATATTGGGTATAATGGGATTAATCACTGTCAATTTATGACCTGGGGGAGTGGTAGAGTTTGATTGATTATTTATAAAATAGAATAAAATTATTCTTTATTTATTTTTATTATTTAAACTTCAATAAATTTATTATCCCTAATATATCCATTGATTTTTAGGTTAATTTTTTTTAAAATAGAAATCACCTAAAACATTTTGATATTTCAATCATAACTCTAGACCAACAATTGGACTCATAGGGGGATACCTATATCTATAAATATTCTACTAATCCTAACATGCTCCTAAAAAATACATCATGTTGAAAATATTAGTTTACAATCTCTAAAAAAAGCACAAATGATGTATGGATACATAAAAACAACCTCATTTGAATGCACTGAATTACAGGGTGATGAATTACAAGGCAATGAAGATCATATATTTTTAAATCAATTTAATTTTATACATTCTTGTAATAGCATGTAAAAAAGATCATAACCTTTGTAAAATTTTGTATGTCTTACATATTGGATTGAATAAAATTATTAGAACTATGTTAGGTATTTTAAGAGATGAATATCAATAATTTAAATTGGATGAAGTTGAAAATATTAATAAAATGATATATTGATTTATTATTAATATAAATGGTATGATTTTACTTGGATAATATCATGATTATCATGTTCTTATTGAATGATTTGTTAGAGAACATCATAATAATTGGGAATAAATTATTTTTCAATAGATGATTGTATGAACGTTATGGAATACACTCTCATTTAGCAAATCAAATCATTATTTAAATCTTAAATAAATAATAAAATTATTGATAAATAAAAATTTTCAAGGAATTAGTAAATTCATTTAATAAAAATATATCTATATACTCTCTTAATTATGAATTACAAATCATAAAAGTGAAAAATATTTCCTATGTTACAAATTTTAGATATAGATTAAAAAAGGGGTATATAAGGAGATCCATAAACATGATACTAATGTTGATCACAAGTAAATGTATAAAGAAAATTAAAACACTATGATGCTCAAGATGTAATTTGATAATATTGTATGGAAAAGGGACAAATATAGACCAATTTCCCATTGTTGATGAAGAAAAATAAATACGAGGATGAAATACAACAATGAAAAGAGGGGAATGTCAGCTGAGTTGAGTTCAATAAGGAAATCAACCAATGTTAAAGGATGCGGTTCTGAAAAGAATATGGGATACTTCTTTTACATTTATTCATCATATCATGTAGGTGAATATACTAAATATTCATCATCTTAATTGTAATATGATATAACCACTTAAGAGGAATTTGATAATGAAATTTAAATACATGAAAATAATGTACAAAAATTTTATGATTTATATAATAACCTTGAGATACATTATAGGGTTCATCTTATGAAAAATGACAATCAGAAGATATATATCTAGGAAGTATTAAGATATGATAATAATGATCGTAAATCTACCCATATGGATCTGGATATTTCTCAATAAAATAAAAAAAATATCATAATGAAATTGATAAATTTATGAACTAATTTTATTTCATGTCAATTTCCCATGAAGAACAAATTTGGGATTTTTATCATGTTCATAATGATAAATAATTGATTAAAAATAAAATTTGAATGTAAAAAATTAAATCTATTCATTTTTGTACATTGAGGATAAAACATGGATAAGTTAATGAGTTTTAATAAAATAAACAAAATGTGATCTAGTCTATGTTGTGATAATAGTTTATCCAAAATATATAAGGCATTTCATGTTAGGATCTCTATTGTAAATACATATACTGATAATTCTTTTAGATTCAAATGACTGTCCATTATGAAAATGATTGTTCCTTGATATTTTCAAAATCTATCATAATTTATAAGGATTTCATTTTTAAATTATCATCATCTAAATTTAAAATAAATAAGTGTTTGGAATGAATTTGTTTTCCCACGAACTGATATGATAATCCAATGTGTCCAAAATTTGTTTGTCTTCCAAAATTATCATAAGTGTGTTGTACCAATTTAATATTGGGAGAATAAAAAATGTTATTTATTACATGAATAGATGTTTCTAAAGGCCCATGTCTGGTGATATTTCAATTCATCATTCATTCAATAAATGTGTTTGATGTAATGATACATTTGGTGAAAATTGTAATATAATTTTCAAATGATTCCGTGAGGGTAGAATCTTTAATTATATTATTATTTTTAATGTTTTATTTGGAAAATAATTGAAACATATTTTAATAATCATTACCCAATTATATAATGATAGAATATTTGTGAATTTTAAATATTTCAAATGAATTATTTTCAAGGATATCATTTTTAACAAAACATTAATGTTAATATCTATTCATATATTTTTATTGAACTATATGATGAAAATAAAAAATGATTAAATTCATAAAAAATATGATTATATTTTTTGGCATAGGAGGTTGGTATTTTATTATTTTGTTAATTCTTTTGAAGAACCAAATAGATTTATTGAAACATGAACATAAGATTGAAAACACCAATATATGTGATTTTTATCTGATAGGTAAACAATAAAAATGTAGTTTGAACTTAATTACTAATGTACAAACAGCGAGACCTAATAATCATATCCATATGATATTTTTTTTACTTAAAAAACCATCAACTTTCATAGGTAAATATATTATTTTATTGATTATTATACAAGGTACATATGAATTTATTTTTGTACAGATAATTATGAAACATTATACCTATTTATCAAAATTTAAAAATTCAATAAAAATGATAAAGGAAGAAAATTTAAATAAATTAGTGGGGAACATGTTTGAGAATTATAAAATATAAAATTTATCCAGTATCTAAAAAAATGGGAATTTTTATTATACATCATCCTATATGACTCCATAATAAAATGGTGTGGTAGAAAATTAAATTAGAACAATCCAAGAACATGATAGAACTATTATTAATGAGCTTAATTTACCAGCATATTTCTAATAAAGAAAAAATGAATACCACATTTTATATCACAAATAGTATTATTTTAATACCTTTATTGAAAAAGTAACCTTTTTTAGCTTTTAAGGGAACAAAACACAGGGCTAGTTGTTTGATAGTCATTGGATTTAATTTATTTATTCTTTATACAAAGGATAATGCGGATAAATTTGATGAAAAATCTAATTATAGTATGTTATTTTAATGTTAAAATGATTATAAGTCTTATATAGGTTAAAAAATACCATGGTTCTGGAAAAATAAATTAATGTAACTTTTGATGAATAATATTTTGGTAAAATAAATGATGATATTGAACAAAATAAGAAAGTATTTCGAGTCATTGATTTTGATGAATCAAAAGATAATGATACACATATGGAATGGGATAGTCTCTATTACAAATATAAATTTAATAATAAAAAATTAGGGTTGATTCATAGAAATCATCCTATAGATAATTTTATTAGTAATGTTGAAACAAAATTTCAGACTATAATATCTATTATGAATATATGTACTTATCATAATTTTATTTATGATTTTTTATTGAAAAATATTGATAAGTAATTAGAAGATGCTAATTGGATCTCGACTATGAAAGATGAATTAAATTAGTTATATAAGAATAGGGTGTGGAAATTATTTATTCAAAAAAATTATTCTATTATAACTGAAAAAAGTGGATTATCAGAAATAAACATGTTGAATCTAGAAATATTGTTCTGAATAAGGAATAATTAGTTTCATAAAAATATTTTCATGAGGACTGTATTGACATTGAGGAATATTATTGAGATAAAACCATCTTTGAATAAATTATGATATAATTAGCTTATTTTACATTCAATGGTTTTAAATTAATTAATAATGGTTAGTAAAACTTCTTTATAAATGGTTATATTTATGAAGAGGTGTATTTTAGACAGCCCCCATAGTTCTGAAAATGAATATATTCTTGAATATTCTTAAAAAATATCTATTTATTTACATGGTTTTAAATAATATACATGATTTTAATATGAAAATTTATCACGTTTTCATTTGATAAAAATTGAGATGTGGAAAAATGATTCTAATGTTTTTGTAAAGAATAATTTTTATGATATAAGGATTTTGATATTTTTGATGATTATAATATTTTTTGGATCATCAGTTGAAATATTTTTATATGTTTTTATATTTTTGTGAATTCTAAATTTTACATGAGTTTTATTAGGGTGTTGAAAAGATTCATTCGTCAATAAATATTTCAATGAAGAGGTGGTATATTATTAAATGTATCATAAAATGATAAATATATTCATCTAAAATAAATTCAGAATCCCTTAAAAGGACAATGAAAATCATGTCTACTTCATTGATGGTAGATTTATATAAATTATTAAACACTATTAGTGTTAAAACCTTTAGATGAATGATTAGAATTCTACTTTATTTCACAACTTCTGGGGCTGATTTGATGTTTTCAGTTTTCATGTATGCCTGGTATTAAAATAACCCTAAGAAAATTCTTATTAAATATGTTAAAAGGATCCTTAGATATTTTAAATGTTATTTAAATCTTCGTTTATTTCACCCTTATATAACTAACTGTTATTTTACAAGCTATACAAAATTTTGATTTATGTAGATTTAAGATAGAAAAATAGATTACATTAGGTGTGTGTCATTTACATGGAAAATATTTATTTTCTTTGGATTTGAAGATATAAAACTCAATTACCCATCCACTACATTATTTTTATTAATAAATATTATAACCTTTAGTGCACAATATTTATATATTATGTAAACACTTTCTGATTATAGTTTTTATTTTGATAATATTTCTATTCACTAAGTCAATAATTCGACTATATCAACTTCTAAAAGTACCTTAAAACATTATATGAATAAGAAAATTTATGTTAAATACCATTTTCATATTTATCATGTTTAGAAAGGAAATATTTATTTATAATTTATTTCTTAAAAAAATTAGATTAAATATTTAACAAACTATTATAGTAATATAATTTAAAAAATTCAAATATGTATTTGTAATAATAAAAAATTAAAATATGAAAAATATATTTAGGTGAATTAAATTCATATTTTGATCAATAACATTAAATTTGATATATTTGGATTCTTTTAATGTGGAATATTTTTTATTCCATTCACTCACTAGAATGGAAATAAATAGTGGGATACTAATTAATTCATTGAAATCATTAAAGCATTTATTGAAAATATTGATATTTTTTCATGGATACCAAAGAATTATATTATACAAAAGTCTATTTTTATATCTATAAAGACTATTTAAAAATATACAAGAATCCAATTATTTAGTTTGATATAACATTAAAAGGGTTAGTTTTATTCCCTATAATCATTTAAGGGGAGTTTCCCATGACTAAATTTATGAAAGAAATTATTTTTCAGTTCAGACGATTTCTATTATAGAAGTATCTTTAAACAGTAAATCTTTTTTATGATTTTCAAAAATGGGGATATATTTATAGAATTGAAATGTATTTTATATTTATAAAAAATGGGTAGAATGATTAATTTGATAATTGAATCAAATTGTTAGTATTTCGGATAATTCCAATAAATATGATTTCTTATATGTTCCTTTAGTTTTAACACAACTTGGAAATATATAAAATGTTAAAAATCAGAAAAGTCTCAATGAATCATTGAGTACTAACCATGAGGGATTATTTAAATGTCGTGAAGAAACCTTTTGTGCTAACCCTAAGTTACAATTTCACTAATTTTTACCCTAATTGATGAAAAAATGTTACTACATCATCAAAAATGTATCTACCTCGTGAAAAATAAATATACCTACTACTTGAATAGAAATTTACCTATTATATTTATTGAAATTTAGCTAGCAAATGAAAAAAATTATACCTTATACATGAACAAAATCTTAAATATGTACTAATAAAAAATCTACAAACACATGAAGAAAATTTACCTACATCATGAAAAAAAATTTATCTACCACATGATCAAAATATTTGCCAATAGGATTAAAAATAATTGATTGAAACATGAAAAAATGTACCTTCCACATGTGAAAATGAATAGACTACATGAAAATAATGTATAGAAATTTAGAAAAACATTAATTGATCGTATGTTCGAATTTTCAAAATGTTTGAACTTATCTACAATCACTTATTTCCTTTCTCACATTTTATCTCAAAATATTAATTGCTTTATTTTTAAATTAATATATTAAATTAATACAAGTTTATTTCACCTATTTATCTTATTTATGTTATTACTAAAATACTTATTAATCATTTTAATAAAAGGTAATTTTATTTGGTAGATTATTTTTGAAAGATTAATTTATTATCATGTGGGTGGGGGTTTGACACTGTTCTTTAAGAAAACATGATTTTATGTTAAATATTTTTGGTGAATAAAAATATTTTCTTGGGCCCATTGTGGGAGTTTTCCCAGGGGAATTAATGTGGATTATAATTACTTATTTGAAAATTGTTAATTAAAATAATATTTTATCACTGTTTACCTATGTTTTAAATTTCCATATTACCAATGTAATGCCCTATCCCAAGAATCCTGGGGTTGGTGCATTATTACATAACATTGGCATGATTATAAGGAATCAAGTCCTGATGAATGATCAATTTAATAGTCTTGGAAAACAGATTACATACATCAACATTAAATTACAATTTCAATCATAAAATACAGCATAGATATTTCTTTGAGATGTCCATTATTCCCATTTAGTGTAACCCTGCATATCAATCATAATAAACTTTTTTAAAACCTGTGAAAATAAAACATAATAAAGGGGTGATCTTAGATGCTCAGTAAGTGTAAATTAATTTAGCGGAAGCTATAAAAATTTAAGGCATGTGTAATAAAAACAACAACCTTTTAAAACATAATCTTGAACATAATATGGAAATAATAAATCAAAAAACACCACATATACATGCACATTTATATTCTACTAGTCGAATAATCACATGTAATAAGTAATTTCATAATGAGGGAATGTATAATGCGAGACATTCTGAAACATTTTGTCAAGGATTTTTCCAAAAACTCTAAAAATGATTATGGCCTCGGCTAAAACCATATATCAAAATTGGGAAATTTCTCATCCAATTCCATTCCTAATTGTCTCATGAGACCTACTGATGCATCGAGGAGCTATATTGGGGTCCACCTTTCACTTATTATGTCCAATACAGTCTGCATTTGAAATGGTAGAAAGATAACATAAACATTCATATTAAAACTAGCATACAAAATTCCAATACATTAACCATAAACCATGAATGATATAAAAATAACACATACATAGTAAAAAATATCTCAAAAACTTAAATAAAATATGGAATAATTGTATAATAATAAATCAACTTCAAAAAAGTGTAAAATTTATCAAAGGATATTTACATAGATTAAATCAAAACTAATTTAGAAAATATCTCTTTCTATTTTGAAATCATTTTAAAGTCAAATTATTCTAAAAGAAAACATTTATTTTGAAAATATTTTTATAATATTATCATGGAATATTCGATAATGTTATAAAGGTAGAAAATATCCACACCCACCGTATAAGTAAAAAAAGACATTCGTACCTTAATTTTTTCAAAAAGCATCATAAAGTACATTGTTTGGAAAACAACGGAAAGATTCATTTCAAAATATATAATGTCAAATAAGGGAATAATTTACTTTAAACCAATTTCTAGTAAATAGTAAAAATGTTTTGAAATACATTTTTTTAAAAATATCGATGTGGATGATAAAGAGTTCCCAGTAGATACTTACATAAAAACAAACTCGGATAATAACGAGATTGTGAAATTAACCCTTACCATGTACATTTCCTTAGTTAATGGTATGTTAATGTTTTTTATAATGGTGAAATCATTGTTATTAGATTAAACAAGAATCATATATATTTATATGATAACATATATAATCATCTAATATTTCTTTGTTAATAATTTTTCAGAAATATCATCGTTTTAGGTGTTAACTACTTTGTTTTCCATTATATGATTTGTTATGCAAGTCATGTCTTTTGTGGAAAGTATGTATCATATTCATATCTATAATTATATCATTTTTTAAACATTATTTTTAGACAGCAATTGAAAATTAGTAATGAAAGGTTATGACGGGGAATGACATCTCATCGTGTCGTTGAGACGGTAAGCCGTACATACGCACAGGCGACAATATCAATCTTTTCATGGTGAAATTGGATATATTAGGATGGAATATCATATATAAAGAATAATTAATATTTTATATTTATTATTTAAATTATTCATACTCATTATTATACCCATCTATATAATTAAATGTTTGAATAACCAACTACACCACGACGTGGAGACGGTAAGTCGTACGTACGCATGTATGGTTACTTCTTCATTTATATGATAGATAGAATAACGAATATGGATGTACCATATTTATAATAAAATCCCAGTATATAGGAGGTACTCGATTTAATATTTTTGTATGGAAACAACAAATAAAGAGGAAGTGGAAGAAGAAAACAACTTGAAAGAGGGTGGGAAAATCATTACCTCTTCTTCAGGTGTTTCCTTCTTGATTTGAACAAAATGGATCAGTAAGGTGGATTTCTTCTCAATGAAATGCCTCTAAGTTGAATTTAGGGAAGATGTGAAGATATTTGGTTAGGGGTAGTCCTAGCCAAATGGCTTTGGAGGTGTGTAATTAATAGAAGGGGAAGTGCCCTTCTATAAGAGGGTTGAGGGGCACCTTAGGAAAAGCTTGAAATATTATTTTATAATAAAATCATTTTCGGTTTCTAATGCATTCAAAATGATTTATTTATAGCCTAAGGTGGGGATGGGTCAAAACCCCTTCATCCAATTGGTTTTTATAGTTTTAGGTCACTATATTTACCTTATCACTTAGATTTAACTCATAGTTAAATAGTTTAACTTTTACCGTGTCTTCTTGTACTGTTATACTATATGGTTAATAAAAATACTCTAAACGTATAATATAACATAAATCAGTTCAGTAATGACATATATATTATTATTTATGCCCTTTTTTAGGACGTTAAATTTTTAAAAATATTGTATAATTTAATAATATAATATTTGTTTTAAAAACACATTTTTGTCAATTTTGACATTATTTAGTATTTAATTTTTTTTATAAAGTCATAAAAACATGATTACATAGAAAGATTTACGTTGAATCAACCATAACATTTCATATTAACCTATAAAATTCATGGATGTCATTAAAACATGGAAATTATATTTATTTTAATATTTATAATACCATTTATTTATTTCATTCATTAATAAGGTAATTGCTCCTTCATCATTGTGTCATAAATAAATTTAATTATTTAATGTCTAAAAATTATAAATAAAATACCATGATGTATGAAATATTCTTTTATTTCAAATGAATATTTATAGTCGAATTCGTCTTATGTATATCCCAATATTAAAAATGGTTTCGTTATTAAACATTGAATTTAACACTTTTAACTGTTATTTAAATAAAATAATAATATATGGCCTAATCTAATTCATGTAGACTGATGACGATCATATTGTATTCCAAAGGTTGTTTTTAGTCGAATAAAACTTATCCAAAAGAATTATGATATGTGTTAGGGTAATTATAATATCATTTTTACCTTTAATTACCCAATTTACTTTTAACTGTGGTAATAAAAGTAAAAAATTTCTATTTATCAAAAATTATTTTTATCTTATTGAACAAAATTTTACATACTAATGTTAACCATGTCTCTAGGATTTTTTTAATTCAACTCACATAAGTAGTAAAATTATGTTTTATGCAAATTTACAAATGCTCCTAGAAGGTGGGTAAAAGATGGTAAAAAGTTGAATAAAAATTTATATATATAATTTAATTATAAGATTAATCCAATGAATGAAATTGAACATATAGAGGTATTATAAATCTACTTTTACTTAAAGTAAATTTAAATTATTTAAATAAAAAGTGAGTTTTAAACAATAACACGATATTTTCACTATTCATCAAAAATTGAAAGTTTTCAGAAAAATACAAAAATTCACCCTAAGATAATTTTGATATTCCAAATTCAAAAATGATTTCTATTTTAGCAAATTAAAAACATATAAGTTGAATTAATTAATTTAAAATTAATTCCCATTTTCAAACAAAAATGCATGTTTTTGAAGGTTTTAAAACTATCAAAATATTAACATGCGTTTATGTCATAAATAAATGTGAGATTACTTATAATGACCAACATTGTATAAATTTTAAAAATATAATCTAATTATACTTCCCAACCATTAAAATTCATAATTTAACACTATATATTATTTCTATTCAATTTTTTTCAATTAAAATTTTGTATTTTACATTATTAATCAAAATATAAAATTTATCAGAAAAGTATAAAAATTTATCCAATCTAAATTATTGTGTACCTATTCTAAATAAGAATTTAATGTCATTATATTGAATATATAAAAGTAGAAAATATTGTTTTTAAAAGGGGATCAACATTAAATGGCCTTAAACTTACATTTTTTGAAAAAAATACATATTTTATCTCAAAAAATGAATTTGTTCTTATATTATTTCTAATAAACACATAATATGGTTGAAAAAATTATATAGAGTATTTCAGATTTAAAATTAAGTTAATACTATTCATAAACTCTTTTGAACGGCTAGTTTGGAAAGTTTTGGTGCACTCAAACTCGGTGTTGCATGTAGCACAAGCTATTTAATTACATTAATAAGTTAATGTAATTTGAAATCATTGGGTGTTAAATTCTACCCTCCTTCAATAAATTGTGTCCTCACAATTTGAAAATGTTCTTTGAAAATAAAAGGTTAAAAATAGGAAAATACCTTTGTTGAAGATTCACATCATAAAATGGGTTAATAAAATTTAGTATTAATAAGAGGGAAAAGGAAATGAAAAAGTCACCACCAGATTTTGAACATGATTAGGAGAACATTGGTGGAAATTAGAGATACATAATTGTGGGGAAAATGTAAATATTTATAAGGAGTGATTGAGGTCATCGATCACAAACAAATGTAGAAGTGAGGGCCTCAAAGCAATCAATCTATTATGACTTTAAATATCATCTGTTCAAAAAAACATAAGGTACTAGGAAAATACATTTTTGTTTTTAAGATCCCTTCCATAATGTTTAAGAATTACTTTATTCATATAATAAGATGGAACAAATATACTTAACAGATATAGTTTTATCTTTTAACTAATTCTTACCACAAACCCATCTTTCACTTAAAATGATAATAGAATTTAAATATATTTTATTTATTCTAATCTTATAGGGTTCCAAAAATAATGAATTTATAATTCATTAGATAGAATATTTAAAACAGACTACATTATACGAACTAAGAAATCATGTAAGCCAGTGGTAGGTGATTACCCTAGTCCCCATTCAGTTGCAGGTTCAAGTCTTGCTACCTTGCCAGAGGCGTTGAGTTGTCCTTTTTTATAACAATACAAAAATAATCTTAAGAAATTCATTAACCTTAATAATAGTATCAAATGTACAAATTAATCTATTCCAACCTTTAGATTAATCCAAAATACTTCTGTCCAAATTCACATTCCAAAATTTATATGGATGATAAACACAATGAATTTTTTTTTCCACGTAAAAACATGTGAATACCATCCTCATGTATTCTTTTAAAACATGAGTACACCTTCAATTACCATAAAACCTTATTGATTGCATTCATGCTCCTTTATTCTTTATAGAATACTAGATATACTCTTTATATCCAAAAATGTTGTAAACTCCAACAATGATAGAATAGACAAACCATTAATCAGTTCCAAGGATGCCAATAATATCAAATATAATTTATCCAAAACAATCATATCTTATTCCAAATCAATACCTCAGTATCATGACCATATTAAATTTTTATCTTTCCTTCAACCATGTATTTTTCAAATAGTTTAACTTGATATTGAGTCACATTTCTTGGTACTACACAATATTAAATCCTTAATCAAATTGTTCTATAGTACAATCCTTATATAATCCATAATTATTATAACTAGTACATCGTTGATACAATACATAAATGACATAATTATTTAATATCAACATAAGAACACTAGTCAGTACTCATCATATATGGTGATATAATAACTAGACTATTATCCAACAACATCATTTGAGGTATACTATAATGATTTAGACATTGATTCACATAGTGTCCCAACACCTAGAATATGATGCATTATACATTGAAATCCTTTTTCTTACCCTTACAATCATGAACTCGGTGTCCGTTTTCTTTACACTTATAACAAAATTCCATTCCCTTCTAGCATTTACCAATGTGATTCTTTCCACAGTTATAACATTTTGGGAAATTTCATCTTTACCTTTTTTCCATTATACATATTTCTCTCAAACAACCTTTTCTTCTTTGGATTCCCTTCAATTCCATAGGACACAAAAAATTATTTACTTATCCTATTAACAGATGATACTATTAATTCATAAGATGATAATACACGGGAGACTATTTACTTTCAAAATGTTGTCTTAATACCATTAAAGATATTATCCATCTTACTCTATGGATCATGCGTATTGTTGTAGTTCTCATTCCATCTAATGGGATTCATTTCTTAACAATGGAATACATTAGATTTGATTATGAATTACGATGCATAATTCCAAACATGTAAAATACTTAATGTAAATTTAAAATAAAATATGCATATAATCAATAATCATAAAAAATGTTTTCTTTCAAGAAGTATTTACTCTTAAATCATTCATAATGGCTTTTAAATAAAATGTTAATTATCCTAAGAATTTCCTCAGGGAGTGTCATAACTGAAAGTGCAGTAAGGAAAGTTTTCATGTAATGGGATAGCCTGGGTCAAGCCAAAAAATTCTTTTTAGAGTTTTCACTCTATGGTACATCTATACAAGAACCACCACTATATGCTCTTATCTAGAGAGGGATTTATTTCATGGAAAATACAGAAAATATCTACAATACTACCAAAATTCTAGGATGTTCTTCTATAATAATCCTCAATGTATATCCTAAGGAAATGTGCTTTAATCAGAGTTTATCTAAATCTAGTTTTAATGGTTTTTAATAAAATTCCTATGATACCAACTGTAACTCCCTAACCTTAGAATTCTGGATTCGGTGCATAATTACATAACATTGGAATGATTCCAACAAATCAAGTCCCAAAATTCTGATCAGCTTATCAGTCCTGGAAAATAGATTACATAAAACAACTTTACATTACAATCTCAAACATAACATATAGCATATATAGTTCTTTGAGAACTCCATTATTCCCTTTATAATAACCATGAATTTCAATCATAATACACTTCTTGGAATCCCGGGAAAATAAAACATAATAAAGGGGTGATCTCAGATTCTCAATAAGGGTAAATAATTTAGCGGAAGCAATAAACATTTAAGGAAAGATGTGTAATAAAAATAATAGCCTTTTTAAACATAATCTTGAACATAATATGGGAAAAAATAAATCAAAAATCACCACATATAATTCACATGGATATTATACAAGTCAAATAATCACATGTAATAACTCATTTCATAAATACGGAATGTATAATGTGGTATATTCTGAAACATTTTGTCAAGGCCTCAACCAAGACGTCTAAAAATTATTAAGGCCTCGGCGAAAACCATTTCTCAAAATTGGGAAAATCCACAAACAATTACACATATAATTGTCTCATGAGACCTACCGATGCATCGAGGAGGTATATCAGGATCCAACCATCATTTACTAATCTAATAAATTCCTCATATGAAATGGTTGAAAAATAACAAAAACATTCATATTAAATCAAGCATTTGAAAAGTCAATAGTAAAACCAGAAAACATTAATGGTGTAAAAAATGACATATACTTATTCAAAAATATCAAAAATTCTTAAATACAATATGGAATATTTGTATCTTAATAAATCAACATCAAACAAATTTCAAATTTATCAAAGGATATTGTCATAGATGAAATAAAAACTATTTGAGAGAAATATCTATTTCTATTTTGAAATAATTTAACAGTCAAAAAATTATAAAAGATAACATTTATTTACAAAATATACTTATATGATTGTACGTAAAGTTTTGACGATGTTATTACGGTGGAAAATTGCCTCACCCACTGTATAATATAAAAAATACATTCTTACCTTAATTTTGTTGAAAAGGGTCATAAAGTACATTGTTTGGAAAACGACAGAAAGATTGCTTTCAAAACATAAAAGTTAAAATAATGGAATAAATGACTATAACCCATTGTCTAGTAAATTAGTATAATTTTGTGAAATAATTTTTTAAGAAAACACGAATGTGGATGATAAAGAGGTCATGGTAGATACTTACATAAAAACATCGTCGGATAATAAAGAGATTGCAAAATTAACCCTTAACTTGTACATTTCATTAGTGGATGGAATGTTAACCTCCTGTATAATGGTGAAATAATTTTTTATTAAATTATATATGAACCATAATAATTAATATGATTTTATATATGATCTTCTATATTGCATTGTTTATGATATTTTAATAGTATCATCGTTTTTTGTGTTAACAGATTCATTTTCCTTTATATGATTTGTTACGCAAGACATGTTTATTATGGATAGGATGTATATTATTCATATAAAAAATGATTTAATGTCTTTAAACATGATTTTCAATCATTAAATGAAAATTATTATGAAATGGTTATGATGGGGAATGACAACTCGTCGTGTAGTGAAGATGGTAATTTGTACGTACACACGAGCGACCATATCATTTTTTTTGATGGTGAAGTTGTATATAATTGGATGGTATATCATATATAAAGAATCATTAAAATTTTATTTTTATTATTTACAATAGTGATACTCATTATTATACCCATCCTGATAATGAAGTGTTTGAATAACAAATTACATCACGATATGGAGATGGTAAGTCATACGTACGCACATATGGTGAATTTTTCATTTATAGGATGGATATAATAAATAATATGGTTGCACCATATTTATAATAACATCCTAGTATGTAAAACATTCATGATTTATCATTTTGGCATGGAAACAAAAACAAAAGAGGGAGTGGAAGAGAAAAATAACTTGAAATAGGGTTGTGAAATCATTGCCTCTTCCTCGGGTGTTTCCTTTACTATTTGAACAAAAAGGCTCCATATGATAACTTTCTGCTCAAGGGAAGGAATCTAAGTTGAAATGTGGGAATTTTTGAAGTCATTTGGGTAGGGGATGTTTGATCCAAATGGCTTTGGAGGAGTGAAATTAAGAGAAGTGGAATAGACCTTTTATAAGAGGGGTGAGGGGCACGTTAGGAAATGCTTGAAATATTATTTTAGAGTAAAATCAGATTCTGTTTCAAATGGATCAAAAATGATTTATATATAGGATAAGGTGGGTATGGGTCGAAAAACACCCAACAAATATGTTTTAGATAGGTTTAGTTCCCCATATTAACCTTATATTTTATATTTAACTCTTAGTAAAATAATTTATCTTTTTCTGTGTCTTCTTGTATTTTTACACTATATCATTAAAAAACACTCTAAAATTCCAAAAGAACATCAATTGGTTCATTAATGACATATATAATATTATTTATTCCCTTTGGATGAAACTTATATTTTTACGAATATTATATAATTTAATAATATAATTTTTTTTTTAAAAACTCATTTATGTCAATTTTGACACTATTTAGTATTTGGTTTTTGTGAAAGTCATCACAGCTTGATTAATTCGAAAAAGTTACATTTAATCCAAAATAACATGTCATATCCACCTATAAAATTAGTAGATGACATAAAAACTTTAAAATTATATTTATTTTAATATTTATAAAACCATTTATTTGATTCTTTCATTAATAAGGTAATTAGTGTATCATCATTGTGTCGTAAATTAATTTAATATTTTAATGTCTAAAAATTATAAATAAAAAACCATGATGTGGGAAATATTTGTATGTTTCTAATTAATATTTATAGTTGAATTTATCTTATGTATAACCCTGTATTAAAAATGGTTTAGTTATTAAACTTTTAGTTTTACACTTTTAACTATTCTTTAAATAAAATAATAATGAATTTTCTAATCTAATCCATGTGGATCAAAGAGGATCATGTTTTATTCCTAAGGATTTTTTTGGTCGAATTACACTTATCCAATAAAATTTGGACATGTGTTAGTGAAGTTATAATGTAATTTTTACCTTTAATTACCCTATTTACTTTTAACCGTGGTAAATAAATGTCGAAAGTTACTATTCACTAAAAAAATTTTATCTTACTGAATCAAATTTTAAATAATTATTTCAACCATGAATCTCAGATTTTTTAAATTCTAATCACATAATGGGTAAAATTATGTTTTATGAAAATTTGAAAATGCTCAAAGATGGTTGGTAAAAGACAGTAAAAAGTTCTATAAAATTTTACACATCTAATTGTTTTATAAAATGACTCAAATGATTTACATTGAACGTATATAGGTTATATATATATATATTTTTTAGTTAAAATAAATTTAAATAAAATAAATAATTATTTAAAAAAGTCTGTTTTAAACAATAACGTAGTGTTTTTCACTATTCATCAATAATTGATCTTTTTAGAAAAATACCAAAAATTCACCCAAGGATAATTATGATATTCTGAATTCAAAAATAAATTCTATTTTACCAAAATAAAAACAGAGAATTTAAATTAATAAATTTAAATTATTTCTCATTGTCAAATCCAAAAAGTGGGGTTTGAAAAAAGTAAGAACTATTAAAATATAGAAATGTGTTTATGTCAAATTTAAATTTGAAATTACATATAATGACCTAAATTGTATTGAATGTCAAAAATATAATATAATTATACTTTCAAACCATTCAAATGTAAAATTTAAGTAAATAAATTATTTAGATTAAAAAAGTCATTTTCAATAAAAAATTATTATTTTTCACTATTCATCAAAATATGAATGTTATGAGAAAAGTACAAAATATTTATCCAAACAAAATTTTTATATCCGGTTTCTAAAGAAGAATTTATTTTCATTAAATTGAATTTATAAATGTGTCAAATATTGGTTTTAAAAAGGGTTCTCCATTAAAAGGTGGTAAAATTGCATTTTTTGAATAATAGATCTTTTTTCTAAAAAAATTATTTGTTATTATATAATGTCTAAGAAACACATAATATGGATTTTAAAATTTTATAGAGTACATAAGATTCAAAATTTAGTTAATACTATTCATGACTGCTTTTTGAATGGCTGGTTTGGTAAGCACTGGTGTGCTCGAACTTAGTGTTGTGTGTAGGGAAAGCTATTGAATTAGTTTAATGAGCTAACGTACTGTGAAATCTTGTGGTGTTACAACCAATGTAACCCACATTTTTATATCATTCTTGAACATTTAATGATGACATGACCTGTAGGATTACGAAAGATAAATTGAAAATATTTTAAATTTGAAAATCCATCTTTGAATAATGTAACTCTATATTTAGATTTTACTCAACTAGTGAAATGTACATGAGGATGGTGAAATTAATAAATTATAGAAGTGAGACATATATTTATTAACAACTAATCTCAGCCGAACTATAATTATTTGATCATTTTCTACCTGAGAGTACATTTCTTAATTGACTCTAAATCTATAATTATTTATTATTGTCCAATGTATTTGATTATTTATATCACTTTTTTGGGAATAAATGTTTTGGATATTACAACACCTTAAAAGATATGAATAAAGTATTTCACATCTAAAAAATTTAGAAGGAATTAGGTTATTCATCCACATGTAATGGTATACTTTTAAGGTTGTGCATCTTGGTAAAAAAAGGTAGGATTGGTTTGGGATTAATATTCAATGGAGAAAATGAATTGTAATTTTGATAGGAATATTGGTGTGAAAAAATTTAATTTGAGACACTACTATTTTTTTAATAGCGAGTATCATATTTCATAGTTTGTGAGATGGGTGAATAGTGTTGTAGGATATGTTAGAAGAGAACTATTAAACAAATACCGAACAATCATGTTGTTTATTTATTTTACACTCAATATATAAACCCTTATATATACATTAAATTTATTATGTAATTTTTTAAATAATATTTATTCACCCCCTCGTGATATACTTTTATCATAACTCTAGTCCATAAAAGTTTTCTTCTGAGTAAAATTACCTTGATACATCATGGGTCATAAAATTAGGCTGTATTTAGTGATCACTAGATTCTAATTTAGTTTCCACTAATTAAGAAAATCTTTGGGACATTATGATTCAATAGTTAATGAGCATAGGTGTGATTCTCGATATCGAATAGTTGGCCTACATATAATTTCACATTGATTGTTATTGGAGAGAGGTATAATTTACCTCAATGAAGGGAGATAAGTACATGATGATCAAAGAATTAGTATTGGTTGTAGGTACGATTGATCTAGGCAACAGTTAGCTCTTGGAAATCATACTGTAGATTATACTCTCGGATCTTTCATTATGGTCAATGGAATACCCCTGCTCTTTTCCTCAAGTTGTGGATCTCAATGAGAAAATAATTTTGGAAATATTCAATGTAATTCCCATGATATTGTAGTTCCCAATGAGATAGAGATCATTATATACGAATAAACTATTTCTCTACCCCTTACTATAAATAGATTTTCATGTTTAAGGAGGTGAAGTTACTTCTCAAGGGTTTAAAGTAGAACGACATTATCATTCCGACCAATTCAATATGGGCTTCAACAATTTTATTTTCAAAAATTTATAATGGAAGTCTTTGAATATGTACAGATTAGTAGAAGATGAACATGGAGCCATTATAGAAAAAATATCTATTAAAAATCATCAACAATCACATTAGTATGATACAGGTATCCCGATGGTTCTCTATTTGTGATTTATTTTTAGGTATAATCAATTATGGGTTTGAGAAGAGGAATTATCAAAGATGGAATTTCATTTCAGGAATGTGTTACAGGAGTACATAGTTATTGTTTTTGGATATAATAATTCATTAATAGTGTTAATGACTCTCATTAAAAAGATCTTCCACGCATATCATCACTCAATCATCATTGTTTTTAGTGAAGACGTGCTCATATATTCATGATCCCTAAAATAACTATATATACACATTGAGATAGTCCACACTGTAGACAAAGCACTTATTCTTTATCCAAATATGGAAGTGTATATCTTTATGAAAAATGAGGAAATGTTATTAGGGGCATTTGCTGATTGATACAGTCATATTTTTGGACCATGAGACGGTTGTAGAAGTATTTTCTATAATACATCCTTTTAATGTGTTCGATATTTGGACATTTATGGGTATAACTTGATAGTACCATCATATAATCCAAGACTTCCCATGTTTATCGAAACCCATTACCACACTGAATAAGAAGTTAATGAATTTATAATATACAGGGAAGATAAAATATAATTCTCTTCGACTGAAGTGTATGGTTAGTAAGGTGTCATTGTTGATTACTCAAGACCATGTTATTATTTATGTTATAATAATTTATTCATCATACATTTTTCTAGGAGTAGTACTAATATAGAGGGAGTGGATAGTATTGTATAGATCAGAAAAGATTCACCCCCATGAGTAGACTGACCCAACACATGTCTTGGAGCTAGAATCCATGGTCCACACATTTTAAGTACATGAGTAACTTTCTATTTTTTAAAGGGTTTCATGTTTAAAAGTCCATAACGTCAACTATTATATGTTCACACACTGACATATAAATTACACCAAGAGGGATTTGGTATAATAGATGTCAATGTTAAAAATTTATGTTGATTAGTTTCCAATAAAATGTAACATCATATAAAAATTTTTTATGCATAAGATTTAGGTATCTTATGAGCTTGGTGATTACGCATTGGAGGAATAATGGTTCTTGAATGATATTTCTAGATGACATGATTTTGTATGCTTTATGGGTTCAGGTTTCTAGGATGTGTGATCTATTAGTTGAAATATCCTAATTTCTACACTAAATAGTTGTTGGATATTATTCCTACACAAAGTGTGTTTTGATGTGGGAACAACTGGCTTGATTTTCCAAATAACTAGGTGGTCATTCGATGTCGAAGATGTGAGCGTTGAACATGCCCATGATGAATTACTTACTTTTAATTAGAAAGATCAGATGACTAAATTCCGTACCTCTATGTTGGATCGTCTTCCTAAAGAGAAAATGAATTAAAAAGACATCAAGAGGTAGTTGTAATGGCCATGGACGGATGACTTTATGTTACGCATTTCCTAATGACTTTCTTTCTATATGATAATGGTTGAGCACTATCATTATAGAGGGTTTCACTAAAAACATATTGTGATAATGTTGATGTAGGAGGATTTTATATTAGTCATTTTGAAGGAGTTACTAAGGACCTTAAAGAGTCGTGAATAAATTTTTTTGAATATTAATCACTGAAATATTATTCCCATTTCTCACTGTTCCATGGGACTCACTTAGTAAATGATATCATAAAGATTTATTTCCATGATATAGTATGCATAGGGGGGGTTCCCTTGAGAATTAAATAATTACTGAATTAAAATTTGACATCACTGTTTTAGTAGGGAATGCAGAATGGATTAAGGATGTAGATTTGGAAATACACAAAAATCAATCGCCAGAAAGAAGGATAGTCGAAATGATGACTATTATATTAATGGATAAACATTGACCATGCTTCGTAGAATTTGAGGGATAAATAGATGAAAACAAATAATTTTTTTAGTTATTATAATATAATAGTTACCAGGATTTTATTCATATGGAACATTATGTGGAAATTTACATGATGTGATATCGTTTAATAATTTGCGGGAAAGACACTTCCAACTTAGTTGTTCTGGGGTTAATTATGATATATGATGCCTTAATGAGTGTGAAAAATATTCAAAAGGAATTGAAGAAAACACAAATTAGGAAGAAGTGTAATGATAAATATTTAATGATGACATTGTAGTTCATTCTAGGGGATGGTAATTTTCTAAGATAAACAGCTCACCTTGGCCAATGAATGTTATGGAACCAATGGAATCTAACACCGTGATACTATAACCCATTGAGATCACTGAGAAATTTGGAATATTTTCTTTTTATCCATTCCTTATTCATTGATATTATGGGAGGCATGATATGATTCATGGGTATTTTATTATGTGTTACTTTCTTGATCCTATATATATTATCGAATATAATTATTCTGAGATTGAGCCTGAAGCATGATATGTAGAATTCCCATTATAGATTTTAGTCCAAAATAATGATTTCCTAACAGGGAATGTTGTGGAACATTTATAGATCTTATGATATCATAGAAATATCCTAGTGGAAACATAAGAGAGGGAGTCTAATATTTGAACATTGTTTTCTGAGTTTTAAAGGTAATATCAATCAAAATAGTGATCAAGGATAAGAAGCTTCTAGAGGGGGATAATTAAGAAAATATTATATTTATAAACCCTTTTTGGTTTACATTATTAATTTGTTTATGTGAAAAATTAACACTTTTAATAAATGTTTTACCCATATGAACAAACAAGGATTTATGTATTGGAAAATCAGATTTAAAAATAATGAGTAATGGTACATAGAGGATTCCTATTATTTAATAATAATTAAACCGGTTTTCTAAAGGTTACATAATGGTAAATAACCCTCCATATAAATGTAAGACCTTCCCCACAAAAATATTATTGTTGAATTTCTAAGGATGCATAAGGGTATTTATAAGGTATGTATGTGTATTCTCATCACTACATAAATATAACTCACTATTTTATTGGGTTTCATAATGGCAACATATAACTATATAAGAGTACTGGTTGATTTATTACATGTGTATGGAAAAAACCATGATACCCTTTAGAATTACCCTTTTTTGAATAGGTGTGGGTTTTTATCATGATATTTCCATTCCTTATTCCTTATTAACTCAGGTATTAAATTTTTAATGATTTTAAAAACATAAAAATCAATGAAAACGATTGTTTATAAATTTTCTGTATGATTGAAATATGAATGTAGATGCTAAATTACAAGAGGGGTGTAATGTATGTTTAAAAACATTCATTTTTATCCACAAGGAAAACAATTTTTAACAATGTTAAACAAGACAAATTCATGAGACCTCTTTCAGTTCTATTAGAAAAAAAATCTAGGTTTTAGAAATAAGGTTCCAGAAATGAAAATTAAGGAATATTACTAGGAAAATATTCTACCTTAATGAATATAGAATCATACTTTTTAGAGTATACAAAAGTACAAGAAAGTATAAAAATATTATAATTTATTATTTTTTCAACTTATATCAGAAATAAACATGAAACAAAAAAAGTAATAATAATGAAATATTTTACCTCAAACAGTAGGGTATCCAACAACCGTGGATAAATGTCCCTTGATTTTTACTTTCAAGAAATTCATTCTTACCCACACAAGGGTAAGCCCTAGGTAGGAATATTGGAATATGCCTTTCAATCCTTAATTTCTCTTGAAGGATAAGGTAGTCGGAAGCTCTGTCTTCTTATCCCAAGAAGTCCTAGAACATTATGAAAGTCAGCACCTCTTTGTTTCTTTCCCTGGTAGCCCTTTATTGAACTGAGCAACAATTGTAGTTGCACAAAGAATGTTGAACAAGATGTTTAGTACACATAATGCATAAGAGTCTCTATATCATTAATTAACTACAGCAACATGCAATCTGTAGAGTGATGGAATAATATTGATCTCCTTCAAATGAGATTCTATTTATATGCACTTCTATAATGATCAACCCCCTCTTCCAATGGTTATTTTATTCCTTTAATCTCGGAGGGACCTGTACACGTGTCACATAAACAATGGTTAGTTAGAAACCGACTGTTCCAAATCATTTTATAATAATTAAATGGAAAATAATGATACATAACCTTGTCAATTCTTTGGATTCTAAGAAAATATAGAATTCAGAATATAATAAAATGAACATTTAGATTTTATAAGATATTGATATTTGGATTCTATTTTTCAAAGAGTTCGGTATATGAATCCTATAGATTCGGGAGTCTGAATTCCAAAGAATTCATAATCTGAATTCTAAGTAATTTGAAGTCTATGTTTTGAATAATTCTATGTCTGAATTTTAGAGAATTTGGAGTCTAAATTTCATTGAATTTTTAGTCTGAATTTTAGAGAATTTTGAGTATAAATTATAGAGAATTTGAAGTCTAAATTTTTGACAATTCGATGTATGAATTTCGAGAATTTAGAGTCTAAATTCAGAGAATTCGAAACCTGAAAACAGAACACCCTATATCTAAGGAATAATAGGATTCTATTTTTTTAGATGTGAAACAAAATTTTAGGATTATGAATAAAATGATTTATATTTTGAGAGACTATAAAATGAACCATGAAAACATATGTAAGGATAAAAATTTCCTTAGAGAAAGAAAATTTTCCTTATAAAGATAATCCTTTGGGAAAAACTATTTTCCTTAATATTGATTGTTTGTGATTTTCAAAACATATAGAAATGGAATATTCATAAAGAATCCTCATTGACTCGACCATTTGGTGTTCATAACTCAAATTATTCATGATTATAATTTCCCCACATTCAATATTCATGTAAAATCACAATTAAATGGATAATTTATTTTATTATTTTTTATATTGTGATCTATAACATAAAGTTATCCTTCTAAATATCACAACCTTTATAATATTTTTAATATCCTCATGATTTTGGGTAGCCCAGAATTATTAATATCATAATATATGATATTCTCTTCAATTGAATAATGTTCCTCTTCCTATTTATATGTGTTATAAAAAATCATCACCCTCGTCTATATTCAAGAGAAGGTTTTTTAAGGGATATATTCTGGATATCATAATTCTTAATCATTTTGTAAAATCATAATTGCTAATACTTATAATAAAAATTTAAATATATATTTCTAGATTTATATGCAATTATCAATGAATAATAAGGATTCATTTCTCGAATAATAATAGAGAAAATTCTAGATATTGAGAATATTATTGTATGTGATATTATAAATATTCTTCGAGGAAGGAATGGTTAGAACATGATATTAAATAAATATATAATTATGAAAATGTTTAAATAGAGTGAAATTGGTTATCAGTTTTGTTTTTATTTCCCTTGAAAATAACATTGTGGGAATCAGTTATTAGAATCCCTCATCAAATAATTGAATCAATTAAAACAAGAATGAAATTTGGGTGGAATATCCTTGACAATCCATTTGAGTTAATTTCAACATGTTATAATTGGATGTCCCATTCTATTTTGTGATATTTTATACAAATTTTTTATTAAAATAATTCATTTTTTATTTATTTTTTTCACAATTATTAATTATAATCACATGTTGCTGTGCATGTAGCCACTATGACCTATTAATGATGCATGATTATTTGAGTCCAATTATGTATCTATGGGGATGTATTTTATTGTGATCAGAAGTATTGTAATGTTTCTACTATATTATTATGATTATCTAATACATTTCCTTGTATAATAAACCCTATTATGTTCGTTACTATTCCATTGATGGAAATTATTGTTTCATAGAATTTGTAGACTATCAATATTTTTTTATACACTACTTGTTGAATTTTCATCAAATAGAAAAAATAATGATGATGCAACTAAGAACATTTCAAGGGTATAATAGTATAGAGGCCTATTTGAAGTTGATGTATTAGGGGAATGATGGTCATTATTCCTTCACATAATGGATCTTGGATACGTCACCCTAGAGACGAGATCTGAATCGATTCCTTAGGTCTATTGATTAACATTATTATAGACATTGTGTATTTCTATTAATAATTACAGGGATTATATTATTATCATTCCTTTATGGAGATAAATAATGAATGGATGATAATTTATTATGGATTCATTATCACATGACAACTTGGTATGTAACTATATATTGTTAGGATTATTATGTATTTATTATTATCATAGTGTACACTTTTCAAATATATGGAAATATATTAAGGATGAATTGGTGGTGTCGTACTAGGTTTTATTACTGACTCCCTAAATTGGAATCTTGATCTGCATGAAGACAACATGTATAAGTATCTATGAATGGGAAATGGTCTCGTGGTGGGTGATATAGGTTATGAGCATGAATCCAGGAGAAGTATCTAGACATACTCTAGAGGATTCCAACATTTTGGTTGTTTATATCATTTCACTTATACTCTAGATGGTTTTCTACTTTGGTAGTTGTTTATTCAATCATATGAAATGTATGATACTATATATTACCTTTTTATATTTCATATTCCAACATGAACACTCTATGTTATTATGTTCCATTATATAATTATTTTATGGATATGATACTAAGGGTATCATCTCTTCATTAATAGTGTTCGGACCACCACTGCATTTTTGTATCCTATTTTATATATATTGGAATGAAATATATCTTATGGATATATAGAATAAAGCCATAGGTAAAGGATATAGTGTTAAAAACGGTATGCTGAAACAAATTCTCCATTTTCCTTATGGATTAACCCTGAACAATGTAGACATGAAATATTTATAAGGGGATGAAGTACGATATTTTCCATTTGCCTGGAAAACTCATGCGTAATGGACCTCCAAAGATTCAATTGATGGGATTATTATTATAGATATAAAATATTTTGGTTTGTTTATATATCTAGAACACAAAAGAAGGATCTCAAAGAATTTATTAAATATATATTACTATGTAGAAGTATTAATTTAATGTTGGTATTTTTTAACTATTTGAGATAGACATCAATACATGGAAGAGTTATATATCTATATCCAATAAATTAGATATAAAACTATGTGGTAATTTATTAATTAAACATAAGATTGTTTATATATTATATATATGTACATATATGTTTTTGTGACTATGTCTAATAAGAATTGATAGAGGCCATTGTAAGTTCTTAGAGGTGTATGCATTATGTAATTTATAGACTCTCATGGAAACCTTTAGTGATCTCATAGAATAGCTGGGACCTATACCAAATTAGTGTATTTTGATATTTTAAAAGGTTATTAGGAATTTTTGGTCAATGAATCATCATCATTTTCTGTTGGGACTGCTTGGGATTTGGGTCAGAATACTCCCACAGGGAAGATGTTCTTGAACTACCACTTATTGTGTAGAAGTATACAGTTGATCATGATCCCATACATTATATATGGTTTTGGTATAATGTAAATTTCATCGATAAGTCTTCAACATAGATCCCATTCAGAGAATAGAAATTTAGAAAAATGGTTGAATATTACATTAATTTCACATCTAGTATTGTCCATCCATTGATGGAATCAGTGACCCTCATGATTCTAATGAATGGGTATGTCTAGTTGTTGGAATATTTAACCCAGAATAGATTTTAAAGGATCATAATTTTAATCAAATTTATTTCAATATTCTATAGTTTCCCATACCTTCATATATGTATAATTTGATCATGTAATTAATTTACTGGTCATGTAGTCTTTTGAGTTATATTCCCTAGAAACAATATAGGGCATAAAATATGACAATATTTGGAGATTCCCAGAGTAACCTTTATTCATTTATTATTATATAAATTTGGTGGACCTTATGATTCTTGATATTATGATCTTCAATGTGGTTCTTAGTATATAATGGTTGAACATCTTCTGAACTCACATTGATTTGAATTAGATATGAGTGTCATATTCCTCATAAAAGTTATATAAGTATGAGATGACCGATGAATAGGAATTTGGAGTATGTATAGTTGTTCTATACATGAGTCATTTTGGGATGATCAAAATGTAGATTGCGGTCTTGTATATCTCAGTAGGATCAGTGGAATCCTAATCATCCTTTCCCACCATTATCGATCTCTATTCGGACATATATTTTGATTACATCCTAGGAAATTCTCCTGATAGGTCATATTATTTTTAGATAGACCTCATTCTAGGTGCTAAATCCATTTTGATGCCACATTATTTGACTAAACTAACAAATTTCTAAGAGATCATGGTACAACAAGAGGACTTGGAGAGGGAGGGCATCATCTGGATAATTACATCACTATTGGGTACACCTATTATCATGAATGTGGATGATAGTAATTGAATTTTTATATATTAAAACATGATTAACTATGATATGGTGATAACAAGTGTCCCATACACAGGATCTATGATCTCTTTATCAATAATAGAGAGCCTAGACATTCTACCAGATTGGTCTAAAATCATGCCACCACTATAATTAAGGTACAGAAATGGACACCTCAAATTTATAATTTCATAGTAGGTATGGGAATGATGTGTTCCATGTGATAATTTTTTTTTTTAAATTATACATTGGAAGTGTTTAAATATACCGTTAGAAATAATATCCACCAATATCCTCACTTATTCATGAGGGTTTTCATTGAAAAAAATACTTATTTAATAACCATCACCATAAAATCATTCTCGAAAAATTAATAGATCTTTAGTATTATTGGAGCTCATTGGTGTTACACCATGCCATCAGTGAATATCATTTGGATAATAGATGTGATGTTTTTAGGGAACATTTTTTTTGGAAAATTATATCTTTAGGCCCCATGAAGGCCGATTCTGTGATGTCATTGATAACATCTCAAAATGTATTTGAGATCAATATACCTCTACAATTATATGTATACTACTAATGTTTTTATTCTAATTGTATCATGTTTATCAGCACTCATTACTACATTAAAGAATGAGGATGAAATGTTTTTGGGTATAGAGAATTTAGAATATGATTTTCTTAAATTGATTTGAATATTGATTACAACTGTAGTGTTTATTCGTCCAAATCCGTAATCTAGTAATTCTATATATTGTAATTCTTCAAGAATTTTTTTTGAGATTAATTATAATAAATAATTAGTGGAAATTAAAATATAGATCACATCATATGAAACCACACATGTAATAATATTATTCCAATGATATGAAACATGATATTGTGTTCTATGATTTTTTGTTTTAAGGACACTATTTATTTAGTGAGAGATTTTACGTCCACGTGGATCATATGATTATTTAAAATATCATCACACAATGGGGAATATATTTGTGGTATAGGAAATATGTATATTACCTACTGATGTTCAACATTATAATGTATTATCCACTAAAAATGGCAAAGTATTAGCTGATCATATAACCCATAAGATATAGGTTTCCCATTAGCTAGGTGAAAATATGTTAGAGGTACATTAGAACATGATGATCTTGTGGGCTGATTAGAGGTTGGATTCTTTAATGTATCATGTATTGATGATGTGTACTCCATTAGAGGGTATACATTATTTAGTAGATTAGGTAAAGGCTACACTGGACTCCATCATAGTGTTTGATTAGATATGAGAACAACTGGCTAGAGATGGGAAAATACCCATGTGGTCAATAGATAATAATGATATGATAATTTACATCGTAGATTTTTATCACCTACTTATATAAAGGGATATCCAATGAGGGTCTTATATACCTCTAAGCTGGTGGTGTGTCGTGGAGTTAAAAATTTTAACAATGACTGTAGTGGGTAGTCATGGTTAATAAATTCCTCTATAAAAATATATAGTGGGATAATTTTAAGACACAAATGTGGAATTTTAGGTCAAAAAGTACTTCATGATAGAATACATCCAAATTATATCCATCTTGTTGTGGAAAGGGGCACCCTTGTATTTTTTCTATCATGAACCCCTACAAGAGAAGGGGGAGGGAACGTTGATGCAATAGAGATATTTGGTTAAATATGATGCCTCTAATGATTTAGGGTCTCTGCATAAATCATGTGGAGGTAGAGGTTCATTACATGGGTATATAAAACTGATGAATGAGATTCATAGTTTTCTAAGTCCTTAGACTCACTCGTAAGGGAATCAATTGAACATTATAGGGAGTGTTCATAAGTAATTATAAGAAAGACCCAGAACAACCTCATTGTATAATACATATTTCATAATACCAAGGTATAGATTTAATGTATATGAGTATATTAAAACTGTGTATCTCTTCTCATTTTATAGATTAATTAAATCATCTTCATGAAACTATTCCACATGTAATGGAGATATATACTCCACTCAAAAAGTATAATGAAATTATCTTCTAATATACATTATGTATTCCACATTTTAGGTGGAGTTGAACCAAGATTATCATATTATTAGGATAGATAGTATTGATGTTACTATTAGAATCAATTTGATAGTCACCTTGAAATTTATAATAAAGTATTTTCCTAGTATGGTGGCATATAATAGACATTATTTATGTTATAGTATATTATATGTTGAATATAATACATTGTTATGTCATTAAGGGGATCTATTATTGATGAAGTCATATTCATATTCCATATTATTCATAAGATCCCAGGTTTTCATCATTATACATAACATTATTTATTTAGTTTATATGTATTTCTTCCACTAAATTAATGATCCTGAAGAATTCATGGATGTCTTGGGAGTGTTCATGATTGATTATAGTACATAGATACTTTTTTAATGAGGAATATTTGAGGCACGTGTTCTGAAAATTGTTAGTGATAATCATTCATCACTAACTATGCATCCCTGAAGGGGTGAAACAATATTTGTCAAACCTTGTAGGGGATGCCTCACAACCATGAAAAATGACATAGTGGATTTCATTGGGGATTTCACTAGGCTACACATGAAAACTCAAACTGGAAACCTTGACATGTGAGGGGGTGCCACCCCAGACAATTCCAACAAACTTCTGGTGAATAGATTGGCTAACCATGAATCCAAATCCTAAGACCACCTTTTAACCTGGGAAATTACTTTTAATATTTTATTTCATTATAACATTAAAACTCCATCTTATTTAATTACTTATAAAAACTACCAATCATGGAAGATCTATCATCCACTCAATGTAGGATTTGACCTACCACAATCATATGTCGTTCATTTAGACTATCCCTTTCCACGTTTCAAGGGTAGTTGTTACCCTATCATTCATAATCCATAATTCCTCTTGTAATATTTCTATATTGAATTAAATTTACATGTGATATAATATGAAATATTTTATTTTCACTTATCTTTTAATATTTTAACTATTTTTCTAGGCCAACCCATAAGCTGGCACATGTAAAGGACTTTTCTATTTACATAAGGTTCGTGGCCTATACATTTTAGCTAACCGTTTTGATGTCAATAAATTATTTTTATCATTCTGAAATCAATATATTCATTGAATTTATCAAATTTTTTTAAAAACATAAATATATTTTTTAACATCATCGGGATTCCACTCATCCCCTAGAAAAGGTTTTAGAATGTCAATCTCAACCTGAACCACCATTGAGGTGGATTTAGTGAAAATTTCTATGTTTAAGCCACTAAAATTTGGTTGGATGATCATGTAATGTGTTAGTGAAAACATTATTTAAATTTAATGATTTTTTTGAAGTTTTAGAATATATTTCGATAATTTAATTTACAAATTAAATGGTTAATGAAATGTATCAAATGTGAATCATGAGATAAGATGGGTAATCCCCCAGCATGTGAATATGTATATACATGATTGTATATTAGAATTGACATTATCAAGTACCATTTTATCCATTATATCATATGATTGATTTTATACATCATGGAATGGAACAGACAATAGGTAATTTGGTATGCCATTAACGATGGATGATGAGGGAATTCATCAATTATGGAGATCAACTTGGGTAATCAAAATACCTATAACATATCACTAAATTAGGATTCCTCATCCATGGAAATTGGTATTCTAGACTGTTGTAGGTTTTAATTTAACCATTTTTACCTTGTATGAGTTCATTTGACTTGTGGAGTACTCCACGGTAAATGGACATGGGTGTAGGACCATATTGGTATAACAATTTATTTATACATATTCATCATATGTAGAATCTATTATATATTTTAACGGTTTACATTTACATATTACTATTACTTTTCTTATAGATTACCCATTGACAAAAAATTTATTCTAAATTGGTCCTTCTGAAACATTATTTTTAATGAATTATTATTTTACACTATATGTTGTTGAATTTAAATACACTAAATGGACTTATTATAGAATAAATTTTAATTATTTTACTAGTTTTATCCCACACCATGTCCAACCACCAAATGGTACCCATAAAGGCTTCATTTATATAGGTATTAAAAAGGGTATGATCTCAAATATGAACATATGATTTTCTAAACTCTTATTGAGTACATGTGCATATGACCAATATTTTTTTCTTGATTCTATCATGTATTGATTTTTGTTATTTATATATATATAATTTTATGAATTTAATATTGTATTATAGATACCATTTTCCCCTATTAATACCCATTTTTTACAATATCATGAAATTATCACCAATTCAATTTTGATACTAGTTATTGGGTATGTCATATATTATTATTATTATTATATTAATGATTATATATGATAATTCATTAAAATTTCCAACACCCATTATTATATTTATTCTACTGATTTATGTTTTTCTCACCACTACGATAGAGTATGATCAAGAGGGTATTGTCTCCCCCCATCACTATCTTAGACCCTCACATCTAGTTATATACCTTCCCTGTATTTGGATGTGATCTTGAGAACGTACGACCAATAGGAATTTGTTACTTATGGGGTAAGTAGGTCTTCGAACTTACACGTGGTATATGATATTTATTTTCTTTTCTTACTAATTTATAATTTATAAAATGAAATAAGGATGTGTTAGAGAATTTATACATTCCATTTCTAGGAGTAGCTGACCAACTTTTAGGTAAATATTTGGTTTCTAGTATCAGAGATTTTATTTTGCATTATGTTTTTAATAGTTGATCTGTTTTTACTATTATGTGAAACACATTCCTTGTTGAATTTATTATTAATATTGATTTAATTTTTACCCTATGATCAGTTAGGAATGTAATTAATGTTCATTAATCATGACAAGAACCTGAGTGTTTATATGTTATGCATGTTCGATGACAATTTTTTAATTACATGCATTTCCAACAATATTTTTTGGTTCCTTGATTGATATACTGGTAATTGTAATATCATTTTATTAGAGGTTAAAAATTGTATTTATTAATCTGCCTACATCAAAATAAATCATGTATTCGATTATATCTTGATGGTGGAACCTTATCTATATAATTATATAATGGTAGATACATGGAAGATATAGTTAAGTGGGAAAAAATGTAAGTTTGTTTTAATTTTTAGGGTTTCAAAGTACAAATTATAAACATTGTTCCCCTATATATTGGGATACGTGAACTATCTACTTGGAAAATTGAGAATGAGTGGATCCAATTACCTGAAATAAAAATTAAATGTTATAAAGAATATGACTTTATAAAGTTGAAATGGATGGTTTATCTATCCTAACATGAAATAATGTATATATATATATGAAAATGTTATATTTGAGTCCATATATAAAATGGTTTCCATTAAACAGTGATTCCAATTATAACCTTAATAGGATTTTCATCTATATAATTTAATTTACATAAAATATAACAAATCCGTTTGATTACAATTAATACATATTCCTCTTCTATGGAATTAGTAGTGGGTAAATTTGTTAGCACCTCATTGAGAAGTAATTCAATGTACATATACTATTTATCCTAGTATCATTAATATTTATTTTGAACCGTGAAGGATTTTTACCTATCAGTATTTTTGTTCAATATTCACTGTATTGTATTAAATTGTGATGTGTATTCGGTATTATAGAGTTATACCTCGATTGCAAACTCATGTTGAGCACTTGAAAGTTGGTGATGCCCATTCTCTTGATGTAGTAGAGCCTAACCCACCAGTTCTTCCACTAGTGACATCACCACTTGTGAAGCATGTTATACCCATAACTAACTACACATTTCTGACATATATATTTCATGCTACTATAAGAATATTCATAACATAATATAATGATCCACTAACAAATCTTATAGTTCTGGTGAATTTGGAAATATGTATATATGAACGAATGGTTCATAAGTGTCCCATATATTCTCTCACAATTTTCTTCATACCTATAACCCTTCTCATACTTATTTTAGATAAAATGGTTCCTTATAACCTATAAAAATATAGGAAAGGGTGAGGCTAGATGATCCATAATGCTAAGAAAGGGATATATCAATGATAATATAATAATTTCACAATAATAAGTATAGGAGAACAATATTCAAATATTTTAATACCATAATATACATATCAAATATAATAATCTTGAGTAAGTATAAATGCTTCATAGTTAATAATAATTGATTCATAATGGAATCAAAGAACATAAGCAATGAGAACCTAACATTATAACAATGGATATATTTTTTGAATAAACATAATCATAAAAATCATTTCTTTATTATTCAATGCTCATTTTCAATGCTATCATAGTTTAATGGGTTTAATAACCAATCCATCTGTGCAGCAATGATTCACTACCAATACTATTATAGTTCATATATCCCCTTGCTCAACTAGGATTCACTCCATTTTTTCATCTTATTTATATAATGGGATAACAATGATTGCGTAATTCATTGGAAGGAGATATAGGTCCGAACAATCACATAATGAAAATAGTACATATTAGTTCCATAAGAGCATTAATCACTCATCTTATCAAAAATCATGAATAAAAATAGATTTCAAAAAAATATCATCCTAGCATAACCCATGGAAAAGAAATGGATTATATAAATATTTTTTCATTTCATCATTGAATATCCCGTGGGAATGAAATGGATTCTATAAAAATACATTAATTAATAAAATTAACCAACTTGTGAAATAATAAATATATCTTCATTGAATGATATTCCCAAAAATGATTAAGTGAAATCAAAAGAATCCATCTCAGATTGAAAATGGTTTTGGGAGATCACAGAAAACATTCCTTGTGGAAGATAATGTTTCAACATTGGAAATAAACTTTATTAATTAAATAAATTCATATAATATTTATGAAATCAATTTATTTAGAAATATCTAAAGAAATAGATAATAGATTAAGTAAAATATTGTGTGTTCATGATAGTGGAAATTCCTTTCCACTCTGTACAGTTCATATAAAAACATTTATTTCAAACATTGGTAAAAATCTTAAAATTAAAACTCGTTTAGAAAATGATCAGAAGAAATATCTTCATCAGTTTTTTAGAAAATTAAATCATTGGAAAATTTAATTTAAATAATCAATTAATATATAAAAAACATTCTTAGTTTTTTTAAATCATGGATATGGAAGATAAAAGATATTATATCTAAGATAGAAATGATGTCAGTATTTCTTAAAAATATTTATTTGGTGTCATGAGTACATAAAGAGAGAAGAATTAAAGGAAAATATGTATCCTTAAAAATGTATTAGAATAACATTTAATGGTTTAATGAGATATAGGTCATAAAATTTAATAAATAGAAACCCAAACATTTAAAATCCCTATTAACAAAGAGATTGTAATAAAAAACCTTTTAGGAATAAATAATTCATGGATGAGCCCATGAGGAGCCCAAGATGCTAGGGTTTCCCATCATCTTAACCTCTACAATTTGTCATGGTTTTACTCATATTTCCTCCTTGAAGGGGGTGAGATAATGGTTGTAGCCTCTCTATTGAGGTGGCATAGTGTGACTCCATATGATCTGCTCTCTGACTTCTCACATCTTTGTCAACCTGCTTCTCGGCCAACGAAATCTCAAATAAATAGGGATTCTCACGGAAATGTGGCGATAGTCTAGTGGATGAGGCCTAGCTTCCATGGTCTAAGTATTAGCACTTCATCTTTGGTTATGTGTGTTGGGTGTTTTGTTGTGGTCTTCTTGGGCGACTTGGATGGTGGCGATGAGATCTGAATTGAGGGTGGATTTCTTCCAGTGTACATTTAAAGGTTAATTTCTCTTTATTGTTTTCATTCATTTTATGGGTTGGAATGTTTTTCTAGGTATCTAAATGTTTGGTTCATGACTCAATGATCTGGTTTGGTGGGGTATTTTTTGTTTCCTTCATCGCACACTGATCATCATTCGACATTTATCTTCTTTCTGTGCATGATGTTTTGATCTGTGGTTTAGATATGTTCCTTGTTCTTGAAATTACTGGTATATGATTGATTTTCTCTATAGATTGAAGATATATTTTCTATTCACTATATTTTAATTTTTTTTGGATATGGATTGTTCCTTCCTTGTTGATACCATCATTTTATTTCCATTAGAGATACATTTTTCGTGAAAGTGAATTATTGACTTCATTCAACAGAATTTCTATTCACATCATTATTTTGGTAATGGTTTTGGTTATATTTGATTTTTTAGGTTGTATTTTTTGATATAGTGGAAATTAAGGTGATGTTGGATGAAGTCTTTTGTTGTATGTTGACGTAAAGATGGTGAAGGTGCATGGGTGGCATTGTTTTGATGCCATTGAAGCGGTTTTTTGAATCAGGAAAGAGTGAGATTTGTGACTGCATTTTGGAATTTAGTATATTTAGTACTTTGGGTGTGAATGAATCCAACACACTATAAGGATTAGCTTGAGATTTTGATCATAGTATTAAGCATTTCCTAGAGCATTTCCATTTCTATTTGGAAGTTTGAGTGGGTATGGCTCTAACATCAGTACCAAGATCATGCAACCTTGCACGGGACAACAAGCCATGTTTTAATGCGAAGTTAGAGGCTTGAAATCATGATGTAGTCCCCGGGGAGGGGAAGTAATTATAGTCTTGGTCTAAGTTAACTTATTTTACAATTTTATTTGGGTGTATTTTATGGAACTAGGTTTTTCACTTATTTCTCAAAAGTGTTTTGATAATAAAAATGATATGTTTCAGTTAGTAATATAAAACCTTTTTTACATTGGTATCATTTTAATTGTATGTCAAGTGACTTAAAGGTAATTATAATGATATGTATAATAAAAAAAATAATTAAAAAAATTATAAAATATATTAATTTGTATTATATTCATCTCATAAAATAATATGGCGGTGAATATAACATGTTTCCCATACATATAAAGTGATAGAAAAATACCTTACACAATTGGAAACATTTGAATCTCTAGCCCCATTAAATATAAAAAATTTATGGAAACAATATATATCATGTAAAATTGATATTAATGATATTACATATAAATGGGTTAGTATATAACCAAAAAATAAACAAGTGGTGAATATCATACATTTCCCCATAAATAAAAGAGACTAAAAATCACTTACCATAAGTATCGACATTATTCTAACAAATTCAAACCTCTTATATAAATAATAATTATTTACAATAAATATATTAAAGATACATAACCATATATATAATACCATATATTATTAACTTATAACATTTTATCTCCATTTTATTAAAAATTACATAGTAAAATAATGTGTAGGGTAATAAATAATTCATTTTTCATATATGTTTTGAGTTGGTAGTTTCAGTCTTTTGACATCGATGGTTGTATGATCATCCCTATAATTTGAAACATTATAAATATCATTGAAATAATTTATATATAGTTATTTTAATCTATAAATAATAGGGATTTAAATTGAATTACACCATTCATGGAGATATTGGGAAATATATACGCATGACCAATATTTCTATTTTCTCAAAAGATTAATCGAATGAATGGTAAATATTAATATTAATGTAATTTTTATTTAATATATATAACATATAATAATTAGTTATTCTGGTTTTTCTTCCCATTTAAAAAATAAAATAAAAAAATGTATCACATAACATTGTGGAGGTGGTATTCCACATGTACACACGATCAATTTTATCATTTTCCACAAGAAAGGAAAGTAAAAACGTAGATATAAAATTATAATACTATAAGAATAATTATATCACAAATACCTTATAAATATGTTAAATCCATCATTATATATCTGTGTTATATAGTGATAGAAAACGAATTACATTTTTTTTGAGGCGGTAGTCCTCCACACACCCAATCGACAGTTTCATTAAATATTTGATGAGAAAAAAGTTTGTTATTTATTATTTTTGTGAATAAATAACATAAATTTATGGGAGTTACTTTTTTGATTATATTATTATATTTTTTTATAATTTTATAGAGGTGAAGTAATAAATAAAAAAACACATCATTAAGAAAGATATTGCTTCTTCGGATAATGCCTTTATGACTATAGAAACATAATTAATAGGATAACTTCATAATCATTATAATGAACACTAAACATTGGGATGGAAGTAATAAATGGATTTGGGTAGGTATTTTTTGAAAGAAAGTCCTTTGTATCTGAGAATATCATAGGAGAAGGGGTGTCCTTTTATAATTGGGGGAGAGGGGACTCATGTAATTTGTTGAATCAGAAATGCCCAACCATGTTTTAAACATGACAAAAGGATCCAAAATAACTCATTGTCTAAAATTAAATTATATATGGTTGAAAAAAATATATAAAATTTTTTGTTGAGCCCTCTGGAAGATTGCTGATTTCATGTTTATAACTGATGTTTTAATAATCACAAATCATCACAACTCATTGATGCTTAATCTGGTTTGATGTCTCATAAACATAATTCCAATCTATGAATGAATCAGTTATCATGTTTTTTTTAACTATGATTATTAACTTACAAAGTATGTTTGGAAGCCTTCTGGATCCATCAGACTCACCGATCCATCTGAGTCACCGATCCATCAGACTCACCGATCCATCTGAGTCACCGATCAATCAGACTCACCGATCCATCTGAGTCACCGATCAATCAGACTCACCGATCTATCTGAGTCACCGATCAATCAGACTCACCGATCCATCTGAGTCACCGATCCATCAGACTCACCGATCCATCAGAGTCACCGATCCATCAGACTCACCGATGCAAATGAGTCACTGATGCAAATGAGTCACCGATGCAAATGAGTCACCGATGCAAATGAGTCACTGATGCAAATGAGTCACCGATCCAAGGACTCACCGATGCTGATCAAAATGACTCACCGATCAGATGACAGACCGATGCTGATCTATCTGAGTCACCGATCTTTACTCTAATGCTGATGACCTACCGATCTCTTGAACAGTCATAAACAACTGTTTGAATTTCTTTATCTTTATCTTTATTTATTCTAACCAACGGTCATATTAGTTATATTTTAATACACTGACAATTAATTAATAAAGGTTGTCGGATGTCAGGAAACCGTACCTCGTACCTGCGGAAAGGAAACCTTTTCTATCCTACGGAGCACGTGATATGAATACAAGAAGACTCTGCTGAAAAAGAAATATAGAGCTGCGAAGAAGTGTGAGACAACACACACAGAGACAAGGAAGCATACGACATACTCGAGAAGAGCTCTGTACATACAAGAAGAACCAAGCAAGACAGAATCAAATAAACAATCAAGCCTACTCAAGAAGAGTGGTGTGCATACAATAGATCATTGAAGAGCTTCATCGACTACATCTCACTGCCTGTGAACCTGAAGCATACGACACTCTGCTTCTCAAACAAAATCGAGAAGAGGACTCAGAATCACTTCTGATTAATTCCAAAACGAGTCCAGTGCTACACTGAAATCACTAGAGCCATTTCTAAACTCTACATCTCTGCTCTGTGATTTATTTATTCTACATTTTGAGCAGTGTGTGTTATCTGCTATATTAAACACACACACTGACTCCTGTACTTTCACTGGAGGATCTGTAAATCCTCAGCAAACTGTTTACACTTCACTTCCCACTGTGGATAGTGGTAGAGGTCTTGTGACCTGGACAGCTGGCTGCTGTTGTTTGTTTTCCCACGTAGAACTGTGGTAGAGGTCTTGTGACCTGGACAGTGTGCTCACTGTTGTTAACCCCGATCCAGGGTGTGGATCACTTTTATATAAACTTTTGAGAGGACTAAGTCTCGGCTTGAGACTGAACCTCTTGGTTACATTGTTGTGCCATCTATTTCAAAGTTTTATTCTGCTGCTAATCACTTTAAAACCAATACTGTTTTTAAAGATTACTTTGATAATTAAATTAGCAAGTGTTTATGTTAAGTGTAGATTAGTAAGTTAGTTTCAAAAGATAATCACACACTCCTGTGTTGATTAACTGGGAATTAATCAATCCCTTGAGAACCTAACAGAATCTCTACATTAATATAAATTCACTACAGTTTAATTTCTTTTATTATTTGGGGGTCTTTAAGACACTGCTTTTAAATATAGAAATTTTAATTGGTACTCAATTCACCCCCCTCTTGAGTAATCCACTCCGACCAACACTTGGTATCAGAGGTAGTAAATACTTTCTAAAAGTGCTCTGCTTTTGAACTGTGATTTTAGTTGTATTTTAACGTTCTTAAAATTTCTGTTATTTCTAAATTTTTATCTCTTTAAAATTCTTTTTGTAATATCATGGATAATAGACTTGAGGGTGCTGCTACTAACCGGCCACCTTTCTTCAATGGAACTAATTATGCTCAGTGGAAACTGAAAATGAAAATTCATCTAGAAAGCATAGGTTTTGATATTTGGACTGCTATTGAATCTGAATACAAAATTCCCACTACTGCTAGATCTACTTGGGATGAACCTACAAAGACTGCTTACAATAAAAATTGTAAAGCTATGAATGCTCTGTACTGTGCTCTAGGAGATGAAGAGTTTAATAGAATTTCTGCATGTAAAACTGCATATGAAATTTGGGATACCTTAGCTGTTTCTCATGAAGGAACAACTAATGTTAAGGAGATGAGATTGAATACCTATACTATTAAGTATGATAATTTTAAGATGAAACCTGATGAACCCATTTCTGATATGTATCTCAGGTTCAATGAAATTGTCAACACAATGACCTCTCTGGGAAAGGATGTTCCAGCAAAGGAACAGATTATGAGAATTTTGAGATGTCTACCTGAAAGATGGAGAGGAACCTCTGTCTCCATTAGAGAATCCTGTGACATTGGTGCTCTACATGTCAAGGAACTAATTGTCAAGCTGATGATGTATGAAGAAGAGCTTAAAGTGAACAAAGAGGAAGACAAAGAACCTACAAGAAAGTCTATTGCCTTCAAGACTACAACCTCAAAGAATAAGGATAAGGAAAAGCTTCAAGCTATCAATGAAAGTACAAGCAGTGAGGAAAGTGAGAATGATTCTGACAGCGATGATGAGATGGCTCAAATAGCCAGGAGATTCAAAAAGTTCTATAGGAAAAAGAAATTTTTTAGGAAACCAAATTACAAGGGAAAGTATGACCAACAAGGCAAATGGAAAAAGGACTGGAAGAAGAATGACAAATCAGATGATGTTGTCTGCTATGAGTGCAAGAGAAAAGGACACATTAAAGCCGACTGTCCAAAGCTGAAGTATAAAAAGAAATATGAATACAAGAATAACAAGTACAAGAAGGCCATGAAGGCTACTTGGAGTGCTTCAGAAGACAGCACAAGTGAAGCTGAATCTTCAGACTCTGAAAAGAATCGGGCCAACATGTGTTTCATGACAAACACTTCTGAGGTAACATCAGAGACTCCTGCTTTTAATTCATACTATTCTGGAGAAGATTCTGACTCAGAAAACATGTCAAAATCTGAATTGTTTGAATACTGTGACATGCTAGAAGAAACATGTAATGAGCTTAAAGATAAATATAAAGGTCTAAAGAAACAGTATGCTTTAAATGTTAAGCATAAATCTGATCTGGATATAGAAGTAGAAAAGAATGCTCAGCTGCTTAAAGAGAATACTGAACTGAAATTGTCTAATGAGCAACTCAAGAAAGATTTAGAGAAGTTCACCAATGGTAAAAATACTCTAACACAAATGCTAGGAAAGCAAGTTGCACCTAGATACACTACTGGTATAGGATACCAACCTGGACAAAGGAAAGTTGCCAAAACTAGATTCATTCCTAAATCTGGACAGAAGATAGTTAATTCTGGAACTTCTTATGCCTCATCCAGCTATATTCATAGTTATGAATCTAATAATGTTTATCTTTCAAAGGATGTTATTTCTACAAATTATATGAGACCCATTAGACAAATATGGGTACCTAAAGTGTTATTGGCTAACCTGTCTGGACCCAAGAAGATCTGGGTACCAAAATCATCTTCCATCTAAATCTGTTTTGTAGGAGACCTGCTTAAAGAGCTGTTACAAGAAGATATGGTATTTAGACAGTGGGTGCTCAAGACACATGACTGGAGATTATTCTTGCTTCAAGAGCTTAATAAAAGTTGACGGAGGCTTTGTCACCTTTGGTGATAACTCAAAAGGGAAAATCATCGGCCTAGGCCAGATTGGTAACACTGATTCAATTTTGATTTCTAAAGTTTTATTTGTTGATGGACTTAAATATAACCTATTAAGCATTTCTCAGTTATGTGATGATGGTTTTCATGTTAAATTTGAAAATGATTCTTGCAATTTTTGTAACTCTAAAAATGTTTTAGTATTTTCTGCTTTAAGAAATGAAAATGTTTATGCTGTTGATTTAGATTCTTTAGCTAAACAGAACATTCCATGTTTAAATGCTTTTCATAAAGAGTCTTGGCTTTGGAACAGAAGATTAGGACACTGCAATGTGCACTCACTTAGAAAACTTTCTAGGAAGAACTTGGTTAGAGACTTACCCAAACTTGAATTTCCAGCAGACAAAGTTTGTAATCCCTGTCAAAAGGGAAAACAACACAAAGTTTCTTTTAAATCAAAGAAAGAAGTTTCAACTTCTCAACCACTTGAATTGGTTCACATGGATTTGTTTGGACCATCAAGAGTTTCTAGTTTAAATGGGAAGCACTATGTCTATGTTCTCGTAGATGACTTTTCTAGATATACTTGGGTATATTTTCTAGCTCACAAAAGTGAAGCTTATTCTTACTTTGTTAAATACTCCAAGTCTGTAGAAAATCATAGTGGACTCAAGATTAAGACCCTAAGAAGTGATCATGGTCGTGAGTTTGAAAATCAAGATTTTGAATCTTACTGCTCTCACAATGGCTATTCTCATAACTTTTCTGCCCCTACGACACCCCAACAGAATGGTGTAGTAGAAAGAAGAAACAGAACCCTGCAAGAAATTGCTAGAACCATGCTCAATGAATATGACCTTCCAATTTACTTTTGGGCTGAAGCTGTTAATACAGCTTGTTATGTCATTAATAGAGTCTTGATTAGACCTGTTCTAAAGAAAACCCCTTATGAGTTGTGGAACCATAGGAAACCTAAGGTAAACTACTTCAAAGTTTTTGGCTGCAAAGTCTTTATTCTGAATACTAAAGATAATCTGGATAAATTTGCATCCAAGAGTGATGAAGGAATTTTCCTAGGTTACTCTATCTCTAGTAAAGCCTATAGAGTTTTCAATAAGAGAACCAAATGTGTGGAAGAATCTGTTCACATCAAATTTGATGAAACTGATCCACATGAGCCTAAAACCTCTCTTGGGAATCTTGGAGAAGATTTGTCTATTCTGGACCTTAATGATAAAACTAAAGAACCTGTTATAAAAGCATCCAGTTCTGGACATTCTCCAGAATCTTCTTCTGTTGAACCTCAATCTCTAGATGAACCTGAAACTTCTAGCTCTATCTTTTCAAGACCATCTAGGACTCTAAAGAACCATCCTTTAGATGCTGTTGTAGGAAATCTAGATAGAGGAACACAAACTAGAGCTTCTCTAAGAAACCAGGTTGAACATCAAGCCTTTCTTTCACAGTCAGAACCTAAAAATATCAATGATGCTATCAATGATGAATTTTGGGTAATGGCTATGCAAGAAGAATTAAATCAGTTTGAAAGAAACAAAGTCTGGGAATTAGTTGACAGACCTAAGGAAACTTTGACAATAGGCACAAAATGGGTGTTTAGAAATAAAATAGATGAATCTGGAAATATAGTTAGAAACAAAGCTAGACTAGTTGCACAAGGATATAGTCAAGAAGAAGGTATAGACTATGAGGAAACTTTTGCACCTGTAGCTAGACTAGAAGCCATTAGGATCTTACTTGCATATGCTGCACATCTGGATTTCAAATTATATCAAATGGATGTTAAAAGTGCATTTCTAAATGGTTTTATAATTGAAGATGTTTTTGTAGAACAACCACCTGGATTTACTAATCCCCATTTTCCAAATCAAGTTTTTAAACTTTCTAAAGCTTTATATGGTTTGAAACAAGCTCCAAGAGCTTGGTATGATAGACTTAGCAATTTCCTTATTTCAAAAGGTTTTACTAAAGGGATTGCTGATCCAACTCTTTTCATTAAAAGAATTTCTAAAGATGTTTTAGTTGCACAAATATATGTTGATGATATTATTTTTGGATCTTCTAAAAACTCCTTATGTACTGATTTTTCAAAGGTTATGCAAAATGAATTTGAAATGAGCTTAATGGGAGAGCTTAAGTATTTTCTTGGATTTCAAATCTTTCAAACTAAAAATGGTATTATTTTAAATCAAAGTAAATATACAAAGGATCTTTTAAAACGTTTTGGATTGGATAGTATTAAGGAAAGTAATACACCTATGAGTACTACCTGTAAATTGGATGTCGATGAAACTGGGAAACCAGTTGATCAAACCAATTACAGAGGTATGATTGGAAGCTTACTTTATCTTACTGCTAGTCGACCAGATATTATGTTTAGTGTATGTATGTGTGCTAGATTTCAAGCTAATCCTAAAGAATCACACTTATTAGCTGTTAAACGGATTTTTAAGTATCTTAAGTATACTATAAATTTAGGTTTGTTTTACCCAAAAGAACAATCCTTTGAGTTAATGAGTTATTCAGATGCTGACTTTGCTGGTTGTAAGTTAGATAGAAAAAGCACATCAGGAACATGTCATTTGCTTGGAAAATCCCTAGTATCATGGTGTAGCAAGAAACAGAATTCAGTTGCATTGTCTACTGCCGAGGCAGAATACATAGCTGCTGGTAGTTGCTGTGCACAAATTTTGTGGATGAAACACACTCTATTGGATTATGGATTTGATCTTAAACATGTCTCAATTAACTGTGACAACACTAGTGCAATCAACTTATCCAAGAACCCTGTGTCTCACTCTAGAACTAAGCACATTGATGTCAGACATCACTTTCTAAGAGATCATTACCAGAAGGGTGATATTTCTCTAGAATTTGTTAGTTCTGAAAATCAATTAGCTGACATCTTCACAAAGCCCTTATGCTCTGAAAGAATGAAATTTATTAAACAAGAATTGTGTATGATTGATCTGTGAAACTGATCTGTGAAACTGATCTGTGAAACTGATCTGTGAAACCGATCTGTGGAACCGATCTGTCACACTGTTCTGTCAATCCGATTTTTTTTTTTAAAAAAAAAAAAAAAACAAAAATTATTACTTTTTATTAATTAGTAAATTACTTTTTATGGGAACCCTAAATGATAAAGTAAAGGATACGCGGCTATTTATCTTCCCTAAACCTTTGACCTTTCATTTCCCGCCGAACCTCTCAACCTCTCTTCCCCTCTGCTTCGAACATTCGAACCTTCGAACTCCTGCCTCTCCAAATCCTCGAATGGCTAAGCAAAAGAGACCGAGCAAAGGACCAGATAGCCCTGTACCTTCAAAGCGTGCTCGAGTCGAGTCGAGCAGTACCTCTCAGCATTCAGTAAATCCGGACCTGGAAACTCGGATTGTAGCTGCAGAAAAAGAAGTAAACTCGGCGTGGCTTCTGTCAAGTAAGTCCCTGTTGCTACAAGTTCTTGAATCTCAAGGATGGATAGACTGGTTTTCAGACAACGCCCGAATAGATTATCCAAAGCTAGTACATGAGTTTTACATGAACCTGAAAATCACGCTGGATGGTGTGGAAGCTGCTAGGATGTCATCGGTTGTGAAAGGAAAGAAAATATCTTTCTCATCTAAGCAGTGGGCTGAATGTTTAAACGTACCTCATGAAGGTCGATATGAGGACTATGCTGGCAATATACCCCCAGTCACTGACTATTTTTCTTATGAGCTAGCTCTAGAGCTTCTAACTGGAAACAAAGAATCGAGGAGACTCATAGCGTCAGAATTAGATGGTGAAAGCAGACTCCTATTCAAGTTTATTCAGCACCAACTTTGCCCTCGAAGAGGAGATTTTGCTGCTGTTAAGTATCAAGATGTTTTTCTATTGTTTCTGCTCAAAACCCATGAAAAGATAAATCTGTGCAGATATGTGATGGTCCACATAGCTAGTATGCTGAAACCTTCCAAGAAAGCCACGGCTTTGTTTTATTCAAAAATGATATCTACTATGCTCCAGAATCTGGAATGTGTTGATGAAGATGATGAAGTTGTTGAAACAGAGCCTTCCTTCTGTCTCAACAAAGAGATCTGCAAGAGGATGAAAATCAATTGGAACCCATGGAAGAAGTGCTGGGTTGCAGATGAAGATAAGTTGTATGAAACCTACAATCCCATAGATCATGGCAAGAGGCCTAAGGATGTGAGAGATCCTGGATTAAAACCGGATGAGGAACCAATTTATTCTGATGATGATGAGCAAGAAAAAGCTGCAACTGAAGAAGGAAGTGTGTCTTCTCCTGATGATAGGAGTGATCCAGACACTGCTAGCCCCAAGAAAAGAATAGAATTTGGACCTGCTAGTCCACCCTTAACCCTACCAGAGTCAGAACCTATTCTTGATGATGAAGAAGATTCTGATACTGAGGAATATCACAGTGAAGCCTCTGAGCAGAGTAATAATGAGCAAGGTGATGCTGAAGACAATCATGATGGTGATGATGATGATGCTGATGATGTTGAAGCTGCTGCTGATAGTATCAACAGACCGGTAGATGGTCTTGCTGAAGTTCAAGTAGAACAACCTCAGTCAGTACCAGAAATCCATATCAGTGGCAAGACTGACTCATCAAAAATCAGTGGAACAGCATGCTATGAGAAACCCAACTACACCCTGTGTGCTGCTGTGTGGGATGACTACCCTGGATATGCTGTGTTGGGCTTAGACTATTCTGAAGAAGAAGGCGAATTACCAGAATCTGCTGCAACTGTGAAAAGGAACCCTCCAAGAGAAGTAAGGTCTATTCCTACTGATGATCCTGTAACTGTGAATTTACCTGGTTCTGAAATCTCTCGAGCTGATCTTGATAAGTTTAAGACTGAATTGCTAACCACTGTGAGAGATATAGTCAGAGAAGAACTTTCTAATGCCCTTCATCAAGTATCTCTACAAGTTTCTGAAAACTCCTTGAAAGCTTTTTCAACGGCAGTCTCAGATGTTCTCAAGCCAGACTTGACTGCTACGGGTGAATTTGTTGGTAAGCACATAGCCTCTTTGAATCAAACCTTGAAGGATCTCCAAGTTAGCTTACTTTCTCTGTCAAATGAGTTCAGATCAACCATCTCTGGTATGATGGAAGTTTTAAGAAATCTGATTGAACATCTTAACAAGTCTGATCTGAGGAAGTTGAAAGCTGAACTAACTCATATAGTCGGCCAAACAAGTACAGGCAAGGTAACCAAAATCACTACTCGTGAGATAGAAGCTCTCAGAGAAGTTGTGCATACAGAGCTAGCTGCGGTTAGAAATATTCTTGACTTAGAATCTTTGAGGAGGATGAAAGAGCTCTGTGATAATAGTCATAAGATGGCCTTAGTATATTCGGCAGATGCTAAGAATGCCCTGCAAGAGATCAAGGAAAAAGTTGATGCTTTCTTTTCCAAGATTTATACAAAACATGAGATGGCTGCAAACTTCAAAGTCCTGGCAGAGAATCTGAAATTACCTCCAGTCACTCAGGCCTTCAACACTCAAGTTCGCCAATTGCAAGATTTTGTTCCTTCCTTGGCACAGTTCATGGAAAACAAGGATGATTTTGAAAAAGCTATGAAGTATGGAGCAGAAGTCATTCAGGACTTCATTCATCTGTTGAAGCCTTACTTGGATGCACATGCCACTGCCATTGTACTCCCTACATCCGAACCTCTAAGTGCCTCTGATGTCGCTCCAAATCAGCTGTCTGTTGCCCAAGCCCTATCTCAATTGCGGCCAGTCTCTCAGAAAGCTTCTCATCCAGCTCCTGCTCCTTCTCCACAACCTTCTGTGACACCTCCAACTGCACCTGCCAGAGTTGTCCTGCCACCACTTCAGCTCCGTGAACCACAGCCTGCCTCCAAGCCTTCTTCCTTACCTACAATTGATCCAAAGGATAAAGGGAAAGCCCCTTTGTATCCCACCAAATAGCCATGTATTATTTTTGATGGGATGCTCTATGTATTGCTTGTCTTTTTCTGTGCCTTTATAAAATTTGTTTTTCCTTTGTGTTATGTTCTATCCTGCCTGCACCCTGCTTCTCTTTTCCCTTATCTATGTTCCCTCCTTTTTGATCATCCCAAAGGGGGAGAAAGAAGATATATAATGGGAGAAAGAAGATATATAATGGGAGAAAGATATATATAAGGAGAAAGAACTATATATCTAAGGGGGAGTACTCTATATATGAAGAGGGAGATCAATATCTCAGGGGGAGAAATCTGAATATTATATATATGGGAATGTTATCTTAAGAGGGAGATTTTTTTTGTATTTTTATTTTTTTTATTTTTCTATATATATATATGAAGATTTGTGATTATCAAAAAGGGGGAGATTGTTGAGCCCTCTGGAAGATTGCTGATTTCATGTTTATAACTGATGTTTTAATAATCACAAATCATCACAACTCATTGATGCTTAATCTGGTTTGATGTCTCATAAACATAATTCCAATCTATGAATGAATCAGTTATCATGTTTTTTTAACTATGCTTATTAACTTACAAAGTATGTTTGGAAGCCTTCTGGATCCATCAGACTCACCGATCCATCTGAGTCACCGATCCATCAGACTCACCGATCCATCTGAGTCACCGATCAATCAGACTCACCGATCCATCTGAGTCACCGATCAATCAGACTCACCGATCTATCTGAGTCACCGATCAATCAGACTCACCGATCCATCTGAGTCACCGATCCATCAGACTCACCGATCCATCAGAGTCACCGATCCATCAGACTCACCGATGCAAATGAGTCACTGATGCAAATGAGTCACCGATGCAAATGAGTCACCGATGCAAATGAGTCACTGATGCAAATGAGTCACCGATGCAAATGAGTCACCGATGCAAATGAGTCACTGATGCAAATGAGTCACCGATCCAAGGACTCACCGATGCTGATCAAAATGACTCACCGATCAGATGACAGACCGATGCTGATCTATCTGAGTCACCGATCTTTACTCTAATGCTGATGACCTACCGATCTCTTGAACAGTCATAAACAACTGTTTGAATTTCTTTATCTTTATCTTTATTTATTCTAACCAACGGTCATATTAGTTATATTTTAATACACTGACAATTAATTAATAAAGGTTGTCGGATGTCAGGAAACCGTACCTCGTACCTGCGGAAAGGAAACCTTTTCTATCCTACGGAGCACGTGATATGAATACAAGAAGACTCTGCTGAAAAAGAAATATAGAGCTGCGAAGAAGTGTGAGACAACACACACAGAGACAAGGAAGCATACGACATACTCGAGAAGAGCTCTGTACATACAAGAAGAACCAAGCAAGACAGAATCAAATAAACAATCAAGCCTACTCAAGAAGAGTGGTGTGCATACAATAGATCATTGAAGAGCTTCATCGACTACATCTCACTGCCTGTGAACCTGAAGCATACGACACTCTGCTTCTCAAACAAAATCGAGAAGAGGACTCAGAATCACTTCTGATTAATTCCAAAACGAGTCCAGTGCTACACTGAAATCACTAGAGCCATTTCTAAACTCTACATCTCTGCTCTGTGATTTATTTATTCTACATTTTGAGCAGTGTGTGTTATCTGCTGTATTAAACACACACACTGACTCCTGTACTTTCACTGGAGGATCTGTAAATCCTCAGCAAACTGTTTACACTTCACTTCCCACTGTGGATAGTGGTAGAGGTCTTGTGACCTGGACAGCTGGCTGCTGTTGTTTGTTTTCCCACGTAGAACTGTGGTAGAGGTCTTGTGACCTGGACAGTGTGCTCACTGTTGTTAACCCCGATCCAGGGTGTGGATCACTTTTATATAAACTTTTGAGAGGACTAAGTCTCGGCTTGAGACTGAACCTCTTGGTTACATTGTTGTGCCATCTATTTCAAAGTTTTATTCCGCTGCTAATCACTTTAAAACCAATACTATTTTTAAAGATTACTTTGATAATTAAATTAGCAAGTGTTTATGTTAAGTGTAGATTAGTAAGTTAGTTTCAAAAGATAATCACACACTCCTGTGTTGATTAACTGGGAATTAATCAATCCCTTGAGAACCTAACAGAATCTCTACATTAATATAAATTCACTACAGTTTAATTTCTTTTATTATTTGGGGGTCTTTAAGACACTGCTTTTAAATATAGAAATTTTAATTGGTACTCAATTCACCCCCCTCTTGAGTAATCCACTCCGACCAACATTTTTATTTTAAAATTTCATATGAAATTTTATCCATTGCCTTTTTATTCCTCGATAATCCCATTTTCACCATAACTATAGTAAATAATTATTGAAATATTTACTTTTCATTTTGACAATAAATAATGTTGACCATATTATATAATCTGAATTTGGGTAATTCAGAATATGTAGTACCTTTTTTAAAATTAAATTCTTATATTTGTGAGAATTTATATTACTATTAAACATATAGACGTGATTAAAAAATAGTTTTCCATTAAAAAAATTGATGAGTATAAGATGTTTTTTGTTAACAGTATACATAAAATTGATTCCAAAGAAATAAATTGGAATAATAATAATATAATTAAACATAATTTACTTAAAAATCCATATTGAAAGAATGGTAATTATATATTCATTATGAGAAAAGATAATTTTAAAATATCATTAATATTTTTTTACTATTAATTAAAATTTTAACATCCCATAAAATTCTCAAAAAAAGAAACGAAATTATTTTTAATGGATTGATTTAAAAAAGAAATTAATTTTTATAATATAATCCCAAAAATGTAATATTTCAAATAAAATTTTAAATTGGAAAAAAAAAAAATTTTGAAAAAAAAATACTTTCAAAAATATATAGACATTACTCCAGATTAACTAATATTTTTATCAATATGTTCTCTTTATATATACCCACAAAGATTTTTTTTAAATAGTTATTCATAATCACACAAAGAAGTTTAATTACTTGGTTATAATGGTCATGTTTAAATAAAAATATACATAGTATCTTATAGTTCATTAAAACCATATTTAGTGAGTAACACAGTAATTTCATGACCCAGGTGCCACTATCTATTGCCCAGAGCTAGTGGGTCACATAAAATATTTCACATATACCAGATTATTATATTCTATATACTATATGCAAGGTCAAAGGGTGTGTCTAAGGGGATAATATTCCCTCATTACCAGAGTGGAACATAATGACAGAAATCATAGAGATCAACAACAGAAGGATTCTAACTATGCATACGCTGCAGGAATAGAAACTAATACCAATGGATAGGTAAACCACTATTGAGGAAGCAATATAATAAATTGACATTAATATATTTAATTATATAAGTCATATAATATAAACATTGTTTTTTCATAACATGTCTCTACAAAACAGCTAACATTGGATTATATGATGTAGTATAATAAATGTATCAAAATACCAAATACAAAAATCTCCAGATAACATCACATTCCATAAATTACTACCATTCTCTCATGATTTAATGAATTTTCCATACTAATGAATCTAATTTCTAGTGATTTCCATGGCCCTTTCCTGGATCTATATAATCTATTCAGTTACCCAACGGTGGCCCGAACTAGGAGAGAGATATAATCCCAATAGGACACCTACTATGATTTATATAATAAATAAAAGATGTTGAAAACATGATACATAGTTTATTGTATATATCACATGCACATTAGTACAAAAATTAATGTGACCATGGAATATTCATTAAGATAATGTGATATTACATAGCCACAAAAGGCCCCCTACAAAACAATTTTGAATCCCTTATAACAAGGATGTAGTATAACAATATGAATCAACAGTTACACCATTACACATACATATTATATCATACCATCCATAATTATTTCATATAACTAGTATTTCAACACAACCATGACCACACCATTTAGTCAGATGTGTTATAACAACCATGATTGAGCCATATAATTAGGCATGTTCAATTTACCATGGTCAAGCCATATAATAAAAAAATTTAATACCATTAATGGTGATATCTATGGTGTAGTGAAACAAGGAATCATCATAATGTCCCATGTTCATCACGATTTCAACATGTTTCAACCTGGATTGGGTTCCATGGAGCATGTCAACAAACCATGTCCATTATGATCCCATGTAAGCTACATCAAATGGGAAGCAAGCCCCAAGGCATTCCACACAATCCTGAACCTATGAGAAATGTAATCCAATTAATTCACTACCACTATCATGATCCATGGAGTGATATCCTTATCATAAAATATAATCATTCATCAATAATTCCACTTAACAATTCACAAGAATTTAATTCCATGAGTTTACACACTCTTATAGAAATTTTATAACAACCATTTAATCAAAATAATATACCTATAAAGAAGAAAACACATATCCCAATTAATATATTCAAATTAGTTTTTTTATTATGGGATTCCTATTATTAGGAATCCTAAAACACACACCCCTTTGGTGTTATAAGAATCGGTAATTGAAAGGGAACACCCTATGGGGTGGCCTCTACTCTAACTAAACCCAAAGGAACTCAAGGGAATATAAATAATTTCATAATAGGATTATTTAAATTTTTCAATTAAATATCTCGATTCAACCTGAAATTAAGGTGTGTATAAAAATAGAAAAATATATCTAAAGCACTGAACCTCATGGGAATGGTAAAGACCGCTTATTATAGGTCCTTAGTAGAGTTTTTAACCAGTATCAACTCTAAATTTGAATCCAATAAAGAGAAAAAAATGCTATAATACGAATCTTAATATATGTCATATTATCTTTCACCTAAATAAAATATATGATTCTATGATAAATGAAGAATGGCATAAATGAAACTACTTACTCACCTGTGTGAACCCAATACTACTGACGATGCTTGATTCTAAGATTGGATGAAATAATGGGATTGAAATCTAGTTTTTTCTTTAATGGGGTTCTCCCAACCTCAAGACACTTCCAATGGAGGAAATAGAAATTAATATTTATGTTATATGGGTTTTAAAGTAAAAACTGGTTTATTTTCCTCAAAATATTAGGTTTCAACACTATATAAATCATGCAAAACTTTTCACACTTCAATTTATCTAGAGGCACCATCTTCGGTTATTATGCATGGTTTTCCTAACTTTGGAGAATATTTATTTTCCCCCTATCTAAAGAATTTATCATGTCACACTGGCATGCACCAATGTCCACGTGGATTCTCTACATCCATTAGACCTTTAGCACACAATTTCCAAGACTCTCATGGTTAGGGGTGACCATGTGGACTACACCGAAATGATTCTCCTAATTATGCCGTCATTTTGTTTTTATTTTATAAAATGTGGGCCTCCAAGATTTGAACAAGACCCATTCACAACCAATACACCCACAATCACATTGGGTACTAACATGAGGCTATAAAAAACCATTAAATCTGAAAAATAGATAATACTTACCTCATAGGATGATGAAAGAGCATACAATAATTTCCATTAATAAAATTTATCATTGAATTACCCTCTTAAGGGTGGTAAAGATTCATATGATAATAACTCTGGACACTTAGCATGTACTTTGGTCTCAGGAAGCCGTGTATCAACTTCTAAATAGTTGAGTTTCCATAGAACTCATACTAGAGGTACAAACTACTCTCATAGACCCTTTATGCTACTGTCAACAATATTAATATGATGCTCTTGAAAGGACACATCAACATATAACTACACCTCTTCAGGCTACATCACATGAGATTGATTTGAGTGATAACATCATATCTAAGGTACATGGATAAAAATTATAATGGCCTGATACATCTATTGTAACTTCTCCTAATAGGATACCAGACTGAATATCACTAGAAACATAAAAACCTAGACATATAATAGTGAAATATTACACATTATCATTATCTATCTATGTCCCATCCTCACTGAGATATGTAAAGAGACTCAATCCCTAACCATGAACTCTAGATGTCTTTTTTTTACCGGCATAACATTTCTGTTGAGATTATGTCGTAGCCATCTACATTTTGATCAACAAGACCAACTATGATGTCTCCTTCTAGAGATTTGATCCCAGTAAAGTGTCCCCAACACCTCTAGACACCATAGGGGTGGTCTTCATGGAATACTATAAAAATACCCATAGCTTCCATATGTATAGTCCCTTGAAAACTAATATTGTAAGAGAACTCAACAGAGTTTATATCCCACTCCCAAGATCCCCCAATGTCTGAGATGTATGCTCGTATCACGCCTTCTATCAATTATATTATATTCTTTGACTAGACATCAGTTTGAGGGTGGTATTATATTCCTTAAAACACATGGGAAGCTAGCACACTCAGAAAAATCTTCTAGAAATGAGACATAAATCAGACATCTCTATTTCGAAAAATAGTGCGAGGGTCCCCGTAATGTCATAATATCTCACAAAATATACTACTTCATAAGGTTGTATATACTGAATGTCTTATTGATCATCATGAAATTTGTATCCTTTGTGATCATTTAAAAAATATCCACACAACATTGCTACCATAATCCAACCATGGAAAACCATTCATGAAATCCATAATGACATTTTCTCATTTTTACTCAGGAATGGGAAAATTTTGTAAAATTTAGGATGGTTTCTAACATTACTCATTCACATAATGATAGGTGGAAAACCATACAATGAAACCAACTACCAAACTTTTCATACCAAGATACCAACACTAGTGGGGTGAGTCATGATACATACTATTTATACAGGGGTATTCTAGTTAAACAGATGCATGAAACTCCCTAGTCATATCTTTATATATATCCACTGGAACCAAGATCGAACCATTGATATTTAGGATCTCATCCTCATCAAAATATGAACCAATAGTTGGATCCTCACCTTCCACACTCTATAGTAGGATTAGGCCCCCAAAATATGATATTTTCCTCATCTTTGCCCTATTAATTAGGGTATAGATTAGAGTTATAGTTGAAAAAAATCCTTTTCCATACTTTCATACCACTCCAAGTGAATTCCAGAGAACAAATACATAATATTTCACTAGAAAATGTACTTTAAACTACCTATATATGAGTCTTTATAACTAGATTGGACACTACATTTCATTTCCCAAATGTATATAAAATATTGAATTCAAAACACTATCGGTACTCCACCCATCATTAGTTTTTTAGATTTATATCATGTTGTGTTAATATACAGTAGAGAAGTTTTTGGTTTTTGTATACCAAAATATTATCTCCATGTAAGTAACTTCTCCAAAAGTGAAATTCTTTATCATCTTTAGTGAATTGAAGATCATGAGTTAGGTAATTCCTCTTGTGTGGCCTCAAATACTGAGACATAGAAACCAAGAATCTATCTCCCTACATCAGAACTAATCCTTTCTTGATACATAATGAATCACAATACACAATGTATCTTGTTACCTTCTCTAGTTGAATAAGGAACAATTCTGAAGTCATTATCCCATTCAGGTCCTTAAAGGCTCTCTCATAGGTATCTGACCATATACATTTCAAACCCATATTATTCAGGTATGTAGGTGGTTAATTTAAGTTTTAATAGTCCTTTATGATTTGATTATAATATCTAAATATCCCCAAGAAACTCCAAATTTTTGATACATTCATGGGATTCTAACAGGAAACTATAGCTATCACCTTTTCTATGTAACTAATACACATGCCACTAAGATTATATAACCTAGTACATGAGTCTTATCCATCCATAAGTGGAACATTGTGAGGTTATCCTAAAATTTATTCTCTCCCAATGTATCCCCAATGATCTCAATATTCTGGGAATGGTTGTCTCGATTGTAATAATACATAAGATATCATCCTTGAAAACCACCAAAAATGATTCCAAATAAGGATTGAAAACTCGGTTCATCACCACCTTGAAAACTATTGGTTCATTCATGAGACCTAACACTATAAACAAATAAGAATAAAGACAATAACTACTATAGAAATATGTATGAGGTATGTCTAGCGGTCGAACACATACATCGTTATATACCAATCTCAGATTAAATTTTATGAACACCTTATCTTCTTAGTGATAATCAAACAGGTTATCTATATATGGAAAGGGATACCTTTTCATAACAACCAATTGGATCCATTTATTGTAATCCACACAACTCCTAAGGGAACCATATGTCTTTTCCACAAATGGACCAAGAAACTCCATAGATATGTACTGGGTAATATAAACCCTTTTCCACTAAGTCTACGAGTTTCCTCTTGGGATCCTATAACTACGTTGTATCCATCCAATAAAGTGAAATGGATACTAGTGTATATCCTATAACAATATTTGTAGATAAATAAACCTCTCTCTCAAGGGGTATACCTAATAGTCACTCTTGAAGACTTCATTGAAACAATCAACCACAGAAAAAAATATTCCACACAAAAAACCTGCTAATCCACATACAAAATTGAAATTGGGCTATCACCCCGAAAATCCAATGTTTCTCAAGTCCATAGAGCTAGTCTAGTCATCCAGATGTACATTTTTAATACAATATGAAACCTCTAGTGATGTGAATGTCCCCCTCCATAAATATCAGTCAAATTATTACCAATAAGCAACTAGCTAGTTGGTATCGAGTATAATGTAAAACCCTTGACCCTTAGAGATAAAAAATGTCCCATATAACATGAAATCCACCAATATTTTGGGATGAACTTCCTGCACTATTGTACACTCACTATCATGATTTCCAACGGAGTCTTGATATTCTTAACAAATATAGAAAACTAAATCACGCGCCCTATGATCCCAAAAACTGGTATAGATATGAAACTATATGAAACACCTATGTCAAAAAGAATAGGTACATGAGTTGAGGATAAATCAATCATCTATCTCACCATAGATAGATCAACACTCTGCAACTTTAGGGTAGTTTGTAAAAAATATATATGGGATGAACTGTGGCCCTATGAAACAGCCTCACTACCTAGTGAAATCCCACCATGCATTATAGGTACAAATAGTATTAGATGCCTCAACTACAACCACCACCCCCATCCTAATAAACTATATATTCTCCAACTCCTAGCCTAATGCGGAGATATGAACCCTTCCACTGAACCTGGTGTCTGAGATGTCTCATTCCATTTACCACTAGAGGGAATGTCCTGCATAGACAATATGTGGGGACAATCCTTTGGTAATCTAATAACTCAACTGGGTTTAGATCACAAATATTCAACATGTGTCCCCATATTACACAATGATGAAAGAAAAATGTGATACCAATACTCACAAAATGGTTGATACTCACCTCATGTGATGCCTCAAAATGTCATTTCCTACCACTAGAAGTCGAACTACTTTGTCAATAGACAATACTTATTTTCACTATGCCCTATATTCTATTAGTTTTTGCTTTGTTATTAGCTCATATTTTAAAATCATTGTAATAATCATCAACCTGAAGATGTTTCATTGATATCGAATGACATATCTAAAACAATCCTCACTACCTCTCTCCCTCGATTCCTCTTCAGAAAGGCATATCATTGAAAAATGAAAAGGCTCTAAAACGAGTGTTGAGTACTCTATAACTATCACCAAGCTCTACTCTGGACACATGTACACAATAGACCACTTCGATATCAGATTATAGATGATGATGCAATCATGGAACCATGTTTGGAAATCCCTATGTCCCATGTCTTACATCCTGTCATCTTAGTTCAAAACATCCCACCAATGCTTTAATTTTCTCAAAAATATATGTCATGAGATTCACTCTCCTATCAAGTGGGGTCATCGTATTCTTGAATAGAGAAAAATATGTCTCAAGCCATATATCAATAACCTATAGACCACCATATCATGAAAATGTGTGAGGCTGATGGTTCTAGGAGGCACACAAATGCTTTCCCATATATAAAGAAGTATGTGGTGCTCCCGAAATAGTATTTATAATGTTGGTAAAACTCTCAACAAATTGTGCCTCATCACCTCTGTTTAGTAAAACACCTATTGTATCATTTTCAAATATAGAAGGATCCACTAGTAACCCTTGTACCACCACCTTTAGATCATGGTCCTCACAATCCTCCTAGCATATGACTAAAGGTCATCATGGTGGCGTGCCTCTATAGTGAGTGACATACCCCTACTATAAGTTCAAATCTAAAATAATAGGACTGGTCAGACCCATCCTATTACCATGTTGTACCACACAAACTACTCCTAAATCCATGAATTGTTTAAAATAGTCATATACATCACTAGTGGAACTTCCTTCATCCCTCTTAAAATACAGTTCATGTTCAAGTTCATTGTTTAACCAATGTATATTTCCATTTGAATTCATATTCATTCCACTTTTCATTTTAAATCACCAAAAACATTGGTCACCACTTCTGATCCATAAGGGTCCATACCACTCATGAATTGAAATATTACATCCACCAGACCGAAATCATAGCATTGTATAGTCCATGCAACTCATGGTCCATGAATTAACATTAAACAATTGGATACTTAGGGTTTCTATTGTATCCTTATCATGAAATTACTACATAGTTTATGACATGAACTAGAGGTACTAAACATATTTCTCAATTCCTTACAAAATCATTTATCACCCAACATATATATCAATCAAGGCACATATCAAAATATCACGAAAAAATAAATGAACCCTATATGGTGCGGCATAATTCATGGAATGTGATCTCGATTATATTTTGAAAATGACACCTGATATAGAATAACCTTATCCTTACTGGGTTAAAAAACCCTTCAATCATATCAATGGTAAAATTATAATTCTTCTTCATCACCCAAGGGTGGAATCAAATCAATAATAATAGTCAAGATAAAGAAATAAATAATTTCCATTCAATAAAATTTATCTTTTTCATATAGATAGTTTAGATACTCCCAGGAACAACTCATTAACAAATTCCAATTCATCACATTCCTTATAGATTATATCAAAATAGGAAAACAATGTTTAACCACCTCTATTACCACATTGTAAACTCTAGTCCTATGGTCTAGTATCTAGTTCCCTAAGAGAGTTTGTACACTGACTTAATGGAATCTCACAAAATTCCAGAGGATTATTAGTAATAGTGAGGTCCTAGGGTGTGTTAGTAGGGTGATTATGACGTCATTAACATAGTTGAAAACGATGGTAGAAATAATGATGATCAATAGTAGAAGAAATATAAAAATTCATAATGACGATTATTAAATACCAAGACCACTAGAGAACTTACCCAATATGGAGAAAGAGATATAATAACTAAAAAATATATAAATAATTCCAAATGTAATATTATATAAAAATTTATGTGTCATTCTATGTCACTATAAAGAATCCCAAATAAGAATGATTTAAATTGTACAATACATGTACCCATACAAAAAAATATAGAAAGAACAATCTCAAAATTGCAACATGAGCCTCATCTCGTTCATGTATTCCCCTTCTCTTAATGAAGAACAAAGTGAAGCATTGAACTCTGGGTGCTTTCTCGGTCCCTACCGACATCTATATAATCTATCAAGGTTCCCAATGGTAAAATGAAAAGGGTGTGAGATACAATCACTATAGGTCACCACCCATTGAGACTATATAAAATATTGGATATGTAAAACATGATAACGAGTGTGAAGTATATGTCACATGTATATCAGTATAGAAAGTAATATTCCCATGGAATATGTAACAAATGAAATTGATATAATATAGATATACATGGCTCCCTATAAATCGAGTGTGAAGAACCTATAACAAGGAGGAAAGGTAACAATAGGAATCAACACCATATACATTCTATATACACAACATATTTTATCAACCCTAGGCACAACATATACCTATATTTGATATTATTTGATCAAACACCATATAATTAGAAGTTTCAGAACAACCACGACTGAGTCGTATAATCAAGTGTTTCACTTTTTCCAAGGTTGAGCTGTATAATCATAAATGTCTTACCCCACATGTACGGATCCAAGGTGCAATAAACATAGGAATCCTTATCGAGTGGTAGTGGAAACTTGGTAGAAACATGGCTTTAATTGATTTGGGGTCCATGAAGTATTTCAATATACCATGTCTATGGAAAGCCTAGGCAAGTCGTATCCAAAATGAAGAAAGCCCTAAGGGGTTCCATATAATCAATATCCAACTATAAATCTAATCAATGTGATACAATACTATAATCAAGATCCATTGAGTAACACCTAATGAATATAATTGAATCATTCACCATTAGTTCCTTTTATCAATTCAAAATAATTAAATTTCATTAGTTTACCAACTCATATATAAATTTGAAACAAAACGTTTAAACAAATAATTAACATGAAAATGAGGTAAAACATCTCTTAATCAATAAATTAATTTGTTTACAATATTCCTCTAACTATGAAAGCACAAAAACTCACCCCATGGGCGGAATAACACCATTAAATGTCATGGGAAACACTATTGGGTGGCCTCGGTTAAGGAAACTACCTCCAAATAATGTGAAAAGAACTATAGTGGAACCCTAACATATTTCAATATGTTTAATTCAATTATTCAACTAATTAATGCGGAACTTACGAATACTCCAAAATAAAACAAAAAACAAACTATCTGTATAAAGAACTTATAATAAATGAAAATCTATAAGAATCCTACCGTAGGTCCGTAGTAGAGTACTCATCCAGTATCAACTTCAGATTTGACTATGATTGGGAGAAAAATGAAGGATGGATGATGAATATTAAAATAGGCCATATTACTATGCACAAAAATAACGAGTTTGATACTAAGACAAACAAAGAACGTGAAACATGGATTGAATTTATCACTATATTGAGTAAAATAAGACCTATGATGCTCGATTCCGTGTTTCAATGGATAAAATATATCAAAATCTATGCTTTTACATTCAATGGATCTCTCCCAACCTTAAACACTTTCTATCATTGGAAAGAGAAATTATATTTGAGGTTATTTATTTTTTAGGAAGAATTTATCAATTTTCCTCAAAATAAGGGCTTCATTATTTGGCCACATTCTTGGCCAATCCGTGTACCGACTGTGCATCCTTCGCTATTTCACAGGGAACATCACATGATTAGTGGCCATATTTTTCCTAGACTTTCAAAAACTAGGTATCAGCCCAATGTCTAATGTATGTATAAATCATAATGGAAGTGTGCCTTAGGTGGAATGATTTTTATGAATCTTTTTAACTAGTAAGACCCTACCCCCAAGCCTCGCACAGTTAGGGGTAACCATGAAGTCCACACCATATGGTTTCTCTTAATCATTCGACCTCCTAGTTTTTTCCAAAAAGATAGGCATTGGGATCCGAAAAGGACTCAGAGTCCCTCGATACACAGAATATCACATTTAATACTCACATTAGTCAATAAAAACCCATATAAACTGAACAAATTTATATATACCATATAAGAAAACCCTAGAACATACAAACAAGAGTATTCAAAAAATTATAATCCATTTGAAAAAATATTTATTTTATAAATTCTTAGTGAGTTTTTTTCTACCCATATTAAAATGAATATTTTAATACTAATTCATCTATCCAATATAAAAATATTAGGATACTTTTACCTCATTATATCCTCATGTTCCCATATAGATTCTTAATAATTGTTATTTTTTTCCACAAAACATTGACCACACGAGTAGTCTTGCTTTATAGATCATTCTCTCTATGGTCTATAATCTCAAAAGGTTGTTATTCAAAGAAACTATAATTATATAATGGGATGACATATGATTTAAGTAAATATAATAGGTAATTTTGGAATTTCTAAAAGATTGATATATGGAATACATTGTGATGTTGGGAGAAGAATAGTGAAATTTTCATGTTATAAGTAACTCTCCATACTCATTAAATAAAATCAAAAACAACAATATACATAGGTATTTTCTGTTCAGTATTTAGGAATTTAAAAACCATTTTAAATTTATAAATTCAATGAAACCCTTTATCATAAAAAATTATGTTTATATCACCCTGATGATTGTCAACCAAAAATTCATATGGACTTTTTTTTGCCTCAATGTGTTGTTAACTATCTCTATAAATCTCTACAATTTCCATAGTTATCTCATATAATAATAGCTTAAATTCCCTAAATTCATCCCAATATACTTTACATATACTTTTCATTCCATATATAGAATCATAAATATTCGTATAAGTACTCAGGTGAAAACTATTATTGTATAAAAACTGAACTAGTGGAATGATTTGATCTATGTTGCCTTATAATGTCATAGAAAAAGAACATATAATAACCTCTATGTTTTGAATTTTTCTATTTGACTAACCAGATATTTGAGGATGATAATATGTGCTAAAATAAATCTCTATTATTCAATGACTATTAATGTCTTCTCTAGAATATTGATGTAAACTGCGGGTCCGGATTAGATACAACATAATGTTGTACTAAATTTAACACTAAAACTACTTTAATGTATTTTGTAGAAATATGGCCAAGATAAAAATATTATCTGATGTGATGAAGTGTGTTGAATTCATAAGGAGATCCACTATAACCCATATATCACTATTCCCATTATAGTATTTTGGGAGTTTGATGAAAACATCTTTGGTGATTTTTTTTCATTTCCATTATAGTGTGGGAAATCATTATAAAAACACCATAAATTTTTTATCTTATCATTAAGTTCTTGAAATACTATGAAATGAAAAATAAACTCACTAATAATTATATCAATTCCATCCAAATAGATATACTCATTCAAATATCTATACGTATTTGTACTTCAAAAATTAATTGATAATGAAGTACTTAAAGCTTCCTCTAATAGATATTTTTTGAAATATTGTATCAATAGAAAACATACAGAATTCTAGAATCATACCATTAAAAAATAATCAAGGTTAAACATACACATATTTCTATTCTTTTTCTATATCCCTACATCTTTCTTATGTGCCACTTTAATCTCCACATGGATAAGTGATTCAAAACTAATTTGAGAAAGATAACATTTACACAATTTATTTAGTATTTCTAGATTCATCCATTTCAATTTCATATGCACTGGATCTTTTTTATCCCCATCATGAATAATCTAGCATGATCCATTCATCTCATTTAATTAACCATTATTCATTTTTATAGTGGGATAATTTATTGAGTAGTAATAATCATTTTTCAGATCCACGAATATTCTCTAGCATATGTTCAAATCCCTTTGTCTGAATATATATGTAAATATTTTATGATAAGTATATATATCGGATCATTCTACAAAAAGAAAATTCCTTTGTGTCGTTATTGTAAAAATTACAACAAAAAACTCTATGTCATGAAATGGCTAATTTCACTCATGATCCATTATTTTTTATGAGGAATAAGATATCCTAATGTTATTATACATGACTATGGTTCCCAATCCCTTCTTTATTGTGTAACTAAATATTAAAAAACATTTAACACCAAAACGAAATGTATAAATAAGAGAGAAGATGAATCTTCTCTTTAGTTCCTTGTAGTTTTCATGGAATTCATCAATCTAGAAGAACATAGCTCTATTTTGAGAAAACATGGTGACTAGATTATATATTTATGATAAATTATCCACAATCCGTTAGTAATATCCAACAAATCCCAGAATACAAGAGATCTCAATCATATTAATTTAACTGGTCCAATTTTTATTAACATAAATATTTGATGGTTCCATTATATACAACATCTTGAGAGTATATGACCCATAAAAACGTTTTGTATCCAAAATTCACACCATTCAAAATTTTCATACCTTTTTTCCTTAATTTGGTACTTTAGTAGTAATATAAAGAAAAAATTCTTCTCTTCCTTGACTGTTGAATATATAATAATAACATATATAATTAATATAAAAAATTGGTTTTGGTAATATCTACAGCCTATATTAATTAAATCTATGTATATTGTTTGGGATGTTTTATGACCAAATAGTATCACTATATATACATATTTTCTTTAAATTTTATGATATTATATCATTGGTATATATTCCATATTGACCCATAATAAATGATATTCTGAATAAAGGTCAATCATTGAAAATTACTAAGTACCACACAACTATTCACACATTTAATCAAAATGGGGTATCTGATAACTACTCATTTTTTTATATTTTTCAGTTCCCTATAATCATTGAAATACCTCATCTACCCTTCTTTCTTGAAAAAAAAGAATAGGTGCACTGTAAGGTGACACAAATTGCTGAATAATTTAACCTTCAAGACTCCCCAAGTGATGGTTCTTCAGTTACTAAATATAAAACCCCAAGTGTTTTAGGTATGTTTCTTCTTAAATAAATTAAATTTATTTTATAGTTTATGTTTCAATGATGAACCAAGATATATTATTTAATTTTAACAAGACCTTTGGAATAGTAATGTGTTAGTTAGGATTAGTAATGTGACCATTAAAATAGTAACCTAACCAAAAAAATTATAATGATTTTTAGGTATCTCATACATAAAAATGTGATATATTTTGCTCATATAATAAGTAAATAAATGTTTTAAAATTCATAAATTATGATTTGGAATTTTTTTGGAATGTAAATATTTATTTAGAATTTAATAATTAATACAGTGATTTAATAAAAATTATTTTTAATAAAAAAGATTAATAATTCAATATATATTCTTATTATATTTATAACATTATTTTATGGGATCGTAATTAATTTGTCAATGTGTCATTAAATCGATAATAATATTAAAATCAGTATTTTTCAAATAAACGATGATTTTAATTAAAAATTAAATATCTCAAAAACTGATTTTTATTCTTATAAAGAAAATTCATTTTTATTAACTTAAATGTCAAAAAAAGTTTCGGTTGAATTATTGGTATTTTTGTCAAATAGTTGAATTTTTGGTCAAAATTGAAATATGTTAATTTTTTATTTTTAACGATATAAGTCAAAAAAAAGATATTTGAGTAATTTTCATTATAATAACACATTAGTTCAAATCATAATTTACTATTAATTTTTTTTATTTACATTAATCAACACTATTGATATTATTGATCCAAAATAACAAACTAATGAATAAAATAATAAAAAACAACCCTCTCCTCTCCTATAAATACAACCCCTCACCACCCCTTTTCCTCGCACCCTTCAGAGTCTTGAAAATTGAATAAATTGTGACCAATGAATTTCCAAATCATTATTCCAACATCAAAAATCGTCTGGTATATCCAAAATACTAAATCCAATTGTCTATAAGAGGTTCCTAAGGAGACAATATTCAAGAGGTAAAATCGTCCTTCATTCTCTTTATATATTTTCACTTTTGTTATCCATTACTCAAATTTTCATATAAAAAAATACATTATAACTCCAGTATCATATATATATTATAAATTTGTTTTTTAAATGGAATATACATCATAATACTTCTTCTCTCCTCCTTTAATTCTAAAAATGAAAACAACATCTCTGATGTGTCGATTCACTGCCTTCGTGGGTGACTTGTTTTCATTTTCCATCACCTCATTCAGGTATGGTAGTAAAACAATTATTATCCAAAAAAATATGATATTAATATAATTATTAGAATGTATAACATGTTATGGAATAAAAAAATACACAAAAAAATTAAATAAAATAATATAACATCCTTTTAGTCATAAAAGCCGCCAAAATAAATTAAATCATTTTCAGCAATGTTTTATCTAATGTTTCCTCCTATGAAAATATAATTAATTTATAAATGAGACTAATTAAACTTCTTGGGTTCATTAATAATTATTTTTTTCACTTTCTATGTTTTTCATCCTTTTTACAAGAACTCCCATTATTATACAGTAGTTAACAGACCACTAAACAATGAAACAAATGCTCCCATAACATAGAAATTAAAGATTATAACTCATAAAAATGGACAAAAATGAAATTAATAAGAACATAATAAATGAAATATATATAATCTTTTCTGAATTATGTAATTACAAATTCCAATCTGTGCATCCTTGAAAATATATAAAAGTGAAGAATTCTTTATGACATAAGATATGTGGTTTCTCTTGGAACTTTTATTTTTTGTGAGATATGTATTATACACAACCTAATTATTTTTAAGTGGTGTATATATTAACCCTATGAAATAGTTTTTATTTGAGTTGTATTTATTTAAAATATACATTTTTTATCATAGAAATGTGTATTTTCGAAACCGTATACCATTTGTTCATACAGTGTTTACATTAAATATATTTTAATTAGGGAAAAATTGAAATATATTTATCCTCTACTTAGGTAAAGATATTTTGAAAGGGAATATTTTTAGAAAAAGAAATCTAATATTTGATAAATGAATAATTCCTTGGAAATGCATACATGGGTGGGGCCAATTTATATATACCATATTGATGCATTGACAGGTCTCATGAGACACTATAGTTGGTGATAAATAATTCCCATTAGATTCAGGGAAAACTCAGATGTTTTTATACCCATAAAAAACCATATTTTAAAGGTCTTGATAGTAGTGGTTTATGTGATAGATATATTTAATCCAATATTTTATCATTTCATTGTCCAATATTCCTTCATTATTATCAATGATATTTTTACTATGACAATAAATATATATGCATTTCCATTCTACATTTATTCGTTAAATGTCCTTAGTTTTTAGTTATTTACCTTTCAATATTTATTATGACCTATTTTTTAATCTTCACATATTATGGATTCGTATTTTTTATCTATGTAACCCTTAGTGAGCATTTGAGCTCAACCTTTTATTTGTTTTCCCTCCCCATGTTTTGAAAATGAAATATTTTTATAAGTGTCTTAGAAGAAGGTTATTTTCAATTGTTATATTCAATGTTTAATTACTAATGTACTATGTGTACTATGTATGTATCAAGTTATTCAATACAAATTAACCGATCAATCATTGGTGATGTGATCTCATGTATCTATTCCATTGTAATAAAATAGCCACCTAATATAGGCTACTAGGGATGGGGTTGTTGCAGTTGGTATTAGAAAAGGATTAATATAAACATTTGGAACTAGATGTTAAATAAAACATGAGAATTAAAATAATTCCTTATAGTATTTTTTACCAATACTAAGGATTATTATGAGATAACTCAGTTTATTCCACTATATACTAATGGTGTCTAATGGAAGAAATGGAATCAATACCTACACAAAACGTACAGATTTCCCCACTGATCAAGTAATCACAATAATTGTTGGAGATGAGCATATAATGACCATATTAGTAAGTCATACATAGTTTATCATAACTAACCATATTAAACCCATGTTATAATCTTTCATATGATATAATCCCACATATTTTAGTGGGAATAATATTTTAGTGGTTATTGAAAAATGGATCAAGGCCCTTAAAAAGATACATCTAGATTTGGGATTCAATGAAATAGAAATGGTATTACTTGTTGTATATTGTACCAAAGGATATGATAATAAATTATAGTCATTTATCCATAATACTATACAGTCATATTAAATAAATGAAATGGATTGGAAAAAATTAAATAAAATATTCTTTACTAAATATTTCCTTTGTGGGTAATGAACTAAAATAAAGATAAAATTCCATAAAATAACGAAAAGAATAGAAGAGAGTGTTTCAAAGTGTGAAGATACCTTAACAATACAATCCATGTATGCTAAAAACTATATACATGATTCATAAAACAAGATGGATCATTTCATTGATGGTCTTAAGAAATGTATCATAAGGTAACATACTTTTAAAAAAAATGTTAGGATGAAATATTATTATGTTCCATAAAATAAGAGAATAAATTTTATATATTCTCTATTTAAAAGGGAAATAAAGGGAATAATATGTCATCTAATAATTATTAAAATGATAAATATTTAAAGAATATCAGATAAAAGAATCAATTCCCCTTATGGAAAAATTGTGGAATGAATAATCCTTGTCAAATCATGAATGAAATTGGATTTTTTTATTATTGTAGAGATAAGGATGAAGAAGATAATGAATTCAAAGGGAAGAAATAAATCAATGTTGTTCCCTGATTTATCGATAATGAAATTGGTCATTATCCAATACAATATCCCATACACCAAGGAGAGATACCAAATAATAGGCAAAGGCTGGATGTACAATATTTTATGATCTCCATAGGATAAGTATATGTACCCAATGATGTTGTGGTCAGTATATTAATCATATCTTCAACTTTATATAATGATTTATTTATATTGTAATCACCAAATTCCTTTATATGTATCTAGTTTTCCTTAAAAGTTATATGTTTCCCTTTTTATTTACTTAGATTTTTTCAATCAAAACCCCTTAGGGATGTTTCTTTTCATTAAAAATGTGTCAGGAAATCCATATTATGTCCCATAACCATTACCTTTGATGACCATATCATCATTACTATGGTTTAATTTTATATAATAATTTTATGGACTAGATTTCTAAATATGTTATGAAAAATTACTTCCTAAATAAGGAAATCATGATTAGTGAGGAGGATTTACAATACCATATGATTGAGCTAAAACTTAATTATCTGATTCTAATAAAGATACAAACCCAAGAGTTCTACTGAATTAAATTATAATAGGGGAATAGAAAACAAAATCTAGGGATGAGGAATATGATCTTAAATTTGAGGATGTACCATTTTAATTGGAATTTATTGATGTATTTGTTGAGGAATTACCTAGACACCCCCCCAGAAATTCATGTTGTGTTTACCAATGACTATTCCCATATGGAGAACCAATATCAATGAATCCTTATAAAATTTACACTATGGGATTATATTAGATAAAGAAAAAACAAGGGGATTTGATTAAAAAATGATTTATTCTCCTTAGTGTTTCCCCATAGTGAACCCTTAATATCATCGATAAAAATAAATATGGATCCATGAGGCTATCCATTGACTATATAGAAATAAATAACATTACATTAATGAAAATGTATAATATTTCTCACATTTGATTATTTATTTGATCAATGTAATGGAGCTCAATATTTTTTTAATTTTAAAGTTCATTATAGGTATCATCAATTAGAAGTTAAAAAGGAAAACATTCTAGAGAAATATTTTAATAAGATGTAAAGACATATCCAGTTTTATGTAATTTCTTTGGGATTGACTAATGCATGATCATTTTTTATAGATTATATAAATATAATCTTCAACGAATATCTTGATTAATTTTTTTGGTATTCATTTATGATATTTTTCTATATTTTGAAAGATATGATGACCATGAGAATCAATTTTGGATCACTCTTGGGACCCTCATAAGGACAGATTTATATGGTAAATTTAGAAATTATGAATTATGGATGTAGGGAATTTATTTTCATGGCCATATTGTCTCTAAGGATGGAATCTCAGATGATAATCTAATGAAAAAGTAAATCCAAAATGTATTACACCATCAATCAAAATTGTGGTTTATAGATACATTTCATTAGAAGGTTATATCAGTGTTTCGTTCATAATTTTCCCTAATTTTATTACCTGCTAACTAAGATCACATATAAAGGGGATTTGTTCATATTGAAACAAGAATTTATATAATATTTTTAAGAATTTAATATGAGATTATTCAATGATCCAAATTTTTTTATACCGTCATGAAATAATGGGATTTATATAGAATAAAGAATCGATGAAATGACTAGGTCATCATTTTATAAAAATGAAAAATTTATTGCATATTCATCAAGGTAGTTGATAAATCAAAAAAAAATTATGTTACTTAATATCATGAGTTGACCCCCGTAATCATTTCTATGAAAATATGGAGACACCATCTCTATGCTGAATGATGTAAATATATATGGATCACTATATTTTGAAATAAATATTTACATATAAATAACTCAACATGAGCCAATGATGATGGATTTAGTTACTCATAGATTATGAATTCTTAATAAAATACCAACCATGAAGACAAAATAAGTTATCTAATGCATAATGAAGAAATTATTCAGGAGTTATGTCCCAAATGGGGATTTACATAAATCTTATCTTCATGGATGTAATAAAGATAAAGATGAAAATTATTAATAAAGGGGAAACATAATGATTTTATCAAATGATTTAAAAACAAACATTATTAAAATATATGAAATCCTCTCAATCTGAAGATGAGATTTTTCAAAATAAAATTGATGCCGTTAAAGATGAGATATTGAAATATTTCTTATTTGCTGATGTAATTATGATATTTGGAAAGATTTAATGTGTTCCAAGAATTCCTGAGATAAAAATGGAACACTTTGAATATACTCCTTGATCTAATGTCTCTATATAATAGGGTAGTATGATGATTTATAGATATCTACATAACATTTTTGGTGTTATAATATGAAATGTAAAATTTATGACTATGTTTAAAGATGTCTAGTTTTTTAAAAATTGATGGATGAGAGGAAACATCCAAGAGGATTCATGTATCCTCTACATATTTTTATAGGGAACTGGGTTGTAATTACTATGGATTTCATCACTAGATTACCAATATACCCCAGAAATTATAATACAATACGTGATATTTATTATTATATTAAAACCTCATCTTGTTTTCTTACAATAATATATGATTTACCTATTGATTTCTAATAAATAATAAATATTAATGGATTTGTCCTAAAATATTTTACAGCTATATTGATTGTGTATGATAACAATATCTATTTTATATCAATTTTTTTGATGAATATTTAGAAATATGGGGATAGTGTGCTTTATTGGAGTACTTCTTATCAACCTCAAACTGGGGGACATTCTGGAAAAAATATTCAAATAGTTGAAGACATGTTGAGATCATGCTAACAAGATGTTCAAGGTATGTGGGATCAATAATTACCTTTTTGTGGAGTGTTATTTCAATAATATATTCGATGTAAGTATTAAAATGGAACCATATAAGGGGTTATATGGAAAGCGATTTCCTACCCCTTCCAATTGGCATGTAGTTGCTGTGAGGAATCTTATAGGCCTATAACATATTGAAGAACATATGACAATGATAAATACTATTCAAGATCATATGGAAGATGTAAAATGTGAGAAAATAATTATGTTGACAAATAGAGAAAGGATTCAAAATTTCATGGTTGGGATCATGTATTTATGCATTTATATGCATGGATAACTATCATAAGGTTCAGTGAGAAAGGGAAACATATCCTCAGGTACATTAGAACATTCAAAATTCTGGAAGGAATTGGTGCTATAAATTATTTATTATAATTACCACCATGTATTTTTGATTTTCATGATGTGTTCTGAAAATCATTGTAAAATAAGTACATGATATACACAACACATTTAATCACCAATGTGAAAATAGAACACGAACCTGATTTTTATTATTTTTAATAGACATTAGATAGTATTGAAAGTGGATAGAAAGTATTTATATATTGGATGACTCAATTTGTATGATTTATTTGGAGAAAAAAATAAAATGAATCAAAAAATGTGGGAACCTAATGATCTTATATCAAAGAAACACCCTCATTTAATTAGACGAATATATTTCAAAAAAAAATTAGGATGAAATTTTCATAGGAGAGAAGAATATATCACTACATGATATTATGATATGTATCTTTTAAAAAAAAATTAATTTAGTTGAAATCATACATTGTAAAATTTAATTGTGATATACTATTTGATATTAACATGGTTGTTTTAATGGAAATGTGATTATTAGAAATAGTTCTTGAAAGAAGATTTTTCACTGAGGAGTATTACATGCCCAATATGACATCAAAAGGGGTTTTGTGCAATCAGATACAATCATACATGCAAGGTAACTAAGTTATAGAAATATGTGGCTAACCCCACTCAAGAATATAGAAATTTTCCAATGAATATATGGTTGCTCTATCGAGCAAAATATTTGTGCTTGAAAGATTCATATGCAGTTGAACTTGCACGCAATGTGGTACTTTAGTATAAAAATTCCATGTGCACATTTTAGTGTAGTTGCTTGAAAGATAAGGGTAACGTGTAATGTAAGGTTTGAGTGAAATAAATATTCTTTGACAATCCTCAATTTTACACTCAAGATCATGTGTTGCTCGCAAGTGTTGTGATAAGCTTGATTTTGGTTATGATTATCCGCATTTTTTGGACATTCCATTCTAGTTCATCAATTCAGTACTTTATGCATTTAGAGTCACATGCATGACAAAGATAATGTCTTTAGTGAAATTATTTTAAAGAGGCCTTCATGTTAGTAAAATGAGTAAGACATTACCCACAATTGTGAGCATGAGGGATTCAATGGAAGTGTTCTGAGGGAGGTAGTGTCCTTTCCCCAAAATCATTGTAAATGACGTGTTCTTGGAACACCATGAATATGTATAAACTCTTGTACTACACTATTAGTGATAATTTTTGGACTTTGGTATGGTCGAAAACCTATCGATATTTTCTTCTTGGAATATCCCTTAGTATTGATCCAAGAAAAATTTTGTGACATATCTTTGCATGTTATTGTTTTTTTAATGCTCATTCTCATCAAATAGGTTTAAAAGGTTCCTACCAACGTGGGAACTAGATCTATCAGATTAAAAGAAAAAGTTTACACCCTAATTCACCACTCCCCTATCAGTGTGTTCTTGGGTCCAATAATGATTCCATTATAATAATATCCTAACCAATGAAATTATAAATAAAATTTTCGTATCTCATTAATTAAAATATAATAAATTTAAATCATATAATACGTAAATAAATATATTAAAAATGTTAAATTAAGTCTTGGTATTTTTTTGGAACATAAATTTTTATTCAATGCTTTATAATCAAAATAATCATTTAAAATAAAATTTCATTCTATAAAATATAATCACTAAAAATAAAATTTTGTATTATAATTATATGTTAATTTTTAAGACCATAATTAGTTTTTCAAAGTGTCGTAAAATCCGTTATAAAATTAAAAAATGAATTTTTTGAATAAATGTATATTTTAATTGAAAATTAAATTTATAATATTTATGAAATTATTTACATGAAATAGAGTCCACTTTATAAATATACACATTGAAAAATTTTGGGGTGAATGTTTTGGAATTTTCTGAAATAATTGATATTTTGGTAAATAATGAAATATGGTAATTTACGATATTTAACATTATAAGTTAAAAAAAGTTTTTTTGTAACTATTGATATATAAAACATTTAGTTCGAACCACATGAACTAGTTACTATAAAAATCCATACGAATCAGCATTATAGATTTTATTGACAAAAAATAATAAACTAATGAATAAAATAATAAAAAAAACAACCATCTCCTCCCCTATAAATACCAACCATTATGCTCACACACTCTGAAAAATTATGAATGTATAAATCCCATGATATTAAATAAAAACTTCTCTTAAAAATTTCTAATACCTACTTTAATTACCAGAATACCAAATCCTATTGCCTTAAAGAGGTTCCCAATGAGATGGTATTCGACATGTAAAATCCTTCTTATTTCACTTTTAATTTAATTCCTTTTCTTGTACTCTCCTCACCGCCCAAATATCCAAAGTGGCATGATAACTATTGTATAATATATATAATGTAATTTTATTGTGTTAATGGAATATATATCATTAAATCTTATATCTAGTCTTTTTATTCTAATGAATAAATCATTGCCAATGACGTGTCGATTCACCACCTTCATGGATAATGAGTTTTCATTTTACATTACCTCATTCAATCTGGTCATAAAACCACTGTTATGGATAAATAATATTTTAATATGAATATTTTACATTATATAATTATCTGTAAACAAAATATAAACATTATATTAAATAAAATTATTCATGTTGATATAGGTCGTAAAACTGGAAAAATAAAATAAAACATTTTCATCAACATTTTATCTAATGAATTTTCATCACACCATAGAAAAAAAATTTATATATGGATAATTATCCATATATAATTTAATTAATTTAGAGAACCGAATCGTGACATACAAGGACATTACATTACTTTTTCGGAATACTTATTACATAACAAAAACACACACACAAGGACCATAATAGTTTAGTGTCTTCGGAAACTCGGAACGTAATCTTCTAATCATGGTGAAAGATCTTCAACATCTCCCATAAAGATATTCCCTTTTTTTCTTAAATAAAACCTTTCTTTATATCCTGGGGAAAAGAAAACATAAAAGGGTGAGCTCAAATGCTATGTAAGGGTAAACAAAAGAAAAACCAATCACATCATATTCATAATAACATCACATTTTGGAAATTTTAACCTGAAAAAGAGATCATAATAGCATAACATGGGAAAAATCATAGTAGAGAACTGTAATCCCAATAATCATAACATAAAACATGAAACTTTGTGGCATACACACATAATCATATAGAATCATTTCTTATTAGTCAAGACTCATTGCCAAGACTATCTTAGTGGACAAAGTCCATTTCTGAACCGAGTTCACTCCTCGTTCCAGTCCTGTTTTACTGAACTGGTTTAACCTACCTTTCTAGCCATGTCTATATCATGAGATATAAAATCTTTACCCAATGCATTGGAGGGAGGTAAAGGTCCCAACCATCTCATAATGATACAATTCTTATGTGTGCCACAAAATCTTAAATCATACATCATTGCATAACCCATGTAATAAAAATGGGATTCTTAAACAACATGACATCATAAAACAAATCATATAAGGTAAATGAATTCATAAAAATATTTCCATCACAACATAATCTAATCCATGTAATAATAGTGATAGAAACAGAACCCTTTATTATCTTAGATGGAAAGTAATTTTGATAAAACACTTGAACTCCATTCTTGAGGAAAATATCCTTTCTACTTCAAAAACACTTTTCCTTTCTTAACATATCATACAATTTTAAACTGACAGAAGTTGATTAAAAATAAAATTTAAAACCTGTAAAGGAAGCTTCTTGTAAATAGTGTTTTAAAAATCCATTCATGCCGTATAAGGTAAAAAAACATTCTTCGTACATTTGTCAGAAAAGTCAAAAAGTACCTCGTACGAAAAAATGACAAAACATTCATTTCATATCTTTTACTAAAAACTCACCGAAGGGTAAAATTGTATTTAAACAATTATAGGTGTATGGAAACATTATTACATTTTGAGGAAACATGGATGTGGATGATAAAATACACCCCTGTAAATAACAAAGTATAAACAATCTCAGATAAAAATGAGATTGTGATATTTTCCTTACCTTAGGTCTGATTTTCTTCGTAAGTGTCCGAACCTCCTGTATAATGATTTAAATAATGTAATTGACTTATTCTAGAATCATAATCATTGTTATGATATCATATATGGTTAACTTATGACTTTATTTTACCCATTCTTTTGTAAATTCCATGTTAAATAGCATTTTGGGTAAAATCGTTTCATTTGTTGTCCGTGTTTTGACTTGTAATTATTCATATGATTACTTAGATCATGATTACATAATTCCATAATATAAAACATGATTTATATATAATATATATTCACAATATACATATATATAGTAGATCAGTAAATGGAAAGAAATACATCGTTCATGGAGACGGTAGGTCGTACGTACACATGAACGCTGTTTTCGTTTCCTTATTGAGTTGAATGGAGTTAAGTAGATGACATACATATATATAAAAATAAATCCAATATCATTATTATGTCATATATTTCATGATTACTTATTATATATACTTTAAAATCATTCATTAATGGTTAATGTAGAGAATGAATCTCATCGCGTCGTGGAGACGGTAGTCCGTACGTACGCACAAGCGATGATATCATTCTCATGATCGTGGAATTTTATTGGAGTGTATGTATACTATTTCAGAATGTATATCACTTTACCATAATAATATATATTTATTATATACACCATTATACCCATCCATGTAAGGTGGTGATGAAAATAGATTACACCACGGCATGGAGACGGTATTCCGTACCTACGCACGCACGATGATTTTGTTTTTCAAAGGATGGATAGATGGTGAAATAGGGTTGTTTTATACATATAATAACATATCCGTATATGAGGGATACTGATGTTATTTCTTCACAATGAAACAACCTAATAAAAAGAAGTAGAAGAAGAAATAAAGTTGAAAGAATCAGTAACGGACATTACCTCTTGTTTGAAGTGACTCTTTGAGATATCCTTTTAGGGAACTAAAATTGGACTTTGAGGAATTCCATAACCTCTAGGATGTTTCTAGGGAAGTGGAGAAGAGAATTTGGAAGGGGTTGGCCGATCATGAAGGCTCAAAGTGGTGTGAGGAAGAGAGGGAGGAGGTTCCCATTTATAAGGGAGGAGAGGGGCTCTTTTGGAAAAATTAAAAATATTATTTTATTATAAAGCCAAATTCAGTTTTAAATAGCTCCAAATTGATTTATTTCTAAGATAAGGTGGGTATGGGTCTCAATAATCTCATCCAATATTATTTAGACAAGTTTAGGTTCCTATTTTAACCTTATCATTTATATTTAACTTTAAGTTAGATAATTTTACTTTTACCGTGTCTTTTTGTGTTCTTACACTATAAGGTTAATAAACATACTATAAGAAGCCAAACGAACCCAAAGTTGTTTATTATTAATATATATAACATTATCTATGTAATTTGGCCGAACCATATATTTTTAGGAACAAAATAACAATTAATAATATAATATTTGTTTTAAAAACTATTTTATGTCTATTTTGACACTATTTAGTAATTGATTTTTGTGAAACTCATAACAGAATTATTAGCTCGAAAAATGTTAATTAAATCAATAATAACATGTCATATTAACCTATCAAATTAGTTTAATTCATTAAAGTCTCAAATTACATATATTTGGGTATTTATAACTTCAATTATGTCAATATTTCATTAATAAGATAATTACTACATCATCTTTGTGTCATAAATAAATTAACTTATTTAAAGTCTAAATATTACAAATAAAATATCATTATGTAGTAAATATTTTCAGATTTCTAATTAATATTTATAGTTGAATTTATCTTATGTATAACCCTATATTAAAAATGATTTACTTATTAAACATTGATTTTAACAATTTTAACCCTTCTTTAAATAAATTAATAATAAATGTCCTAATCTAATCCAAGTGGGCCTAAATGGTCATATTTTATTCTTAAGGTTGTTTTTGGTCGAATTACACTTATCTAATAGAATTATGACATGTGTTAGGGTAATAAAAATATCATTTTTACCCTTAATTACCCTATTTACTTTTAACCGTGGTAAAAAAAAGTAAAAAGTTACTATTCATCAAAAATTATTTTCATCTCATTGAACCACATTTTTATTACTGACATAAACCGTGTCTCTCAGATTTTTTTAAATTCCACTCACAAAAGTGGTAAAATTATATTTTATGAAAAATTTATTTTTTTAACTACCACTTAGTGGTTTCACTATTCATCAAAAAATGAAAGTTTCCAGAAAAATACCAAAAATTAGGCCTAAGCTATATTTGATATTATGAATTAAAAAATGAGGTCTATTTTACCAAATTCAAAACATATCAGTTGAATTAATTAATTTCAAAATTAATTCCCGTCGTCAAAACAAATAGCGTGTTCTTAAAAGATAATAACTATCAAAAGATTGACAGTTGTTTATGTCTGGTTTAAATGTGAAATTACATCCAATAACAAACATTGTATTAAATTGTAAAAATATATTCTAAATATACTTTAAAACCACTCAAATTAATAATTTATCACTATTAATTATTTCTATTTAAAAGGTTGTTTTTAATTAAAATTTAGAAATTTTCACTATTCATCAGAAAATGAATGTTAGCTGAAAAGTACCAAAATTTCACCCTATGCTAATTTCAATATTCCAAATCCAAAAATGATGTCCATTTTGAGAAATAAAATTTACAAAATTTCAAAAAATGGTTATTACTATTCATAGCGACTAGTTTTAATAATATTTTAATAGCATATCGTTGTTTAGTGAAACTCGGTATTGCGTACTACACACGCTATTGAAAAAGGTCGTGATTGCGTGTAATGAATGGAAAGTCAAGGATGCGTGTTGTGCAAGCTCCTTTTAGTGTAGCGTACGACACAAGACATTAATGAAATTAAAAGGTATATTTTTCATAAAATCTCAGGGTGTTACATTCTACCTCCTTAAAATGAATTTCGCCCTCGAAATTCATTGGGGTTATAAATGGTTTACTACTCGAAAGTTTCTTTAATAGAATCCCACATCGTAAAAAGGAATACCAAAACCAATATTTAAAAACAAATGTATGAAACGTAACAGTTACCCAAATAAACTAATCACTGGGTTTCCACATAGTTGAAAATATGGATATGGAAGAGAAACCTATCCATCATGTTCTGATGGAGAGTGGTAGAAAACATGGCTATGGAAAATCCAGCAATCACAAAGCCAAAAATTTGTGACGATCTAAGGTATCATCTGATTCATCGAATATAAGAGCACTAGGACTTCATTTTTGGTTTTCAAGATCATTTCCCCTAAAGTTGATGAAATTGGAATTAGAAGAAATACTTTCGTGAATTTGGTTTAGTCTCATTGTTAATCATTCATTGGACAATTTCCACTTCATCTCTTAAAGGAAGAAAGTTGAATTGTCATTTGTGATGTGTTAGAAGATCATGTGATAGAATGAGGGGTCATTCCATCTGTTTCAAACAAAAGGTTAGAAAAGTTATCAAAAAATACATAAGTCCATCTATAGTAAGATTAATCATATATGGTTCCTAAAATAGAATTATAATTCATATATTATACTGCTTAATATAATAAAACTAGTTTCTACTAAACAGGGACTTCCTATAGGACAGAGGTAGGCGATAAAGGCCAGTAGCACTTCAGTTGTGGGTTCGATTTCCACAGCCTTGTCCAACGCGATGGGATATCGCCCGTCCTACAGGTTGTCCTTTTTCTAAAACAATGTTACAATAACATCCCATCAATAATATCGAAAAAAACTTCTATCCTTAATACTAACTTATGTCCAAAATAATCCATTCCAATCTTTAGGATTATCTAAAACACTTTAGTCCAAGCTCATAGTATAAAGAAAATGATTACTTGAAATGTCACATAACAATCACGTGAATGCCATAATTATCCCCATATATCATAAGATATATCTTCTTGGTCAAATTACAAACATGTGAATACCTTAATCATGTATTCTCTTGAAGAATGAATACCCATTGAACCTTAGTGAAAACATGAATGCTGTTAAAAGTTAACACTTTCCACAAACCAAAATCCTCAAAATTCATTACAATCAAACCATGATATCACTTAGTCATTATATCAATCATGAGATCATAAATACTATTAAACATTAAATTTTCTCGTTTTCCCTTCATTATGCGCATATCATCTTATTTCCAAAAATATCTCAATCACTTTCCATGGTTACCGATACCATAAAATTATTAAAAACCATAATATACCAATACATAAATATTCTAATATTCCACGATACTATATACAACATTATTTTGGAATACCATTACAGAAACACTTAATCCTTCCTCCACATCGTTGTCATATTCAACATCGCCAATGGTGATTGCATGTGACTTCCCTTTGTCCTTTGCCTTAAGTGGTTTCTCATGTCGATCATCACAAACTCTTGGATTAGGGAATTTATTAGCATAATGCCCCATTTCCTTGCACTTTAAGCATTGAAGTGTAATAAGTTCATTCCGTGTATCCCCTCCTTTGTTTGCATCATTAGACATCTTCTTCCCATCATTGCGGCATTCAAATGCCCGATGACCTTCCCTTCCACATTTGAAACATTTACATGTCCCTTTAAGACAATCTCCACCATGCTTCTTTCCACACTTTGAGGATAAGGAATCATTCATCTTCTTTTCACCATTATTCTGAGATTTCTCCTTGAACTCCATATTTCGTTTCTTGTCAAAACTATGATATGGATATGTAACACAAACTTCCATTTCTACCTTGATAGCACAACGTAAAATTTCTTCATAGCTACTAATGTCTCTTATAGCTAATGCCCTTAGAAGATTTGGTTTTAAGCCACTGAAGAATCAATCAACTTTACTTTCAGGTTGGATGATAAATCCAGATGCATACCTTGCAAGACTTGTAAAATTTGCTTCATATATACCAACAGATTCATCATCCTTTTGATTTAGTACTAGAAAATCCTTCTCCTCCTTTGTCCGAAGAATACGAGGGAAGTACTTATTGAAAAATAAGTTCTTGAACTCATCCCATTCCATGGACTCAATTTCATCTCTTTGCCTTGTATTCTTGATAAGATTCCACCATTGTTCATCTTCACCTTCCAAATGATATGCTTCTAAGATGGCATTATCATGTTCAGAACATTGAAGAACTAAAAATATCTTTTCAGTGGTATTGATCCATTGTTCAGCAACAAATGGATCAGAAGACCCACTGAAAGAAGGTGGAAGTTGCCTCATGAAGGACTCAATAGAATATTGTTCCCTTCTCTGCTCATTTGGATGTCCAGAATGATTCATATCTTGTGTAAGTATAGAAATAAGATTTTGCAGTCCATCTCCCATAACATTTGTTTATTCAGGAGGAAAATAATTGCATTGTCCATTACATTGATCAACACGGTTCCTTCGGGTTCCAGCCATCATCTAAACCCCAAAAAGAATAGTGTGAGAGGAAAAAATCATGCTAGAGAAAACAACATAATAAAGGGGGATTTCCTTCAATATATAACATCTTAGGTTACCATAATTCTAGCACTATAAACAATACTTATACTTAACCTTAGGGACATCCCTATACATACCTTAGAAATATATATAGGGATCTCACTAAAGTTCTCGCATCCTAGTTTCCAATGGTTGACTAAACCTTTCCTCTAATACCAACTGTAGAGACCCGAAGCATGACGTACAAAGACATTACAATACTTTTGCAGAATAGTTATTACATAACAAAAACACACACACAAGGACCGTAATAGTTTAGTGTCTTTGGAAACTCGGAACGTAATCTTCTAATCATGGTGAAAGATCTTCAACATCTCCCATAAAGATCTTCCCTTTTTTTACCAAAAACCTTTCTTTATATCCTGTGGAAAAGAAAACATAAAAGGGTGAGCTCAAATGCCCAGTAAGGGTAAACAAAAGAAAAATCAATCACATCATATTCATAAGAACATAAAATTTTGGAAGTCTTAACCTACAAAAGAGATCATAATAGCATAACATGGGATAAATCATAGTAGTGAAATTTAATCCCAATAATCATTACATAAAACCTGAAACTTTGTGGCATACACACATAATCATAGAGAATAATTTCTTATTAGTCAAGACTCATTACCAAGACTATATTAGTGGACAAAGTCTATTTCTGAACCGAGTTCATTCCTCATTTCAGTCCTGTTTTACTGAACCGGTTTAACCGGTTGTTCCATCCATGTCTATCTCATAAGATATAAAATCTTTAACCAATGCATTGGAGGGAGATATAGGTCCCACCCATCTCATAATGATACCATTCTTATGTGTGCCAGGAAATCTTAAATCATACATCATTTTATAACCCATGTAATAAAAATGGGATTCTTAAACAACATGACATCATAAAAAAATCATATAATTTAAATGAATTCATAAAAATATTTCTGTCACAACATAATCAAATCCATGTAATAATAGTGATAGAAACAGAACCCTTTATTATCTTAGATGGAAAGTAATTTTGATAAAACACTTGAACTCCATTCTTGAGGAAAATATCCTTTCTACTTCAAAAACACTTTTACTTTCTTAGCATGTCATATAATTTTAAACTGACAGAAGTTGATTAAAAATAAAATTGAAAACATGTAAAGGAAGCTTCTTGTAAATAGTGTTTTAAAAATCCATTCATGCCGTATAAGTTAAAAACAACATTCTTCGTACATTTGTCGTAAAAGTCAAAAAGTACCTCGTACGAAAAAATGACAAAACATTCCATTCATATCTTTTACTAAAAACTCACCAAAGGGTAAAATTGTATTTAAACAATTATAGGTGGATGGAAACAATATTACATATTGAGGAAACATGGATGTGGATGATAAAATACACCCCTGTAAATAACAAAGTATAAACAATCTCGGATAAAAATTAGATTGTGATATTTTCCTTACCTTAGGTTTGATTTGCTTCGTAAGTGTCCGAACCTCCTGTATAATGATTTAAATAATGACATTGACTTATTCCAGAATCATAATAATTGTTATGATATCATATATGGTTATCTTATGACTTTATTTTACCCATTCTTTTGTAAATTCCATGTTGAAGAGCGTTTTGGGTAAAATCGTTTCATTTGTCATCCGTGTTTTGACTTGTAATTATACATATGATTACTTAGATCATGATTAAAAAATTCCATAATATAAAACATGATTTATATATAATATATATTCAGAATATATATATATATATAACAGATCAGTAAATGGAAAGAAATACACCGTTCATGGAGACAGTAGGTCGTCCATACGCATGAACGCTGTTTTCGTTTCCTTATTGAGTTAAATGGAGTTAAGTAGATGAAAAACATATATATAAACATAAATCCAATATCATTATTATTTCATATATTTCATGATTAATTATTATATATACTTTATAATCATTCATGAATGGTTAACGTGGAGAATGAATCTCATCGTGTCGTGGAGACGGTAGTCCGTACATACGCACGAGCGATGATATCGTTCTCATGATCATGGAATTGTATTGGAGTGTATGTATACTATTTCAGAATCTATATCACTTTACAATAATCATTTTTAGTTACTATGTACACCATTATACCTATCCAAGTAAGGTGGTGATGGAAAATATATTACACCACGGCGTGGAGATGGTATTCCGTACATACGCACGCGCGGTGATTTCGTTTTCCGTAGGATGGATAGATGGTGAAATAGGGTTGTTTCATACTTATAATAACATATCAGTATATGAGGGATACTAATATTATTACTTCATAATGAAAAAACCTAAGAAGAAGAAGTGGAAGAATAAATAAAGTTGAAAGAATCGGTAACGGACATTACCTCTTCTTTGAAGCGCCTCTTTGAGATCCCCTTTTAGGGCACTAAAATTGGTCTTTGAGGATTACCAGAACCTCTAAGATGTTTCTAGGGAAGTGGAGAAGTGAATTATTCAGGGGTTGGCCGAGAATGAAGACTCAAAGTGGAGTGAGGAAGAGAGGGAGGAGGTGCCCTTTTATAAGGGAGGAGAGGGGCTCTTTTGGAAAAACAAAAAATATTATTTTATTATAAAGCCAAATTCGGTTTTAAATAGCTCCAAATTTATTTATTTCGAATCTAAGGTGGGGATGGGTTGAAATAATATCATTCAATATAATTTAGACAAGTTTAGGTTCCTATTTTAACCTTATCATTTATATTTAACTTTAAGTTAGATAATTTTACTTTTACCGTGTCTTTTTGTGTTCTTACACTATAAGGTTAATAAACATACAATAAGAAGACAAAAGAACCCCAAGTTGTTTATTATTAATATATATAACCTTATCTAAGTCATTTGGACGAAACGTAGATTTTTAGGAATAAAATAACAATTAATAATATAATATTTGTTTTGAAAACTATTTTATGTCAATTTTTACACTATTTAGTAATTGATTTTTTTGAAACTCATAACAGAATAATTAGTTCTAAAAAAGTTAATTAAATCAGTAATAACATGTCATATTAACCTATAAAATTAGTGTAATTCATAAAAAGTCCCAAATTACATTTAGTTGGGTATTTTTAACATCAATTATGTAAATATTTCATTAATAAGATAATTACTACATCATCATTGTGTCATAAATAAATTAACATATTTAAGGTCTAAAAATTACAAATAAAATATCATTATGTAGGAAATCTTTTTATATTTCTAATGAATATTTATAGTCGAATTTATCTTATGTATAACCCTATATTAAAAATTCTGTACTTATTAAACATTGATTTTAACTATTTTAAGCCTTCTTTAAATAAATTAATAATAAATGTCCTAATCTAATCCAAGTGGGCCTAAATGGTAATATTTTATTCCTAAGGTTGTTTTTGGTCGAATTAAACTTATAAAATAGAATTAGGACATGTGTTAGGGTAATAATAATATCATTTTTACCCTTAATTACCCTATTTACTTTTAACCTTGGTAAAAAAAGTAAAAAGTTAATATTCACCAAAAATTATTTTCATCTCATTGAACCACATTTTTCTTACTGAAATCAACCGTGTCTTTCGTATTTTTGAATTTCCACTCACAGAAGTGGTAAAATTAAGTTTTATGAAAATTTCATTTTTTTAACTACCACTTAGTGGTTTCACTATTCATCAAAAAATGAAAGTATCCAGAAAAATACCAAAAATTAGGCCTAAGCTATATTTGATATTATGAATTCAAAAATGATTTCTATTTTACCAAATTCAAAACATATCCGTTGAATTAATTAATTTAAAAATTAATTCCCATCGTCAAAACAAATAGCATGTTCTTAAAAGAAAATAACTATCAAAATATTAACAGTTGTTTATGTCTGGTTTAAATATGAAATTACATCCTATAACCAACATTGTATTAAATTGTAAAAATATATTCTAAATATACTTTAATACCACTCAAATTAATAATTTATCACTATTAATTATTTCTATTAAAAAGGTTGTTTTTAATTAAAATATAGAAATTTTCACTATTCATCAGAAAATGAAAGTTAGCCGAAAAGTACCAAAATTTCACCCTAAGCTAATTTCAATATTCCGAATCCAGAAATGAAGTCCATTTTGAAAAATAAAATTTACAAAATTTCAAAAATTGGTTATTACTATTCATAACGACTAGTTTTAATAATAGTTTATTAGCATATCGTTTTTTAGTGAAACTCGGTATTGCGTACTACACACGCTATCGAGGAAGGTCGTGATTGCGTGTAATGAAAGGCAAGTCAAGGATGCGTGTTGTGCAAGATCCTTTTGGTGTAGCGTACAACACAAGACATTAATGAAATTAAAAGGATATTTTTCATAAAATCTCGGGGTGTTACAATTAATATTAAATTATTTCACTTCTATTAATTTTCATTCATGTTTTAATAATTATCATAATTATACCCAAGGGAAACGACAATTAAACAATCAAAAAAATGCTCCTTGAATAACACAACTAAAAATTATTACTCAATATAGGTAGTAAACAAACTTTATAAAATTATAGTAAATAAAAAATATCTTTAAGAGGTTATCAATTAAGTACTTAATTAATCTAATTTTGTTATCCAAGGCAATGGGTGCATGTTCATAATTAATTTTTACACTAGCTAAGGGGTTTCTCAAAACACTTTAATTTCAATGTGATATGCATTATTCCCCCACTTATTTCTTTTTATTAGAATATGTATACATCCATTTGATATTACACATAGTGAATCTATTTATCTTTATTTTATTATATGTTTCATTTGAAAATCCTTAATTTTATGGGGTATATAGTTTGAATGATTACAATGTTGTAAGGGAGTTCATCTCGATTTTCACCTCATTCAAAATTACTTGGAATTGTACACCTAATAAATTTTATGTGATGTCTCTAGTACCCATTTGAGATCATTTTTCTTTTAAATTATATTTATCTAAAATAACTATACTATTTATATAATGGATATGATTATTTCCTAAACAATATACCAATTTTACATATTATTTTAACATTAAACGTCATTTTAACAATGAAAATATTGATAAATCTGTATCCTCTATTCAATATGGATATTTTGATAAAGAATATTGTTCTTGAATTAAACATATTATTTGATGTATGAATAATTCAATGAACATTTATAAACTATTGACTACCAGTTATAGATTGAATCATAATGCACTGATAGGTCTCATGAGACAAAATAGTTGGCAACAAACCCTTTATGTTTATTTCAAAGAAGAACAAGAAGATGTCTTATCCTTAGACATAAACTGTCTTGTTAATGGTCTTTACATTAGAGGTTTAGTTTCCATATACTTCAAATCAAATAATTGATCAATACTATCTATACATATTCAATTATTCTATCAATAAAATTTTCCCAAGAAAGAACATATGGTTCTATCTTCATTATTATTAAATTTGTTAAATGAAATGTGATTTCAGTTAAATACATAACCATATTTATTATGGGTTATTATTTATTATTCTATTTTTATTGATTCATGTTTCTACTATATGTAACCTGTTCGTAGAATTTGATCACAACCATTTACTTGTTTTTCATCCACAAGATATGAAGATGAAATTATTGAAAAAGTTCCATGGAAGAAATTTAGTTTCCATTATTACGTTCAATGATTAATTAATAATGTAATACGAGAACCATGTATGTGTCTAGTTCCCTAAGACTACTAAATTCAATGATCGTTTTAGATTATATCACTTTTATCTATTCCATTGTAATTAAATAAAAACTGACTCCAGGCTATTGTGGTATAGGATGTGACCAAATAAATCAATCGATGAAATTTTATAAGGAGTATATAAAATTAGTGTAGAACAAGGTATGAGTTCTAATGATAATTAAGATTCTAATTTTGGTGAAAGAATAGAAAACACATGATAAGGACATCAATAGAATGCTATATTTTAGGTATATCATTTATTTTGAGTTTATTTCTAACTATTTTACATCAACACACCTTTTTATTGGTATTCACAACCCACAAAATGGATTTGGTTTCTATTAGATTATAATATTTATCTTACCACTTATAAAAGATCATAGGTTTTGATAGAATATCAAATTTGACATCCCTTCCTCAAAATATGATGTGGGATTTATGTACTAAAAGCCAACCCAAACCAGTTATTACTCTAGTTTAAATTAAAGGTAGAATAACATGTTTTACATGAAGGAAACTCCCATAATAAACAACTGGATATTAATCATAGACATAAGTTATTATATTCATTCTATTGGATTTATCACTAATAATTAAACATCTTGACATTTAGGATACAAAGTCACATTCCTAGATATTTGTCATTATTCATATAAATAAACACAAATTAGGTAAATCAATATTTAAGAATATCTATTACCACCACACCATAATCATTCTATAGTCAATTCCATAATAAAATGAATATATTTTTGATAACCATTCATCAATATTTTTATGAGTCATTAATCAAGAAAAATAATTCATCAGATATAAAAAACCAGACACATTATTTTCATTATTTGACATAATATGTTTATCATAGGTAATTTATATTCCAAATTTATTGAATTCTATAAATATTATTCATAAATAGTTTTTAAATTAAAAAAAAATCCCTTGGGAGTGTAAAAAAATGTGTGAATCAATGCCCATTGTCCTTCACCATGTGATGATCCAGTTAAAGGTTGATGCCCACTTTTCGTAGTTATTGTCACTATGTACATCTATTTAATATCCACATCAACATATCGTATATTTAATGTGATTTAATTTATTGGAAACCACTATCTCTATCCTAAACCAAAATTATATTCTATTTTACTATACATTGACTTATACTTAGAATTATCTCCAGGGTTATAACTAATGATTTCTAATCCGAATTCCAATGTTTTACTAAACCATTATCTAATACATTCCATAATGACCCATATATTTCATTCATAGATATTAAATCATTATAGGTGAATATTAATTAAAAAAAATAATGATCATTTATAGAATATTATAGATCTAAAGACATTTGAAACAAGGATATGTAAAAAACATTCTAGTATGTAAACAACAAATTCCCCTACTATTTTCTTAACATGGTCAAGGTAAACACAAGAGTGGTGAATCTTAGGTTCTTAATAATGTTACAAAAAGGAGATATCCTTACCCACAAAAAGACAAAATAATCAAAAGGGTATAGGTTCTAGAGCATTAAATTTAAAAACATTATCATGTATATAGAATATCAAAATCACAAGTCATTAAATAAATAATGATAGTCCATAAGACATGAATAATAATGGAATAAATGATCTCGATTAATGAGAATAAAACATTGGCATAATACATAGATTTATTTCATACATACAATAAAATTAAAAAAATTTATTTGTAGTTAAGACTCACTTCTAGCACTATCATAATTGAATGGGTTTACTCCCAAATCTATTATAACAATTAATGTTTACTCCCATTACTATAATAGTGTGTATATTATGTAACAGAACTATATTTTAATAACTATATATTAAAATTACAAATTTTTTTTCAATACCATGCTTTATATGAAACACCAAGCCTAAACGATCAATGTTATATTATTATGTCCATTATAACCATTTTACTAAATTTGATGGAATAAATAGTATTAACTACATTATTAAATATATTTAAATTTCCTACTCAATATATATTTATTGATAAATTCGTCATAAATAATGAATCAAATATTTTTAAATTAATTTACTTTAATATATGATTTTTTTTATAAATTTTATTTCACAGAATGATTTTTCTGAAATTGTCAAATAATAATTAACAATTTTGTGATTTTTTATAATTTTTGGAAAACATTGATATTCAATTCAATAGAAAAAAATACAATTTTTTTTAAATATATATTTTAGGAACGTATGATGTCCTATATTTGTTTGAAAATGTATTAAAAGTAAACATAATTCAATTAAATTTTATATAATATTATTATGGTTATTTTTATCCACAATAATTTTTAATTCATTATAAATACAATTTTTTACATTGAAAGGGGTTTTCTTTAAAACTATTTATATGTATATGATGTGTTTTTATCTTAAAAATTAAATTCGAAACCAATGGAAATTTATTTTAGATAGATGTATATATAATATAATAAGAAATATTTCAACATTCCTTTTATATTTTTCTATGCATTGGATATGAATAAATTTGGTTTGATGGTGAAAATTATTTTTACACAAAAGCGATTTTCATCATGGTTTGAGATTTTTTTTAAATAATTTATTCCAATTGTTGGTATTAATTTGATTAAAGGGATTCCATACATGGATTTTGTAGGGTAATTCTTTTTAAATATGGTTCTTATATTTTTTGTCAATATGACTAGTAACCGTGGAAAACATTATTACTTGGTTAAATGGTAAATTAGGTAACATTATGTTAAAAACAATTAATATGGACATACTATTTCATAATAATTACTATTAGTAGAATGAAATTATATATTTTCTAAATAATTCTTGATTTATATTTTTTAAATGTACACTTGTCTATGAAAATAACTTCTCTAATATTTAAATGAATGAAAAATATCAAATAAAACTCTTTTAATTGTAAATATCTATTATGTGTCCAAAGAAAGAAAAAATCACGTGATGAATGAATATATATGTCTATATAAGTGTATAATTTATTTATATTCGTGATTAATTTTTATTTAAATTTTTTATAAATTATGTAATTACCATAAATTATTCTCTAAGGAAAATAAATTATTATTTAAATTAACAAAAAATATAATAAATTATTTTAACAATATTAAAAGTGATATAATTTTGTTGATTTAATTTTTTCCAAGAAATTTATATATCTATATGACATATTTTAAAGGTCTTAAAATACTATATTGGTATTCAACCATTTATATGATGAACTAATTATGAAATTAAATTTATATATTTAAAATGAAATTGATGATATATTATAACAAATAATATATTTTTTCAAATGATTTATAATTAATATAAATATTATATTATTCAAAATGAATGGGATATGGTGTAACACATCAACCATGGTAAATTTTTGGCCCTTTATTTATTTTATATTAATATTATTAATCATTAAATGTAAGAAAATTATAATTGTATGGTAAATTTAAAATTTTTTAGCAGTGGATAAAACTAAATGATAATGTTGAAAACCTATCCATAACATTTGATTATTTTATTTTAAAATATAATATTGAATTATTGACATATTATTTTATATTATTTTTTTCCATTTTCTGATTTAAAAAAATTAAATTAATTTCATACATTATGAAATTACAAGAATGACCCACAACTCTATTATAAATAGGACCCTAGACATTCAATATTCCATGATAAATTTATTCTTCTAGAACCTAAGTATTCTGAGAAAATTACTCCATAACACACATTTCCAAAATATGGAGGTTTTGATCTCCTCAAATAACTAACCCTCGATCCCTTAAGAGGGGATCCAAAAAAGGCATTTAAAAGAAGATAAAATCACCATAACCAATCAATTTATATTTACTTATTTTTTTAACCACCTCTACATATTTTCGTTTTTTAAAAAAATAACAAATTAAGTATCCTAAATATATATAAATTTTATTTTGACTATAAAACCACATTTACTCACCCTCATTCCAACAAAAGTGTACTGAATGGTTCACTCATGTGTACGTATGATATACCATCTATACATAGCGATACAAAACATTTCTCATCACCATGTAATATGGATGCGTGTTATAATGGATTCGTGGAATATATATTATATTTATTACATAATTAATAATCTTGAATAAAATATTACATCTACCTTTTTAATATTGAATCTGTTAGAAAAAAAATTATTTGTGTGTATGTGTGGAAACAAACATCCATGTGGTGATGTGATTTTTTTCAATTAATTTTTACATGAATGTTTATGAGGATAGATTTAATGAACATATTATATATATATTATATAATAATTACTATTGAGAGATGAATTATTATTTAATTTTCATTCCACACATCCATTGAAATTTGAATGCAATGTTCATTATTTTTTACATCTAACCATCTTCATGAATGGTGTAATTCAATTTTATATATCAAATATTTTAAATGATTATAAATATGAATATAATTGATATAATAGATATAAAATGTATTTAAATGATTATTATATATAATTATATTAAATTCAAATTTATTATCCATGAGGTTAAAGTTGTTTCGAATAAAGTGAAACTCATGTTAAGGTATTTTTGTCTAACTTTTATTTTTTTGACACACATGTCATTTTCACCAATTTCATATTCTATGGGGTTTATTTAATACCCAAAAATTTAATTTGTGATTATTGTTATGAAATTTACATATATTTACGTGTCCATCCAATATTTATTCTTTGACGGGGATAGTAATTCAAGTGATACTAATATGGTAAGACATTTATATTTCAGTCCTATTTGAATTGGAATTGTTTGTGGTTATGTTAAATTATAGGAAAATATATGATCATTATATGAAAAATTCTATTGAATTTTTATTCATCTTTTTATATTTCTTTATAATTCATGTTTTCCTTTCATTTTCCTCCCCTTAATAATTCCTGATACTAAAAATGTGTTTTAAGGGAAATAGGTTCCATTTATCACTTTAGTCAATTTTTTTTTATTCCGTATGAATATTTTATAAAAATGATTTGAATATTATTTCTTCTATTCTCATATTATTGTTTAATAATTTTTACACTTGTCTGAAATTTTTAAAAAGGATTTAAATAAAATCCCTTTTAAATTTTTTAATGATGTATTTCTTTAGATTTTACAAAAAAATCTAAATGGAATTTTTTATTTTAACTCATTCATAATGAAAAGAAATTCAACCATCATAAAAACACAATGTATTGAATCTTATTTCAAAATCAATAATGATTAGTTTTATGGAATTTTTTTCCATGATATTTATGAAATATTTTTATTTTGAAAGTTATTTTCAAAATGGAATGGTTAATTTTCATTGAGAAATATTCATTTTTTCTTTTAAAGGAATATTTATATATGGAAACACCATTTATGTAAATTATGAATTACTAGTTATGTGGTCCACTGACACATTTCATACTCATTCTATGTGTGCTAAATTTTTATTTTTATGAGAGGGTTTTTGAACGCTATTTTTCCTTGAGTTATGATATGATGAATGGATGAAATTTCTACAAAACTAGTTCTCTTTATAAACATTACAATGGGGTGGTATAATGACTTTTTTATGATTGTGTGACACAACTATGTATTGTTGGAATTATGTGACAATGGTTACCATAAAACCAAGGAAGGTGGTTTTCAAATAATCAGGGATAGTGGTTCTGTTACAACTAATGAAATTGGTTATGTCATAACTTGATTTGATGGTCACACTATAATGAAGGATGATGGTCTTGTTATAACCATGGATATGTGGCACCCAAATCTCCCTCAAATGAATTTGGTAATGAAATATATCACATGAAACAAAATGTAATATAATGGATAGTTTACCTAGTTTAGTGATGGAATTTGACCACTATTATATATTTGGGAGTGAAACATGATGACTATGACAGTATAGGGACTGAACCCAATCCTCTATGATGGTAGTAGTAATGCTTCTTTACAACCATGAAAACTTTTTTTAGTCTTATTCCTCAAATATATGTCTTATTCCAATGTCATTTATCATTGTTTTTGTTTATTGATTCCATTTGGATTTATATTATATGAATTAATATGATTTATTCATTGAAGTATGGTTATAATCATTAATTTAAGGTGATTGATTTCAAATGTGTATCTCGTAATATAATAACATTAAATTCATGTTTCACTAATGTGATAATTTTTATCTTCCCTATTTAATCTTATTGAGTATCTGATATCACCCTTTATTTTGTTTCAATTCCCCATATTATGAATTAATGTATTATTTATGAATTTTATAAGAAGGATTCTATTTATAATGAAAATATTAATAGTCAATTAATGAATTTATTAACTAGTTTTCTATAAATACTTGATTAAAATGATACTGAACCTATATTTTTCTATCATGGAACATAATGATATATAATGAATATTCATCTAATAAGATGTAATATATATGTAAAAAATGATTGGATATATATATTCAGTACCACTATAAGATTTAGTGACCCTTTAAGAAACAAGGATGTAGAAAATAGTGAGGACCAAAAGGATATGTTTTCTTAATGGAAAATTTGCAACAAACATGGTAATGAGAACAAAAGAAACTTGGTTTGACCTATGGGTCAATATATTGATTATAAAGAGTAATGATTAGAACTTAATTTTAATGACATTTCTAAATTATTTTACGGATTAGCCTTTGTTTGACAATTACACATTTTTTACTTTTAGACAATGCATTTAACTTGAACACATCATCCTAAAAATGAATGTGATGGAAAATGATATTATTTTGTTCATGTGAAACTGAATGAGATATTAAGTAAAATGGAATATCTTAGGACTATGCCTAATCACCTTTCCTGAAATATGAAAATCAATATAAAAATATGTTATCCTCAATGAAACTAAAATAACAGGGAATATAATTTTACGAATGTGAAGGTGAAAATAATCATGGAGGTAATATATTTCCAATTACATATTATCATGAATGTGTTATAAAGAACCTATAACAATATTTAAAAATAAGGTAAATCTGTTTTCAATGAAGGAATAAATGACATTGATAAATAAATTTCCATGGAAATAAATATATTATATATGGAAAACCTTGGCATTATCTGTGTCAATACACTATTTTAAATTATAACGTCTATACCAAGGAAATACCTATATAGTTAAAGGATTTATTTGGGTTTTTGTTTTTATTAGAATATTTTATTTTAGATGTGTTATAACAATGATATTGTTTATATAAAAAACATGATACCCCTTGGGGTTTGTCAAAGTATAATTTTAAAACATATGTTTAGTTTGGATAAAGTTATAATTGACATTGATTGGATAGTATATGTGTTCGTCAAATTTAATAATTTAAGATCAATAAAATTATGTAATTATTTTATTATTATACCATTTTCATATTTATTGAATATACTCTATTATTTTGCAACTAATTTTAGGAATAATCAATGTATTAATTTTAGGAAGAATGTGTTTTTATGGACACATTAACATAAATAGTATGGATCCCATCATGGGTGTATAAGTTTGTGGTTGATCATGTATTAAAATGAACCAACACCCCATCATTAATGTTTTATATGATTGGATTGTTGAGTGATTTGAATATTTTACAATGTATTATGAGGATTATTATTTTGAGGATTAAATTACACTATGAGGTTGGTATATGAATTGATGTTATTTTAATTATGGTCGATGGGATTGTTGTATATATAATATATTCAATCCTGATATATTAGTGATATTAATTAAATTAATATATTATATATATATATTTACATTGGAGATTAATTATAATTGGGATGGGTTTCATTAGGATGAATAATATGTAACTCAATGAAATAAGAATATAATATGAATGGATATTTAGGAATAATGAAATTATATTTTTTGATGATGTTGTATTATGTGTATTATATATACATTGAGATTAGAAATTTATTTAATGTTGGAGATTTTAAGGTAATTATTGATTTGGATATTAATGATATATATATATATATATATATTCAATTGTAGGTTTATTCATTTTGGGAATTATTATACCTTGTGTGAAATATTTTTTATTTTGATTAATTCAAATTGATTTTAAATATATATCTATACACATTAAATAAGTTAGAATTTAATTTTAGTGCCTGAATTATGAAAAACTCATCTCAAATACTTTTCATTTATTGAGAAAGATTAGATTAATTTAGAAATTGATTTATGGATTAATTTATAATTTTCGAAATTGTATATTACCCTATGTTTATAGTCTAATTGGTAAAAAAAATTAATCAACTATAGAGAATGGAAATTAAGACAAAAATATTTTCTTATTTTTTTTATTCTAATGAATTTATGGTCTGTGAACACCTCACTAATTTATGGTCTTTTGGAAGTTTAACTTCCCCTGACCATCATCGATGACATTATTTATCACTACTTGGGTGTCCATTTTCTCTTCCAGATTCATTTTTTCATATCCCTCTACTGTTCTCATATTCAAAGAAAATAAATTTTTGATATTTCATATGACCATAATATTTCCAATTCTCTCTTACTAAGAGGATGATTTATTATCCTATATAACGAGGAGGGTTTTCACAAGTGATTGTTGAAATCTCAATGGTTTTATTTTTTAGCAAAATTTAAGATTTTGATGAACCAATTTATTAATGTGGAGGGGTGAATTTACGACGCCATGATTTTATGAAATATATTTCTCAATTGAAAATTAATTTCATCAATATGTCATGTTACACGAAATACTAATCCTAAAAAACCACCACATAATATTGTGGCTGTTATAACATTGTTATTACATTGGAGTTTATATATTGGATTAAATACCTTACAAAATATATTGAAAATTTTCTTCTAAATATAAATTTATTTATAAATTTATAGTATCTAATCACTAATTTTCTAGAAAATTCAATTTATTTTTCAATATACATTTCATTCAAAATGGAATTTAAATAATTTTTTTCAGAATTTTTTTTGAATAATTTCGTGAAATATTATAAATAATATTTTCAAAAACGAACATAAATTTTTAAATCGTCATATTATAACTATATTTGGAATAATTTTATAAAACTTTATTAAATGTATGATTTCCCAATGAGTATTGATAAATAGTAATTTTTCTTGAGAATTTTACATTATTTATAGAATGTGAAAAAGTTCAATTTTCTTATAAATTACATCGTTTTAATATTTTTCCTATTATATTTTGATTAATTTAATTTTTTTCATTTGAATAAAGTTTATGTCTGAGTTTTGTATAAATGCAATTTTGTATAAAAAAAGTCATTTCAGTGAAATTGTTTTATTAATTTCAATGTGTTATGTTTTTTAATAAATTAAAATTTTCACTATTTTTAGATGATTATAATAATATAATTATATTATATAATCTATAATAAAATTAAAATACATTTAATATTAAAACCTGGTTTCATGCTTAAAAATATAATAATGAAAAAGTGTGTTTTATCTCATTTTAATCAGTTAAAAAAATATTCCACTAATACGTATTGAATATCATAAATTATAATCCAAATTAGATTCCATGAGGTTACAGTTTGATATATATTAACTTTTTTATTTTTTTCAAAAATAAAACAAACCACAAAAAATATTTTCACATCAGTAGAGGGTTGATCAGTTTAATCAAGAATAAGGATAAGTTATAAGGCTATAATTTATCATTATAATTATTCTTGGGTGAAGATAATTAGACACTTAATCATAGAATGGACTTATTATATAGAAAATTGATTATGAAAATGTCTTATGTAATATTTAAAACATATATTATTATAAACAGTAACCCTATTAGTTTTAAATATCTCTTATGTGTAGACATTAGTAAAAAAGAATGATAGAAAAAAATTAATTTTTATATTATTAGATTAATTAAATTATTTTAATTAAATATATTTATATATTATTTTCATAAGTTATATAATTACCATAAATAAATGTTAAATAATAATTAAATATTTATTCAATTAAGAGAATAATAAAATTAATTAATTTAAAAATATTAAAAGTAAAATAACATGAATGAATTAATATGTATATTGAATTTTCTAGATCAATATGATATATTAGGGTGGATTGAAAACATTTTATTTGATTTATCTCATTTGCATTATTTATTTAAAGTCAAGGTAATTTAATAGTGATAAAAATTAAATTAATTATATTTTATAACATATAATATTATATTAATTTATTTTAAAATTATAAAAGCAATATATTCTATAAAATGAATGAAAAGTGTTTTTAAACATAATACATTATGTATTTAAAATTTTTATCAGTTTATAGTGATATTATGAACCCTTAAATTGTAGAAAACATTAATATAATTCTAATTTTCATGAGTGATAATAAGGGTTAAAATCTAAATAGTAAGGGTGAAAAACTAAAAGAACCTTTAAAAAATATTTTATTAGAATATTTATACATATACACACATTAAAATCAAATTATAACTTTTTGAATCTATTTTGGGATGGTAAATATTTTATATTAATTTATTTCACTTGGAAATTCAAAGAATTCCCCTTCCCTCAATTATAAAAGGACACTTATTTTTTATATTAATAAACCCACATTGAGTCTTCTATGTCAACAATACCATACCAAAATAACGACTAAAATTACATAGACACATTTTTGAAGTAATTTTCAACATAAAAGACCACCCCTATAGCCCTTACGAGGCGATATAGAGGAGACGTTTCAATGAAGTGGTAGTCACCTTGACCAATCACTTTCATTTTAATTTTTCATTCGACTCAATAAATTTATTAAATATTTAGTAAAAAAATAATTTATGTATACAAAATATACCATTGTTTTATGATAATGAAACCACTCTTTTCCACTATCTTTCCATGAAATTTGAATTGAATGTTTCGATCATGCATACGAATTGATTACTCCCTCCACATAGATATATAATTTATTTATCATCAATATATTTTTTGAATTCTTGTTATGATGGTTTTAATTTATATATATATATACACACAATATTTATGACATAAATACCCTATTGTAATTATAATACAACATCTACCCTCTTAAATTAAATTTTTTTATAAAACGATAATGTCTCTCATGCCTAAGTGTGGACTACCAACTCTACAAAGAAAGGGAATTTTTTTATATACATTTTAATTGTGTTGTAATAAGGATAAATTTAATGAAAATATTATATATATATATATATATATATATTATTTAATAATGGGACCATTAAGTTTAATTATTAGTTTCTTTTATTTTTATTCATCCATTAACAAATCAAAACAACATTCAAGCATTCAAATAGACTAGCATGTCTATTAGTAGTGTAATACATATATATATATAGTATGAATGATAATAAATATGAATATAATGGTTATATATTTTTCAATTTATTTAATATACTTTGATATATATTATCAATAAATTTGAATTTATTATAATGGATGATAGAGTGCATTCGAATCATGTGTAACTTGAGGTATGTTATTTTCTTCTCATTTTTTTGGATTTTTAGGTGGTTTATATACTACAGTTTAAACTATTTTGTGGTGAAACATATGAAATTTATTGGGATTAAAATCTCCTTTTATGCTTATTTCATTCTTTGTGATTATTAATCAAATGATTCCAAAGCAATAAGGGTTTTCTATTTAAATCATATTTAAATCGGGACTATTATGGTTTAATATACAGTATAGGAAATTATATGATAATTATTTGATGAATAAAATTAATTTTTTCTTTTAATCTAGTTATTTATTGTGAAATAATTTCCTTTTAATTTACTCATTATAAGTACTGAAGTGGAATAAGTGTCTTTTTAAGAAAAATAAACATTATCTTTCTCATCGGTGAAAAAATATGTTTCTTTAAAAACCATGTTTTATTAAAATATACTAATTCTGATTTCTAAAATTAAATTCTAATATTTAAATTTATTTTCTTCCAATTTGGTTCATTTTATAAAAAATATTAGATGTAATATTTTTTTCTATTCCTAATGGGATATTTTCTAATTTTCATGGAAAAATTTGAATTAAATGTTTTATCATAACTTATAATCCATGATTGAAATTTCACCCCATCAAAACCGATCAGTGTCATAAAGATTACATTGAATGATTTATATGTCAGTTTTAATGAAACTTCTTCCATAATATTTTGGAAATATTAAAATTTTAAATGTTATTTTCAATATTGAATGTTTTTCCTTTTGAAATATTTCAGTGATCTTATAATGGAAACTTCTTTTATGGTAATGTCCTTTGATTTTATTAATGTTCTAATTAGAATATAATCCATTTAACCGTTATTATTTTTTCTCTATATGGTTAATGATTCTGTTGATGAGGTTTTAATGGATCCCATTTTATTCCCACGGGTTATGTTAAGATTAATGTGTGAAATGTCAATGTATCCTGTTTTCAATTCAGTTTTTATGAGTTGATAGTGTGATGAATGTTTTTAGATTATATGGAAAAAATATGTTTGGAATAAACATGTGGTAGTGGTTATGTTATTACCAAGTATGATGGGTATGTTATAACCATGTATGATTACTTTGTTATAAACTTGTATGGTGGTTATAATATAGCCATTTATGGTGGTTAATTTTTATGAATGTAATATGGGTACATTATAACCATGTAAAGGTGAATGATATATCTCCTTCTAATGAATTGGGTAATTAATGTCATCTCATGAAATAAAATTTGAATTAATTAGTAGTTAACCTAGTTCAATTATTTAATTTTCCCATTATGATATTATAGTGATTTAACCATGACTATTATGATGGAATTGAGAGTGACACCAATCCACATCAATAGTCTATACAATGAGACTTAACTACAAAATTTTTTATGTGATTTTTCATCAATTCTATATCTTATTCCAATTGTATTCTAGCATGGATCGGATTATTTTACTCCATTAAGATTCATATTATGTGAACTATAGTGATTTGATTCATGATTCAATATTATGAATTATGATATATTTAGTATGGATTTAAAATGATATGGTAAGGTTATCACACCCTTATTATCATGTTATGATGATTTTATTATTGATATAACCATTTTTACCCTTACTAATCTTTTGACATCACACATTTGTAAGTTTATATTTCTCAGGTTAAGAAAAAATGTATTAATTTTGATGTGTTTAAGAACTGTGATAGTTATGATGAACTACGTTAGAGATTATGTAGTTAATTTATGATTTTTCTATTTATGGATCCATGCCACATTAGTTATTATAAACATTTGATTCTAGTGTGGATCATAATGATCTATAATTAAAATTCATCTAATAAGATGTATAATATATGTATAAATAGTATCAGTTGTTATAGAGTCCCTTACTAAACTAGGTTCACTCACCATTTCAGTCATGTTTATCTCATGCGATATTAATATTTACCTAATACATTAGAGAGAGATATATGTTCGATCCCTTTGAGTGTAAAAATAAAACATATGTATTCCAAAATTAAAAAAACATTCATCATATCAGAACCTGTGATATAAATGGGTTTTATAAATAGTTCATCATACCATAACCCATAAAAGAGCAATGGGTTTCATAAATATTTCATCATTTTATATTATCATAACTCATTGGAAAGGAATGAGTTCTATAAAAACCAGTTAATTATTAACATAAACAATCAATACAAATAATAATGATGATATCATTGGATCATATCCCTAGTAAGGATTATGTAATGATGAAGGATTTCTTCTTTGATTGAAAATTATTTCGACAGATAACTTGGATCATTTCTTGGGAAAATTGATCATTCCACTTTAGAAATCAATTTGTTTTAATGTATAAATTCTGAAATAAATTGATTCCAATTTTTCAGATATCATTCAAATAATATAATGATAAATTTAAAACCATTAGTGGTAATTATTGTGTAAAATTAAATTTTTTCAACATATGTTAGAGGAAAACATTTCATTCACACATTGGTAAAAAAGATAAAAAATGTAATTTAATTAAAAAAGCAAGAGTCCAAAAAAATTATTTTTTTAGAAAATTAAAAATATTGTTAAATTTGAATTTAGAAGTTCCTATAATAATATTAAGAAATTAATTAACACCTTTTTTGATAACATAGATATTGAGGAGAGTAGATTTTTTAATAAAGTGTGAAGTGATGTCAGTTTTCCTTATAAACATTAATTTTGTCTCTTATGTACATAAAGAGAGGAAACTGTAAGGAAAAATGTTTTCAAAATAAATAAACATTTTATATTATATTTCAAGATTATTTTTATAGAAATATTATAATATTTCATATTGGGAAACATAACCATGAACACTCCCACCAAACAATTAGATTATAACATAAAACATTTACATCAATGTTATCTTAGAAATAATATTCCCCATTAATGAAATTAAATTAGATGAATACATATATAACATAATATATTGAGATGATTCAAAAAAATAAATTCATGGGAAGTATATACACCACACAAAAAATTTATTGGTGAATATGGAATGTGTCCCGTGAAGTAAAAGTGATATGAAAATACCTTAACACATTAGAATCATTTAAATCATTAAAAAATAGGGACTAAATTAAAATTAAATATTAAATATATTGAAAATATTGATATTAATGTTATAACATGTCATAGGGGAATTATATAATCCATAATAATAAATAAGTGGTTAATTTGTTACAAGTCTCTTAGATGTAAAATATAGAAAAAAAACCCTTACCATAAGTCATGACATTATTCATACATGGTAAAATCTATAGTATAATAAATATTGGTTTATAATAAATTAATTATTTATCCATATTCATATATATCATAAAATTTATAATTTTTAGATATCCTTTTATCTACCGTTTATTCACAATTTCATATTGAAATTACATTTCATGTAATATTTTATAACATTTTCAAGTACAGTTTGGTACGTTAGATTCAATCCTTCTTCATTAGTCATGGATACATAAAATTCGTATTTTAATACATTATATATATATATATATATATAATATTCATTATATATATATATATTAACCCAAAAAATCTATATATTGAACATGAATGACACCATTAATGTATATAGTAAGTCGTACATATGCATGAACGTTGTTTCCATTTTATTCACGGATAGAAAAATAGAAAGGTAAATATTAATTCACCAATATAAAATAATTTATTTATAATTTATATCATATATATTTAACATATATCTCATCATTATCACTCACAACAGAATAAAAATAGAAACCCATTACATCTCTTCTTGGAGACGATAGTCCACATGTACGCATAAGGGATGTTATCATTTTCCAACTGATTGGAGTTTATAAATGTAGATATTATGTTTTAATTATAAAATTTAATTGTTTCTAAATTATCTTCTACACATTTAAAATCCATTTTTATATCCATACATGAGATGTGTTAATGGAAAATGAATTTCGTGGTTTCCTGAGATGGTAGTCCACCAAACACACTATCGATACTTTAATTTTCTATTTGATGAAAGAGGCGATGGGTATTGGTTATGAAATTTATTTAATAACATATATGCATATGTGCTACACTGATAATATTTTATTATAAAAATTTATTAATATTTGAAATATTTTTAAGAATAAATAAAACTAAAACACTCAATTAATATTGATATATCTTCTTTGGAAAAACTATTTATGTTTGCAGAAAAATCGTTCATTAGAGGGATTCCTAATACAACTAAGGCCTATAAAATGGGTGAAGGTAATTAAGTAAGATATTTGAGATGGTATTGGAAGATACAATGATATTTTTATTTGTGAATACCGGTGGAGTGGGGTGTCATTTTATTACTACTGGAGAGGACATAATATACATTTTAGAAAATAAAAAATAATACTAATGTTTATAAATTCAAAAAGAATAAAAAAATACAATTTTAGAACATTAGATGAAATATATTATACATATGTACCTAGAAAATGAAATTAACAAGTTATCTAGTCAATTTATCAATTATATTTTCAGATTAATTCTCTGATAAATAAATTTTAATCTTAACCACAACAATTAATTTTTTCTTTTTTTAGAATATATTATGTAAAAATAATTTTATACTTGTTATATATTGTTAAATATGTATATTTTAAATGTGGAATTCATTTGACCAAACTCAATTAATAAATTGGTAGATTTAAATTTATAATTAAACCCACATGCATGATGAAAAATGGATTTCAGAGTAAAAGGCTTTATAAGTATAAAATCATTTTAGATCAAATTTGAACTGGAAATTTATACCGGTGGTTGAGGTTGGATTAATAAAAAAAAAATTAAATATATCTAAATTTTATAATGATATTAATAATAACACAACATAAAAAATTAAATAAAAAATTAAGTATTTTATAAATATCATTATTTTCCACTAATCATTGAAAAATATAATATTCTCATAAAATTCAGCAAAAATTCACTATATGATAATTTCGATGGGTTTATTTAAAATATTATATCATTAAATGATTCTAAAATAAGAATAGAATATTTTATAGCATTTATGACAGAAAACACAAGATATGTAGGGGAATATAACAACCAAATACTTTATAATATTTTTATTTTTAAACAAATTCTATCAAATTAATAGCTTTCAATGCATGAAAAACGGTTTTAAAGGAAACATTATGATCTATGAAAGTATTAGTATTTAACAATTAACACTATAACCTTGAAATTAATCTTCTGTGTGTTAATATCAGAGACTACATTATTAAAATTATATCATATAAGCATGTAAAAAAAATCATTCTTAATATATTTACTAGAAAATAACTAAGAATCAATTAAAAGAAAAAAATTTATAAATAAATATTATTTTTTAGAAAAATATGGTTTAGATCGCTACACAAAAATATTATAAAATTAAGTTTAACAATTTTGTCAAAATTTATTTGATAAAATAAAATTTCTTTTTGAAATTAAATTAAAAAAATTATATTATAGTGATGTTTTTCGGTTGATTTGTAAGGTTTAGTTTTTCATTGAATATTGAAAATTAATGAATTAAAGTTGAAAACTTCCATTTCATTTAAATTATTTTTATAGTTAAATTATATTTAAAATTTGGTTTTATGTTAAATTAGTTCTAATATATATCTAATATTTAAATTTAGTTCATTATAATCTCTTTCTTATTGAATTTATTTTATAATGACTTTGTAATCTTGTAAACATTATATCTTTAAAACACCATTTTATTATCATGTCTATGGGATTAATTTAACTGAAATGTTCCCTATTATTGCAAATGAAATTTGAAAAACGGTTTTTATATTTTAAATGTGAATAATTTTAATTATAAAATAACTTATTCTTCTTTTTTACCATAATAACTAGAAAAAGTAGTTATAATTGTTTAACTTGGTAAAAGTAAAAAATTAGTTTACAAAGGTTTTAAACTAAATGGATAAGGGTTAAAATGACATAAAACTATATAGAACATATTTTATGATAATATTTACACACTATGAAAAATATTTATCTCTAATACTACATTATGGTTCCTTTTCAAACCTAGAGAACAAGGGCACACCTTATTCATTACAACAATTATAATTGTCCCACTCACCTCACTTATAAAATGTAACCCCTTATCCCCTTATTAATAAAATAAAACCATTTTTTTCAGCCAATAACTACACATATCACATCCCAAAATCCATAACCTAATCTAAGAAGCCATTTTAGGATAGAAATAAAACCTAGGAATTCTTTTTTTCAAACAGAATAAGGTTACCTGACGAAGAAATAATGTTCTTCAATGAACATTTTAATTTAAATTATGACTTTACCACCATAAATTATTGAAAAACTAAATCTATAAAGTATAAACATTATATGAAATATACTATAATGTTTTATTTTATGTTCATTTACAAAAACATTCCTCACATCCATCAGATGGTTTGGAAATTAATTATTTTGGTGTACACTGGACAACCTCCTCGTAAACCTATGTAATTAATTTTATAATTTCCACATATGATAGTTTGTAATGATTATGGATATATATATGATATTTATAAATTTATTATACCTCTATAATCACTATATCATATATATCTTTTTTATTTTCCATTTCATAGGTGATATGATTCCATCTCTTGTGTGTCCAATAGACTACCACATCATGATGTGATTGATTGATTTTTCACTAAATCATAGAATGTAAGGATATATTATAAATATAATGAATATATTAGATATTAATGAAATAATTATCATTTTTTAGACATATTATGAATTGTTATATGATAATATATTATTTTCTTACTTTCACTGAAAAAAGATAATGTCATTGGTATATATATGGCCCTAGCCTTAATTAATACTTAATACTGAGTTATGTCAAGAATTCACATTGATGCTCATTTAAGGTTTATAGTTTTAGAGAAATAGGCCATAACTCTTACATAACATCTAAAAAATATACAAGGTAGAATCTTCTACTCAATACTAATTTTTTCACAATAATAAAACTCCATAAATAAAACATGAATTCTTTTCATGATTAATATCTTCCTGAATTTTTCCTTTCTATTAACCTTCCACATACCCTGTTAAAACCATTTAAAAAACATGGGGGAGAATAAAAACCATAGTAAGGGGTATTAAATAATTAAAGAAAAAATTATCCTATGAATATATTCAAATTAATCCAATAATAATTTTTAATCGTAAATCATAACCTCTTTTGCATACATCATGAAATCATAAGATTTATGAATAACACATAGAAATAATAAATCATAAAGGTAACTTGTGGCATCAACAACACACATACATTATATAATTCACAACTATATAGGGAGTTATTTTTGGAATACCCATCAAATCATATTCCCAAATCTCTTAGGAAAATCATTAACGTTAACCTCTATCACGTAACTCAATGAATTTTAGAGATATATTAGGCTCACACGCTTTAGTTTTATCATGGAACTACTAGTATTTGGTTTATCATGCATTCAACCGATAAATTTCCATGTATCATTACATAATCATATAATATAATAGATTTAAATTATCAATATTTAAGTCGTAAATTGTAAGAAATCAATTCAAGATATTGAAATATTAAAACCATTTCAAAACCATTTAAAATATTTAATAAAGAGGGTTTCAAATAAAAGTGTCCCGTAAAACATTGAAACATTTTTAAGGAATATCATTTTAAAATATTAATTTACATATAAGTAAATACCTAAAATCATTTTTAAAACAAGGAAATCAATAAGAGTTATTTGGAAGAGTGTATCTTCAAAACATTCAAAATGGTGTTTTAATTAAAGAGTTATATAACACTTGAGAAACAAATGAATAAAAATAATTAAATAATAATATCAAAAAAACCTATAAATATCAGGGGAATATAGATATTCTGCATATAAAAGGAAAAAATAGTTATATATACACCCTATAAAATAATAAATGTGCATAATATCAAGATATTCCTCAATGAAAGGATATTGAGATGTAGTCCCTTACAAAGATTTTATCGTTATATTAATGATATATCAATAACATAATTATATCTCAAAAATAAAAATACACCAATTATAGGTGTATTTTAAGGGTAAAATAATCCGAGTTAATTCATACAAATTCCTCTAAAAACAAAACCAATGGCATGGATATTTGCCTCAATGAAGGAATATTATGTTCAGATTTCCCTTATAATGTTCGTATAAATGACGTAAGAATTTATTAATTGGTTGATTATGTGTAGAAATAGTATATCCACACTAAAGGAAGTGAAAATTTGAACATAAACAAACAAATAGATATTCCACACATAATCACTGTATAATATAATCAAGAAGAATTAGTAAAACCAAAAGGAGGAAATTGATATTAGAAATTCGCAATCGAAAATCCAGTATCTTAATAACATAACTAAAAAAATTAGAAAATGGGTTGACGAGAGATAAAAGGGTCTAAAATCACTAGGAAATTAAATCTACAACAATAAGGATATATAAGATCATATCCCATCATAAAAAAATGATATCATGTGATTTGTATGTTATAAAACAGTTCATAATCTTTTGAACACGACGTTGCAATAATTATTGCACGGTAGTCATCATGAAGAGATAGTAATGTTGTATAAGATCCTCCTCCTTTTATTTTTAACTAAATTTCCTTTAAAAAAATATTATAAAACAAGGATTTAATCTAAATAATAGATAAAGATGCTAACCATGTGTTTAATGAAAACTCATCATCCCTAATGTTGTCTAAGACTTTCCTTTGATACCTATTATAAGTCCCTTGCCTTAATCATTACATAACCATTATTTAAATAAATAATTCACATTAAGGATCTTATCAGGTTTAGAGTTTTGGAAAAATGGCCATAACTATTTCATAATATCTCAAAATTTACCAGGTGGACTCTTATACTAAGTAAAATTTTTAAACTATAATAAAACTCCATAAATAAAACATGAATTATTTTCTTGATAATGATCTTATTGAATTTTTCATTTCTCTTACCCTTCATTATAACCTATTAAAACATTTAAAATATGTAAGAGGAGCATAAAAATATTATTAAAGGATATAAAATATGGAAATAAAACATTAGCCAATGAATACATACAAATCATTGAAATCATACTTTTCAATCATAAAACATAATCTCTTTAACATACCTCATGATATAATAAGATTTTTGAATAGTACATTGAAATCATAAATCATAAAAGTAACTTATGGCATCCAAAAGATACATACATTGTAGCTTTTATAGCTACATATGGTGGTAAATTTGGAATACCCATCACATTATATTACCTCAATCTCTTAGTATAAACATTAACGTTTACCTCTTTCATGTTACACAATGCATTGGAGAGTTATCTCTAGATCACCCACCCTAGGCTTATCATGGAACCACCCATATCTAGTTTATCACATAACCAACTGTAAAATGTCCATGTATCATTAAATAATCATAACACATAAATTATGAAATTTTCAAAATTTATCTCATCAATCATAAGAAATAAATTCAAGATATTGATATATTCATTCCATTTCCAGAACTATTTACAAAATTTAATAAATAGATTTTGGAATCAAATTATTATATACAAATTTGAAACATTTAAAGGAATAACATTTAAAACATTAATGTCCATATAAATAAATTCTTAAAAACATTTTGAAAACATATACATTAATGAGAAATATTTAGAAGAATAGATCTTTAAAAAAATTAAATAATGTTTTAGTTAAACAGTCTTATAACACCTAAGAAACACTTGAATTAAAATAATTATATAATAACATCAAAAAAACTTAATATCATGAGAATAAATAATTTCATGATATAAAATTTCAAATGATTTATATGTACACCTTATAGTATTATAAAGGTTTACAATATCAATATATTCCTAAATTAATGGGGATTGAGAAAGAGTCCCTTAAAAAGATTGTATCAATAGATTAAGGATAAATCCATGAAATAATTATGTGTTTATAATATAAATACACAAAATATAATTTTATATTAAGTGTAAAACAGTCATATGTCATTCACGCATATTCTTGGAAAATCAAAACCAATGGCATGGATATTTAACTCAATGAATAGAGATTGAGTTAAGATTTCCCTTACAATGTTCATATAAATGATGTAAGAATTTATAAATGGCATGATTATGTGTGGAAATAGTATATCCACAAAAAATTACCCGGAAATTAAAACATAAATAAACAAAAACTTATTCCACACATTATCTTGGGATAATATAATCAATGATGTATGTGTATAAACCAAAGAGTGGGAATTGAGATTAGAAATTCCCTTAAGAAAATTCCGCAACCTAACCACATCACTTAAAAATTCATAAAATGAGTTGATGAGAGAATAAAGTGTCTCTCTTCCCATCAAAATAAAATTTACATCAATGAGGATATAGAATAACAAATCCCACTATATTAAAATAGATATTAATATACATAACATTAAAGATGTCTTTGACTAAAATAGTAGGGTGAATGGTTCCCTTACAAAGATCATTTGGGAAATAAAATATATAGATTGTGATTATTCAATATAAACACACATAAAGAATGTATAAAGACAATTTAGTACGTCAAATGTTATTTCTCACATAATCATAGCATGACATAACCATGAAGTATAAGATCATCTCAATAAATGGAAATTTGGTTAAGAAGTTCCCTTACCCTAAGCCTGACTTGTCTCGTTCGTTCTTTATTTTCCCGATTAATAAACATAGATTATTTTATAATTTATTCATGATATTTTTAGATTTTATTATTTATTTTATAATCATTATCGTCATGTTATAAAATTTACAAAATTATTTTAGATAATATCTTTTGATTTGTCGATATTTGATACTTGAGTCGAAAATAAACTTGTTTTCATATAAATTTTCCATGTAGTCAAAATTCAATTATCACCAGAGTATTATTCAATATATAATTCACATTTAAATAAGGTATATATGTAATTAGATCCATTAAATATGTATTTATTATAGTCTATAATATCCTATAATAAGAAATGAAATGAACCATTCATAGAGACTGTAAGTCGTACGTATGCATAAACGCTACTTTCATTTCATTTTCATATTTAATGGAATGAAAAATAAATGAAATATATTTATATTATAATTCTAGTATAATTTCATATTTCATATATCTTAGATAATTTTATTATAACCAACCTTTATATGTTCCATATATAGCATGAACAAGTCATATCAATTTGAGGGGGTGGTAATATGCCCTTCCTCAAAATAAATTATAGTATTTACACATTATGGAAAGAAAAAAGATAATATTTATGTAAAAATTACAGAATAATAGATAAAATATAAGTATAATAAAAATAATATATATATTCAGTTCCATTATAATGGCCTCCATGAGAGGTGGTAGGTTAAATTTGAACAATTATCGTTTCGTGAGGCAATTGTTCACCGTCCACAAAAACAGTATGTTCAAATCCATTAGATAGAGGTGTGGGTATGTGTAGTTAGAATAAATCTCATAAAAATATCCAAGTATATTAAGGATATTGTTTTTTATGTAATTAAATAATAATATGATAGTAGAGAGTGGAGAATTAAAATAAAGGACAGGAACTTTAGAGAAGATGTTACCTCTAAATCGGGAAACATCTTTTGGTTTGAGTGAAGTGGATTTCATTAATTTCCATATCCCCAAGGTAAGGCTTCTAGGAGGAATATAAGGATTTTGGGATCTTATATTAGCATAGTTTGGATAGTACAAGGGGATTTATAGGTGTGAGTAAGTGGGCATATTTTGTGGCTTTTTATAAGAGGTAGGAGAGGAACTTTAGGAATGTTTTGTAATATTATTTCATTATAAAATGATTTTTGATTTAAAATGGTCCCCAAAAAATAATTTCAAAGATAAGATTATGTTGGGTCTAAAAAAAACTCAACCAGTTAGTTTTAGATAAGTGTAGACCACAAATGAAACCTTATCATTTTTCTTTAACCCTTAGTTAAAAATGATAACTCTTACCATGTCCTTGTGCATTTTCAAAATATACGGAAACTATAATTTCATCAAAATGTAATGTGAACCCAAATTCAATAACTAATGAATTTTTTAAAATTATATACAACTAATTTTACCTAATATTTTATTTTTAGGACTATTATATCATTTAAAAAACTATTTTATATTTTATGTTATGAATTATGTCAATTTTTAACATTATTCCTTCTTGTGGTTTTAAAAAAATTCCAAAAAACCTAATTCATTCGAACCAGAAAAATAGATTCAAAGATAATATGTAATTATCATTTAGAAAATTCGTTTATGGCATCAAAATAACTAAATTAAATTTAATTGAATATTTATAATATCATTTATTTGAATCCATTTTTAATAAAGAAATCACAACATCATGATTGTGTCATAATTAAATTTATTTATTTAATATCTAAAAATTATATAAAAAATATCATGATGTAGGAATGTATTTTTGATTTCTAATTACTATTTATAGTCGAATATTTCAGTTATATATCCCCATTTAAATGTTTTTCAGTAAATTATACTTGTTAATGTTATATTTTTCTATAAATTAAATTAATTAATATAACAGGTCATTATCACTACTAAGTGGACACATGGGCATCCAAAATAGACCCAAGGATGACCCTTGTCAGAAACATATCATCCAATAGTATTATTACATGTGTTAGTGTAGTTTAATATTATTATAATATTATTTTTACCATTATTTACTAGAATTACCCTTTAACCATGGTAAATATAATAAATACGGAAGATAATATTCATAATTCCTAAAAATAATAGGTACCTATTTTCACAATTTTTAGCTCTTAATTACGAATATGGAATCAATTTTTCAAAATTAAAAATGCATAATTTGTATTAATTATTTTTTAATTAATTCTCGTTGTCAAAACCCCAAAAGCAGGTTTTTAAGAAATAATAACTATAAAAATATTGACATGTGTTTATGTACAATTTAAAAGTGTAATTACTTCTATTAGAAAACATTGAATTAAATGATGTAAATATAATTTAATTCAACTTTAAAAAAATTAAAAGTATGATCTAACTATATAAATAAATTAGATTACAAGGCAGTTTTGACTTAAAATGCGGTATTTTTTAATATTCATTATTTATTAGAAAATTACCAAAAAATTTATCCAATGTAAATTTTGATGTCACTATCCTATAAAATAAGATTATTTTGTAAAAAATAACATATAAAAGTGATAAAAAAATATATTATAAAAGTGTTTTCCTTTTAAAAGATGATAAAACTACCTTTTAAAAATATTAGAGTTTTTTATGCTTAAAATCAGAATCATTACTATTTTCAAGCCTCTAAAATTTATAGGATAAATGTAAGTACATTTAAAAAACATGTATAATCATAAATTAGTTAGTTCTATTCATTCTAAATATACAATAACTATGTGTTAAATACCATTTAAAATAATAATAATATTATATTATTTTTGGTATAACTCAATATTGTGTGCCATGGAAGATTTAATTGAAACCTGTTTTTACATGTCATGTATGCTATTGGAAATAGTTTCCTATTTATCATAATATTAATTTCTTATTCGTAAATATTAATATATATGAAAAAGTATTATTCATTAAATACTTGGGATGTTATATTGTATGTATTGACTACCGCCTTCACGAATCGATGTGAATCTCTTTTCATCACCACACCACATGGATGATATATATAAGTATATATAAGTATATAATATGGTATATATGAAATAATGGTCATTCATGAATGATTAATTAATACTTAACTTCTTTCCAAAATGATCATTGAAAATGAAAGCGTTACTCATGGGTTCGTATGACCTACTATTTTAATGATTGCAATGTTGATCATTTTCCCGAATCATCATACATGATTTCAAATAAAAGTAAATTTTCTTATAAATATAATAATAATTTCATTATTATTAGTACATATATTTTTAAATAATTATTATCTTTGACCATAATGAGCAAACTAAATTAATTTTTGAAACATAATGAAAATAGCATCAAAACATGTGACCTAAAATTAATTGATTATGTAATCATATATGATATTTTTATAATATAAATTAAATAAATTTAAAAATATTTAAAAATATTAATTATTAAATAATTAAAATAATTTGATTGTTCATTATCATAAATATGATATGTGATGAGGTAGACTTAATGTGAGAATTTCTCATCAAAAAAAATTCTTCCATGAGCTATATGAAATATTCATAAATTATTTATTTTTTTGGGGGAATATAATTACATATTTGTTTTTATACCATATATTCTTTTATATTCTTTTTATTTAATGTTTCATTTGATGTTACTTTGTTTAGAGGGATTTTAGTAACAAGGTTACCAAAGTGGTAGGGTTTTATTTCAAAATCTCATAATTATTCTTGATAGTTTTATAGGACTCCCATATGGAATTATTTTACATTTATTTCATATAATAAATATATTTAATTATCCTCCATTGATTAATGGTCGTTTTTCATTAATAGAAGAATTTATAATGTATTTGGTTTGTTAATTGATTTGGATTTTTTTGAAAATATTACATCATTTCCCTATTCGAACAAAAAAAATTTTCCTTCCAAAAATAAACATTCTAAAAAAAGTATTATTTTAATAATATATATATATATATATTGTATTTATTAAATTCATTTTTAGCCATATTGTAATTTTTAGGAAATTTTTTATTGGAATCTTATTTTCATTTCCTAAAAAATGGACCTTTCTAATATATTTATTATGAGAAAGGAAAGAGATTTTTTTCTTATAAAAAGGTATGGAATTACCCTATTCTAATACCATTATTTATATTAAGATTCTTTTACATGCGTAAAATATGGTTTAAATAATTTATTCCCCATAATTTTTTTAAATATTTGTTTCTAAATTTCATTTTCAAAGAAAAGTATTTTTAAAATGTTTTTTGATATTTTTTAAAAGGTTATATAAAAAATAAATTAGATTATTTACTTAATAAATTTTTTAAGATACGTTTATTATAGAAATATTAAACCAAAAAATTTCTTTTTATCTTACTATAATTAGTATATGTTTGAGTGATACCATACTTATATTTTATCCAGACAGTTTGTGATCATTTTTACTGGGGATGTACTGTGTTGATTCTAATCAATTAAATATAGATGGTTTATTATGATGTTTATTTATTGGGGATTGTATTTATATTTTATGATCCATTTTCTATATAAATGTTTATTTTCATTATTCTCCCCTATCATATGATGTATACTTTGGACTGAGTTTGTGATATGGAGGTCCTACTAAACCCCCTCGATGCGTCAGCATGTCTAATTAGAAAAACTAGATTTTTTTTTGGCTGAGGGTACACACATTTATATAGATGTATTAGAACATGGCCTAAATTTTATTATTTATATGTACAACAATTTCAATTCCATCATTATGAATTCAATCATTCATATTACATGTGATTATTCGATAAGTAAGAATATCCATGGTTGGGTTATCATGTTCACATTTTTAATGATATTGAATTACTTTCTAATCATTTATTCCTTCCATTTTATGGTTAGGTTGTTGGTAAAATTTAATTTAATCTATTATTTATCATTCAATATAGTTTATGACTTAATTATTCATAGATTCTACTATACTATTACCCTTATTGAGAATCTAAGCTCACCCCTTTATTATGATTAAATTTCCCCAATATTCCAGGAAGTGTATTGTGATTAATATAAAGGGATACAGTAAGTGCAATAATTCTATTATCAAATAAAATTCATTGTGTATTTTATTTTTTAAAATTTAATAAGAATTTTAAGTATGTATCTTGTTTATAATACCAATAAACTCTTCATTACATAAAGATGTGGTTCCTTGAATATTATCAGAATTTAATAAATAAAAAAATATCTTCAAACTAATGGGGTTGGGGTATCGACAATTTATATTAGAGGAAGATTTCTAGGATCCTTGGGAACTAGATTTTTAAAAACAATGATTGGGGAGCATAACCATTTTATTCATTATGAGGATATGTATATAATAAAATAATAATATTTCAGAAATGGATTGATTAAAAGGTTTTTTATATACAATAAATATCTCTCTAGATACTATAAGTTGGGCATGTTTTTGGAAATATGTACTAAGAGGTAACAAAACTGAAAATAATGCATTATCCTTGAACCAATAATCACCTATTGGACAACAACGAGCTTAACTACACACCTGGTATAAAATTTCTAGGCGATTCCCTTGGATAAATCCCATTATATTTACACACCTTTTTGAATGAGTTAAAAATAAATATATCCCCAATGAATCAATGTTTATGGTTATGATATTAATCGTGCTTAAAATTTTCAATTAATGTAATGTGTTTCAATACTTTTGGAAGTATAAATTATGTTTTACAATTTCATTATTTAATCTACCCCATAAAATTGTTTACAATTGGTTCCTAACAGAATAAATGGAAACCTAATCAATGCACGTACTACACATAGGTATTTCCATCATCGACAAGATAATGATGCTTGATAAGTATCTATAGTTATAACTGATCTAATTTTATGTATATTATGGAAGATAACTCAAGTTATGTGTAAAAACCAATCCCATATAGAGAAACATGTTGATCATCCATGTGGTGTAATGATGTTAAATCACAACATGTTTTAGTAACCTCCATCATTAAATGGGACAATAGTTAAATCTTTATATGATAAATGGATAGGATCTTTAGAGAAGATATTTCAAACATCGGTAAGTGGTTAATGGGAGAATGTTTTGATTTTATTTTATCATATTTCTAGATATTGGGAACAATGGGGGTCATTTATTATAAAAACAAACGATAATGAAGAAATAGAAGGCAAGAATGTTAAGGATTTCCGGGTAATCTTATTGGTAAAATACATTCCTCATGAGTAAAGTAAAAATATGGTATAATAGTTCTTGAGTATAAGATATAGAGCGGTGGAATATGTTTCTACGTTTGAGGTCAATGTTACAGGGTTTTCAAGGCATACTAAAGACTAAATAAATAATCCAATGACCATGATTGAACACCTAATTGATGGTATTACTCTAATATATTGAAGGGAGATAATATCCAATAATATTTCATCATATGATGATATGTATTAATTTTATATAAAAATAGAGAAAATTTTATTCACATTTGAAGAATTCAAAGGGGAGTAAGATAATAACATGACTGAAGTGAAAAAGATGGATAAAGGGAATAAGGTAAAGAAGGATTTTCCAACATGTGATACATGTTGAAGGGAAAACATTGGTACATTATTAAATAGAAAAGAATTTTTCTTCATTTTTCATGAAAAAATACACCATGTTCATGATTTAATGGTCATGAAATAGACTTCCAACATGAAAATATTCTACTACAATGATATGGGGTATTACTCAAATGAATTCCCTAATAGTCAAAGAAATATACCATAGAGGAAGATAAAAGATAAAATTCAATATTGTGATATTGATATAGATGAAGTGGAATGATTTCAATGTTTTTATATTTGGATCCATGAAATAAAATGCAAAATAATTTTATTAATTAAAATCTCAATATAAGAATCAAGGAATGTATAAGGATTATATGGCAGTACCATTCCATAAATTAATTGAGATCATATGTTTAATGTTGAGGATAAAAAATTTATATATTGACAATTTGAACAGCTTGGAGAAAAATAATTGTGGTTAGATAATGCTTAGTTTTTTATGATGTTGAGATAATATTTAATAATTGGATTTTATGACAGTATTGGTATCCATTATTGTTTATTTAATCCTTGATCATTAGTTAATTATGTGATATTATAACTGGGTAACATTGTTGAAATTTTATTAATATGAATTTAGAAATTGGAAAACCCACATGATGGATGATAACTCATTGCATTAGCCAATGACATAGGGATTTAACCCACAACTAATGCATAATAAGAGTTTAGTTCCTATAAATATCCCATGGGATGTCCTAGTGAAATTTCATTTTTATAGCTAAATGAATTGATTGATAAAAATTAATGTTCAACCAGTGTTGTTACAATTGTGTTTTATAGGTTAGTGTATTATATTGATAAATTCTGAAGACCATGTTAGTTTTGAGAAATATTTCAAAATTTATGGAAATTCTTGTCACACATTTTTGGATGTTATTAACCATTAAAAGTAAATGTTACTAATTTAGTCATAAAAACATAATATCTGATATTCATTTATTATATTAATAATTTATGTGGAAATAATCGAAGCACAAACAAAATAGGAAATTTTTCCTATGGAATATAGATATATAAAATAAGTATATCTTCACATACTCTCAGTCTCTATGCAAATGGAATCCCTCATATCTAGGATAATGATATGGAAAAAATTCCATCCAAATCCCATAACATATTTTGAATTAATATTATTTTAATTCATCAGGGATTTATAATTTTGGGGTCACTATCCGTCGATTCATCATTCACTTTCATATTATCATTGACATCAATCATTCTATTAAATTATTTTCAATTTTTGTAAATTTCGATATCATTAAAATCCACTAATGTTGTCCTACATATAAACCTACTTATCATTTATTTAATATGAGAATTTTATTTTAATTTTATCTAATTAAGAGGATGTTGAATTTTCCCTTATCATGATGTGTGAATATATGAATGGAATTTTCAAATTTCAATCCATTGATTACCTATATCAGTATTAAATTATATGGAAGTAATATAATTAATGGGGTAGAATGAAACATCCTGAGATTTTAAAATTTGAAAATCATATTAGATTGAATGTATGACATGAAACACTATGAGTAGAAGAAGAATTTAAATTCCCAATATTCTGTGATATATTTATTCGAAAATAAATAGAATCTCATTAATAGCTTGTAATGCAGGCAAGAAAAAGTTTGAAAAAAACTTAACACTGCTAAAATATTATTAATTAAACAATACCAGTATAACCTGGAAATTAAATTAGTCATTATGCATTGTAAGAAATAAATTTGGTAAATTATTTCTTTTAAAAAGAAAAAAAATGTTAATCTAATGATTCTTTATAATATAATATTCTATTAAAATAAAAATATATCTTTTTGAAAAACTATAATGTTTTCTAAAAGAATGTTTATTCGCATATCACAAAAATAATATAAAACTAACTATTAACAATTTTAAAGATAAATTTGATGAAATTAATATAATTTTTTATAATATAATAATAATATTATATTATAGTTATATTTTTATATTTTCTAAAATACGTCATTTATTTTTTGAATATTGAAAATTACTAAATTTTAATTGAAAACTACATTTTATAGAAATTTTTTTAAAAATAAAAATAATATATTAAATTATTTTAGAAGGACGATTAGTTCAATTATATATCTTTTAATGTAATCTATCTCAATGGAATGATTTTTATATTGAAATGTTTTATAAAAACATAGTCAACTATTGAACATTGTCTCTTCGAAACCCCACTTTCTCATCATGACTTCATGATTAATATCAAATTACATTTTTTAAGGGATGTTTCATTAATTTGAAAAAATGTATTCATATTTGGAAGGATAATAATTTATATTACCTAATATTTTGAATATAATTTTTGAACATAATTAATTGGAAAGATCTTAAAAAGTATTTACCATGGTTAAGGGAAAAATTGAATTATCATGGGGTTAAACTAAACATATAGGTGTTTAAATAAATAAATAAAAAATATCCAAAAAATAATTAATGGACATATTTCGACCCTCTAACTTCTAATATTCTATGATACTCAATTTTGATCCTGTTTATCCTTGGTAAAATATGGGTACACCATTTTTCCCATAAATTACAAGTGTTCCACTCACCACACATATAAAAGGCCACACCCTCACCACTCCTCATCCCCCATTTGACCCCTTTTGGTTCAATAAATACTACATAAAATAAATTCCCAATATCAATCCAATAAATGTAGAATTCCTGTTTTTGTTATAAATTCTTCCTAAGAAGTCACTTGATGAAAACTAAGGAGGATTCTAGAGGAGGAAGTAAGATTCTTCAATGAGCATTTTTAGTTTATTTCATGATCAATATCTATATATTATTATTTGAACGTACTTATATAATATAATTAGTTACCTCTAAATACTTATATGTTTTTTTGTTAGCGTAATTACCTACAACTATCCCCACTTCCATCTAATAGGTTATGAAATCATCTTTTGCGTGAGCGGAGGACTATCTCCTCACGAACCAAGGACATTCATTTTTTCATTACCACAAATCACATTTTTTTATGATGAGGGATATACATTGAATATATTAAATTTATGACATATTTATTTCTCTTTAGTTACTATATAATTTATACCTTTTCTAAATTACATTCTTTAGGGGATACGATAACATCACTTGTGTGTACTGAAGACTACCACTTCATGAATTGATGTGCTTCATTGTTCACTAATTCATTACATAGAGGTTTATAAGGATAATATTAACAAATATATGTGATATAAATGAAATATTTATTATATTAATGACATATTTATTATTCTAAAAATAATGTACATCATTTTATTTCATACATTTAAAATGTTAAAGTCATTTATGCTTGGGTGGATTCCTAATTTCACAAAGTGATGTGAATATATTGGAATCACTACACCACATAGATGATAAATATAAGTATATTAAAATAAATATTATGGAATATATTGTATGATGTTTATTTAGGGATGAAAAAAATTACTTAACTACATTCCATAATGATTTTAGAAAATTGGAAATGTTAATCATCTGTACATACAACCTACTAAATCTATGATTGTAATGTATTACATTTTCAAAAAAATAAATAAATTATTTGCTTTGAAATTATAACTAATGTTTTAATAATATAATTATTTTATTATTAAATGTTTATATATGAATAAATAATGACCACTTTGACCATTTTTACCATTTCTAAGTCAACTTTGACATATAAGCCATATATAATCGAAACATACAACATAAATATAAATGATTATGTAATCATTTATAACATTGTAATATGTGAAATAAAATTAAAAATAATAATTTTTTTAAAATAGTGTTAATAATATCCAATACTTTTTTATTCAAGAATATAAATAATTTAGTTGATGAGTTAGATTCAAGGTAAGGGTATGTAGTTTCACATTTACATTTGTGCGACATACCCCATATTCAAAACATATTTCTCATGTGAGGTGTATATAAATCAATTTTTTATGTTATATAATTAATTAATTTCACCTCTTGTTATTCTATGGTTCAATTAAATAAATTTTATTCATGGGTATTATGATACAATAGTTACCAAAGTGGTAAGGGTATATTTCAAAATCTCATAATTATTCAGGATTGTTATTATTTGAGTAAAACATACAGAATTATTTGTATCTATTTCATAAAGTAAATCTATTTTATTCATATATATTGATTAATTAAATTTTTCATGTAATACGTCCATTTTTATCCAATTGGAATATAAAATTGTGGTGAATTTTTTTAAAAAATCATGTATAATTTCACTTTATGGTTGTAAATAATTTTTCTTCTAACACCATTTTTTCTATAAATGTTTTCTATAATTTTTTAGAATTCTCAAGATGAATTTTTAAATAATTTTTTAAACTATTTTTTGTTGTAGAAAAATGATTTAATGGAATAATTTAGTCTTTTTTCGAAAGTGGGATCTTTTATAACCATTTTATAGTGAAAGAGGATAATTTCTTTCAACTTATATGACATGAATGGAACTATGTGGTTTTATGAAGGTAATTTATTATAAGATTAATTTTATGTTTTGAATTATATTTTAAAATAAAATTATTTCATAATAAAATTTAAAATGTTAGATTGTTAATGTTATTTCTATTGAAAATTATTTTTAAAATTTTTGGTGAAATTATATTTATAAAATGTGATTTTCGAATGAAGAGGATAAATTCTTTAATAAATTAATTAAAGGTAATTTCATGTTATTTATATTCATCAATGACATAAAACCATTACTCTTAATTTGATTGGAATATGTAGAAATGGCACCATCTTTATTTTTTTTGAATTGTTTATAATTTGTTTGACTGGGGATGTACTATGTTGATACCATTTACATTACTCTATATAGGTTATGACTATGATTATCGATTTGGGAAAGTATTAATATTAAATATGATATGATAAATATGTTTTTTATGTTCATTACGCTTCATCCCATTAATATGAGAAACTAGTTTTTCTTCGTATGTGATGGGAGGGGCCCTATATAGCCCATCGAAGAATCGGTGGGTCTCAAGACACACTAGATTGGGTTTTGTCTAAGGCCTTAAACACACACACACACACACACATATATTTATATTCTTTTCACATGACATTGATTATAACAGATTTCTTTGTACACAACCTTTAATGTATTTTTTTAATGTCCTACATTATGCATTATATCATTTGGAATTCATTTATTAGAATTCCATATGACTTTTTTATTAGTTATATTATCAATGGTTATGTTTTCAAGCTCATGTGATTATTATATTGAATTATTTTATTATAATTTATTCTAACCATATTATTAAAAAAAATTATCAATTAAATGTAATGTTTTTTAGTTGTATATTATTCCATATTGATTATGCATTTTTTGTTGATATGTTACATAGTACGCCTACATTAAATAAGAATATGAGTTTACCCAAGTATTGTAACATCCTGGACATGGATGCCACTAATGTTGACACAAGATTTATTTTCCTCATGGCCTCAAGTGCATCTCCCCAAATTATAGAGGTTACAGACGTGTAGTGATGGAGTATTTGTGTCAATGGAGCGACTATGCCCTCATCACTTGAGTGTATCAAAGAAGAAATAAAATATTAGATATGTATTTGAAGAAGCAAATCCTATAGACAACAGACAACATCCACTAAAGATATAAATAATCAATACAAAAAGGAATATCAAATAAATATTATGATGATGATATAGTTTATATGTATATTAATGTATCCAAAACAGCTAGCCAATAGATGTACAATACATATAAGAAAAGGAAAAAAATTCCAAAACAATAAATCGGGAATAATGAACCATAGATATTCCATGTGATGCTCTACTCATATGAATTATTCAAAAACCTGTGGTTGGGTGATCATACATGTCTACACCTATAAATACATTGTCTATTTGGGTATTAAAAGGCATCCCAAACTGGGTATGAGGCATAATACTAATAGGAAACTACTGAAGGTCTAGTTCCATCTAGTCAGCCAATATATAATAATAGCAGTATGAAGGAAGCAATAGAGTATGTAGAGGGAGTAATGAAAGTAAACATACTATATGGTTCGTGTTATCATTTAAAAACAAATTAATCAATATCATTAGTAAATTAATTCTATGAATTAATAGTTATTCCTATTATATTTGTAATCAATTTCATTTAATTATCCAAACTCATTTAATTAATATTTATTAGGACCTATCATGTATTCCATATTTCCACATACAGATGTGCTAAAGATATTCCAAAAAGGGCCATCTCTATGGAATAAGACTCTGACTAAATCTAGTCATGTTCTCTAGCTTAGCAGACACATCATATAATTAATTAAAATAATTATTAAATTTGTAACATGAGACTATCCATGGAAATACTTTTATTGAATACAGGTATAACCCAAGGGGTAATATAAACCCACACCCTATAATCCCACCCATGGTAATTCTCAGAAGAACCTGGGTATCGCTTTTGGTGTGGCATAACATCACAATTATGTGAGCTTGTCCTCGGTAGTCCATTGAGGGAAACCAAGTATCACCCAAAAATATATGTTCAACTACCCTTTTGTTCCATCCTTGTAAGTCCACAAGTTGTCCATGCATCACAATGGTATCGAGTAATAACCCCCATGAGTTTTTCCTTATCAAACCACTAGGCAAGAAAACTATCACTCATGCATAAGCTATGTAGAAGCCAATTGAGTCTATCCATCGATTTAATATAATAATATAGGTGTCACTAATGGAATACAATAATTCAATAAATACCATTTATGTTTTTCAAGATTGTCAGATTTTTCTTAATTAATCCTCACCTTAAATGGTGGGTGAAGAAATTTTATATGATTAAAGTGATTAATCATTAATTTAACTCATGTGGACATTTCATTTTAAAGTACATAACATTCTTAAATAAGGAATACATAGAAAATATCTATGTAAATGTCTTATATTGCCTATAATTTATCAATTCAATTGAAAATTTATAATTCAAATCAAATTAAATATAAATTCACAATTTAATGATTAATTTAAATTAAATTTCAATCAATATTTAACATCCCATAGAAAAGGGAAATATGAAAACTCTACGGAATACAGATTAAAAAACCTCCCATGGTGGTTGATTTAAATAAACAACACACCCAAGGGGTGGTTTTTTATTCAATGTTCATGAACTATAACTAGTAATTTATGAGATTCATCAATTACAAAGGCTACACCTATAAATTTATTTCAATGATAATAATCCATTTCAACTATTTCACTATGAGTGTTGGATGAGTGGAAGAACATCATATTTATAAACACTTCGACATTGATGGAAAAACATGAGACCCCCTACCATAGATTCATAATGGATAGGTTGTCTGGTATCATCTCTTAATTCAATTGAGATTCAGAGAAAATCAAAAAGAATATGAAGAACTAATAAATATGGTATATTAGCATTAAACTAAATTGCATATCCAAAACCATGAAAAATGAGTAATGACACAAAATGAATAGAGATAATACCAATGAATATCCAATATCGTGAACAGATCTCAATTCTAACCCTGGAAGAAGAGGATATGCAACATCCTATGATCGTTTCAAAAGTGGGATCTCGAATGTTGTGTCTTCTATGTTGTAGGAGAAATAGAAATTAATTGTTTTTATATTAAATAAATTAGGGAATTTTGGTAAATTAAAAATAATTTTTGGTATTAATAGTTGGCCAAATTATGCGCCAACCATACGCCCATTTTTTTAGGAATGGGGAACCCCGCACGGTTTGCAAGAACAATTTGACGAATCATATAAAAAATAGGGAAATACCCTCTATTAAAAAAAGGATAGTCTCCACATGAATATGGAATACAACATGCATGGTTTTTCAAAATATATGGACTACAGAACTCCAATGTATATACTCAATTAGATTAATCTAACCATGCGGCCTACCCAACATGTTTTTCAATGGGTTTCAGGATCAAAACCACCCTCGAACACCTCTGTTACAGCAACCCTCAACATTATTTCACAGCTAAACATGATTTATTACATGGAAAACATCACTTGATACAACATAGAATATTGTTATATCTATGGTTTTTTGGGATTAGGAACATTACATAACAACTTAAAACATAGGACACAACAACTTATTGAAAACTTCCTTTAGATGACCACTACATTCCCTCATACATATCATTGTATGGGATAACTTGAGGACATGAATAAGAAAATGGTGATCTATATTGCCCTGTATAGGAGTAAACAAGGCATAACATGAAAGATACAATACAGTTTAGGCAATTTGAATATCAATGGAGCATAATAGGAACATAAACATAAAGTCATGATATAACATGATTAACATAACATTGAAATGTGGAAAGACATTTAACATGATTTTAACATGATTTAAGGCTCATTTCACATGGAGCATGAGTGCACTCTCATTGAACTTGAATTATCATTAGTATGCCCTCATTTCTAATGTTGTATCATGATACTATGTTTTACCCAATGCATTGGAGCACTATTAGGGCGCACCCTCCTTAATCATTTTATTACATGCATAAGTGTGCCACATGGATCACATAACATGGAATCTTTCAACATTATAAGTTATTACACAATTTATAATTGTGTAACACACACATTTGTGTACCATTAAAAATGTATATGTGTATAAAGGTGAATGCCCTTTATAAAGACATGGGTATGGTATTCACTACACAATTATTTTGGCTTGGAAAATAGCGGTTCAATTTCCGCAGCATAACTGTGTGACATAAAAATTCGTAAAAATGGTTGATGTGAGATAAGTGGGTGTATTATCATATTTAAATAAAATATAGTATAATGGGTTAATATATAAACATTTCCCAACATAATTAAAAGATTTTAGATTCATAATACAATGGAATTTCTTTAATATAAATTAGAAGAGTGAAATTAATTACGAAATTGCGGTATGGTAACGGGTGTACATGAGAGGCATTAAATTAGAATTAAAGGGGTCTCTAATAATTCAAATATAAATAGGGTAGTATTTGGGGGGTTTGGAATCATTCCCCAACATTCTTAATAGAAATTAAAAGGGTAAGACAACATAATGAAATTGGATCAAAAATGGGAAAAGAGGAAATCCCTTGCATCAAAGTGTGAAACCAAAGGCTTGGGAGAGTATTGAGAGAGTCTTCATGGGAGCATGGGGCACCTTGGGAGGATTATGGAGAATTTAGGGATGAGTTTGGAAGAACTACAAAATATTTGAGTGAAGAGGATGTGGGAGCATGGGTCGGATTGTATAAGAAAGGAGATGGAATTCTTTATTATTTAGGTTTGGGTCACCACAAATTAATCTAATCAATTTCAAAAAACCATCTCATAGTTTTTTACCATTTTTTTAAAAAAATTATAGTGGAAAACAAAATTTTATAAGTCTAATGTCTTAAATTATTAAAATAATAGGGTGTCTTATGTAGAGGTGAATCATACTCTCAAGGAAATTCATTTAAAAAGGGAAAATGTCTTAAAACTCTTGGAGGGTCCACTAAAGATTTTTAAAATAAATCAAAAAAACCATATATCAAATTATATTAATTTTAAAACATATACGGGATAGAAATAATGTTTATAGTACTTTATTACATCGCTATTGGGTCATTCTGATGTCATAAAACACATTATATATTTAAACGGTATTTAATTTTTACCCAAAAATTCGACTATCTCAAGAAATTATGAAAATATCGTTGTTGCATAATTTTTATTTCCTGATTTAAAAAAATATACATTTTTTATAAATTATTTTCTAAATATGTAAATTTTTACTTTTAAGAAAAACTGAAATTTACCGAAAAATCATGGGTTTTGATAAAAATAGCTTTCAAACATTAAAAAAAATTACAATTGAAATTATAAAAATTATATGACCATTTATATTTAATAAAAAGTGATTTAATAATGATAATATTTTATTAAAATATTATTTATTTCTAAAAATTATTAATTCATAAAAATAGATTTCTTTGTTGAATATTAACAAAAAATACTATTTATGCTTTAAACACTATTTACGAAGTTACAATAATAAAATGAATGTAAATTCATTATTATAGACAAAAATAATGTACATAAACTTAGAACTAGAATCATATTACATAACCCCTTTAAACACATGCTTAAGACCATACGGTAAGGTGCACGGTGGTGACAGACTCTTGGGGTGGCTCAGATAACATTTCTCGGGTGGTAATCTATATCAACTTCCACTTTCCTTGTTGGAGGTTCCGTTCAAGATTAAAATTTTGAATCTCTACATGGGCTTGGTCAAGATTGAAGCCTAATGATTCAACCTCCTTTCCGAGTTCTGACAAATGGACTTCATACGAGGCATGTCTTCTTAATTAAGTCATCACTTCCTTTGTCTGAGTAAATTGGATTTGTTAAAGCCCTATATTTACACTAATCATGTGATCACTATTCAATGGATATTTTAGAAAAGATCACAATTCATAACGGTATATTAAATTCCAAAAACACAAAAATAACTAATTTTACATTTATATAAACATTTAATATAATGATACATTTAATCATATCAAGAGTAATTTTCATTAATGATTGATTCAGTTATTAAAATATCCCCCCCATAAGAATTTTCACCCCTGAAATTTTATTTTCTCACACTAAAATAGATATGGGTATTTATGTTTCATCATTTCCTCTGATTCCAATGTCACTTATTAAAATGTGTGGTTTTCCCATAACACCTTGATGGGGGGAATTGTCTTATTTCATAGAACATTTTCTCTATGATCGAAGATCATAAATGGTTTCCCCTTATATGAAATATCATCCCCTAACTATACCACCTTGTAAGAGAGTACATGTGAAGGGTCTGGAATTTACTTTCATAAGAGGGATACAGGAAAGAAATCATGTACTTTTCCCATAGTAGGTGGAAGTTCTAGTCGATTGGCCATAGCCCCGACACGTTCTAGGATCTCAAAGGGGCCGATGTACCTAAGACTTAACTTCCCTTTATTTCTAAAACTCATAAAATTTTACCACAAGTATATGTGTCGAAATACCATTTCTCCAACTTTAATCTCAAGGTCTCGTCGATGGTTATCTACATAACTCTTCTTTTGACTCTCGGCTACCTTGATATGATGCTGAATGGTTTTCACATTTTCCCCCATTTCATTGACCATTTTTGGTCCTAGCAGCATACGCTCACCGACTTTATCCCAAAAATCCAGTGTTCATCTCCTTTTCCCATAATTGGATTCGTATGGTTCTATTTGGATGTTCGAGTGGAAAATGTTATTGTAGGGGAATTCAACCAGTTAAAGATGATTGTCTCAACCTCATTTGAAGTCCATAAAACATGCTCTTAACATATCTTCAAGTGTCTGAATAGTTCGATCAGATTCTCTACAATTTTGAAATTGATAGGATGTATTGATGTTAAGTTTAGTGCTTAGAGCATGTTGGAGACTTTTCTAAACTACCGAGGTGAATCTCTGATCTCAATCTGATACAATAGATAGTGGTACTCCATTTAGCCTTACCACTTCCATGATATATATCTGTGCCAGTAGATCCAATGAGAAATCCTGTCAAATTGTAATGAAGTGTGTAGACTTTGTATGACCATCCACAACAACCCATATTGTATTTGTACCTTTTTCTGTCTTCAAGTGTTCATTGAAAAATTCCATGGTGATGTTCTCTCATTTCCATGATGGTATGGGAAATGGTTGCATCCCCTTTGACTTCTACCTCTCTGCCTTCACTTACTGACATACCAGTCACTTTGATGTATACTCAGTGATCTCCTTCTTTATATTAACCCATAAATAATGCTCTTGGATATCTCAATACATCTTTGTGTTTCCTGGGTGAATAGATAAATTTGAACGATGTGCATCTTTCAAAAGTTCATTCTTCACCTCTATATTTGACGGAACAAACAGTATTTTCCCAAATCTCACAATTATTTCTTCATTAACATTGAACTTTGATGATTTCCCTAATTTTATATCATCCACTTTCTTTTGAATTCCCATATCATCCTTTTGAACATCCTTTAACCTTTCCAAAATAGATGGATGAGCAATCATTTGTGAAAGAATTGATTATGTTCCCTTATTTATGATTCTCATGTCCTTCTTAATCAAATATAAGTATATTGGATACTTTTCTATTCTCAAAAATGATATAATCGTCAGTTCCTTTCTACTTATAGCTTCTGGAACCTTGTTCGCCTTCATAGCGTGATAATGGATTGAGCTGTCATAGTCTTGGATTAGCATTAACCATCTTTTTTGTCACATGTTCAACACTTTTTTTTGAGTATATACTTGAGGCGTTTGTGGTCTATATATATTTCACTCTTCTCCTCAAATAGATAATGCCCCAAAATTTTCAAAGTGAAGATCACTACAGCCAACTCCAAATCATGTGTTGCAGAATTATTCTCATGAAAATACAATTGCCTTGAAGCATAGGTAATGACTTTTTCATTTTTCATCAACACACAGCCTAGCCCTTTCTTTGAAGCATCGCTAAATACCATAAAATGTTCTTGACTTGTGGGTAATGTGAGAATCGATGTAGTGATAAGCCTCTTTTTGAACTCCTCGATGCTTTTCTCTCATTCATCACTCTAAGAAAACTTTACTCCCTTCCGAGTTAGCTTTGTAATAGTGTTGGATAATCATGAGAAATTTATCACATTTCATTGATAATATCTAGCTAACCCCATGAAGCTACAGATATATGTTACTGATGATGTCCTTGGTCATCCCTCTATTGCAGTTTTCCTGGAGGGATACAAAGATATCCCATTTCTTGTGATGATATAGCCCAAGAATGAGACCTACTTCAACCAGAACTCAGACTTGATGTACATTTCATAGAGCTTATCCATCCACAAGGTCTCTAAAATAGTTCTTAGATGCCTCTCATGATTCTCCTTGGTTTTGTCGTATATTAGAATATCATCTATATTGACTAACAGTTTTTTTGTGATAATCTCTAAAATCAATATTCATCATGTCCGGGAAGATTACTAGAGCATTTGTGAGTCTGAAAGGCATTACTATAAATTCATAGTGCCGGTTTCTTGTACAAAAAGTAGTCTTGGGGACATCTTCTTTCGTCAACTTTACTTGATAGTATCCTGATTTCAAATAAACCATGGAGAGGTATTGTGCTCCATGAAACTGATCAAACAAGTCATCAATTAGTAGAGTAGGATACACTTTTCTTTATCGTGATTTTTTAAGCTCATGATAATATATGCAAAGGCATATTGACCCATCCTTCTTCTTGACGAAGAGGACTGGTGAACACTATGGTGATGAACTTGGGGATATAAATCCTTTATCGATATTCTCATGTAGTTGTTACCTCAACTCCACAATCTCCACAATAGCCATTCTATATATAGTCTTTAATATTGGCAACGCCCCAGGTATATGATTAATTGATAATTCAAAATCTATTCAAGGAGGAAGATGAGGAAATTCCTTGGGAAACACTTAAGTGAATTCCTTCACAATAGGAATGTATTCAAGGATGGCTGATTCATTGGACTCAATCATCTAATCTAGATATTCATGTTGATAGGGCATTAATATCCATTATTGAGATGATGGAGCTAAAGAAGAAACATATTACTTATCGCACGTGTATAGAATCGGGGGTCGATTTTGCATATGGAGAGTGATTTCCCGCTTAAGGAAATTTATGTTGGCTGTATATAAGGAATGCAAATAAATTCCTATAATTTCATCAAATTATACTATATGGAGTATGAAGAGGTTTTATAGGATGTTAACTCCACAAATTATGATAGGGGGGAGTTATATTCATTGGATGCAATGATTGCCCCATTTTTTGTACTAACTGACATAAATACTTCTTTGATTTGTGGTGGTGTTGGGATTGTACTACAAAACATCCATGATATATAATTATGTGTAGAACCTAAATCAAAAATTACATTCACTATTATTGAATGAAAAACCAGTATACCTATTACCACTTCTTTGTTAGGGTTCACATTAGCTGTAGTGATGGAAAAAAATCACCCTTGCTGCCGTGGTGGTTGTTGGTTGCCTCTAAAAATGCTTCGCATATGAAACTGGTTTGCAAAGTGACCTGGATATTTGTAGTTGAAGTAATAAAAAATGCATTGGGGGAAAAGCGAATTGTTCCTCTCCTTTGTCACAGTAGAGGGATTTTCTTACCGACAATTAATAGCCAGGTTCCCTTCAATTATACACCTAAATCATTTCCAAATCCCCTTTAGGAAATTTCTGAGATGCTTCTTTCCACACCATTGGAAATTGGGATGCTGAATTTTCATACCTCCATTGGATTTTCCCATTGGACTTCCATAATTGATGTCCACCTTTCGCTTCTTATCCCTTTAATACCCCTGAGATTTCCTGATCTCCATTTCAACTTTGAGGGAACATCGGACAATTTCATCATAGCTGTCGAAGTCACGTATCACCATCGCTTTTTGCAGGCTCGGATTTAGCCCACCAAAGAAGTGGTAAACCATGCATTGTGGGGTAACGACAAAGCTAAAGGTGTATCATGCAAGACTTTTGATGTTTTCCTCATACGCTCTGATAGATTTGTCATATTTTTTTCTTGAGGTCAAGGAAGTCCCTTTCCATCTTAAGTCTGAGGGTGCACGGAAAATATTTATCAAAAAACATCAACTGTAAATCCTTTCATTCCAATGTCTTGATCTCCTCCCCAAGAATTGTTTTTTTTATCAATTTCCACCATTGATCAGCTTCACCCTCCATACGATAAGAATCCAGGAGATCCTTCTGTTGTTCATAACATTTAAGGATGAATAATATATTTTCCATGGAGTTGATTCATTTTTCAATGATTAAAGGATCAGATGATCCATTAAAAGTAGGACGCCTTTGTCTCATTAATCACTTGATAGTGAATTTGTCTTTTTTATAGGGGTGTTGAACGTTCCTCTTGACCCATGTTTCTATTCAAATCATGAGTTAACATAGAGAGAAGATTGAAAAATTTCGTGATTTCCACTCCCATCGGAATGGGCATCTCATTAGCACAATCATCACATTAATCATCAGATCGGTTGTTATCCCGAGTCCTCTTATTAGTATCCATTGGATGGAATAAAAGGAATGTTTGGGGTAACACATAAAGGCTAATCCAGGGAAAAAATTGATGAATTAAAAATAACTTTTATTTCCATAACTTATGAATCTATAGGCTTCCATCTATGTTATACATGATATACTTTCTAATAAATATTCTTGGGGGAATTCCCATAATATTGGTTCATACTATGTTTGTGAATTTACCAATGCATATACCATAGAAGTGTCATAACCAAGAGTTCTTGAAGGCCCATTGTCTTGTACCAGGATACTCTAGGTCAAACCCGAAACTCTTTGTTGGGGTTTCTACCCTGTGGTACATCTGTTCCAGATCCACCTATACCTAATTGTATCCAGACAGTGAAGTATTTTATTGATAAAACAATTACTCAATACCCACAAAAAATGTGGGATTTTTTTATTATACTTAGTATTTTCTCTAAGGGTTCACTAAGGTTTTCTAATCCTAATCCCAAAAATAACTAATCCTACCCTCTAATACAAATTATAACAACTATGCTCTTTATGTCACACTTAAATGTAATTTATTACATAGAAAACATCACTTGATACAACATAGATAATTGAAATGTTTTGTTTCTTTGTGGATTACGAACATTACATAATAATATAAAAGTTAAGACGTAATATCTTATTGAGATATTTCATTACATGACCACAACATTCCCTTGTACTTAGCATTGAATGAGATAACCTGAGGACATGCATAAGAAAAGGGTGATCTATAATTCCCAATAAGGGTGTTAACAAGGAATAACCTGAAATATACAATACATGTTAGGAAATATGAATATTAGTGGATCTTAAGATAAACATGAACATAAAGTCATGATATAACATGATTAACATAACATAGAAATGTGGAAACAACATTTAACATGATTTTAGCATGAGATAAGGCTCATTGCACATGGAGCATGAGTGAACACTCATTGAACTAGAATTAGAATGTGAAAACTATAATTGCATTTTTCATTTCATGATTCTAATCTTTACCCAACGCATTGGAGTGCTATCAGGGCACACCCTCCTTAAACATTTCATTTCATTCATAAGTGTGCCACATGTATCATATAACTTGGAATCACTCAAAATAAAAAGTTATTACATGATTAAAAAGTGTAGAATACACAAATGGACATAACATTAAATATTTATAAGTTCATAAATGTGAATACCCTTGATAGAGACATTGGTATGGTATTCACTACATAATGATTTCAGCTTGGAAAATCACAGTGCTATTTCGGCAGCATAACATCATGACAAAAAAAATTTAAAAATGGTTGATGAGAGATAAATGGGTGTCTCATTATATTTATATGAAATGGAAAGTAAAGGGTTCATATAGAAACATTTCCTGACATAGGTAAATGAGTTTAGATTCATAATACAAAATAATTGGTTGAATATAAATGATAAGAGAGAAATTCTTTATGGAATTTCAGCATGGTAACAGGTGTACATGTGAGGCATTAAATGAGAGTGAAAGGGGTATCTCATAATTCCAAAATAAATAGGTAAGTATGGGGGAGGTGATAAATCATACCCCAAAATTTGTAATTTAAATTAAAAGGGTAAAACAATATAATGAAATTGAGACAAAAAAAGAGAAAAGATGAAATCGTTTACTTGGAAGTGTGATACTAAAGCCTTGATAGAGGCTTGAGGGAAGCTTATTGGGAGAATAGGGAACCTTTGGAGGGTTATAGAGAGAGTATAGATGATTTTGGATTAACTCCAATCTATTTGACTGAACAGGAAGTCAGAGCTAGGGTTTGTTTATATAGGAAATGAGAGGGAAATCTTTTTTATTTTGGTTTGTGTCACTGTATATTAAACTAATCAATACCACAAACCAGACCATAGTTTTTGCCCATGGATTTGGCCAAATGGGAGTGTAAAAATATATTTTATAAGGCTAATGGACTTAATTTTTAAAATAATAGGTTTTCTTATGTGGAGGTGAGTCACACTCTAATGGAAATTCATTTACAAAGTTAAAATGTTTCGTAACTATTTGAGGGTCAACTAATGCTTTGTAAAATAAATAAAACAAACTCAAAATCACATTATTTTAATTTTAAATAATATATTGACCAAAAATAATGTTTAAAGTATTTTATTACATCTATAATTGGTCATTATGATGTCATAAAACAGATTATACATTTAAACGGTATTTAATTTTATCCCAAAAATTCGACAGTCTTAGAAAATTATGAAAAAATAAAAATTGGATAATTTTGATGTTCTGATTCAAAAAATAATATTAATTTTATCTAAATAATTTTCTATTTTTGTGAATTTTTACTTTTAAGTAAACATTATGACATTTATCGAAAAATGATTGGTTTTGATAATATTAGCTTTCAAACCTTAATAAAAATTACAATTGCATTCATTAAAATAATAAGAACATTTATATTTAATAAAAATTAATAATAGATATATTTTATTAAAATATTATTCAATTGAAAAATCCATTAATTCATCACAATAGATTTTATAGTTGAATATTAACTAAAAATACCATTTGCGATTTAAAAACTGTTTAGGATGTAAAATTCATAAAATGAAGGTATATTCATTATTATATTCAAAAAATATGTAAATAATCGTAGTACTCAGGTCTGATTACGAATCCATTTAATAGAACCATATAAGACAATAGGGCAAGGTGCACGATGGTGAAAAACTCTTGGGGTGGCTCGGAAAACATTGCTCAGGTGATAATCTCTATCAACATCCACTTCTCTCGTAAGAGGTTCCTTTTGAGCATAACATGTTGAATCTCATCATGATCATGGTCAATAGTGAATCCCAATGATGCCTCCTCCTTTATGATCTCTCACAAATGGGATTTATACAAGTCAAGTCTACTAGATGTGGCCATCGATTCCTTTGTCTGAGTAAATTGTATTTGGTAAAGCCCTATATATATACTAATCATGTGATCAATTTTCAATAGCTATATTAGTAAAGGTCGCAATTCTTAATAGTATTTTAAAATAAAAAAACATAAAACCAATGATGATTACATTTATATAAAAATTTTACATAATGATACATTTAATAAAATCAAGATGAATTTTCATTAATGAAAGTTTTGGTCGTTACGTCTTTTACCTCCATGACGTCAAAGAAAATTTTTATTATATAATAATTAGTCATTTGAACATAAACATAAATGAAATTGAAATATTTTTTCCTCAAAAAATGAACCTGGTTCTCACAAACACCCCATGTAATGAAATTCAGCACAAAATTTCCCTTCCAAGGGTAGTGAAGCATAATCAATGAAAAAATATAGCTAATATGCTTGTACATCAGTCTCCATCCCCTAATTCACCTACTATACACTGTTATTATACCATGTCACTTGTTCTAGAGGAATTGATTGTCCTTGGAGAGCCTTCATAGAATGGTCCACAGTACAAATTGAGTGATACATAAAAGATTAATCTACCTATAATAAAATCTCTTCAACCAGAAAATTGTGATATATGTATAAATAGTAGATTTACAGCTATGATACAAGGAAGAAGTTGTTCATGGATCGATTCCTTGGAGGTAATAAAATCAAATAGGCTACCCACAAACACTCTATATAAACTTGAAAGACCCGAAATATCAAGATGAAAGTTCAACATATCTCTTCACCCTCCTCTGTCCTAGCCATGGTACAACATGTAAAAATACATTATCTCTATCCTCACACTCTAGAGCTCATCATTATTAACTGGTGTAATTATTCTATCAATACTATATAGTATCAGTTTTTATTCAAATCAACTAAATGTATTCTATGACATCTTAAACAAGATGAGGTCCAAGCATAGCTACCTCTCTTGCCTCTAACCCAAAAGGGGAAATTAGCATGGCCCACCATACAAATCATCACTATACTCTATAATATGAATAGTATTTTAGATGGTATTTTTTAAGAGAATTAAACCATGCATATACCCCTCTCCCAAGATCCCCTAAATCCTTGATGCATTCCAGCATCATTTCATCATGCACTTATATTATAGACTCTAACTGACCATCAATATGAGGGTCATCATATTTTCATTATGTAACCTATTTAACCAGTTACCTATGAAAAAACATATAAAAACTTGACTTAAATTATGAATCCCTATCTGAAATTATAGTCTCTAGGGCCCCATGAAGTCGTATTATCCCACGGATATAAAACTTCCCAGATTATATTCACTAAAGGTATCATTGATCAAAAGGAAATGTGAAACATTCATAAGATTATCAATAATAATCCATTGGACATAATTACCTTGAGACTACCTAAGTAAAAATTTCACTAAATTCACTACAAAATCGATCTATTTACACTCAAGAATTGGAAGCTTCTATAAAAGTTCTTATGGTCATTGGTGTTCCATCTTCACCTAATGGATGGTGGAAAATATCTAGACAAAACCAGATACATCACTTTTCAATAATGGTCACCATTATTGATTATGTATATACTTTTACATTTTGTTGACATAGGGTGCACTTCCCAAAACAAATCATGAAAATAATGCATCATCTCAACACACATTCCTATTGAAACCCACACATGACCAATTATATGAATCATCTCATCCTGTTTAATGGTAAACCCAAGTGAAAATTCCTTATCTTACATATAATCTTCTAGGAAAGGCCCAAATGATTCTATAGATGCCTCTACCTTACTAAATCTAGATTGTTAGAAATAACATATAAGGATTAAAGATAAATATTCCCATAACTATCCTCCATCTACAATTTCATGTAAGAGAAAATCTCCATGAGCTTCCAGTAGCTAATTTCCCACTAAATGATCTACATCTGATTTCCAATTCATAGTGAATTAACCACTAAATTTCCTTATCCATCAATGTAGACATGTTTGATGTCAAAATACTATAGGTATTCAAACAACTATCACTTCTAGAGTTTCAGATAATGATGTGTAAATATGTACTTGAGGATTTATTGGATAATGTAAACTAAAAAATTTCCTCAATGAATGTAATGTGTTCAATTGTTTAATTGATTGATAACTATAGAAAACTCGAGATTTTTCATTTGGAAATTACCCTCATTGGTCCTCAATTATTGATAACTGTATACTACGACACTATCTCATAGTATACGGACAACTCCTATCATGATAACTGATGCATCACTATAAAGAGAATATCTCTTACCTTTCACTTGAAAAATTAGTATTAGTGATGAAGTTAATCATCTTTTCAGATCCTCAAAGTTCATATCCTTGGAATAAGAATATACAAACATCACAGCCCTCTTAGTCAAGGAAATATGTGGGGATTCTAGGCATGATAATTTCTTATATGAAAGACTGCTAGTAAACATCTATCCCCAAGAAACATCATACCTAAAATACGTTATAGTGTTTCTCCCAAGAAAATATAGCGCTCACATTCTTTTTTTCAACTGATTCTACTGTCTCTAAGATGATGTGACCCATGAGTTAAATATTATCCATCCATAATTGGATCCTTTTGATCATAGAATATAAATGATTCTATCTTAGTATTTCAAGAAATATTGCATTATTTTGGACATAGTCATGTTGATTATGAGATTACACAAATATATAATCGATGAAAACCGTGAAAAATTAGTAAAAAATGGTTATAAGACATGGTTTATTAGTTCCATGATTACTGGTAACACTTTTTGGAGACTTAACGACATTAACAAATACTCATAAAGACTGTACCTGATATGAAAAGCTCTATGAGGTAAGTATGATTCTATAACATGAACCTGATGATAACAGGATTTGGAATAAATTTTTGGGAAAACTCAAGCTCCTCAGAGATAATAAATGAGATCATGTATCCACAATAGAGGGTATCAGTTATTAACAGTCTGCTGGTTTAATTTTTGTAAGTCCACACATTGATTGGGGTTTTAGTGTACCTTTTTCACAAAAGGATTAGAGAACCCCGTGAAGAATTATTGGGTCAGATTACCCCATTTTCTTATAAATCCATTAGAATCCTCTTTATCTCACACATATCTTTAGTATGCAACAAGTAATGAGGAATAGATTCATGTGCATCTCATGTCACTATATCGATAGAGAACTCTATATCTATCACATTAGGTAATCCTGAAAATTCACCAGGGAAAACATCCTTGAAACCATCAACAGCTGTAGGGAAGTCAATCTAATCCACTCCCTAGTTATACATATATAAAATCAAAATCTGGCTATCATTACACCTATCATGCGATTATCAGGTCCAGCTCGACTCACTATGACATTCCATTCACATTTGTGAATAAACTATCCGTCCTCGTGTCATGTGAAGGTCAAACCACTATGATATAAATAAACTAAATATGGGAAGGGAATCAACCATTCCATCATGAAAATGAATTCAAAACTACTCATCTCAGGGGAAAAGTGGTTACATACAAGGTGACACATTCCAATCTCAATGGGGCACTCCCATCATTAATGTATATCCTTTATTCTAATCCCCAAAGTATTTTTTCATAAACCCATCTGAGGAATGAACAATGTTCCCAAGTCGATACACAATGTGAACAAATATAATCATATATGAAGCTATTATATAAAAAATAGGAGATACTAAAGAAGAGGATTCTAGAATTGTACCTATAAATGTATAATTTCAAGGGTTTATCTCCCCAACATTTAGTTGGACAACATATATCTGTCCTAATCTCAGACCCTATTATACTACTGGGATACCCGAATCATATCCTCTCTATTGTCCCATAAAAACTAGTCTTTGACTACCATGACCATTACCACCCCCTTTCACAAACAATATTATCTATTCTATAGCTCCCTACCTGATGAGAAGATTAGATCCCCACTAATTCATGTGGAGTCAGTGGAGAAAATATCATTCTAGATATTAGGGGGATGTCCTTTGAAAATTATTTAGATGGACCATCATTCTAACTAATCAGTTCTCAACTAGGCCATTCATGAATGAAATCATCATATGTCCCAGTCTACCACATTGTTAACACCTCACGTAGAAAACTGAATATATTCTCGAGCTACTAATATCACTGCATGAAATCTAAAGATGATGCTTCTTACTACCGGTCGACATAATAGTATATCTTAATGCAGAGACACCATGGATTGTATTACCAGCCACTCTTAGGTAACGAGATTTAATAAAAGAATGATTAAGTATACCATAAATGATATTCATCTGAAAGACAGTATCTTCCAATTGGATGTCATACCAGAGACCACCCTCAAATCTCCATGATTTAGATAACCCATCTCCCATCCAAATAGAGGGGAAGCAATAGATCTCTTTAAAATTGTATGAAAAATAAATAACTGATTATACACACTTCTGAAAGTGCATGAACTCTTAGGCACTATTTGAACTCAAAGACATAGGGTAGAATGTAGTCAAGTATGTTTGTATGAAAATATCCCCAAGAAATATCCCAATAATGATCCATCTGAGTAATGGAAAACCACCATCTCTTTGAATAATCACACATTATATATGTTGTGGGATTTAACCTCTTCTCATGAGGTGTATGTAGATTCTCTAAGATAGATATCACTCCCTATATCCCTTAATCTACTGCATGTGGTCTTTTAGCCTCTGAAAATTTGGTTGGATGCTACTACTAAAACTCATGTTCAAACTCGTCCATAGTCAAGGAAAGTCACAATGATCCCTGAATAGTCTGCACGAATCAAATAAAGAATTCACTGAACTGTGCCTCAACACCTTTGTCTAGTACCACGACTCATATTGTAACTTATACTAATGGTGGATCCACCAATATTCATGTCCCACCACCACAAGTGTGTGGTTTTCACCACCATCCTACCATATTAATGATGGTGTCCATGTTGAATTCCCCTACAACACCAAACACAAGAATTAGAACAAAATATCATCCAATTTAATATATAAAAGTGATGATACAGAAATAGGATAGGTACAAGACTTCCTATATTAGAAAGAACTTTTCTACTGGCACCATGAGTCAGGTCTAGGTGATGTATAGATCATATAAAAACAAGATATACTGCATAATCTCCATTACTCCAGTTAGGTCTTGGTCTGGTTATCCATTATGAACAGTTAAAATTTCTATTCATTTTTAATTTCATTTCAATTATGTCATAATCCATTTTAAATTGTTAAACTTGATGGGTTTCTAGGTTCTGATTTATAGGTTCCCATTATCCTTATGAGACAAAATATGGTAGTATTATAATTCACACCATAACACATTCTAGTATATTTTCTAATTGGTCCATTACTCAATGTGCTACAATTGGATACATATGGTGCCTTTTTTAGTCTAATCAGGAAAAAATCTCCTAGATTACATAAGAAATTCTATATATGAATCAAATTTTCTCAATCCCCAACACAAAATATGTATCAATAGTAAGAATTTCAATCACATCACCTATCAATGAAACTTGAAATTGAGGCGCTTTGACCTCTCGAGCGCGGTGGCTAGGGTTTCACCCCACGAGGACTGTTCCTCCCCTCCTTTAGCGTGCACAGTTTTGACATGATCTCCCCGGGGTTTCAGTGTGGCGCAAGTCCTCAGATGCGACATTGCTCATTCTGGTGGTGGTGTTTCCGGATTCTGGACCATATTTTGTCTGAACTGAGATGGTGAGGCGTGTGATTCATCAGGTGCGGCGTTTTCTTGGCATCGTCTTCTGGGGACCTTGGTGTTTGTTCCTTAGGTGCGGCTGCTCTGGTGGCGGATCTCATCTGACCCGGGGCCGGTGAGGCTCAGTGCTATTTTTCTGGCGACTTCCGGGGGTGCGGCATCGGATTTGTTGCTATTCAAAGGGAGGATTATTTTTCCTCCACCTGAGATTTGTCTTCTCAATCGAGCCCCAGCTTCTTATTTCAGCGGTACTTTGTTGGCTTCGTCTTCTTCGATAAGTTCCTCACCTCCCAATGATTCTATGGATTCTATGCTGGTGAGCAGTGATGCCTTCATGCTTGTGCAATTTTCATCCCTTCTCTACCTTCTGATCTGGATTCAGATCCGAACATCACCAATGAGGATTGATCATAGTTGGAGGTTTTTCCTTTGAGCAGCGCCTTTGATGCTCCTCTGTGCAAAGCTGAAGCGAGCTCGGGCTACCTTTGATAATTTGTTCTTATAGGTTTGTGGTGTGTTTGGAAGCTGATGTTGTGGGGAATCGGTCTCTTTCATGCTTCCCATCATGCCTGGATTGTTTATTTCTCAGGATTTTCTATTTGTTGTGACTGTTTAGAAGGCCTTGCTGCCTCATCAATTCTAGATTCTTGAAGGGTTGTATGGATTCTTGGTTTTGTTCCTTAGGACCTATGTGTGGCCCCCTGCTTTCTCCAGATGGTGGTCTCTTCTGGTTTTTCCTATGTTGTTCTTTTAGGATGCTGACTACATTTCTTACACTTGTTTTCTCTTTGTTTCATTTGGTTTGTGGAACATTTCAGGTACCGTTGGGTGGGTGACCACGATTGAGGGATGGGTGTGATGGAACTCATCATTCTGTCATTTTTCCTCTGTTGTTGGACAGATGGGTGCCTTTCTGGACTCTATTACAACGTTTTCTTCTAGTGTTTCATCACATTTGGTTAACATTGATGCGAGTTTCTCGCATCCTCTATCGGGTGGTCAGATCGATAGAGAGAAGGGTGTGTTGGAACCCTTCATCCGGCTCTCCTCTACATGTTAATGATGGTTGGGCAGGTACTCTGTCATGTTGTGTTGTACAACAACGGTGAAACATCTTGACAGAGGGGGCGATGCATCTTCCAGATTTAACTCTTTGTTGCAATGTCTTTCGAGGGCGCAACAAGGACACTTCAGGTGTTTGATTTTATAGTTGCATCTGTATTGACTCACAATGTTTTTTATGAACATTTTTCCTTTTTTTCTTTTACTTTGTTTACTATGGGTTGCTTCTCTCCCATGTGAAGGGGTATTTACTTTGTTTCAATGTTAAGGGTTTTTACCCGCACCTTTTTAAAAAAAATATAAATATAAATATCATAATTCATGTGTATCATATGTTGTTGGAATCAAATCAACTACCATAGTTAAAATCTAAAAAAAATGTTTTATTTGAAGAAAGTTGTCTTTTGGATATACGTGGGTTAACAAGTCAGTATAACACCTTATTACAAAATTAAATTTCATTTATAAAACATTTTATTATCTCAAAATTGAAAATAAAACCATAAAATAGTACCGCTTATACAACTTTGTAATGCCCCAAACTAGGATTCCACTTAAGGTGCCCCGATCTAGGTTGGCCACATGGCTCCATGAGAATCTCCCCAAGCACTATAGGCTGGTTATTTCTAGAGAGTTCCATGGTGTTTTAGTGGACTGATTGTTCCCTCATCACCAATGTTCAGTACATCAGAAATACAATATCATATAATTAGTGAATTCAGTGAATCCAATATTTAATGGAAAAAATACAAGATAGGTATAAATAATAAATACCATAATAAATCTCATATAAATATGATGATAATTATATATGTCATATATCTAATAAAGAAGCCAAAAAAGGTACACCATTGATGTAGAATATATGAATCAAAAGAAATAAAGGATAAAAACCAACTAGATAGCATCACGAGACCCATTTCAGTCAACTTCTCTCCTACTCATAAAAAGAAGTCATGAGATTTTAGTAGTATTCTTTCCCCTAACCATACTTGAAACCATATATTCTATTTGAGTACCCAAAGGTAGACCAAACATAGAATGAGATATATTCTTAGTAGGCAACCAGCCAAGGTATAGTGTCATCCAGTCACTGAATTTATAATAATAACAATTTGAATTCAACCATTATTAATGTAAAGGAAATACTGTATGTAGACATCCTATAAGGTCCCTGTCCCCATTTAATAAACAATTCACGAATCAAATTCTTTTAGAAATTAATTCTATAAAATAATAGTTAGTTTTGTGTTGTTTATAGTTATATATTTATTTAATTATCCATCCTTATTTAATTAATATGTCCTGAGACATGGAGAGAATCCCAATGTCCCATATAGTATGATGTATTCAAGATATTCCTATCCAAGTAATATTTAATGTATAATACTCTAACTTAATCTAGGAATATTCTTTTTCTTGGAAGATGTTTCATATAATTCAATTCAATCATAATTCAATTCATAACATATGTCCTTACTTGGAATTCCTCCTTTTGAATCCATTTATCACTGAAGTTATAACATAAACTAACACCCTACAAGCCCCTCCCTGATTATCCTTACAAGAATCCAAATATTGTTCCATTTGTGGAGAAATGTCACACTCATAGAAGTCTATAAGGACTCCATGAATCACTTTCGAATATAAAAATAATCCCCCCTGAGTCTTCCCTTAGTAGTCCACATGGGATTCAAAGTGCCAATCAGGCATAAGAAAGGTAAAATCCTATTGAGTTTTCTATTGAATTTTTATAATAACCAATTTTTCACCCAAGGAATATAATCAATAAATAAATATCATTTATATATATATATATATCAATTTCATCACCTTATTCATTTCAATTCAACATCACCTCAAAAGGAAGCTCCACACATTGGGTTACCTTATAAGGCTTATTCATTAATTTAATTCCCATGGGCATTTCAATTTAAAAAGAATATCATGATTAAATAACCAATACCTGAAATGTGACTGGGGATATTCCTTCCATTATCTTTTCATTATAAATTAAATTTAAAATTTATATTATGATTCCAAAAACATTTAAATTAACAATTCAACCATCATTTTAAATTACAATTCAATTCACATTTGACATCCCAGAACAAGGTGAAAATAGTCACACCCTAAGGCATTCAAATTCAAAAACGACCCCTGGTGTTTCATTTAAATATAGAATACACCCAACGGGGTCATCCTAATTGAATGCGCATAAACTTTAATTAATCATTTATTGGACTCACTTATTACAAATTATATAGCTATAAATTTTTTTCATGGATTTTATTTCATTTCAAAGGATTCGCTCCATGAATTTGGAATTTGGAATAATCTCATATATATAAACACATGAAAATCAATGAAAAGTATGAGGACACCAACCATTGGTTAATTGTGGATATCTCATTCAGTATCATCACATTATTTCACTCAGATCAAGATGAAATTACGGAATAGATGAAGAAAATATAAATAGGGAATATTAGATTTCACCTAAATAGAAAATCTAATACGAAGAAGAACAAAGAACAACATCCGTGATTGGGAGATCTTATAGATGTGGACCAAATGAGATGAATGTCTATTTATTACAAGATGAAATTGGTAATATAACCCAATTACTATGATATTTTTTAATGTGATCTCTCTAACTGTGAGTTTTCTATTTAGGTGGGGAAATAGAAATTGGGGTTTGATATGGGAAATTATTTGGTGAATTTTGTTAAATTCAATCAAATTTATGGGCATCATGGTTTTGATGAATGGTTGGTTAAACCATGTTCCAGCCATATACCCTTTTCTGTAGAAAAGGGTCACCCCACACAATTATAAAATATTATTTTACTAACCATGTTTCAACAGTTGTAAAATACTCCCTCAATAAAAAATGTGTTTCTTCACTACCATTCATAAAAAACTACACAGTTTACTATCTATGTGATATATATGACTCTAATATCCACCATCTAATTGTTGTATCAATACATGCAGCCTACACTATAGGATTTCAACTAATTTCCTGACTCACCCATATCACCCCAAAAGATGGTTTTCAGGCTCTAAAATATCCCTAGACACCCATGTCGCCTCCACTAAATCCACAGAAATTAACATTAGAAAATAATTAGATATTTAATCTAAAAATTAGTTGAATTTAAAAAATTATTACATCAAAAAATAAACATGTTCATAAATTTATTATGTATTATTTTTTCCATGATATATATATCTTTCTTGTAATTAATATATAGAGATACACTTTGTGGAATAAAAATAACCACAATGAAAATTCCTTGTGTATTTTATTTATTAAAATGTAAATTTAGTTTCATTTATGTATCTAGATTACCAAGATTAATAAAATATTATGTATTCAGGATCTGATTCATTGTATCTTATACAAATTGAAAAGAAGCATGTTACATCTCTAGGATACTACTATAGAGGTCACTAGAATTGGTATCAGAGAATGTTTAATTGAAATAATGATATATAGATTAATAAAAATATGGATATTGGAATGAAAACCTATGATTAAATTTGAGGATAAGTATATAAGAACAAACTATTGTTTTGGTAAGGAAGAGATTATGTTCTTTTTCAAGAAAATACATCATTTATGTATAATATATGTGGATGTGGTTATAGTATATATTTGGATAAAGGTATTAAATTTTTAAAGGAAACATTATCCTTCAACTGGTCATGACTTAGTACATGGGAGCATGGCTTTTGTGAACCTGGTTTGACATTTTTGTGGATATGAATTTGATAAATCACATTTTTATTATAAAATATTTTTTAGGATTTGAAAATAAATATATCATCAATGAAACCATGTTTCCAAGATTCTTGAGAATGGATATAAAATGTGTTTCAACTCAAATATGTATTAAGGGTTACATTAATCTGAATATATCATGAGTAATTAGATAATGATTATTAATGAAAGATCAAAAACATAATAGAAATTTCATTTTATCAATTACATGAACGTTATAATTAGATATGGAATAATCAATTTAGAATGTTAAATAATAAGAAAAATTTATTTAAATCAATTAGATTAGAAAAAAATGAATCCAAGGGTAATATATATGTAATAATCTCTAGTATAGGAATAAAAAATTTATTAATTATGGAAATAGATAATATTATATGTAATGATTGCATGAATCATGATAACATTACTATAAATACCTTGAGAGTGCACACCCAAAAAACCCATTTAAAAAAGGATATAAAATTTATTTTTCTTTTGAGAGTACTGATTCATCATGGGGATATCAATAATCTGTTCTACCTGTATCTTCTTGTCCAATGCATTCCTCACATATTGATTGATCGATTTAACTCTTGAACAACATGAATTATCATAAAATTTTTGTATTTAGTAAGTAATGTAGATTTTGAATATTTTCACCAATAAATAATATTTCCTTAAATATACAATTACATATGTAGAAATGATATATGGTTCTATTAAAAAACATGTCCTCGAAAAATATTATAAATATTTATGGGAAATTCAATGTCTATTGATCACATGGAAGTGAATATTTCATTGGAATACAAAGGATTTCAATATTAAACCAAGAATGGGAATGTCAACAACTTATGTATTCAAAATAATTATATACAATTAAGAGAAATAATAAAGAGGTAATTTTATATAATATCTATAGTGGACTATATTTAAAATAAAAGATTGTTAATGTTGATTAATTAAAAAAAATTATTGATAAAAATAATTCTTGTTGAAAATAACCATTTCTATATGAAATTATAACTTTAAAAAAAATATTTCTATAGTATTTGGAAAAAAATTCTCATTAAAAAAACTGATCATTTATAGGATGCTTGAAAGAAATTAGTGGAAAAGATAATGGTAGGTTTTGATGATCATGAGTGTATTGAAAATGAAGATTCATTTCAAGTTTTTTTTATAAAATGTCCAAAGGATACTTGTTTAAAAAATTATATAGAGAATACATTTAAACCATTTTTTGAAAATTAAAATATATTTAAAATTTACTTTAATTAATCATAAAAAAATTATTTAATTTTTTAAAAAACAATAATTTTTGAAGAAAAATGATTTTCTATAAAAAAAGGGAAATGTTGTATGACTTTATTTAATGAGTTTTCTCAATAATTAAAACTACCAATTAGAAAAAGATAGAATTAGTAAAAATAAATTCACAAATAACCTGTTTATAGTAAAATTAAATAAAATCAAATGATCAAATACTTCCCATCAATAGAAATTCAATTATAAAACCCAAATTAAAATGTAGTTGAATCATTCATCACTAACCACTTTGTTAACAATTAATTCTTAAACCAAAATAAAGGAATAACATAAAATTAATCATTAAAAACCAAGAAATATAAATAGATTCATGATATAAAATATAAATGATTAAGTAGGTTTACCTCATATATGATGATATGGGTATAACATAAAATTTATCCCAATGATGAAAATTTTAATGGAGAAACCCTTAAAATAATCATAAAGTTAATGTGAGAATTAATAAATGAATAAATTATTCATGTTAAATTTAAATACACATTATACAATTAAAATTAAATTATAATATTATTAAAATCCATTTATAACATAATCTTAGAATATCAAATATAATGAAAAGGTAATATTACCCGATGAAAATAAATTGTGTTATGATAGTCTTTACCACATGATAAATTTCAAGAAAATAAACTTGGATGAAATAATTCAAATAAAATCTAAAAATAAAATGATTTTTAAATTAATTATGATACTACATGAAAAATGGGTTTGATATAAACATTATAAAATAAATTTGGTACATAAAATTGCAATATGACTCAATGAAATGAAAATGAGACAAAAACCCCTACCTCACACTTTCTTTTGGCTCAATATGATTTTGCCTCATCCAAAAAGTATTTACACATTTTATTATATTATACTAGAATGATATTACTATTAATTATATCATTTTTATCCTTTTATAATATAGTATCACTGGTTAATTGAAAATCATTCATTTCTACTATTGTTTTTAGTGTTTACTACATTGTAATCTCAAGCATGTTTTAACATGAATGTTATAGTTCTGGAAAATATTATTTGGTTTCATCATCTTTGGATAGATATTAATGTTATAAATATAAATTTTATAAGATTAATTTTAATAATTATTATTGAATGATTAATATTTAGAATGTGTTACAATGGTTCGTAGAGATGGAATTCCATATGATTGCATGAGCGACAATATTAATTCATTAATATTTTAAAAAGGAAATTAATTGGGAAATATATTATTTTTAATGAATCCATAACATGTCATATATATCACATATATTCAATAAATTTATCCTTATTACCTTCCATGATAATTTTATGTAACAAATTAATCAAATCGCTATTTCAGGAAACTGTTCACTATATACAAGAGCACTACTATAATATATTTGACATAATAGAATTTAATAATTTCTATGTGATAATAAAATTTTAAAATTATAATTATATCATAAATATTATCTAAATATACATTAAATAAATCATTATATCCTACAATGATAGGTAATGATGGAAAATTAGTCACATTAGTTTACAAGGTGTAGTCCACCAAACACATAATTGATACATTTAATTCGTGATTTTATAGTAGAAAATCGGGATAAATGTTATTCCATTAACAGAATAACAAATAATTATATGGGTGAATTTTTTTTATTAAATTTTAATTTCTATGATATAATTTAATGTTTTAAAAGAACTATGAAAAAAGTGTTTCGTAAATTTGATTTCATTATCTAAGAGAAAAATACATTGTATTTCATAATTAGATTAATGTAAGTTAAATTTTTGGAATAATAGTAGCTCTAGAATGTGGATAATCAAGTTTTTTCTTATTTTTTTGGGAATCGTTTTAGCAAAATGGATATAGTTGTGTAAATATGTGAGAGAGTGAATCTGTTTTGTAAATATCGAAATTTATCACATTATAGGAAGTCACTCAGACCCCAAGTTCATAAAAAAATTAAAGAATAAATGATTTCAGGGTATTTAAATGTGTTATAATCCTCCATAAAATAAAAATAAACATATTATTATCATATTATTCCCTTACCCTATTTGTTTATTTTCTATTACCACTTTAGATTTCACCACTGTAACTATATTTTTATCTTGGGTAATTAATCATTTTTGGCTATAATAAAATTATCCTTATTAGATAATTTATAATCTATAAATCATAATCCTAGATAAAATATAATAAATTAAAATCTTATTTTGGTATAATGTTTCCTTTAACAGGAGGTCATGTGATGTGAAAAAAATGTTTTAACATTAATCAGGAAATTAAAATTTTATTTTATTACTAATAATTATGACCAAAAATTAAATTTCAATTGTTATATAAAAATAATTATATTTTTAAAAAATATAAACTAAATTTTTATTAAATTCAATTAAAAAAATTTGTATAATCTAAATTAAAATTATACTTGTATATGCGATGAAAGCGTGTCTTTCCCATGGGAAAATTCTAAATAAGAATATAAATATTTAATCATAAAAATAAAAAATAATTTGAATCAAATTGCCTAAATATTATTTATTATAATTAACTTGAATAAAATTTAATTTAAAAAAAAATTAACCAAAAATGGATATTTTAAATTCTGTAATAAAATATTCTATTTTCTATATAAAAAATTCATTATTCACTATATATTTAATAATTAACCTTCATAGAAAATTATTCAAAATTAACTCTATGATAATTTTTAATCATTGATTTGAATAATGAAATTAATTTTTTAAAATATTATTTCTAAAAATAGTATATTTTAATTTTAATTTACATTCCCCATTCATGTTGAATCATCCTTTTAGGAAAATATAATTTTTCATAAAATATTTCAATTTCATTAAAATGATTATTATTTTATATCTAATAAATTTATTACCAATGATTTTATTTCATCATATAATTTTTATAGGTCAGTCCAATTCAAACATCCAATTTAATGGCTAGGATACAATTATATACATTATTACTCCTCATTTGGACTTAGGGTTGCCTGTATAATAAGTTGTGAAAGAGATTAAATTTAGTGGAATATATTTTTCATCTCAATTAAGCTCTATACATTATGTAGCACCCTAGTACACAATTTAGATACATACTAGTTCATGATTTCTAAGCAGTCTTTATTTATTTGACTTTTTTTTACTCATGGATGGACATACATTACTAGGGAAAATGACATATTTATTGGGGATGTATGTTTTTTTGAATTAATGGAGTATCTATGTAAATATTTTATGGGATTTGAGAGGGTTATACCCATATCTAGAGATCATCTTTGGTACCATTGTGTTTTTACAATGTGAACTAGCCTGTTTGTTTTCTTCTAGTATATCACATTTCATTTAAAGGTATTATTCACAATATAATGGTCTCTAATAGGATATCATGAAATAGAGTAATTAAATTAAAGGATTAGATTACATGAACATGGTTTTATTTTTGTAATTTAAAATACTAGGTTTTTATAAGAAGGATACGTGTATATTAATATTTTTAACCTTCTTTGAATTCATGACATTTAATGAAATTACACACCACGTAAGATATACAGTTTGGTATTTTATGGGGATATGAAAGAGATTATTTTTCATTCATCAGGTAGCCTTCCCTCTAAAAACCCAGAGCTCACACAAGAATATTTTGGAGACTCTCTCATTTCTGGATTGCTTTATTCCGTTGAAGATCATTATGAATATTAGGGTGAAACTTTTTGAGTACGTGTTCCTTCTAGTTCTTCGTACATTTAGTCGCAACTATTACATTGGACTCTAGGAGGTTTTATATTCATTATTAGATATTATTTCTTATTTATCCTTTGAATTTATTTTTTTCCTTTCTTTTAAAGGTCAAACTCTAGTTTTCCAATCACTGTTGATGAAGGAAACAAGGTTTATACCATTTTGAGGTAGTTGTTTCTATAAAATTGTTTATTTTAACGAATTTTTAATATCTATTGTGAATTTCATTTGGGGTTTTAGTTTATTTTAAATAAAATGTGGTTTCAAAATATTTTCTAGAAAGAAAATTGTTTTCTTTGGTGGTTTTCATTGAAAATAGATATGCATAATTTGGAAAAGGGTTTTCAAATAATGAAACCAATTATATAGGAATTGAAAATGTATTATCAAATTGTGAGTAGGATTTTAAAATGGATTTGATATACTTGAAACATTAGGGACCATGACTGCATTAGGAAATAGTCATTGGTATACTTATTGTGTGAGGAACCACTATGAGGTAAACTTTATTACATCGATGGACTATGGCCGGACTTGATATTGAATTGATCGAGAGTTATGTTTTTTAAGAACATTAGTGTATAGTATATTATCCCATTGGTCTAGGACAAATATGATATGCTATTTCATTTATTGTTATTTGCCAAATATTTTTTATTGTGGATTATTACTTATAGATTTCATATGTGGTTATATAACATCAAATCACATGATGTTATTTGATGGATGTGTGTTTAATTTCATACCATATAAAGAATTTACATGTTTACTTATTTTTTCCACATCTAAATGCCATATTTATTTTTGGGTAATATGGTTGTATTTTATAAAAACCCAAGAGAAATTAATTTTAAAATGTATTGGATATATGATAATTGATTGTAAAATTGTTTTGATTTAAAATCTAGAAATCTATAATTCTTGAAATTAGACCTTGTTTAGACTAATTGGTGGTATCCTATTGGGATTTTTTCTAGAACTCTATATTTTCCTTTGGGTATTTGTATATTATTTATTACATTATACAAGTATGGGGATTATAATTTTTTATTATTTTAGATTTTCTATTGTACTTTTCCTTCATATTTTGGTGGTTTAGAGGAGACTATCAGTTACATGGAGTTCTTTCATAAGTTATGGATTATCTATTTTGGATTTTATTGTATGGTTTGTGGTTGTATCTCTTTTATTCTAATTTTTTAATCTAGTAGTTTGTCTATTTTTGGATATATTCATTATTTTTTTAGTTTTTTTGTTATTCCTTCATAGGTGATTACCATACCTGGTTTATGGATTGGTAGACCCAATATGGTATGTAACAATTTGGAATTAGAGGAGGAATTAAATGGAATTATATTATCCCTACATGATTTTAGTTCCATTTAATTGACTGATAAGAGTATGAACCATTAAAATTAGGATGGTAGGTGTTGAAAACGGGTCTGACCATCTCACTTTTGTGACTGATCCTGAGTTGGCATTGGTAGTTAGAAAAATTTTACTTGGTTTGAGAAATGGAGTATATTGTCATTTTAATGAACTGTATGGGATATTAATTCAGAGGAACCTATTATTTATTAGTTTTCATCTTTCATTGGTTGAAATTGTAATTTATTTAAATTATGGTCGTTATAAATCATTTTTTTGAATTATGAAATTGTTCTCATGATTATAGAATGTTATCAGGATCTAATTTTTTATTGTATTAAGTTAATTAGAAAATACCTCCAACAGGATATCTACCAAATTAGAGATAAGAAGCTACAATCTATAGTTGAATCCTCCAGTAGACCCTTCATTGATGTATGTTTTTATTTACACCATTCACACTCTAGGCCATGTGGCTATAGAGAACTCGAGATTAGTGGTTGATCATGGAATTTATTTTACTAAGAAGCTTCCACCCATCCCCTTTTGTGACAATGTATTATAGCAATTTTATGAGTGGATTGAGTGGATTGAAAGGATCAACATCTTCATTAAGACTCATGAAGCGTCTATGGTGGTTTTTATCCATGTGCATGATCAGTGATTTGTAAGGTGTTAGTGGGAGTATATTTTCCATGATATGATGTATGTAGACCTTTCCTCGGATTATTTAACGAAAATAAGTAATCGTCATATTTGACATGATACATTACATGAAATAATGACCATGTAGTTTTCCACCTTGGGTCTGGGGGAGTGTACCATTTTTGAGTGTTCCATCCATTTTTCTAAGTTAATAGACCTAACACCATATCATATTACTAAAAAGTGACTAAAGGCTGAAATATTTTAGTTGGTGATGATTCGAGATATGTGGTCGATATTCGTTCTAATATTAATTTGAATGATCGTGGAGGGATTTGAAAATGTACCATTGGATTAGGTATACATAACTAGATATTTATATTTTCGTGGAGCTTTAGAGGGTTTAGTTATTATCTAGTGTGAATCTTCTAACGAGAAGATTAAGAGTAAGAGTAGTCAGTTATATTTTGGACCCATTTTTAGGGATTTATCAGGGATGAAAGAAGTTGTCTACTATCAGTGTGGAAGGTGAGGTTATACAAAGAATTAAGTTGTGATGGGTCACAAGACATGTCATAATTATGGAAAATCTATCCATATGAAACATTTTTGTGATGTTATATCCCATGGTAGTAAGTAAGGATCCATATTAACCAATTTTTCATAGGCTTATAAATATTATACAAAGGGTGGTAAGTCATATCATTAGGATAATTGGGATGTTCATGTGGTTAAAAAATCTCAGGTTGAATTTGAGACGAGACATCTCTTTTTCAATATGCACCATTCAAATATGATGTTGTGATGACTATAGTTAGAGTTACACTGATTATTTCATATCCTACCGTGCTAGATATGTTTGAAATAGGTTATAATAAATATTTTATATCTTTAATGTTATTTGATATGTTGGGATTGTGTTTAGAACTTATGGAATACTTTTTTTTATCATTCCTTTCCATAAGGGAAGAAATACGAACAAGCTTTCTTGTTTCTTTCTTGATGGGTGATGATGGATGGCATTGTGGTGTTTTGGGTATTTTGACTTCTATATATTGGAATCATTGACTTTGTTATCAATATGAATGGGATTATCAGTTATATTCCCCAAATAAACTGCTATAATGGTTGGATATAGTTATTATCTACCGATGGGGTCACACATGCCATTCAGGGTGAGTGGTACTCAAGATAAATAAGGGTGTGGCATTATGTTCCTTATGATGGTGTAATATTAGTCTAGTTTTCAAATATGATTCTTTAAGTAGTTGACCCATGTTATGGTGGATGACTTCCAATAGTAGTTTGTGCATTCCTCAAGGTCTTTTTGGAAGATTCTTTCCTTTAAATATATATTTAGTTTTTGTGTTTACAATTGACCTCCTCTCGGGTATGATTACCATGTCTATAAATCTTTTATAGTTGAACATAATGAGCTAGTTTAACTTAAGGTTCATCATGAGGACATAGTGGATAAAGGATCTTGTCTTCTTAGCATGTAATTCTTGGAATATCCTATCTACTTTTATTATAAGGAATATGAGAAACTGATACATTATATTTACTATCAAAAGATTAATTGGGTTACTATTATGAACAAAAATCATTTTCTAAGTACATATGACCATTTGACTAGCATGAATAAAAGTGTGGCTTCTAAAAAATTGAAATTAGGATATGGTTCCACTAGATGGAGATCTATTACGTTGAAATACCTAAGAAAACATTTAGAAGTTGATATGGGAAATTTTATATTCCGGTTATGCCAATCGGTCTAACAAATGACCCCATGGTGTTTATGGATTTGATAAACATAACATTTCCTTGGATATTGATCTATTTTATTGTTGTTTATCTGAATGATATTTGGGATTTCTTCATTATTTAGGTGGAGCATATGGAACATTTACATTTCAATATTCTAATTTTATTGAAATATCGTTTATATGGGAAAAATTCCAAATATCATTTTAATGTTTATGAAGTGAAATTAAGAAGAATGTGCCATCTGAGAGTGGAATATCATTGGATATGTAAAATGTATATGAATTCATGTCTTGGGATAATCCCAAAAATATATTAATTATTTTAATATTCATTGGTTTTGTTTGGGACAACAGATGGTTAGTTTAGGATTTCACTAGAGTTTCATCTTCGATGAATGATTTAATCCACAAGGATGTAATTTATGAGTTGAATGAAAAATGATATAGATATTTTGAGGATATGAAGGTGATATTTTTCATTATGTGTCTTTATTAATTAAGAATTGGTTTCATTCTTTGCTTTTTTTATGATGATTTCGATTCAGGATGGGGATGTGTCTTAATGATACATAACCATCAGTGGATTATGGATCATTCCAGTTAATCGCTCAAGAAAATAGATAACCTTCCCAATATGTTGACATGGAAGTGGTTATGCATGAAGTCATAAGATGGAATTATAATATCTTTATGTAGCATTTTACAATGTATTCAGATCATATGAGTATGAAAAATATTATTACTCTGTAGGGGCATAACATGTGATGGAGATTCTTGGTGGAGTATCATTAGACAATTTATTTTGATAGTTCATACAACCCTGTGAATTGAAATATGGTTTTTGATTCATTTAGAATATAGATACCAACATAATCCCTGATGTAATTTGTTATGGTGTAGTCTATGATGAGTTTGTTTTCTTATATGATCATGGGAGTAAAAGAGGTTGGCAGACAAGAGTTATTATCTCTGATTTAAGCTAAATAATATCTTTATGAGTTGGTTCACCATGTGTAAGAGACAGTTGGAGAGTTTTAACACATTGGTAAAAGACATTATGATGGGGAGATAATTATTGAATGGTCTCAGTTTCCTAGTTGTGATATGTTCTTCCAAAGTGAGTTTTTTGTTTTGTTTTCCATAGGGTAGGATTTGATGGATACTGTGAACTAGTCATGTTGGTCTATGCACTCTATAGATACAATTATGTATAAATATTTTAGTTGAGGGTATTTTTGAATGGGATAATTTTATTGATTTTGGATTCTATATCACAATTTATTACTTGTCATATAATTAAGGTGGAACACTAGAGACCTATTGGTTTATTTTATCACGTACCAATTATGATATGGAAGTGGGATGATATTTCCATTGATTTAATCATTGGGTTTCCACATAATTATAGTGGAATTTATGTGATTTGGGTGATAATTTATTGACTTATGAAATTTTCCTATTTCATCCATACCAAGGAAATGGAGAAGTTTTATCAACATGGGGTGTTGTATGTCCAAGAGATTAAGACACATCATGGGTTTCCCTATGTAGTTGTTTTTGATAGGGATATGAGGTTCACATATAAGTTATGGAATAGTATATAATAGGAAATGTTTTTCAAGATAAAATTGATCACAAATTATCATCAGTGTATAGATTGATAGATTGAGATAGATTTCCTAGTTCTTCAAGATATACTTTTGGCTTGTGTTTTTGATTTTGGAAGTCCATGAGAAAATAATTGACTTTTCTAGAGTCATCATATATTTATAATTACCATGATATAATAACCATAGATCCTTGTGAAGCTTTATGGGGGTGGCTAGGTAGATCTACCTTATGGTGGGAAGAGTTGTGATAGTAGTTCCAAGTAGTTCCAATTCTTGGTCTGGAGATGACAAATATGGTGTAGTTGATTTGGAGGAATATGATCACAATATTGATTTATCAAAATCCTTATATAGACTATCACCATCGGTTGTTGTCTTCAAATATTAATGATTATTTTTTTCATAGAGTGTCACCTTTCATGGTAACTCACTTGTTTGGTTAGTAGGGAAAATTTTCCCCATGTTTTGTGGCACCCATTGAGAGTGATGGATAACTAGGGAAGGTTTCCTATAATTTGTACATTCCAACTAGATTGAAATATATCCATGGAGTGTTTAATTTTCACCATTTAAGGAGTAATTTAACATATCCATCTCATTTGATTATATGAGAGGATATTGATCTTGAGATAGACACAACTTTGGTTGAGAAGCCAGTTTTGATTTTGAATTTCTATGATAATGACCTTTAATGTAAAATGATTCCTATTATATGGGTACTATGGAAGTGAATATAAGATATCACTAGAACCGTGGAGGGAAAATTATTGATGATGTGGTTGTGGCCTTGAATTTTTTCTATTCAAGGAATATTATAAATATTTATAGAAGGAATGTTTTAATGGTAGTTATATTTTAACACCCCATTAATCTTTTTTATAACTACCTCATTCAAGATTTGTTTATCATCATTGTTTGGAAGAATTTTCTGGATTCTCATGGATAGAGATCCATGGAAAAAATGACATAATGTTTAGGGACATATCTATTTTTTCATTAATGTATTCTAGGTAGAAATGTTTTACTATCTTTGATAGGTTCTTACCACATTTGGAGAATGCCACAAGTGCCATGGTATTTTTCAATAGCGAACTATGTTGTTTTATATCATCTGTTTGGTAACATGCTATGTAATGAGATTACATGCCACATAATGGTCTCCATGAAGATGTAATGAAATAGGTTCATGGAATGAAATTATTACAGATTGTGTATTTCTCTAACCACTTGCAATTGAAAATATTGGTTTTTTAAAAGTGGAGATGCATTTTTGGAGTTTTCAGCTTTCGTGTAATTCATTACATGTAATGGGATTACAATATGTGTATGTAATGATCTAAATTGTTATAAATAAATTTACCCATGTGATTTAAATAAATGAAATATTATATGTTATCATTATAGAAAACACATGTAATTATTTATTTTTAATATATCCTTTCATATTTCAAAGATCATTAAGAATCATTTACATTGATAATATTGTTTCTGAATAGAGATCACTTGGTTTGTATAAATAAATGATTTTAACAAATCCAATTGACACATGAAAAGGGGGTGATGGACTCAAAAGTAGGATCATACCATATGAATCCCACTTATCAAATAATATGAAGGATATAGCCTCATTGAGATATACAGTTGATCAAGACCAAGTTGAGATCCATTAACATAAGCATGATAAAAACCATTTACAATAGAAGTTCATGCTCATCAAAATTTCCACACAAACCATGTAGGACGAACCACATCCTGAAAGCCTCACTATTAGGAACCTTACCCAAATGAAGTTTTCGATTGTATTAATGGGATATGAATCTAGACCATAAAAATGTGAATAGGTATATTATATTTTCAATAGAATAATGTTCTTGTTATCTCTTTATAATTTCTTTGAAAATTTATTTTTTATTTTTATATAATAGAACACAAATTTTATTTTTAATTGGTATTCAATTTCAATTGGGACATTTATTTTGAAGAACTAATGGATTTAGGAAATAAAAATTATTTAATATTTTTTTATTTAAATAATATTTATAAAATATAAATTGTTATATAATTTTTATGATGTCAAATATATTTTTTTAAAATGGTTCGGAAACAGTTCTTATAAAAAACTGATATTTTCTCAGTAAATGTCAAACTCTATTTTAAAATACTAAATTCACATATAGAAAAAATTATTCTTAAAAATTGAATATTATTTTTGGAGTCTGGATGTTGAAACTATCAGAAGGTGAATTTTTCTTAATTTTATGAGATAGTTGAACTTTTGTGTAAAAATTAAATACTGTATAAATAAATAGTTGGTTTTATGAAATCATAATGAATGAAATGTGATGTGAAAAATAAAATATATGGTAACAATGAACAACTATATATGTATTTCCTTTAAAATAATGTGATTTTATGTTTATTTTCTTAATTTTATAATGCATTTATGAATCCTTCAAAATCATTAATATATTTTATGGTTTTAAAATAATTTCTTTAATAGTATGACTCACTTCCAAACTATTAAGGGTATTAATTAATTATGTTCAGACCCTAAACATATAAAATAATGAGAAGACTCAAATTTGAAATAAAAATGGGAAAACACCATTGAATCCTTTTTGTTGTCAATTTTTTTACATAGAGTTCAAAACCGATGTTTTAGAAATGATAAGGAATTCCCCACTCATTTCTTATATAAACCCCAAAATCTCTCAATTATCTTCTCTAAAAATCAACCATACATGTCCTTAATCTACCCCATCTATATAGACTCCCCATGGTTCCACCAATCTCTCAGTAATCTACTACCAATAATTTGAAGTGACACTCTCATGGTATAGGATAATATTCATTTTTTTATTCATATTTCTTCACTATCATATTCAATCATTGTGTGAATATAATTTTTGGTATATGTTTTTACATATCCCTATTACTGTATATTTTAAATCCAAACTATGGGATTCCCCTTTTGATCTCATTAACCCATTTTATTAATATTTATGTGACATCATTATACTGTCGATATTTCACCGTGATGTACTATGTCTGACAATTGTGTAGTGAATACTCATACCCATTTCCTATAAGGGGAGTTCACCATTATGAACTTATAAATATTTATCGGGGACATAAATTTATGTATTACACACTCCACGATCATATATAAAATCTGATGATAAATGATTCCATTTTTTTATAGAACCATATTGTAGACTTAAGATTGATAATAAAAGTAATGTGATGGGTTGCATGAATTAATATAGTTATTTAATGCATTGTTTAATGTTTTGTCTCTTGAGAATCATGTTTGGGTTTGGAGTAAACCAAATTCCTTTAGGGTAATTTTTACATCATGATATCTTGGATATTATCCTTGACCTGTGTTTTTCATGCTATGTTTTTTGTATTTTCAACATTTCCCATGTTATCTTTATGATATCACGTTATATCATTCCGCATTGTTCATGTTTATGATTCCAACTCAATTTTTGTTCTATTAATATTACTAGTTTATAAAATATATTACATTCATCATGTTGTTCCATGTTTATTATATTTCTAGGATTTATAGGTCAACCCTTTCTTATGTATGAAACTAGGTTACCCCATGCAGTTTTAACTACGAGCATGTTAAGGACTATTTCCATAAAGATGATGTACTCAATGGTTTATATTTTTATACAATATATTTAATTCTAATAGAAATTATACATATAAATATTATAGGTTTTATTATGTTTAATTTTATGAAATAAATCCTGAATAGATGTGTAAAAAAGGTATTGGTTGTAATAGTTTGTTTCAATAGAAATGTTTAGTTATTTTTGGTATTTGGATTTAAAAAATCCTCTGAAAGCCTTAGGAATAAGAATAAGTATATGAAAACATCTAAAAATTATTTTAAGTATATATTATGTGGATTATAATGAAAATACATCACTCTCTAGAAAATACATGTGGATGGGCCTCTAGAATAGATGTACATAGGGGTAAAACATGAAAAAACCGCATTAAGCTAGACTCAACCGGGAACTAATGCATGAAAACATGGCTTATTACACAAATAGTTTGACCCTAAAAGCGAATATGCTTTGAAAAATTGATTAGATAATTACAAACCATTATTAAGGGAACAAAAAAATACCCATAAGTGTATAAGATAAGAAATAAGTAATGGATAACATAGATTGAATCCTAAAAGTTTATAAGTTATGGAAATACATTTAATTTATATGTTATCTATTTAATGTAATTGGATTAATATTTTTTGTTTAATAGGTTATAAATAATTAATCCTAATTTTCCAACCTTTATTGCAATGTTTATAAATAAGAGGAATTAGGTAGAGAATCAATGTTATGAGAAATGTGATGATAGACACAACAAGATGCCCAACATGATGGGATAAGGAATCTTGCGGTTTATGATGACACACTCTCTGTTGGCTAAGGTTATGAATGGAATCCTTGATCAAGAGGAGAACCCAAATACCCCTAAGAAATAACAAGCTAAAATTGAGATAATTATGTGAAATAGTCCCCTATATTTTGGGGATCATCTGATACCTTATTCATGGAGAAATGAATTAACTCCATTGATAAGATGATCAATGAAGAGATAAGATGAGCATGGGTTGTTTATCATATAGAGGGAGAATATGATCAGTGGTGTACATTGATCCCGAATTTTAAGAACAGGGAAGAGATCAAAGAAATGGGATGGATGGAATTCCAAAAATTTATTTTTGATAGAAAAATTCCTCACACTCCTCAACATTATATTAAAAGGGATTTCCAAGACCTTATGAAAAAAGTCGGTGAATCTACCAGGACATATGGGGAAAGATCACTAGATATTCAAGATAAACCTCATAATTTTTTATTACCCTTGAATGAATGTTTGAACACGTATTTTGTGGGGTAAAAACAAGTCTATGAAAACCAACAGCGATAAATGAAATTGATAGCTATGTGGGAATATTCAATTTTCCTTTAATGTTGAAATGGATATTGGAAAATCTCTAGGGTATCATGTGGATAGAAAGATAAAATTGGATTTTAATTATAAGTTTCTAGTATAGAAATAAAATGGATTAAAATAAATCAACATCACACTTATTAATGTTGTGGGAAGATGAATGACAGAAATTACCTAAGGCGGGGGGTTAATGAAATGATTTAGGTGTATAAAGGTAGGTAACCTAGACAATGACTATTAATGGAAGAACCCCACTATTGTGGTGGATTAATAGAATTCCCTAGTAAAACCGAATTGCATAGTTATTTGCTTCAACTTCATTGAACCATGAAATTTGAAATCCAATTCACTTATTCGAGGATTTTTTGTGACAACCAACAACCTCTGAGGAAACGAGGGAGGAATTTTCCCACCACAACGGCTGAGATAAGTCAAATAAAAAAAGTGGCGAAAGGTTTTCTAGTTATTATTTATATAATAGTGAACATAATTTTTTTATATGAATTCCATCATATCACGTACATTTTGTTGAACTATTCTAACACCACCACAAATCGTGGAAGTAGAGATGTTAGTGAAAATGAAATATGGAGAACTTATTGTATCCTGATTATATTTGTCCTCGCCATTAAAAAATTTAGGGGATGAATTTCTAAGATAACCTTCTCATACATCTTTTGGTGTAATATTATTCATTTAATCATGTGTATTGTCTTTTCTTTTATTGATTCAACATAAATTTCCACAATTATAAAATCACCCTCTATATTGTGAATCGACACACAATTCATTAAAATCTCAAGGTGGAGGATTAATATTTTTTATCACCAATATCTCAAGAAAGGATATCATTTCCTTATGAGAAATTGTATCAATATCAAATGAATGAGTCTAATGAAAGGATCATTCAGGATGACATGCCTATAGTGAGGGAATAATTATATGTGTTTCCTAAATATTTTTATAGTCTTCTTCAAAAAAATAGGTTTAATTTTCAAAAAAACATATACCGGGGGAATTAACATTATCCAGGTCTGTATAGATAATGATTTTTACAGAACATAAGGATATGACAAAGAAACTATTGGAAAATTTGGATAAAGGGAGCATACGTCCATGTTCTTCACCTTGGGGTGCACCAGTTCTCTTTATCAAGATTATGGGTGGGTCAATTCCACTTCTCATTGATTACCCTGAGCTCAAATAGACAACGATTAAAAAAATCTATCCTTCAAAATATATTGATATGTTCTTTAATAATATCTGTGGAGAAAATATGTCTCTAAGGTGGATATTTTGTTGGGATATTACAATGTTAGGATGAATAAAGAGGATTTCCCTAAGGATTCTTTTCATAAAAGGTAAGGTAACTATGTGTGCATAGTAATGTAATTGAGACTCAATAATGATCCAAAGATATTTGTAGACATGATTAATAGATTATTTATAGATCAATTAAAAAATTCCAATCCTTATAGATGATATTTTTGTACACTTCAAAATAAAGGAGGAGCATTATGAGTATCTATGTACTATTCTAAAGACATTATGAAATGAGATGCTCTATTTTATGTATAGAAAATCTGAGTTTTGGTTGAAGGAAGCGTCATTATTCAAGTATAATATCACATTAAATGGGATTTATAAGTCATATTCAAAAATAGAAGCAATTTATTGATGGTTGAAGAAAACACCTATGATAGATATCTATAGTTTCCGTGGATTAGGTTGGTATTATTGTCGATTTGTGAGAAATTTCCAAATATATTCAGGAACTCAAAACTAGATAATTAAAAAGGGAATCACATTTTCATTGAATGAATAATCTAAGGAGGTATTTTTGGAGTTGAAAAGGACGATTATTACCGCACCTATACTCAAACAACCCATAAGTGGAATTTTTTTGGGGTTATAAAAAATTCTTCAAATAATATCTTGGGTTGTGTGTTAATGTAAAATTCCAACTTGATAGACTATGCATCAAGGAATTTGAATGTTTACAAATAAATCTACACAATTCTTTATCTGGATATGGATGACGTGATCTTAAATTTGAATATATCATAGCATTATCATTTTTGAGGGAAGCGAGAAATATATATGGCTCATAAAATCCTGAAGTATATATATACATTGAATGCGATGAATGTTTATCGATGAAAATTGTTAAAGCTAATCAATGAATAAAAATTATCAATTCACTACCATCCCAGGAAAGCGAATAAAGTATTAGAATCTATATGTGTAAAGGATCCCATAATTATATCATTTATGAGAATTGGCTGGGAACTAATATCATTGATTTAAAATCAATAGACATGGGTATCATAATTGGATGAAAATTATGAATCCTTTTCTAAAATTATTGATCATTTGACTATTATGGGGAGCAGAATGGACGGTTAAGGGGTTCTTGTGGGAATTCAGAAGAGATTGTAATATATTATAAAGGGGAAATCCTCGGATTAAATTTTGATAGAAGAAGGTGGTGTATGATTTTGGTCACGATGATGTGTACCATAAAATCTTGTGTTTAAGGAGGTATTGGATGATTCACGTTGTTTTAATTTCAATATTCATCAATGAAGAAAAATATGTATCAGCATATCCAAGAGAACTAATGGTGGAAAAGTATGAATACATTGATTTTATAATATACATCATGATTTCTTATAAGTCATCAAGTGAAGGTAGAAAATGAAAAATACAAGGGGATGATGAAACCATTATCCATACGTATATGAAAATGGGAAAAATCACCAAGGACATTGTCATTGGTCTTATAAAGACATCAATAGGTAATAATGCTATATTGTTTGTCATGGATTCCCTTAAAAATAGTTTAAGCAGTATTATGATTCTATAGGACTTATCACTCTATCAACATTAATGGATATAAATTATTGAAGTGGGGAGGCTACACAGAACACCATTATCGATTGTATCTTGCCAAGATCACTAATTTATCTCAATGTTCTTGAAGATTCTCCAATAATCTGCAAATATAGTGATAAACATCACCATAGACTATCAACCTCAAATAGATGGCCAGTAATAGCGTACTGTCTAGACACATGAATAAATTCCAAGAGTATGATCAATTGACTTCAATAGAGAATGGGATCATCATTTCCCTCTGGTTGATTTTTCAAACTATAATAGATACCACTCAAGAGTCCAATTGGATTTCTATGAATCCCTTTATGGGAATAGGTTAATAACACCTTCTTGTTGGGAAGAATTTGGGGATTGAAAATATATAGGTCCTAAAATGGTTGATGAAATGGGGGGGGGGAATGTTAATACTATTCAAGAGAACATCAGCCATACTCAGAGTCAAAAAATGAGATATAATGAAAATCATTTATATACCCTAGAGTTTGATGTTGGAGACATTATATTCATATACATATTTCCATGGAATAAATTCAAGATATATATAAATAAGGGAAATATTATTCAAGGAAACATCACCCACATTGAGATCCTTGATCGCATTGGAGCAGTGGTCTATCGACTAACATTCCCACCTAATGTATATGAAGTTCTTGATATATTCCATTTATCCCGCTTTTGGGGGTTATAAAACTTTTCTCTCACATTTAATCAATCGATTAGTGGTACCTTTGGAGAATGAACATTCTTATGATGAGTACCCATGGAGATAATATATCATAAATAGAATGTTCTATGATACAATATAATGCACATGGTAAATGTCTTTTTTTGAAAGAACTAGTATAAAGAAGAAATGTGGGAATCAAAGGAAGTATTGAAACCAAACCATTTAGTGTGTGAACAAAATTAATGGTAAAATTTTTAAAGGGAGGAATGCTTTTAATGAGCTGCTATGTTATAAATAGAATTCTCTTTATGATTTAATGAAATGAATTAATATATATTATGTTTATATAAAACACATGCCCTTATTTGTTTTTATTATATCATATTACACCTAAAATATCATTAAGAATCATTTACATTTATGATATATCTATAAAATTATGATCAAATGATTAGAATAAATATAGGGTCTTAAAAAATCCAATTGACACAAACATAGGAAATGATATCTCAAACTAGTAGGATCATACACTAAAAATCACATTTATTGGTCCTTCCGAGCAACATAACATCACCTGGATGTTCACATGAATAATTCCAATATGAGATCCAAAAAACCTAATAATTAGTGAAACTATTTATGGGATAACGTAAATATCATCAAGATCATGACCCAAACCATGTTTGTCGATCCACCCCATGAAAACCTCACCATCACACACATTAACAATAGGGAATGTTCAAATTTATTGAATTCATATTTATCCATTAAAAAATAATTTTAATATGTTTATTGAAATTTTAAAATAATAATTTCCATATTTTCTAATTATCGTTACTTTATAAATTATTTCTATTTTTATACATTAAAAACAAATTGTATATTGAATCAGTATTAAATTTTATTTAAAAACATTATTTTGTTGAATTAATATTTTTTAATATAATAATATTTTAATAAAATATAATTATTAAATAAATATTATAAAATATAAATGATCGTATTATTTTTAAAAAGATAAATGATGTTTTTGTAATGGTTTGAAAACTGTTATTCTTAAATAACACATCATTTCTCAATAAATTTCAATTATAATTTTAAAAGTGTAAATTGAAATGATTATAAAATTATTTTTATAAAAACACTATTTTTTTGAAATATAATTTTTAAATTATATAATGGTTAATTTTTCATAATTTTTTAAGACATTAAAATTTCTGGGTAAAAAATAAATATGATATAATTATACTGTGTGTATTATGATATCATAAGGACCCAATATTTACATGATAAATAATATAAATGGTATCCATGAAATAATATATGTTTTTCTTATAAATTATAGAAATTTTATGTTAATTTGATTAATTTTATAAATCCTATACGCATGCAACAAATCCATTAATATATTTAAATGGTGTAAAATCAATTCTTTAAGAGTATGGACCAATTACATATCATCAATGGTTCTGAATTATTAATTTATTCCTTTGTAATTAAAAATTATTGCTTCCACTCCACTTTGGTAGATATCATGTGACAAAACCATGTGATTTATTGTGGTTTTGATATTTTTTTATATAGTGACTAAAGCCTATGTTTAAGAAATGATAAAGAATTCCCCACCCATTTTCAATATAAATCCACCCAAGATCTAATTAATATTCCATAAAAAACATATCTAATTTCCCTACTCTTCCCTATATTCTATATAGTTCTTAAAAGGTTTCTCCAAGATCTCATGAAGCTCCTCCCAATCTTTTTTAATCACACTCTCAAGGTAAGAGACAAATTCCAGATCCTCTTTATTTATGTTTCATCATTATCTTATGATTTCTATTTAAAATTAATATTATTGGGATCTTTTTTCCATGATCTTATTAACATAAATTTCCTTTCAAGATTAGTATACACCCATTTCCTTCTCACAAACCCATTTTATGAATTTTTTATTAATGTTATTATGCTTCTGAAATTTAACCGTGATTTTCCATGTGAAACAAATGTGTACTGAATACTTATTACAATTTCTTATCAAGTGTGTTAAAATTTACGAACATGTAATTATTTTTTGGTTAAATATATGTATTTATTCTATATTATATGATATTGGAATAAAATGTGATGATAAAATTTTTCTGTGTTGTTATCTATGTTCCATACTGAAGCATAAGAATGAAATGAATGTGATGTGTGCACCAAAAATTATACAGTGTTCCAATTAATTGGGTAAATATTATTCTCATGTGAAGTCATTTTGGTATTTTTATTAAATATTAATCATTTATGGGTCTTTTTCAATCATTACATCATGTGTGTTATCCTTGACCTATGTTTATAATGCAGTTTTATAAGTTGTTTCAACTTTTTTGAAGATTCATTTATGTTATCATGATATATCATGCCTTTATGCCCATCTTTATGATTGAAACTCATTTTATGTACCATTTATATTCCTATTCTATATCATTTATTACACTCTTCATGATATTCCATTTCTATTCCCTTACTGGTATTTATTGCTCACCCCATTCTTATGGGTGTACCCAGGTTATCCCAAATAGTTCTAAGTACAATCATGTAAAATAATATTACAATAAAGATGATTTATTCTTTTATTTAAGATGTTATGAAATGTAATAAATTCCCAAATAATCTATAACTCTTTTCCTTATGGGTAGTATTATGTGTACTTTAATGTAATAAATAATGATTAGTCTGTAATAAATAGCATGTTTGTTATAATGTAAGACGTGTGGTTTTGTTTTTGATGGTTCATGTGAGGATTTATTTTTTCATTCAACATAAAAATTTTCCCCTCTTGAAATGGATATCCCCCAAGATATTTTTTCGTGATTACCTCCCATAAGTATCATTATTTTCATATATTATTCATCAGGGTTGTTGTAGTTCATCATTTCATATTAGAGTTCCTTCTGGTTCGTCATTGCAGTGGAAAGAACTATTGTGTTTTATAATATTAGTTTTCAAATTCAAAATCATATAGTGTTTTATATCTCTCCGTGAAAGTTTCGTATCACTCCTTTTCATTATATGTTTTATCTCATTTTTTAAATTCACCATTTTCGTTGTCGTCTAGGTTTATACAACATTTCTGTAGGTGTTTCAATACAATGGGTTACTTTTTCTAATTACATGTTTTTCTTGTAAATATAATATGGATTTTTAATTTATTTTATGTGATATGTGTTTTCATTATGGTTTTTATTGGGTCTTTTATCGGATAACACAATTCTTGATTTGGAAATAGGTTTTAAACTATCTATGTAGAATAGATTAGATTTTAAAATCATTTATAAAATTAAAACCATGGTTTCAAAATGGGTTTCACAAACATAGAACATTCAGAACCATGGGAGTTTTATAGTAATAAACACTAATACCCTTAGTCTGTGTGCCACCACATAGAGGTAACTTTTGGGATATCAGTGGAATATCAAATGACTCAATATTGGTTAGATCATGTGTTTTTAAATTTTGGCTCTTTTTTGTCTAGTATAAGGTCCCATAGTCTTGATCCCAATATGAGGTACCTTTTATATTTTCATTTTTTAATGGATGGTTTTTTTCATTGATTATTTCACATTAATTTCTATATGTTTGTTTATCTCATTACATATTAATTATGGTATATCATGTACATGTGTTTAATTTCATACCTTATGAAGCATCAATATGCTTTCCTATTTTTATCACATTTACTATTCATGTACTTGTTTTATAATAAGAAATTATTTCATGAAACCTAAATATAATTTTATTTTGAAATTGATTGTATTAATAATTTTTTTTGTAAAACTATTTTTGATTCAAGATACTTTTATTATATTTTATAAATTATTTTACTATCATGATAGGGAAAAAATAATATATACCTACATTGTAAACTTTTAATTCATAAGAACAATTTAATCTCTTTATTATTCTTTGATCAATTTACATGTCATTTTATACTCCAAGATGTGGATATCCAATATGTTTTTTTTATTTTTGAAGTGGTAAAATTATCATTTAACCGATCATTTGATGAAAAAAATATCAAGTAATTGCTCCTATATTTAATAATCCCAAAAGGGTTAGAATTTAAAAAGATAATGCTCAAAATGTATATGAATATATTAATTTGAAAAATTCAATAATAAAACCAATTGATTTACATACACATTTCCTTAATTAATTAATCATACATCCCAAAAACCATAATTAACATCATCATGAAATAAGGTTATAACATTTTCGGGTTTCTCATAAATATTTATTTATAACCTCAAAAATATAACTGTATTATTCCAAATTAATCCATTATGTTAAGCCTAATTAGTATATATATACCACATCTTAATAAAATGTCTCCCAAATATCATTATATATGTAAAATTCATAAAAAATATGAAACGATTTGATCCCATAATATGTTTTCCAACCATATAATTGTTTATTTAAAAATAATCTCACACTGACCATGATATCCAGTAAGCTTGTGGAAAGGGCTTCATCCTTATCACCAATTAGTTTTGGATTCAATCCCTAAGACATTGTCAGATTATATGGGTTGTAACTAGAAATAAGGGTTTTCTTTTTTCCAAAAAACTAAAAATATAATTTTTATTACTTTCTCAAACTGTAATAACCCATAATAACCTCATCATCAACGATAAGATATACTTTAATGTTTACCAATACCATTATACTTATAACCCCAAAATATAATAGATTTCTTCCTTAAATAACATGTTTTGTAAAACATATACCAAACCACTGGGTTTTAGTTCCATAAACATCTTAATAATACCAATAGTCATATTTGAATTAATTCATTTGAAACCTAAAAAATTAGTATGTTTTTTTAGACAAATGATAATAATTTTACATTTCATCCCAATAAACTATTGGTTTCCCATATAATTATATAATTCCATAGGTTTCCATAGGTTCTTTTCATTAATTTATCATAATATTTCATTGATAAAATGTGAATTAAGGAAACCATATTCCTCGAGTGTGTCAAAAAGTGTTTTCTAGTAACAGTAAATTATTCATGACCATGAATGATGTCTCAGTTATACATGTCCAACACATTTCTTGGTTATGAACCCCAAATTCATCTATTTGAAAACCACTCCTCCTTGTAGTATCTTTTCCATGATGTATCACTATAAATACCCAATAATATCTTCCTCAACAAAACATTAAGATTTTATCCTATCCATGGCAATATACTTAATGTTTTCTATCTGGTTATGTTTTCTAATCTATGTATTACTAAGTCTTTATCCCATTAATTATACAAAACATTATATAATAAAATCTATATATACCATGATTGTAGTAGCCTAGAGTTAGTGGTTACATTACTACATCAGTGCAAGATTCAAGCGATCACAACACAAAAGACTGAATAGTATAGTGGTTTTGGAAAACTGGATACATACATGACTACCATATTATATTTGAATACAAAAATTATATCAAAATATTTTTTGGGAATGCCATTATTCCTTCTATAATATCAGTAAATATTGTTCATATTGAAGTTGTTGGATTCCTAGGAAAGCGAAAAAATTAGGCTATATAAAACGGTTTGTAAGGGTAATGTACAATAGAATCAATCCAGATTAAATAAAGCATGATCAATATTGAATTTTCAATAACTAAAGACACATTTAATTTAATCAATAAATTAACAATCATAATTAGATAAGGGATAATCAATATAGAGTTTTAAATAATGAAATACACATGACATTTATTAAAAAAACATGAACAAAAAATCCATCCAAAGACAATATAACTTTAATAATATCATGGATAATTATAAATAAATTCTCCATTAAGAAAATGATTGGTATTTGAATTCACGATCTCTAAACTAATGATACATTTATCATGAATTCTTAATTTTAGTAATTTTTAACTAATGGGAAGGTATGCTCCAAAAACATATTTAATAATGGTTATCCAAATGATTCATCTCATGAGAATACCGATACATCGATGGTAAATCAATAACAAGGAGCCACCCATAGATACATATCAAAAACATTCTTCATACATCGAACGATAAATTTAATTATGGAACAATATTACATATCAAAAAATTTCCATAAAATCTATGGAATATGTATTATGAATAATTTTCCCAGATGATTATATTACATTCAATGAAAAATACTATATAAAGAAATGATATAAATTTTATATAAAAATAATATTAATGATAAATTATAATTATATTTAGTCAAAATATAATGGCCGATAATAAAATGAATGTAAATAATTAAATTGAATGTTAATGATTACAAAAATTAGTCATGAAATAGAATGTAAATAATTTCTATAATCAAGATGGTCATAATCCTTCTCGAGAAATAATATATATTGTATCCTCAAACATATTTCAAATATAGTATTCTGAAAATAAATGGTTTTTATCATTGATGAATTGAATTACAAAAAGAATATTATAATAAGCAATATTTTGGAAAAAACTCACTTTTGAAAATAAGGACGTTTTAATAAATATTAGAGAATATTTGGAAAATTAATTTTTAAAAATAAATATCCTTTGAATTTTGTGATATGATTTGTTGATACGAGTATCTAAAAATAAAAATTCCTTTCTTATTTTTGAAATAAAATTTAAAACCTTCATTTTCTTGTAAATAATAATAGTTTCAATTTGATGTCATTATATATAAATCCAATTTTTGGTAAAAATAAATTTAAGCAATCACATTATAAATTTTTTGAATTTTTATTTAGATAACAATGATTTTGAAGAAAAATTAATTTTAACCGAAGGGAGAAATGAAATTAGATTTTATTAAAACATATTTTAAATTATTTTTTGTGAAAAAAGTGATGAAAATGTTTCTATTACATGGAAGATCATGAATTACGATTGAGTTATAAAATTAAATAATTTTTTAGAAAAATATCAAATAATTTATTTTAGACAAAATTTAAGTATAAATAAACCAAATTAAAATGAGATTCAAACATAAATCTCTTACAACATTGGTGGCTTTTGAATCATAACCGCCATGAAATAAATAAAATATATAAACCATTAAATACCATGAAAATAAATATATTCCTAATATAACATATAAATGTGTATGTATATGATCCTTATAAAAGTATATTAGTGTACAACATGGAATATGTTCCACAAAAGGCAATTTGAGATGATAAAACCTTATAGTGATCATAAAGATGAAGTGGAATTTAATCTATGAATTGATTATGTTAAGAAGATTTAAATCCGCGTGAAGAATAGAAATTATACCTAAGATAATAAAAAGTCATGACGTACATAATCATCAAATATCATAGACAATGAACATAAAATATATTCTAATTAAAATAAATTGACTTATTAAATATTTTTCTATTTTGTATATTTCATTTCAATCCAAAAAGGTAAAAATATTTAAAATTATAATATTAAATGAAATTAATTATGAATTATTCATGATATTATGGAAATTTTTTGAAATAATTCATATATATGAATGAAATTAGGTGTATAACACTAAAATATACCATAATGAAAGGACATTGAGACAAAACCCCATACCAAAAAAATACTTTTAGATTAACATGCATTAACATAATATATAATCGTTTTAAAAATTTTATTAACATATTATTGAAAAATAATAATATTTATTATATAAGTTATTTTCCTTTAAAAACATCATATCACCTATTTGTTAATAATCAACAGTTGATACAACTATTTGTGGTGTTAACTGCATTGATATGTCATGCATGTTTTTAAATGAGTGCTCTTTTTCTTGAAGATATTATATAGGTATGTCATCAATATAATTACATTATGTTTATAAATATTTATTTTTTAAATTTGGTAAATTTTTCAAATCATTATTGTAGTTTTAACATGGAGAATGGATCACATCACTTCATGGAGACAGTAGGTCACACATACACATGAGTGACATCATCATTTACATAACGGGTGAAAGGGTAACCTAGGGGGTTATAAATTAGTTTTACATAATAAATCTAATTTCAAATATATAACATATATTTATTTTATTTATCCTTATTTCCTTCCATGTAATTTATATGTGAAAAATGAATCATATTATTTCATGAGGCAGTTTCCCACCGTACACATGATTAATGTTTTAGTGTTTTTAATGTAACAGAACGCAATAAGGTATATGTTATATTAAAAGTAAAAAATTATAATTATATATTTAATATTATATATATATGCCATAATTATATCCTAATTTTATAGGTGTTTATGGAAAATGATAGAAAGTGGGTTGTGAGGGTTAGTCTATTGTACACATGATTGATGATTTTGTTTACAATTTAATGGAAATGGAAGTGGATATAGATTATTACATTAACATGATTATATAAACTATATCTTTTATATAGTAGTTTTATTATATATAGATTTTTTATAACTAATTTATTTTTTTTAAATGAACAATGAAATAGAAAGGTCTTTGTAAATTTGATTACCTTTTCTCAGAGAAACCTCATTCGGATCACCTATTAATAACACAAAGATTGATATTTTTGTAATTCAAAAAGATATATAATAAATATTTTGTTGTTAGGAATATTTTTTATGATTTTTAAAGACAAATTTATTTATTGGTGTTATTGTGTGAGTGGAGGGGGTTCCCTTTTACAATTGATGAGGAATAACATTTTTGAATATATCCAAAATTATTGATGAATGGTAAGTCATTCCAACCCCATGTATATAGAAATTGAAAAATAATTGATTTTTTTCATGTTAAGGATTACCCACAAAAAAATAATTAATTTAAACATTTTTTATTTATTTTATTCATTTATATTCTATGTTTATTTGTATTTACCATTATATTTGTCAAAATGATAACACATTTTTTAACCTAGGAAATTAATCCTTTTTGTCTAAGATAAAATTATCATTATTAAATAATTTATAATGATTTAATATTAACATTAAATTAAATTTATTACATAAAAAATCCATTTTTTGGAAATATAGCTTTAACAGTAGTTCTCTTAATACACAATACCCAGTTTTAATTTCAATCATAGAAAATAAATTTGACTGTGTTTACTAATTATTATGAAAAAAATGAAGATGATATTATTAAATAATTTTAAATATTATTTATAAAAATATTAAATATATATTATAAAATTTAAATCCACTAATTTTTAGAATTTAATTTGAAAATAAATATGAAGATGTGATGAAAAAAATAGTTTTCTAATGAGAAAATTATCCTCAGTATAAAATGTTTTTATAAAAAAAATAGAATCTATTTACATAAAATTAATTGATTATAATATAAATAAACAAATTTTACATTTAAAAAATATTAAATTAATTTTTTTTAATTATTAACATTATATGAAGGAATGTTTTCATTAAAGAACAATATGTTTCACTAGTCCTAGAAAAATAAATCTTTTCATTTTTTTAAAAAAAATTCACTATAGGATAATTTGAATATTATTATTTGAAAATTAAAATAATTTTGGAAAATATATTTTTTAATAGTTTTAAATATTAATTTTAATTGATGTGTACAAGGATTTATTAAACTGCCTGTTAAAAAAAAACTGTATCTCAGGAACAAAAATGGTCCTTTATTTCAAATGATTATTCTTTTATTTTTAATAAATACATAAAAACATAGTTTATTTTATTAATATATAAACTATTAAATAACTATTTATGATTCCTATTAATATTAAACAATTTAATATATTAGTTATAAATATTTACAATATTATGGTTCATTTTGATCTGGGGATTTCATTATTGTAAGTTATCGAAGATGATACTTTTAAAGAAATATAATTCTAGGTCATCTATGCATGATGATGCATGTCATATAAAATATGAATCATAATGATATTTTTTTAAATTATAGGGTTTATAATTTGGTCCTGTTGTTCAGTATCATGAATATGAAAATAATTTACATAACCATAACGAAATAGGTTTTCCACTTATACATATATTTATTTCTTATGGTTTTCATTATTGATATCATGGTGCATTCTCTAGCATGTGAAGATTATTATAAACATGATTACATCATTTTGAATACACATAGAGTGTATAGGTTTTATACCATCCTCATAATATTCCACATCTAGATTAACATGTTTTACATCATTGGACACATTATCATGATGTATGGACTTCTTGTATATATAAAGAAGGTGAAAGCTATTATTGGTGAGGAGAAATCCCAGAAAGATTTTTAAATATAGAGTTTCATGGGGATATTTGGCTATTTAAGGAATTTTATTACAGAATTGAGAAATAAATCCACACCTCATATGGTATTTATCAAGAAGGGAGTAAAATTCATATATTCCAACATTTATGAGGGCCATCCGGGTATTGAAAGGAGGATTAACATCATTGATGATATTGATTCTACTATTAAAAAGAATATTTTATATAGTATATTGTGACACATCAGGGATTGATTTGGGAATGTTTTTTATGCAGGGTGTTTGAGTATTGGCATACAGGTGCAAATATTTAAGGACTAATAATCATTATTACCTAACACATGATCTAAATTTTAAATCTATGGTTCATTCCATTCATTTTTTCATGGAATTAATTAATTTTAGAGTATATTATAGTGTATAAGTAACATATTGTCAAATAAATCTTCCCAAAAAATGAATAAAACCACAAACAATAATGTTTAGTTGTATACCTATAGTGGAATGTCTTTGAGCATGATTATACACCAGTTAAACAAAATAAAGTTAATAATATTCTATGCTCAAAAAATTTGAAACAAGTTGTTTAAGAAGCCTGTAGTGATTTGAAATTGATTGAATTGTTCTCAGATGAATTTGTATGTTATGGGCTATTACAGATATTCTAAACTCTCAATATTATTAGTAACATCCTCACTTTTATATACATTGTAGTTTTAAAAGAATTAAGGTCCTAAAGGATTGGTCCTAAGGGGGTTTCTGGTGAGGAACTACCATTATGGTAGGTTAAGGATAATATTGAGATCCTTTATATTCATTGACAGATCTACAATTTTACAAACATTTTAGTGGAGTTGATGAAGTAAAATCATGCTTCAACATGAGCGGTACTATAGAAGATTAACAAGATTTTTCATGATTTCCACAACTAGTATTCATGGCTGTAGATAAAAATAGAGAGAACAGGTCATGATTCTTAGTTCTCCATATATCAATTAGTGTATGCATGAATCGGTATCATGTTGAATTGTCATATCCATTACCTATCCTTGAGTGGGAATGGGATGATGTCACTAGGGTCTTTTCCATTTGTTTTCCAACATAGCATATGGGTTTTGAATCTATATGGGTGATCGTCAGATGGCTAAGGAATGTCCCCAAATACTTTCCTCTCAAGGATTCCTCTTAATTGGAAGAGATAGAATGGCTATATGATAGGGGGATAATGAACATTCCTAGAGTTCATTGTGCCAACTTTTTTTATAGGGATTATTGTTTTACATCACTGTTGTGGAAATGTTCGTAAAAGTTTATTAGTTTATTGGTGATTCTAATCACAACCAAAAAACCTCATCCAGCGGGTAGTCTGAGCATACAATATGAGTATTGAAGGATATTCTTCAAGAATTTTTCTAGGACTTAGGCTGTTATTCGGAGACCCACATTATTTTTTTGGAGTTCTACTATAATTATTAAATTCATGAGACCATATAGATGGATCCTTATGAGATATTATATGGTAGGATATTCAATTCATCCATGTACATATTAGAGTTGGTAGAGGTATCACTATAGAGACCTAACCGCATTTAAGATGCTATATAGTGGGTAAAATTTATTATGAAACATATGGATAAGGCCTAATACAAGTATAATCGTTATATCGAACCCCATCAATAAACTTTGGAGTTCAAGGTCTGGGATCAATTATTCATATATTTTTCTATTAGACCAACGAATCAATGATATAGGTATCGAGGGATGTTATCGGCATGATTTTTTATACCATTTACTGTCTTAGAGAGGGTAAGTCTGCTAGCTTTATAGATATCACTCCCTCACAGATATAAGGTTATTCTTTATCTTTCATGTTTCTATGTTACAAATTATCATATAGACCTATCTCTTGTTCTTCAACATGAGGAGGTTGATTTATATATTGATTCTTATTTAGGGTGGGGCTTGGGGACTATTAAGGGTTAGAGCATGAATTCTATCTATTGTTAGTTAGTTACTCAAGTTTGGGTACTATGGAATCATGAGAATGTACATGATGAGACCATGGAGTGAAAGATTACTGTATGTTCCCATTAGTTGCAATTATTCTGAGATGATAATCAAAAACCCTCAGGGAAAATTTGGGATGATTTCTTTTTAGGTGGAGAAGTTGTAATATCCATACATTTCATAAGGGTAGTGGTCATTTCATTTTCAGTTTAAATCCTATTTTAATGTAAATGATTGATCATAAATAATTCAAAAAGATACAATGAGTTATCATATTTGGTTCTAGGAAGATGTTCTATTTTCCTGGAGTAAGAGATGAGGATTATGTTTACTAAAAGGTTAGTCATAATTATGAATTAAAAACCATGTGGCTCGAAATGGGTGACAAATTTTTTTCCAAAGCATGAAGTGGTGGGAAAATGAATATAAAAAAAGGAAATAAATTGTATTAGTGGGGATCCACATGGGATTTGGAGAATATTTCAAATCATTCTCCAAGCCTTTTAATGGGGATCATACCATGATAGTACTTCCACATAGTTGTTACATTTATTTGGATAATCGTTTGACTAAATAGTGTTACCATTTTTAAAGGGAGAAATTTAATTTTATTCCCAATGTTCTTTTTAAAATTTACCCCCATTATTCCTTATTCATTTATATAATCCACCCCCTTTAAAAGATTTTTCTTCCTCTTATACTAGTATTTCACCATCCTCCCCAATACAACATCTAATTAGACCATCATTTGATGGTTTCCATGACATTACTTATAAGGACGCTGCCTTAAACCTTACTTAATATTGAATTAAATGAATAATTCACATAGAGGATCTCTTTAGGTTTAGTGTTTTAGAGAATTAGGACATAACTATTACATCTCAAAAGATTAAAATGTAGTCACCACTACACAGTTTACATTTTTTTAGAAACCATGAACTCTTGAGAAAAAGAGTCATTTCTAGTTCAATGTTTAAGACAACAAGGCTTTTCCTTAATCACATCCTTCACCCTATTCCAAATTATGTCCTGTGAAAAACATTTCAAAAACTTGGGTTGAGCATAAAAAACTCAGTAAGGGATACACAAAGAAGTAAAACTATTAGTTTTCTTAAAAACAATAGGTAACCCATGAATAGATTATCATAAGTAATACTTTTCACCTTTATGAAGTTGTAAATACTCTTCACTAAATAAAAGTTCATTACAAACCATTTTGTAACTAAAAGATTACCTTAAAATCAATATAAAGAACACATAACATATATAGATAACTTGGGACATAAACAAACATAAATAGAATAACCATATGGTCAACTTCTACAATGTCAGTAAATGGAATAGCCATACAGCTGACTTCCATACCCAATACATTGGAGGTTTTAGTGTAACCACCCATCCTGGTATTCAAGACACCACCCGTCATTTGGTTTATCACGTAACCACCCATCAAATGTCAAGGTAGCATTATAAAATCGTAACACATAAAACAATTATAAAGTAAAGAAAACATTTGCACATTTCAATCACAATATCTCATATAAATATATAGACATAAAAATTCCATTATCAAAACCATTTTCAATACCAAAATACATATAATAGTATATAGTATTTATTTACTTTTAAAAACATTACGGGTTATTGAAGAATCCAATGACCAAATAATACTCGTGGCGGTGGAAAAGGTCGTTGTCACCACATACGTTAAAAGATACATTCATTTTTGTCATTTAGTAAAAAAATTCATAGAAAAAAGATTCCATTTTAGTGAAATGAAAATTCAAAGGTGTTTTATACAGCATATAAAATAAATTCTTGTATATAAACAAAATATTCCTCAATAAAAGGAGATTGAGATGAAGTCCCTTACCTCATGTCCGACATGACTCGATCACCCTTTAATCATATGAATAATAAACTAGAGTTAATCTCTACTTTATTAAAGAACTTTATTCATGTTTATTATTCTTTTTTATATCACATATTACCATGTTATAAATATTATGTAATCATTTATGTTAATATTGTTCGTTTTGTCGATATTTGGTACTTGAGTAAAAAAATGAACACCTTATATTTACAAGTTGTCCATGTGGTCAATAGTGCATTATATCCTGAATTATTTTCATGATTTAGATATCATATATATCATATATATACATTATATACATGTATTTATAAAATTACATAACATTTGGAGGTAAGAAATGAAATGCACCGTTCATGGAGACGGTAAGTCGTACGTGCGCATGAACACTACTTTGATTTCTATTTCTTATTTTAATGGAATTAAAACATAATTATACATATTTATATTATAATTCCTGTATAATATCATATGTTATATCATTAACTCTATCCTTTATACATCCCACATATGAAATTAACGAATCACATCACTTTGAGGGGGCGGTAGTCTGCACTTCCTCAAATGAGATTATCATATTTACCTATTGTGGAAACCCTAAAGGCATGCTATATATTTAAAATACAGAACCATAAATAAAACATAAAAATAATATATATCTTATATAATTACATTTCCATCATAATGGACACCATGAAATTTGTTTAGATAAGACTGAACAATCATCGTTTCGTGAGGCAGTAATTCACCATCCACAAAAACAGAATGTTCTATAACCATTAGACGTAGGTGTGGGTAATTTTAGCTCAAATACATCTCATAAAAACATCCTATAATATTTAAGATACTGTTTTTTAAAAAAAATAAATGAATAAAAGTATTTTATGGGGTTGGAGAAGAAAAATAAAACAAAAGAACATAAGAGAAGACATTACCTTTAAATCAGGTAACTCCCTTTGGTTGGAACCAAAAGGGTTTCTTGAAGAGATTTCTGCCGAAGGTAATACTTCTAGGATTAATATAGAGATATTGGGATATTATTTGAGTAGATGTTGGATGAGAAAAACGGCTTGAGAATTGTGAGTAAGGGGGTAGAGGTGGGGTGATTTTATAAGAGGAAGGAGGGGCACTCTTGGAAAGTCATGAAATGTTACATTATTATGAAATGATTTTCGGATTTTAAAGGTCCTAAAATGATATATTTCAAGAATAAGGTGGTAATGGTTCTAACTCCACCCATCCAATTGGTTTTATACAAATGTAAGTCTTATATTTTACATTATCTTTTCATTTTTTTAAATCCTTCATTAATGAGGTAATCACTACATCATCATGGTGTCATAAATAAATTTATTTATATAATGTCCAAAAATTATAAAAAATATACCATGATGTAGGAAATGTTTTTATCATCATAATTAATTTTTATAGTCAAAAATATTACTTTTATAACTTTATGAAAAAATTCTTTTATTAAAACAATACATGTTTGTGATATTTGTATTTTTACTATAAATAAAAGGTATTAATGTCATTATCTTACCCAAGTGGCTCCATGGGGTCCCAAAAATTGACCCATGGATTGAAATGGTCGTCCATGACTCATAAAATAAGTGTAATACAAGTGTAAAGGTAGTATCATATTAATATAACATTATTTTTACCTTAAATTATACTAATTACCTTTAACCGCGATTAATAAAACATAAAAGTTTCTATTCACCAAAAAAATATTTTCATCCCATTAAACCACAATTTACATACTAATGACATCCATGTATTACATATTTTTGAAATTCAATTCATGGAAGTGGTAAAGTTTCATTTATATGAAAAATCAGTTTTCCAACTACCACTTAGTGGTTTCACTATTCATAAAAAATTGACGTTTTTCAGAAAAATACCAAAACTTCACCCTATCTATATTTGATATTACGAATTCAAAAATTATGTATATTTTAAAAAATTAAAAAATATATATTTTTCATTAATTAATTTAATAACTATTTCCCATTGTCAAAACAAATAGCGTGTTTTTAAGAAATAATTTCTATCAATAGATTGACACTTGTTTCAGTCCAATTTCAAAGTGAAATTAATTACAATGACCATCGGATTAAATGGTAAAAATATATTATAATTCCACATTAAAAAAAATCAAATGATAATCTAATAATATAAATATATTAGATAAAAATGAGTTGTTTAATTAAAATACAACATTTTATTAATTAAAAATGAACTTTATCAAAAAAATTACAAAAACATACACAAAGTAAATTTTGATGTCCCTATTCTATAGAATGATTTTATTTGGTCCAATAGAATGTATAAGAGTGACCAAAAATAGTTTTAAATAGGGTTCCCCATCAAAAGGTGATAAATCAACCTTTTAGTGAATATTAGAATATCTATGCCTAAAATTGAATTATTTACTTACCTTAAGACTTTATATTTTATTGGATAAATGTAAAAATATTTAACAAACATATATAATCATATTTTAGTTATTTCTATTCATTTTTTACAATACAGTGGCTCCGTGTTAACTACCATTTAAAATAATATTATTATATTATTAGAGTGCAACGTAGGATTTCAAAGAAACTCGTTGTTGCGTATTGGTTATGCTATCAAACATAGAAACTCCTTTAAAGTAAAATTAATATTAAATTCAGAAATATTAATAAATATGAAAATGTCTTATTCTTTTTTTACCTAGGATGTTATATCCTTCCCCCCTTTTGGGAATTCATCCTCACAATTTTGTTCACTTATCAAAATAAGTGGGGGTATTTATCCCTCATAGCATTTTTAGATACCCACATTGACTCTTCAACCATATAGTTTTTCCATAAAACCTTCACCTAATAAATTACTTTATTTCGCAACACTTGGTATGTTTAGTGAATAATCAAGACTGGTTGTTCTTCATAAGAGATATTCTCTTCCAACTGAACTACCTCTTGGCTCAAAACATGAGATGGATCTGGCAGGTATATCCTTTACAATGAAACATGTAAAACCTTGTGTACCTGGGACAATCATGGAGGTAATACCACTCTGTATGAAACTTAGCCAAATTTATCTATGATTTCATAAGGTCCAATGATCCATGGATTCAACTTTCCATTATTTCCAAAATTAATCACACTTTTTCAGGGAGAAAATTTGAGAAAAACATGATCACATAGCTCAAAAGATAGATCCTTCCTCCGGTTTTCCGCGTAACTTTTATGCCTGCTCTGAGCTGTTTTCATTTGATTCTAAATCAACTAAACATTTTCTTCCATCTCTTCTACCAATTTGGGTCCCATCAGCTTCCTTTTTCTTACATCATCCCAAAAATATGGAGTTTGACACCGCTTTCCAAATAATGCCTCAAATGGATCCATCTGTATACTCGAATAGAAACTGTTATTATAAGAAAATTCAACCAAAGAAAGATGTTTGTCCCAACATCCCTAGTTATCTATCATGCAAGCATGTAACATATCCTCCAAGGTCGGAATTCTTCATTCTCACTGCTGATTTCTTTGTAGAAGAAAAGTTGTACTAAAATTTAATTTAGTACCCAACGACATATGAAGGCCTTTCCAAAAGTTAGAAGTAATCTTGGGATCATGATCAGATAAAATGGAGAGGGGAATTCCATGTAACCTAAATATCTCGTTAAGATACAAACAATAATGTTTATCTGGAGAGAAAGTATCTCGAATAGGATGGAAATGAGCAGATTTAGTCAACTGATCAACAATAACCTAGATTTCATTATTACCTTGAGATGTCTTTGGTAATCCCACAACGAAGTCCATGGATATATTTTATCATTTCCACTCTGGCACCAGTAATGACTGAAGCATCCCTTTTAGTAAAAACTACTCTGCTTTAACCTGCTGACAAGTCAAACACTTCACAGTAAAATCAGCAATATATTCTTTAATTCCATCCCACCAGTAATACTCTCGTAGATCTATGTACATCTTAGTACTTCCAGGATGAACTGAAAACGGGGAACTATGAGCCTCACATAACAACTCATTCTTCAAATGTGAAACACAAGGTACACCTAATCTCTTCCCAAACCACAAAACACAATCATTATCAATGATAAATTCTGGAAACATACCCTTCTGAACTAGCTCTACCTTTTTCTGGAACCCACTGTCTTTCTTCTATGCTTTCTTAATTCTGTCTGATAGAGATGATCTCACTGACACCTTAAACAAAACAAAAGAACTTCATGTACCAAAAAATTCTATGCCAAAGTCCATAAAATAAAAAAACAAAGGATCTCATTGCAAATGTATCATGGTTAATGAAGCATTACTTTTTTGACTCAAAGCATTAGCCAATTTATTTGCTTTTCCCGGATGGTAATGAATTGTACAATCGTAATCCATGATTAATTCCAGCCATCTCCTCTGTCTCATGTTAAAGTATTTCTATGTGAATATATACTTTAAACTTTTTTCATCAGTATATATTTCAAACTTTACTCCATACAAATGATTCCTCCAAATTTTTAAAGAAAAAACAACAACAGCTAATTATAAATCATGTGTAGGGTAATTTAACTCATGAGTTTTCAACTGACGTGAAGCATAAGCAATTTCCTGATCATTATGCATATGGACACAACCCATTCCCTTCAATGAAAAATCAATGAATATAACAAACTCACCATTTCTAGATGGATGTACCAAAACTGGAGCATTCACCAGTCTTCTTTTAAATTCTTGAAAAAAATCATCACATTATTTTGTCCAGATGAACTTAGAACCTTTTTGAGTTAACTTAGTCATTGGACCAGATAAATGTGGAATATTTTCAAAAAACCTCCAGTAATAACCTATCAAACCAAGAAAACTATGTATCTCAGTTATATTTGTGGGTCTTGTCCATTCTTCAACATCTTTTGCTTTAGCAGGGTCAACATTTTTGCCATTTTTTGAAACAATGTGACCATGGAAAGAAATTTTTTGTATCCAAAACTCACACTTGCTGAATTATCCATACAGTTTATTTTGTTTAATGGTTTGCATGATAACCCTTATATGACTATTATTCTCCTCTTTAGTTTTAAAAATACACCAAAATATCATCAATGAACACAACCAAAAACTTATCCATGAACTCATGGAAAATTCTATTCATTTGATCCATGAATACATCAGGTGCATTGGTTAACCCAAAAGGCATAACTACAAATTCATAATGTCTATATCTAGTTTGAAATGTGGTATTCAGAACATCATCTTCTTTTACTTTCAACTGTTGGTACCTCAAACTCAAGTCAATCTTGGAAAAACACTGAGAACCTTGGAGCTGAACAAACAAATCATTGATATGAGGAAAAGGATACTTGTTCTTAATAGAAATTTTATTCAATGTTCTGTAATCAATGAAAAGACTCATTGAAGCTACATTATTTTTAACAAAAACGACAGGAGCACCCCATGGTGATGTGCTATGTCAAATGAAACATTTATCTAATAACTCCTGCCATTGCTTCTTTAACTCTAAAAGTTCAACTTGAGCCATTCGATAAGGGGTTTTGAAATTGTCTTAGAATCAGAAACTATGTAAACAGTAAATTCAACTTCTCAATCATGAATAACAACATGAAACTCATCAAAAAAACATCCCGATACTCATTTACCACTGGCACATCATTAATTTGAATAGTTCCTTTGTTTTCAACAATATGTGCAAGGTAACATTCATTTCCATCTTTTACTAGTTTCTCAACATCCTCATATGTTATCAAAAGGAAGGGTTCATTCTTATACAAAAACTGAAAATATTTCTAAAAATAAACCCATTTATCTAGGCATTCAATCTTAGCATGATAAGAAGAAAGCCAATCCATGACCAAAATAACATCAAACTCCACTAGAGGCAAAACAATAAGGTTTGCAGGTAGATTCTTTCGGCACACAAGGATAAGAAGGTTCCTGTAATTTATTTTTTTCACAATGTTTCCTCTGGGTGTTTTTACCAAAAGTTCATGATTCATATCTTGAGATGGAATTCACAATTTATTAGAAAAATTCTCAGAAATGAAAGAATGCGTAAAACATGAATCAAACAAGACATTGGCATAATCTGAACAAACAAACACTATACCCAATACTACTTCATTCAATGGCCCAACATCAGCTGAAGTAGTTTCAAAGGATTTCACCACCCCTTTATACTTTTAGTCTGACTACTTTCCCTCAGTTGAGTTCTTCAATAGAAATTAATTTGAATAATGACCCATTTAATTATACTTAAAACATCTTACCGCTGGATTTTCATTGCCTGCTTGATCATCATCCTTATAGTTACGAGCAATATGACCAGACTTACCACACAGAAAGCACTTTACAGACTTGGATAAAAATTCTCCAAGATGTAATTTACCACACTTCTCACAGGATAGATATTTGGTCTTCTTACCTCCAGGCTTCTTTGATTAATTCTTTCCCTTGTCCTGCCAACTGGACCTCTTCATATGTTTTTTGTCAAAGAACACCTGGTCATCAGGAAACTCCATTTTCACCTTCTCCACACATCGAACATGTTTTTCATAACTTTTGAACTCACGAGAAGTTAAATCTCTTCGATACATTGGCTTTAACACTGAGTAAAAATGGTTGATTTTTCTATCAAGATCTCGTATGAAATTTGGAGCATACTTTTCCAGTCGAGTGAACTATGCTTCATAAGTAGCCACTGAGTCATCCTCCTACCTCAATTCAAGGAATTGTTTTTACATCCTAAGACAAACCTCCTTAGAAATATATTTCTCAAGAAAAATAACTTTGAATTCTTCCCAGTGAAGATCATCAATCTCCTCCCTATCCCTGATATTTTTCACCATCGAACAACAATGATCAACTTCACCTTCAAAACGGTAAATAGAAATACTTACCTTTTGATGTTCTGAACACCCCCTCACATCAAAAATATTCTCCAATGCTTTAATCCACCCTTCTGCTAGCACAGGGTCAGATGATCCTCTGAATGATGGGGGATGTTGTCTCATGAAATGTTCCACCACTAACATGTTCCTCTATAGTTGATCTGGCTGATCTCGTGCATGGATAACACCACCATTTATAGCCCGAGTCAACTGTTCCATCACTGCAACAAACTATTCAGTTTCGATTATGACCATCTCAGGTTGCTGATTTGGAAGGTTGTCTTCTTCCTGATGTCGTCCCAACATAGCTTCCCTGTTTCCTCTGCGGAAAACTAATCTGAACACAAAAATATCTTAGGCGAAGAATAATGGTAATCTTTAAATGCTATGTCATTTCATTCAAACCATATATTAATTTACATACATGAATTTAACAATTTTCTAACTGCTAATGTTTCTTAAACCGAGCTCTGATACCAACTATAATGACCGAGTCTTAAACCTTACATAATATTGAATTAAATGAATAATTCACATTAAGGATCATTTTTGGTTTAGATTTTTAGAGAATTAGGACATTACTATTACATGTCAAAAGATTACAATGTAGAAACTTCTACACAGTTTCTATTTTTTTTACAAAACATGAGCTCTTGAAAAAAAGAGTCATGTCTAGTTCCATGTTTAAGACATCATAACTTTTCATTGATCCCATCCATGACCCTATTCCACATTATGTCCGGTGAAGAACATTTCAAAAACATGGGGTGAGCATAAAAATCTCAGTAAGGGATACACAAAGAAGGAAAACTGTTAGTTTTCTTCAAAATAATAGGTAATCCATGAATACGTTATCATAAGTAATATTTTCACCTTTGTGAAGTAGTAAATACTCTTCACTAAATAATTGATCATTACATAACCTTTTGTAACCAAAATATTACCATAAAACCCATATAAAGAACACATAACATATATAGGTAACTTGGGACATAAACATACATAAATGGAATAACCATACGGTCAACTTCCACACATGTCACTAAATGGAATAGCCATACAGACAACATCCATACCCAATGCATTGGAGGTTATAACATAACCACCCATCCTGGTATTCACAACACCACCTGTTATTTTCTTTATCATGTAACCACCCATCAAATCTCCAAGTACCATTATAAATTCATAACACATAAAATAATTATAAAGGAAAGAAAAGATTTCCACATTTCAATCACAATATATCACTTAAAATTATTGACATACCAAATCCATTATCAAAACCCTTTTCAATACCAAAATACATAAAAGAATATGTGATATTTTTTTACTTTTAATAACACTATGTCTTGTTGAGGAAGCCAAAGACCAAATAATACTCACGGTGGCAGAAAAGGACATTGTCACCCCGTACATTAAAAGAAACATTCCTTTTGGACGTTTAGTAAAATTATTCGTAGAAAAAGATTCCCTTTGAATGAAATGAAAAGTCAATGGTGTTTATACATCGTATAAAATAATGTCTTATATTAAAACAAAATATGCCTCAATGAAAGGAGATTGAGACGATGTCCCTTACCTCATGTCTGACTTGACTCGATCACTCTTTAATCTCCTGAATAATAAAAAAGAGTTAATCTCTACTTTCATAAAAACCTTTTTCAAGTTTATTATTCCTTTTATATCACTTATTACCCTGTTATAAACATTATGTAATCGTTTAAGTGAATATTTTTTGTTTTGTCGATATTTTGTACTTGAGTCAAAAAGAACATCTTATATTTACAAGTTGTCCATGTGGTCAATTTTCCATTATATCCAGAATGATATTCATGATTTAGATATCATATATATCATATATATAGAGAGTATATACATGTATTTATAAAATTACATAACATTTGGAGTTAATAAATGAAATGCACCATTCATGGAGACGGTAAGCCGTACGTACGCATTAATGCTAATTTCATTTCTATTTCTTATATTAATGGAATTAAAACATAATTATACATAGGTATATTATAATTCCAGTATAATATCATATATTATATCATTAACTCCATCCATTATAAATCCCACATAAGGCATTAACGAATGAAATGACTTTGAAGGGGCGGTAGTCCGCACATCCTCAAATGAGATTATCGGATTTACCCACTATGGAAACCATAATGTCGTGCTATAAATGGAAAATACAGATTCATATAGAAAACATAAACTTAATATATATCATATATAATTAAATTTCCATCATAATGGCCACCATGAAGGGTGTTAAGAGAAGATTGAACAATCACCGTTTCGTGAGGGAGTAATTCATCATCCACTGAAACAGTATGTTCTATAACCATTAGACATAGGTGTGTGTAATTGTTGCTCCAATACTTCACATAACAACATCCTAGTATATTTAATATACTGGTGTTTTACAAAATAAATTAATAAAAATATTTTAGGTGGTTGGAGAAGCAAAATAAAACAAAGGAAGATAAGAGAAAACATGACCTTTAAATCTGGTAACTCCCTTTGGATTGAACCAAAAGGGTTTCTTGAAGAGATTTCATCCTAAGGTAAGGCTTCTAGGATGAAGATAGGGATATTGGGAGCTTATTTGAGATTATTTTGGATGATCCAAAGGGCTTGAGAAGTGTGAGTAAGGGGGTAGAGGTGGGGGCCTTTTATAAGAGGGAGGAGGGGCACTCTTGGAATGTCATGAAATGTTACTTTATTATGAAATTATTTTAGGATTTTAAAGGTCCCAAAATGATATATTTCTAGGATAAGGTGATAAGGGTTCTAAATACACCCATAAAATAGGTTTTAGACTAGTGAATGTCTTAGAGTATACATTATCTTTTCATTTTCTTTTAATCGTTTATTAATGTGGTAATCGCTGTATCATCATTGTGTCATAAATAAATTTAATTATATAATGACAAAAAATTATATAAAAAATACCATGATGTAGGAAATATTCTTCGTTTTCTAATGAATATTTGTTGTAAAAAATATAGCTTCAATAACCCCATGTAAAAATTATTTTAGTAAAACAATACATGTTTATGACTTTTTTATTTTTACTTTAAATAAAAGGAATTAATGTCATTATCTTACCCAAGTGGCTCCATGGGGTCTCAAAACTCGACCCATGGATTGTAATGGTCGGAAATGACTCATCCAATAAATTTAGGACAAGATTAATGGTGGTTTCATATTATTATATTATTATTATTACCTTAAATTACACAAATTATATTTAATCGCGATTAATAAAACATAAAAGTTACTATTCACAGAAAAAATATTTGCATCCCATTGAAACACATTTTACTTACTAATGAAAACCATGAATGTAGTATTTTTGAAATTAAATTCACAAATGTGGTAATTTTTAATTTAAACGAAAAATCAGTTTTTTAACTACCAGTTAGTGGTTTCACTATTCATCAAAAATGGATGTTTTCAGAAAAATACCAAAAATTCACCCTAAGATATTTTTGATATTCCAAACTCAAATATGATGTATATTTTACAAAATTAAAAACATCTAAGTTGAATTAATTAATTTAATAATTAATTTCCTTTGTCGAAACGAATATCGTGTTTTAAGAAACAATATTTATCAAAAGATTGACACTTGTTTAAGTCCAATTTCAAAGTGAAATTAATTACAATGACCACCATTGGATTAAATAGTAAAAATATATTTTAATTTCACTTTAACAAAATCAATATATAATCTAATCATATAAATAAATTAGATAAAAATGAGGTTTTGAATTAAAATACAACATTTTATTCATTAAAAATTAACTTTATCAGAAGATTAATAAAAACATACACAAGGTATATTTTGATATCCCGGTTCTAAAGAAGGATTTTATTTGATACAACAGAATGTACAAGAGTGACCAAAACTATTTTTAAAGAGGGTTCTCCATCAAAAGGCGAAAAATCGACCTTTAAGTGAATAATAGAGTATCTATGCCTAAAATTGAATTCTTTATTTATTTTAAGCCTTTATCTTTTATTGGATAAATGTAAATACATTTCACAAACATATATAATCATATTTTAATTATTTCTATTGATTCCCACCAATACAGTGGCTACGTGTTAACTACAATTTAAAATAATATTAATATATTATTATAGTGCAACATAAGATTTAAAAGAAACTTGTTGTTGTGTATTGCGTACGCTATCAAACATAGAAACTCCTTTAAAGTAAAATAAATATTTAATTCACAAATATTAATAAATATGAAAATTTCTTATTCTTTATTTACCTGGGATGTTACATTAATCTTCCTTATTTCCAACTATTATCAATTTTTATTGAATTCAATATCGGCGTGGGATAATGTTAACTTATTTCAAGTAGTGTGTTTATTAATATATTTAATCTAATTACCGGACAAGACAGAGAACAATACTATATAATGAATTTTATACAACCGTATAGTAGGTTTCATATTCATTTTCCCTATAATTTATTTTTTTATAAGCTTTTATCATCATGATGCATTCCAGAAACATCATGAGTTTCATATACAATGAATAATACATTAAATAAATTTTTATACTGTAAAAATGATTTCCCTTAGAGAAAAGGCCGGGTTTGATATTTTTGATCTTATCTTGAACCAACCTTTATATTGGTTTGATTAATTTCATCAAGTCTATTCCACCCCCTATGGGTGAGTTGATCATTCCCCCAGTTATTAGAAACCTTTTTTGAAATAAAGGAAATTTTTAAAAGGTTCAATACCATGTGATTCACCTTGTAATTTATAAATGAAATGGTCAATGTAATGTGTTAAATAGAAATATTGATATGTGGTGGATATTCCATTGGATCATGAATGTATATATAATAAAATTTATATTGTAAAATACATTAATGTGTCCATTTTATTCATTATATTAAATACCTCACATTAGATATCATGGTATCTAACCGATTATGGGTAAGTTTGTGTGGAACTGGTGATGGATAATGTCGCATGTCAATAATTAGGGAGATCATGGTATTGTATCAATAATAATCTTATATAACCTAAAATTAAAACACCATTATAGTGGTGCCTAAGCTTCTTGCCCATTGTGGGTAAACAGTTTATCGAGTATACCATGGACCAGTTCAATAGACTCAAGGTGGAGTCCATTGTCATTATCATTGGATTCTTTCCATTGATGGTCTAATACTGGATTTATACACATCCATTGTATTATAAAGGTAATATTTATTTGAATAGAATGCTTTTATATACATTGTTATGATTATTTATAGACAACTTCTAGACATAGTTGATATTCCAAACTAGTTTCTACTATATTTTTATGTATATTAAACAAGTTACAACAAAATTATTTTTTAGTTTATATTCCCAGGATGGACTTATTATATACACTATTAATGGACACGAACAGATTTTATCTGAAACCCTACCTAGGATACTATTCGGTTGATAAATATGATTCATGGTTGAAGGTATGGGCAAGGAGAAGCACCTAGAATTGAATGATTAATTTTATATACCATGATAGTGTGTTGGTTTATAGGATAAAGATAGTACATTCAATTATATAAGGAATATTTTTTTTAATTTTTTTATTTTTATATCATATAGAGTTGTATGACATAATCCATTTTCCAATTGTATTTATATTTCTCATAAAACCTCTTGAAGTTAACATCATTTTTTATATGATATAGGATATTTGTTTTTTCAGTTATTACTATTATTTTATGGATATTTATAAACACTCTCTAATTACAATATGTATTGACCATAATTATGTTACTTGTTCATGATTATCTATTCTCCCCCAACAGCACTAAACTATGCTCATGAGTGTATAGTCACCCCTATAAACCACATAAGAGCCATACTAATAATCAGTAATAGCTGGACTTTGAGGTGTCATTTGTGAGGTCATGTGTCTATATGGGTTTAATAAGTTATAGTTGAAGAAGTTATAGGACATTACATATTCTTCCTCTTGATAGAGGCAAATGGAAATTTTTTTGGATTATTCTTCATCTTATATATAATTATTTTCCTGTGGTGTTCTCCATGAAAAACATAAGAATAAATCCTAAGTAGGATGTTGGGTTCTCCTTAAAGAAATTTAGGTGAAGTATCTTATATAATATTCACTCTGTCAAATGGAACCTTTTTAAAAGAAATATTTAGAAATTCAACAGTATTATTTCATGTATAAATGATAATTTATTTTACTGTATCCATATTGGTTCCAACGATAATCCATTTTGTGAAATTTGACGAAAATTTAAATTTTTGGGTCTCTTATAAGAAGTTAAATAATATGAATATCAAGAATAAATACCATTTCCCATTTATTGGTGCCTTATTAAATCTTATAAAAGAGGAAAGGTTGTTCGTAATGATTGTACATTGATGGGGGCACCATTATATCAAGATGAATGTTTATGACATACTGAATACCTCATTAAAAGTCATATTGAGTCATCTAAACATTTTTCTGATGTTGATTTAATGTACTATTTATCTTATGACTTTCATGGTTTTTATAGATATTATATTCCATACATACATTTATTATATTTTATTTTTATTCTGAGATTAAATACTAATCAACTAGTGAAGAATATGATAATAATTTATCTGTTACTCTATAAACTCTTCTAGATCATTTTGGTTATGATAATATATCAAGGTATAATTTAAATATTTTTGTTCTTGGGACATGTGGTTAATAAAATTAAAATTCTGTTGAACCTAGTTAGGGGATGATTAAATTTCCACAGAAAATCTAGGTAACATTTTTTAGATACTTTTATTTTTTTGTCTACCTATCCTCTACCAAAAAATTTCAATAAAATTAACTATATTAAAAATTATTTGAATACCCTCACTTATATGATATTGAAACCACTATATAGTATATCATAGCCTGATTTATTTGAAATATTAATGTCATGGATGATTCCATAACCTATTTTTACCTATCCAAATCATAGTATGTGTGATGTTGTGTATTGTGATGCACCATGCGTGTTATTGGGATATAAAAATTTCTGGGATGACTATGTGTTATCTTAAAACTCTCTCCATTATTACTAAAATCAAATTAATATAATTAAAATTGAAAATGATATTGTATTGGTGGTACATGCTTATAAAAACTATAGAAACTTCAATATGGTGAGATATTTTCATAGTATAATGCCCATAAGAAATTGAGTTATATCTCACTTAAAAAAATTAATATCAGGAAAAATAAATTGTTATACTGCACCAAATAAATTATTTTTCACTTCTATGATAAACTATAATTGATTTAAAATGTCACAAATATACTCTATATGATGTTTTAATTAAAATCCTTGAAATATTTCAGTGGGGAGTGTAACATAATAAGCCTTATTATAATGATATATAAGGTTGTGGAATATGATTGGTAGGTGAAATATATATGTAATTTATTAAATTATGGTTTATCTAATTGATATTATAATTTACAAGTAAATAAAAAATATTGTCCTACTGAATTTGGAAAATTTAATATTGTTGGGAAATCACTTGTGAGTGGGAAGAGGTGATTTTCTCTTTCCTGAATCTACTTATAGTCCATCATTAATTGATGGAGGTATTGTTAAATGATTTCAATAATTCAAAGTTGGTAGTTCAGGCAGGTTATTTGATATGAAGAAATAGAATATTTATCCTTGAATGACGTAAGATATAAATTATTATGTTTTTAGGTTATATAAAAGTCAATAATTGAAATAAGATTGTCCAAATCCCACATATACTCTTTAACACATACATTTACCATCCACAAAATGGGATAAGATTTTAGTACATTCCATTATATGATTAACTTATACCTAACCAAGATATAATTCTATTATGTTACCCATTGAGTATATAATGAAATTTAAATCTATATACAGATCGAGAAAAACACCCCAGTAGGGCCATGGGGGGTTTTATATACATGGGATCATAAGGCTTCATGATGTAATTTTTTTTATAATTTCATATAGGAATCCCTATTGCACATATAAATTCTAGAGTTTCTCTTAAGATTTCCTAGGACCTCATGTGATTTTTATCCAGGTATTCCACCTATAAATGGATGGATACAAAAAAAGATTTCCAAAATCTATAACAATTTCATTATTTATGTGTGTCAAAATTATGAGGTTCATGGGATATGATTAAATAATTTTTTTATATTTCATATAATAAAAAATTTATTCATCTATCAGAATAGATCCATTCTATGAATTATATGGTTGACTATGCTGGTGTCCACTGTGTCGTATCAAGGTTGGTGAGATATCAAAAGTGGGATAGAGAATTATACAACAAAAAGTGGAAAATTTTAATCTTATTTTTTAATTATTGGTGATAGATAGGATTTATAATAATTTAAATGTTATTCATCATCATATGGATATAGATATTTCTATTATTGATAGGGTATTTTTGAATGTATCTCCCCTGTTGGGTCCTAGATTCCTTATTGGAAAAGGGAAGTTAATGGGGAGAAATATATTACCATTTGTATCACAACAATGATTATAAATGTTTTATTGTATATATTTTTTCTCCTAAATTTACATAATTTAATAACAGCTTTCATACTTCCTAATTAATTATGTACATTTTAGATAACATTCATTTGACGAGTAAATAAGAATTGGAATTAGGGAATGATGAATCATTACAAAATAAATCGATATTATTTTTTTATAAAATGATTAGTGGGAAAAATAAATTTGGTTAGTTTGGGTCTTATGGATACCCAAGATTGATTATAAAGATACATGCGAGTAGGAATAACATATGAGAGAATAATAGACTCAAAAATTATCATATAAATATACACCTTATTAAATTTATTCTTTATTTATGTTATATATTATGTGGAATTTTCACAGAAATGATGTTATATTCATGTATATTTTTTTATATATTGATTTTATCAGATATTTTAATATTTATTTCAAAATATGATGTTTTGAATTACTTTTTCATGGAATGTGGTACATGATTAAGATTACCTAACTATGAATGACAACCATGTGGACTGGGAAATGGAAATACTTATTTATTTTCATTTTATGCTCAGGATTTTCCAAATAATGTGGGATAACCATTTAGTTCTAGGGATTGGAGTATTGATATTGGAAAATTATTATTTCATGGTTAGACTAATCGTATAACCAAACTAGTGTCCAATAAAATGTTTTATTATTTTAATATTTAAAATCATAACACAAAATAATGGGATTATTTTTCAACTCATATTCAAAAGGTAATTGAGTTCATACCCCAACTATTAACTCCTATAAATCTCCCATATCTTCTTTCTCCTTATGTAGATTGTTCGTATATGAATGTGAATTTCTTATGATGGATCAACACCCTATTTTCCCTCATATTATTCCTTTATTATCATTTCCCCCTCTTATAAGGACATAGATACTTAGGGATATAAATTTCATGTGTATAACTAGGGAGTTATTGATACAATTGATTTATTTTTTATTTTAAGGATTCAGTAAACACTCATACTAGGGATCACTAAACTGGTGACACGCTATGGTTCTCTACAGGACATCTAGCATGCCTCCCCATATCCCTAGGGCATCAAATTAGAAGCAAGGGTCAAATGAGGAATGTGGGGAGACGATACCATATTTATACTATTATAAAAATATCAATAATAATTTTAATAGATACAAAAACTAGTATAACATGTACATGGTATAATATGCCATATGTTACGTCAATTATCCCAGTGAAATGAGTGATTATAATGAGATGCATACAAAATAGTTTAAGAAATCATTTATAAAAGACCTCAAATACTGAAACTAGGAAAAAAATGTTCATATTATGTGGATTGAACATAATATCACATGTTCCATCCTATCATATAAAACGTAAATCAAGATCTAGATCTGTGTTCTTAACATGTATATGAATACTAATAGTGGATGCTCAGGTACCCACATTCCATTAAAAGTTGGGTAGTATGTTTGTGAAACATATTAGGACACAAAAAATGCTGACTAAAATAATATATAATCTAAAAAACAGAGTATAAATGTTTGAAATAAATAATATAAATGTGAATAAAATGAAATATCTTTTAGAAATAAATAATAATCATTGAACATCTTTTACCATGGGTTCTAATGTGATACCCAAATCATCCTAAATTGCCTCACCCCATACTATTTTTTGAACAAAACAAAATAAGGATCAATATATTATAACATGGATCTTCAATCTCGGTATAGAACCATGGTTATGGATATAAATTTATGAGAATACCAATCAATGATTTGGAGTTCCATTCCTAACATCCTAATTTAAGTAACATGGAGTGTCATGTTAAATATTCCCACTCAATGATGTGGAGAACCATGTCTAATAACCTAAAACATGGGTGTGGAGCATCATAATCATCATCCCATATCATGGGTGTTAAATTCTTTATTTATAACCTTTAACCATTAAAACAAAAAACAAAATTTCAAATCTCAACATACTTGACCATTTAGAAAGTTAAAATTACAAGTGTGGTTGTTTTAAAAATTCAATAATCACAGTGGTTTATTATACCCAATAACATTTATTGTATTAATAATTTAAATCAATTCATTACTATTTCATATAGCCCGACTAAGAAACTATTTCAAAATATTTAATAAATTAATGATTCCCCTTCCACTATTTACCATTTCTTCTTTATAACCATTTAACGAAATAAACATAACTTTTTAAATATAACGTTTAGTTATATTAAAACCATTTAATGAAATAATAATACCAAATATTTCATTATAATGTTCCAAAAAATCATTATAACCATTTATAAACTATCAATCTACATAATCCACAATTTATAAGACAATTTTACCTTCCCCATGGAATTTGACAACCACATGGGTTGTGGTAAGCCTGATCTAAAACTTTTCAACAGTAAAAACAAGGTTCATAAAGTTATAAATATATTTATTAAAGGCCCAATATATTATAATTAATAAATTCAAAAAATAATCATCTAGGTTCTATAACACACATCAGATACAGAAGAAAAAATATTGGGAGTTTGGGATATATTTAGTTGACCGCCCACATTATCAGATGCTTTGGGACATTAACTTTAATTTATGGTTTCAATCATTGTCTCAAAAAAATGTATTTCCAAATGGGAACCATTATAATTCCATTCCTAACTGATTAATTAGTTATAAATATAAATTATAATTAATTTAACAAAAAAACATGAACTATAATAAATTAAGGAAATACTATTTGATTCTCATTCAATACTAGATCCAAGGCCAACAACCTTTCAAAAAACTGTTGGAAAACCCTCAACTATATTTAATTAAAAGTCCCTAAGAGGAGAAACTATTTAGATTACTAATTAAAAACAAACATTATATCAAACCTAAGAAATATCCAATATAATTATATACCATAAAGGAATATCAATCAATGACTTATGAATACCGTTTTAGGATCTCCTCTATGCCTAAAAACCAAAACCACCTTTAGGAATGATCAATTCCACCATTATATAATGGAATCTAAAAGAAACCATGATCATAGAATTCAAAATTTATATAATAGGAGTAATAAGAATAAATAAAATAACATATGCGAGAAGAATCACTTCATCTGCTGAATAAAATAAGACAGTCTCAATAGTCGAACATGGAATGAAAGAGAAATTTTGTAGGATTACATTTTATTCTACATATGAATAAGTGATGAAGAGGGGAGGTATGTAGATAAAATACCCATGGGTATAATATTCATATCAAATATTTAATGATCTTCTAGGAAATATAATGGTTTTGTTCCATTATTATGAAAACTATGAATAAAACACGAACCTCGCTCTACTCAAGACACTCTATCCCACATAGTTATGGTCCATAGTTTATAAAACTATTAAAATAAACTATTTTTAACATGATACACCACCTATACCCCCATTATGGTTTGGATACATGGTTTTCTAATTATAATCCTACAATAAAATAGTTCTTCTAGAGAAAACCCATTTCACATTAAAATAACTTATTTAAAATATAAATATTTATAGAAAATTACTGAAACCATATTATATAAAAATTAAATTAAAACGTATAAATTAAAATTTAAATCTTTTATCAATCATGAGGGTGGAAAACATAGTTCATGAGATACATATTGAAAACAATATTCATTTCACATTTTTTGTTAAAAAGTCAAAAAGGCGTTGTTTTGAAAAATAAAAGAATATTCCTTTTAATGTAATTTTTAAAATTTAAATAGTGGGTGAAAATTAATTTAAAAAATAATTGGATGACAATAGAAAAAATTTATAAAATATTTTTAGATTTATGGACATGGATGAAAAAAAATTTCTGAAGGAGGAAATAATGCCAGTTTTCTTTAAAAGATTCTTTTTGTGACGACAATAAATATACAGTGGAATATAATGTAAAAAATTTATTCATCAGAATTAAATATTTTAGATGAAATTTCATTAATTTTTTAATATATTTATAATATTATTTCATCATTAGAAAATTAATTATATAAAATGTAATTAGAGAATTTTATTTTAACATTAAACATTTACCCAATTGGTATCTATTGGATCGTAAGCACCATGAAAGGAATAATTTTAAATGGGTTATTTTACCCCAAAATTTAATGATAATAAATAAAAAATACCTTCATTGGAATAATAAATACAAAAAAATAAGTGGTGGGTATAAATTGTTTCCAATAAAAATAATTGTGAGAAAAAGTCCCTTACCTTTAGTATCGACTTTTGTATTACACGTTCAAACCTCATGTATAAAAATATAGATTTATTTAAAATAAATTATAGATATATACTCATAGATATATTAGTATATATTATTTATATACAACCTCTTATCATGTGATTGTAAACAATACCTTGTGAAATAACATTTCGGGTAATAACTGCTTCATTTTTCAAATTTGTTTTGGCTCTGAAGTTTCGATAATATTTTTTGATCATGTTTATAGACAATACATAATTTAAAAATTATATTTACATCATATATAATCATAATATATGTATTTATCTCAATCTATAAATTTTTTCTATGGAAAATTAATTACACAGTTCCAAGATATAATATGTTGTACGAAAGCATAAAAACATTTTCAGTTTTATTTATGGATGGTAAAATAAAAAGTAATATATTAGTTAACAATATAATAATAATTTATTCATCATTTTTATCATATATATTCATTAAATACAATCTCATTAACATCCATTTAAATATAAAATGATAAACATATCAAATCTCTTGGTAGAGGATGAGGTCCACATATACACTTGAGTGCCATTATCATTTTTTAACAGATTGAACGATAAGATGTTTGATGTGATATTATAGATACATAATTATAATTATTTCCAAAATATCATATAAATATTTTAAATCCATAATTATATCCATCCAATAGATGAATTGATTGAATATTAAATACATAGGTTCACGTGGAGGTAGTACGTCATACATACGATTGACAATTTCATTTACCATTTTATTGAAACTATGTGGGTAGAGGTTATTCTATTATCATAATAACATATAATTTCATTTTAGATAATGGATTTATTATATTTTATTATTCAATGATAATTTTTTAGAGGTGGAATAATAAATAATATAATACTTATTGTATAAGATCGATATATCTTCTTAGGATAACCTCCTTAACTTTCCACCAAAAGCCGTCATATATGGGTTTTATAGTCAAAATATAGACACTTGGACGTTGGATGTGATTTATATATGTGGTTTTAATGTTATTTCAAGAAATAAATTTATTTATTTTTTATCGTGAACTGTGTTAGAGAGTGTTTTTTAAGTGGGTTATACATCCTTGGAATTTTAGGAAAAGAAAAATTTATACTCGCATTTTACAAATGAAAAAGTCCCCAAAATAGCTCATCATAGAACATAGAAAAAATAATGAGGAAATATGGAAAAACAATTAAGAATTTATTATGTTTTTATGTCATTATAAACATTATCATACTATTTTAACCCCTATGTAATGATGCTTTAACTATAGCCCTCTTAATTAAGATTCACTATTTTTTATCTTAATTATGTAAAAAATCTAGTTAAAACATTGTGTAATGTTAAATGTGATTATTAAAAATATTGAAGAAATATTACCACATTCAATTAACATAATTTTCAAAATGGAATTTAAAATTAAACACACAGATGTGAGGAAAAAGAAGTTTTCGAATGAATTTTTTTTCGTAAGTATGGAAACATTTGATAACTAATTTAGTTTTTATATTGATTCAAATGGAAAAACTGGGATTAAGAATAAAATATTTGAACTAATTTTATATTTAAAACATTTAAAAAAATTACTTATAAATCCTTTATATTAAAATAATTATTTTCACAAAAATAAATAATTTTCACTATATATTGAAAAATTATACTTTTAAAAAAATTATCAAAGGGTTATTATAAGATAAATAAAACACCTTTATTTGAATAATAAATTTAATTTTCACTAATAAATTTCATCAAAGTAAAAAAAATTAACTCGTACTATTTTTTCAAAAAATGAAATAAAAACAGTTTTTTAGAAAGAAAAAAATTTATATAATGGTTTTACTTAAAATTATGTACATTATAATCAGTATATTATATATATATAACCACTGTACATAAATTTAATAATATGATTATTTATATTTATAGGAACATGTCTAACACCATCTTTATAATCGTGTTGATTAAATAATAATATTAATATCATGTTGTGGTTCGTTAAAAATTGTGTTAAGTGTAATATAATTTATCAATGAACTTGATTTTATTCACAAAAAAATTCAAAAAATCTCAGGGTTTCACATTCAACCCCCATCACATAAATTTATATTTTCCATCATAATTAAACGGTCTAATTAAATAAAATGAGGATAATTCTTCCTCATTATATCCTTAGGTTCCTATGTAAATTCTTCAAATTGGTGGTTTCTCTATAACACATTGACCAGGGGAGTGGTCTTATTTAGTAGAACAATCTCTCTATAACACAAAACCACAACATGTTTTTTCTTATATGAAACATATTTATTTCATCATTGTTATGTACAAGTAATGTTTCAATTATTTACATCCTTAGGAGAATAAAATATACCACATCTTGGTCTTGAGAGATGCTCAGATGATGTGACCTATGATAAGGAATCTCTTCTACTCGATCAAGAATCATTAAAGTGAAAATATACCTTGTTCACAAAATTCATTTTATTTTGAATATCCCTAACTTATTCAATATAAAAATTCACTAGAATATTTTTTTAACTGACATGAAATTCTAAATTGAATCAATGATTATCAATATAACATTTCAATAAACTTTATGATTCCATTTGGTTTGGATAAATTGTTCTAACATTATCATTAATTTCATCAGTTAGAAATACTCTCAATTTCTATCATTCCCCAAATTCTTCATTGAATTTTGGAGTTATACACTTCATTTCATGTAGTGATTCATAGATATCTATTTAAATTATTTATTGAATGCCATTATTGGAAGAAAAACCTTTTGGAAAAAGGGTTTGATCATAACCACCATTAAAAACCATAGAACGAGATCTCATATTATTAGATAGGGTTTAAATTTTTCTCAAAGACTAAACATGTGACCAATGATGATACATAGTGAGGAAATATGGTTTTGTATCATTAGTGTACTTAAACACTCCCATGAACATTGAGGTAATAATTCGATCCTAAGAAAATATATAAAATATGGTACTTAATGCAATAATATAAGTTCCTAAATATATATCCTGGAATGATGATGAAGAGAGAAATATATTCTAATTCCAATGAGGATTGATTAATTTATTATGTGATTGATTAAAACCAATATAACAATATTTCTTTTGTTGTTTTTGTATATTATGATGAAAAAATATGTGGGTATGTTTTCACAATTCCATTACTATTTAGGGAGTGATTTTAACATCACATTATAATTTTTTCTCATTGTATTAACTTATTGAAATACCAAGAACCAAGATAAAATCTCTACAGTGTCTCTCATATTTCCATCCAACTAGAAATACTATTTAAAATCTATATACAATTTTATACTTCTAAGATTATCAGAAAATGAGGAACTATGAGCTTCCTCTAAATTCTCCTACTTCATATTGAGTATAGATTTAACACATAGTAGGTTCCAAAACCATATAATTTCATCCTAGTCAATTACTATCTCAGGTTCATTTATATTTTCTTCGGAGTAGTAAATTATTCTTTTATTCCTCTATATGCTTCAAATGGATTTATATTTGAAATATTATTTGAGAAAGATAAGATTTACTCTAATGATGATCATTTCTAGATCCATCATTTGAAAATAATGAAATATTGGTTCATTTCTATTCATCATCATGAATAATCTAGGTTAATCTTTTCAACTCGAAGAATTATCCTCCTAGTTCTATTTCCATGGTTGAAATTTATTTTTCATTTGTAATACAAAAACATTTAAAACCATACTCTATTGTGTATGATCAACTAAATCAATCTAAATATACACATTGAGATATAATTAATAGAATATATATCATACCATTTCTTATATATATTTCATTTATATCATTAATGAAAATATTATCATATCTTTCTCTGAAGAATGTGTTCATTAATTTTTCATATGAACATTCAATTTTCATGTGGCATATAATATAATCATGTACTTATTCATGAAAATTAATCCTATTATCTTTTTTATGCACCACTATATACTATAAAACCTTATCCATAACACGATAATGTAATCATAGGTGAACTAACTAACATTATCATTAGTTTCTATGAATTTAAATCACATTCATATGTCCAAATGAACACGGTTTTCTTTCAACATAACATGGTGAATGGATTATATATTTGTGATTAATTATCCACAATGAAATGGTAATATCCATATAAATCATGGAAAAATTAGTTCTATGTAACTTTTTTTGGGCTAGGACAATGTTAAAAAAACATTCATCTTGGATGGTGTAACACCCCTAAAAAGATGAGGATTAAAAATGATAAATGTTACTACCCATATCAATATGATGAACTGTTACATTCATGATACTACCTGATTAGAACTCTAAAATTATGTGTTATTGTCATAGAATAATTATTAGAAAGGGTGGCCACCTTGTATGTTTCTTTTGGTATTTACAAATGAGGGAAAATAAAAATTGAAGAACATTTTCTAGCCTACGGAGATATTCATTAGTATGATAAGTAGAACTTTTGAGTAATAGAATTTGATGATATGGGAATGTAACCAAGGTATTATCGGAGACCCATGGGGGTCATATGACATGGTCTATTTTTCAAACAATTTCGAGACATGAATAATTCTATTTTTCCAATACCACCTCAAATGTGCAGCAGAACTTCCTATGATTAATTATTGGTGTCCATAAATAAGTTTTTTTTCATTAATTGAATTGAGAGTGATGAAACCTAAAAAAATATAGTCATTAAATGGATAATTTTTTCCACCCATGTTAACAGGGTGCTCCATTTCTTTTAGGATCCTTCCTAATTAGAAATCCACAGGTAATAGGCTTTTCAAATTAAAGTTATAGGGGATCAGGGACAATCCTTAATGTTCCTTGGGTGTGTTTGAATGAATAAAAAAATAACATGTGTATGACATGGAATGGATGGTGGGGATAATAATTAGTCTAATAAGTTACCCATGTTGGTAATATATTTTGATGTGATATGATGGAAACTAACGATTTATAGGAGACGTAGGGAGGTTATAGTAAATGATTATATTCTACAAAAGGTCTGTTCTAAACAAATTGATCCACCAATATACCATAATTTGGAAGTATATGACTGGAAAAAGAATCATTTCTAGCTTAAATTTATAATTAGTAATTTATCGATACAACTTATCCTTTCAAAGTTTCATTATTATAATCCTAAAATAATCCTCATACTCTTCATTACTCTGTGAATATATAATAATATAAGTCAGAAATAATACATTATACTAATCAAGGTAATCTCTAAATAATCAGTTAATTAAATCCATTAAGATTGATGGGAAGTTACTTAGACTAAATGTTATCATTATATATTCATAGTTTTATACATTTAATAGAATAAAATCTGGGTTATATCCTCCTTTTTAAACCATAGTTAATGATATTTAGTTTTATTATCACTCTTGGAAAGTTATTGAGTTCAAAACAATTAATAAATAAATTCATTAATAATAGGTAGAGGATACTTATTACTGATTTTGATCTTCATCAGTTACTGATAATTAATAAAATGTCTCATCAATCCATCATTCTTCTAAAAAAAAGTTTCACCCCCAGGTCAAACAATTGTCTTAATAAATCCATTTTCAATATTCCTAATTTCTTCCTTAATTAATATCATCAATATAATTCGAGTTAATCTATATGAAGTCATTGATATATGTGTAGCACAATGTATAAGTTCTATGTTGAAATTGAAATCACCTATTGGTGGGATACGAATAAACGATTTCATAAATACATAATCAAACTTATGAAAAATATGCATATAATCAATTTTGAGATTCTCCATAACCAATTGTGAAAAGAACCCCTTTTGGAATGAAATCAAGAAACAGACAATTTATGATATTTCCCATGGGAATTAATATTTATAATGACACTGATAGGAGATCATAGTATGGGTTGTAATATAAAACATTACATCTCTTTCTTAAGATTTTTTTTGGGTCTTATGTAGAGAAATCCAATACATTTATATGATAACATAACATTAATCTAGAGGGATAATAACAAGATTTACATGAAGCATATTACCAAATACTTCAAAAGGATAAGAGTCATAAACCTGAGAAATGATCATCATACCATTATGGATTTTCACTTCTAATTCAATATTGTATCATTAATAATAGGAATTAATATTCATAGATACCTTTCATGATATTTGTGTATTTATATATCTAATCTCAAATAATATACTTATATATTTGAAAATACCTTCCATGACCTCAATATAACAATTCTATATTCATTCAATAACTAAAACCAAAATGGTTAGCTTGACCAACAGGAATATTTTATCAAAGTGATCAATCATTAAATTTCATTCATATAATTTTTAAATAATGAAACATTCTTTTCAATATCTGATTCATTATATTTTACCTATGTCATACATTGTATTTATCTTTTCAAATCATTCACGATGGGCTGTAATGTGTGTGTGAAATTCCAAAAAATAATATCATTTGAGTTTAAAACAAGTTTTTCAGTAAGACCAATTATCATGCACCTTAGGATGACAGATTCAACCCCAATGCACCCAATTTAGAGTTATTACCCCATGGTACATCTACATGAAATGTACCTCAAATATTAGAATCTAGATAGGAATGAAACAATATAGAAACAACTCAATCAATATATCTCACATATTCAGGATATATTCATATAATTTGACTTCTCTATATACATAGATATTACATATTAACATATGAATATTCATACTATAAATTAATGATTTACTTCAGATTTGAAAAAGACTTTTTCCATAGAAAAGATGGATATGTAATCAACATGTTCATTAGGAAAATTCATATTCTCCCACAATATTCTTCATAACTAGAACCATTCAATTTGTTATCATACATATTAACATCATTCATAACCAAGGTAAAGGAATGATAATTACAGGTGATATCAGATTCCCAGTAAATGTAAATAAGGTAGATATCAATTATCACATATCCATAACATTATCACTAGGTTATGAGAACATGAGATTCAATTTTTGAAACGAACACATCATATGTAAGATCATAATCATGTTTCATTTCACAAATCATTGAGGTTCATAAGATATGAATAATATTAAAATCAAATAATATACTCCATGTGAACATATCATTGTCATAAGTCAAATATTTTTAGTACAAATATTATCATATAATATTATTTCTTTTATAGTCAATTAAAATGTCCAAAAATATCATTGTGGAATGGATTCACTGACCAATACATCATAGTTTTCATTGGTTTTTCCCCATAATGATGATGATCATGGCACGAATGGTCATCGAGGTGTTGGAGGCGGTCTTGATGAGGAGGGTGGAAGGCGCATGATTCCACAAGACCCGCTGCGAGGAATTGGCGGCCCAATGACAAGGGAGCGGACCAATAGAATGAAGGAGGCCTTAAATGGGTTAATCTTGCAATTCCAAGAGGAGGCCCAACACCCTTGCTTGGGGGAAGCATCCAGGCCTATAATTACATTAATTAAGGCCCAAACATGCTTTTAAAAACCCAATCCAATGTGTGCTACGAATTTAAAGCCCACCCCACCATGGAATCTTCAAAGTCAAAAGTGGTGGGCTAGTTGTCTTTACCTTCCAAAAAGGATGTGCTACTTGTCTCCTAAAGTCATGGGCATGTGCCAAAATTGTCAAAAGTGACATATAGGATTTTTGACTTGAGGAAACTAGGTGTTAGAATTTTGTATCAATCCTTGGCTATAAATAGCCACCCCCATGTACACTTTGGACATCATGAATGAAGGTAATGTTATTATGGTGAGTTTTGCTTGCAACCTTTGTGTTCTTGCTTAATTCTTGACTTATAAAAGGATTGGTCATCCTTTGTGGCATCTTGTGGATAGAGTTCTTAGAGACAAGTTCTCTTTGGGTTCTACCTTGACCAATTCCCTCTTCCTTCTATTTATCACATAATATCTTATTTCAAAAAAAATCTTAATGAAATAGGTTTAAACAAAATTTTATTCCTATTTATCCCTTGATATTTCAATATTAATCCAATTCATATGAGGGATATATAGGTATAATCTATCAAATAATGAAAATCATACAAATGTATTAAAAAAACTCATGAAACATTCCTCATATCAGAACTAATGAAATTAAATGGGATTCATAAACATTTTACCATTGAATAACCCATGAAAAAAATTCAATTTCATAAATATTTCATAATTTCAATATAGTATAACTCATATAAGGGAAAGGTGTTTCATAAACATTTCAACATTTCATAATAGACTCACCAATGGGAAAGGAAGGAGTTTCTTAAACATATTTTCATTATAAAAAATAGTCTATATAATGAATATTGATGGTATCATTGGAATGTATCCCAATTTTAGCATATATAACATTCATAGATGTAGTGATAGCTGTAAAATTATTATTATATATCTCATTGAATATTTCATGATGAAAATAAAATTTTCACGTTCTAATATATTATTACTTAAAATTTATTGAATATTAATGATATCATTTTCCATGTAAATAACCTTAGAAACTTTTAATTAAATATTTAAATAGTTTTCCTTCTATGTGAGTGGAAAATTCAATTCATGTAGTATACATTAAAACAAATATTTAATTAACATTTTCTATCGAAAAAATGGCCTTGTTCAAAAAAATAAGAATATTCCCTTTAATACATTATTTAAAAGTGAAACATGGGTAAAACTATCTTCATGAAATCAATTGATAACAATAATAAATTTATCTAATCATTTTTTCACAAAAAATATATAATGAATATAAGTTTTGAACCAAAAATCTAAATAATTTCATTCTTCCTCCAATACATACTTTGTTATATTTAGTAAATAAAAGGAGTAATTTTAATGGTAAAAAGTTATTTTAAATATGTTAATATAGGATTAAAAAATTCATGAGTTTATTGAGTGATGGATCATTAGTATTTTTCATTAGAAACAAAATCGTAGAAAACTTTGATAAACAACAAAATTGTATCACAAAACCTTTACTAGATTGGTATCTTATGAATCATAAAACCCATGAAATAATAAAATTTATATAGATATGTATCTCCTACAATTTACTGATAATAAGTATAAAATTTATTTAGGGGTAATTTATACACCACATAAAAGAAACAGGTGGTTAGTATAACATGTGTCCTCTGTAAGTAAAAGTGAGAAAATAATCCCTTACCTTAAGTCTCGTCATCCATCATTCACATGAGAAAAAAATTATAATTAATATTTTATTAATATAAATATATTATAGAAAAATAATCATATATATCATATAATATGTGATTTAAATAAACCATTTTATCTGCTATTTATTTTTAATTCCTTCTAAAAATCATAATATAGGTAATAACTACAACTTTATTCTTGTTTCTTTTAGTTTGGAAGATTCAATACTTATACATTGATAATTAGTAAGTAATATACATAATGTTAAAAATGATATAAAAATGATATATATTCATTAGTTTTTTTTATTTAGTGTAATCCATAAAATTTAGATATAAAAAATGAATTACAATATTCGTTGAGATGTTAGGTCCTATGTACGCATGATCGATTCTTCCATTTTCATGATAGATGTAATGAAATAATGGTAAATATTAATTAAATAATACATAAATATTGATATATAATTTTTAACATATATATTAACTAAATATAAACTCATTACCATCCATGTCAAATTAAAATGAAAAAATATGGCACTACTTTTTAGATGAGGTAGTCTACACATACGAACAATCGACATAATCTATTTTCAATGGATTGGAAGATATGGAGGTAGATATCTTATTATAATTTAAAAATTATAATAATATAATTGATATATTATAAATATTTTAAATATATAATTATATCCATCCCTAAGAAGAGTTGATGGACAATGAATTTCATCAGCTTATGAGGTGGTTGTCCTCCATACACACGATCTGTGGCTTCATTTACAATTTAATGGAAGGTGTTATTGGTATATTTTATTCCATTTTAAAAATAAAATATTTTTATATGATAGATATTTATGTAACTTTATTATAATATTTTAATATATTTTAATGATTATGAATACAAAATAACAAAATGCTCCTTTAAGAATGACTCATCTTTTTCAGATAACCTACATGGGTACTCCACAAATCCATTCAAAAAAGTGTTTACTAATAAATATTAGTCCAATATGAACTTTATTGGAGAAAAAGGAATGGATTTGGGTTGGTATTGGATGATCCAATATAGAATGTAGTTGATAAGAATAGACGATACATGATGTCCTTTTTTAAATTGGTGGAGAAGACACAAACAGAATTATTTAAAATGAAAGAGATATTTAAATTTTTTCTCCATAAAAAGGTAAATAATGGAAAATTATTTAAACAGATATGATATTAGATCTAAATATGAAATTAAAATTAGAATCATACAATTTTTAAGTTATTTTAACCATTTATCATTTTAGTCTGACTCCCAACAAACCAGTTTTATCATAAACTGCAATAAATTTTTTCTTTTTTTATATTTAATTATTACTGAAAATAATTTTCAGTTTTTCTATAATAGTAATTATTATTATTAATATAATTTAATCTTATTTACCAAATTCTATTCAATTATGTGGCATAATTTATTTCAAAATTAATCATAGAGAAGTGGGAAAATGAGGTTTTTCATATATTATGTTTCCATAACAATAAAAAGTATAATTATCTAAATTCAATAGGAAATATATTCCAATTATATAAATTGGATTAATTATTATATAATTAAACTAATTATAGTTTTAAAACTATATTAATTAAATATTTAACATTATAAATTATTTAAATTAAATTTTTATTTTCAATAAAAACCAATATTTTTCAGTGATTAAAAAATTAATATTTTCGTAAAATATTCAAAAAATCAATCAAACATAATTTTTAGAGTATTATTTTTAATAAATAATCTTATTTTGTTAAATAAATTGTATAAAATCCTTGGAAAAATTAGTTTTTAAAATTAATTATAAAATAGAATTAATTTATTTCTAGAAAAGGTACATTATATATTTAAAAAAGGATTCATTATGAATTCTATACTTTTTTTTAAGTCTAATATATTTATATAAAAAATTATGAATAATTATTAAATGTTGTTATTACTTTTCATACAACCATTTTTAATTTCTAGCTTGCAATAATCATGTATAAATTTTAATATTAATAATATATATTGGTATTTTAAGACTCGTTGTTGCATGTAATAAATGTTATAGAATAAATAAAAATTATTTAGATAAAAATATTTAATAAATATCATGGTATGAAATAATGGTTCCCAAAACTAGGGCACTATCGAATCCCAAACCACCCATAAATAGTGTCATATTATAATATTAGTCATACTCATCTCCAAGGTCTTTAAAGGTTCCATTATTTCCCATTTTTCATCATCTAAACATTTTCATTGAAAACAACAGGAGTCAAATTTCAAAACTATTCATTAAAAAACATTTCAATTTTCATAGCACTATTGAATTTCATGATATATGATTCTTGAGAGATATAATTAATTTCAAAATTTAGAATGGGAAAACAACTGAATGTTTCTTACTAACACCTTATATAAATATAATTTTCACATTAAATGTCATTTATGACTAACTATTACCTATAAATAAACTAATAAGTTGGTCATGTAGAGTGTTAATAGAAATTTATATATAAACCATATATATTTTTATAGAAACTTATATAACAACCTATTGTAATAATTTACTACCATATTTTGATATGAATGACTAGAATACATTTAATGAAATAGAAAAAGTAAACTACAAGTATAATGAATCCTAGTGAACTATGAATCATAAGAAGACTATAAATACCATATCAATCCTATGTTCCTAACAAGATTAATGAAAACACACCCTATTTTAATAATCAATGTAATTAGATAAAAAATAATAAATTTGTAACACCACAGACAATTAAAGATCTCATGGTAGAAAATTAATCCATGGTAAGAGGAAAAAATCAATTTCACACACATGGAAACTCGAATTCCCCCCATGTGTGGGGATATAGTAACCCATGGAAGATTTTATTACCAATATTTTACAATATTATATACATCAATAAAAAATTAAAAAATATTAATACAAAAAAAACATCCTAGAATACCACTTTTTAACTCCTCATTCCTAGAGCCACTAAACAGGTGCCCCGTGTTGGTTTCAAACATTAACACAAGTTCACATCCTTGTTTTCCAGAGGATAATGAATAGAAGTAAGGGTATAATGTGTAATTTTTGATGACCAAAATAACATTATAAAATTTAAAATTATCATAAATAAGATGAAAAGATACAATTACTAATATATGATAAAAATGGATTAAAATATTGTTAGTGCGAACAACAAGACAACTAAAACATTTAATAACAACGAGATTAATTCACAACATGCTTTGAAATCATACAAAAACACTATGTACAAAAACATGGATTACCCCAAAACATTATCCCATGTTGAGCCTTAGTCCTAACATCCCATAATCAAGCTTTTCATCACAAACATAAACTTATATCTATAACCCTAATTTACAACTATCCCTATGAAGAAATATTATCCTCTTAGGTTACTACGTGCCCTGTCTACCAAAGAATGTTGTTATTGGAACTCATTAAGCCGAAAAATGGTGTCTAAAGTAATAATTATATAATAAATAGTGTATTTATGTGTGAAAAATATCAATGTGAAGGCAATAATATGAAATAGTTATTTTTAATAATCAATAATCATTTAACCTCATTAGACAGTGGGTTCCAAAATCATACATTGGAAAAGCAATCCATCTTCCACACATTCCATTAATTTTCACAATATACCATAGGAGTAAAAAATTTATAACATGTTTAATAAATCAAATTATCTAATCTAGGGATATAGTGTTCCATGTCTAATAGTCCCAATCAATAATGTGGAGTGATATGTCCCACAACCGAAACTAAGGAACAAGGAGCTTGATGGACAACAATCTTAATCAGTTATATGAATAATGATTTCAAACATCACAAATCAAGGATTTGGAATTTCATGTTAATAAATCCAAAATAATGATTTCCAGTGTAATGTACAACAACATAAACCATGGTGTAATGCACAATGTCCCACACCTTTAACCAGTTAATCAATAATCAATTCCATAACTATGTATGCATGATATTTTAAAAAATAAAAATAATAATGGTTCACCTTTTCAACAATAATTACTCACCATATGCTATTATACATTGAAACATTAATGCCATACCAAATTTAAATAATTTCACAATTTATTCATATACCAATATCATCCAATTTTCATAAAACAATTAAATGAGAAAAACAAATTATTTTACAAATTACCATTTCTTCCTTGAAATATATTTTGTGACACAAACATGCTTATTTTGAAAAAACCGCATTATTATTTTTAATCCTTTTAAAACTAATTATTCCCCTGATGAAATTCCACCAGTCCAAAAGAAATACTAAACTGCATAAATCTCATAATTCTCTTAATCCATAATGTATTACTTCAGTTTTCATGTCTAAGGAATTGACACACCACATGGGTGGTTGTAAGCGTGGTCTCATAGTCACAAATTTACCAAACAGTGACTGTGAAGGGTTAAAGACATTAAATTAATGCTCAATATATATTTCATAATCAATGGCTCAAATTCAGAACATGTAGGTTCAGTATCACACATCACATATATGTGATGAAATATCAATACTATAGGGAATTTCTTTCTAAGATACCTACTTAGTTATATTCTTTTTCACTTTAACTAAATGGGATAAATATTTTTTAAGACCCAAAAAACCTCATATTTCCAAATGGGTTACTATCTCAAGACACTTGAACCCACACAATTTTATTATAAATTTCAATTATAAAAAATTTAAAAAACTACTTCATCTATGAGTAATCATGGTACACCTACTGAAAACCCAGTCCACACTTGAACCATGGAAAACCCCTACCAAATGCTCAAGGTGTGACCCCAATGACATTAAATGAAAAATACCTAATGGGGATCTCCATTTACATTACGATTAGAATGAAATATTATGGAAAACCTAATCAAAATGCACCAAAACCACATACCATAATAGAACATCAAGTAATGACATGAAGAAGACCCATTGATATTTCCTCTCTTTATTCATACAAATAAATGAGTAATTTCTAATCCCACCATCATCTCATGGAATCAAAAAAACTAATATAGAGAACATATAAATTAGAGAGGATTAAGTATAAAAATAATGGATTCCATCAATGTAAGAAAACTCACATGATATATTTAATCACTTTAGCCCAACCCACCCAAATAAATGTGGTAAAGAGTATGAAATATAGGCAGATAAATTCTTGGTATGTGTTTTCCAAAATGTGGAAGAAGGGAGGAAGTGGTTAAAATCTAAAGGGGTTATTTTCGTAATTTCATAGATTTAATGTACGTCTCAAAAGTGGCATGGTTTAGCTGAATGATTATGTAAATATTGTGACTTTATATACCCAATTCACTCCATCTCATGTGGTCATAGTTCATGGTCTATAAAACAAATAATCCAGTGTTCATCTGAAATTTTCCACTAAAAATACCACTAGTATGGTTTGAATGATGTATTTTCTATATTTAGTCCAATAATAAAACACCGCACTAGACCACTAAACAGCTAGAGACATGATTTCAATGAAACCAAGAACATTTCATTCATTATGTTTTAGATCCCCTCCTCATCACATGGTTTTGATTTGGATCACATATTTTACAGTAAGCCAGGTTCCAACCAATTACCTTAACCTTGAATATTTCATAATGAAATGAAAACACCATGAGAATCATGGTGTTGTACAATTTCTTCTAAACTACAAACACCTAACCAAGAAACTACAAAAAACTAGCTAAAAATTCACAGAACCAATCCAAAAACCATCATGGAGCACAAAATCACCTAAAATGTATCCCATTACACCTTCATCATATAAAATTAACACATTGAGGTATTGAAACTCACAAAATTTTGTTCGAAGTGTTGATTAACAAAGACCTTCTCAATGCAATAAAAATATATACTCCATTTTATTTTAAACCACTCATAATAAAAAAGTATTTGAAATTCATTTTTTTCCTTAATATTTTATAATAACACTAACACTCAATGCCTTTACATATTACAAAATAGTGATTTTATGTGAAATACCATATCTAATGAATTTATATTTGATTATTTTTCAATTATTTTACTTATTAAAATTTATACTATTAAATATATAAGAATAATATTATTAATTATATATTTTGTATAGTCTTGTTTTTAAAAAGTAGTGGTGGATGAGTATCATTAAAAATATATATTTACCTTGTTTATGGATTATTACCATAAATTATTTGATTTAATTTTACTTCTTCATTATAATGATTTGATTAGTGGCGGACTATTTAGATTTTAACAAAAGATATATAATAAATTTTATAGTATGTTTAATAAATTAATTAAATATTTTATATAATTTCATTATTCAATGAATATGGTTGATCAAATTTCTAATAATTATGTCATTCTTATTGGATAATATATTTTTCTACATGTATGACTATATGTATTAATAAAAATTTAATTATTAGTTTTGAAGAATCCATATTTTTATGTATAAACTTAGCAAATCAATGCATTAATGAAACTAAATAGGATAAGCCTTGAATACGTATCTTGTATACTAGTATAGGTAACATGTTTTGGTATGATGACTCTCAACATATTAGATTTATTTTTACTATTCATAGTGGTCTCATGCTTGTGAATAAAAATTCATGGCTAGTGTATATCACCATTATATAAAACTAAGAAGAAACAAAAGGAAATGATGACTCTCTTCCTATGGTATTTTAATAAAATATAAATTAAATATATTAAAAATTTGTTAATATTGTTGGTCGGAGTGGATACTAAAGAGGGGGGTTAATTGATTTCCTATTAAAAATTTCTGTTTAAAATATTTCTATTAAAATCCCCCTATTAATATAACAAGATAAACTGTAGTGAATTTGTAACACAATAAAGGTTTGGTTAGGATTAGAAGAGATTGATTAGTTCTCAGTTAATCTAATCTGAAGATTATATTATCTTTGGAGACTAACCTAATGTTTTACAATAAAAACAAACACTTTCTAGTTTAACTATCAGAGTTACTTATTTAAAATAGATTTATATTCAAAGTACTTAGCAGCAGAATATTCAATATAGTTTTATGTAAAATAAAAAATGCGTAGTAGATTTAAACAAGAGGTTTAGTTTCAAGTGGATACTTAGTCCTCTCAAATAGTATTATATAAACTATGATCCATACCCTAGATTGGGGTTTTACAATAGTGCACAAACTACCCAGGTCAAACTTGACCATCACCATAGTTATTCATGGGGAAATTGAACAACATCACACAGCCTGCCTAGGTTGTAATTGACCTCTACCACTATCCACAGTGGGATACAAGGGAGTAAGGGAATGATTGAGTGAGGATTTGGGAATCTTCTAATTCAGCACATGTGACATTGTATACTTAAAAATACAGAAGAAACACTACACAAAACATAAATAATTGAAACAAAATAGATCTAAACAAGTAGAGATGAGTTTAGAATCCTCTATGTGTTTTCAATGAAGCTATGGACTCATTGGATTTGAAGCAAATAAATATCGATTCCTTCCCTGGAAGTTGTTTGAAAAAAAGAGTATCGTTTTTGTTCTTTGACTTCCAGGTCTAGCTTGACCAGCTTGATTAGCATGAGTGTAGGTGTAGTCATTTGAAGCTCTTAATTCCTTGAATATTCAGGTTCTACAAATTCAGTATGTGTTCTTCCTTTTTATTCTATAAATGTACACATTTTTATCCAGAAATATGTTTTTATGTGCGTTGAAGGGCCTTTATTCTAGTAGCTCGAGGTTCCCTTTTATATGTTCCTTGAGCTCCGGAAATAGGAATGATTTGTATGAGGTACGGTTTCCTAACATCCAAAAGACATCATAAATTAATATAGGTTGCATTAAAAGCACATGATATGACCGTTTTATAAAACCAAAAAAATATAGAGTTTAGATAAATAGTGAATGGTTTCCATCAGTAGCTCGTTGTACCATTGAACTTCTAGCGGTGGACTTGTAACGGTATTCTTTGCATTAGTATCTGTTACTCTTGGTAATGTTAGCTTGCTTGTATCGGTAGCTATTTGTGTGGTGGTAGCTCTTTGTATTGGTAACTGTGAGCTTGTGAAGGTAGTCTTCATAACAGTAGTTGTTACACTATATCGGTCGACTTGTGCATATCAGTAGACTTACTCTACCAGAAGCTCAGGTTTAACGGTAATTGATTGCATACCAGTGACCTTTCGGTATGGGTAGCTCATCTGCATACCGGTGACCTTTCTGTATCGGTAGCTCATCTGCATACCAGTTACCCTTCTGTATCAGTATCTGTTAGTGTGTTTATGCAAACTATCTATAGATTAAGTTATGATAAAACATTACAAAGGTTAACCGAATGTTCTTTAATTAAAGATATATCATTTTAATATATTTCATCTGTTTTTATAATTTGACATTAAGAATTTAAATTGTAACTAATGTAATGAAAATATTAATCAATAAAAATTATTTGGGATTATCAAAACATAATTAATCATAATTGAGATTATCAGAACATAATTAATCATAATTGATATTTTCAAAACATAATTAATCATAATTGAGACTATCAAAATTGGTGAGTCCAACAAATATGATTCCCCTATTTTCTATAACATAACCTCTAGTCTACCTACAATTGAGGTTTCTTATTTCATTAGTTATTACAATCCTATTACAAAATCCTTTTCTTTTTGTATACCTTATTTTTTTAATTATGACTCAATTATTTTATTTTTTAACATTTTTATTATTTTGATACATGTTTTACTATAAATAATATCAAATTATTTTATGATAAAACATTCAACTAGAAGGATATGGTTTGTTTTATATGGATTTATTATATTTTATATAGGTGGATTCATCAGGGGAGATAATATTATACCCTACATACACCCTGTAAGTGTATATTTAATTTTTTTACTAATAAATATTTTGGAATGGTTATGTATAGTGGTGGTGTTTTGTCATGTTTTCTTTGATCATGTTAGAGAGAGTGATAAGTAAGTAGACAAACATATTTTTAGATGAATATTATTGGTAGTAGTTGATCCTGATTATTATGGTTTTAAAATATACTTTTTCTATGTATATTTTCATATCAAATACTTATTCTATCATTCCTCATTATTTTTAAAACCGTAATATTGAGGTATGAGGCTTTATTTTTTTTTTGAATATTGTGTAAAACAGATTAGTGATTATTTTTGTTTATTTATGTTGAAAAATTAATTTTATGAGATTTCATTTAAATTATTCCACATTGGGTTCATGTTTATTATTTAAAAACAGAATATTTAAGTAAATTAATTATTGATATATAGTAATACAATGTTAGGTTTACATTATGAACCTTTTATTTATTTATTTCTCTATTTGGTGAAAACATTCAAAATGTATTATGTTTGATTCGATGAAACTGGTTTCCTACCCATGGTTACTGGGAATGATCCTCAAGAATTATAGAGTACTGACTCATTTAATGAGATGGGGTTTCATGGATGGTTTCATTACAACATATATTCTGACGAGTTTTATAAAATTTTCCAAAAAAAAAATTATCGTAGAACATGAAAAAATCATTACTCATTTAAAAATCCTTTTATCATCCAAAAGTGCTGAATCCACACATTATGAAATGTGTTTAAAAATCTAGTATATGTGCTTCTAAATTATTTATAAAATGTAAATACATATGATAATCACCAATGTACATTGTAAAATATCATGGTTAGGATAATCATGCATCCAATCCTTTTCTTATTGTGGATTGAGTATAATGTTTTAGGGTTTGGTTTCATGGTTAAATTAATTTTGATCTTATACATCTCATTTCTATTGGTAAAATTTTTAACTCATATGATCATTTCTCACATGAAAACTATATTTCTATATAAATATTCTTTCCCCAGAAATTTATATATAAATAAAAGAATTAATTTGAATAAAAAACACCAATATTTAATATTACTTTCAAAAAATGGGTGTTACACACTAAGATTTTGATGGAAAAAATATTTTATAGGCTACTATTTATATAGGATACAATAGTATTTCTAAAATACCATTAAGTATTCATTATTTGTTTCCCTTCTTAAAAACATTGAAAACTCCTAAGAACCCATTTTATGTTTTTCAATCAATTTATACACCACAAGTCACTTTATAATCCCTATTAATATGTTTAAATATATCATTTACATCCAATAACGCTGTGATTTATGTGGATCATTTGATAAAATAAAAAAGCACATTTCAATCTCATGTACTGAAGTATGAATGATTTAATATGGATATACATTATCCATAAACAATTATAAGCATTTTACCCCTTAAATACATTCTCCAAATCAAATTCTATGAATAATTCATGTATTTTGGTTTTAAACCTTTATAATTTTCTGTTTTATAATATTATTTCCTTATTAAATATTTTCATTATAATAAATACACTATATATTCTGAAAAATATATTTTTTAAATACCAATGTATTCTTGGTTAGTTTGGATGTGTTATGTATTATAAACTACTATATAAATAAATTTTGTTCATTTAGAAATAATGATTGTAATGGTTGTTTTTTAAAGGTCATCCTTTTATGATATTTGTGAATATTTCTTAGACTATATAAAATATATAATGTGGATTACAATATGTTTTCTTATATATTTTTATAATATTTACATATAGGGTGGGGTTGGGGGTAGATTGAGGTTTTTTATTATTTAATTATCGAAATTTTGAATTGGTGTTGCATTATAGTATAATGGAATGACATATCATTCTATGGAAGGGTTAACTTAGATAGTTTTTAATCTACATATCATTTAAAAATTTTAGTGGTGATTATGATTTATAATATTTAATTGTTTTTAAACTACCGAAAAACACAAAGTACAGATAATAAAGGGAATATATATAAATAAATAGTAAGTAAATTTGAAAAATAATACCATCCTTGTGAATTTAATAATATATATATATTATATTTACCTTTTTTTTAATTCACTATTCACTATCCTATTTTGATTCCATCTAGGAAAAGATACGTATGTTATTAATTTTATTCAATTTCTACCATATTACAACTAAAATATATTCAATAAAACTTGAATGATCATCGCTACATCTCAGACAATGGACTCTGGGTTGAATAGAGAAGGTTAATTCCCCATTTATTTCATTATCATTCTCCAAAATTGGAATTTTATTGTATTTTAGTATTTATATTAAATAATTTGATTTAATATAAATAAACCATTTTATTCATATTATTATTTAATTATTTTTGTTGTAGGAAACCTATAACATTTCAAATATTTTAATTTTTTAGTTTCTATTGAGTTTTATAATCATGGGTTAAATAATTTATACGGAGACACAAAAGAGAAATCTTATGTAAATATATTTATCATGTTATTTTTTTAATCTAGTATTATAATGATAAATATTATACCATGGATAAAATGGTATATTGGTTTAGTAGAATAGTAGTTTCTCATTACACTACTTGTGGAAATGAATTTTTGTTGTTGTGGATATTGGTTTAAAATAAATTAATAATTGTTGAAAATAATAAATTACCATTATTTTTGTTATTAATGGATTAAATTAAATTTATATTATTATATCAATGAAATGAATACTCTTACCATGTGTCCTAGGATGTAGTAAAACCACACTTTTTATGATTATTTAATAGTATTAGTGTTGGTTGTCTATTATTTTGATCTATCTCTCATATGGATATCGTATGACACATACCGAAATAAAAACATATTCCTATCATCTTTTAGATTATATAAGGTGTCCTTTGATGTTTTTAGAACATCCATTGACCATGAAATGACTATTACCCATGGAAATATAAGGGAAGGAAGTTATCCATTTTCGTAGGCTAAATTATATTAGGAATGCTGTGGGTGATTCCGTAAATTTACATTGAATTTTTTGACCCCTATGTCCTAATAGTATAGAAGGGAATTCAAATATATGTGAATAAATGTAGGGAAATTGAGGAATATATTATATTATGTTCAACTATTTATTTTATATCTCAAGACTAATATAAATCTGAGGTTTACTCCATAATTATTTTATGATATCTGGGTGAGATATTTTCTACCACTGAGTGCATAATTTTGGCGAGGTAATATTATTCAAAAAGTATATGGCCATAAATAAAATATAATACTACCACCAAAAAGTCTACAAGTGGAATGCGATAACTTTTTTTTATAAATCACTATTTATGTTATCCATTCCAATATATATTGATATATAAGAGGATGAAAATAATGGTAGCCAAGTTAGTACACAAATACATGACCTGTATGATATTGTTTTTAATAAAATTTAATTAATTACCTCATTATATGTGAACTCACTTTTAAATTAAATTATAATTCATATGTTTTACTAGTTAAATACTAATTTGAGATCATACACACATCCTATATTGTAACACACTGAGATTTTATGAAAAATATTCTTTTTAATTTCATAAATGTGTTGTGTTGTACGCTTCACCAAAAGTATCTTGCACAACATGCATCATTGACTTGCCTTTCATTACACACAATCGTGACCTTCCTCGATAGCATGTGTAGTACGCAATAACGTGTTTCACTAAACAACAATATGCTATTAAAATATTATTAAAACTAGTCGTTATGAATAGTAATAACACTTTTTGAAATTTTGTAAATTTTATTTTTCAAAATGGAATTCATTTTTAGATTCAGAATATCGAAATTAGCTTAGGTTGAAATTTTGGTACTTTTTAAATAACATTCATTTTCTGATGAATAGTGAAAATTACAAAATTTTAATTAAAAACAACCTTTTCAATCGAAATAATTAATAGTGACACATTATTAATTTGAGTGGTTTTAAAGTATATTTAGAGTATATTTTTACAATTTAATACAACGTTGGTTATTGGATGTAATTTCACATTTAAACCAGACATAAACAAGTGTCAATTTTTTTATAGTTATTATCTCTTAAGAACACGCTATATGTTTTGACAACATGAATTAATTTTTAAATTAATTAATTCAACTGATATTTTTTGAATTATTTAAAATAGACATCATTTTTGAGTTCATAATATCAAATATATCTTAGGCCTAAATTTTGGTATTTTTCTGGAAACATTCATTTTTTGATGAATAGTTAAACCACTAAGTGGTAGTTAAAAAAAATGAATTTTTTATAAAAAATAATTTTACCGCTTCTGTGAGTGTAATTTCAAAAATCTGAGAGACATGGTTGATGTCAGTAAGTAAAATTTTGTTCAATGAGATGAAAATAATTTTTGGTGAATAACAACTTTTTACTTTTTTTACCACGGTTAAAAGTAAATAGGGTAATTTAGGATAAAAATGATATTATTATTACCCTAACACATGTCCTAATTCTATTTTATAAGTTTAATTCAACCAAAAACAATCTTAGGAATAATATATGACCATTTAGGCCCACTTGGATTAGATTAGGACATTTATTATTAATTTATTTAAAGAAGGTTTAAAATAGTTAAAATCAATGTTTAATAAGAAAGTCATTTTTAATATAGGGTTATACATAAGATAAATTCGACTATATATATTAATTAGAAATCTAAAAATATTTCCTACATAATGGTATTTTATTTGTAATTTTTAGACATTAAATAAGTTAATTTATTTATGACACAAAGATGATGCAGTAATTATCTTATTAATGAAATATTGATATAATTGATGTTATAAATTCCCAAATAAATGTAATTTGATACTTTTTATGAATTCCACAAATTTTCTAGGTTAACATGACATGTTATTATTGATTTAATTAACTTTTTTCTAACTAATAATTCTGTTATGATTTTTACAAAAATCAATTACTAAATGGTGTCAAAATTGACATAATATAGTTTTTAAAACAAATATTATATTATTGATTGTTTTTTTATTCCTAAAAATCTAAGGCTCGGAAAAATGACTTAGATGAGGTTATATATATTAATAATAAACAACTTGGGGTGCGTTCGGCTTTTTATAGTAAGTTTATTAACCTTATAGTGTAAGAACACAAAAAGACACGGTAAAAGTAAAATTATCTAACTTAAAGTTTAAACGTAATGATAAGGTTAAAAAAGTAAACTAAACTTGTCCAAATTCTATTGGATAAAATTATTTCGACCCATACCCACCTTAGCTTTGAAATAAATAAATTTGGAGCTGTTTAAAACCGAATATGGCTTTATAATAAAATAAAATTTTTGTTATTCCAAAGGTGCCCCTCTCCTCCCTTATAAAAGGGCACCTCCTCCCTCTCTTCCTCACACCACATTGAGACTTCATGCTCGGCCAACCCCTGCCAAATTCTCTTCTCCACTTCCATGTCTACATCCTAGAGGTTCTGGTCTTCCTCAAAAACTAATTTTAGTTCCCTTAAAGGAGATCTCAAAAAGTCGCTTCAAAGAAGAGGTAATGTCCGTTACTGATTCTTTCAACTTTATTTCTTCTTCCACTTCTTTTTCATAGGTTGTTTCATTTTGAAGTAATAACATCAGTACCACTCATATACTGATATGTTATTATAAGTATGAAACAACTCTATTCCACCATCTATACATCCTACGGAAAACGAAATCACCGTGCATGCGTACGTACGGAATACTGTCTCCACGCCATGGTGTAATTTATTTTCCACCACCACCTTACATGGATGGGTATAATGGTGCAAATAAACAACTATATATGATTATTGTAATTTGTTATTAATTATGAAATAGTATTCATACACTCCTATACAATTCCACGATCATGGGAACGATATCATCGCTCGTGCGTACGTAGAGACTACCGTCTCCACGACGTGATGCGATTCATTCTCCACGTTAACCATTCATGAATGATTATAAAGTATATATAATAAGTAATCATGAAATATATGACATAATAATGATATTGGATTTATGTGTATATATATGTATGTCATCTACTTAATTCCATTCAACTCAATAAGGAAACGAAAACAGCGTTCATGCGTACGTATGGCCTACCATCTCCATGAACGGTGCATTTCTTTCCATTTACTGATCTATTATATATATGTATATTCTGAATATATATTATATAAATGATGTTTTATATTCTGGAATTATGTAATCATTATCTAAGTAATCATATTAATTATTACAAGTCAAAACACGGACGACAAATGAAACGATTTTACCCAAAACGCTCTTTAACATGGAATTTAAAAAAGAACGGGTAAAATAAAGTCATAAGTGAACCATATATGATATCATAACAATGAGTATGATTCTGGAATAAATCAATAACATTATTTAAATCATTATACAAGAGGTTCGGACACTTATGATGCAAATCTAACATAAGGTAAGGGAAAATATCACAATCTCATTTTTATCCGAGATTGTTTATACTTTGGTATTTATTGGGGTTAATTTTATCATCCACATCCATGTTTCCTCAATATGTAATATTTATATCCTTTGATAGCAGTTTATATCCAATTTTACCCTTCGGTGAGTTTTGAGTAAAAGATATGAAAGGAATCTTTTGTTGTTTTTCATATGAGGTACTTTTTGACTTTTCCGACAAAAGTACGAGAAGAATGTTTTTTTAACTTATACAGCATGAATGGATTTTTAAAACAATATTTCCAAGAATCTTCCTTTATAATTTTTCACGTTTATTTTTAATCAACTTCTTTTAATTTATAATTGTATGACATGTTAAGAGAGGAAACGTGTTTTTGACGTAGAAAGGATATTTTCCTCAAGAATGGAGTTCAAGTGTTTTATTAAAATTATTTTCCATCTAAGATAATATAGGTTTCTGTTAATATCCCTATTATTACATGGATTTGATTATAGTGTGATGGAAATATTTTTATGAATTCCTTCATATTATATGAATTGTTTTATGTTGTCACTATGTTTAAGAATCCCATTTTTATTACATGGGTTATGCAATGATGTATGGTTTATGATTTTGTGGCACACATAAGAATGGTATCATTATGAGATGGGTGGGACCTATATCTCCCTCCAATGAATTGGGTAATGATTTTATATCTCCTGAGATATACATGGCTCGAACGGTAGGTTAAACCGGTTCAGTAAAACAGGACTCAAACGAGGAATGAACTCGGTTCAGAAATAGACTTTGTCCACTAAGATAGTCTTGGAAATAAGTCTTGACTAATAAGAAATGATTCTCAATGATTATGTGTGTATTCCACAAAGATTCATGTTTTATGTTATGAATATTTGGATTACATTTAACTACTATGATTTATCCCATTTATGATATTATGATCTCTTTTGCAGGTTAAGATTTCCAAAATGTTATGTTCTTATGAATATGATGTGATTGATATTTCTTTTGTTTACCCTTACTGAGCATTTGAGCTCACCCTTTTATGTTTTCTTTTCCCCAGGATATAAAGAAATGTTTTAGGTAAAAAAAATGATGATCTTTATGGGAGAGGTTGAAGATCTTTCACCACGATTAGAAGATTATATTCTGAGTTTCCAAAGACACTAAACTATTACGGTCCTTGTGTGTGTGTTTTTGTTATGTACTAAGTATTCCGCAAAAGTAATGTAATGTCCATGTACGTTAATCTTTGGGTCTCTACAGTTGGTATTAGAGGAAAGTTTTAGTCAACCTTTGGAAACTAGGATGCGAGAACTTTAGTGAGATCCCTAGAGATATTTCTAAGGTATGTCTAGGGATGTCCCTATGTTTAAGTATAAGTATAGGTTATAGTACTAGAATTACGGTAACCTAAGATGTTAGATATTGAAGGTACTCCCCCTTTATTATGTTGTTTTCCCTAGCATGATTTTTGCCTCTCACACTATTCATTTTGGGTTTTAGAAGATGGCTGGAACCCAAAGGAACCGTGTTGATTAATGCAATGGACAATGAAATGATTGTCCTCCTGAACAAACAAATGTTATGGGAGATGGAGTGAAAAATCTTATTGCTATACTTACACAAGATATGAATCATTCTGGACTTCCAAATGAGCAGAGAAGGGAAAAATATTCTATTGAGTCCTTTATGAGGCAACGTCCACCTTCTTTCAGTGGGTCTTCTGATCCACTTGTTGCTGAACAATGGATCAGTACCACTGAAAAAATATTTTCAGTTCATCAATGTTATGAACATGATAAAGTCATCTTAGCATTATATCGTTTAGAAGGCGAAGCTGATCAATAGTGGAATCTTATCAAGAATACGAGGCCAAGAGATGAAATTGAGTCCATTGAATGGGATGAGTTCAAGAACTTATTTTTCAATAAGTAATTCCCTCGTATTCTTCGAAAAAACATGGAGAAGAAGTTTCTTGAACTAAAGCAAAAGGATTATGAATCTGTTGGTGTATACGAAGAGAATTTTAAAAGGCTTACAAGGTATGCATCTGGCTTTATCATCCAACCTGAAAGTAAAGTTTATTGATTCTCTAGTGGCTTAAAACCAAATCTTCGAAGGGAATTAGATATAAGAGACTTCAGTAGCTATGAATAAATTGTGTGCTGTTCTATTAAGGTAGAAATGGAAGTTGGTGTTATATATTCATCTCATGGTTTTGACAAGAAACGAAAGTTGGAGTTCAATGAGAAATCTCAGAATAATGGTGAAAAGAAGATAAATGTTTCCTTATGCTCAAAGTGTTGAAAGAAGCATGGTGGAGATTGTCTTAAGGGGACTAGAAAATGTTTTATGTGTGGAAAAGAAGGTCATCATGTAGCTGACTGTCGAAGTAATGGAAAAAGGTTTGCTAATGGTGTGAATAAAGAAAAGACTGTAGAGAATGCACCAACAACACTTCAATGTTTCAAGTGCAATGAAATGGGGCATTATGATAATCAATGCCATAATTCAAGGGTTAATGATGATCGACATGAGCAACCACATAAGGCAAAGGACAAAGGGAAGTCACATGAGATCACTATTGGTGATGTTGAATATGACAACAATGTTGTGGAATGATTAAGTGTTTATGTAATGGGATTCCAAAATAGTGTTCTATATAGTATCATGGAATATTGGAATATTTATGTATTGGTCTATTATGGTTTTCAATATTTTTATGGTACCGGTAACCATTGAATGTGATTGAGATATTTTTAGAAAAAAATATTATATGTGCATAATGAAGGAATAAGAAGATAATGAGATGTTTGATTGCATTCATGAGCTCATGATTGATATAAGGACAATGTGATATCATGGTTTGAGTATATAGAATTTTGAGGATTTTGGTATGTGGAAAGAGTTAACTTTTAACAGCATTAATGTTTTCAATGGGTATTCATGATTAAGGCCTTTGAATGTTTGGAATGTGACCAACAAGACACATCTCATGATATACGGGGATCAACAATGGTATTAACATGCTAGTTGTATGAACTCTTTGGTAATAATTTTCTCTATAATATGAGATTAGAAAACATTATTTTGGATAAGACTAATTATTGTAATGGATTATGATGGACATAATTTAGGATAGAACTTTTTTTTTCAATTTTATTGAGGGGATGTTATAGTAATATAGCATTAGAAAAAGGTTAACCTGCAGGACGGGCGACATCCCATCGCGTCGGACAAGGCTGTGGGAATCGAACCCACAACCGAACTACGACTTGTCTTTATCACCTACCACTAGCCTACAGGAAGTCCCTGTTTACTAGAAACTAGTTTTATTATATTAAGTAGTATGATATAATAAGTATAAGTCCATTTTAGGAACCATATATGATTAATCTCACTATAGATGGACTTATGTTTTTTTATAACTTTTCTTACCTTTTGTTTGAGACAGATGGAATGACCCATCATTCTATCACATTATCTGCTAACACATCACGAATGACAAATTCAACTTCATTTCTTTAAGAGATGATGTGGAAATTGTCCAAAGAACGACCAACGGTGAGACTATACCAAAATCACGAAAGTATTTCTTCTATTTCCAATTTCATCAACTTTAGGGAAATGATCTTCAAAACCAAAAATGTTGTTCTAGTGCTCTTATATCTGATGAATCTGATGGTACCTTAGATAATCACAAATTTATGGCTTTATGATTGCTGGCTTTTCTATAGCCATGTTCTCAACAACTCTCCATCAGAACATGATTGTTAGATTTCTCTTCCATATCCATATTTTCACCTATGTAAAAACCCAGTGATTAGTTTATTTGGGTAACCATTACGTTTCATACATTTTTTTTAATATTGGTTTTGGTATTCCTTTTTACGATGTGGGTTTCTATTAAAGAAACTTTTGAGTAGTAAACCATTTATAACCCCGACAAATTTCGAGGGCGAAATTTATTTTAAGGGGGGTAGAATGTAACACCCGAGATTTTATGAAAAATATTCTTTTTAATTTCATTAATGTATTGTGTTGTACTCTACACCAAAAGGATCTTGCACAACACACATCATTTAATTTCCTTGCATTACATGCAATCAGGACCTTCCCCGATAGCGTGTGTAGTACGCAATAACGAGTTTCACTAAATAACAATATGCTATTAAAATATTATTAAAACTAGCCATTATGAAGAGTAATAACCACTTTTTGAAATTTTTTAAATTTTATTTTTCAAAATGGACTTCATTTTGAGATTCGGAATATCGAAATTAGCTTAGGGTGAAATTTTGGTACTTTTCAGATAACTTTCATTTTCTGATGAATAGTGAAAATTACTAAATTTTAACTAAAAACAACATTTTTAATCGAAATAATTAATAGTGATAATTTATTACTTTGAGTAGTTTTAAAGTATATTTAGAGTATATTTTTACAATTTAATACAATTTTGGTCATTGAATGTAATTTCACATTTAAACCAGACATAAACAAGTGTCAATCTTTTGATAGTTATTATCTGTTAAGAACACGCTATATGTTTTGACAACGGGAATTAAAATTTAAATTAATTAATGGAACTGATATGTTTTTAATTTTTTAAAATAGACATCATTTTTGAGTTCATAATATCAAATATTTCTTAGGACTAATTTTTGGTATTTTTCAGGAAACTTTCATTTTTTGATGAATAGTGAAACCACTAAGTGGTAGTTAAAAAAATGAATTTTTCATAAAACTTAATTTTACCACTTCTGTGAGTGGAATATCAAAAATCCGAGAGACGTGGTTGATGTCAGTAAGTAAAATGTGGTTAAATGAGATGAAAATAATTTTTGGTGAATAATAACTTTTTACTTTTTTACCACGGTTAAAAGTCAATAGGGTAATTAAGGGTAAAAATGATATTATTATTACCCTAACACATGTCCTAATTCTATTGGATAGGTTTACTTCAACCAAAAACAACCTTAAGAATAAAATATGACCATTTAGGCCCACTTGGATTAGATTAGGACATTTATTATTAATTTATTTAAAGAAGGTTTAAAATAGTTAAAATCAAAGTTTAATAAGAAAGTCATTTTTAATATAAGTTTATATATAAGATAAATTAGACTATAAATATTAATTAAAAAGCTAAAACGATTTACTACATAATGGTATTTTATTTTTAATTTGTAGACATTAAATAATTTAATTTATTTATGACAAAAAGATGATGTCGTAATTATCTTATTAATGAAATATTGACATAATTGATTTTATAAATACCCAAATAAATGTAATTTGAGACTTTTTATGAATTAAACTATTTTTATAGGTTAACATAACATGTTAATATTGATTTAATTAATTTTGTTTGAACTAATAATTCTGTTATGAGTTTCACAAAAATCAATTACTAAATGGTGTCAAAATTGACATAAAATAGTTTTTAAAACAAATATTATATTATTAGTTGTTATTTTATTCCTAAAAATCTAAGGATCGGCCAAATGACTTAGATAAGGTTAAATATATTAATAATAAACAACTTGGGGTTCGTTTGGCTTGTTATAAGTTTATTAACCTTATAGTGTAAGAACACAAAAAGACACGGTAAAAGTAAAATTATCTAACTTAAAGTTAAAACTAAATGATAAGGTTAAAATAATAAACTAAACTTTTCCAAATTCTATTGGATGAGAGTATTTCTACACATATCCACCTTAGCTTCTAAATAAATCAATTTGGAGCTATTTAAAACCGAATTTGGCTTTATAATAAAATAATATTTTTTAGTTATTCCAAAGGTGCCCCTCTCCTCCCTTATAAAAGGGCACCACCTCCCTCTCTTCCTCACACCACATTGAGCCTTCATGCTCTGCCAACCCCTGCCAAATTCTCTTCTCCACTTCCATAGATACATCCTATAGGTTCTGGTTTTCCTCAAAGACCAATTTTAGTTCCCTAAAAGGAGATCTCAAAGAGGTGCTTCAAAGAAGAGGTAATGTTTGTTACCGATTCCTTCAACTTTATTTCTTATTACACTTATTATTCTTAGGTTGTTTCATTTTGAAGTAATAACATAAGTATCACTCATATACTGATATGTTATTATAAGTATGAAACAACCCTATTTCACCATCTATCCATCTTACGGAAAATTAATTCACCGCGCTTGCGTACGTACAGAATACCGTCTCCACGACATGGTGTAATCTATTTTCCACCACCACCTTACATGGATGGGTATAATGGTGAAAATAAACAACTATATATGATTATTTTAAAGTGGTATTAATTATTAAATAGTATTCATACACTCCAATACAATTCCACGATCATGAGAACGATATCATCGCTCGTGCGTACGTACGGACAACCGTCTCCACGACGTGATGAGATTCATTCTCCACGTTAACCATTCATGAATGATTATAAAGTATATATAATAAGTAATCATGAAATATATGACATAATAATGATACTGGATTTATGTGTATATATATGTATGTCATCTACTTAATACCATTCAACTCAATAAGGAAACGAAAACAGCGTTCATGCGTACGTACGACATACCATCTCCATGAACAGTGTATTTCTTTCCATTTACTGATCTATTATATATATGTATATTCTGAATATATATTATATAAATCGTGTTTTATATTCTAGAATTAAGTAATCATGATCTAAGTAATCATACGAATAATTACAAGTCAAAACACGGATGACAAATGAAACGATTTTACCCAAAACGCTCTTTAACATGGAATTTACAAAAGAACGGGTAAAATAAAGTCATAAATGATCCATATATGATATCATAACAATGAGTATGATTCTGGAATAAGTCAATAACATTATTTAAATAATTATACAGGAGGTTCGGACACTTACAAAGCAAATCGAACCTAAGGTAAGGGAAAATATCACAATCTCATTTTTATCTGAGATTGTTTATACTTTGGTATGTATTGGGGTGTATTTTATCATCAACATCCATGTTTCCTCAATATGTAATATTTATATACTTCGACAGTATTTTATATCCAATTTTACCCTTCGGTGAGTTGTTAGTAAAGGATATGAAAGGAATATTTTGTCGTTTTTCGTACGAGGTACTTTTTGACCTTTCCGACAAAAGTACGAGAAGAATGTTTTTTTTAACTTATACGGCAAGAATGGATTTTTAAAACAATATTTCCAAGAATCTTCCATTACCAGTTTTCAAGTTTATTTTTAATCAACTTCTTTTAGTTTAGAATTTTATGACATGTTAAGAAAGGAAAAGTTCTTTTGAAGTAGAAAGGATATTTTCCTAAAGAATGGAGTTCAAGTGTTTTATCAAAATTATTTTCCATCTAAGATAATATAGGGTTCTGTTTCTATCCCTATTATTACATGGATATTATTTCGTTGTGATGGAAATATTTTTATGAATTCCTTTCTTATATGAATTGTTTTATGATGTCACGATGTTTATGAATCCCATTTTTATAACATGGGTTATGCAATGATGTATGGTTTATGATTTTGTGGCACACATAAGAATTGTATCATTATGAGATGGGTGGGACCTATATCTCCCTCCAATGCATTGGGTAAAGATTTTATATCTCATTAGATAGACATGGATGGAACGGAAGGTTAAACCGGTTCAGTAAAACAGGATTGAAACGAGGAATGAACTCGGTTCAGAAATGGACTTTGTCCACTAAGATAGTCTTGGCAATGAGTCTTGACTAATAAGAAATGATTCTCTATGATTATGTGTGTATGACACAAAGTTTCATGTTTTAAGTTATGATTATTGGGATTACATTTCACTACTATGATTTATCCCATGTTATGATATTATGACCTCTTTTTCAGGTTAAGATTTCCAAAATGTTATGTTCTTATGAATATGATGTGATTGATATTTATTTTGTTTACCCATACTGAGCATTTGAGCTCACCCTTTTATGTTTTCTTTTCCCCAAGATATAAAGAAAGGTTTTAGGTAAAAAAAGGAAGATCCTTATGGGATATGTTGAAGATCTTTCACCACGATTAGAAGATTATATTCCGAGTTTCCAAAGACACTAAACTATTACGGTCTTTGTGTGTGTGTTTTTGTTATATACTAAGTATTCCGCAAAAGTAATGTAATGTCCATGTACGTTAAGCTTCAGGTCACTACATATATGAATTCTGAATATGCATGAGTATACTTTTTCACCATTGTATTGGTTAAAAAATCCATAAGATAGATGGTTGAGGATATTAACAATCAAGTAAACATACAAAGTCAAGGATGAAGATCATTTCTAATGGATTAATCATGTTTTTCATTTTTTTCATTTAGAGTTATTTTTTAAACAATATATCCATATGTTAATGTTATTTTTAATGTTGTTTATTCAGTTACTTACTATTTTACATACCCATATAAATTAGAATTTTGAACGATATTATCAATAATCATTTGGGTCCTTATAAATAGTTATTATATATAACTACCTTAAAAAATAAGAGCATACAAAACAAATTATGAATGTTATCTCATTGTCAACTTGAAATTTACTAATAACATGGACATGTTTGATTACACAATGATATAGGTTACTCTATAAAAATTTCATAAAGAAAATATGGAAGAAGATAATTTAGAATTATTGAATATTTTCATAACCTATATAAATACATACTTTCAACATATCTAAAACCATGTTATAACGATTTATACTAAGATAAATTTTATCATTTGAATAAAATAAGTTAATTTCCTCACAATATAATGCCAAAATTTTTATAAACATATGAATTATACAATAATGGTTAACTGTAATTATTTCTACCCCAACACTATCCATTAAAATAAAATCGAGTCTATACATACCCATTCTTCTCATACATGGATATTACATCTTTTACATAGATATTCATTACATTAACCAGAAACATGCCTAAGGAACATAATAGTTTACTACCTTGGGAAACATTGAACACAGTATTCATAATTCCTAAATGACATTTAATGAGTCCCATAAAGATTACACTTCTTTGATATAAACTAAATAAAACCATTCTTCATAAACCCGTGGAAAGGATACATAAAGTATGCAGATCTCAGTTGCTTATTAAGGATAGACAAGGGAGTTACATAACCATAATAGAAACTTAAGGGTATGATAAAATGATCATAATATTTTAAAAATCAACCCTATATATCAAATATTATAATATAGATTCATGGAATAATAATTATCAATTCATACAAAATTTATCATAAGGAAATCATATATAATGATTCATCAGGGCATAAAATTTCAAAATTGAATGGATTTTTCCAATAAACATAAGTAGATAAAATCATACATTAGGGATTCCCACCAAGAAAATAATAACAATTCAGTCATGGGATAACTACCTTTATACCATCTTGGGGCTTGGGATGACCTTCCATGTTCCCTCTTTCAACATTGCGATAACCACTAGTGCACCCTCCCATTTGGGATTTATATACCCTCCCATTGTAACACACCGACCCCAGCTACCCAGAGTCGGTGCGTTATTGCGTAACATTGGCATGATCACAAAAGATCAAGTCTCGAAATGCCTATTAGTTTAGTAGCCTTGGAAACACTAGATACATTCATAAATGTTACATTATATCATAAAGTGAAAAACTACAATAACATAGTCTCCATTTTCCAAACTCATATCCCTTTCAGACTATCCCTGCAGGTCATTCCTAAAATAATTCTTCACATCCTGGAAAAATTAAAACATTGAAAGGGGTGAGCTCAGATGCTCAGTAAGGATAACAATATAGCGGAAGCTTTCATAAATAAACATTAACATTTAAGGAAATGTATAACTAAAACAAAATCCTTTTAAACTAGAACTTCAGCATAATATGGCAAAACTAAAATGAAATAATTCCATTTACTTATTCACATGGATATTCTACTAGTCGAATAATCACATGAAATATCAATAACCACTTTCATACTGATGGAATGCATAATTTCAGACTATCATAACCACGTATCCAAGGTCTTCTGCCAAGACTACAAATAAGATTTTGTCAAGTCCTTGTGCCAAGACACTAGTTTGTCTCATGAGACCTACTGATGCATCGAGGAGCTATAGCGGGATCCACCCGTCACTTATTAAGTCTAATGCATTCCTCATATGAACAGGTTTAAACATATCATAAACCATAACATAATCATATCACATAAAACATGCATAAAGGAAAAATAACATTTCCTCATTTCAATCACAATATATCAATACAACACATTGATATAATAAAAACATTATCAAAACCATTTTCAATACCATGATAAAAGAAAATTAAAACTTGGTATTTATTTTTCATTTTAAAAAAAGTTATGGCTTATAGAGGAAGCTGAAACTCAAATAATGGTCACGGCGGCAGAGAAGTCGATGTCGCCACATATGTACAACAAAAAAACATTCCCTTTTTTCGTTTAGAAAAACGCTTCGTATAAAAAACAATCCTTTTGTATAAACATAAAATTCAAAGGGGTTTATACACCGTATAAAAAAAAGTTGTGTATAAAAAAATATGCCTCAATGAAAGGAGATTGAGACGAAGTCCCATACAAAGATCCTTTTTTAAATAAAATAGATCTATTAGGTGTATTCACTATAAGTACACATAATGAAATTACAAATACAAGATAGGACATACTAATATCATGACATAATTTGAAAGTAGGTGATTAACCCAAAGAACGGAAATTGGTTTAAGAAGTTCCCTTACCTTGTGTCCGACTTGACTCGACCACTCTTTAACCTCCTGAATAATAAACTAGAGTTAATATCTACTTTCTTAAGAACATTTTTCAAGTTCATCATCACTTTTATATCACTTATTACAATGTTATGAAAATTATGTAGTCATTTATGTTAATAAGGGTTGTTTTGTCGATTTTTGGTACTTGAGTCAACAATAAACTTCTTATAATTACAAGTTGTTTATGTGGTAGAATATCCATTATCTCCAAAATTATATTCATGATTTAGATATCATATATATCCTATATATCCAGTATATACATGCATTTATAATATAACATAACATTTAGAGGTAAGAAATGAAATGCATCGTTCACGGAGACGGTAAGTCGTACGTACGCATGAACGCTACTTTCATTCCTATTTCGTATTTAATGGAATGAAGTTATAATTATATATAAAGGTGTAATATAATTCCTGTAAAATATAATTTATAATACCATTTACACCATCCTTTATACATCCCACATATGGCATTAACGATTCAAATCACTTTGAGGGGGCGGTAGTCCGCACTTCCTAAAATGAAATTATCACGTTTACCCATAATGGAAATCGTAAAGGTATGCCATAAATGAAAAATACAGAATCATAAGGAAAAAAACATAATATATATCATATATAAAAATAGTGTCATCATAATGGCCACCATGAGATGTGTTAAAAGAAGATTGAACAATCATCGTTTCGTGAGGCAGAAATTTTCCAACCACATAAACTGTATGTTCATTAACCATTAGATGAAGCTGTGTGTAAGTTTAAATCAAATCATTCTCATAAAAACATCCTAGTATATTTAAGATACTGTTTTTGTTACAAAATAAAGGAATAAAAAAAAGTTTAAGGGGTTGGAGAAGCAAAATAAAACAAAATAACATAAGAGAAGACATTACCTTAAAATCAGGTAACTCTTTTTTGATTTGATCCAAAGGCTTCCTTGGAAAGAATTATACCAAAAGTGAGGCTTCTAAGAGTAAGAGAGGGAAGGTTATATAGTATTTGGGAAGAGTTTGGCCGATCAAAAAGGCTTTTATGGTGTGAATAAGGTGGTAGTGGTGGGGGCCTTTTATAAGAGGAGAGGAGGGGCACTCTTGGAAAGTCATGAAATGTTACTTTATTATATAATGAGTTTCGGATTTTAAAGGCCCCAAACATATATATTTCGAGGCTAAGGTGATAAGGGTTCGAAATATACTCATCCAATAGGTTTTTGACAAGTTTATGTCTTAGATTTTATATTATCTTTTCATTTTATTTAAATCGTTAATTAATGAGGTAATCGTTGCATCATCATTGTGTCATAAACAATTTAATTTATTTAATGTCTAAAAATTATAAAAAACATATCATGATGTAGGAAATATTTTTAGCTTTACACTGAATATTATTAGTCGAAAAATTAACTCATATAACCCCATCTAATAATTGTTTTAGTAAAACAACACATGTTTGTGAAAATTTTATTTTTTCTTTAAATAAAAAGTTATTATTGTCAACTTCTTACCCAAGTGGCTCCATGGGGTCCCCAAGTTGACCCATGGATTTTCTTAGTCGGCCATGACTCATCCAATAAGGTTAGTACCAGTGTAAATGTATTTTCATATTTTTATAATATCAATTTTACGTTAAATTTCACTAATTACCTTTAATCGCGATTAATTAAACTTAAAAGTTACAATTCACTAAAAAATTATTTTAATCCCATTGAACCAAATTTTACTTCCTAATGACAACCATGTATGTCAGGTATTTTAAAATCAAATCACATAAGTGGTAATGTTTAATTTAAATGAAAAATAAGATTTTTAACTACCACTTAGTGGTTTCACTATTTCTCAAAAATTGAAGTTTTTCATAACAATGCGAAAATTTCACCCTAAGCTATAATTGATATTCCAAATTAAAAAATGATGTATATTTTACAAAATTCCAAACATATATGTTTCATTAATTAATTTTATAATTAATTCCCGCTATCATAACAAATAGCTTGTTTCTAAGAACCAATATATATCAAAAAAATATAATTGTTTGTGTCCAATTTCAAAGTGAAATTAATTCTAATGACCACCATTGGATAAAATGGTAAAAATATATTCTAATTATACTTTAAAACCACTCAATAGTATAATTTATCACTATAAATTATTTTGATTAAAAAAAGTTGTTTTTAAGTATTTTTCACTATTCATAAAAAATTGGATGTTCTCAGAAAAATACCAAAAATTCAACATAGGATAATTTCGATATTCTGAATACAAAAATGTAGTCCATTTTGAAATATAAAATATATATAATTTCAAAAAGTAGGTATTACTATTCATAATGGGTATTTTTATTGGTCGTAGTGTGTTAGAATCTCGAACTTGCGTACAATGAAAGCTATTGCATTATTTAAAGCGTAGCGTATCGTGGAAGCTTGGGGTGTTACATTCTCCCCTCCTTCAATAAATTGCGTCCTCACAATTTGAAATTTTTCATTGAAAATAAAAGGATGAAAATAGAAAATACCTTGGTGGAAAACCCACATCGGAAATAGGGTTAATAAAAATATAACATTAAAAGAAAGAAATAGAGGTACAAAGGTCACCCGAGATAGCCCATACTAGTATTCTATGAAAATATGGATATGGAGGAGAAACAAATTATCAAGGTATGATGGAGAGTTGTAGAAAACATGATTAGTAGAAAGTTAACTATAAGAAAATGACAAACTTGTGATTGGTTAAACGATCATTGATTCCCCAGTAGGAAAACTTAACCGACAACGTTTTTGTTTTAAGTTACTTTTTATAAAGTTGAGGAATTTAGGAGATTTACTAAGAACTTCGGAAATATAAATACATGTCATGTATACTTTCATTCGTTAAGAAATATTTTACCACATACCCATCATTCAATCTAAAAGGTAATAGAACTCAAAAATATTATATTTATCCTAATCGTACAAGGTTCAAAATAATAACACATACCATATAGATTAGGAAAACTATTTTGTAATAACTAGGGACTTCCTGTAGGCTAGTGGTAGGTAATAAAGGCCTGTCACACTATGGTTGTGGGTTCGATTCCTGCAGCATTGTCCGACGTGACAGGTTATCCCCCAACCTGTAGGTTTTTCTTTTCCTAAAAGTATAGTATTATAATATTCCAAAAATAATCTTCATAAATATTTTAACCTTAAACAATACTATCCAAAGTTCAAATTAATTCCTTCCAACCTTTATAGTTATCCAAAATACCTCTATCTAGACTTTCTCTAAAAGTTTCAAAAATTCGAAAATCAATTGTAACATTAGATTCCCCAAACAAAGTAAAGTTTCTCTTATTGTCACATACTAAAAATATGATTACCTTCATCATATTAAATCCTTAATGAAAACAACAAGTACATCAATATAATACTTATATATATGTCACATTATCCTTATAAATAGAATATAATCCTTGAGTCCAAAAGCACCAATACATTAATTATTCCACTTCAACTATAGTAACAGTATAAGATTGTCCTTGATCCCTTGGCCTTTTCTGAGGTAAGTTTCCCTGATGCTTAGGACATTCATTTGAATAATGCCCAATTTCCCTACAATTGTAGCATTCAACATTGATAGCCTCTTTCTTTCCCTTGCAATCACAAGCATGGTGACCTTTTTCTCCACATTTATAACAAAATCCCATTCCTTTTAGGCAAGTACCGGGGTGGTTCTTCCCACAATTATCGCATAATGGAAAATCCTTCTTTCCCTTTTTCCCTTTATCTGTCTCTTTTTCCACCATTCTCTTCTTCTCTTGCTTTACTTTTTTGTTATAATACTTAGGGAATTCCTTTTCTGTCTTGATAGCGCATGAGAAAATATCTTCGTATGATGGGAAGGATTTTGATACTAAAGCTCAACGAAGAAATGGTTTTAACCCATCAAAGAAACGACCAGTCTTACTTCTTGGGTTATGTATATAATCTGCATCATAACTCGCTATCCTTGTAATGTTGGCCTCATACTTTGCGACATTCTCATCCTCCTTTTGTCTCAGACTCAGAAATTTCCTTTCCATATCAGCTCGATGGTCACGAGGAAAGTATGTTTCTATGAAAAGATCTTTTAACTCTCTCCATTACATACTTGATACTTCTTCATCTTCGATTATTTTTTTAATCAATGAACACCATTGATCAGCATCTCCAGTGAGGCGGTAAACTGCCATGATAACCTTTTCCCTTTCACTACTCCCTAAGGCATGGAATATTTTCTCTATGGAATTTATCCATTGCTCAGCTACTAAGGGATTTGTAATTACATTGAATGTTGGTGGTTGTTGCCTCATGAAGCGGTCTAACATTGATCCTCCACATTGCTGATTAGGGCGCTCCATATGAGTATGGTTATTATTCATAGCCTGAGTGAGTTGTCCCAGTATGGCAATAAGTTGATCAACACCAGTTGTATCTCTAGATATAAGGCCCCGGCCTTAAACCTTACTTAATATTGAATTAAATGAATAATTAACATTGAGGATCTTTTCATGTTTAATGTTCTAGAAAATTATAACATAACTATTACATCTCAAAAGATTACAAAGTAGACACTTCTACTAACTTTCCATAGAATAAAAAAATATTATAAAAGAAACATGTCTAGTTACAAGTTTTATATAGCGTGACTTTCCCTTGATCCCATCCTTGACACTATTCCACATGATGTCCTGTGAAAAACATTTCAAAAAAACTTGGGGTGAGCATAAAAAGCTCAGTAAGGGATACACAAGGAATGAAAACTATTAGTTTATCAAAACAACAAGTAAATAATGTATACTTTATCAAAGTAATACTTTTCACCTTTATAAAGTAGTAAACACTCTTCACTGAATAAAAGATCATTACTTACCCTATTGTAACCAAAAGATTACCATAAAACCCATATAAAGATCACATAACATATAATGGTAACTTGGGACATAGACATACTTAAATAGAATAACCATATGGTCGACTTCCACACATATCACTTAATGGAATAACCATACGGCCGACTTCCATACCCAATGCATTGGAGGTTATAACATAACCACCCATCCTGGTATTCACGCACCACACGTCATATGGTTTATCACGTAACCACCCGTGAAATGCCCAAGTACCATTATAAAATCATAAGACATAAAACAAATATAATGGAAAGAAAACATTTCCACACTTTGATCACAATATATCACTTAAATATATTGACATAAAAAATCCATTATAAAAACCATTTTCAATACCAAAATACATAAAAGTGTATATGGTATTTATTTCATTTTAAAAACATCACGGCTTCTTGAGAAGCCAAATACCAAATAATACTCGCGGCGGCGGAAAAGGTCATTGTCACCGCGTACGTTAAAAGAAACATTCCTTTTTGACATTTACTAAAATGCTTCATAGAAAAATATTCCTTTTGTTTAAAAGTAAAATTCAAAGGGGTTTATACACCGTATAAAAGATAGTTGTGTATAAAACGAAACATGCCTCAATAAAATTAGATTGAGACGAAGTCCCTTAGCTCGTGTCTGACATGACTCGATTGCTATTTAATCTCCTGAATAATAAACTAGTGTTAATTTGTTATTTCTTAAGAACCATTTTCAAGATTTCAATTCCTTTTATATCAATTATTTCCATGTTATAAGAATTATGTAATCATTTAATAAGGATATATGTAAAAAAATTATATATATAAAATTTTAATTTACATACTTTCTTTTAATATGAAAATAAAAACAAAAACATCGTTCGAGTTTACGAACGGCTCACCATCTCCAAGAACGATGTATTTAATTTAATAATTCATTATGTAAAAAATTATTATAAAAAAAATTAATTTATATACCATATATTTATATTATGTTTCATATTATAGTATCATGATATATGTATAAGGACCAACACTATAACAAACTAAGACACATTCAAAGAACAAAGAAAATGATTACCCAAAGTGACACTTTAATATAAGATCATTTACTAGAGGGTAATATAAGGTCAAAAAAACCATATATAGTATTATTTATAAGTATATGATTCTATAATATATTTTTAATAAACTTATGTTTATTATACAGGAATATTTTTAGAGTATAGAGAGATTCAAGACAAAAGGTAATGGGATTTCATTTCACTTTTAATTTCTATGAGATACAAGCTATGTTTTGAACTCTTTCCATTTTTACTTTGAATTTACAGCCCATTTTTATATTATATTTATATATCACCAAAATATATGGTTATTCACATTAACATTTTCCAATCATTTTTTCTTGAGTTTTATGTTCGAAAAGCAACCAAATTGGTAAAAATTCTTTTGTCTCAATTTGCCTTCTATGAGACTCATGTATTGTTATGCACCTAAAACTCTTTTTCGGGGGGAATATACTTCCAAATTACAATAAATTTTATCAATATAAATATTTTAAATATATTTTATGATTCATCTAATTACCGTTTCTTTCATCGATAGCACGATCACAAGATTCCATGTTATAATACATTATCGGGAAAATCTCATAGTTTTATCCAATATTGTTTATTTTTATGCTTCCTTTGATAAAATATTATGATCCATATATCAATAATACCCAAGAGTTTCTTTATTATATTTTATTTTATGATATAAACATGTATTAGTACCATTTTCTACTATTTGGTACATAAGTTAGTTATGCAATTTCTTTTGGAAAACCCGGCCTTCCAAGCTCTTAAGTAGAAAATTAATGTTTTCTAATAATGGTTTCCAAGAATATTATATGATTCCTATATAATAGCTAAAATAAATTTTTAGGAATTTTTCTTTTTCCAATCAATTCAAGTGAATTATCTTGTCCCTTTATGAAAAATTAACGTTTATATCATTTTAACATTTGAAAAGAAATTATCCTTTGACCTCATACAACATGTATAGATTTATCCACCACCATTTCATCGAAGATTTTATTGCAATGTAAAAAAGTTAAATAATTAGTAAAATTTTTATAAAAATTAATTTTCAAAGATAATGGTTCGAAAAAATGATCCCAAATTAGTTTATATGTTTTCATGGAAATCATTTTTCAAAATGTTTTCAAGTCTTATTTACAAGTATTCAAAGTACATTCAAAGAAATAGTTTTCAAAACATTGTCAATAATAGTTTTATGATTACAATAAAAATTATTTTCAAAAAAATTTCATGATCTATTTATATATTTTGAAATTTCTTTCAAATAATTTTTTTTAAATTGTTTAATATTTCTTTATATATTTTCTATAAAATTTATATACAACATGTTTTCGTGATTTATTTATAAATTTTCAATTTATTTTCAACAAAATGGTTTTGAAAACATTTTAAAGCATTATTTAAATGTTTTCAAGTGTTTTAAAAGATAAAAAAATTAAAAAAATTTGAATATTTTTTTAAATATTTCATAAAAGAAGGTTTTGAAATTGATTTCATGTCTTCAATGCTATTTTCAAGGTATTTTCTATGAAAACTATTATCAACTGTATTTATGTATTAAAAATACTTTTTCAAACAAAAAAGGATATTTTTTCAATAAATGTTTTAAGAGTATATTTTAAAATTATTTTTCATATATGATGACATCTACCTTACTCATTCCTTTATGGTAAATGATCTTAAGGATCCATTCATATCCTTAAGATTAATGAGTTATGATTAATTCCATGGTATTTATGAAACCCATTTCTCCTCATGGGTAATATATTTATGAAACATGTTTCTCTTTTACATGTTATATGTTTGAATCCATACTCTTATGATGGGTTATGCTAATGATGAAATGATTATGAAACCTATATCTTTGAAAATGTTATGACATGTTTATATGTTTTTGTTACACTTTTCATTTATTGTGTTATGATATCTTATTTATGATCTTGTGCTTGATGTATGTATAATTTTAATATGTGATGGGTGAGGCCTATTTCTCCATCAAATTCCATGGTTAGTAATATATATCTCATGAGATAGACATGGATTGATCAAGGGTTTACTTAGTTCAGTAAAACAGGATAGAATGAGGGTTTACTCAGTTCAGTAATATAGGGATGAAAAGAGGGTTCACTCTGTTCAGTAATATATGATGGAACAAGGGTTCACCCGGTTCGGTAAATGAATTTTCCCACCATGATGTTCTTGGAATTGATTCCTTGGATACAATGGAAATTAGTATATACTTATGTGATGTTTTAATTCCATGTCTTGCTCGAATGTTATGTTCTCATGAAGTATGTCATATACATCCTTTTCATTCATGCTTTATGAACTACCTCTCTTTATGCCATGATTCATGTTTATGATCTTTTATATAAAGGGTATTATCTCATATTTTTATTATCATTTTCCCATACCCCTATTCTCATGCTTATTCTTACATGTCTCCATTGTTTACCAATACTGAGCATTTGAAATCATCCATTTTTATGTTTCCATCCCCAGGTTATGAAGATATGAATTTTGTTTGATCTATCTATGAAGGGTTCTTTTCACGAAGAACCTAGTGAGAGATAATGTTCCTCAGATATGTACCAGGGTTTATTTTTCCATGGTTCCAAAGGAACTATAGAAACTGTTTTCTTTAGGCATTTATTTGTATATTTTTTATGTATTACTCAAATGTTATGTAGTGTTTATGTTTTGTAAATAGAGGGTCTCTATAGTTGGTATTAGAGAAAATGTATAGTTAACCATTTGAATCTTGGATGAAAACCCCCTAGTGAGAACCCTGAGGACATGTATATAGATAAGACCGAGGACCATAAAATGTATCAGAAAATGTCATGGAATTTTGGTGAAATAATGGGTGAGTGGTTTCCATACAATACATATCTTTCAGGACACTATAAGTAGATGTGCCTTTGGAAAAAATTTACCTATTCTTAACAACTCCAATAGATGTTTTAGAGTTGACTCTGGGAAATATGGTACCTGACAATGGGCCTTTCTGCACACATGGTTTGACACTCTTGGGGGATATGATTTGGGAATTCAAAAACTCTTCATGAAACATTCTGAAAGTTTTAAATATAGTTTGGCTATGAATATCCTATTATTAACCTAAGGTATCATTTATTAAAGAATTTTTCATAAGTTAGACATCATATAAGTAATTTTCTTGATTATGTTGTTCCTCGTTATGATAACTATTTATAACTCTTTGATTTTGGTTTTAGTCAATAGATGGAACCCAACGAAACAATGTTAATGGAAATTCAAATGGGAAATGAAATGATTGTCTACATTAGAAACCAAATTATAAGGGGGTGGAATGAAAAAACATTTTTCTAAGATCAGTCATATTTCTCAGGTTATGGATCATGGTGTACATCTAAATTAAAAAAGTCGGAATAAAAATTATATTTTGTTTTCATGAGGCAAAATCCACATTATTCTTCAGGGTATCCTGATCCACTTTTTTCTTAAAAATGTATTAGTACCACTGAAAATATATTCTCCATTATTTAGTTTTTGGAGCATGATAATGTCATATGGTTGTTTATTTCTTAGAAGATGAAGCATATTAGTGGTGGACTCTAATCATGAAAATGAGGTAGAAAGATGAGACTGAATCCGTGGGTTTGGATGAGTTTAAGAATATATTTCTTAATATTAACATTACTAAAAATCTTTTTACAAATATGTATTAAGTGTTACTTGAGTTGAAGAAAAGGGATGATGAGTCTATTGTTATGTACAAGGCTAATTTCATGAGACTTGTGAGGTACACTTCTAGACTTATCATTAAATCATAAAGAAAAGTTGATTGGTTCATTGGTGGTTTGAATCCATGTCTCAAAAGGGTGTTAGAAATAAATTACTTTAGTAGATATGAAGATATTGTTCATTTTACAATCAAGGAAGAAATGGATGTAGGGGTAACTTATCAATATTGTGGATTTGACAAGAATAGAAAGATAGAGTTCAATAGAAACTCTAAGAACCATGAAGAAAATAATATTAACATTCATTTATGCTCCATGTGTGGGACGAAGCATGAAGACAATTTCCATAGGGGGTTTAATAAATGTTTTATGTATTGAAGGGAAGGCCATTGATAAATATATTGTTTAGGTGATGGGAATAAATTTTTCCAAAATCCTAATAGAGAAAAAGCTACATAGAATGCATCGCCCACTATTCAGTGAAACAACTGTAATGAGACTCGACATGTTTCTAATAATTTCCCAAAACCTAGGGTTGGTGATGATGATCAATGTAAGTAAATTATTAAGCTGAGGGATAAGGGGAAATCTCATGAAATTTCTATATCTGATATGGGGTGAAATAATATTGTTATGAAAGGTATAATTTCCATCCACTCCATAACTGTTACGTTCATATTTGATTCAATATCTACCCACTCTTTCATATCTAATGAATTATATAAGTGTGTAATGATTCATCCAAAACAATTAGAGGTGGAATTATCTAAAAAAACCTCTAAGGTTACGATGATTGCATCTCTAGTTTAGGATTCCATTCCTTGTTATGTTTGTGGGAATGTACTTCAGGAAAATCTTGTAATACATCCTTTGGTCGAATTTCATGTCATAATAAACCTAGATTGGGTTTCTATGTTTAAATCCCACATAATTTGTCAAGGAAGGCAAGTTACATTTTATATTTCAAACACTTCTAAGTAAAGACCCATAAATAGCAAGGAAATTCTTTTTCTTAATTTTTTTTGGAATTTTACAAGAACGCAGTTTCTGACGGCACGTGATTCCGAGGCCCGGTGTGCCCAAAATCATTTTCCAAAGTTTGGCTCGGGTACGTTCAGTGAACGAACAAGCGGGTTTTTCTAACTTTTGAACCGGTGATCGGAATCGAATTCTGAGGGCACCTATGGAATCACTGCGCTGGTACTTGCTTAGAAACGCGTCTTCCAGAGTTGTGTTTGCTCGGGTGTGGTTTTTAATTTTTTGGGGTTTAAGTGAAGAAAATAGTATAAAGTGGTGCGACAACTTTATTTTATTTCACTTAGGCCACTTAAAGCCACTTTAAGCTGCTTAAGCTGAGTTGAAGTGGATAGGGTGGAACCTAAAATATCCTACCCTCTTGGTAGGATATTTCTGAGGTGGGGCCCGAATGAGCCCCACCGTTTCTTTTCCCCTATGTAACGCACCCACAACCCCCCCTCTTTAATGAAAGCCAATGACGCGTTTTCTAAATTAATAACGCCCATTTTAATTGGGCGGTTAGTTTCATTGCAATTAATTCTATGAATAAATTTTTTCGTTACTTATCTTTAATTTTCGTTTGTTGTCCTGTAATGAAATAAGACCAACACATGTCTTCTTAAGGATTGTTCGATTAGAGGATTTGACAGAAAATTTAAGTCCTTCATCCTCCTTCGTGAAGAACGTGAAGAACGCGAAGAACGTGAAGAACGCTGGCCTCTGACGAAGGGCGACGAAGAATGCCGAACCCTCGGAGATCGACACGATACGACCCCGACGCTTCATCCGCGACGTTCCATCCCCGCGACAATCTTCGATCGACATATTGAGGTAGGGGATTGCGGTCCTATTAATTCATTGTGGATTATAAAATCAACATGGATTTAATTGTTATAATTAAATATGTATGTTCTTGATCCTCAGAGTTTGTCTATGCGACACCGAGTACCGCGCGACAGCGACGCCCTTCCGCGACGCGATGATCCTTTTTCTTCCGCGACGGTCAATTCCGCGACGAACTCGCATCCGACGATGATGTTGAGGTAGGGGTCGTTTTGAAATTGATAATACCCATGTTTGTTTTCCTCCAACGCATAAACGTGGACCAACCAATTAACATGTTGGTCCACGGATTATTATTTCGGGTCGAGGTTTATCAATTGCTGGGAATTATGGTGTTGTTTCAAACGGCTAACGCGGTTGGTGCGGACCAACGAAGAAGTCCGAACCCACCACCCTTTTGTTCTTGGTGTTCGGAATAGCGGACGATGAAAAAACGGGCCGAAGAGAAGATTTGTTGATTCTGCAGTGAAGAACGATACCCGGGATGAGCTACGACACAGACGGAAATGAAATCGGACCACCGGAGCAACTCCGGTGGCCCACAGACTCCACCGGCGCCCCGGCGCGCCGCTGGACAGAGCCGCCGCAACTGAAGCCGCGGTGGTGAGGTGCGGTTCCGCGGCCACGCAAAACCGAAGGTAGGAACGCGGCCGGCTGCCGCGTCCGTTGGTGAGAGGCGGCCCCAACCGGGGCCGCAGATCCTTCACGCGGGGGCAGCGCGCCCCCGCCCGCGATTTCCCTCGCTCGACCGCTCAGCCGAGCCGAGCCGAGCCGACCCGCCGGGCCGGGTCGTTCCCAGGACAGGACGGGCTGCCCTGGCCGGGCCGGATCGCGCCAAACCAGGTCGGACCTGGACCCGGGTCGGGTCGACCCGGTTCGGGCCGACCCAGGGGGGTCGGGCCGGGTCGATCCGGGCCCAGACCCCCGTTTCCGGACCTTTTCGGCCTTTTGTTCATAACTTTATCTATGGGCCTCCGAATGACGCGCCGTTAGCGGAGATGCGATCCTTGGATCGAGACAGTCGTTTCGGTATATCACACTCAAGGTTTCGGAATATATTGTGTTCCGCCAGGTTGGTTCGTACATGAAACCACCCGGGACCTCGGAGCAGAAACACTCATATCATCAGCTTCGGACGTCCGATTGACATGCCACTGACTTTGTTGAATTCCTCTAAGTGAGACGGATCATTTGGCTTACTCCGCCCGTGTTTTGGATGTAGTTGAAGTACGTTTGGGTTGGGTTTTCCTTAAAAACCAACCTGGCCCCCTGGGACGAAGAAGCCAATAACTCTCAGACCGGGCGTCCGATTGACACGCCGTCTGCATCGTTGAGTTCCTGTTGACGATACGGAACTATTGGATTCATCAACTCTGGACTATGTGTCAGTTTATGTATCAGCCTCTCGGATCGTGGAGCGGACCCTCCCGAACGAGCTTGCTATGTGCGGGAACCCTATAGCTGGCTGCGACTGCTACTGTGATGACGACGACTGTGCAGAGATCCTCAGTGGATTCGACGGCGACGACTACAACACTCAGGGATCCTTTTTGGGTCAGTGCTACCGATCCTGTGTGGGTCTGATCCTGTGTGGGTCAGCGCTCAGCGGTCCTGTGTGGGCCAACGCCTACAGATCCTGTGTGGGTCCGATCCTATGTGGGTCATTGTGGGGGGTAGTTACCTATCGATTCTTTGTGGGTCAGATCCTTTGTGGGTCATTGCGGGGGTTAGTACCTATCAATCCTTTGTGTGTCAGATCCTTTGTGGGTCATTGCGGGGGTTAGTACCTATAAATCCTTTGTGGGTCCGACATTTTAGATGAATCAGCGGCAATATCTTGTCATCTTTATCATCATACAAACAAATATTCCTGTGTGAGGTGAATCCCTTTTTCTTTCCTTTGTGGATTGTGTTGTGCTATCTTGTGTGGATTTAAGTTTTGCTCTCCTATGTGGACTGGGTTGTGCTTGGGCTCGGATGTTGGAGCCGAACGAGATTTGATGACTTAGATATATGTATGGGCATATACCTAAGTAGTGTCAGATGTTACTTCGTGATTGTATCTTTCCTTTGTGGATTATCCTTTGTGGATTATGGGATACCTTCGGGGGTCTCGGGGTCCCTACTGAGTAGATTATACTCACCCCTGCACGGGCTATGCCCGCACTACATTATGTTGCTTGCAGATGACGAACATCGCTGATCATGGTGGAGGCTTATGGAGCAGGATGGTACCTGGAGGTGGACCACTTGGTGGGACGTACTCGGAGCGGTCGGCTGGACCGGAGGAGCAGTGGAGGCTTTTTGTACCCACCCGTTAGGTGGTATTTCCAGTGGGCAGCTCGACGTTGCGGCTTTACTTTTCAATTACTGTTTTCCCTTTCCAGTTGTACTTTACTTTCAGTTTGGTTTTGTATTCTGGCCCACTTACTTTTCCGCACTTAATGTTGTACTCAACTTTTACTTAGTGTTTAATTCTGCATGCTTACTATGTGGTGTTTGTTTTTTACTTTACAAAGGAAATACCCTCCCTTTACCGGGATTTACGCCTTGGTGCTAGTCGCCAGCCCCTGGCCTATGGAAGGCAGGCTTGGGGTAGTCACGGCAAGGGCCCCGAGGACAGGTCGTGACAAATTGGTATCAGATGAGTTCGGTTCTACCGCAGACTCTGATATTTCTTCTATGTTAAGCAATAGTGTTAAGAGTATTGAGTGTGGTTATCAGTCCAGGGAGCCCAGTGTTGGTGCGGTGGCCGACATATCCATACACCAGGACCCTGACTTCTGATTTCCGACTTAATGCACGAAAACATTGATTGCATGTGTGTTTCAAGTTTTCTTTGTGATTACTTTGTATCAGCTCACCAGGTATACTGTTCTGACCGTGGCGCACCTGTTTATTTTTCAGGATGGCCCCACAACGGCAGCCAGCTAGGGTTCTGAGAGTTGAGCATGACGACAGACCACCGAGCGACGAGGCCTCGGTACAGGGCACTTTGACAGCTGAAGCTCCGGCGGTACCTCTACCCGCCGAGCCACCGATGCTTCCAGCCCCAACCGCTGATGATGCACGTCGCCTTAGTGCACTGCATGAGTTCCAACACCAGCGACCACCCAGGTTCCACGGGGAGACGGACCCCTAGGCAGCCGAGGACTGGCTGGAGGCAGTGGTGCAAGTTTTCAGGCTAGTGAGGACACCAGCTGACCTCATGGTGATCCCCGCAGCGAGCTTACTGCACGCAGCAGCGGGCCGATGGTGGAGCTTGATACTCCATGTGCACGATGAGGCATCTCTCCTCTGGACAGACCTTGAGGGTCACTTCCACTCAGAGTTCATCCCGGCCACCCTCCGTGCGGTCCGCATCCAGGAGCTTCTTCAGCTGTGGCAGGGCAGCTTGACGGTCGCCCAGTACTCGGCGAGATTTACCGATCTCTCAAGTTACACGACAGACATGGTATGAGACCCATTCTTCCGAGCCCGGACCTTTGAGCAGGGACTAAGACATGAGATCAGGGCATCACTGATCTCCCTCAGCATTCCGACTCAGGCAGGAGTACTGGAGTGAGCCCTTTTGATCAAGAGCTACCTTGTTGAGCCTTCATCAGCAGCGAGACCTACCGCGGGGTGGCACGTAGCAGAGTCTTCTGCATCAGGAAGACGACGGATGACTCCGGGGTCCAAGCAGACTAGACCCCCACCTAGACGGCCTCAAGACACTGGCTCAGCAGTGCGGCGAACATAGCGCGAAGCCAGTCTTTCGAGAGGCAGGCAGTGCTACACATGCGGCGGGCAGGGCCACATGGCTCGTGACTGCCCAACCCACCATGCCGAGGAGCAGCAGACGGTTGATGGGCCACCCAGGCAGAGGCAGAGGGTCAACCGTGGCGGTACGCAGGGAGGAGGCAGATGAGGCAGAGGAGCTGGCCGAGCAGTAGGTGGTGGGCGATTCTTTGAGGCTCTACCACCACCACCACCAGGAGGTCCACCCCGACCACAGGGAGCTGGCGGGAAGAGACAGGCACATCTCTAGGCAGCGGAGTCCTATGACCACAGAACGCCTGAGATGATTTGAGGTACTATCTGTGTCTATTCCACCCTCGCGGTAGTTCTTATAGACATAGGTTCAAGTCATTTTTTCATAGCCGCAACCCTTGTTCGGAGCTCGGAGATTCCGACAGAGCCGTTGGCTCGATCCTTACGGCTAGAGACTCCTACGGGTGCGGACTCGACGATTACGCACTGGTGCCGGCAGTGTGAGCTTACTCTAGGAGGTGAGAGCTTCGGCTGGGATCTTCTTGTAGCGGCGTCGAGGCCTTACGATGTCATCTTGGGTACGGATTGGTTATCTACAGTTCATGCTCAGATCGACTGTATTAGGTGCAAGGTGTGATGTGTGTGCACCGACGGGAGCAGGTTCACCTTCACCGGCGAGAAGGGAGCCTTCGCAGCATAGGATGGACATCCACAGAGGAGAGGACAACCCATCACTCATCAGTTGGATAGCCTCATCCTTGGATCAGTTGACATGTAGAGTCCTAGTTTTCCTGCAGTGGTGGATCAGTATGCGGACGTCTTTCCCGAAAACGTCCTAGGGCTACCTCCTCGTAGAGAGGTAGACTTTTATATTGATCTGTACCCCAGGACAGCCCCGATATCCACTCCAGCATAACGGATGGCCCTCGCTGATCTTCAAGAGCTACGAGTACAGTTGAAGGACTTGCAGGGCAACGGATTCATCCAACCCAGTGTTTCACCCTAGGCTTCCCTGATATTGTTCGCCAAGAAGGGGGACAGGAGCTTGCGACTTTGTGTCGACTATCGTCAACTGAACTAGGTGACGGTGAGGAACAAGTATCCGCTACCGAGGATTGATGACCTCTTCAATCAGCTCAAGGGAGAAGGGTGGTTCTCGAAGATAGACCTTAGGTCAGGCTATCATCAGATTAGAGTTCGGGACGAGGACGTGCAGAAGACAGCCTTCAGATGTCGGTATGGCCACTATGAGTTCTTGGTTAAGCTATTCGGCATGACCAATGCTCCGGCAGTGTTCATGGGCCTCATGAAGAGGATCTTTCAGCCATACCTCTATCGATTTGTCATAGTCTTCATCGACGACATTTTGATATACTCAACGACTAAGGAGGAGCACGCATGCCACTTGCGGGTTGTACTAGACACACTCCGAGAGAACCATCTTTATGGAAAGCTCTGGAAGTGTCAGTTCTGGATACATGAGGTCCACTTCTTGGGACACGTCATCTCTGAGGCGGGAGTTGCGGTGGATCCTTCGAAGATCGAGGTAGTGCTAGCTTGGGAGCCACCCAAGAGCATGACAAAGGTGCGGAGTTTCTTGGGACTAGCTGGATAATATTGGAGATTTGTGCCAGACATCTCTAGAGTTTTGGCACCACTATCAGCTTTGAAGAAGAAGGGGAAACCCTTTATGTGGTCAGAAAGTTGTCAGCAGAGATTCCAGGACCTGAGACTGAGATTGACCAGTGCCCCTATCTTGAGGTTTCCTGAGGAGGGAGTAGGGTACGCAGTCTACTGCGATGCATCAGGTACCAGACTCGGATGTGTCCTGATGCAGGAGCGGGTGGTGATCGCCTATGGATCACGTCAGTTGAGGTCGCATGAGCAGAACTATGCTACCCCAGACCTGGAGTTAGCAGTAGTGGTCTTCGCTCTGAAGACATGGTGACACTATCTGATGGGCGAGCACATCAGAGTCTTAGGTACATCTTCTCTCAGAAGGACCTGAACCTGAGATAGCGGCGATGGCTCTAGTTCCTCTAGGACTATGAATTTGAGATAGTCTATACTCCTGGTAAAGGGAACGTGGTAGCCGATGCTCTCAGCCGGAGGACAGGCATTCAGCTACTCAAGGAGGCGACAGAGCAGCTAGCCGCTTTGTATATATCCTTCATGTATAGAGATGGAGCAGACTTTCTTTAGTCTCTCACAGTCACCCCTCCACTACTATTGTGGGTCAGAGAGGCACAGTGTGGGGACGCTGACTGTGAGACGTGACGTGAACAGATATCCTCAGGACAGGCACCTGATGGATTCTCCATTGGAGTAGAGCATGACATCCTTTTCAGAGGGTGTACCATGGTACCAGTTTCTTTACGGGAGGATGTGCTAAGAGAGTTTCACACTTCCCCCTTAGCGGTACATCCTGGAGTGGTGAAGATGTACCAGGATCTCAGATGATAGAACTGGTGGCCAGGCATGAAGAAGGCTTTGGTAGAGTTCGTTTCACGATGCATCTCCTGCCAGCAGGTGAAGGCAGAGCATCAGGAACCAGCAGGCTTGGTACAACCCTTGGAGGTCCTGGAGTGGAAGTGGGACAAGAGATCTATGGACTTCGTGACTGGACTTCCAAGCACTTCCAGAGGTCACGACTCAATCTGTGTGATTGTCGACCGACTCAACAGGTCGGCTCACTTCTTACCCATCAGAGAGCAGGGATCAGTGGAGAGCTTGGAGTGTCTCTACGTTTAGGAGATTGTACGGCTTCACGGTGTGCCTTCATCTATCATCTCCGACCGAGACGCTCTCTTTACTTCCCAGCTTTGGAAGGGGTTTCAGGAGGCGTTCGGGATACAACTACGTCTGAGCACCACCTTTGACCCTCAGACGGATGGTCAGACGGAGAGGACCATTCAGACTCTCGAGGACATGCTCCGCGCATGTGTCCTCGACTTTGGTCACAGTTGTGAGGACCACCTACCCTTGGTGGAGTTTTCGTACAACAAAATCTACAACTCCACCATCGGGATGGCACTATACGAGGGGTTGTACGGCAGACCTTGCAGATCTCCTTTGTGCTGGACATACCCTGGGGAGTCAGCCCTTGTGGGACCAGAGATGGTCCGGGCCATGATAGAGAAGGTCCAGGTCATCTAGGAGCGGATGAGGACAACTCAGAGTTGGCAGAAGTCTTATGCTGATAGGAGGCGGAGGCCACTAGAGTTCAAAGATGGCGACCACGTCTTCTTGCGTGTCTCACCTCAACGTGGAATATGGGGATTTGTTTGAGGTGGCAAGTTTTCTCCATGCTTCATCGGACCATTCCAGGTCCTCAGCAAGATCGGCGAGGAGGCTTATCGCCTGGCTCTACCACCTTAGTTGCACCGGGTGCATGACGTCTTCCACGTATCTCAGCTGAGGAGATATGTGCACAAACCGACGCATATCATTGACCATGGGGAGCTAAACGTTGATGATGGGGAGTCTTTTGCGGAGGTCCCAGTGGAGATCGAGGATCGACATGAGAAGGTCCTATGTGGATGATCGATTCCTATTTTTCACATCAGATGGAAGCATGGGAAACTCCAGGAGAGCTCTTGGGAGCGAGAGGCTCAGATGTGTTATCAGTACCCACATTTGTTTCCCTAAATTATGATGTATATTTACGGGGACGTATAGCCCTTAGGTGGGAGTGATGTATAGACCCATAAATTTCAAGGAATTTCTTTCTTCATTTTCTTTGGAATTTTACAAGAACGCAGTTTCTGACGGCACGTGATTCCGAGGCCCGGTGTGCCCGGAATCATTTTCCAAAGTTTGGCTCGGGTACGTTCAGTGAACGAATGAGTGGGTTTTTACAACTTTTGAACCGGTGATCAGAATCGAATTCCAAGGGCACCGATGGAATCGCAGCGCTGGTACTTTTTTAGAAACGCCTCTTCCGGAGTAGCGTTTGCTCGGGTGTGGTTTTTAATTTTTTGGGGCTTAAGTGAAGAAAATAATATAAAGTGGTGGGACAACTTTATTTTATTTCACATAAGCCACTTAAAGCCACCTGAAGCTGCTTAAGATGAGTTGAAGCGGATAGGGTGGATCGTAAAATATCCTACCCTCTTGGTAGGATATTTGTGAGGTGGGGCCCGCATGAGCCCCACCGTTTCTTTTCCCCAAAGTAACACACCCGCAACCCCCCCTCTTTAATGAAAGTCAACTGACACGTTTTCTAAATTCTTAATGCCACTTTTAATTGGGCGGTTAGTTTTAATGCAATTAATTCTATGAATTAATTGGTTCGTTACTTATCTTTAATTTTCGTTTGTTGGCATGTAATGAAATACGACCAACACATGTCTTCTTAAGGATTGTTCGTTGAGAGGATTTGACAGAAACTTTAAGTCCTTCATCCTCCTTTGCGAAGAACGCAAAGAACGCGAAGAATGCGAAGAACGCTGGCCTCTGACAAAGGGCGACGAAGAATGCCCGACCCCCGGAGATCGACGTGATGCGACGCCGACGCTTCTTCCGCGACATTCGATCCCCGCGACAATCTTCGATCGACATCTTGAGGTAGGGGATTGCGGTCCTTTTAATTCATTGTTGATTATAACATCAACATGGATTTAATTTTTATAATTAAATCTGTATGTTCTTGATCTTCGGAGTTTGTCTACGCGATGCCGAGTACCGTGCGATAGCGACGCCCTTCCGCGACGCGACGATCCTTTTTCTTCCGCGATAGTCAATTCCACGACGAACTCGCGTCCGACGACGACATTGAGGTTGGGGTCATTTTGAAAATGATAATACCCATGTATGATTTCCTCCAAGGAAAGAACGGGGACCAACCAATTAACAAGTTGGTCTGCGGATTATTATTGTGGGTCGAGGTTTATCAATTGCTGGTAATTATGGTGTTGTTTCAAACCGCTCACGCGGTGGGTGCGGACCAACGAACAAGTCCGAACCCACCACCCTTTTGTTCTTGGTCTGCGGAACGGCGGACGATGACAAAATGGGCCGCAGAGATGATTTGATGATTCCGCAGTGAAAAATGGGACCCGAGATGAGCTACAGCATAGACGGAAATGAAATCGGACCACCGGAGCAAATCCGAGGGCCCGCGGACGCCACCGGCGGTGTGGGTCGCCGACGATCGGAGGCAGCGGTGCCCCGGCGCACCACCGGACGGAGCCGTCATGGCCGAAGCCGCAGTGGTAGGGTGTGGTTCCGCGTCCGCGCAGAACCGAAGGCAGGGACGCAGCCGGCTGCCGCGTCCGTTGGTGAGAGGTGGCCCCAACCGGGGTCGCGGATCCTTCACGCGGGGGCAGGGCGCCCCTGCCCGCAGTTTCCCTTGCTCGGCTACTCGGTCGAGCTGAGCCGAGTAGACCCGCCAGACCGGGTTGCTCCCAGGTCGGGCCGGGTCGTTCCCAACCGGGTCGGACCTAGACCCGGGTCGGGTCGACCCAGGGGGGGTCGGGCCGGGTCGGTCCGGGCCCAGACCCCCGTTTCCGGACCTTTTCGGTCTTTTGATCATTACATGAGCTAAGTGACTCTGAACGAAGCTCAGTCATTTTCGATGCACTCCTTGGATCGAGACGGTCGTTTCGGTATATCACACTCAAGGTTTCAGAATAATTTGGGTTCGGCCGGGTTGGTTCGTACAAGAAACCAACCAGGCCCTCGGAGCGGAAACCCTCATATATTGAGCTTCGGACGTCTGATTGATGTGATGTTGACTTTTTTGAATTCCTCTAAGTGAGACGGATCTTTTGGCTTACTCCGCCCGAGGTTTGGACGCAGGTGGAGTAAAGTCGGGTTGGTTTTTCGTTAAAAACCAACCAGGCCCTTGGGACGAAAAATCCAATAACTCTCAGACCGGGCATCCGATTGACATGCCGTCTGCGACGTTGAGTTCCTGTTGACGATACAGAACTTTTGGATACATCAACTCTGTACAATGTGTCAGTTGATGTATCAGCCTCAGGGATCGTGGAGTGGACCCTCCTGAACGAGCTTGTTGTGTGCGGGAACCCTAGAGATGGCTGCGGCTTCTACTATGACGACGACGACTGTGCAGAGATCCTCAGTGGATTCGACGGTGAGGACTACAACACTCACCGATCCTTTGTGGGTTAGTGCTACCGATCCTGTGTGGGTCTGATCCTGTGTGGGTCAGCGCTCAGTTGTCCGGTGTGGGCCAGCGCATACAGATCCTGTGTGGGTCTGATCCTGTGTGGGTCATTGCGGGGGTTAGTTACCTATCGATCCTTTGTGGGTCATTGCGGGTGTTAGTACCTATCGATCCATTGTGGGTCATATCCTTTGTGGTTCATTTCGGGGGTTAGTACCTATCGATCCTTTGTGGGTCCGACGACTTAGATGAATAAGTGGCAATATCTGGTCATCTTTATCGTTATACAAAGAAGTATTCCTCTGTGAGATGAATCCCTTTTTCTTTCCTTTGTGGATTGTGTTGTGCTATCCGGTGTGGATTTACGTTTTGCTCTCCTATGAGGACTAGGTTGTGCTTGGGCTCAGATGTTGGAGCCGAACGAGATTTGATGACTAAGATATATGTATGGGCATATACCTAAGTAGTGTAAGATGTTACTTCGTGATTGTATCTTTCCATTGTGGATTATCCTTTGTGGATTCTGGGAGACCATCGGGGGTCTCGGGGTCCCTACTGAGTAGCTTATACTCACCTCTGCACGGGCTATGCCCGCACTACTTTGTGTTGGTTGCAGACGACAGACAACGCTGATCGTGGTGGAGGCTTGCGGTGCAGGACAGTACCTGCAGGTGTACCACTGGGTGGGACGTACTCGGATCAGTCAGCTGGACCCGAGGAGCAGTCGAGGCTTTCTGTACCCACCCTTCAGGTGGGATTTCTAGTGGGTAGCTCGACGTTGTGGCTTTACTTTTCAGTTGCTGTTTCCCTTTCCAGTTGTACTTTACATTCAGTTTGGGTTTGTATTCTGGCCCCCTTACTTTTCTGCACTTACTGTTGTACTCAGCTTTTACATAGTGTTTACTTCTTCCTTCTTACTCTGTGGTGTTTGTTGTTTACTTTACAAAGGCAATTCCTTCCCTTTACCGGGATTTACGCCTTGGTGCTAGTCGCCAGCCCCTGGCCTATGGAAGGTGGGCTTGGGGTAGTCATGGAACGGGCCCCGACGACGGGTCGTGACATCCTATGAGCATACATCAATGTGATGTTCCATTTTAACTTACTGTGTAGATTACATCCACCGTATGGTTCTAAATTAAAATTTAAAAGGGGTTTTTATCTCAAATGGTTCGAGAGAATATTGAAATTATTGAAATTATTTTTATTACTGATTTTTTTATGTATTTCTAGAATAGATTCAAATTCTTCCACCAAAACGTGAAATAGATTACTCAACAGAACTTGTACTTAGTTCCATATCAATTTCAAAGACTCCTTATAGAATGGCCCTCATTGATTTGAAGGAATTGAATAATAACTCCAAGAAAATCTTGATAAGGGATTCATTAGGCGATGTGTGTCACCTAATGGTGTGGAAGATCTTTTTGGGAAGAAGAATGATGAATCAATGTGACTCGACAATGATTATCGAGAGTTTAACAAGATCACAATCAGGAATAAGTATCATCTTCCCCATATTGAAAGCTTTTTGATCAAATTTGAGGATCTCAATACATTTCCAAGATTGACCAACATTCTGGATATCATAAATTATTGTTAAATATTGTGGATATATATAATATGGTATTCCATACAAGGTATGTTCACTATGAATATATAGTGATGTCTTCTAATTTTACTAATTCCAATGCTATCAAAATGGATTTAACAAATATATTCCTCAGAGATTACTTTGATATGTTTTTGGTACTCATTATAGATTATATTCTTATTTATTTAAAGATAAAGGAACATCATGAAGATCAATTGAAATTTTTAATGAAGACCATATGTAAGAAGAAGTTATATGAATAATTCACAAAATGTGATTCTTTCCTATAAACGGTTTCATTTTTGAGTCACATAATCTCATGAGATGGTATAATAGTTGATCCATCAAAGCTGGAGGCTATTGAAAGTAGGCCCAGACCAACAATGGTGCCTGAGATCCATATAATTCTTGATTTTTATGGATATTATCTATAGTTTTTGCAGAATTTATCACGATTATCTTATCCCCTAACTATGTTTACTCGGAAGAGTGTGATGTTCTTCTAGAAAGAATAATGTGAGGAAAATTTCAATGAACTAGAGAGAAGGATGGAAAGGGCACCTATTCTTACATTTCCCTATACTAGATAAGGGTTTGTAATCTATTGTGATGCATCCACGAAGGGTTTGGGATGTGTTCTTATGAAAAATATCTTGTCTATAGCCCATTCCTCACAATAGTTGAAGATTTATGATAAAAATTACCCAACTGATGATCTGGAATTTGCGGTGGTTATCATTGCATTAATGATATGATGGCATTATCTTTGTGGGGGAAAGTGTGATATATATATCGATCATAATATTTTAAAATATATATTCCAATAGAAGGGGTTGAACATGCACCAAAGAAGATGGTTAGCATTTTTAATGGATTATGACTACTCAACACATTACCACCCTTGGAAAGCAAATAAGGTGTTCGATGCATTGAGTCGGAAGGACCATTATAGCTTATCTATGATCAGGATAAAAAAATATCCAATATTTATGGATTTGAAAAGGATGGATCTATAAATCCTGAAGGAAGGGAAAAATCTTATATTAATCAAATATATGTTAATCCCTCAATCCATGTGAAGATTATATAGGTGAAGAAGGAAGATTAAGAGCTACAAAAGAATGCTCACAATGTTCTTAAGTTAAACCTTGATTATGATTTAATGATAGGGTTCAGGAAATGTGTATGTGTTCTTTAAATACTGGATTTTAATAATGATCTATTAGATGAAGCATATAGTGCATCATTTTTTATTCACCGTGGAAGTAATAAGATGTGTTGGGACTTGATGGAATACTTTAGGTGTGATGGAATGAAGAGAAATATCACAGAGTTTGTATATTAATGTTTTATAAGACAGTAAGTTAAGGTTGGAAGAAAAATGTCTAAAGGGATGCTACATCTATTACCCATAATAGAATGTAAATGAGAGAACATCCCTATATATTTTTTCATTGGACTACCCCAAACCACTAAATTATTTAATTATATATGTGTATTAGTTGAACACCTTACTATGTCAGCACACTTCATTGCTATCCGAGAATATTTCTCTCTTGATCATCTTCCCATAATAAACATTAAGGAAGTGGTAAGGTTTTATGGAGTACCACATTTTATTTTATCATATCAGGATTTGAAGATTACCTCAATATTTTGGCGAAGACATCATAAAGCACATGATATAGAATTGAGTTTTACCATTGGTTGTCATCCTGAAACTGACAGTCAGACTGAAATAAAAATTCAAACCCAATGGGTTATGTTGAGATCTAGTACTAGGGAATTCAAATGTGGTTGGGATCAACACCTTCCTATAGTTGAGTTTTCTTAAAATAATTTATTTCACTCAAGCATTTATATGGAACTTTATGAAAACCTATATGGGATGAAATGTGGAGTTCCAAGGTGCTGGGAAGAGGTTGGATAAGGAATTCTATTAGTGCCTTAGAACACTGAAGAAGAGGTTGGATAAGGAATTATTTCAGGATGCATCTCCGTAGAGCCTCAATAGTCATACTCTCTAACAGCCCACCGAGCGATGAGGCCTCGGTGCATGGCCCTTTACCAGCAGAGGCACTAGTGGTAACACATCCCATTGGGCCACTGATGCCACCAGCCCCAACAGCAGACAATGCACGTCGCATGAGCACGTTGCATGAGTTCCAGTGCCAGAGGCCACCCAGGTTCTAGGCAGAGACGAACCCACAGGTAATTGAGGATTGGCTGGAGGCTATGGTGAGTGTCTTCAGGATGGTAGGGAGACCAGCAGAACTCATGGTGATCCTTGCTGCGAGTCTCCTTCGAGAAGTAGTAGGCATATGGTGGAGCCTGATGCTCTAGTTCCATGATGATGTGACACTACTCTAGACAGACTTTGAGAGCCTGTTCTGGGCGGAGCTTGTTCCGAGGACCCTCCGAGCGATGCAGATACATGAGCTACTTCATCTATAGCCGGGTAGCATGACTGTAGCTCAGTACTCAGTGAGGTTCACCGAACTCTCGTGCTACTCCACAGATATGGTACGAGACAAATTCTTCAAGGCCCGGACCTTAGGGTAGGGGCTCAGGCAAGAGATCAGGGCATCGATGATCTCCCACAGCATCCTGATGTAGGCGGGGGTGTTAGAGAGATCCCTCCTAGTGGAGAGTTCCTTTACTGAGCAGTCACTAGAAGGGAGACCCACCACTAGTTGACTTGCATCAAAGTTTTCGGCAGCTGGCAGTAGACAGATGATGCAGAGGTCCAAGAGGACTAGACCCATGGGTGGATGACATCATGACTCAAGATCGGTTGTTTGGGGCACTCGGGGTAGTGACTTATATTCCTGGAGTAGACATTGATACTCATGAGGTGGGTAGGTCCATATGGCTCATGACTATCCGACCCGCCGTTCCGATGATTAGCAGACAGTTGAGGGTCCTCTTAGGTAGAGGCAGATGTTCGATCGAGGTAGTCCAAAGGGCACATGCAGAAGGGGAAGAGGATCTGGTCAAGCAACTAGTGGTGTATGACATTACGAGGTGCTACGGCCAACACCACCAGGAGGACCACCCCGACTGTAGGGAGTGGGTGGATAGGGGAGAGCTCAACTTCAGGCGGCTTAGGCTTATGACCATGGCGATCCAGAGATGATTCGAGGTAAAAAACTTTTCTGCTCCACCTTAGCTGCAGTTCTTATAGACACAGGTTTTAGTCATTATTTAATAGCCACATCCCTCATTCGGAGCTCGGAGATTCAGACGGAGCTATTTCCTCGATCCTTATGGCTAGTGCCTCCTATGGGAGAAGACTCGACGATTACGCCCTGGTGCTGGCAGTGTGATCTTAATCTAGGGGGCGAGAGCTTCGACTGTGATCTCCTCGTCGTGTCATCAAGTCCTTATGATGTCATCTTGGGTATGGAATGGTTATCTATAGTTCATGCTCAGATCAACTGTATAAGCCGCAAAGTACAGTGTGTCTGCATGGATGGGACCAGGTTCGCCTTCACCAGCGAGAAATGAATCCTTTGCAGCACATGAAAGACTTACTCAGCGGAGGGTGACACCAATCACTCACCAGTTGGCTTGCCTTAACCTCAGAGAAGTTGATGTGGATAGTCCTACTTATCCTATATTGGTGGACCAGTATGCAGATGTTTTCCATAAATATGTTCGAGGACTACCTCCTCGCAGATAGGTGGACATCTACATTGACATGTACCCTAGGAAGTCACCGATATCTACTCCAGCATTTTGGATGGCTCTTGTGGAGGTTCGCGAGCTGTGGGTATAGATAGAGGACTTGTAGGGGAAGGGATTCATCGGGCCCAATGTTTCTCCCTAGGTAGCCCAGATTCTATTCGCCAAGAATGGAGATGGGAGCATGCAGATTTTTGTTGACTATAATCATGTAAACCAAGTGACCATGAAGAACAAGTACCAACTCCTAAGGATTGGAGACCTCTTTGATCAGCTCAAGGGAGCATGATGGTTCTCGAAGATAAACCTCAGATCAGGCTATCACCAGCTCAAAGTTTGAGATGAGGATGTACAAAATACGACCTTCATATTTTAGTATGGCCACTATGATTTCATGGTTATTCCCTTCTGTTTAACCAACTATCCAACAGTGTTCATGTGTCTCATGAACAGGATCTTCCAGCCATACCTCCATTTCTTTATCATAGTCATCATCGACAAAATTCTGATCTACTAGACTACTGAGTAGGAGCATGCCTACCATTTTCTGGTGGTACTAGAAACACTCTGAGATCACAATCGTTATGGTAAGCTCTTAATGTGCCATTTTTTTATTCGAGAGGTTCACTTATTGGGACATGTCATCTCGGAGGCTGGAGTTGCAGTAGATCCAGTGAATATTGAGGCAGTACATTCTTGGGAGCCATCCAGGAGTGTGATAGAGGTACATAGTTTCTTGGGCATGGCTGGATACTATCAGAGATTCATGGTAGACATCTCTAGAGTTTCAGCACCACTATCAGCCTTTATGAAGAAGGGGAAACCCTTCATGTGGTCGGAGAGATTCCAGTAGAGCTTTGAGGTGCAGAGGTAGAGGTTGACTAGTACCCCCATCTTGAGGCTTCCAAAGGATGGTGTTGGGTACATAGTTTACTGCAATGCATCAGGGACTAGACTTGTGTGTGACCTAATGTAGGATCAAGTTGTGATCGCATATGGTTCTCAACAGATAAGACATCACGAGTATAACTATGCTACCCATGACCTGGAGTTAACAGTAGTGGTTTTAGGATTGATGATGTGGTGGAACTAACTAATGGGAGAATTCTTTACCATGTAATCTGATTACAAGAGTCTCTTGTATATCTTCTCCCATATGGGCTTGAACCTGAGACAACGATTTTCGCTTGAGTTCCTCCAGTACTATGACTTTGAGAAAGTCTATACTCTTGAGAAGGGGAACGTTGTGGCCGATGCAATTAGTAGGAGATCTGGTATATAGATACTAGGAGTGGAGATAGAGCATCTGGAAGCCTTACAGATATTCTATGTGGACCGAGATGGAGTAGCTTTCCTTTAGTCTCTTATAGTCACTCCTCTACTTCTTCAGTGAGTTAGGGACGCATAGCATGGAGATGCTGACTGTGAGACATGTCGTGCTCATATATCCATAGGGTAGGCACCTGATGGATTTTATGAAGGTGGGGAGAACATCACCCTCTTCAAAGGACGTACTATAGTACCAGTAGCACTTTCGGAGGATTTGTTGAGGGATTTCCACACATCTCCTCTAGAGGTACATCCAAGTGTGGAAAAGATGTATCAGGATCTCCGACGACATCACTGGTGGCCATGTATAAAGAAGGGAGTAGCTGAGTTTGTCTCAAGATGCCTCACTTGTCAGCAAGTGAAGGTCGAGAACCAGGTACTAGTAGGCCTGGTTTATCCCTTAGAGGTCCAAGAGTGGAAGTGGGATGGGATATCCATGGACCTCATGACGGGTCTTCAACGTATATTCGGGAGTCACGATTAGATATGGGTGATCATTGACCGACTCACCAAGTCGACCCACTTCCTACCGATTAGAGAGAGGGCTTTAGTAGAGAGCATGGGATACCTTTATGTGAAGTATATTGTGCATTTACATAGAGTACCTTATTCTATTGTCTCTAACTATGATGCACAGTTTACTTCCTGACTATAGAAGGGGTTTCAGGAGGCTTTCGTGATGCTGCTACGTCTGAGCACCGCCTTCCATCCTCAAACAGATGGCCAGACTGAGCAGACCATTCAGACCCTCAAGTTCATGGTCTGTGCTTGTGTCCTTGACTTTGTTCATAGCTAGGAGGATCACTTAACTTTGATGGAGTTTTCATACAAAAACAATTATCACTCCACCATCGTTATGGCACCTTTTGAGGCCTTGTATGGTCGACCTTGCAGATCGCCACTGTGCTGGACAGACCCAGGGGAGTCAGTACTAGTGGAACCAGAGATTGTACGGGATACTACAGAGAAGGTGTAGATCATCCAGGAGTGGATGAAGACTACACAGAGTAGGCAGAAGTCATATTCTGACAGGAGATAGAGAACTCTGGAGTTCAAGGATGGTGACCACGTCTTTATATGGGTGTCACCTCGATGAGGTCTACGGAGATTTAGCTGAGGCGACAAGTTATCTCCAAGATTCATTGAACCATTCTAGGTCCTTATCAGAGTAGGTGAGGTGGATTACTACTTAGGTCTTCCACATCAGTAGCATCGGGTTCACGACATCTACCACATATCTCAGATGAGGAGATATGTGCACGTCCCTTCCCACATCATTTACCATAGAGAGATAGACATCGATGATGGGGCAACCATAACCGAGGTTCTAGTAGAGATTGAGGATCAATAGGATTGGGTCCTACATTGATGGTTGATACAATTGATGGGTGTTTTATGGAAGCTCAAGAACCTCCAGGAGAGCACATGGGAGCAGGAGGCTCAGATGCATGCTCAGTACCCCCATTTGTTCCCTTAGTTCGATTTTTGGCTTACGGGGACGTAAAGCCCTGAGGTGGGGAGAATGAAAAGACCTAGAAATTCGGTGATTTTTTATTCGTTTTTTTCTTAAACTCATGGGATTTTTACGTGTTCACGAAAATTTATGATGCTTGATTCCGAGACCCGGTGTTCCTGAAATCCATTTCTGAAGATTTGTTCACGTACCTTTAGTAATCATACAAGCATGATTTTATTACTTTTGAATAGGTGAAAGGTGAACCCACAACGTCGGTGATTGCATAGTGATAACTTCACTGCAGTTGCGTTTTAACGAGAATGGAAGTTAGATTTTGAGTTTGTAATAAGTTAAATAAAAATAAGTGTAGCTTATTTTTATTTTTAATGTGGTTAAAACCTCCAAGAGGTTGTTATTGGGGGGGGGGGCACTACACCCTAACCTCCAATGGGAGGCTATTGTAGTGGGGACCACCTGCATATATCCTCCCTTGGGAGGATATCTATGGTGGGGACCACTCGGGGGTTGTAACGCCTTGGAACCCCCAATTAAGTGAAAGAACCCTTGAAATTCCCCCATTAATTAAATGTTCCAACCCTCACAATTAATTAATTGAAATCATTCATTTAATTAATTGGCACCTTTTGAATTCTTGTAAATTCATGATAACAATTAAATAATAGCCAATCTATTATTTCATTTTGGTTGGCATCTATTCATTGGGGGAGCATTGGAAGAACTTGGAGGAGCCATTTCTCTCCAATGAAGAATGACAGACATCATCCACCTTCTTCCTTCTCCAACTGGGACAAAGGAGGGAGTGTCATCATTAGAGAACGCTGACGATGCCATCCTCAACTTCTTCGTCTACCTTCTGATGTCGATGGAATGAAATTCGCTTCCCTTCCTTCATAAATGATCCTTGAAAAACGAGGTAGGGGAATTTGGAGTCTAAATTTGTTCTGTTTTACATTTTTCAATCTTGGATAATAATTTGCCAAATGATATCAACATAACGTGGAGGGATTAGACCGCACGAACATAGCCCAAACATCCCCCTTTGATTGTTCTTGTTTGTTGATGATGACGGTGGCACGACGGTGTCGCTAGAAGGATAGACCACAGTGGAGCAACATGACTCGCGTCGGGCTGGCTGAGAAGATAACCGGCGGCGTAGGGGCCGCTTTGTACCGGGATGGGCATGGCGTCGGCACGCCGCGCGGGAGGAAGTGTCGCGGCGAAGGGGGAACGTCGTCGTTGTGCCTCACGGAGAAGGGGTGCTACGGCCAGGGCGGGCCGCAGTGGAGTAGGGGGAGGGGCTGGCCGCTCGGCCAGTCGGGTAGAGCGAGACCCATTGGGTCCCATGTGTATTGGACCGGTGCCACCTAGTGCCGGTTTTGGATCACACCTGAACGAAAATTCCGTTCAGGAACCAGGGGCCACGTGCCTTTCCCCCCTGGACACCGCCAGCCAGCTGGGCCACCCAGGCCGCCAGCTAGCCAGCCCGTGCGGGCAGCCGTGTTGGGAAACCCCCTCGAGCCAGGCCACCCCTCGGGCTGGGCGGCCAACTCAAACTAGGATGCACTCGAGTCGGGCTGCCCCATCGGGCCGGACTGGACCCTCAGGCCAGGTCGAACTCGCAGACTGGGACAGACCTCAGTCGAGACCCGGGTCGGGTCTGGTCGGTCCGACTGGTTCAGACCGTACCCATACCCATTTTACCCGTTATCACTTTTGCACCCATATCATGGGTTATGTGTGTCTGATAAACAAACCATCTGTGGAGACATAAATCTTTTAACGAGATGGTTCTTTTGGCATATCGTACCTGAGGTTTGGGCACAACTGGGAGAATGTCGGTTTGGTTTGAACCTAAAAACCAACTGGGCCCCTGGTACGAAAAATCCAATGACTCACAGACCGGGCATCTGATTGACGTGCCATCTATTTCATTGAGACCCCTATGAGGAGGCAGACCTCTCAGATACTTCTACATGGGAATTCATGATAGTTGGAGTATCGACTAGTAGCACGTGGAGAGGATCCTCCCAGAGATGAGCGAGCGGAGAACGGAGACCTAGAATCTTGTTGAGACCTGACCACTACTGACCTTTTGAGTCGAAGTGTTTCGACTAGCCTAGAGGGAAACGCCTTTGTGGGATGTGGCCGACCCACAGTGGGGAGTGCCTCTGTGTGAAGTGGCAGACCCATGGTACTCAACAGGAGGAGTACCTCAACATTCTACAAGGGAGAGCGCCTCTATGTGACGCAGTAAACCCACAGTGGGGAGCACTTCTATGTGATGTAGCAGACTCGTGGTACTCGACAGGAGAAGTACCACAACAGTCCAGGAAAGTGGGAAGCGCCTCTGTGTGATGCGGCATGCCCGCTTGACACTATAGTGGAAGATTACACCTGCAACCAAGGTTTCGATAGTTTGACTGGGAGTGTTTCATGTTACCACCCCTAGAATAAAATCTTGGTTTTGAGCTGAGTCAATGACTTTTGAGTTTTCCTAACGTTTGAGATGGGTTACTAGATATCTTAGGTATATGTATGGGCATATATCTAGGTAATGGTTATCCATTAAATCCATTATTTTATTATTCTTGATTGATTTTGTGAGACCATAAGGGTCTCGGGGTCTCTACTGAGTATCTTTATACTCACCCCTGCACGGGCTATTCCCGCACCCCATTCTATTGGTAGGAGACGATGGACAGCACTGATCGAGGTAGAGAGAAGCAGGACATGATAATACCTAGAGCTGGACCAATCGGCGTGACGGTACATAGAGCAGACGAACGGACGTGGATTGCTGAGGAGGCCATTAGTACCTACCCTTCAGGTAGGAACCCCAGAGGACAACCCAGTAGCTGCTTTACCTTACTTCAGTTGTACTAGAATTTCATTTGTATTGTACTTTACTATTGGGATTGTATTTTTGGCCCCTTTACTTTCAGCACTCCCTATTTTATATAGTTTTACTCAGTGTTTTACATCAAGTTGCGTACTCTGTTGTGTTTTCTCAGTTTATAATGGCTATGCCTTTGTAGTTTATGGATTTTTTCCTTTGGTGCTAATCACCAGACCCTGCCCTATGAAGGCGGGCTTGGGGTAGTCATGATATGGGCCCCGGGGGACGTGTTGTGGAAAAGTAAGATAGTAACTTATCTGAAAAATCATTGAACTAAACATGTTCAATAGAGGTCACCGCATTATTTTTATGTTCATCAAACATAAAATTCACTTCATGATCTGTATGTATGATGATCTATCTCATGGATAAAATAATATCCATTAATTTGTTTCATCTCTCTAGTAACCTATAATATATATTAATATTTACTTTTCTGATACCTTTCATTATATTGTTAGTCACATTCCCTCAAAAAATGAGAAAAGTTTATTTATATGCTAGATCAACTTCATTTACCAGGCCATGAAGTTTAGTATCAAGATATTACATAGGTCTGCATGGCACATTGAGACATCCCATGACGTTACAAACTATTTTTGTTATAAAATAGACAAATATGTCAAATTCATTAAGTTATAAGTTTCATTATTTTTTTATTTAAAATGTTTAATCCATTAGGAAAAATTTGATATTTAATATGTTTGTTAAATTTAATAAACCCTAAGATTTTCAATTTAATATTACAATTATTAATCCCTTTATTATATTTTATGATGTATCATTATCATTAAATTGGAATTATTTCTTATTTTTTGAATTATATCTTTTCAAAATTCAAACACAGTATCACTACCCTCCTAGCCAATATATATTAATTATAATATCATTATATGAAAATAAACTCTTTTACCTCAAATAAATATTTCTTATGTACTATCATTAGGAATATTTTATTTTTTCCATACCATATATGGTAATATATGTGTCTTGAGAACCTTCCCTTTGAAAAAACGATACATATTATCCTAGATAATAAATTTTTATCCTTCTATCATTTTCAGACATGTTAAAGAATTCGTTGAATCATTAATAATGGATATAAAAAGAATAATCTCATTTGGTTCCAAAATTTTTTGAAGAAATATTTTCTATATCACATACGATAATTGATATACATTTACAGATAATATAATTAGATCAATTAGATCATGATAAGCTATATTAAAAATTAAAATATGATTTGTAAATTATTTCAAAATCACATTAATGAAAACCACAGGACCTGTATATTATTCACTCGATTTATAAAACTCTATATTTACAATAAAAATAAATATAATGTTATGATAAAATAACCATTAAATATGAAGAATATAAATTTATAAAATTGATACCCAAAAAAATTATTTTATCAGGATTCAAAAACTCTAACATGTGTTCTGATCAGTTTCATTAAATGGAATCATTATTTATTTAATAAAATAATAAGAGGGATCAATAAAAATAACATTATATATGAGGCAACATTATAATAATCTATAACCAATTCATATTCTTTTAGTTTATAAATTTACCAACTTTAAAAATCAGAAAATCACATGAACTTAGACATCACATGCCTAGATAATTTATTCTAAAAAAATAAAAAATAAGGTAAAATTTTCTTCAATATATCCATTCTGTTCTAATTATTCTATAGATGAAAAATTGAAGAAATATATAACCATAACAATCTATAAAGAATCATCTAGTCTATAATAATCATTATCAGAGCCATTAATATTAAATATATTAATATATATTAATAAATAATTTTATTTTTCATCTAATGACAATGAATTGTTTAGTGAATCTATTAACACATTTAACATGTATATATATTCACATGTTTTATAATATTAATACTTGGTCACTTATTATGGTTCTTCTTTAACCCATTAAATTATTCCTTAAGAATTCTCCTTATGTTACCAACCATGGAAGGTTCCCAAGTTAAGGTATTTCACCATAAGGATTAATCTCAATGATATTACTGACGATGAAAATGATATTAAAAAAATATAATATTTTATCATGTAATAATTATTTTTTGTTATAATTTTCTCTACGATTTTTTAGATGATATCCCGCTAATATGATGAGAAAATTATTGAATTCATCATATCTATTGTGGTCCTTGATTCATTTTCCCTAATCTCTATATATATTTGAAATTTCACTAATTACATAGAAATTAAGTTGGGATTATCTCCAATAATATCATATACATATCTTGGATAGTCCAAAGGAAGAATCATTCTTCAATATATTATATTGATAAACTATATTATATTCCAATGATTAATTCATTCGATTATGTTCTCCTGGTAAGTATAATATAAATCTTAAACCACAACTAATATGATACTATATAATATAGAGGCTCTAATTAGTAAAATTACCCATCCAACATGATAATACAGAGCCAAATATTACATTATTTCCTTATGTAAGATAATCCATTGAAACTATTTTTTAAATTGAAATCCTAGTTATATGATCATGGTCTTGATAGAGGCCACATTTGATGAAAAATTACACATAATATTTGAAGGGATTTTTAATATCACCATGTTATGTCAGATTATTCTATTTATGTATTAATGATTCTAGTGAATTATTTTGGAATAATATTCCTACATAAAAATAAATATGTCTAAACCAGATTTATGTGCATATTATCAAAAAAACTAACAGTTTTTATTACTCACAGAAAATGAGCAAAAAAATATATTGAAAATATCCAAATGAATCTCACACATAAGGTATCTAAACACTTTATATAATTTTTTTTAATTGTATTAAATTGAAAATCCCTACATAGGTATGCCCATTGTCACAGATTGTGATCCTCACCATTCTTAGATAATACATAAACCTACAAGAATGTAAAAGGCTTGACCAAAATTCCCACATTCAAAGAATAATTTACTCATGTGAGAGAATGATTCATTATAATCATAACATCTAATTTGTATAAAAATTATTAAAAAAAATCAAGAATATAAATTTAATTTAAATCTAAATTAAATGAAGATGGAATATAATCCCCTTTATCATGCCAAAAATGAAACATCGTCGATTAAAGTATGGTAAAATAATTGAAGTAGTGAACATTTTATACTAAATAATACAATATTTATAATATTAAAAATATAAATATATAAACAAATTTAGCAATAACCATTTCATAAATTAAGAGATATTATATTTTCAAAATACATAAATATTTTTGAGATATTAATTATTAAAATCATACTATAATCAAATTATAAATTGTCAATAATTTATATAGATTCATCAATCATGAATCTGAATACATTATATTCACTAAATAATAAATATATTTTTTATTATGGGATATAGGAAATGTTAATTTATTAAAAATTTTCTCTGTTATTTATTCACACTTGATACGCAATAAGTAATATAATCATTTTTTATGATAATTTTACATTTGGAAACCCAATTTCGTGTATTTTATTTAAATAGAATTCATTGGTACAACTATCATGTCTCTAAGAGTGTTTTCAACACTTAATCATAATAGTTTTTGTGACTACAAACTAAAAACCTAAGAAAACAATGACAGGTTATATATACCAGGTATAATATCTTAAAAGATGAATAATTTAGATGAACATTTACCTTACACCGATTGAAAAAAACACATTCATAACTATCATATGTGGTTGATGAGGAACACCATAGTGGAATCCAGAAGACATCACACATCCATAGTATCAATGGTTTTTCCATAAATATATAATTATATGATAGACTATTATAAAAACCATAGCATGGTAGTGACATAATAATAATTATTGTTTAATAAGAGAAAATAATGTTTCAGATATATTTGGTCATTATTGAATCATTCAAAAATTCAATTCCATATCATAATAGTAGACTATTTAAATCACTAAACGAAAATCCATCGGTTATTTCAAATTTAAATATCTATTATAAAACAAGTGTAAATGGTTTCTCATACTCAAGAACCATATAAAATGAATAATATCCCTTTAAATTATATCTTATTTAATAGTCTCTAAAATTGCATATAATGTGGAAGAGATTATTTAATGAAAAATTTAATTATTTTACCACAAATGATAAAAAATTTCAATAGCATCAAATAGAAACTATAACCCTGCCATATATTTTTCAATACATTCTTATGATATGATTAACTTGTATATCAAAATATAATTGTGACACAATTCTCTTATGTTTATTCTTAAGTATTAATTTCCAAATACATATTATTAATCTTTACATAAACTTAGCTTAGCAACTATGTATCATTGAAATACCACTCTGGGATATGTCAGCAACAATATATTAGTACCACTAAGATCTTAATAAAATGATATCATTAAATAATGAACCTACTTCTATTTAAGAAGGTGTTTCTTCTCATGGAATTATTTACATTTTGAACCAATAATATTGACTAAATCTTAAAATTAATTCCCTTATATACTGACAGAATCCAAAAAAATCTCAATAAACTCCTCAAAGAGTCCAAAAAATTTATATAATATACAATTAAAAAGTACAATAATCATTAATAAAACCATTTCAATTATTTTAAATGTATTTTTTTAATGTATTAGTTGATGTTATATTTTCATTTTCCTTATAAGATATGCATATTTGAATAAATCTAAAAAAACAAATAAATGAAATAAGAGGGGGATTAAGTGGGAAAACACTCCATAATTTAATTATTCCTTCTAAAATTGATATACTCATTTATTTTCCTATAATAAAACATCCTATAATCAATATAAACCCAGGATTCATAATGAACCCAAGTTGGATGTAACACATTAAATTTATTGTTGATTTATATGTATCAAATCATACATAGGGCAATTTCGACTGAGTTAAACCAATATCTACCTAGGATAATTATTATAATTATAGTATGTAAAAATGTTTCTAAAAGTTTCAATATATCCTCTAAATGTGTGGTATTTTACTTCCATTTATTATTATGAACTAGTTTATCATTATAAAAACTGATAATTAAACATAAATTATTAATTCTTAAAAACTTGTTTTGCCTAATAAAAATACCTAATATTAAATTTAATTAAATAATTTATTTTAAAATCAAAATATATTGAAATTTATCAAAACAAAATCACAAAAAATATCGTTACCTTCCCTAAAAAGAAAAATAAAAACTATATACAATTGTTTCAATATCAAATTAGGGAGAAAATCATTATAGGTTTTAATAAAATAAAATAATTAAATTTTAGTTTTCCAACAAGAAATTTAACATGTCAATTTAATCTTATTCATTCAAAAAAAAATTTTGATCTAAATTTCTTTATGTTAAATGTTTAGATGTAACAATTTAATTATATTTCTATAGTAATGCGAATGCTTATGAAAATCATCCAATTTTTTCTGATAACCATTTTCTATTTAATAATTACTCCTTATCACTCAACTAAAAAGTTTGAAATATATATATATATATCATTAGAATCATTTTATTCAATTTAAAAATGTATTAGTGAATATTCACTTTAAATTGTTGATAAAACATTTTGGTATAAGTCCATTTGATCATGTTGACAGTAAAGGATGAATGATATTCTAATAGACATTTCATTGTATCAAAAACTTCATCAATAAAATGTTCCCCATATAATTTTAATAATAATTTTTCTTATAAATATTTATGTTTATCATTGTTATATATAAATATTTTTATCCTAATACTAATAGTGTGTTAATGTTTTAATAATATTCTTTAATATTCAACATATAAAAATATATTGGAAAATTTATTCTTTACATATAGAAATGTACTATCATCTACTACATATAGTTTAGGCATACTCTTACAAGGTAACAGTATAATAATCCCATACAGATATATATTTATAATTAGAAACATTAAATACCAGAATGAAACTACTTTAAATATTATCCATGTATGTCATTATGTTAATTAATTTATAAAGTAATTCCTTTAAATTCATTTTATTGATATATTCCCTTGTTTCTAAAAAATGAGTGGAACTATGAATCTCATGTAAGATATATTACAAAATTGTTTTTTTTGAATATTTTAAATAAATGTTCTATTATGTAACATCCTAGTTTTGGGTGCTGGCCAATGGTTCCCCATACTCGGTTAGTCAAATGGCCTCAAGTGCATTTCCATGAAAGCCAGAAACTGCTTACTAGCAGTGAGGGACTTGGGTATGATAGTTGAGAAACTATGCCCTTCATTGGAAGAGTAAAATAATGGAAACAAATATATAACATTAGTGGAAGTCGTAATAATTCCATACAATAAGTAAACATGAGAAGACTGATGATACATAAACAACTACATCATATATATAAATAATGATGCATGTTACATGTATCTAGGAAAGTAACCAAACAAGTCAGAATGCTGGAATACAGTACTAAACCAATGTACAAAGAGAAAACAAGTAAACAACCCCAATAACATCATAATCCACAGCTTAGTCCCATTCTCTCTTTCTCTATTGCTGTCAAGTACCTAAAGTAGAAGGGTAATTTACATTATCTATAAATCAAATGATATAATATGTTTGGGCCCAAAATCATGACCCAAATAGGGTGTGAGAAGAATCCCATTAGGCAACCTCTTATTGATCTTTGACAAACTATTAGTGAATATATATAGCAGGAAATATGTAGAATGAAATAATAAACAAGGAAGTAATTAAAATTAAACAATCCTACACTTTAATATACATTCATTTTCAATTATTAATTAATCAACAAATCATTCACAATTAACCCTCTAAGAATGTTATCAGCGCCTCACCCATCTAGTTCAACTTATCATTTAACAATAAAGATATAATTACCCTAGGGGGAAGCTCACACAGTCTAACCCCACTGGTCACAAGAAAACAAATACTCTCTCTAGATGAACTCACCATCAATTCCTTCTATAGTCATTTTATGTTAAACTACATACTCTCTGAGAAAGCATTCAAGGTAAATTCTCCATGTCATTTTGTAACAATAAACATAGACACATTGAGTGAGCACTCATTGTCAATCCTCTTTATGGTTTCACAGTGTAAAAGAATTACATACACTCTAGAGAAGCTTTCAACATCAATTCCCCCTATGGTCTAACTACACAAGGTTCCCAAAACCCTATGTAAAGTAATTGTGCACAAAATATATTCAACAACCAAAGTAAATCCCAAACACTAATTAGATGAATGACTACAAGTCATAACAAAATCATGTGAGATAATATCACTCTCTCCTAACACCACTAGTGAGGGAAAACAGAGGATCCAAATAGGAAATTCTAGACCCATAAAAAAATACACAAAAACATGTTAAAACACATCCATAGAATTGTAATAAACCTAATTCATAATCTGACACCCTTATCTAAGAAAACAATAATAGAAATCATTAACATCATTTAATTCTATAAACACGCAATACTCTAAACTGGGGTATTGGGAACTTTTTTAACTAACAAATCAAGGAATGTATACTGAAAGGCCCAAAACACCTACCTCAAAATTTTACGATTGATATAGTTGAATCTCATCCTTTGAATCAACCTAAAATATTGTATATGTACAAAAATGATTAAAAAATTGAACCATGGATATCTTAAGAATGATGAAAAATTTTGGGAAGTGGTTATAGGAGAAAGAATAAATCCTCACAGAGATTAAAACACAATCGACAGTGTTTGATTTCAATCAAGGATGGTGAAATGGGTGCACAAAGAATAATAGGTGATATCTGTCACTCCTAGACGAGATAGGTTACGAAGAAGATAGATATGTCAATCAGAGGCCACCCCACTCTGATATAACAAATAAAAATAAAAATACACGACATGTTCCTTGACGATACACAACATGTAAATTCCTTTACCTAGATCTTCTTTTGGGAGTCACCAAGTCACCCACAAGGCCATGTAATAGGACATTATACAGCTAGAAACAACTACCCATGTCAACCCGGTACATGGTGTATAATCCTACAATTTTCAAAAACTCATTTTTTTTCTCAAAAACACAATAAATAAAGATCTATACCTAAAAATAATTCCGGGTTCTTATAAACATTCGCCCTTCAATAAATCCTCCCCCTATTTTTTCTAAGAAGGAAGAAATGAAGAAGAATCCTGAACAAATCTGGCCACTGTGATCGTACATCGGTGTCCCACTCCCAAATCTCATCATGTACTCACATGTGCTTCCATAGAACCTATACTAGAGGAAAAGACTGTCCATAGAGAACCTTCACACTATGATCAAAAATCTAGATAGGATTCTATTCAAATGATGCAGCCACCTATAACTCAACATCCTTTTATTGGAACGCATGAGGCAGGTCGGAGAAGTAATAACGTAGCTATGAAACATAGAAGACGTTGTTCACTACCCGGTACCTCTGAGGAAACTGTAATCGATAAGCTCCTGGACTGACTCTTTCAATAACCTCAAATGACATGATATATCTTGATGAAAGCTTTCCCTATCTCCTAATCCTCCTATTTCTAAACCACAACGTGACATGTTGGAAAACATGATCTATGACCTTGAACTTCGGAGGATTTATCCATCGTTTAACATATGACTTCTGTCATGACTATGCAGTATCCATCCTCTTTAAAATCATTTCCACCTATTCTATGGTCTCCTGGACAAGACGAGGTCAAAACATAGTTGCCTCTATTGCCTCCAAACATAGGGTTGATCGTCATGTCCTACCGTACAAAGACTCATAAGGTTTCATATGAATTGTTTCTAGAGAAATATTATTATAGGAAAACTCCACCAGATTAATGTACTTATATCAAGATCCACTAAAATCTAGGATGCATGCTCGAATCATATCCTCCAACAACTAAATCGTATGCTAGGACTGGACATCTATCTAGAGATGGTATGTTGTAAATAGAAGTACTTGTGTACCCAAATCCCTCGTAGTCCCCGCCAGACCAGAGAAGTAATGCATGCGTCTCTATCTGGATCGATGGATTGTGGAACCCCATGTAGAAATACAATCTCATTGATGGAAAAACATCCCAAGTCCTCAAAACTAAAGGTCTCCTTGATCAGTAAGAAAATTGAAACCTTTGTGAGTCTGTCAATGAAAATCCAAACTACATAATTCCCTCGAGGAGTCATTGGAAAACATGTCATGAAGTACATCGAAACATCATTCCACTTCCAATCGGGAATTGGTAACTGCTATAAAATCTCTACTAGTCGCTGATTCTCCCCCTTCACTAACTGATAGGTGGAACAGCTCATCAAAAAAATAGAAACATATCTCTTCATTCTTGGCTGCCTATACTAATAGTGTAGATCTTGATACATCTTGGTGACACCTGATAGAACTACCCAAACTGACGAATGAAAACCCCGCATCATCTCCCCACATATGTCTGCTAACACCCATACGATCTCATGAAAATGAAAGATATCATCCTCACCTATGGTCCATCCAGGAATAGGTTCTTCTTCATAAACACTCTCACAAAAGATGAAGACTTTAGCTTATGATTGATGCCTCATCTACACTCGCTCAAGAAGATTAGAAGTAACAACTATAGAAAAAAAAAGAAATCCATGCCCCTGTCTATCAAGCACCATTAAATACATCTCAGAGAACATAGCCATAATCTTCCACTCACTAATGGCCTTTTGAACTACTTACATATAAGACCTCTTGCTCAACACACCAGCCACTACGTTTCCATTCCCAGGTGAGTAGGAATGATCAATGTAAAAGGACTGAAGGTACACAACCCACCTTCGCTGTCTCAAATTCAGATCTCTCTAAGTGAAGGTATACTTGAGACATTTTTGTTCAGTAAAAAATAGAAAATTATCTCCCAATAGATAATGTATCCAAAAAAATAAGGCATGAACAACTGCTACCTTCTCAAGATCACACATAGGGTAATTCTTCTCATCCGGCCTCAATTGCTGAGACATGTATGCAACGATTCCTTCCACCAGCATATGAACTGCACCCAGCCCGATACCTGATGCATCACAGTAAACAATATAGCACTTTTCCAACCCTTGGAAAACTAGTATAGATGTTGAATTAAACCTCTCTTTCAGCTCCAAGAAGGAAAAATCCTATGAATATGTCTACAGGTACATTTCACCCTTCCTAGGCAGACACATCAGTTGCGCTGCCAATCATGAGAAGTCCTGTTTGAAATGTCTATAGTAATCAGCCAATGAGAGAAAAAACTATACCTCAAAGTCATTTGTTGGCTTCTCCCAATAAACAAATGCTCTAACTTTCTCTGGATCTACAGATACTCCTATCATTGAGATAACATGACCTAAGAAGTGAATCTGGTCCATCCGAAAGTAGATTTTTGAGAGATTTTCATATAAATACTATATTCTTATTATATTAAAAAAATATCTCAAGATTAATATCATTGTAGTGTTTAGTGTGATATTACACCAAGATATCTTGCATGAAAACCACCACGAAATAATCCAAGTACGGATGGAAGACTTGGTTCATCAATGCCACAAAAACTGCAGGTGCGTTCCTGATACCGAACATCATAAGCAAGAACTCGTATAGACCATATGTGCTCTGTAAGGCTGTAAGAGTTATATCATATGATCTAACACACAACTCATGATAATCGTTCCACAAGTCAGTCTTTGAGAATACCCCGGGTCCTCGAAGTTGATCAAAGGGATCATCAATCCTCGACAAAGGATATCATTTCTTCACAGTCAACTGGTTCAGTTTTGGATAGTCCACACAACTTTTGAGTGTACCATCTACCTTCTTCGCAAATAGAACAGGTGAACCCCAAGGATAAGTATTGGTTCAAATTAAACCATTTTCCTATAACACCTCAATTTTCCTCTTGAGCTCCTATAACTCTATTGTATCTATCCTACAGGGAGGAATGGATAATGGTTCCACACCTAGAACAAGATCAATAGAAAAATCTAACTCTCACTCCAAAGGAAAACCTGAAAATTCCTCTAGAAAGAAATACCTGAAATGATCCATCATTGCAGGAACCAACCAGTCCATTTCGAGAATGAAATCATAGCATGTCATCTCAAAAACATAGTTGTCCCATAAGAAGTAAAACCCACCTACCTCAAGAGTCCACTCCTTGTAGTGACATACAATAGTCGTTCTAGTACCCAATGGAGTGTCTAGAGTCATGATATTATCATATTTAAAGATACAGAGCCTATGTCTCTCCACAAAGGAAACATATATGAAACTATTAAAATCCACAGTATCAAAAATTGAAAACTCTAAAACTGAGGTAACTAGAATCGTACCACTAAATGTAGAGGGTCCAAGATCATGCTTATGCTGGTTCTAAACCACTAAAAAATTCATACCTTTACCATGGACCTGTGACCCTGCATGACTACCCTATGTTGATCCACCCTGTTGTCACTGAAATCTTAGCGACTAGATACCATGGCCACGACCTCCACCTAGGCATGAGCGGCCGAACGAACTTTAGTTCCTTAACTGATGAGAAATCGTTGGTCCTACTACTGAACGAGGAGTCATAGAAGATCCTCTTTCACCAGCTTCTGGTGAGAAAAACTAACAAAAACTCTATACATGACCCATCTTGCCACAAGATTGGCACTCAACTGGGTCTCTCGGACATTGTGGCCTCATATGCTCTCCCTTCCCACACTGGTATCATTCCACCTAACTACTTGAAGGTGTATCCCACCAACTCATTTGTACACATGTAGACTCCCTATGTAACATCCTACTATCAGCCAGAGAAGCACCAAATCTTGATGCTAAACCGCCCTGGCTCACAGATCTAGAATCCCTCAGGTAATGCTCTGTGATCAGCTCTTGGTTGACTATGGAAGATATGGTCATCAACCATAAGTTGTTCACCTGAGATCATATGTCATGAATGAGACCATCCTAAAAATTCCTAACTTGAAATAACTCATAACAACATATAATTGGTGTGATGTGCTAATAGACTGTGAAGTGAGAACAATAGTCCATAACTAAGAGATTTCCCTGCTCTAAACTCATGAAATCTCGGTGTTGATCGGGCCTCAGAGTCTCTTGGTAGAAGTAATCATAGAATGCATGTTAAAAATCCTCCCAATCCATCAACTACTAGTATCCTTCATAGGATATCCCCTCACACACTCTCTTTTTGGAATCCTGAAGCATGTATGTAGAGAGCTTCAAACTTCTATCTAGAGGTATATCGAGAAGGTCAAAAATAGAAAACATGGATTTTAACCCTAAATTGGCAGCCTGAGGTACTCCATCCTCTATGATAGTTGGAGGATGATGCTACTGAAAGACTCAAGAAAACAATACGATAGATGGGGCAGAATTTGTTTCTTCCTGAATGGTCTGTCAAAAACTCATGAAGCCTTCGCAGAATTGTGGATCGGCACCTGTATCTGGAATGATGGTCTGTACCAAAATGAGCATGATGAGAGGGTCCACTGGTAGTTGGTAACCGTCTGTTCCTAGTGTCTAATCACGTCCATGTATTTGGTGTAAAACTAGAGGATGTCTTGGTTTCATGAATCTTCATGGTCAAGTGCACACCTTAGTTCCTAATTATCAAGGATTGAATCATAGAAGTGCATGAAAAGAATAGGCAGAGGAAAATTGTTTTGCTTTTCAAAAAAGGGAGTCATGGCATGTATGATCCATACATGATGTGTTCACTAAATCCTTCACATTGTTGTGTACTTCTAGAAACCATGGTCGGGTAACACCCAATACACAAGGCATGTTCTCATAAAGACACGTCATGTACTTGAATAGCTCTCCCCTACCCAAGTTCGTCTTCACGGCTATACCCACAGCTCCTACTTGGGTATCTCTACATGGTGTGTGAACCCTGGGCATGGTGTGTATCCATTAATTCATAACTATCTGTGTCATTTGTCACACTTTCAATGACATAGTCGACTCTACACAACGTGTATGAATAGAACCCAGCGTGTACAACCCAATTATTAATCCACCCGTGTTGTTGATCATACAGTTGGGTACACAACTCTTAGAACACGGTCTGTGCTCCAAGTACACAACCAATGTTACCCAACTCCGTTTCTCTACCCATAAATCCAGTCACACGGTTTAGGAAAACACGACATGTACACACAATATAGAGAGTGTATTTAAGAATAGTTGTTCCTTCCCAAATAGAAGGATTCATGGCATGTATTCATGAATAAAAACTATGTATTCTAGGATTTTATTGATAGTAAGAATTATAAACTACTCTGTAATACCATAAAAACATTAAAATAAATATTAAAGTTCCATATTCTGATCTGTGGGGTCCCATACTCCACATGGATCAATGATTGTAATCTCATACATGTACATCACAAGGAATAACAGCGCAATCAATCACATGACCCACCAAATTCCGATCAATGAGGGCCCATAAAACCTCAAGGACCAAAGATTAGTGCTCTTTCAAATAAAACCTTACAAAATTAAATACCCTATCAAATGACAAGTATTTTATTAAATCATATATCGCAACATGATTCATATCTAGAACAACATCTATCCTAACAACATGCAATTGTTAATGCACCATAAATGGAATGACAAGAATGCATGACTTGTGATCCCTATAATGTGCATATATGATGCATGAGATTGAATAACCTGGTCTCATTGGGTTATAATTGAAACAGAACATCATAAAAATCAATAATAACAGTACAAAATATGTGAATCACTGAATGGTGAAATCAAATCAACTGTAAAATTGGAAAACATAAAAATTGAAATAATCAAGGTAAATTAGCTTTTATATGTACACGGGTTAACAGATCCCGAGGATATCATATTAAAAACTACCTATTCCATCCTATCCCTAGATATATGATCCATGCAGTAAGTCATGAAGAAAAGAATTACTCAGATACCACTTTGTAACATCCCGATTCCGAGTACCGCCCCAAGGTGCTCGGTACCCGGTTGGTCACATAGCGTCAATCACATTTTCCAGAATTCCAAAGGCTACCAACTAGTAGCAAGGTAATTGTGTGTGATGGTGGTGAAACTCTTCCCTCATTATCAAGGTTACATAGCCGAAAAATTTTACAACAGTATAAAAAGAAGTAATAATACCATAATATAAGTAAACAGTGGAAGATTGAAAATACATAAACAACTACAACATATATATAAATAATGATTCATGTTACATGTATCTTTGAATGCAGTGAAACAAGTCACAAGACTAGAATAGAGTACTAAACCAAACTAAAAATGGAAAACATATAAATAACTCCAATAGCTTTGCAAGCCTGAGCTTGGTCCCATGCTCTCTAGCTCCATAGCAGGAACGTAATAGAAGTTGAAGGGAGCTTTACCCTATCTATACATGCAACGCTATAATCTTTTTGGGATAAAAAGCATGACCTAAATAGGGTGTGAGGGAAATCCTAGTAGGAAACTACCCAAAGATCTATACCTAACAATCATTGAATATATATTGTAGGAAATATGAAATATTCAGTAATAAATAAGTAAGTACTCAAATGTAAACAATATTATAGTTTAAGCTACATTTTTTACATTTATTAATTATTCAACCAGTCATTCACAAGTAACCATCTAGTAATGTTCTCACACCCAAACACCTCTAGTTCAACTTATCATTTAAAAATAAAGATATAATGACCCTATGGGGAATCTCACACAGTCTAACCCCCTGGTCACAAGTAAAAAAAAGCCTCTCAAATGAAGAACTCGCCGTCAATTCCCCCTATAATATTTTAACGATAAACTACAAAAACTCTGAGGAAGCACTCAATTTCAATCCTCAATGTGGTATTGTAACGATATCTATAGAAATTCAAAGGTATCACTCATTGTCAATACCCCCTATGGTCACGTAATACAAAAGAATAAAGGCACTCTTGGGAATCCCTCAATGTTAATTCCCCATATGGTCTAACTACACCAGGTTCCCATAGCTTTGTGTAAAGTAATCATGTACCATCAATATTCAGAAGCAAAAGTAAATCACAAATAATACTGTGTGAAATAGATACAAGGAATAACACAAGCATGTCAGATAATATCACTCCATCATAACAATACTAGGAATGGAAAACAAAGGATCCTGAAAATAATTTATAGACCCAATGGATAATATAGAACATACATGGGAAAACACATCCATATTAAGGTAATAAACCCTATTCATAATCCCATGCCCTTACTCAAGAAAAAAATAATATCTGGAATTAATAGGGTTAAATTCCCTAGACATATAATACCCTAAACTAGGGTATTGGACATTTTTTGCACATATAATTCAAGGACAATCTATGGAAAGGCACAAAATGACTACCTCAATGTTGTATGATAGATATAGCTGAATCTCAGCGATTGAATTTACCTATAAGGCCATATATCAACAAAAATGTCTAAAACGTTCAACCAGGGATATCTCACCAAAGGGAACAAATCAAGAGAAGAGGTTCTAAAAGAAGGAATTTGTCACAATGGTGATTCCAATGCAATAAATTTTTTTTTATTCAGATCATGAACAACAAAATTGGGGCTCAAAGAAGAATTAGGGATATCTGTCGCTCTTGGACGAGACATGTTCAGAAGAAGACTGTTCTCTCGATTAGATATGACCCTAGTCCGATGTAACAAATAAAAATTAAAAAACATGGAGTGTTCCATAAAGATACACAGTGTTTATAGGCCTTCACTAATCTATGCTTATGTGTTCTCTAGGTCACCCCACACCACCCTAATATAGGTCATTATACGGCCAGTACACAACTACCCGTGACTACACGGTACACAACGTGTGCTCCTAAGGACACAACGTGTACTCCTAAAATTTATATAAACTCATGTTTTCCTCAAAAACACATGAAATCAACATCTATATTATAAAAAATATGGGTTATCACACATTCCTTGAAATGAGGGATATTTTTTGTAAATGATTTAATTTAAACATTCACATAATTTATTATTTTATTTGAGTTTTAAAATATAAATATATTATTTATAAATTTTGTTATGTTAAAAGAAGATTATATTGTGTTTTTAACATTGAAATACACTAATATTTTTTAAACATGTTTAAAAGATATATATTTCATATAAATTCATTTTAGAAACATGATAATTTTTGAGTTGTAAATTTTTTCAGACTAAGTCTTGCCTGTTAAATTACTGAAATATGTTCTTTATCTAATTAATGTTTACAATGAATGAGAATTTAATAAAATTTTGTTTGAATGAAATAAAATTAAATATAGTTTTTATATCATCAACACAATTTTAATTGAATAAATATGAAATTGATATTCTGTATTTTGTTTCTGAATGATTTAAGGATGATTAATGAAATATGAAAAAAATATGTTTTTAATAATGGATTTGAATTTGTATGTATATTTTATTAAATATTATTTGAGGTAATTTGATGAATTGAAAAAATATGGTGGAGAAAATAAGTGATATATTACAATAGCTCTGTCCCTCAATCTATAATCATTAAATCTCAATTAGTGATTCCCCTATTTTTTCAATTGTGAGGCACTTGGGATAGTTTTCAAATTTAAAAGCTATCAAATTCAGATTCATGTTGTTCATTAGTTTTATGGTAGATCATTTAGAGATTATACAGATCAGTTAATGGTGATGATGTTTTGTGGTTGTGTGTTGGATCTTCTGCCTTTCTAGAGCTTAATCTTGGTCATCCACTATGGTAAGCCACCATTTCTACCCTCTATCCACAAGAATATTTTTATTACATGGGTATACGTATAATATGTGTTGATTGTTTTAGTATAAATGATTATACCTACAATTGTGTGATAATTGGGAGATAAAGGTAATTTGAAATAAGTGGAATTAAATGGAAACTATATTTAATATTCATAAACCCAAAAATGGAAGGGTAAAAAAACAACAATCAATTATAGGTATAATACTAAGATAATAGAGTGTTTAAATACTTAATCCCACTATTATATGGAAACCAAATATATAATTATATATTATGATTAATAAAGAATACATCTTCCAAAATACTACTCTTAAAATTGTATAATCAATTGAATGATTATTTTAGGAGTTTAATAGTAAATCTAATGGGGAGAATCCTTTAGATAAGAAAATCATCCCTTCCTAGCTCCAATACAAATACTATCAATTGTTGGTGGGGTTGGGCATCCAAAAAAACATGTAATTCATGATTCCTTGATAAGGAAAAGGATAAGATTTTAATATATATTAAAAATAAATATTTTTTTGGGAACTAATGAAATATTTATACACCATTTATATTTTCAAACAATTATAATAATGTACCTTTTATTCCCCTTTAGTACCATATTTTCTTTTCAAATCCAATCAAAATTTTCTATATATCATTTTTTTAAAAGTGTAAGTTTTATGCATATCAAAACCTCATTCCCATAAAAAATGTCTCACTAAATGATTTTAGACCCTAAATTTCATCATCTTAGACTCAAAAAATAGAATCCATTCTTTGTATATGGTCTTATAACATTCAATAACTGTTATAATCTTATACTATCGTTGACCAAGATCACCCAAAATCCTTCTCATATAAATCAAAAAATTTCATGCAATTATAGTTTATATGTGCACTTACTATGAAATTGATAATGAGGAAAATGATTATAACATTTAAAACCATCCCATAACTCCTCATATAAGACTATACACATAAAAAGAAGTTATTTTATCTTGATTATAATGACTTTAAAAAATATTAATCAACATAGAATATGATGGTGATATCTGATCATCCATAACATAATCTAGCATCTGAGGTCTCCTATATATACCTTATGTTTTTCTTTACTATTTTATAATCCAAACATCTATAATTCTCTATATAGCAACTAAATACTCAAACTACATGAGAAGTATATGGTATAGTACAAACCATAAAAAACATCAGACTTTGTACCAATAATTCATACGGTAATAGAGGCATCTCCATCATATCAACTCCAATATTATAAACCATCAATGATGATGAAATGAAATTAATAGTAAAAAATGGTAGAGTTGAACATATAGTGCTTCATGTTGAGGTGTTCAAATAATTTATTTATTTAATCATAAAGTGATAGATAAATTATTAATTCATTTCTATCACAGTAAATGTTCCTTCAATGAATGCTATTTTATGGTTTAATGTACTTTTGAGAAAAATCGACAACAAACAATAACACCATCTCATAGATTTAATAATTATTGAGGCCTAAAAACAAATCATCTATATAAAACATTATAATGAACAAAAAACATTACCATAAAATCCAAAAGAAATATTCATATAGATATATATAAAGCCTTATATATAAACAGATGAGGATATAGGATGAATATCCCTTATTCCAAAAAGCATCATTCTTTCTCAAGAATGAATAGATATTTTTTCATCAAACAATCCCTATTAACTGTTGATTTTATTATAAAAATTACTTTTTTGAGAATATACATTTGTTTTTCGAGAGCACTATTGGAAAAACATTTATTCACATCAGGACTCTCTATAAGTAAATTATATATAGAACGCATCACCTTAACTATATGAATGGTCTATAGTATAATAAAATGAAAAAAATTCATTGAAATTAATGTCTTCCATTATAGATTATCATTTATTGACTAGTCTATTCCTAATATATTTATTTTATTTCCCTTCCATCCCGCATGATATTTATGAACTATTTATTTATACTAGAATTCATTATTTGAGGTAATGTAATAAGATACAAAATCTTATTCTTATATGGGGAATGGTATTACTCTTTCATTTCTTCCATCAATGAGGATAATTATTGATATAGAATTACATCAACAAAAAAGATGGACCAACTTCTTCTATCCATAACAATTATGAAATAATTCACATAGTGACATTGTCTATTCTCCATCATGGATCTATTTTATCCCTAGATGAACATTTTAAATCAAAAATAACTAGTACATAATTAGTGATATTTGGAAATACGTTTGAATAAAAATGTTATTCCTTTGAAAATATCCACCAATTTTATGAGGAAAATTCTATTTCCACTTCATCCATGTCACACTTAATCATCATTTCACCCTAAAATTTGTAAAAATTACTTCTAAAATTATTATATCCTAGTTATTAGTGGGGTACCGTGAATGATACCCCAAATATTGTTTTATGGTATTTGATATTATGATCATAAAGGGGTGATCAATCCCTGTGTATCAAATTATTTTTGTGATAGGGCCATTTTAATCAATCCAATCACTTTGTTATTTTATGATCAATGTTTCTTACAATTTGATTATCAATGTTTCATAGAGATGTTATTACCCATAATACATATATTGGTTCACTAACAAGTATCCCTCCATTTCTATAATTACTCAACACATTTTAATGAGTTTTTTCTTAGTAAGAGTTCTTCTTCAAGTATCCCTTCATGATTTTAAACTTCTTTCATGATATATTAATGTGGAAATTTTCCGATGTTATTCATTCCAATTTGGAAAATACTGAAATTATAATATTATTTATGAATGTTTCGATACCATGAATTATTTAAAACATTACTTTACTAATTATGAATAGATATAATGATTTATTAGGTATATATTATTTTTCTCCGTGAGTGATTTGTAAAAAAATTTAGCTACTTCAAGAATTATGCATGAGGGTATAATTGGATATTTGGAAATGAATTTCAATATAAAATACTTCCATTAATGGGAATATAAATTATCTATCCAATGAAGTGATTATAAAACAAGAATTATATAAAATCATTTAATGGAGGAATTATTTATTTGAAGGATTCCTCTTAGTAAGTAGTTTTATTGTTATGTGAATGAAGATATTTATTCTTTGGAGGAAATCAATGTTAAGTTAGATTAAGTTTATACAGACATCATATCATTAAAAAATATATACTTTATTAAAATATTTATCATAATATCTTAACAAATAAAATATTTACCATAAAATCTTAACAAATCATGATTAAGTAATTCTAACGATTATTTTCAAGATACTGTGTAGACTGATGTCAGATCCGTGGGATATAATTTTGGACAGAAGGAAATGTATGAATTCTTCTTCCAAATCCATATTGGGACCATAATCAGGTGTATAATTCTAAGAGACACTACAAGAATTTACTATTTGGAAAATTTATGATACATCCCATAAATATAGATTGGTAACTCTAAAAAACATTCATCTTCATCAATTTTCTTTTTTTGATGAGGTTTTAAAATTTTATTCTATTTATTAGACTATTTATATGTTGAGTTAGATAGGTTTAAAAATGATTCCTTAGATGAATATATTATAATTTCAATATATTTTTTTCTTCTTTTGACATCATAATTGTTTATTCCTAGAAATTATTTTATGAAAACACTATTAAATGAAGTGAAACCATAAATTAAGAGGTAATTTAATGCATTATAACTATTTAATAATTCATTAATTTTGAACATAAGATTAAAATTTTGACAAAGCTTAATGGGATACCCTCTCAAACTGGTACCTGAAATGAATTTCCACATTCCAAAATGGGGTTCTCAATCCCTATGTGCCAGTTACTAGGATCTATGAATCAAAAACAACCATAGTGAATGATTTATAATAATCTAAAGAAACAACATGAAATATATATATATATAATAGAGAGAGAAAATTGAAGAGATTAATATATTCCATTAATTAAAGAATATAGTGGAGACAATTCAACTCTAATTAAGTAAGAAAATCCCAATTTAAAAGTATAAAAGTATAGATAAACAAAAACAAAAAATAAATACTCTATATGATCATGAAGAAAACTCCCACCACCTCACCACTAGCATCCTAGACTTAGTTGACTGAATTTGGCCCACCTCACTATGGAGCCATTCCATTCACTTTAGCGAAATATATAAAATTTTCAACATAGAACTGAAGAGTTTCAAATGGTTTGGGAAAATTTGATTAGTAGGATACCTCATAGTGGTTTCAAAATAGATCACTATGAAATAATTTTAACATAGTCAATATTAAAAAAATTAATATTGATAAATAGTTAAATATTTTTAATATCAAAAGCACACAAAACATTTAATTTTCTATTTTCTATATTTCCTAAATAATCTATGGAAAATAGTTTTAAATAAGAATATATATATAATTCATCATATCATATTAAATAAATGAACCCACATTATATCATATAAAAAATTCATTACAAGACAAAAAAGTACAATAAGAAAACAATAGTGACATCATTTGAAGGAATACTATAGCTTAGGCTAATAGACAACTTATAACTCAATCAATGACTATTGTTCACCCACAACCTTATAAGAATGTCCTACGAATAGAGAAGAACCACATTGAGTGAATCCACAAATAATAATAATTGAAATTACCAATAACATTAGGAATATAGAACTGAGGAACACTCCATTTGTGACCCTCTAGATAATAGATAGACGATGGCCTTAAGCTATACCTTCTACCAATGTACCCAAGGATTCCCATGTTCTACATTTTCAAACGCAACTCATCGAATCCATGATTTGAAAATAATTTCATAAATCTATGTCAAGAATCATTGAAATTACGATATTCATTTACATAGACTATGGAAAACAATATTTTATGAAAAAATGTTCCTAACATACAATTCCCACAATAAATCATGGCATTTCATTTATTAACTGTTTAATTAAATCAATAACAATATCGACCATCTGACATAGCTAAGAGATGAAACCACCTACATCTAATTAATATCTCACATTCTTGAATTGGGATATACCAACTAGAAAGAATACAAAACAATAATAGAGGACCAATAATCAATCATCAAATAACAGAATCAATTAAATTTTGAAAAATGATTTGTGAAGAGGATAGATCAAAAAATCTACAATGATAGTCTCATGAGAACCACAAATAACATAGGTGTCAGCCTATGAAGGAAGATAAAAATACATACATATAATAAATCATGAATATCACAACTGAAATCAATGGATCCAATAATACAACACAACAATGTTGCTGTGATTGATGGAAACAATGAAGAAGACAGATTACTCACCATGAGATAAGCAACACAAACACAATTAAAATCAATCAATAAATGATATGATTTTCAAGGAGTGTAGGTCTCCAAATTCCCTTGGGATAGCTCCTAGATCAACATGCATGTGGTTACAGTAGAAATAAATAGAGATCATCTAATATGATCCCTCAAAATCCAAATTCATTATATTTACAAGGCACAAAACCCATTTTCAAATCATGTAATCCATAAAACCCATGTACATTAGGAAACACATTTCCTCTGTGAAAAAATACCAAGATTATCAAACAGGTTGGGTAATATATTTTCATAGCCTATAATATTCACTTATTGTAATGGTTTGTGGAATCATCCTCACACCCATTACATGAAGTGTAAACATTCTACATAGCATGTAAAAATCTCATACCCTATACAAGTTAATGAATAATTCTTAGTGAACAATACATTGTGTGAAAACAGTTTACGTGACTTTTATTTCTCCCTCAGACTACAGAAAACCCTATATTCAACTCAAAATCCCCCACCAAAACTATGGTACTCTATGAAAACGAGGACAATAGTACAAATCCTTTAATATATTTGTTCCTAGAATCCATTAATTCAGTTGAAATCCATTAAATGTAGATGTTTTCACCAAAAAAGTATCTCCACACTTGGGTGTCCCTACATGAACCCAAAAATAGAGGGAAACAAAAATAGAAAATGGAAGAGCAAATTTGGGGTAATGGTATTTTATAATCTCCCAATCATAAGACATTCCATCACTAGTTTGTTATGTGGAATAATGATTTCTATAAAATAGGTGATACCCTTAATCCCTTATCAAGGACTCAAGCTCCCATGTCTTGTAAGAATGAGACCCATTATACCAAAACACTTAGGCTAACAAAACCAACTTCCTAGGTAGGAATTTCCCTTGAGAGTAAACAATATCCACTGGCTCCTCTATAACAAAAATTTGATTATTTAGACCAATCTAAATAAAACTAAAATCATGGGATGGATAAAGATGGTATTTTTTAATCTATGATATGTGAAAAAATACGGAATCCCCATCAATTGAACCAAAAATTCCAACTGATATGAACACCACATAAACTACTTCGTGATATCAAATGGTCTAACATAAATTTGAGCAAACATTCCATGTTTCCAATGCCAATGGTGGACCAATAGAGGAGAAGGTTACACAAAATCCTAGTATCAAAAGAAAAACTACCAAGGAAATAATCGCTAATCTAAATATGTTTTCTTTTTTAAACATAGATGCAACTACATATGAATATATATCCTGAATTCACACTGATGTTGCCAGAACATGACCTAATCCCACCCAAGAGGCCTCACCAAACCCTTCCCAATAATGATGTGGCCTACAGATGAGACCATAAAAATCCTATAAAAGGGCTATTAATATTTATGAGTGATAATTATTATTACAATAAAACTAAAATAGTCCTAGATGTATATCCAATAGAACAATAAGATTGAGGACATATTCATGGATAATAACCTCAAGGATCAGAATAACATGCTCTTTCTGATTATCTGTTTGTGGATGATAAGTTGTTGTCATCATGATCTATATTCCCATTTCTTATTGATGACTATTATATGAACTTGATGTAATATTAGGATCCTAATCTAATAAAATCGTAGATATAAATCCATTTAACCCTATACTCACTTAAACATATAGATTACACATATCATTAACTTTTGTGGTGTCTCTGATTAGAGTGAATTGAGCTCAAATTTTTAACTGATCAACCAATACATAGATAGCATTCCTCCCTTGGGGATTCTAATTTAATAAAAAAATATAATCCATTGAAACCACATACCTTTTCCATATCAGAAAAAGTATAGGATTGGTCAAATCATATTTTTTTCGATGATATATCATTATCTGTGGGCATGTGTAATAAGAAGACTCATAATCAGTAATTTCAGGCTTCAAAACCATCCACAAAGATTGTATTATCATTTCACAATAAAACAACATATTTTCGAAAATAATGAAAAATTAAGAATTATGAAATAATAATAATATTAATCTCCTCACTGATGTTGGGACAACAACCTAATACCCAAAATTGAGAATACCCTATCTAGAGAGATACAAACCAATAATGGTATCCCTATCATATAGAGTTTCTATAATTTTTATGAAGTCGTCAAACTAATACAAAATCCATATAATATACTCAATGATAGATAATACTATCTAAAATAATTCAAGAACCATACCTAAAACATCATCTAATGCATCCAGGTGAAACTGAGCGAAGAGTCCCAAAAGTTTGGAGCCTCCCATCGATTATTGTACTGCATCTGGTGGTACTTTCTTGATGAGAGAATATTCAACAAAACTTTTTTCCTCCAATTTATAGATGATGTCAAATTAAAATGTGTGATAATATTCCCCCCCACCCACATTGTTTTTATATTCAATTATTTTTGTGAAGAGAAATAGTTCGTACATTTATGGTCATAAAATACTTCATTCTCTCTACAAAAACGATAGTGCAACCTCAATTTATGCTCATTAATAACCCTATCATGATCTAAAAAAGGAGTGGGGTGATTTTTCTCATTATATAGATGATGAATAGTTTTAATCCATCATATGATCATCTTATATAATAACAGAAGCTAAATAGAAACTAGTACCATAATAGATAACAGCAAAACCCTTATTGGGCTATGGTAAGATCAAGATTAAATTTTAGGTCAGATTTGTTTTGGGCTCATTGAAAGAGGACATACATGTTTTACCACATAATTTTTCCCCATCCATAGTAAGATCTATCATGGGTGACATTATATGGTTATTCCCATAATAATACAATATTTACCTTCTCATGATCAATTGATATTCAATTATTAGAAACCATGTGCACCAAAAACTTCACTTCTTTGATCTATACATTTTATTTCGAAAGAATTACATAAAAATAGTGACAATAATATTTTCAAAACCAAACTCAAAAGGTTCTCATGATGATGAGGTGATCTCAAGAAAACCAAAATATCATCAAAGAAAACTGCCAACAAAGTGTCTAGATACTCATGAATTTATGATTAATTAGATCTATAAATGTAAAAGGGGATTTAGTCCAAGAAGCTGGCATCACAATATATTAATTATGTATATACCTTATACTAAATTCCATAAATTCTATATAATACTTTAGAACATAGAGAAAATAATTACCTGATAGAAGATAAATCATTAAAATCAACATTTATAACTAATCAAATAAGTTATTCACATGAGGGAACAAATAATTTATCAAACTTGTTACCCACTTCATCTTTTGATAATCCATTCATAATTAGAGTGAACCATCCATCTTCATAGTTATGTGAAAATAGGATAGAAATGGTGAAATACTTGTTATTACAACATCATTCACCATCAGAAAATCTAACTAAATAATGAGATCTTTCAACTACATCGGTTTCATATGGTAATCAGGTTTTGTAATCAGTTACGTACCTAGAACTAGATCAGTTTTTATCTCAACCTACATATCTAGCGGGGTATTAGATATTTTTTTGGGGGAAAATTGGGAAATCCAAAAAAATACTAGGAATTTTAAAAATAGAAGAATCATGGTCAGAATAAATTTCAATAGAAGACCAAAAACTCATGAGCTCTAGGTGGATAGGTCTTGCATGACCTGAACATAGATCCCACTCTACCTAAAACACTAGTGGGCTCCAATGTTTTGTAATAAAGAAGACTTGTGGATTGAATCAAGAATCCAAAAAATTATGATTAATAATCTAATATATCTTGATGATGATGTCAAACAGATCTAGATTAAGAATGAAAAAAATCCAATACTAACTTTCAATCATATATCAATATAAAATGATAAGGACACCAAAATCCATACTATTTCTTCTTCACAAGAGGTGTATCTCACTCCAAAAATATGTGTATGAGCTTTATTGGATGTTTATAACAATTAAAAATATGGCTAGATATAAATTAGTAGGACTCACTAGTATCAAATAATGGAATCACAACTGAATATTAAAGAATGATTATAACTTTCACTATATCTTTACAAAAAAATACCACTTCAAGAAACATATTTGTCTTGTGAATTTTATTCCTTTTTGAGGGTTGTAGATAAAACCTAATATTTATTGAATCATCTAACTACACCATAGTGATTTTGGAAATAATGATCACTTACCATTTTGTGTAGTAGACATATCCTAATAGAAATGTTGCAAATGGACATAATGTCCAAAAATGGTACACATTAACCAAAGTTCTAGCAAATAACATTTAGTGTTTCCACCCTTCCCACACTTATAGAATGTCATAGGTACATTGATAGCTTTAATTGAGGGTGCAGAGGAGGTGTTCTTCTAAGAACCCACTCCACCACTCCGATGGTGGTCTTACCACTTCCTCTTCTTCCACTTATCACCAATTATGCATCAAACCGATGGAATAAAGGAGGTATAGTATCGATCCTTTACTACAATATTCTTTACATCCATCACCAATATTTCTACTCTCCCCACATCAGAAAAAATATTACTAATAAATGCATAAGATAAGTTATTATGTTTCAATACTTATAGGTACTTATGAGCTTTCATGTATTCATACATTAAAACATCTCTTTAAAAAAGTGGATTTCTATAAAACTGATTGGTGTACGCCGACAGTACCTATGATCCATGCTAAAAAGTGAGTAACTCTAGAGACTTCACCATTAATATTGAATATGGATAAAAATATTGAAATATGATGGTCTTGGAAGACATATAATTAAGCCCCATATTCATATCCACCTGTATCATGTAATCACACACCACTTGTTCTAGATGTCAATTTTGGATGATATGAACATAATTTTAATACTATTAGGTGTGTCCTAAAATTTTAATATCTGATTGAAATTGCCTATCTAGTCCTTCAACTCTGTAATTTCATTGGTATCAATAAATGATGATGGATTCTCACCCAATATCATTAGTGATTGATATTTTTCTCCTCCAACACCTAGTAGTACCTCAATATCTATGTTATAGACCTTTTTTTACATTTTTATAGATTTTTAAAAACTACCCACATGATGACCTAGGAAAAATTCAGATATATATAATGATTAACTTGAGGAGAATCAATTATTACCTCTTATGTAACCCATTGAACATGTCTTAGAGGAAACACACTGCACACATAAATAGAGTAAATAGTCACACAACCTACTAATCATAGTTCATAAAGAAAAAACCTTAAGAAAAAGTAGATATTATGATAAAAAAATATAAATATAAGACACAAATCGCAAAATACCAGGGTACCTAGATTCTTAACTTGGCATGTGCTAGCCATGAACTATCCCAACATACTTCACATATTATAAAAATTATATATACTTTCTACCAAATGTTTGAAAATAAGGAATCGTAGTAAAATACAAATTGTGATTCCAAACTATGAAGAACAATACTTGGATCCCTCTCAAAAGGGTAACTAAAAAGAATTTACACATAGAAAAAATCATTCCTGATCCCCATAGGATGGTGACTAGAACTCAAGAATTAACAAAAACTATACTGAATGACTTTTCCCAACCATAAAAAACACATGGAATATATATACACACACAACAGAGTTAAATAGAATATTATATATGTATATTACATAACTAAAAAATAAATAATAAATGATACAAACTCAAAGAAGAAATAACATATCACATTAAAATTCCAGAATCAAAGTTATAATAAAATATAAATTGACTACTCTGTGTGATAGCATGAGATGTTCCAAACATAAAACCACTAACAACCCAGACTTAGCTAACAGATTCATTGATATAATTCAAAACAATCATGTAAAAATTAATATCATGATATCATAAACAGGATTAAGAAAATAATGGAATCTTAGTATAGGGAAATGATATATTATGAGCATAGATTCATAAATAAGTTAAAAAATATAAAACATGAAATTATAAATAGAAATAAAAGGTCACACCCATTACTATTTATACAATATGTGATATAGTTCTATTGTGTATTAGGTTCAATCCATGGTCACATACATATATTATCATGAGATATAAAAATGTAACCAATATATTATAAGGGTATATAATTTTTGGACCACTACTCACATAATTAAAATCATACATTTGGATGCCCCTACAAATATAAACTGTTAATAAACCAAAATCATTATGAAATCACTGAGAATGAATTTGGAGTCATAATTCTGATTCAAAGAATAAAAAAGGATAATTAATTTGGATTACCCATTAAATAAGGAATTAAATCATTTTAAACATTACTTATTAAAATATGAGACAAATTTATTATACATGAAGTTATAAGAAAGATAATTTTTTTAGATAGATCATAGAGAAGAATGGCTTAAAAATAACTAATTATGTGTTTCTTTGTGAAATAAATAAATGATTATTTTGAATAAGGAATCATTTTATGGTACAAAAGAAAATAATATTGTCACCAAGATAGTTCAACATTAAATAAAAATAATTGTTAAAATCAATTCATGGATTTTAAATATTTTATGTTTGTAAATTTTTATAGGATATAAGAAAGAGGACACTCCCCCTAAATTGAGTTGACATTTAATTGCAAATTTTAATGCAACTAAAAAAATTTATAACCTCATAAATTAAAAGTATGAATAACTAGGTTTATATCTAATGTAAATCTAATCAAAAATACAAAAATTTCAAGATTATAATATTTTAAAAAATGGTGAATATTATAAAAAACATATTACATCCAAGTAATAAGGGTTTTATAAATTCCATATTAAAAGTCTTAAAACAATTCTTTTTGAATTTACACATCATTAAATTAGATTATAAATCAATTTTTTTAATATATGATATTAAAAAAATTAATGTAACATGGTATATCGAATAACTAGTGTTTATATTAAAAAAACAATCATGTTACGAAAAATTAATTTAGTGGATGGAATTCATCATTTATGAGGATGAGTATTATTTATAACGTAGTTCAAATATATAAAAATAAGGGAACTCAATAATAATGAATAATTATCCCATGATAGAAAAATGGTATACCATTCTAAATGGATGATTATTTTAAAGAAGAATTACTACAGTTCATAAAATCTTATTATGTAATGAAAACCCCATAATTTTTGGGGAATATGTTATTCAAGGGTATGAAAATGAAAATAATTAATGGAAATCAAATTTAATTTTTCCACGACATTTTATGATATTATAATTCAATGCTTCATCATTACACAACAAAAATTATGATTGGGGGATAATATCAATGAATGCCCCAATGCATTTTGAATGTAGCAGAAATGATTAACTTATTCCAGATTTAGTTATTGGCTGAACCTAGCATCATTAATAATCTGATTAGGTTTATTATATACCTTCTTATGAAAATTATTCTTTATTATTTAATTTAAATTAATCTATTTATCACAATTTATTTAATATATGGTTATTTAAATGTATGTTTGAATATCAATGATGGCAAAATTATATAATTTTAGTGATAGAATATGATATATAATAATATGTTTAATACCTAATATAACCCTTAAAATGAAAATAAAATCATTATTTTGTTAAATAATATTAACAATTTTTTTAAATTATCTATTTCATCCATGATAAATTTTTATTGAATTATTCAAAAAGGTTGTCAAACCAACCAAAATATGAACATACTATATATAGATGGGTGATTATGGTTAAACAATTGCATAGTGTAATTATAAAATAAAAATGATATAATTTTTATTTTCTATGTTTTTAAATAACATATTAATTTTTATGTGTAATTATTGAAAATAATGATGAAAAACAAAAAAATGTTACAATGTTGAGGTAGTAGTCTACACAACACATAGTTAAAATTAACATTTCACAATGACTGAAATGGATTTAATATATATGATATTTTGAAATTTTAAAAATAATATATATATTTTTTATTTTTTATTTATTAATAAATCCCATAATTAGGAGAAATTATGAGATTTGTTTACAAAACTGAAGATGGAACATCATGGGGGAGATAGTTTGCGCACAAGCAGTAATGAAACATTTATTTTCCACATTGGATAAAGATTATTAAATAAATAGTTTTTAAATTATTAAAAGAGTATATTGATATAATAATATTGTTAATTTCATTTTATTTGTTTCAATATAATATATATGTAAAATGGTGATTAATAAGATAAGGAGAGGTTGGTAATACTTAATTTGGGGACTCAATCTTGTTTTTGAGATATCCTTGGAAATTGATGCCTTAGGATATATTATATAGATTAAAGGAATGAGGATTAGAAAAATAACTCTTTAAGACGTAGTTTTTGATGTGTTCCAATGGAAATTTTTAGGGTTAGTGTATTATTAAAAATATGAAGTGGCCCCCTCATAGAAGTGAGGAAATGTGGACTTCTATGAATTTGTATTCCATTTCAATGATATAATCACACTACATAAGAGACTCTAACTTATTGATTTTGGAATAACGCATTTTGGGGAGATATTGAATTGATATTTCCTTCCCAAATGGTTCAAAAACATGTATTAAACATTTTTTATTTTCCATTATATTATTAAATTTAACCATTTTTCTTTTTTACCATGGTAACCAATTTAAAATCTAATATTTATATTTTCTTAAAAATATAAAGAATCAATTCGAAAAAATATATAAATTAACAACATAAATTTAATGTAAATATTATTAAAAATATTTTTTAGAATAAAATTAAATTATATTTTGAATTAAAAATTTTAATATTTAGAAGAAAGATTTTGTAGAAAAATGATTTTTTACAGAATTAATTTTTCTAAATATTATTTATTATTCATCACTAAAAGAATTAGTGTTAATAGCATTTTATATACGCTGAAAATTATATTAGTGTCAATATTTTATATTGTTCTATTTATTTTACTATGTGAAATTTTTTTAAATATAATAAAATAACTATTTGTGAAAAAATGTTTCTCCATTATTTCAATATGTAAATATAATCCTAATAATATAATTTTAAATCCTTAAAATGGAATTTACCATATTAAATAATACAGATTGTTTGATATCAATTATTGAATAAATATTGATTAATTATATTCTTAGATGTGAAAAAATTTATAATATAAGCGCGTTAAAAGAATTTTTTTGAGTGTAATACTCTATAATTTACACAAACATTAATTGTTTGTCCTATAAATTAAAAACTGTTTTTTAAAATGAATATATAATATTTACAATTTTGTTTTTTTATTTATAATTTATTTAAAATATAATGTTTCAATATTGATAATTTTCCTAAAATTAGGATTTTCACTACTTGCCTAAAAAACTTATTTCTGAAAAAAAAATAAAAAATTCATTATAAGTTAAAATATATATGTGGAATTGAAAATGATATTAACTTTAGAAAAATAAAATCCTAAATATTATAAATTTTTATTTTTTAATAAGATACTTAATAGTAAAAAAATTATTAATTTTCAAAAAAATTATTTTTTAGAGTTTATGTGTTATTAATATTATTTCACATCAATTACTCATAAATATATTGTTAATATATAATAATAATAAAAAAATAATTATTCCACTCTAACTTATTAACTATGTTAAAATAAATATATTATATGAAAATCAGAAGTTTAAAAAATTATATTTTTATTTATATGGTAAAGAAAACAAAAATATAATTATAATTATTTATTTATATCATAATATTTTAATTTTATCAATATATTATTATTAAAATATTTATTTTTATTTTCTAAAATATTTATTGTAATTTTTTATATTTTATGAAGTTTAAATAAAATATTTTAGTTAGATATTATATTTTTTGTTTCATTATAAATATTTATAAAATATTATATTAAAATTATTCATTAATAATACATAATTATAGAATATCTATTTGAACATGTATATCCAATGACTATTTATGAAAAGACAACATATTCGATGATCATATTTATATTGATCCTATTATTATTTTTTAAGCCACACATCTCTTTTTAACAGTTTAAATTTTTTTTCTCAGGACAAAGTTTCAACATTCGTGGTATTCTTTAATAGCTTAAATTTTGTTATATTATTGGTTACCATGAAAGGATATTATGTACCATTGTATTTTCTAATTATATATATATTATTATTTCCAACATATTTCTGTATTTTATTTTTTTAATGAATGGAATCATCTATGCTGTGTTAAAATTAATTATATGACATACATTGAATCATGTTTATTAATTATGATGTTCAATTATAATTTAATAATGAACCACAAACCTTGTTCAAATATTATATTCCCTAATCAATAATGAAATATTATTTCTTAACAAATAAAAATGAAATATTCATTATGAATACTGGAAAAAAATAATTGGTCAAAATTCCAAGGAGTTTGAGTAATTGTGTTGTTAATTTCCATAAAAAATTTCATAGTGGGTGTCATGCATGTAATGGAGTATAAGGGTGTGAATTTAAGACATTAGATATTTGTGAAATAAACTAATAAAGTTGTACATTATGTTAATAAAAATTTTACTGTTATTATTTTATGTTTTTAATTTCATAAAATCACATCCCCTCTAGACTGTTCATCAATTTATCATGTCGAAAAAAATTTGTATCAAATCAAGATCGTATGAGAACTAATATGCTCATCCACATAATCTGATATAAAAAAATTGTATGAAAAAGGATGTCCAGTTGGATATTTCACTATCTCTAACCATATAGTATACCTAATAGTCTAAAGGAAATATATATATATATATATATATATAAGGACAAGGTAACAATACTGTATTGATCCCTCAAATACAGCTTTTCTTTGATGGAAATGAATATTTATATTTAGAAGAACAAATATAATAACACCTCAAGAATCATAGTATATATCATTAGACCTTAATAACCATATCATTCAAACTACCTAAGAGAGAACATGATTCTCTCTTTGTAAATGATATGGTTATGTATGTTTTAAATTATAATGTTTTTTATATTTTTAATTTGTTATTAATAATTTTTTTTTCGTATTTCATCTTGTAAAAATTATCATAACACTTAGATAATATATTATGTTATATATTTCTTCATAGAAATAATGAAGCTAATTATGTTTGGAATATTTTTAGATGATTACAAGACATCAAAATGGTAGAAGACCAGTCTATAAATTGCATGTTCTATAGATTCAAAATAATTACAACTAGAATTATTGATCATGGTGAAATGTCAAAAAAAAATTATTCATGGTTGTAGTAGTTCACTCATATTTACAAAATAAGTTTAATTACAATAAGGTTTGTAATGATGAAATAAACTTCATGAATTTTACAATTAATTTCCTTATTAATTGAGTTCAAAAATATGGATTATATCTAAAATATATATATAATGAAAAAACCACCAAGAATAAAGTTGTAAACATTGAATTTGAATGTTTTTTTCATACTATTTTTATTTGGATATAATCAAATGTGAAAATTATAAATATATAATCTTGGTAATGATGTCTATTAAAAAAAAATCCATATCTAATTAATTTATAAAATAATATTAAAAAGTGGATAAAAAATAAGAAATAAAAATGTATAATATAATTCTATTTATTAGAAATTAAATCAACCGTATTATGAGTTTAAAAAATAATGTTTATATCAATTTTTAATGTCCTTGATTGGTGGATTAATATAACTAAAAACATTATAATTAATGAAAAATAGCACTCAATATTAGTTCGATTTGTACAAAACATTAAGACTCTTCTAATGAATTTTTACCAAAGTTATGTTTTAAATAATTTGGTTTGTAACATAAAATAAATGTGTTTTTAATTATTGATTCAATTTTAATAATTATTCTATTATTTATTCATATTTTACAAACCTAATATTTATGATTATAATTTTATGATTGAAAATTTTAATGAGAAATGATTAAAATTTAAGATCTGTACAAGGAACTAAAAATAAGTAAAGAGAATAACATTTAAAAAATATGATAAATAATGAAGAGATTGTATATCTTATAAATATGTCATCAAACATGAATTAAATTTATTATTATTATTTATCTATCATTCAAAAGATTAATGAAAAATCATAGGAAATATAATGAATGTCTGACGGAAAGTCTCAAATTTTTTTTCAAGGACTATAATATTATTAGAAGATGACATCAATGTACAAGGTAATAAAAAATAGATGTGGTTATGATCTAAAAGTACCATAGATACATGTGATATTATTTAAAAAAAATGTATTATAATTATTTCAACTTGTTTTATATGTTTGAAAATGGTAAATTATTCGATTGAATGATCTATTTGATTTAAATTAGTTTTTTAAAAAAGAAAAATAATTTATAAATTATAAATTATCTTTTAAAAAGTCATCTTAATAAATTAAAAAATAAGTATTTTTTAATATTTTGTTTATGTATTCTCAATGGACCCAATTATTCATGGGTGAAAAACATTAGTATTTTATATTTTCAGGGAATATTCTATAGAAGTCTCAAAAAGTCATATTTTAGGTTAAAACTCATTTCTATGAACATAAGAGTGGAGACTCAACACAATTCATATATTAAAATAGATGTAATGGAAATAATTTAATTGTTCTAATAAATTAAAAATACAAGGTTATTTATTTTAGTAAAATTTATTTTTAATATATTTTATATATCAAATATTTATATAATCACATTGTTAAAATTTTATAAATTTTTGATGATATAATTTTTTGAATATTTGAAAATATTTTTATTTATTTATTAAATATGACTAACTATTATTTTTTTGTAATACAAAAGAAAATGTTAATTGAATTATCCTTGATGAGATATTATTTTTATAAGTAAAATGATTAAATATTGTTCAGATAAATTGAATATAAAGTAATATGAAACTTGGATAGGATAAATATTGATTTTTTTATAGTAATATTTTAAAATGAATAACATTCTTTAACTTTAAATGTTTAATAACTATATCTACATTTTTTACCGAGATTAGATAGACTATTTTATACTATTGAAATATCATTATTAAATGTGTCTTTTATTATATAACAATTATATTGAGGGGTATAAATAAGAAAAACTGAATTATAAAAAATATGGATAAAATATTTCCTTATTAAAAATGTGTAAAATTTTCATAAGAAATATGTTCTAAATCTTTACTGATAAGAATAAAAAAGATTTAATTTTCCAAGAATTATATTTTAAATATGTTACTTCTTTTTATTTAAATATATTATATTGATTAGCATTTTTCAATGATGGAATGTATTTTTAATGTATAAAAACAATGGAATAATTTTTTAATAATTTTTTTTAATAGGTTAAAAATGAAGATAAACTCTGTTTTTTAGAAAATGAGATATTTTTAAGAAAAATAGTTTATTCAATTGGATTTAGTTTAAAAAATTAATGCACTATTGAAGAATTATATTAATGAATGGTTTATATTATGAATTCACTAAAACAAAGTAAAATTAATCTCATAGTTGTTACATGGAATGGAATGAGAATAAAAGAATGTTTCTTAAATATACATTCTCAAAAATTAGTTTTTACATTTATTATGTCCAAATAATAAATAAAATTTACACTATATATTGTAAATAAATAATATTAAATCTATTCTATATTCTTATTAGAATACTAATAATTATAAAATTACCTCATGTAAATTTATATTAATAATTAATAGTTACAGTATTAAAAATCTTGATAACAGGTAATGGTTTAAAAGGTTGGTTTACCTAAGAGAAAATGCTTAGATTTAAAAAATCACATGAGTAAATATCATTAAATGAATTTATTTAGACCATAAACTTAATATATTAAAAATTTCTTTAATTTTAATCCACTTTACTTATATAATACATATATTATATATATATATTTTAATATTAAAAAGTTTTCCCCAACATCATTTATAAGAGGGAACCTAAAATTCTCACTTCTACATACAACTTGTGAAATATAATTCATACAATACCAATGCGAATTTCATACAACCATTAATGCATTGGTCCAAAATTGTTGGTATCACAAAAAATATGACATTATAATGCTTAATTTTTAATGTTATGGATGATCTTGAGGAATAGGTAAATGTTTTTACTAGTGTATTTTATGTTTTATTCATCCTTAACATTCTCCAAATATTCAATATCTATATTAAAAGAATGAAATAAATATATTTTCTATAATGAAATGTGTTTATGTTAATGAAATGTCAATTTTGGATACCATTTTTATCTAATACGAAATAAAAATGTCACTGATGCCTATGTATGGACAATTATCTCCATGAATCGATGCATTTTATTTTTCAAGACAATATCTCATCGATGGTAATATTGTTGGATTAATTTTATTTATATTAATCCTATAAAATAATTTTTTCTATTTAAATATGAAATATTTTCTAAATTATTATGATCATATCCTTGATAAAATTATAATTGCACTCATGCGTACGTGTGTACTTTCTCCTCGATGAAGCGATATGATTAATTTTTGATTTCTATATAAATTTTAAAGAAAAAACATATTTTTAATAAATATTATATATATATATATATGATTATTTTATAATTATTTAATAATAAAAAATTACCCTTCTTAATTTCTATAATAGGGAATATAAAATCATTACTCAGGCATATGTATAAAATACTGTATCCATGAAGTGATTTAATAAAATATTCATCAAATATTTCTATTAATTGTAATAAAAATGTATATAAGTAATATTTTTATTATTTATGATTTTACTATGAAAACATTAAGGAATGATCTATTATCATGGATCAAAGACTGAAACCGTCATATTAAAACTTTCATACAGAACAAAATAAATAAGAACAAAATGAGGATTTTAATGAAGAATATTTTAGTAATAGGTAATTAGAAAGTATAAATGAATGATTTATTATAAAATAACTATTATTATTTCCTAGGTTTATAGTTATAGTAAATTTAAATTTATTATACAAGAGTTTATATGTATGTACGAAGTCATTTTAGGCTTGAGATAATGATTGGTGTCTCAATAAAAAAATTATTTATATTATTAATGTATAAATTAAAAATGTGGGAAATTAAATGTAATTTTCACTAAAAAATATACACTAATTTCCTCTGGTTATTTTTGGTGTATTCATTAATTATTACCATTTAATCCCCTTATGTTCTTTAAATGATGGAAATTGGGTTATTAAGATAAGTTGAACTTGTGTCACTTCTTCTGGTTAGGGAACATTTCATCCATATCCATTTTCTAAAAAAATTATTGATGTTTTTACCGATACATAAATTCTAAATAATTACATTCTTACAACCTTTCAATTAATTTACAATTATTTTAAGTGAATTTATATTTGGTTTTCTATATGAACTCACTTCTGAGTTTTTACTAATGTTTGACAATATTGTAATCTATTTAAATATTTTGACATGAATATATGTCTCATCTATTGTTTAAATTATTGTCTATGAATTTTCCATTACATATTCCATCATTTTTAAATGAAAATTTTATTTCTATTATTTAGGTAATTATTTATTTTCAATAATTTTAAATTATATGGTTGTTTTCAATTTTACAAATAATACTTTTATTTATTTTATAAAATATATTTATCAACTATTTCAATATCATTTAAGTATTTTTATCCTCAACACATGTCAAGGTACATTGAAACCCCCAATATTCTTATTATTGATTTTTTATGATTGTTATGTTTTAATGACATTTTCATGAAACCAATTTTCTTGTTATGAATTAATTAACCTATGAAGGAATGATGAATGCTATTATTTTCTTATGGAATATAAATAAAAGGATTATTATTTGTGATGAATGTATATTATATCCCTAAAGTGAATTGGAATTTTTCTTTGACTACATAGGTTACACATTTCATTTTACCAATCCTAAGAGGGTATAAAATTATTTATCCTATTACAAATAATTTACATTAGTGGTTAGCCATGCCTACCAAGAGACGAATATTAGGATGGGTAGGTATGACATATTATATGATGAATTTATTAGTGGGTTTCCTTGAGACAATATTTATAAACTTATGTTTACGCAACCGTATTATTCTATATTCTAATTCCATTTTTTCACTCATGGTTTTTATAATATCCTACGACATGTTCCATCAAATATAGTGATAAAACACACATTATAATTTTTTATTAAATATATATATATATATGATCATTAAAAATAAGAATGATATTTCCAATCTATGTTTTGGATGTTTGGGAAAAATAATAACACCATATTAACATATAATAAATACTATATACAAATATTTATTTTAATTCACTTTAACTATCTTCTTAAAAAATATTTACTCAGTTAAAACTTTTAATGAACCAATGAAAAACATTTTAAAACATATTGTGAGAATAAAATATATAGGTAAGGGGTTCCAAAAATTAGTAAAAATCTATTATAAAAATTGTGTCTAAAAACACATTCTAAAAAATATTCTTTTATATAAAATATAAAAAAATTTAAAAAATTATTTAATAATATATTTTTATAGGCTTGAATATATATGACCATAGAATATTCTTTTAAAAATAATTTTAAAATATATATTATTTTGAAAAAATTATATTGAAACAATTTCTCCTCTATTCCAAAACAATTTATGAAATTATTTTTTCCAACAATATACAAATAGATTTGTCAATTTATATATCATACAATATAATATCATAAAATCCTTTAATAATTTGTTTCATTTTGAAAAAATAAATTTCCTTTCAATACATATTAATATAAAAAATATGCACATGGAATGAATATTTAATAATAAAATTATATAGTTATAATTGAAAAATGGCTACACATTCTAGGAAAAAAAACAAGTTTCCATATCCAACATTGAAGGTTTTATTGAGACTAATTATCTTGGATGTTTATATTTTCTATCCAAATCACAACCATGTTAAAATTTTCATTTAAATATTTTATCTCATAAATCATTTTGAGCCTTATCCCATTATATTTTTCACCGTAGTTCTTCGTTTTGAAAATTTTATAATGAAAACTGATTAATATATATAAATATATATGTTCATATATAAATATACATATAAAGTAAACCATTGAATAATGATTAAGGTATTTATTATTTGTAAAACATACATGGATTGTTAGTGACATTCATAAGGAATGACCATACTTATGCACATGTGAAGATTTGAATAATTTAATGTGAAATTTTATACATAATATAATAATATCTAAATCCACAAGAAACAATAAAAAATTCTATTGAAATAAAATTAGAATATTTACTTATTTAATTTATATATATAAAATATTAGTTTTAAAATACAAATCCCTCACATATAATATTAAATCTAAAATTTAAAATTTTCATTATATTAAATAATCACAAATACTACGCATGTAAAAATAAATAATCCCTTTAAATATAATTTTTAAATAGAAAGATAACATACATAAAACATTAGAAGAAATTTTTGTAAAATTAAAGAATATATTTTAATAAAACGATTAACCCTCACATAATAAGGGATTTTAAAAATAAAATAAAATTATCTTATAGTTCTTGATAATAACATTTCCATAACTTATATAGGTTTTTAACAAATACATAAAATATAGTATTTTAAAAATTATAATTAATTCACTTACATAATGAAATAACCAAAATTTAAGAGAAAGTATATAATTCATTGAATAATCTTGGAAATAGAAGTGTAGAAGAAATAATAAGGAGGGATATTTGGGATTGGTTTTTCAATTATGTAAAGGAGTTTTTTATTACTTAAGAATGCCTCTTGTTTTAAGTAGTTTGAATACAATATATATATATATATATATATATCATATTGTTGATACTTGAAGATGAACCTTTAACATTGAAAGTGACTCTCATTGAATAGTCAACAGTATACCTATATTCTATAATCTCAAGGATCCTTTATGTTGACTCTCAAATAGGTTATGGTAGTTATATTAATTAAGTAGTTATAGGTATATATTTTACCTTTTCAAGTATAACCAATAATAAATTTGATCGTTTATATATATATATTCATTAATTTTTTCTTTTTTAATCATGTACTTTAGAAAATCATACAATCATTCATTATGCGTATATGGATTTTGATGCTATAATTATCATCCTGAGGAAATTGAAGTTCATGTTGTACTGGGTTAATATCATTTAGACTGGTGATTCCATACATTGGATGGATAATGAAGAGGCAATTGGGTTGACATTGATTATTGAAGTAAGGGATGATGGTAGGCCATTATTCTAGCATGTGGGGGAAAGAATGAGGAATAATAGTCTTCAAGGTTGTTTGGAATATAGAATGTGTAATTATTGGCTATCCAAGATCATTTCAATTAAACAACTTTAATATAATTATCTGTTATAAAATTAATAAATAGTAACATGAGATTGAGTCCCACATAGAAATATCAGAAGGTGTAGTTATTTTATTTAGTTTGACCCATTCCCTTGAGAATTTGAATAGTCATTGGGTAATGTACTCAAAACACATCACAGACACTCAAATGGGGACTAGAATACCCACCTCTCCCCATGCACCCGCACATGCACACCACACACCCTGTGGATGTTGATCCCACTACTTATTTTTTATGAGGTGGTTGTTTCTCTCCCTTCCACAACTTAAGGATAGATTGGGTAGTATATCCAAATGAGGTTGATCCCCATGGGCCTCATTTATTAGGTTGATTGATCTCTTGGTCATCCTAGTGGATGGATAATATTTTTAGTATAACCATTTTTAAAGTATATTATTACAAAAAAACGATATTACAGTAATCTAAATATACAGGTACCTATTACTACATTTTTTATTTCAAAATTAGATACATTTTACTACATATTTTTTCATTATAAAATCAATATTTTAGTGACGATAGTTTATTAATAATAAGTCTTTGTTAAATAAATGAGCACTAAATTATTATTTTTGTACATTAAATTTTTTCCAATTTTAAATAAAATTAACAAAATTTACACTCTACATGATTATATGTTATACCATTATTATAATACCAATATTAAATTAATTTTTAAATATAATTCCCCGACCTTAATAATTACATAATCACGAATTAAGTTAATAATTCACAATAAATTTCTTATTAGTTTTAGGGTTTTATAGAATTAGGCCATAACAATTACATTACATCTCAAATATTTCAAAGTAGGCACTTCTATCCAATATCAATTTTTTCATGAAAGAAAAACTCATAAATGAAATATATAATTCATTTCATGATATAAATCTTCTTTAATTATTCATTTATATTACCCTACCTTATATCCATTGAAATATTTTTCAATTACATGGGATGAGAATAAAAAGTGCAGAAAGGGTTATAAAATAATGAAATAAAACATTAGTCTATAAATACTTACCAGTCAATGAATTCATACTTTTAAATCTATAACATACCATAGAATATCATAATAATTATGAATAATAAATGGAAATCATAAATCATAATGATAACATATGGCATCCCTAACATAATTATGTTATAGCTTTCACAGCTACATAGGGATTTACATTTCCAAAACCCATCACAGTATATTACCTAAATATCTTAAAAGAACCCTTAAACCTTACCTCTTTCATGTTACCCAATGTAGTGGAGAGCTATCTCAGGCTCACCCACCCTAGGTTTATCCCCAAACAACCCGTAAATGGAAATAATTCCCAATAACCACAACATAATCATGACACATAACACAGGAATAAAGGAAAGATAACATTTCCACATTGTAATCACAATATATCATTTAAATATATTAACATAATCAATCCATTATCAAAACCTGTTTTAATACCATAATATTTAAAAAGGGTATATGGAATTTATATTCCTTTTAAATACATTACGACTTGTTAAGGAATCCAAATATGAAATAATGCTCACAGCGGCAGAAAGGTCATTCTCACTGCATATGTTAAGAAGAAATATTCTTTTTTTCATTTAATAAAATGATTTGTAGAAAAATATTCCCTTTGAATGAAATGAAACCTAAAAGGGGTTTATACACCATAAAAAATAATGTTGTGTATAAATCAAAATATTCCATAATGAAAGGAGATTGAGATGAATTCCCTTACGAAAATTTCTCATCCTAATGGTGTCACATTAAAATTCATATAATGAAGTTATGGGAAATAAAAGGTTCTCTCATAACATGGAAATAAAATATAAATAAATAAGGATATATAAGGAGATATCCCATCATTATAAATTTGAAATTAAAATACATGACATAAAATAAGTCTTTGACTAAAAGAGTATGGTGAAAGGTTCCTTTACCTCATGTCCGACATCACTCTTCCATTATTTAATGTCCTGAATTATAAACTAAAGTTAATTTATAGTTTTTTGAGAACCTTTTTCATTTTTATTGTTCCTTTTATATCTCATATTACCATGTTATAAACATTATATAATCATTTAAGATAATAATTGTCATTTTGTCAATATTTGGTACCTGAGTCAAAAATGAACTTCTTATAATTACAAGTTGTTTATATGGTCAAAATTACATTATCTCCAAAATTATATTAAGGATTTGGATATCATATATATATTATTTATACATTATATATATATTCATGTATTTATAATGGTACATAACATTTGGATATTAGAAATGAAATGCACCATTCATCGAGATGATAAGTCATACGTACGCATAAACACTACTTTCATTTCTATTTTGTATTTAATGGAATGAAAACTTAATGATAAATTGGTATATTATAACTCCAGTATAATATCATATATAATTTCATTTACATAATCTTTTATACATTCCACATAAGCCATGATCAGGTAATATAACTTTTTGGTGGTGGTATTCCCCACTTCATCAAATTAAGTTATCATACTTTCTCTTTATGAAAACCTTAATGGTATGCTATAAATGAAAAATACATAAACATATAGTCAAAATAAATATATTATATATCAAACATAAACAAAATTCCATCATAATGGCCACCATAAGATGTTGTAGGCGATATTTGAACATTCATCATTTTGTGAGGCACTAGTTCACTATCCACAGACACAATATATTTGTATCCATTAGATGGAGGTGTATAGAAGTGTAGTTATAATTATTCTCATAAAAAACCATTTATATTTAGGATACTATAGTTTTTATAGAATAATGAAATAAAGAGAGTTTAGGGGTTTGGAGAAAAACATAATAGAAAATAATATGACAGAAGATGTTACATTTAAATCAGGTATATCCCTTTAGTTAGAACCAAAAGTATTTCTTGATGTTCCTTATACATAATTTAAGGCTTATAAGAGTAATATAGGTATATTGGGTTCCTGTTTGGGAAGATTTTGAATTTTCAAAGGGGGTTTGAGAGGTGTGAGCAATGGTTAGAGTTGATGGATATTCATAAGGGGGAGGAGGGGCTCCTTGGGAATGTTTGAAAATATTATTTTTTAATAAACTTTATTTCGATTTTAAAAGGTCCCCAACTCATTTAATTCTCACAAAAGGTGACTATTGATCTAAACACTCTCAACCAATTGATTTAAGAAAATTATTGATTTCATTTTTACCCTTATCATTTATCTTCAACCCTTAGTTAACTAATTTATCTTTTACTATATCATCTTGTATATTCATCATATATGGTTAATGTATTCATTATAAAGTTCCAGGCGACCCAAAAATGGATCATTAATGACATTAGTAACATCATATACGTTAGATGGCTGAATAATATATTCATTGGATTATTTTATCATTTATTAAAATAGTATTCATTTTAAAAACTTATTTATGACAATTTATAAACTATTCATGTCCAGAAATTTAAAAAAATCTATAAAAACTTGATAAATTTGAGAAAACTTTATTAATTCACACATAAAAAGCCATAATAGGCCATAAAATTCATGGATGGCATAAAAAGATTCAAAATAAAATTATTTTAATAATTCTAATCTCATAACATTAAAACAGTCTTTAATGAGGTAACTATTACATCATCATTGTGTCATAAATAAATTTATTTATTTGAGGTCTAAAAATTAAAAATAAAATGTATTGATATAGGAAATATTATTAACTTTTTAATTACTATTTTTAGTCTAAATGATCACTTATATAACTCAATATAAAAATTGTTTTACTAAAGGATATATGTTTATGTAAAATTTTCCTTAACATTAAATTAAATTTTATAAAGTGTCATTTTCACTTACCAGTGGCTCCTTGGGGTCCCAAAATCGACACAAAGATTCACATGGTGGGACATGTATCTTCCAATATGGTTAATACACGTGTTAGATTAATTTAATATTATTATAATGTTATTTTTTTACCGGTATTTATGAGATTTACCCTTTAACAATAGAAAATAAAAAATTTATTAAAGTTACTATTCATAATGTAAAAAATGTAAAGTTACCTATTTACACAATTTGGACCTCTTGATTCTAAATATGGAATACATTTTTAAAATTTCAAAAAACATAAGTTTCTGAAATAAATATAAAATTAATTCACTATGTTAATACCAAAGAGCATGTTTTTAAGAAAGATTAAATGGTAAAAGTATAATCCAATTACACTTTAAAACCAATTAAATGTAAAATATAACTTTTTAAATGAATTAGATTAAAAGGAATTCTTGAATTAAATTGCAGTATTTTCCAATATTCATAAAAATATGAACATTATCAGAAACATACAAAAATTTCACCCAAAGTATATTTTTATCTCATGATTTTGAAGATGAATTTTATTTTATCAAATAGAACATATAAAAGTGAAAAATATATATTTAAAAATGGTACTCCATAAAAAGGTGATAAAATATCATTTTAACAAATATTATATTATTCTAGGCTTAAAATAGGATTCATTCTTATTTTCAGCCTCTAAATTTTTTTGGATAAATGTTAAGACATTTAACAAACATGTGTAATCATATCATAGTTAGTTGTATTCATTCTATCCAATATAACTGAAATGCATTAACTACTATTTAAAATAATAATAATATTATATTATTTTTCAGTATAACTAAATGTTGTCTGCAATGTATGATTTAAAAGAAACCCATTGTTGCGTGTTGAGTATGCTATCAGAAATAACAACCCCTTTAGAGTAAAATTAATATATAATTCAAAAATATTAATAAATAAGAAAATTTTATACTTTTTATTTATCTGGGATGGTACATCCTTCCCCCCCATTTGGGAATTGCATCCTCACAATTTAAAAAATGGGCTCTAAAATATAATTAAAAGTCTCACATTTGAAAAAGAGTCAATAAAAATATCACATTAAAAGAAAAAAAAGAAGTAAAAATGTCACCCTAGATTACCCATACTAGGATTCCATATACGAAAACATAGATATAGTTCAAAACCATAGTGTCGAATTCTAATGGAGAGTGATAGGAAATATGATCAAGACAAGTCAACCACCAAAAAACAAAAAACATGTGACATGTTAAACCGTATTTGTCTCCCCAAAAAGAAAATTAAACAAAAAATGTTTTTTTATGTTCCTTTTCTTAAATTTGGGAATTTATTTACTATATTGACTAATAACATAAGGAAATTGTAATGGCTCAGACCTCTATGGTCCATTACATTGTGAAAATGTGGTGTTGGAGGTGTTCCGGGAGGTCAAGATGACTTATCCCCCACACTTTTCCAAATTTCCAGTTCTATGAATAGTTTTTCCAGTTTAACAAACAGTAACATATTGGTCTCACAGATCGGTCTCATAGTTCGATCAGATAGATCGATGTCATAGATCAGTCTCACAGATCCATCTCACAGATCGGTCTCACAGATCGGTCTCACAGATCAGTTTCACAGATCAGTCTCAGAGATCGGTCTCAAAGATCGGTCTCACAGATCGTTGTCATAGATCGGTGTCACAGACCAGTCTCATGGATCAGTATCACAGATCCATCTCACAGATCAGTCTCACATATCAGTTTCACAGATCGGTCTGACAGGTCGGTCTCACAGATCGGTCTCAAAGATCGGTCTCAGATATCGGTCTCACAGATCGCTCTCACAAATCAGTGTCACAGATCCGTCTCAGAGATCGGTCTCACAGATCAGTTTCATAGATCGGTTTCACAGATCGGTTGGTGTATACTAATGGTACTTAAACAGTGATTCCAGATTCCTACTATTTTTCTCCTTTTGACGTTTCCTTTGACATAAAATACATTTAAATCCTTATTTTATGAACTCCTAAGGCCAATTAAAAGGCCATGAATATTCTATTAATTATTCCAATGGCAGATGTGTTTTTACTTGGTCAAACCGTGTGGGTTAATGCGATCAGTTTTTAATGGAGAATTAAGCAGATCATAAACTGTTGCCTCATTAAATCTTCAAAGAGGAAAGATATATCATTCTCCCTTGTTCATCCTCTTTGTTATCATCTATGAGACGCTATAACCTTTCAATCTTTCCCGTAGGAGTTTCACAATCAAACTTTACTCCTAGGATTGGTTCTTCTCTATTTTGATGCAACCAAGCTGTGTCGATCATTCTTTGATATAAGGTACATTTTATCATCATTCCTTCAGGGATCATCTTATCTCGTTCTCCTTTCCATATTAACATGTAATCCCCATGATTCTAATGGGGTTTTCTTTGGGTTTTGTTGGTGCGGACGTATCGTGGCATCCTCGGGTGGATGCAGTTGTCACGATAGGATGATTGTGACCCTGATGTGTGGATAAAGAACGTGAGGAACTTTTTGAGGTAGGGGATTTGTGGCTTCTCTAATTTTTTATGTGCAATCGTAGAGTTAGAATGATTTAGCCCTCTGGATCACAAAGAAATTGACCTAATTAAATATTTGAACCAGATAAAGAAATTGTTATCACTTGTATGTTACTGCCTCAGGGTTTGCTAGATAGTGTGATATCTATGCTTGCATTGCATAGCTGTTTGTTCGTGACGGAAATTTACAATGAACATAAAGCCGGAAATAATTGATAATTAATTGGCTAAAGATAGAGAGGCATGTAAGTGAATTTGGTTGTTGTTATTGTTGTAGTTGTTCTAATTTTATGTTAATAAAATTGGCATAGTAAGAATGATAAATCTTTTATGATAGCTTACTGAATAGGTTTCTTGGAATTGGAAATAACGAATTGAATCTATTAAATCACGAGGGATTAACGAACTGGTTGGTTTATAAATGTTATTTCCTGGTAGGTTTCTTATTTTCCCTCTTGTTCATAAGTCTGAGTGCCTTGTGCTTTAGATCCATGAGTGTTCATTTTGTATGAAGGCTGGATGCCTTGTTAAAGGGCCAAGAGCCCATTTTATGTGACGTTTGATTTCCTGCTGCTTGTGCTGTGATGTGTCCCTGGAGGTGTGTTGTGATATGTGGAGGCAGGGAGGCCTTCTGGTTTTGACAGTAGATGACGCCTAGAGTGGCGAGCGGCATCGGTTTATGCATGTGGGTGTCAGGGAGGACACAAGTGATGATGGAATGGGATGGATGTGTTTGTTGGATGCTTGGTGACTTTGATTGAATGTTTATCGACGTTACTGTTCCCAACTGCTCAAGGGTGCTGGCCTTTCTTACCGTCCTTCCGAAGGAGGCGAAGACACGCGGGGTATGCCATGTGCTTTCTGTGTTTAGCTTCTCGAGGGAGAATGGGTCTATGCTCTTTCTACTGCTGGCCAAGACTCGATGGGTAGTATATCTAATCACTGTGTTGATCCCCATTTGTGTTTAGTAGCATAGGATGATTTTCTAGAAGGCATGGGAATATGGGAAAGTAATTCTGTAATGAAATATTGATTAAATGGTGATAATCCATGGGGATGGAGATGCTTGAATTTAAAGGTGATGTTGAATCTTAAAAGGAGTAGTTGATTTTGAATGTGATGCCAATTCAGTTTAATGTGGAATTGTTCATGGTTAATTAATGTTTAAAGAATTAATTAACGTACAGTGGAATTGATAAAAAAGGAATGATGTAATCTATTAAAGCTCTTCAAATGGTTGTGTGCTTATAGGTTACCTAGTCTTAGAAGTAGCAGCCCGGAGTCTGAGAGACGTTAGCTGCAGTTGTGTCTAAGTGTAGGTAATGCCCATAGTGTGGTTGTGAGATGTAATATATTTTGTACTGTTATGTTTCTATATGCTACTCTACCCAGTCAGTAAGGAAAAATGACACCCCGGGGATTCTGAGCCCTGGGGGGTGTTTTCCGCAACATTCTGATGGGAGGTTGAATGGATGACTACCCCCTTTAGCCCCGCTCTCTTCTCTTGGTAGATACATGTGCCTTGGGAACAACAGTATGTTCTCCCCATATATGTGTGTAGAGGGTAGTAATGGCTTGTGGTTATCTCAAACACATATATTCTAGATATAGTATCCTATGAACTACTATAGGTGTAACGTGTATAGGATGTGATGGCTTGAGGATCCTTACTCGGTGTACGGGTTGTGATGGATTGAGGTATAATACCCAATGTATGATACACGTTTTGTGAGCTGTGGTGGCTCCTAAAAACTACTTGGATACTTCAGGTTGTGAGGATGGTGTGGTGCTTAGCCTAGGTGTCTGCAGGAAGCCTTTGTGGTGCACGTGGTGCAGATTGTGGAGCTTAGCTTAAGTGTATACGGGCAAGCCTTTGGAGAGAGATGCACATGACGTATGTCATTGAGGCAAAGCGGAAAACTAGTGGGGAAGTAGTAGCGGGGTACCGTTGATATTCTTTACTATATTCTATATTCTTGAATACTTTACTTGGTGAGAGTAGCCATGGTGTGGTTGGGAACTTAGTATACCTTTTTAGGTGATGAGTTAGTTTCACTTGTTGTTCACTAGGGTTTAGCATGCTTTCTTTACTTTTGCACGAGAGTCTTTGGGGAGGATCCTACTGAGTATACTTTGATACTCACCCTATGTATATATATACTGTTTTTTAGGTCACATGGAGAATGTTGGAGTTCAAGTCGGTTACTAATAGCTTGTGGTTGACGGAGCGGTTCGGGCTTGTGGTTGCTGCTGTTTTATTTTTTTAGTACTTGTATTTTTCCCCTTTTAGTTGTAGTACTTTTGCATGAAATTTCATATATGTACTTGGGTTTCATTTATATTCCAGTTTTGATTTGGTGTTGTTTGGTGTCTATCATATCTCTCTCTTCTGCATGTGTTCACTTAGAGGGTAATGCCTCCAATTTGTGGGTTTACTATACCCTCGGTGCTAGTCGCCAACACGGGGCCTACTGGAGGCGGGACTCGGGGGTCATTATCTCCCTTCTCACATTTCCGGCCCAGGAGGGGTACACATTGTGGGGAGGGGGTCGTGAAAGAGTGGTATCAGAGAGAGGTTGAGGGATAGGATGGAGATTGGAGTTAGGAACAGGTGAGGTTTCATGGGTTGGTAGGGAAACAGTGTCATTCGTGTTTAGCAAGTGGGGTAAACAATGGAGACTGGCAGAGACATAGGTGTTTAGGGCCCACTATGATCTGTTGCATAAACCTTTATGTTTGTAACGTCTACTAAACTAGGTGATGCTAGTTGCAAGGTAGATACCTAGGAAAGGATCATGCATCATTCTTCTTTGTACCTACGTTTGATTGGGTAGACCTTGGGATAGGTTGCCCTAAAATGAACAAAATAAAACAGTAAATTAATTAATGTTGAGTCTTCCATATTCCAGGCCTTGGTGCTCTATGTGTTTGTTATTTTGTAGGAATGGATTTAGGTCGACGTCCTCTTCAGGCTCGCATAGAAGATGTCTAGCAAGATTTTCCAGTAGATCGCTGCTGGGTAGAGGTCGACGATGAAGAAACATAGAGGAAGACACTCTGAGAGTTTCAGCGCCAGAGTCTAAAGAAGTACAGGGGATCTGTTTAAGATACAGTCACAGAATTCTGGTTAGAGGAGGCCAAGATCAACTTCAGTTCGATTCATGCTCAGAAGGAGCACATAGTGTCCTTGGTTGTGATGATGCTATGTAGAGTAGCAAGGCAGTGGTGGCTCTTATTCCTCAGGGATCGTGAGGAGTCAGCGATCTCATGGGAGGAGTTTGGAGACATGTTTGTAGTTGAGTTCCTTTCCTTGACCGTGAAGAATTCTCGTCCTTAGGAGCTTCTTACCGTTCGACAGGGGTGCTCCAGTGTTTGAGAGTTTGGAATCTATTTTAGGAACCTTCTATGATATGCTTCAGACCTGTTACCAGATGAGGTGGCTAGGGAGAGGCATTTGGAGGAGTATTTGCATCCAGAGATCCAACATCAGGTCACCCCATTTATGATGAAGGTATATCTTGAGGTGCTGGTGAGGGTAGAGGTTGTTGACTGGAATTTGGCCAGTACCAGATCATCACGAGAGGGGAATCGTCATGATTCCTCATGAAGTAGAGCTGTGGTCTGGGGTTCACAGTCTTCAAAGAAAAAGTGTTTATGTTCACCTAGGTTTTGGTCCCAGCCCTTCCAATCTCGTTTCTCCAAAGGAAACAACTCTCAGGCCTATGCCAATGGATCAGGCACTTGTTTTTTTATGGTTGTAGTGGTCATCAGCAGCAGGAGTGCCTGACTTTTTAGAGTTGTCATCGTGCATCGGGCGCTCCACTCAAGGTTCCTCCGTTGAGGTAGTTCCAGCAGAGGCAGCGGTAGCAGGTTGCACCATCTTTAGATCACCAGAGGGTAGATGGGGCAGGTAAAGGGTAGCCCCATGATGCTCCCCATCCTCAGAGAGCAGAGTGCGGCCATGGTGGTGGTCGTCGTCAAGGTCAGAGAGGCCATGGAGGAGGCCGTGGTAAGCTTCATGCTCTAGCGTTACCAACCCCAGGTGAGCCAGATGACTTTCGAGGTACCCTTATCTTGTTTTCTACCATGGTGTATGCCTTGTTTGATTCCAGAGCGATGCAAACCTTCATATCACTTACCCTTGTCTATGCCTTGGGACTTGAGGTAGAGAGGCTTCTAGTGCCCCTAGCATTGATTATGCCAGTTGGAGGTCGACCAGACTTGTTTGAAGTATGTAGAGACTGTAATTTAGTGGTGGGGAAACATCGATCTTGGGGAGATTTCCTATGTAAACGAATACAACCATATTATGTCATCCTCGACAGGGATTGGTTGTATTCGGTGCAGGCTATCGTGGATTGCTATAGGAAGAAGGACGTCTTCATTTGTGGGGATGGAGAGAAAGTGGTGTTTGTTGGTGATTGAGACCCTTGGATGGGTCATAGGAGTGTTCCATCCATATCATCCTTGATGGATGAGTTGATGTTGAGTTCTTCAAAGGTTCAGCAGCTGGTGTTTCCTAGGGTCGTAGAGGAGTACCCTAATGTCTTTCCAGAAGAGGTTGTACCATTACCCCCTCGACGAGAGATCGAGTTTGGGATTGAGTTATCGCCGAGAGAATCTCCTATATATATATGTCTCCATATAGGATGTCCCCTTCTAATTTACGAGAGCTATGTATACAACTTGATGGTCTATTGTAGTGCAGTTTTGTTCGTCCAAGTGTGTCACCACGGGGTGCACTGGTCTTGTTCATGAAGATGGCCGATGGTAGTTTGCAGTTGTGTGTCGATTATCGTCACTTAAACAAAGTGAAAATAAAGAGACGCTACCCTCTTCCGTGGATTGATGATTTATTTGATCAACCAAAGGGTGCAAGTTGGTTCTCAAAGATCGACTTGCGTTCACGATATCATCAATTGTGTGTGAAGGATGCGGATATTTCGAAGACTATTTTCCATTGTTGTCATGGGAATTATGAGTACGTTGTAATGCGATTTGGCATGAAAAATTCTCCATCTGTATTCATGGGATTGATGAATGTTGTATTCCATGAATTCCTGGACAAGTTTGTGGTGGTTTTCATCGACGAAATCCTTGGGTACTCCACATATGAAAACGATCATGCAAAGCATCTACGAGCCATTATGGGAGTTCATTGCCAACATAAGTTGTTTGGGAGTTTGTCGAAGTGTGTGTTTTGGGATCGATAAGTCCTTTTCATGGGGAATGTTGTGTCCAAACAGGGAGTGGTTGTGGATCCATCAAATTTATTTGTAGTGGTTTCTTGGGAAGCCCCCAAGACAGTGTCAGAGGTGCAAAGTGTCCTTGGTCTCGCAGGCTATTACAGGAGGTTTGTAGCCAATTTCTTATGGGTTGCGACTTCTCTAACATCTCTGACCAGGAAGTATCAGGCCTTCGAATGGACTGATCAGTGCAAGGCAGCCTTCGATTATCTAAAGGAGAGGTTAGTAAGTGCTCTTGTTCATTGTCTTCCCGCTGAGAGAGTCCAGTTTGATGTTTTCTGCGATGGTTCACATATGGGCCTAGATTGTGTTCTCATGCTGCAGAGGTCAGTTGTTTATTATGGGTCTCAACAGTTGTGTCCCCATGAATGCAACTCTTCCACCCATGACCTTGAGTTGGTAGTTGTGGTGTTTGCTCTGATGTTGTGGAGACATTACCTCATTGGTGAGCACTTTGTGGTTTTCACCGATCATAAGAGTTTGAGGTATGTTTTCTCCCAGCGTGACTTGAACTTATGAAAAGATTTGTGGATGGATTTATTACAGGAATACGACTTCGAAATATTGTATACTCCTAGAAGAGGGAATGTTGTAGCTGATGCGCTGAGTCGAAAGTCACATGATGATTATGTGCGTGAGTCCGGTGATTTTTGGATAGTAATGGAGGAACTGCCAGCTTTGCATCTTGACATGGGAGAAGTTGGGGGTAAAGGTTGTCTTTTTCAGATGACGGTACAGTCATCCCTAATGCAGTAGGATGAAGAGTCCCAGTTGGGGGATCTTGAGGTGGATTTATGGAGAGACCATGTTGTTTGTGGTGAGGCCCCTGATGGTTGGTCGGAGGATGAACAACACCGAGTGTTGTATCACGACGGCCTTTTTGTTCCCTTGGAGATGCACGAGATGATTCTCCTATAGTTCCATAGTTTTCATTTAGCAGTACATCCTGGTGTGAAAAAGATGTACCGAGCCTTTAGGAGTCAGTTTTGGTGGCCTAGGCTGAAGCGTGCGGTTGCGGAGTTTGTGTCTCGATGTTTAGTCTCCTAGAAGGTGAAGGCTGAACACCGTGTTCCTGTTGGTCTTCTCCATCCATTAGATATTCCTCAGTGGAATTGGGAGGACATCTCAATGGAATTTGTTATAGTTTTACCTCAAGCTCTAGGAGGACATGATGCTATATGGGTGGTAGTAGATCGTTTAACAAAATTGGCCCACTTCATAATGATCAAGGAGTCAAGCTCAGTGGAAGTTTTGTTGAGGAAGTATCTAGAGGAGGTGGTAAGACTTCATGGGGTACCTAGGACAATCATTCTTGATCGAGATCCTCATTTTACCTCCTGGGTGTGGAGAGGTCTCCAACATGGTTTTGGCTCTCAACTATTCCTTATCACTTCTTTTCAGCCCCAAACGGATGGTCAAACTGAGCGAACCATCCAAACTCTCGAAGACATGTTACGATATTGTGTTCTTGATTTTGGAGGTTCATGGATGAGGCACTTTCCCATGGTTTAATTCACTTACAATAATAGTTTTCACTCCACCATCAGTATGGCGCCGTTTGATGTCTTGTATGGCCAGCCTTGTCCTTCTCCATTATGCTAGACTGGGGTGGGAGAGTCAGAAATTCTCGGACCGGAACTAGTGAAAAATACAACAGAGATGGTTTAGATGATTTGTGAGAGGATGAAGATAGAACAAGATCATCAGAAATCATATTCTGATCAAAGGAGGAGACCCTTGGAGTTTGATGTTGCGGATCATGTGTTTCTGATGGTGACACCCCATTGTGGGCAGTGAAGGATTGGTCGTGGAAGTATGCTTTCTCCCCGGTTTGTTGGGACATTCGAGGTGTTAGCTCGTGTTAGAGTTGTGGTGTATCAAGTAGCACTTCCCCCATAAATGAGTCGGATACAAGATGTTTTCCATGTATCACTACTCCAAAGTTATCTTCATGATGACTCTCACATCATCAATTGGGGAGAGATCGATGTTGATGATGATGCAACCTTCGAGGAGAGACCGGTAGAGATCCAAGACCATAAGTAGAAGGTGTTGCGTGGGAGTTCTATTCCCTTGGTTCATGTCTTTTGGTGACACGGTGGCATGGAAGAGAGTACCTAGGAGCTTGAGTCACAAATGTGTGTCTAGTACCCAGAGTTGTTTTAAGATGTTGTGTTGTGTTTTCTATGACCCTTTTCTTTTATGTACATTTGATGTGATATTACGCTTGAATTGTTTGGATATGGATTGTTTGCTCCCATGCCCTCAGATTTATTGGTCTTGTCCCAGCTTTAGCACAACTTAGGGTGGTTTTTCCTCAAAGAGGTATCTTATGGGGTTGTTGTTCAGACCCCTCCTTTCCTTAGGATAGTTTTAAATTCTTGAGGACAAGAATGTTTTGAGAGGTATCTAATGTAATGGCCTGGGACTCTCCGGTCCATTACTTTGTTAAAATGTGGTGTTGGAGGTGTTCTGGGCGGTCAAGATGACCTATACCCAGCACATTGCCAAATTTCTAGTTCTATGAACAATGTTTCCAATTTTATGAACAGTAATAGATCGGTCTGACAGATCGATGTCACAGATTGGTCTCACAGATTGGTCTCATAGATCGGTCTCACATATCAGTCTCACATATCGGTCTCACATATCTGGGTCACAGATCGGTCTCACAGATCGGTCTCACAGATCGGTTTCAGAGATCCGTTTCACAGAATGGTTTCACAGATCAGTCTCACAGATCGGTCTCAAAGATCGGTGTCACAGATCGGTCTCACAGATCAGTCTCACAGATTGGTCTCACAGATCGGTTTTACAGATCGGTTTCACATATCGGTTTCACAGATCAGATTCACAGATCTATTTAAAAGATTGATTTCATAGATCGGTTTCACAGATCAGTAGGTGTACGGTAACGGTAGGTGAAATGTGTTTCCTGATTCCTATAGTTTTTCTCCTTGTGATGTTTCATTTGACGTAAACTACATTTAAATCCTTATTTTATGGACTCTTAAGGCCAATTCAAAGTCCATAAATATTATATTAATTATTCCTAAGGTTGGGGTGTTTTTACTTGGTCAAACCTCATGGGTTAATGTGATCCGTTTTTAATGGAGAATTAAGCGGATCATAAACTGCTGCCTCATTAAATACTCAAAAAGGAATGAGATATCATTATTCCTTGTTCTTCCTCTTTGTTATCATCTATGAGATGTTAGGACCTTTCAATCCTTCCTGTATGAGTTGCACAATCAAAATTTACTCCTAGGATTGGTTCTGTTTTGTTTTGATGCAACCAAGATGTGTCGATCATTCTTTAAAATAAGGTATATTTTATCATTGTTCTTTCGGGGTTCATCTTCCCATATTCTCCTTTTTCATATTAGCATGTAATCTCCATGCTTCTAATGGGGTTTTCTTGGGGTTTGGTTTGTACGGACGTATTGTGGCATCCTCGGGTGGTTGCAGTTGTCGCAAGAGGAGGATTGTGACACGATGTGTGGATAAAGAACATGAGGAACTATTTGAGGTAGGGGATTTGTGGCTTCTATAATTTTTTATGTGCAATATTAGAGTTAGAATGATTTAGCCCTTTGGATCACAATGAAATTGAGATAATTAAATATTTGAACAGGATAATGAAATTGTTATCACTCATATCTTACTGCCTCATGTTTTGCTAGATAGTGTGAAATATATGCTTTCTTTGTTTAGTGGTTTGTTCTTGATGGAAATTGATAAAGAACGTAAAGTCAGAAACAATTGATAATTAATTGGCTAAGGAAAAAGAAGCATGTAAATAAATATGGTTGTTTCTGTTGGTGTAGTTGTTCTAATTATATGTTAATCAAATTGGCATAGTAAGCATGTAAAATCTTTTTTCATAGCTTACTGAATAGGTTTCCTCGAATTGGAACCTACAAATTGAATCTGTTAATTCAAGAGGGATTAACGAACTGGTTGGTTGACAAAAGTTAACACCTTGTAGGTTTCTTAGTTACCCTCTTGTTCGTAAGGCCGAGTGCCTTGTGCTTTAGAGACATGAGTACTCATTTTGTACGAAGGATGGATGCCTTGTTAAAGGGCCAAGAACACATTTCATGTGATGTTTTATTTCCTTCTACTTTGGCTGTGATGTGACCATGGAGGGGTGTTGTGATATGTGGAGGTAGGGAGGCCTTGTGGTTGTGGCAGCAGATGATGCCTAGAGTGGCGAGATGCATCAGTTTATGCATGTGGGTGTCGGGGAGGACACAAGTGATGATGGAATGGGATGGATGTGTTTGTTGGATGCTTTGTGACATTGATTGAGTGTTTGTCTGCTTTACGTTACCACACTGCTCAAGGCAGCTGGTCTTGCTTACCCTCCTTCCGAAGGAGGTGAAGACATGCTGGGTATGCCATGTGCTTTCTGTGTTTAGCCTCTCGAGGGAGAATGGGTCTATGCTCTTTCTATATGCGGCAAAGACTTGACGGGTAGTATAACTACTCACCGTGTGGAGTCCCCTTTGTGTTTAGTAGCATAGGATGCTTTTCTAGAATGACTGGGAATATGGGAAATTAATTCTATAATGAATGATTGATTAAATGCTGATAATCCACGGGGATGGAGATGCTGGAATTTAAAGGTGATGTTGAATCTTAAAAGGAGCAGTTAATTTTGAATGTGATTACAATTCTGTTTAGTGTGGAATTTTTCATGGTTAATTAATGTTTAAAGAATTAATTAACGTACAGTGGAACTGATAAAAAGGGAATTAAGTAATCTAATAAAGCTCTTCAAGTTGTTGTGTGCTTATAGGATACCAAGTCTTAGAAGTAGCAGCTCGGAGTCTGAGAGACTTTAGTTGCAGTTGTGTTTAAGACTAGGTAATGCCCATAGTGTGGTTGTGAGATATAATATATTCTGTACTTTTATGTTTCTATACACTACTCCACCCATTCAGTAGGGAAACTGACACCCCTGGGGGGGGTTGTGTTCCCCAACATTCTGATTGGAGGTTGAATGGCTGACTACCCCCTTTAGCCCCGCTCTCTTCTGTTGGAACATACGAGTGCCTTTGGCACATTAGTTAGTTTTCCCCATATATGTGTGTAGAGGGTTGTAATAGCTTGTTGTTATTTCACACACATATATTCTGGATATAGTATCATATGGACTACAATATGTGTAATGTGTATAGGCTGTGACGGCTTAAGGATCCTTACTCGGAGTATGGGTAGTTATGGCTTGAGGTATAATACACGACGTATGATACACATTATGAGAGATTCGGTTGCCCCCGAAAACTACCTGGTTACTTTTGGTTGTGAGGATGGTGTCGTGCTTAGGCCAGGTGTCTGCGGGAAAGCCTTTGTGGTGCAAGTGGTGCAGATTGTGTTACTAAGCTCAGGTGTATACAGGCAAGCCATTGGAGAGAGATGCACATGATGTATGTCGATGGGGCTAAGCGAAAAACCAGTGGGGACGTAGTAGCGGGGTACCCTTGATATTCTTTACTATATTCTATATTCGTGTATGAGTTACATGGTGAGATTAGCCATGGTGAGGTTGGGAACATATTATACATGATTAGGTGACGAGTTATTTTCACTTGTTGTTCGCTAGGCTTTAGCATGATTTCTTTACTTTTTCACGAGAGGCTTCGGGGAGGATCCTTCTGAGTATACTGTTATACTCACCCTATGTATATATAAACTGTTTTTCATGTCACATGGAGCAGGTTGGAGATCATGCTGGTTACTACTAGCTTGTGGTTGCAGGAGTTGTTCGGGCTTGTGGTTGCTGATTTTTTATTTTCTTTTGGGTACCTATAGTGGTTCCCTTTCAGTTGTAGTACTTTTTCATGGCATTTCATATATGTAGTTGGGTTTCTTTTATATTCCATTTTGAGTTGGGGTTATTTGGGGTCTATCTTATCTCTCTCTTTCACATGTCTTCTCTTAGAGGGAAATGCCACCCATTTGTGGGTTTACATTACCCTCGGTTCTAGTCTCCAACCTAGGGCCTATTGGAGGCGGGACTCGGGTGTTCATTATATCCCTTCTCACATTTCTGGCCTAGGAGGGGTACACATTATGGGGAGGGGGTCATGACATAAATATACTTACATTTCATGTAGTGTTTCATCATTTAATAAGATTATACCAAATCACATCTTTTCATCAAATGATGAGTATTCACAATGATTTAGTCACACCTGAAGTTCCATAATCAACTTCTAGAGAATCACATAACCTGAAAAAGAATAACTATATATTTCCCCTATCTTTAGACATTAACCAATAATTTTTTTTAGTAAATGTTCAGATAATCTCCAAAAAGGCTAATCCTGTATAAAAGGATAAAATAATCTTAATCTCCAATATTAACCAAACAATACCCAACATTCAATAATGACCATTCAATAAAAAATTGTCCTTAATATTATTAAATGTAACCCAAACTATATTTGATGCCCAAAATATGAAAAGATTTGATCACATAGTCTTCCTCAGAAATCATCACATTTATCTTAAAATAACATCAGCTACTCTTATTGTCTCATACTGAAAAGTAATTAACAAAATAAAATATTCTTCATGATAAGTAAATTATTTCAATTAATATCCAAAATCGGAATATTTCCAATATAAAAACATATATTCTTGAGAATAAAATTTCAACCATTACTCTAGAAATGAGAACTCATTGTATTCTATTTTCCATAGGCATATAGTGTTCGCAAAAGTACAGAATTATTCTAAAATTACAATTATCACTTAATCAATAAATCATTTTCTTACACTAATTATATCCTATTGATAAAACATAAGATCCAAATTCAACTTATTTTTTATCAATAAACCCATTTACCTAAAAATAATTAGGGAACTAACCAGCAGCTTCCCGTAGGATAGTGGTAAGCGATGCACCCTTGTGGCCCTACGGTTGCGGGTTCGATTCATGTGGCCTTACCCGATCTGATGGGTTGTCACCCATATTTCATGTTTTCCATTTTTATAAAACAAAAAAAATATCCCTAACATGAATTATGCTCAATGGTTGTATTAAACCTCTATTTTTCATCCCAACTCATAATATCATCAATATCTTAATTACTAAAGTCTTATATATATAATGACATTTTTACCTCCATAAAAAATACTATTCCCAAACAAAAAACATTATACCTTGATCATGGGGTCCACTTGGTTTCATCATCATCTTGTTCACATAGATATATAGTCCATGCATTGCATCAATGATTTCGTGATCCTTCAAAATCACCTTCTTTCATTGTCCAAATACACCTCATACATCTTGGGTTATATGGGTTATAAATGAAAAATAGGATTATAAAATAATCTTGTATGACATATAAATTCAAAACATCTGAGAAAACATTATTTTTATAAAACAGTCAGACTGAGTTTGGGTTGAAACATTTAATAAATGGTCATTTATAAATACAATAAATATGTTTTGAAAGAACATAATTTAAAAGAATATATAAATATGTTTCACAAGGTACTCCTTCCTCATCACGTTACTAAAAATCAAAATATTCTTCCAAATCTTTTAATAAGGTAAAATATTTGAAAATTCCTTGATAATATTAATGTTTCTTGAAAATATTAGAATATTGTGAAAATATGATTTTCATAAATAAAACCCACGATCCATGATGGAATCGAGATATAGAATAGGTATTTGATATCTCAAACAATGGAATTCAAGTGAGTTGAATGTTAGAAAATGATTCATAATCACCTGGACAGAAGTTTGCAATAATTATTGCAAGAAACTCACCAGGAAGAGATAGGAATTTCATTTCAGATCTTTCCCCTTCCATTTGTAATAGACTTTCCAGGATCTAAAAACGTTTCAAATTAAGGATTTAACTTAAGTAGTAGACATATAGACCAACCATGTGTCTAGAAAAAACTCTTAATCACTAAATTTTTCAAAACTGACCTTGATACCAACTATAACACTCTGGACTTAGACATTACATAATCATGAATAATGATAATAATCCACATTGTGGATCTTACCGGGTTTAGTGTTTTAGGGAATTAAGTAATTAATATACATTACATCTCAACTATTACAATGTATAAACTTCTACACAGTGTCCATTTTTTCCAGAAAATAAAAACTCTTAAAAGAAAACTAGAATTAATTTCATGATATAAATCTTATTTAATTCTTACTTTCCCTTTGCATTCCTTATATGTTGTGAAAAACATTTCAAAAACCTGGGATGGGCATAAAAATCTCAATAGGGGTTATAAAACAAGTAAAGAAAACATTAGTCCATTAATACTTACATGTCAATGAAATCATGCTTTTCAATCTCTAAGATAAAATAGAATATTATCAGATTTATGAATAACATATGGAAAACTTAAATCATAAAGGTAACTTGTGGCATCTATAACATACTTATATTGTCGATTTCACAGCAACATATGGAGTTATGATTGGAATACTCATCACAATATATTCCATGAATCTATTTGGATAAAGATGAAAATTTACCTCCATCAAGTGACCCCATGCATTGGAGAGTTATCTCGGGCTCACCATCCCTAGGTTTATCACGAAACCACCCTTATATGTAAATAATTCCCAATTTCCATAACCTAATCCTAACAAAAAACACCAGAATAATGGAAAGATAACATTTAACACATTGCATAAAAATATATCATTTAAATATATTAATATAATAAATCCTTCTTCAAGACCATTTTCAATACCAAAATACATAAAAATAGTATATAGTATTTATTTACCTTTTGAAAAAATTACGGCTTATTAAGGAAGAAAAATATCAAATCATGCTCGTTGTCACCACGTATGTGAAAAAGAAACTTTTTTTTGACATTTAGTAAAACAATTCATAAAAAAAGAATCCATGTGAATGAAATGAAAAGTCAAAAGTGTTTATACACCATATAAAATAAAGTCATGTGTAAATAAAAATATGCCACAATGAACGGAGATCGAGACGAAGTCCCTTACAAATATTTGGCTGCCTAACGACGCCACATTAAAAATTAGAAAATGAGTTGATGGGAGATAAAAAGTTATCTCATCACTTGGACATAAATTTTACCAAAATAATTATATATAAGAACATATCCCAACATAATAAAATGGAAATTAATAGACATGACATAAAATAAGTCTTTGACTAAAAGAGTATGATGAATGGTTCCCTAAGCTTGTGTCTGACATGACTTGCCCATTCTTTAATCTCATGAATAATAAACTAATGATAATTTATAGATGTTTTAGAATATTTTTAAAGTTTATTATTTCTTTTTAAATCAATCACTACCAAGTTATAAACATTACATTATCATTTAAGTTAATAATGGTTGTTTTGTCGATATGTGGTAATTGAGTCAAAAATGAACTTCTCAAATTTACAAGTTGTCCAGGTGGTAAAAAGTCCAGTATCTACAAAACTATTTTCATGATTTGAATATCATATATATCATATTTAACCAGTGTATATATATATATATATTTATAACAATATATAATATTTGGAGATAAAAAATGAAATGCACAAGTCATGGAGATAGTAAGCCATACATACGCATGAATGCTACATTCATCTCTATTTTTCATTTAATGGAAGGAAAACATAATGATACATAGTTATATTATAATTATAGTATAATATAATATATAATTTCTATAACTCCATCCATTATACATTCCATGTATTGCAAGAACGAGTCATATCACTTTGTAGGGGCGGTAGTCCCCACCTACTCTAATGAAATTATCATATTTACCCATTATGGAAACTATAATGGTACGATGTAAATGAAAAACACATAAGAATATATACAAAATAAATATAATATATATCTTACTTAAATAAATTTCAATCATAATGTGCACTATAAGGGGCGATAGGAGATACTTGAACAATCTACATTTCTTGAGGTAGTAGTCCGCCGTCCACAGAAACAGTATGTTCGTATCCATTAGAAGGAGGTGTGTGGAAGTGTTGTTTGAATAATTCTCAAAACAAAAACCTAATACATTGACGGTACTGGTGTTGTTATAAAAGAAAGAAATAAAATAGTTTAGGGGTTCGAGAAGGAAAATAACTGAAAAGGACTTGACAGAAGACGTTTCCATTAAATCGGGTAACTTACTTTGGTTTGAATAAAAAGGCTTTCTTGAAGTGCCTTATACCTATGTTATGTCATATAGGATAAAAATAGGTATTTTGGGAGCTTATTTGGGAAGATTTTGGACAAGAAATTGGGGATTGAGAGGTGTGAGTAATGGTTAGTGGTGATGGGTTTTTATAAGGGGAGGAGAGGCTCTTTTGGAATGTTTGAAAATTTTATTTTATTATAAACTGATTTTCTATTTAAGAAGTTCCCAAACACATTTAATTTGATGATAAGGTTACTATTATTTTAAATCCTCTCACCCAATAGGTTTTAGACCAGTTTTGGTTTCATTTATAACCATATCATTTAGCTTCAACCCTTAGTTAACATATTCAACTTTTACGATTCCCTCTTAGGTATTCATACTATTTGGTTAATATATTTACTATAAAATTCCAAGAGTCCCAAAAATGGATCATTAATGAAATTAGTATCATCATATATTTCAGTTTTCTGAATCTCAGTTATTTATAATGATATTATCATTTAATAAAATATTATTCATTATAAGAACAAATTTATGTCAATTTATAAACTATTCATATCAAGACATTAAAAAAAATCTATAACAACTTGATCAATTCCAAAAAAAATCATTAATTATAAAATAAAAGGTCATAATAACCATTAAAATTTGTGTATGGCATAAAAATATTCAAAATAAATTTATTTTATTATTTATAATCTCATTTATTTAAAACATTCATTAACGAGGTAATCATTAAATCATCATTTTGTCATAAATAAATTTAATTATTTGATATGTAAAATTTATAAATAAAATAACATTATCTAGGAAATCTTTTTGATCATTATAAATACTATTTTTAGTCTAATTGATCACTTATATAACCCCATACACAAATTGTTTTACTAAATGATATGTGATTATGTTACATTTTCCTTAACATTAAATTAATTTTTATCAAGTGTCAATTTCACTTACAAGTGTCTCATGGGGTCCAAAGATCGACCCAATGATGCCCATGGTCTTACATGTATCCAATAGGGTTTGGACATGTGTTAGGATAATTTAATATTATTATAATATTATTTTTTACCCTTATTTACCATATTTACCCATTAACCATGGTAAATAAAATATTTACTCAAGATACTATTCATAATGTATAAAAAATAAAAGTCACATATTTACATAATTTGGATCTCTGGATTCTAAATATCGAATCCATTGTCCAAATTAAAAACACATAATTTGAGGAAAATAAATTCAAATTAATTTATGTTGTTAAAAACAAACAAATCATTTTTAAGAAATAATAACAATTAAAATATTGACTTTTGTTTATGTCCAATTTCTAAGTGAAACTACATATAATGTACAAAATTGGATTAAATGGTAAAAATATAATCCTATTATACATTAAAGCCAATGAAAACTACAAGTTAACTATATAAATAAATTTGATTAAAAGGTAGTTTTGAATTAAAATGCATTATTTTTCACTATTAATCAAAAAATGAACTTTATCTGAAAAAAAAACAAATTCATCCAAAGAAAATTTTAATGTGCGGATTTTAAATAATAATAATGTTTTTTAAAATGTAACATATAAAATTGATGAAAATAATATTTTAAAATGGTTCATCGTCAAAAGGTTATAAAATGGCCTTTTAATGAATATAAGAGTATTTTATGATTAAAAATATGATTCATTCTTATTTTTAGCCTATGAAATTTATTTGATAAATGTAAAGGAATTTAAAAAACATGTGTAATAATATTGTAGTTAGTTTTATTCATTCCAACCAATATAACAGCTATGCATTCACTATCATTTAAAATAATAATATTATTTTATTATTTTTCTGTATAACTCAATGTTTTGTACAGTGTAAGATTTCAAAAAAACTCATTTTTGCGTATTGAGTACATTATCAGACATAAAATCCCCTTTAAAGTAAAATTAATATTTAACTCACAAATATTAATAAATATGAAAAGGTTATATTATTTATTTACATGTGATGTTACATTACCTGTTTTAATACCTAACTTATCATTAAATATAAATATTTTCATGAAACAATGGAAATATATTCAATTTATACTTTATCCATTTTTTTATTAATCACATATTATATATATATATGTTTCTGGGCTTTTAAAATAAAATAATTTCAGTAATTATTTTCATTAATTTTATATTCTTCTATTGAAAAATATTTAATGTAATATTTTATGATGACAATATCAGTTGTCACAGTAATTGCTTAATTAAATGAAATTTTAATAGAAAAAACTCCACACATTTAGGAATTATTATCACATAGAGATTGATATTATTTCACTTCACTATACTTTTACCAATTTTATCTTGGATGGTCTCCAAATAATTATGGATTCGAGTAAAGAAAGATATAATCATGCTATTGGAATGTTTATTTTACTTAATCCTATTTTATTTATTATGGTTGTTGTAAATTTGAAATCACCTCCTGTTTATTATAAAGAGATATTCTATTAATAAATTTTAATTTACTAAAATGATTTATTTCAAATACATTAGTAAAAATATAATTAAATAAAATATAGATTCTTTTAAATTAATATATCCCTAATTTAAATATTTTAATTGATTTTATAACCAAATGTAAAATTGATATAGAGAAGTGTATGATTTTTATTTAATCGTATTTAGATTTTTTATTTATAAAAATTATTAATTAATAAATATTTATAAAACTTGAAATCGATAATTATAATATATGGGATGTTACATTATACCCCCTTAAAAAGAATTTCTCCCTCAAGATTCATTTATTTTACTTATTAAAAATTCATAATTTCTATATTCAGTATTTTGAAAACTGGAACTGTTAAACTTAATGATTCTTAAGTTTACATGATTACCTGTATTTCATAAATAATATTATAACTATTATATTTTTCATCAAATGTAATTGAACTAATATTTGATGCCTTCTAAACTGTTCTTCTAATACCATGTATAACTGATAAAGACATGTATTTTTGGATCTATTTCAAAAAAATAATCTATATTTTAAAAAAAAATGAAAAAAATATAAAGATCATCACACATCCTTAGGACAATTCTAGAGTGGGTTTTAGAGGATTAGTCAACATTCTTACATCTTCATAGAGTTTAACACAAACTACATAAAACAATTTTTCTTACATCACACCCACTAACTCTATAATAAATCCAACCACCTTTAGAACTTACATTATTCGAATGAATACCATCTCCAAATATAGGTCTAGAATAAAATTCTATTGAAATTGGTTTTCAAATATTGTGAAACCACTTTTTATAAATATTGTTGAAAAATAATTTTTATTTTTCTAATGTATATAAAATAAAAAACATTTGAAAAAAATATTTTCGAAAATATAATTCTTTGGTTTTCAACATATATAACAGTATTAAATATCCTACCAAAAAAATTAAAAATATATATTAATTTGAAAATATTATTTTAAAAACATTACCCCTTTTAATCAAAACTTTTTATATAATAAATAATTTAACAAAATTAAAAAAGTAGGTTTTCCAATAATATATAAGATATAATATAATGTAAAAAATCCATTGATAATACATTTCTTTATTAAAATCAATATATCTATTAAAAATAAAATAATTATCGAAATATGAATTTGGAAGAATTTTTTAAAATAGAAGAATCCCATGATTTTTTCATAAAATACCACATCATCCAAGAAAACAATTCCTTTTTGACAATTGGAAAATTAAATCCTATCTACAAACTATAAATCATTTAGTCTTGGGTTTACTCCCAAAATTTCTATCATGTTTACCATGTCAGTTGATATTTTTAGGTTGTATAACATTTATATATTGGTCCCTTTTTATTTTTCACTCATATTATTGAAATTTAGAAATTATACAAATAATTCTTATATATATATATATATGTGTGTGTTTATATTTAAATATCCTTATGAAATCAACCATATAATATGAAGTAAGGAAAATATTACATGTTATAAAAGATTTATGTATTTATTGTGACATACATTTCTCATGGACAATTCTATACATTATTGCATCATCCATAATATTTATGTGAAATTTTATTCTTAAAATAATAACTATAAAATAATATTGAATATTAAAATAGTTCTACTAAAATAAAATTATAACCATTTTTTTTTAATTTTCAAATAATGAAATATTAGTTTGAAAATATAAATCCTTCAAATAAAATATTACATGTAAAATATATAATTTTCCTTACCAAAAAAAATATTAATTATTTTCTATTAAAAATAATTAACCAATTTAAATACAATTTTGAAGGAAAATTATAAAATAAATAAAAAAATGAAAAAAATGGTTTTTAGGAAATATAATATATATTTTAATACAATTATTTACCATTATTTAATATGGGTTTCTAGAAAAAAAATAAACACAGATTGTAATTATTAATACTAAATTATCAAGAACATAAATATGGTTTGGAAATAAACTATAAAATATATGATTTTGAAAATAATAGTAAATTCCCATACCTAGAGACAAAAAAATGGATATCCAAGGATATTATTCATTACCTATTCTTAGAAATGGTGGTAAATAAAAAAAATAAAACATGTTATTTGGTATAGGTTTTCAAATGAGTGAGAGGGGTTTTATATGTTTTATGGGTGTGTATAGTCTTGTAATACCTTAGATACTACATATATATGTATATATATTATAGGTGAATCTTTAGATTGAATCTTCAACACTAAAGGTGAATATTGTTAAGTAGATTAGATTTTACCAATATCTAACAAGCTCAAGGACCATGGTTTTCAGTCTCAAACTAATTATAAAGGTAACTTTTTTTTGTTATTGTTATATATATATATATAAAAATATATTATCATTTAACTTGGACAATTGAAAATAAATTTGAATATATATATATATATATCAAGGTTCATTTTTTCTTTACCAAGTTCATATTGAATTAAATATTTTAATCATTTATTACAGGATAAGGGCCTATGGGGCAACAATTTTTTTCTTGAGGATATCTTTAGTCATGGTGTAATATTTGTAGGTCATCTATTCTGGTGATTTTTTGCACTGAAAAGAGAAGAGTGATATTACAGGGGAGACATCGATGATTGATGGAAGGGGATATGGTAGGGAATAAGTTTGTTATCTGGGATAATGAGTAGGAATTATAGGTTTTAACACTATAAGGAAGATGACATGTGGAATAATCAGGGGGCCAAGATCGTTTTAATCCAACAATGTACATATAACAATCTATTTTAGAAATCATGATCTATATTACGATATCAATACCCACAATTAAATCAAATATATATATATAGATTCTATAACATATTCTTCATGCCACTTAGTAATAGAGAAAGCATTGGGGTTGTCACCCCAAACAATACACACTCACTCAAAGGCTGATGGGATGAACCCCCTCACTGCGTGCATGAGTGTGGGTGTTATTCCCACCCCATCCACCATGTGATTCACTTGGATCTGTCCCTTTTATCACTTTGTACTAGTTAGGGTAAATCAATCGCATAGATTGTTAACCACCAGGTGTACCATATGTGTGGTTGTGGGTTCACATGGTTTTCCATGTGGCTTGATAATTTTATTTATATTACTATGTACTAATAAAATAATATTACTAAATAAAAAATATTTCATTCATCTAAATACATAATTAAACACCCCAAGCTTCCATGGTACGCTTCTCTTTGAATAATACTGTAGCATGTGTCATACGCAATGTCGAGTTCTAACACAGACCACAACCAATCAAACTAGTCATTATGAATAGTAATACCCACTTATTGAAATATTATAAATTTTATCATTCAAAATGGACTTCATTTTTGGATTTGGAATATCAAAATTATCCTAGGGTGAAATTTTGGTATTTTTCTAAAAACATTCAATTTTTGATGAATAGTGAAAAACATTTAGTCATCGTTTAAAACGGAATTTTTATTTAAATAAATTATTAATTTTATTGAAATTTAATTAAAGTCAAAATGGATATATAATACCTATATAAGTTCAATGTAATTCATTGGACATAGTTTATAATCATTTTAGATATATAAAAATTTTATGGAACTTTTCACCGCCTTTTACCCACCTCCTAGGAGAATTTAGAAATTCACATAAAACATAATTTTACCGCTTCTGTGAGTGTAATTTAGAAAATATGAGAGACACGGTTAATATCAAGGATTAAAATGTTGTTCAATAAAATAAAAATAATTTTTGGTGAATAATTACTTTTTACTTTTATTTACCACAGTGAAAAGTAAATAGGGTAATTAAGTGTAAAAATGATATTAAGATCACCTTAATACACACCTAATTCTATTTTACAAGTTTAGCTCAACCAAAAACAACCTTACGAATAAAATATTATCATTTAGGCCCACCTGGATTAGATTAGGACATTTATTATTATTTAATTCTAAGAAGAGTTAAAAGAGTTAAAATCAATGTTTAATTACTAAAACATTTTTAATATAGGGTTATACATAAGATAAATTATATTATAAATATTAATTAGAAATCTAAAATTATTTCCTACATAATGTTATTTTATTTATAAATTTTAGGCATTAAATAGTTTTATTTATTTATGACAAAATTGTGATGGAGTGATTACCAAATTAATGAATTATTGAAATAATTGATATTATAAATATCAAAATAAATATAAATTGACACTTTTTATGAATTACAAAAAATTTAAATGTTAATTTGACATATTAGTATTGGTTATATAATTTTTTTTCGAAGTAATAATTCTGTTGTGAAATTAAGAAAAACCAAATACCCAATTGTGTCAAAATTGACATAAAAGAGTTTTTACAAAAAATATAATAATATTATTTTATATTATATTCCTAAAAATCTATTGTTCATCCAAGAGCCTTATATAATGATATTTTTATCATTAATGGACAACTTGGGGGTCTATTTTATTTTTATAGAATTTTTATTTACTATATAATATAAAAATATAAAGAGACATGGTAAGTGTCAAACTAATTAACTAAGAGTTAAAACTAAAAGATAAGGTTAATAAAGTGAACAAAACCTATCTAAAACCAATTGGTTGAAAGTATTTAAACCCATCACAACCTTAAAATTTAAATAATCCACTTTTTAGCCTTTAGAAACTGAATATGAATTTATTATAAAAGATTATTTCTAGATTTTCCTAAGGTGACCCTCACCCCTCTTATAAAAGGGAACTCACCCTTCTCTAAACATTATACCTTTAAATCATTTGGTACTGGCCAAACTCGGACCAAATACCCTCTAAAATATACTCCCTACATCGTAGAGGCCATTATTTAGTCAGCAATCTATCCTATGGAGCCCTTTTGATCAGATCAAAAGGAAGAACCCAAAAAAGAGGTAATGTTTTCACCACCCTCTTTTAAGTTCCTTTCTTCTTCAACTTTTCTTTCTTTGTTATTCCCATTCTAATATAATAACTTCAGTATATTCCAAATACATTGATTTTACTATAAATATGCTACAACCATATTCAGTTTTCTATCCATCCTTTGAATGACACATCTCCATACGTGCGTGTGTACGACTTACCGTCTCCACGTCGTGGTGTAATTGTTATTCAATAAATTATTATTTGGATGGGTATAATAATGATGTTTAATTCTTGTAAATAATAAATATAACATGATAATGATTCATTATATACTATATACCATCCAATTATATATTATTTTAATATCAAAAGAATGATATTGTCGCTCGTGCATACGTATGGACTACAGTCTCCACGAACGTGATGCGATTCATTCCCCATCGTATCCATTCAAGACTAATTCTTATTTAATTATTAAAAATAATTTTTAAGGACTTTATATCATTCTGGATATGAATAATATACAACCTATCCATAACAAACATGACTTATGTAACAAAAAATTTAAAATAAAATGAGTAAGTTAACAACTGAAACAACGATAATACTATGATATTATTAATAAAGCATTGTTAAAAGATCACATATGATATCATATTAATTTAAATGATTTTTTTATAATTTAATAACAATTATTTCACTATTATAAATGAGTTTAACCTACCCTCAAACAAGTAAATGTACAAGGTAACAATTTATTTCATAATCTCTTCAATATCTGAGGTAGTTTATACGTAATTATCTAGGGGGATATTTTGATCATCCACATAAAAGTGTTATAAAAATGTATTTCAAATAAATCTTACTATATTACAGACTATGTGTTAAAGTCATTTATACCCTTTTTGACTTTTTATAAGAAGTTTATAAATGAATATTTCTGTCATTTTCCAAACAAGGTCCTTTTTAACATTTTTGACAGAATTAAGGTAAGAATGTCTTTTTTTAACTTACACGGTGGGTGCGTCTATTTTCCTCTGTATAAAATCATCGAAGCTTACCTTAGAAGCTTATAATATTATTTTCAATGTAAATGTTTTATTTTATAATTATGTGACTCTTAACTGATTTTAAAAAAAGATATATTTCTCTCAAATAGTTTTGATTTCATCTATGTCAACATCCTTTGATGGATTTTAAGCTTATTTGAATGTGATTTATTATGATAAAAAACCTCTATATTGTATTGAATGTTTTGTTATATGTTTGACTGTGGATGTGTTCTTTTTATACAATTCATGTTTTATGGATAAATTATTGACATTTTTTATAAATTTTTTAATATGAATGATTATGTTATGTTTAAACCTGTTCATATGAGGATTGCATTGGACTTAATAAGTGACTGGTGGAGCCCCCTATAGCTCTTCGACGCATCGGTAGGTATCATCAGACAAACTATTGTCCTGGCACAAGGCCTTGACAAAATATTATTTGTAGCCTTGGAACAAGGCCTTGAATATGTGGTTATGAGAGTCTGGCATTATGCATTCCATCATTATGAAAGTGGTTATTGATATTGCATGTGATTATTCGACTAGTAGAATATCCATGTGAATAAGTAAATGGAATTATTTCATTTTATCTTTGCCATATTATGCTGATGTTCAAGTTTAAAAGGCTTTTTTTAGTTATAAATTGCCCCAAATGTTTATACTTATTTATGAAAGTTTCCACTATATTGTTATCCTTACTGAGCATCTGAGCTCACCCCTTTCAATTTTTTATTTTTCCCAGGATGTGGAGCAGTAATTTATGAATGTCCTGTAGGGATAGAATGAGGGGATATGAAGACAATATGTTGTTGTGGTAGATTTCACTTTATGATGTAATGTAAAATTTATAAATGTATCTAGTTATTCGAAGGCTACTAAACTAATCAGTCATTCGAGACTTGATCTTTGTGATCATTCCAATGTTTTGTAATAATGCACCGACTTTGGGTAACTGGGGTTGGGGCATTACAGTTGGTATGAGATGAAGTTTAGTACAAACCTTGGAATCTAGATTTAGATAAACTCTGATGATAGAACATAGACCTAAGATGGACTTTGAGGATTAGTATAGAAGAACTTCCTAGAATTTTGGTATTGTAGAGATTTTGTGAGTTTTTCCAGAAATACCTCCCTGTCTAGATACGTGATGGTAGAGGCGGATCTGGCACAGATGTACCTAGGGGTAAAACCTGAAAACACTACTTTGAGCTAGACTCGAATGGGAAGTGGTGCACGACAACGGGCCTTGTTGCACTCTTGGTTACGAACCTCCCCGGGATATGCTTAGGATAATTCTCATTTTCATTACAAACCATTATGAAGGGTTTATGAGTATATACTTCCTCAAAGAAAACGTTTTTATGATTATGGATTATGTCTATAAATATTTCAATTTATGTTAAGTGTTTTACAAGTATGGAACTTATGTATTTTGATTCATAAACTGATCTAGTTTATTCCATTGTTTAAAAATGGAACCTCATGGAAGAAATGGAAACTGTTTAAATGCTTGCACTCCATATAGGGTTTACCCTCCTTCTTAGGATAATTATTGTGGAGTTGGATATGCAACTGGTGCTGATCAGCTAATCACCATAATGGGACAACTCACTCGGGTTATGAATAATAACCTTACCCGTATAGAGCACACTGATCCGCGGCATGGAGGATCAATGTTATATCGCTTCATGAGGCAAAAACCACCAAAGTTCAATGGGAGTACAAATCCCTTTGTAGCCGAGAAATGGATAAATTCCTAGAGAAAATATTTCAGTCTTTGGGGAGTAGTAAAAGGGAAAAAGTTATCATGGAAGTTTATCACCTCACTAGAGATGATGATCAATGGTGGTCATTGATACAAAACACAAAGGAAGATGATGAAGTATCAAATATGGAATGGAGGATGTTAAAAGAGCTATTTTTAGAAAAATACTTTCATCGTGACCATCGAGAAGATATGGAAAGGGAATTTCTGAGTCTGAGGCAAAATGAGGATGAGAATGCCAAAATGTATGAGGCTAACATTACACGTTTAGTGAGGTATGCTGCAAATTATATACATAACCCAAGAAGTAATATTGACTGTTTATTTAATGGGTTAAAACTGTTTCTCCATCAAGAATTAGTCTCACAATCCTTCTCGTTGTACAAAGATATTGTATCATGTGCTATCAAGACATAAAAGCAATTATCTTTGTCTTATGACTTTAAAGCAAGGCAGGAGAAGAAGAGATCTGCTGATCACTCTGGGAATGAAAATTAGGGGAAAAAGGGAAAAGTTGGATATCCATCCTGTATTAAATGTGCGAAGAAACACCCTAGTACTTGCTTAAAAGGAATGGGATTCTGTTTGAAGTGTGGTGAAAAAGGCCACCAAGCTCGTGATTGCAAGGGGAAGAAGGAAGCTACCGATGTCCAATGCTATAATTGTTGGGAGATGGGACATTATGCAAATGAATGTCTCAAGCATCTGTGGAACTTATCTCAGAAAAGGAAAAGGGGTCAAGGACAATCTTATGCTATCACTACTGCTGAGGTAGAAACTCTGAAAGATGTGGTGGCAGGTAATTTAATGGTCTCCTCAGGTTTTGTAAATGCATTATTTGATTCTGGATCATCGCATTGTTTCATATATTCCCAGTTTGCTATAAAAATAAGATATTTCCAATTTGATTTAACAATCGAGTTTTCAGTTAAAACTCCTAAGGGAAGTATCATTGCAAGAACGTTTTGTGAATCAATCCCCATTAGAGAACATAAAAGTTCTTTATCAGTGGATCTCATCGTCATACCTATGATTGAATTTGATATAATCCCGGTATGTATTGGGTTTTGGACCATGACACAAAAATTTATTGTAAGAAGATGGAGGTTACTATTTTTGATGATGATGATAAGGAACACCTTATCATTATAGAGGAATCATCACCACCTAATTCTTACCTAGGTCCACCCCCAATAGCTCAACTAAATTCAATTATTGGGGAGGAAGAGAATGAAATGATTGTAGGTGAGGAAAGAAATGTTCAAATAGGGGATGTAACTATTGTGAAAGAATATGTATATGTGTTTGCGGACGATTTACCTGGACATCCTCCAGAACGAGAAGTTGATTTTTCCATTGATTTAATTCTTGGATTAAGGCCGATATCGAAGACCCCATATAGAATGGACACTGTGGAATTAGTTGAACTAAAGAAACACCTATAAAAATTGAGTAATAAGGGATTTATTTTCCCTAGTGTTTCTCCATGGGGATCCCCTATTCATTTTGTTAAAATGAAATATGGATCTATGAGGTTTTGTATCGACTAAAGGGAGATCAATGCTATAAAAATAAAGAACAAGTATCCCCTACCTTCCATTGATGATTTATTTGACCAACTACATGGAGCTAAATACTTTTCAAAGATTGACCTTCGATCTGGATATCATCAGTTTTGTGAGAAGAAGGACGACTTTCCAAAGACAGCATTTCGAACCAGGTACGAGCATTACGAGTTTATATTAATGCCTTTTGGATTGACTAATGCACCCTCTATATTCATGGATCTAATAAATAGAGTTTTCAAGGAACATCCCGATGAATTTGTGGTGGTATTTATTGATGATATCTTGGTATACTCCAAAATCTATGGAGATCATGAAAATCTTTAGCGCATTATCCAGACGACTCTGAGAAGACATGAATTATATGGGAAGTTTAGCAAGTGTGAATTTTGGATTCATGAGATTTATTTTCTTGGCCATATTCTATCTAAAGATGGAATCTCTGTTGATCCCTCTAAGACCATGGAAATTCAAGAATGTCCTACACTGATGAGTATAACTGAGGTACACAGTATTATTGGTTTATCAGGTAATTGTCGATGATTCATCGAGAATTTTTCCCGGTTGGCTAACCCATTAACAAAGATCACATGTAAAGGGGTTAAATTTGTTTGGAAAAAAGAGTGTGAAGAATGTTTCAGATAACTAAAGAGAAGATTAGTCAATGATCCTATATTGACTCTACCATCGGGGAAATATGGGTTTGTTAATTATAGCGATGCATTAAAGAATGGACTTGGTTGGGTCCTTATGCAGAATGATAGGGTTATTTCCTATGCATCACAACAGTTGAAAATTCATGAGTAAAACTATCCTACTCATGATCTCGAGTTAGTAGCTGTGATCTTTGCTTTGAAGATATGGAGACACTACATCTATGGTAAAAAATGTGAGATTTATACTGATCACAAGAGTTTGAAGTACATTTTCTTGCAAAAAGAACTCAACACGAGGTAAAGAAGATTGGTTGAATTATTCAAGGATTACAATTTCACGATACACTACCACATGGGGAAGGGAAATAAGGTGGCAGATTCCTTGAGCAGAAAAGATCATGGACTTTTGAACAATATGAGAATTGAAAGGGATCCAATTTTCAAGGATCTAGTGAAGATGAACATGGGAATAACCATGGAAGGGGAAACATCAATTCATTTTAAAATGGTTTCAAACCATCTTTACGAGAAAGGATTAAGAGTTCTCAGACTGATGATGAAAAATTTCAAAAGATGATTAAAGCTGTGAATAGTGGGATATTGAGAGACTTTGTGTATGAAGAAGTAATTTTAAAATTTGGGAAGAGACATTGTGTACCCGATATACTTGATCTGAAAAGGGAATTGTTAGATGATGCTCATAGCTCTAATTTCCCTATACACCCTAGGAGAACCAAAATGTATAGAGATTTGATGGAACATTTTTGGTAGGAAAACATGAAGAGGGAAAATGTTGATTTTGTGTCAAGATGTATGGTTGTTCAACAAGTGAAAGCTGGAAGGAAACAACCTGGAGGAGTCATGCAACCTCTTCCCATACCAGAGTGGAAATGGGAAAATATTACGATGGACTTTGTCATGGGGCTACCAAAGACTCCTAGAAGTAAAGATACAATATAGGTTATTGTTGATCATCTTACCAAGTCAGAACATTTTCTTGCTATAAGAGAAGATGTACCACTGGAACGTCTAGCAAGACTATATATTAATGAAGTTGTGAGACTCCATGGAGTACCCCTATCGATTTTTTTCTGATCGTGATACTTGTTTTACTTCAAGATTATGGAAGTGTCTTCAGAAGGCCTTGGATAGTAAACTTTATTTGAGCACTGCCTACCACCCTCAAATATATGGACAATCAGAATAGACTATTCAAGCCTTAGAAGACATTTTGATATCATGCCCACTAGACTTTCTGGGAATGTGGGATCAATAATTACCTCTGGTGGGGTTTTCCTATAACAATAGCTTCCATTCAATTATTCGGATGGCACCATATGAAGAGTTGTAAGGAAAGAGATGTCGCACACCAACCTGTTGGGATGATGTTGGTGAAAGGAAACTTGTAGTCCCAAAACTGGTGGAGGAAACAATGAAAAAGGTAAAGGTAATCCAAAACCACATCAAAGCAGCTCAAAGTAGGTAGAAAAGCTATGACGACAACTGAAGGAAGGATTTGGAATTTCATGTAGGATATCATGTTTTCATGAAGGTATCTCCATGGAAGGGAGTTATACGTTTAGGTAAGAAGGGTAAATTGAGTCCTAGGTACATCAGACCTTTTGAAATTCTAAAATGAAATGGGGATGTAGCTTACCGTTTGGCAATTTCGCCAAGTCTGTCCAAAGTTCACGATGTGTTCCGCGTATCAATATTGAGAAAATAAATGCCTGAACCAACACATGTTCTCACTTACAAGGAATTAGAACTGGAACCCGCTATGTCTTATTGAGAATATCCCATCAGGATTCTTGATACAAGAGAACAAGTTCTGAGAAACCAGATGGCGCGTCTAGTAAAATTTCTATGGAGAAACAATAAGATGGAAGAGGAAACGTGGGAACCCAAGAAACTTATGATGAAAAATCACCTGAGTCTTTTCATGTGGTTGTATTTTAGAAATTTCAAGGAATAAATTATTTTAAGTAGCGGATAATGTAACACCCCAAGCTTCAATGGTATGATTCTCTTTGAATAATACACTAGCGTGTGTTTTACGCAACATCGAGTTCTAACACACACCACAACCAATCAAACTAGTTGTTATGAATAGTAATACCCTTTTTTGAAATTTTATAAATTTTATCTTTCAAAATGGACATCATTTTTGTATTCAGAATATTTAAATAAGATTAGGCTGAAATTTTGGTACTTTTCTGAAAACTTTTAATTTTTGATGAATAGTGAAAAATACAGGTCATGGTTTAAAACGGAATTTTTGTTTAAATAATTATTTATTTTATTTAAATTTAATTAAGGTCAAAATGGATACATAATACCTATTTATGTTCAATGTAATTCTTTGGAGATAGTTTAGAAACATTTTAGATATATAAAAAATTATGGAACTTTTCACCGTCTTTTACCCACCTCCTAGGAGAGTTTGGAAATTTACATAAAACATAATTTTACCGCTTCTATGAGTGGAATTTAGAAACTCTGAGAGATACGGTTAATATAAAGGAGTAAAATGTTGTTCAATAAGATAAAAATAATTTTTGGTGAATAGTAACTTTTTACTTTTATTTACCATGGTTAAAAGTAAAAATGGTAATTAAGGGTAAAAATGATATTAATATTACCCTAAACATGTCCTAATTCTATTATAAAAGTGTTTATTGACCAAAAAAACCTTATGGATAAATTATTATTATTTAGGTCCACTTGGATTTGATTAGGACATTTATTATTATTTAATTCAAAGAAGAGTTAAACGAGTTAAAATCAATGTTTAATTTCTAAAACATTTTTAATATAGGGTTATACATAAGATAAATTAGATTATAAATAATCATTAGGAAGATAAAAAAATTTCCTAAATAATTTAATTTTATTTATAATTTTTCGACATTAAATAATTTAATTTATTTATGACACAATGGTGATGCGGTAAATACCTAATTAATGAAATATAAAAATAATTGATATTATAAATATCAAAATAAATGTAATTTGAAACTTTTTGTGAATTAAACCAAATTTATATGTTAATATGACATTTTATTATTGGTTATATAAATTTTTTTCGAAGTAATAATGCTTTTATGAAATTATCAAAAACTAAATACCCAATTGTGTCAAAATTGACATAAAAGAGTTTCTAAAACAAATATTATATTATTAATTTATATTATATTCCTAAAAATATATTGTACTGCCAAGATACTTATATAATGATATTTGTATCATTAATGGACCACTTAGGGGTCTCTTGGAAGTTTATAGTAAGTTTATTGACTATATAATATGAAAATACAAAGAGACATGGTAAGTGTCAAACTAATTAACTAAGAGTTAAAACTAAAAGACAAGGTTAATAAAGTGACCCAAACCTGTCTAAAACCTATTGGATGAATGTATTTCCACCCATAAACACCTTAAAATTTAAATAATCAACTTTGGAGCCATTATAAATCGAATATGAATTTATTATAAAATAATATTTCTAGCTTTTCCTAAGGTGCCCATCACCCCTCTTATAAAAGGGAACTACCCCTTCTCTCAAATTCATACCTTCAAAGCCTTTGGGCTTGGAAAATTTTTTCCCAAATACCCTCTCAAATATCCTACCTTCATCCTAGAGGCCTTCCTTTAGTCATGAATCTATCCTAAGGAGCCCTTTTGGTCAAATCAAATGGAAGATCTCAAAGAAGAGGTAATGTTTTCACCACCCTCTTTCATGTTCCCTTCTTCTTCAAATTCTTCTTTATTTTTATTCCCATTATAAAATAATAACTCCAGTATATTCTATGTAATGCGATGTTATTATAAAAATGGTACAACCATATTCAGTATTCTATACATCCTTTGAATGACATGTCACCATTCATGCGTACGTACGGCTTACCGTCTCCACATCGTGGTGTAATTGTTATTCAATAAATTATTATTTGGAAGGGTATAATAATGAAGTGTAATTCATGTAAATAATAAATATGACATTATAATGGTTCATTATAAATGATATACCATCCAATTATATATTATTTTAATATCAAAAGAATGATATTTTCGCCCGTGCGTACGTATGGACTACCGTCTCCACAAACACGATGAGATTCATTCCCCATCGTATCTATTCAAGGATAATTCTCATTTAATGATCAACAATAATGTTTAAGGACTTGATATCATTATGGATATGAATAAGATACATCCTACCCATAAAAAACACGGCTTATGTAACAATACATATAAAAGAAAACGAGTAAGTTAACCCCCTAAACAACGATAATACTAAGATATTATTAATAAAGTAATGTTAAAATATCATATATGATATCATATTAATTTAAATGATTATTGTATAATTTAATAACAATTATTTCACCATTATAAAGGGGGTTAACGTACCCTCTACTGAGGAAAAGTTCAAGGTAAGATTTTATTTCACTATCTCTTCATTATCCGAGGTTGTTTATACGTAATTATCTAATGGGACATTTTTATCATCCACATCCATGTTTTATAGAAATGTATTTCAAATAATTATTACTATTTTATAGCCTATGAGTTAAATTCATTTATACCCTTGTTGAATTTTTATAAGAAGTTTATAATTAAATCATTCTATCCTTTTCCAAACAAGGCCCTTTTTATCCTTTTCGACAAAATTAAGGTAAGAATGTATTTTTTTAACTTACAAGGAGGGTGCAGCTATTTTCCACAGTTATAAAATCATCAAAGCTTCCCTTACAAGATTATAAGAATATTTTCAATGTAAGTTTTTTATTTTATAATTATTTGACTCTTAAATGATTTAAAAAAAAGAGATATTTCTGTCAAATAGTTTTTATTTCATCTATGTAACATCCTTTGATGGATTTTAAGATTATTTGAATGTGATTTATCATGATACAAAACATCCATATTTTATTGATGGTTTTGTTATATGATTGACTGTGGATGTGTTATTTTTATACCATTCATGGTTTATGGATAATGTATTGACATTTCGTATGTAATTTTTTATAAGAATGTTAATGTTATGTTTAAACCTGTTCATATGAGGAATGAATTGGACATAATAAGTGAAGGGTGAAGCCCGCTATAGCTCCTCGATACATCCATAGGACTCATGAGAGAAACTAGTGTCTTGGCACAAGGCCTCGACAATATTTTATTTGTAGTCTTGGCACAAGGCCTTGAATATGGGGTTATGATAGTCTGGGATTATGCATTTCATCATTATGAAAGTGGTTATATATAATGCATGTGATTATTCGACTAGTAGAATATCTATGTGAATATGTAAATGGAATTATTTCATTTTATCCTTTCCATATTATGATTAAGTACAGGTTTAAAAGTCTTTTTTTAGTTATACATTGCCTTAAAAGTTTATGCTTATTTATGAAAGTTTCCTCTATATTGTTATCCTTACTGAGCATCTTTGTTCACCCCTTTCAATGTTTTATTTTTTCCAGGATGTGAAGAAGTAATTTTTGAATGACCTGTAGGGACAGCATGAGAGGATATTAACACAAGATGTTGTTGTAGTAGTTTTCAATCTATGATGTATTGTAAACTTTATGAATGTATCTAGTTATTCCAAGGCTACTAAACTAATCCGTCTTTCGAGACATGATCTTTTGTGATCATGATAATGTTAGGTAATGATGCACCGACTCTAGGTAACTAGGGTCAGGGTGTTACACATAAGTACTAATAAATATGTTTTTTTATTTAAAAATTATATTTATGTCAGTGGTTATGTATTTATTTATTAAATTAAAATTTTATTTGTGATAGTTTATTAATAATAAATAATTATTACTTAAATGAGTAGTGAATTATTATTTTTATACATTATGAGTTTTTATTTAAATTTTAAATATACATAAAATATTAACAACCATTATTATGTATATGTTATACCCTTATTATCATTCCGACGTTATTTTTTTTATATACTATAATATATATTTTATTTTGAAATATTGAAAATTTTCTTCAATTCAATGAAATCAATAAATATTATATTTTAACCAATTATTTTTATGAATCAAATCTTATGAATATATATATGTATTATTTAATTGAAAATAATCACTATTTTCATTTTCATCGTTATTACAATATTTTATTTAAACAGAACACATTGACCATTTTCTAGTGACTATATCATTTATACAATAAATAGGCATAAAAATAGATATTATAATAAATTAGATAGTTCACATTTCAGTATTCTACTCTAGAGGAAGATTCCTATTTTTACTCTACTTTTTATTTTTACAATTTTCATATTTTTGGGGGTCCTACTCGTGATAGATCTGATTGAATTGGTATATAATCATGCTTCTAGCATGTTTATTTTACAGTTCCATATTTTTTTTTCAAACAGTTGTTGTATATTTGTCATTACCATCTTATTAGTCAAAGGTTATGTTCAATTATTTACATTTAATGTACTAAGAGGTTTTACTTCTCCTTAATTCAAAAATATCATATTTATTATAAGACAAAATCCTTCACAATAATATTTACCTAATTTGAATATTTTAATTTAATTTACTAAAAAACTGAAATTTAAATAGAAAAGTAATAATTTTTTAAAATATACATTAGTTTTTTATTATAAAATCATTATTAAGAATTTATTTAATGGTAATACCATTCATAGAATCATTTGGATGCTATAGTTTATGAATTTTTTCTCTTCCACACTTTTATGACTTATGTCTTATGTTATATAAAATATTTATTCCATGAGTCATGATTTGATATTTATGTTTTTGGGTATGGGCTTAAAGTACAATGATTATGTTATCATAGAATTATTAAATTATTATGTTCACTTATGATCATTCGAATGATGTATACAATTTTTAAACATATTAGGGATTTGAAATAACCAATTCTTATATTTCCTATTCCATAGATTATAATAAAATGTATAGATTGGTATAAATACATAAGGGTTTAATATGAGAGAAATATATTTAGGATATGATTAAGATCTTTCATGATATAATTTGATTATGAATTTTTTCTGAAAATAAATTTAACCATTGTGTATATTGTCCATGTATTATTGTTATATGCACTGGATATTTATCTAAAATTATTTAATATTAATTTATAAATATCATGCGTCACCTCTGTTGGTATACAAGAACGTTTTGGTTATTTTATGTTTTTAATAATGATAACACATGTCTTATGTAATCCTATGATAAATTGAATGAGATATATTATAAACATAAATATTCATAAGTTGTTAAGAAGGTTTCATAATTTTAGAAATTTTAGGAATTTCTCTTATTATCATATTTTTTCACTCTAATAATTGAATTTTTATACACAAGAGAAAATTTTTAGTATTAGTCAATTTCTTTAACAAATAAGAATTATGTGAACAATGAATGTGATGGCCTATGTAAAAACCATCATTGAGAGATGAATTGTGAAATGTGATATGGAATTTAAAACCATTAATTATGATGACCAAAATATCTCATGGTATGAATAGTGTCATGATTCATACTAAAAATGAAAACAATAAAGAAATTCCCCATTCCCCGTTTCTCATACCTTCAGATAATTATTTTGGTTGCGTATCAATTACATGTTGAATTGGATCGATAGAGGAATATTATATATAATATAAGAAAAGAGGTTGGAATTTTTAATATGACATGGGAATAGTTTATGATGAAACTTTTCAATATGTATTTAAATGAAAATATTCACTGAATAATGGATAGATAAATACATTAATTGAAATAAAAGTTTGAATAATATTTCAATAACTATAAGGAAAAAGTATCATGACCTCTAAAGTATGATTCTATTTTTATCATAAACCATAAAAAATATTTAATTAGATTCATTTTTTGATTAATGATAAGTATTTTAAAGCAATTGGATATAAGATACACTTATATCCAAGAAGATATATTTCAATTTACAATAATTGATGAAATAAATAGTAAATAATGACATTTATCTCCCAATATTTGGATTAATTATTGAAATATTGAGTTTAAATGAAATATATAGAATAAATCATAATAGAGAAATAAAATTAATCAATAATTATTCAATAAATATAAAACAGACAAGTGGGATTGCATTTAGGGGAATGGAAAATTCATCTACTGTGGAATAGAAGGTCATCAAGGACATGAATTCAAAAGTGATATGAATATGTAAACTAATGAAATTAATAAAGAGAAATAACAATTGAATAAACTACCCACACTCTAATGCTTCAATTTTAAAGAGTATAAATACTATTAAAATTTGACCTTGAAAATTAGGGTTATTGATGAAAATTGATGTCAATAACCTAATAAGATAATAGTTAATGCATAGTTATAGGAAATAAAAAAATGGAATTGGTTTATTAGAACGAAGTGGTAAAAGAGACACTTTTCCCCCACCTTATAACTTCATATATCTAATTTAAATATTGTCATACCCATTCATTTTATGTTCGATATTTTTTATGAGTATCACCTCATAAACTCAGAAGTAATATATTTAATTATCAGTGAGAATAGGTAATGTTATGATTATTTCTTCCCAATTATATATCACTTATCTAATAGAATATTGTGGGAATAAGATTACAATAAATATTGTTTTTCTATTCATAATCATATTTTATTTTATTTATATTATGGATTAGATCCCATAAAAGTAAATATATAAATTTCCAAGGAAGCTAAGTCACTTTTGATATTTTGAAGTTACCCATGATGTTTTATCAGTGATCCAAAAAAATAAACTTATACTTGAAATGATATACATTTTATTCATCTAAATACATATTCACTAGAGTTATTCATCACTAATTGTTATTGTTAATCTCATAATTGATTGTTTTCCAATAACATTGTAATATAAAAACAATTGTTGAGTAGTTTTCTAGTATTTCCACAAATAACAATGTGATTTTATCAATAGAACTCACACATGATGATTCACCAATTTGGAATAATTATTTTAGAATTATACCAATTTAGATGCATGAAATGAAGAAGAAATTTTTTAATAATGAATGAAATGGATTTATAAATCTATGTGTGTCACATTATTGCGCACCAATTTATTTTTTTAACATAAGTGATTTATCATTGCATCCATGTATCAATTATGAGTAACATAGAAATATTTTCTGTACGAATAATTATAATTTACCTCATATTGATTAATTTTTCAATCAACAAAATGTAAAAAATAATTAACAGAGATTAAAATTGATACTCTATATCATCAACTAGGGTTCATGATGGGGAATATACCTAAAAAACCATTTCTGTGAGGAATTATCATTATCATTTTATAGTTATGTAATTTGTACGTACCAATACCCTTAAAATCATTATTGATCTAATTAATAATGTATTTATATATTACAGTGATTATTTTTTGGTAATAACAATAGATGATATTACAATACATTCAAAAATAATATATGTTCATGAATATCATTTTATTATTATGTTTGAGAACATAAATGAGGATAAATAGTATTCAAATTTGGCATGTGTGATTTTTCCTATTTCAATCATCATTCTTAGTTTAGAGATGTATGTAATTTTACAATGGCCCAGAACAACCATGGTGTCAAAATTACATTTTCTCTTGGTTTTGATGTATAATTTCAATACATTTTGTTACATTTATCATGCCTATAAAATAGAACAATCATGTTGATATGAATTGGTGTAATGTTCTTTTGTATATATGAATGTGAAAAAAAAAGCAATTGAAGAGAATATTTTTCATTTTTCATAATTCTACACTTCCATATGGTGGAGAAGGGTTTGTTGTATAGAGTGATGCATCAATGATTGAATTAGGATTTTTTTATGAAAAATTATATTTTGATAGAAAATGACTCATGAAAATTGATAAATCATGATAAAATTTTCGAAACTCAAGATTTCGAGATGACCATAGTAAAATTACAATTGAAATTATTGAGTAATTAACAACTTCATGAAAGGCATGATATATATTATAATTTTAAATGAATGATATATATATATTCACATTAAAAGAGATAAATTTGATCCAAGGGGTATGGTTTATGTTTATTATTGATTATGAATTCCCAATACATTACTACCCATGAATGTTGAACATGGTCGATGCCTCTTTGAGTAAAAAGTAACATGATACTATGTTTATGAAAATGAATTATAGAGATTCATTACCTTAATAATTACATATCATAGACCATGAAATACAATAGAAATGGGAATAATAAAGCCTGTCTTAGAAAAATGATTAAAAATAAATTCATGTGATGATTAAAATGAAATTATGAGAATATTTTTAGATGAAAATGATAGAAAGGATAATTATTGAGATTAATCATGGACATGGTGTAGAGGGGATATTTAAGATTTAGTTATCGGTCCCTCAAATTCTCAAATAAAAAAATAGATCTACATAATTAATTTAATATCTCATCATTGTCTTTTTATCTTGGAAGCATGAATATATATGTCGATCTCAAAGAGAATTTCTAGAAGTAAAAAATGAATAGGGGTATTGTGATGTTGGGATCTCAATGACTAGTATGTAAGTAGATTATTCATGAACATTTGATCTTTATTAGTATATTACAATCATTAACCATGCTAGAATGTAAATGTTGTATCCTCCGTATAAATTTCATTATCGGAATCCCCAAGATATCTAAAATACATAACCCTATTTTTGGTTGTATAAAAGTATATTAATAATCTAACATATTATATATTTATTATAGTATATTTCACTATTGATCATTATTATATTATATAAATTGAGTATGTTAGATGGTTTATTTAAGAACCAAATTCAATTTAATTTAATCAATATCTATAGGTTTCCTTATTTATATGAATATTCCTTAATAAAAATATTAATAAATGATTTTTATTTAATTCCATATATAAATTTCATATATATGGTTAGTATAATAGGACCATTCAAACCATAACTTATATGATGATACATTCTCTAAATATTCCAATGGTGGTTGGGATCAACACTATCCTCAAGTTTAATTTTCCAAAAAACATAACATTAACTAAAAAATTATAATGTCACCATTGCAATACTAACCACTTTTGTCATCATAGGAAGATTTTTTATCCCATAGTCTCTTATCTTGTATGTAGTAGGAGTAGGGTTCTCTCACATGTAGATAAAATAAATGGAGGTGTAGTCAGAACATGATGACCCTTAGTCAATTATTTATTCATATGAAATAATGGTGAATAGAATAGAGAAATTTCAATACACAATACATGGTTCCCTTTTTGTTGGGGATAATTATAAATATAATTCTAAAATATTTAAAAAAAATATAAGAATTTATTTAATATGAGGATTCAATTTTTTTATTGCTTTATGTTCTAATAAGAAATAACTATTACATTTAGGTATCAATTATGTGTCCAATTAAATAATCTCATATTTTTTAATGCAACCAAAAAAATAATATGGCAAAAGAATCAATGAATATTAATGGGATAAGCTAATGTGACTCTCATAGTGTTCCCCAGTTATATTTTAATTTGTCTGAAAAGGCACAATAATTTTTTTTTCTATTTATCATTAAATTATTTATAAAAAAAAATTTCTTAAAAATAATATCTTTATAAAGTCAATTACACTAGATCGACATTCTCATTAAACCCCAATAGAAAATTTTATCACTATCATAACTATTGTATAAATTCATGAATTGAGTTAGAACACATCATTTTCCTTGGATATGAGAGGAGAAAGTGTGGTGAGATGATAATAAAAATAAATATTTTGAAAAACGATATAAAACACCCAATGACCTCTTTGGAAGATTGATTTGAAAGTGTGATAGAACCTTTCCCCATAAATAGAATACCATAAACATAGAGTTTTCCCTATTTATTTATAGAAATATTATTTTCTTGAAATCTTGTAAAAATTATATGGGGTTTAGTCAATTCAACCTATTTTTCCAAACATTCACTATTGGATGGTGTCAAACCTTGTGTCTCTTTGAATATTGACTATTCAGTTGTTAATATGATGAAATAAATTTCATGTATCATGAACATACATGGTTTGTATAGTCTATTTCCCCACCAATAAAATCATTAATGGTTATACACATCATTATGTATACAATGCACGACAGGAGAAGTCTCATATATGATTTTAGTTTGTTGTTTAGATAATTTATTTATGTATCATACAGTTTTACAAGCTATGTGATTATTTAGCACACACTATGAACTCTCTAATTTTGAAATGAGACATTCATTATATTTTCATTCCATTAAAAACTATTAAAATAATCCATTAACCTCAGAATTAATCATTTAAAGAATATACGAAATATATCTACTGAATATAGATAATATACAAAATAAACTAACAAAACTAGTGTGCATAAATTGGGGACATTAAACTTCCCCAAACATTGACATTTTTTCCCTCAATAAAAATGATGAAATTAAATTAAAAATAATCCATAATCAAACTATATACTCTTTCAATAAATATTATGTGTAAAAATAAATTTATAACTGAAATTCTAAATATCCGAAAACATATTCCATTGTATAGTGTTCATGTAATAACGAATATATAATTTAATTAAAAAAAATTATTCTTTTTTCCCATATTTTTCAAATTTTCATAAATAAATATTCAACTAATGATTTACCTTATAGAGAAATATAATTATATCATCACTCAAGATCATTTTATTAGAGTTATCCTTAGTCTTAGGTTTATATACTCTATTTATAGAATTTCTAAGAGCCTATATCTCCAATTAAAACCCATATTTTGACCCACATTAATTTATGAATTATTAAATTATGTGTTAATTTATAATAAAGAATGATCTTAAATCCCATTTCCTTTTGGAAATTCGTTATACGACATAAAATCATGAAAATGGATTATAACGAAATTTTTTAAAACCATCATTACATGTATTTCTATTCAATGGATATTTTAAAAACACAGGATATAACTTAGTGATGTACATATGAAATGGTTTAACTACAGATACCTATAAGAGAGAAAAAAGTAATATCGTAATTAAAATTGTAAATGTTACCGAAGAGGCATATAAAAGTAGAATAAGAGGTGAGAAAATGATAATATTTGACAATGAGGAAAAATCTAAAATGACAATAAAAAGGGAACATGAGAATGATTCAACAACATATAAAATGACTTTATAAACATAAGTCATGGATAATCACCAAGACAACCTAATTTAATGAAAAATAATCATAATGGATTTTGAATACTACTTTATCCCATATATGATATCTCATGAGACTTAAACATCACCCAACTCATTAGAGCACTATTTTGGAGAATCCATCTTCTTATATCTCGTACATGTTTAAGTGTTCTACATGAATCATCAAACATAATATTTTATTTTCTTCAATTATGATACCATGATCATTGATTGTGGGTTCTATATAATGACGTGACCAATAAATAGAGGACAGTAAAATATATGTGAATTCACATTATTGTAAATAATGATTTGTATTCAAAAAAATATTTTCATCCCTGGAAATAATTACAGGATAATTACGACAGGATAACAAGATTACATAATTCATCATAGGAGGTCTAATTTACAGTAAAAGGGGTATCTCATATATTTGAAATCGCAGGGGAAGTAAGTTGGTTGTGTGAAATCATATTCTAACAAGAAAAATTGTAAATTTATGGGAATTATATTTTGAAGGTGTTTGAATAAAGATGAGGAGGATACTGTCCCTTACCTTGAGAGGGTGCTTCTAAAATAATGGTAGGATATTATTTTGTCATTAGCTGAACCATAATAGGGTTATAGAGAGGTAAGTATAGTGTTATTTCTTTTATTATGGTTTAATAATAAATATGAATATATTCTTTTTAATCTAAATTGATGATAATTCATTAGTAAATTTCATTTATATGATATTTGACTCCATGTGTCATCGTAATTAAAAATAGATCTTCTCATAGTTTATTTTATGGTTCCTTAAAAATTGATAACATTTTAATTATTTTACATGATAATAAAGTAATATTATTAAAATAATACCACTGGTGTTGTGGAAGAGATTCATCTATAAAAAAATTATTTTAAAACCAAAAAATGTAGTGTTTGTTTTGGAGTATTCCTTAAGGGTTTATAAATTTAATAATATAACATAAAAAAATTATTTTAATGGGTAAATATATACATGTTCTGTGGATAAATTCAATTAAATATAGTAGCTCAATTTTGAGTAATTTTGATGTCATTATACACACAATATATTTATAACATATTTAATGTTGACCCCAAAATTATTTTGTATCCAAAAAAAATTGAAAAACTAATTTTTTATACTTTTTATGTGATTAGTTCAAAATTATTATTTCTATTATCTCAATAATTATTTAAATATAATAATTTACACATATAAAAAATACACATTTATTAAAAAATACTATTTTTTATTATCTTTGTTTTATCATATAAATATTTTTTTTGACTTCCTAAAATTCAATTATCATTTATATTTACGAATATTATTTTTCTAAAATATATGGTATTTCAAAAGTTCCCAACATTATTAAAATAATGAGTCTTGATTAAAACAATGCATGTCCCCAATTTTTTTTTCAACATATGCAAATCTAGTTTCTATCGAACTCATTATCTAATCACTTAAATAATAATAATAATAATAAATTATAAATATATTCAAATTATAAATTAAATGTAAATATAAAAATTCATATTATGATTTATATATAAATACATTTATTACGTAACCAAATACGTTATGGATAAGGTGTGTGATGGGGAGATTTTAAAACGGTGGTTATGATAATATGGATTGGGCTTTGATCTCAATGTGTTTGAAAAATCTCCCATAAATGGGTTTTCTTATTCTACAGTTGATAAATATTCCCTTTGGTTTTGTTAAGGTAAATTCACAATGTTTCTATCTTCTAGAGATTCACTGATAAGTTTTCTCCATAGGTTATGATCTTACTATTCTAGGGGATATCTTTTTTTCTAAATCAATATGATTTTTTCGAAAAACAAAATATAATAATATTAATTTCACTACAAAACAGAATTAATAAAAATGGTTATGAAGCATAATGATATTTTAAAAATGAAATACAGTATAACTTTTCAAAATAACTATAGAATTGCATGTGTTTTCAATAAATTAATTACATGGTAATAAATTTATTTATTAAATAATATAGAGTGTCATATATAAAATTTTGGGTCTTTACATCTTCACCTAGAGATTAGACCGCAAAAAATGAAGTCTTTCATTATGGTTATGATGAATCTATGACAACAGGATGGATACAAATGATATGAATATAAAAAAATCCTTGAAAAAATAGAATAATTATTTAAATATAAATAATTATATTCAATTAAAAGGTAAGTGAATATATATTCCATTCAAAATTTCATAAAATATAGCTTGATTACTCCTTTCCTGTGCTAATATGGGTTCAAAACCATCATCGAGTATAATAAAAAAAAGTATTCATTATTTTTATGGAATAAATATTAGCAAAAGGAATATTAGTTTTGAACAATTTCACCCAAAAGAAAAAGGAAAAATTCCATGCCACTTATTTTTATCATATTATAATAAAAATACCCTGAATCAAAAAAAATCATGCTTTAAAGACAGTATAATAAATATTGAAATAGAATAAATGAGTTATTTTAAGTAAAATTATAGGAAAAAAATATGGATTACTATCAAGGTAATTCTCGGTTCAAATGATTATCAAAATGGAAAAAATATAGTCTATGTCACAATGTAAAAATGGGATGAATATATCAATTTAATTCCTCATAATTTTTCACATAATTTGAAATATTATTGTGTTTTGAAAATAGAAATTTGAATGTTCTCATAGTTATATTTATAGATAATCTATCAATAAATAGGGGATAAGAAATAATATGTGAAAATTCATAAAACAGATCTCAATAATATGAAAAAAATAGGTTAATCGTGTCACCACATCAACACAAATGACGTATCTAGTAAAAACAAATTTCCGAGAAATAATATGAAAAATTATAATTATATCAACAACAATTTTTAAATACTTTTAAACAAAAATAATCTTAATTATTTCAAAATATTAACCAATTTATTTAATATTTATGATTATAAATAATAAAAAATCCAAATTATTAAAATATATAATCTAATTAATGATATCCACTAGAATAGCTAATGAGAAAATTACTAAAATAGTATCGAGAAGGCCTCCCCCAAACATAATATGACATATGATATTCTATGGGGAACACTAAGTAGGATAACCGATATGTGTAAAGAAACATGACCCCAAAATATATAGTAAGTAATAAAAGAATTAATCGTATAAAATATAATGAAAATATGGGGAATAATACTCCATTGGTAGTAGGCTATAAATCATGATGAATTCAAATACAGAATACCCATATTGCTCTAGAATACATATGTTTGTCGATTTAGTGGACAAATATGGTGCATAAATGAAAATAATGTGATAAAATAACAATATAGATAGTTATAAATGTGTGTGTGTGTTTGTTTCTATCATTATGTGTTTATGTTTGTGGAAAATCAGGTGGTAAAAATAGTCACTCATCAACCTCGGGATATGAATTTTACAAATCTAGGGGATCCGGTAATGGTGGTGTGTAAGTAGTGGGTGATGAGGATGTGTGTAATATAGCCTAATATTGTGTCTCAATTAAGGGATCATGGTCCCCATGATTTGTTAGGATGACCACATCATCAAATATAACAATAACGTAATCGATGGTGAGGAAAACATGTATTGTCAACGAGACTAAATCTCATCAGGTAGGATATGCAGCTAGATGAGTATGATTCCCAATGCCCTACTACTAATGTAAAAATATCTTTTAGGAATGATGTAACGAAAGAAAACCCTTCATATGATTGGGGGTATGACTTATAATAATGAGGATAGAAAGAACCCAGGGAACATCCCATGGTATGGAAAATTGTTTGGATTTTGATATCTCAGTGGTGGTTGGAAGAATGGTGTATGGTGATGGATTAATTGATTCTTATGGAATAAATAAAGATTAAGAGAACATGGGTGGAGCTGGTTGATATGGGGTGGTACAATGTTAGTAACCCCTATAGGGGATATTGGGTCCACTTTCACCGCATCAACTTCTAGGTGATCCAAAATGAGAACATACGTGATCTCCTACTTTTGGAACTTTCCCATGTGAATAAGAATGAGAGATTCCATATTCTAGGGGGATACTAAGAGACTATGATTGATTTATGAATAAACAAACAAACATTGGTGTTCATAACAAGTGAAATATAACCAACCATTAATTTTTCCATGATGGGTAGTTAAAATGTCATGGATTAAAAGGTAGTAATGATTGAGTTATTAGTGTTGTTATACCTATAAATACATTTAAGGGAGACTATATTTATTTTTTAAAAAACAATCCCTAACACATTTAGTTGGAATGATTATTGGACTAAAACATTGATTGATGATAAGGTGGAGAGGTGAGTTGATAAAGGTGTTGTTCTATTGGGAAACAGAGTAGAATATATCATGACCCGAAAGCTCTGTCAATATAATGATCATGTCTGATTGTTTAGTGTGGGTGATAGTGACACCAAGGTGTTGTGTATATTGATGTGCGTAAAAACGACACCATAATCCAAACCCCTCCATCACGAGGGAAACTGATATTCTCCCTAATATAGAAAATACCAGTTTCCTAGTATCTCATAAAATCAACCAATGAGATGGTATATTAAACATAAATATCACTACAAACACAAAAAATTAATTTATAATTATTATATCGATAACTTGAAAATATATTATGAGATTGGTGTGTCCCATTATATCCTCCAACTCCACCATAAGTTGAATCCAATCAGGGACACTCATATTGATGAACCTAATGCACAATTGAATTTTACAACATTAAACTCAACACATATTGTAATTTTTCTAGTTTCTCTCATAAAAAGAATTCATTGTTGGGGATAAGGCTGTAAAACCATGGGGATCAGTCATGGACTCACTCTAGCTAACAATTTTGATTATTGAAGATGAGGCATGATCATGATTTTCGATGCATGATAAACTATAATGAAAAATGTAAAATAATCTCCTTCTAGGTAGATGTGTATTCCTCATTTCTTAGGGAACTCCTCACCAATGAATGTGTTGGTTCACTTCAATGAAAATTTATTCCAACCTAAAATGCAGTAGAATAAGGAAAAATATTGTAAAAGAAAAAGAGAGGATGACAATAATTTCAAAATAAATGGAGTATATAATAAAGTAGAAAATATTAATTTTCAACAGGTTTTCAACACATTTATAGTAGAAAAAATGCCTAATATTACATGTTATGAAAGTAAAATGGTAAAATACATGTTCCAAATGAACAACTTGTGTTTTGGAATGTGGTAATTCAATCCATATGGGATATTCTATGTATATTATCATTGGAATGGTAGAGTTTAATCAATTATCAATGTTCAAAATACACATGTTGTGTGTTTTCAAATTGTACCCAGTAAAAATTCCCATCCATATATAAAGGTGACATAGAAGGTATTATTTCTACGTACCTATCTACTTATAAATTTTTAGACAAATATCACCCAAATCCAAAAAAACATAAAAACACAATGAAATTAATGATTTGAGGATTCTAAAAGAACATATCGGGATATGATAATGAAATTGGGAAGAAATTGTGGAAAATTTAATGAATAAGGGATTAAATATATGAAGAATGAGGTGTTTATTGGAAGACATGAGAAGGGGGATGATTTCTTATGTACTAAATAACATATAGTTTCCATTCTATAAAACCTCTATTGAAGGAAACTATACATACCCATTTTTTGAATATATTAAATTTAATAAAATTCATTTATGTATATACACTATGAAATTATTATTATCATTATCTATATATTTATTATTATATAAAATTTTAAATATATATATATATAAACCACCACATGAAGTTCATTTGGAAAGAAATGGTGTTTCATATAAAAACTCAAAAAAATAGATTTATAGTTTTATTTATAGTGGTAAGGGCATGGTTTGACTGAGTGACATGTTCATACCCTTAGTTCCCCCCAACAACTACAATGATGATTATAGAGCTGATAATTTATATTTTTTTGAAATTGAATTTATTATTAATAAAAACCATGAAATTGTTTAAACACATGAAGTTCAATTTGGATTTTTAATATATGTTGATTTTGAGGTTATTTGTGGGATTCTGACCGAACTCTTTTTGGACCATGGGTTATATCTCTTCATATCAAACAAAAATCACCTCCATGTGATATTGCATACATCTATATGTTTTAATATTTACCAAAATACCATATTAAATATAGAAATTTTATTTTGAAATAAATCTTCTATGATTTTATATTACTAAAAATGAAATGGATTGATGTGTTTGAAAAGAATTTAATCCAGCACTTTTGGACATTGGATTGCTACCTTGGAAGCCAAGCTAACCCCATCATGTGATTTTTTTTTATTTAATTTTTTTCATTTTTATGAAAATATTAGATATTATTCTTATTAAAAATGGGTCAAAATAGTGTTTTTTCACCAAATGAGGGCACTGAGGGATTCAGACAGGTGAAAAGTCAGATACACTTGAGTGATTATTTCATCAGCACATGCCTCATTTATATTAATTTTATTATTATATGTGTACTTATATTAAACATATATATTTAATAAACACGAAATATTTCAAATACATGACCCATGGTTTTAATTATTTAAATATAATAAAAAATTCCAAAAAATATATGGATCCAAATGGTTAAAGATATGTATATAAGAATACATACCATACATATATTTTAAAATAAAAATGAAAGGGGAATAGAATGACATTGGATATCTTCATAGAATGATCCATTATTTAGGGTAATTTTATCAAACCTAAATAGAGATTATTTACACATTATGTGATGGTGGGTGTGGCCTTTTCCTTGAGAATCACAATTTCAATTAGGAAACATTATCATCTTAGAGTATGTTTGATTTAATTGAGGATGAGGTGGTGATATTAAAAATGTATTTTATTATATATATGAAAAATAAAAAGTGAAAATTCATATTGATGAGATCCATTTCTTCCTCTACCTCCATGGATTTTTTATCTGACATATTGAAACCTTTATAATAATTTAAACATTAAACTATATTATGTAAGAAATATTTAGAGGTTATAAAGGGAATGAATTGATCAATTTCCATACTATAATGACAAGATATATCCCATTTTTCATTTTCTATATTTGGGAAAAATAATGTCACCTATATTAAAAAATAATATCCATCTACATCATTACATACTGCCTCAATTGAAAATGTATAAAAGAAGCCAATTTCACAATCAATTGAATCAGCCATATCAGTGATTTTCCAGTAATTTTAATCTATCAGATTTATAATTCATTTCACCCTTTGAATTTTGTCAAACTAGAAGGTAGTAAAGGATTCCATTATCAATAATAATTTTTTAGTATTATCCAATGATGGGTCCAGAATAGATTGACCAGGTATGGTGTGGAATGTATATCAGTAGACCTCCCATTGGAGACCACAATCCATGTATGGATTCCACATCCCCCGAATATGTGTATGAAGTCAATGGATAATACTGATAAAAATTATCTTTATATTAATAATGCAAATATTTAGTGGAATAGATATCCATTTAATGGTAAACACATGGTACTTAAGAGAATGAGATAAAATGAAAAATAAAATATTGAATTTACTAAATTTTACTAAATAACTTATTGCTACTTATATCCATTATAACAACACCAAAATGATACCACTAACATTAGAAGTTGTGAAAATTAAAGGTCCTACACTCTTCTAATGATGTAGCTTGTTCGATTAGGGGATTCGATTATATAGGGAAATATATAAAAGAGGTGTAGTCCTATGTTTTGTAATGTTATTCATGTATTTATGTAGAGGAACTAGGGATGATGGAATGAGATAAAGGAATTAGTGAACAATGAAAATAAAATGAATGTAAAAGAAGATAAAAATATAGAAAAATCACATGTTTTTGTGGAAATTCATTTGGGGTTAATTATAAAATTCAATAAAAATTTTAAAATTTATATGTGAAATAATTTACCATGGAGGAAATATTTTGTTATTATTAAATTGATTTAAAAAAACAACATCAACTTTTAGAAATAAATTCATTGCTCTGGTAATTATTTACATAATAATGTGTTTTTTCAAAACCCCCTAAATAATGTTGCAACAGAATCTTTAAATTGTCTATTAATGACCTTTTGAGACTCTCATTGTGTCACCTTGTTGTGTCATTATTTTCCTGACTAGGAATAATTGGGTCTTTTAGAAATAGATCATTAATGAATTTTAAAATTAATAATCATAATAAAATGAAAAAATATTTTAGATTTTATTATAATTCACCAAAAATATCATTGTAACCCTAACCTAAAATAATAAATGGATTATTAAAATTGTATCAGTATGAGAATTGGAAGTAAACTGCCCTTTTTCCATAGATGTGGGATGGGGAATAATAAGTGGGAATAGACGAAAATGAATGAAATAATGAAAACAACATAAACAATTTCAATGGCCTCACTGGAGGTTTGAGTTGACAAAGTGGTAGTACCTCTTTTAGGGTATAGGAAACAACAAATGACTAAATCATTATTTTTTTGAAAAATATAAAATCATCTAGGTACTAAAAATTACTTAATGTATACGGTGAACTAATTTCTCCATCCATTCACTGATTTTAGGTGGATAATTTGTCCTTCCTTTTATTCTAACATATTGATTGTTAGTAGGTTGAATTACAAAAATTGTATCCCAAAAATACATAGTGTGTAATTATATTTTCTACTAAACACTTTTATAATTTCCATAAATTTTTTAATAAATTCACATCTTGTGGTATATGGCCCATAAATTGGGAGTATTCTCCACTGGGTCGAGTCGTTCCTCTTTCAATAGTATGTAATGAGTGTTTATTTCATAGAAATTATGTAATATATAATTCTATTATAAAATGTTATTTGTGTTTTTTTTTCAATTTAATGTTCATAAAATAACATGTTGACATTAAAATAAAAAATGTAATGTACATAAAAGCATTTATCCAATGATGAAACATTTTTTTATAATTAGAATAAACAAATCAATATGTAACAATCTTTCACATCGATGGCCTCTATATAAATAAGTGTATGAATAAAACATGATGGGGTGATGACTGAGGATACAAGCTATTTAGATTCGACCTATCATGATAAATAGACAATAATATTTGAGAAATTAGAAAACAGATCAAAGAATATCAGTGTTAAAATATATTATACGGATCATAGTCACTGAGATCAATAATTAAAATTTTGTTATGTAGTGTTCCCTATAATAAATCATTATAATATGATTATGATTTTTGAAAATAATTGAATATTAATCGATTAACATTTCAATCCCTTTGAGATACTTGATCACATGATTGTGGTTTCTTGTTGACTTCTACTTTAACTAAACACCTCTGATTATTATAATTCGACCCATGTATAACTTAGAGGAAGTAAATACATGGTCAATCATATATATTTAAACAAATAGACGTACCATTTGGGAATATCTCTCTTAAATAGAGACAGAAGCTGAGATTCTTGATCTAATAATTAATGTGACTTAAAATGAGACCACCAATAAAGTTAAAGCTTTATGGTGAATCAAAATGATTGATAAAGCTATATGGAAACCTGAGTTTTTGATGAGTCAGAAGTATAAATAATTATTTATAGTAATAAAATATAAAGAGTGAAATTATTTTAATGGTATAAAATTTGAATACCTAATATTCTAAGATATATATTTCTGTGTAATTTTAAGAGTACGATAACTTCTATTAAATGTGATAGGGATATTAAATGTTTTACAATATACAAGTAATAAATTGTAATTAAATGTGATAGTTAATTCATAGTTGTGGTATTTTTTGTCATGAGTAGAACTAAATAAATTATGAAAATTGTTAAAAAAATATAAATAAATATTATTGATTAAATCATTGGAAATAATTACTCATATTTTAAGGATAAAAACAAAATAAGATCTAATTTTTCCTAAATTCTATTTTTTAACTATAATTTATTTTAATAAAAAATTAATATATTCTCCCCAACATATAAATGATGAAATATATTTTCAATGTATATAAATAATAAAATAATAATTTATAAAATTATTACTAAAATGTTACAAAATAAGATAAAATCAAAGGTAAAAATATATTATTCATTTATTGAAAATAATTATTTGTATGGTTCACGTTGATTTTTGTTTTGATATATTGAACAAATAAATATTGATAAATTATTTTAATGATTGTTGTATAAAATAATTTCAATGGAATATATTAATTTTCATTTAATGATTGTTACTAGAAAAATAATGATAACCAAATCATTTTAATGAATAAAATTTTTTTCTCTACAAATGGTTATTATGCCTTTTTGGAATAAATATTCGAATTAATTTCTTAAAAAAACATGGAATTTAAAATTTTAAAATAGATTCTGTATTCTAAATAATAAATTTTAAGAATATTTAATAAGTTTATCTTTAATTTCATACATAATGAATAGTAAAAATGAAAAATAATGTTCCCATGGTTTGTGTTAAACGGGTTAAAATGGGTGTTATGTATGGAGTATGGATTAAAATAAACAACCTCTTTATTGAATAACATCTTTTTTTAATATTTCAACCAAAACTCATATAAATTATATAATATTTAAAATAACATCCACATGACTTAGTATGACATATAATTTATAATATTGTTTAAATTTTTTTATAAATTCTCCACCCACATATGTTGTAGAAGGGATCATCCAATTATCACATCTCCACAGCACATGAGAATTATATTAATGATAATAACTATAAAAATCCATTCAATTTTTTTTCTACACATCCTATGCATCCCAGTATCACTAGAACTTAATATTTTAGATACTTAAGGTTGAATCATTTGATAGATATCCCATAAAAGGGTAATTGTACTTCCAAATCAATTTTAAATATGTTTCTTCCTTAACTTCAATGAAATGTTCTTCAAAAAAATTATAATATAAATCAATATCTTTACGATTGAGAAATAATATTATGTTATTGGTAAAAAAATCTATCTTATTTTTATCGTAGAACATTTATTAACATTTCTCATGCATTTATACAAACTATTATCTCGATGAAGAAACACATAATTTATCATTTTCTCTCATGGATGTTTATAGAGAAGTGTTTTAATTAATGTATATCTTTTTTTAAAAATAATTTTTTTTCTTTGACCAAATTATTCTACAACTTCTCACCCTCCAATTTATTAGTAATTATAATTCCACCCATTTGTATTTGTGGACTGCCACCACCACGAAGCGATGTGAATAATTTTTAGTTTCCAGTTTCCATGGATGATAACCTAGATAATTTTTTCTAAATATAAAATATATTATTATTTTATAATTATTCTATAAATATATATTTTGATTTTAATTTCTTTCATGTAATTCATATGAAAGTAAAACTAACACTCTTGCTTTTGTATAGACTACCATCTCCACAAAGTGAGATATTTAATTTTTCACAAATCAATATATTAATGGTCTCAAATGTGATTATTATTAATGAATATGATAACTATATTTTTTTTGAGATGATGATATTATGAAAAATGTGTAAGTACTAGAACCGTTTATCTGAAACATTAATGGGTAACAAAACGTTCAACAAAATGTGGTTGACGATAATTTATAATTTCTAATAAATGGGTAATTGGGACTAATAATGGGAGTAATTCTTTTAGATAATATGGATATGGTTATGGTATAGATTTATAATTAATATACTTTTATTACATGGGTGGTTAAGAGAACATACAATGAAATTGGGGGCTTGAGGTAAGGTTTTATGTTACAATCATATTTTCATATGTGTTATATATCATTTAATTTTTGATATTGTAAATTATATATAATTTATCTCTTAAAATACATCATTATTCCCCACCTCTTGTTTTACGAATTTAAAATTTTATTACAATTCCCCCCATTTTTACATGAAATAATCAAAATAACACTATTTTGAAAAGGTGAGATTATTTATACTCTTTTTATTAAGAGTAATTTAATCCATATATTTATTATATAAATTTATTTTGAGTTTTTTTCACATATACATAATGTTTTTTAATATTTAATTGTTTGTACCATTTATATTAATTAAAAATAATTAAATGTAATATTTTGAATGTATTTTCATGAAAAAAACCTTTTAATTTTTATAGAAGGGCTAAATGAATTCTCCCTTTTAATATATAAGAAATTTATGGAATTTTATTCCATCATTTACATTCATCGTCATGAAAATAAAATTACATGTGGTCAAAGTTAATCAATAAAAACAATATTTAAATTATTATGGAAATTTTAATTTTTAAATTATATCAAAATTAAATGACGTTTTCCCTTATTTTTTAAATAATGCACTATATGATTTTATATCGGAAAATTTCATCTTAATTGTACATAATTTATGTATATATAAAATTCATTAGGGATATGAAATTTTGATATCAACCACTTCCTTTATATGTTTGGTTTATGTTGATAATGTTTTTAAAAAAAATCATGAAACTCTTTTCTTTCTGAGGGGTAAATTTTGTTATGAACGATTGAGGAATTATTTTTATACTCTTTTGTAATATATATATGAATTTAATATTCTTATGTAAGGGGTTTTTCTCTTATATCTATACACTTAATTTGGAAAAATTTTATTTCTTATGAGCTCTAAGTGTCCATGGTTAGTTAACCAAACCCAAAGAGGGTTTACAGAAACTTTCTCCATGTCCAAAATGGTACACATGTGGTTATCCTATGAATATTATGTGATTAATATCTTGTTTGGAAGATTTTCCATATATTTTGATAAATATATTGGTAGGAAGCCTTTACATATCATTTCAATTATTTTTTTAACATGTTCATATGGCATATAATAATTCATATTTTATACTCTCATTGAATATGATTCTTTGATTTTCTAAAATCCTAAAACTAGTTTTTTATGTTTTCAAAAGTATTTATTCCCTCACTAATGGTATGATATTTATTGATTTTGGTACATTATTATTAAAACATTATTATGTTACCATACCCACATCGATATATTATGTTTAATTTTGATCTTTGAATTTATATCAGCCATGTTTACAATTTTTGAGCATTTGAGAACATCCTTTCATGTGATACCATTTCCCAAGGTTATAATGCATAATATTAAGAATGATGAGTCTAGAAGGGTAGCATATGATAATATTATTTTTTGGGATATTCCAAATAATATTAATTAAATATGATTATTATATGTCTAGTATCTAAAGACTATCAGGACCCACCTTCACCAAGATGAGGGAAGGGATAGAAGATTGTCAGACCGTTCCTTCTTCAAGTTGAAGGAGTGATAATTACCCCCAAGACATTACTCTAATAGGACCTGGAGTGGCAACTAGCACCAAGGTATAAAATCACACGAAAAATGGAAGGTATTACCATTTTTATTTAGTATGATCGGGAGATAAGATAGTAAGTCCCAGACAACCCCAAAACTTGAAGTAAAAGTATACCCAAAAAAATCCATTCTTATATGCATGTTTAAATAACAAGTGTTACAATACATGAAAAATCTAAAGGTAAATACCAATGAAAGGAAATAACAAAAATAGAAGTTGTACCGACGTCCAAACTAGTATGCCCTCGCATAGTCCTCTAAGTCGTCATGGAAACCTGAAAGTAGTTTTATATACATACGGTGAGTATACTGGTATACTCAGTAGGGAAAACCAAAATCTCTCGTGCACAAGTGTGGAGGCATTCTAATGCCTCTTGAGAAAAGTAAATAACGAGGAACCTAATAAGAAAACAATCCACCCAAACCTCACTAAGGTACACTCCCCAAATAACGCAAGTCATGTAAAGTAATAGTAATAACACATCGATGTTTGGGTACCCCGCACCACATTCCCACTGGTTATTGAAGACATCCAATAGATCAAACCTCTACCACCATTATCACCACTAACCCACTATCATACACTACCCGAACACTCCAAGGATAAAAACCAAACATCCCTCCCGCAAACACCTACACATCAACCACACATCCCACCCATAAACACCTGGGCCACAACAACTACCTCCACACCCGAAGACTCATGGGCCCCATCCTGAAGACACTTAGGAAACAACCAACCCACACACAAATGGTCGAACCACCAAAACATACCAAGCCTGAAGAATTATGTTCTATAATGGACCTCAGGCCGTCACAGCCTGCCCGAAGTATCTTGGGCTACTCGGGAAAGGGAGCAGAAAAGGAGATAATAACCAGCCACTCATAAGAGTGTTGAAAAAACATCATCACCCATCAAGTGGGGGTGTTAAATTTTTTTTTACCAACTTGGATGTGGCTAAAATAAGAAACATACAAACTTAAAATTATACATATAGGTAAACAAGCACTCTTCCCAACCTAGGGGTTCCAAAACCATACCATACACAAACACCATTGTTACTATTCATTAATAACAAGCACTACAAGCACAACCAAGTCAAGTCTCATTCCCATAAAACAATTACCCATTGAACCCATTCCTATTTTCATATTCATGTGATTCCAGTTAAGATAATTCTCTACTAATGGGAAACTAACAGGAATAGCCCCAAGCCAAGGAAGGAAAAAAACCAAACAATAATTTAAGCATTCACACCTAGATCTCATGTAATGTAACAACAATAAAAGTGACATGTGAGATCCCTTGATGTATTAGAACCAATCCAGTCACAACACATGACCCCAAACGACCTCTAATCCACAAACAATAACTAACACAATAGTGGATCCCATCCCCATCCACATCACCTCACAAGCATCAACCGTAAACATGACCAGAACTATACAGGGGAGTTTTGAAATTTATATATGTCATTTATTTAGTTTCATATTTCTATTTGGTATATCGGGGTGACCAAACAAGGATTATTATTAATTTGAAATCATTTTGTCAAATTATTTTATGGGATTAACTAGTTTTGATGTTACTTCCATTCAAACACATGATCATCCTAATTATATAGGTTCATTAGTGCACAATAAAGGACCACCAACATCCCTGATTTTCAATGGAAATAAACACATTCAATTCACAACATATAAAATAAGTTGAAAGAGTAAAAAAAATTCAAACACACCCATTCATTATTTAAGTCCATTAATTATCTTCATTGAGGTTTGGTTTCATCCTTCCCCACATGAAACATTATCATAACCACCCCGCATGAAACACAAAAAAGACAGATGAAGGAAGAACCCTACCTGGATGATGAACGATCGATGTTTCTACCTACCACCATGAAATGTGGATGTGTGGCTTGTAGGGGAGGAACTTTGGGGGATCCAAGAATTAGTAGGAAAGCTCCATTACAGGTGCACCACTTTCCATAGAAAGGGGGGACTCCCAACCCACTGATGAGAAGAAAGAAACCAGCCAAGAAAAAGAAAGAAGGAATTACCGTATAATAAGAAGGTGAGATCCTCGAGTTATGGGATATGAATTTTAAATGGATTTAAGATGGATCATGGTTTTACAATGTGGTTGGATGGTTACATATGATGGAATTAATTTTTATTTATTAATTCTCATCGGAGGGGTGGCCATAACAGTAGTGTGTTAATGGATTTCATTTAAAGAGACAAAAGTGGGCCCATTGAGGGTATCCCAACTTTTAGGAGATTGGAAAAATTGTTTATGTGGATAAACACTACATTAAACCACTTCTAAAAGATTAAAAGAGTCAAAATCAGCGTTACGGAAGAAACTGAGGAAGGAAACCCTGACAGGCCCATGTGGCACCGGTTGGTGACCCCCCGATGGGTGAAACCACGATGACATCCTACCACTGATATGCCACCCTTCAAATATAGACTTACTAATGGGTCTAGGGAGTCCTAAACACCAAAAATTTGTCGAGTAATGGACTAGGAGGGTCCGTGCCATTACATTATATAACTCTCAAACTATTCTCATCCTCAAGAATTGAACTAACCCAGATGTAAAGAGAGGAGTCAGAACAACCACTGAATATACCTCTCACGGCCAACCACTATAGACATCTAGGAACATATCTCTCACAAGAAAACACAAAATAATTTAATGGTTATACCATCCATTTATATGGTTCAATGAGTCCGTTCCTTGATGTCATGATACGATCTGCTTTAGGCGGAAAAGACTCACCTGTATGGGTTTAATCGCATCCACCTTAATGTGTCTTGATTAGGTAGCAGGTCCTCCCCGTACCACAGTCAGGACACTTGTCACATATTTGGAGAATAGGGGAAAAACACATTACATAGTTAACAGGGTTAACCACTACATCAAAAACTAGTACAAAATAGGAGTTAACAAAATTGAAAACAACTCTGGGTACTGGGCACGCATCTGTGCCTCTCGTTCACAGGTATTATTCGCAATTCCATTATGCCTCCACAACACATGAACCAAAGGTATTTTTCTTCCACAAAGCACATTCTCATTTCGATCCTCAATCCTTACTGGTCGCTCCACGATCGTAGCGTCGTCCCCCATATCCAACATTCCCCAGTCAAGGATTTGTGAAACATCTTGTAGATACTGTAGGAGTTTAGAAACATGAAAGATAGTGTGCACTATCTATAGCGGCAGTGGTATCTCTTGCTTATAAGACACTTCACCAACCCAAAGCAACACCTAGAAGGGTCCAAAGAACATGGGAGAGAGCTTACTCTTCTTATAGATCTGTTGCTGCCCATGTCGAGTGTAAAACATCAAGAACACATGGACTCCAACCTCTAACTCCAAAGACAACCTCTTATGATCTGCATACGTCCTCTACTAGTCCTAAACTGCCTTCATCCTCTCCTGTATATGCAGAACCTTCTCTGTGATGCTCTACGACACCTCTGGGCCAAGAACACCTGCCTCCCCAACCTCGTTCCAACACATGGGTGAACAACAATGCCTCCCATACAGGGCTAAAAATGGTACCATTCCATTGGTACAGTGATAGCTATTATTGTTGGTAACTCAAATAGGGGAAAATATTGTTCCCATGATCCCCTGATGTCAAAAACACAAGCCTGTAGAATATCCTCCACCATCTGGACGATCTGCTCTATCTTCCCATCTGTCTAGTGGTGGAAAGCATTGCTAAGGTGTAGCTAAGTGCCAAAAGCATGTTGAAATCCCATCCAGACCCGTGAGGTAAACAATTCATCCCTATCTGATACTATAGACATCGGAACTCATTGAAATCACACCATTTCATCCATGTATTTCTATGATATGACATCCACCACACTCAGATCCTTGAATGCCTGGAATGGAGCTGATTTCGTCAGCCGGTCTACCACTACCCAGATAGCATCACATCCTCCTTGAACCCTAGGTAGTATTGTGATGAAATCCATCAAAATGTTGTACCACTTCTACCCAAGGAAATCTAAAGGCTACAACAAAACTCATGGGATGTTGTGTTCAGCCTTCACCTGCTGGTACACTGGGCACCTTTCCACAAACTCCGTCACTGCCGGTTTCAACCCAGGACACAAAAACTATTCCCTTAGGCCATGGTACATCTTGGAAACTCATGATTTTAGTGCTAAAACTGAGTTATTGAACTAATGGATAACTCCCTCGTGCATCTTCTATGGAAAAAACAACATCTGTCGGAAAAGAAGCTGATTCTGACCATCCTCTCACGACCCATCTAGAGCATTGCCTTGGTCAAATCGATCACACATCACTTAACTCTCTTTGTCTCTCCACTGAGACTCCACCACTTACAACAACAGAGAGGACTAAATTTTCATCTAAACAGAACACCTCTACAAACATCCAACCTTGCATCAAGATGTTGGGAAGCCAACTCCTTCATTTCCTTCCAAGCGTCCAGTGATTCTATAATAGCTTCCCTCCGTGAATTCCTGCTCAAGGAATCAGCCACAATGTTCCCCTTAACTTCAGTGTAATATATCATGATGTTTTAGTCCTAATGACACTTTACTCAACTTTATTGTTGCATTTTCAAGTCCCGATGGGTGAAGATATGCCTCAAACTATTATGATTTGTGATGACCACAAAGTGCTCCCCGATTAAGTAATTCCACCAAATCATCAACACGAACACTACTACTGCAATATCTAGGTCATGGGTTGCATAGTTATGACCATGAGGATGTAATTTCCTAGACCCATAAGAGATCACTCCCCGTTGTTGCATCATCACACACCCTAGGCCAAGTGTAGAACCATCACAAAACACCTCAGACAACACCTCTTCCTCAGAAAAACTGATCACTGGAGCACTGACCATCATTTCATTCAGATAGTTGAATGCTTCCTAAAACTGCTCACTCCACATGAAGGCTTGGTATTTTCTTGTCAAAGCTGCCAAAGGAGCTGTAACTCGAGGGAAGTCAGGTATGGACCTCCGATAATATCCAGAGTGTCCTAGAAAATAATGAATTTCCACCACATTCTTGGATTATTTCCAAGAAACAACCACTTCCACTTTTGGTGGATCAACTGCTAATCCTTGATGAGACATCACATGTCCTAGTAAATGAAATTCTATTGTCAATAACATGAACTTGGACAATCTCCCATAGATTTGGTGATGTCTAAGGATTTCCAAGACCATCATGAGGTGATTAGAATGTTCCTCCACTTATCTAGAGTAGATCAAAACTTCATCTAAGAACACAATGACGAATAGGTCTAGAAACTCATCGAAAATACCGTTCATTTTCCCATGAACACAACAGTTGCATTCGTAATAGAAAACGACATTACTACGAACTCAATGAGCCCATATCTTTACTTGAACGCAGTCTTTATGATGTCACCCTCTTTCACCCTCAAATGGTGATATCCTGACAGCAGGTAGATCTTGGAAAACTATCCAACGCCCCTCATATGGTCAAATAGATCGTCTATCCTCTTGGGAGGGTAATAGTTCTTGACCATTACCTGTTTCAGTCTCTGTTATTCTATGCATGGTCGAAGACCACCATCTGCCTTCTACGCAAACAAGTCAAGAGTACACCATGGAGACACGCTGGGTCAGAAAAAACCCTTCTTCATCATCTCATCAATATGAAACAACAACTCCTGAAACTCAGAAGGTGTGATCCGATAAAGATACATTTAAATTTTATGGGCACCTGGCTATAAGTCAATCCCAAACTCAACATCATGCCGAGGGGTAGTGTCACAACCTCCTTGGAAAAAATGTCTAGTAACTCTTAGACAACTCCTAGAACATCCATCATCTCATCATCCACTGATTCTGTTAAAACATCAGCCAACTAAGAAAGAAGAGGCTCAACACACCATCTCCCCACCTGACAACTCTGTTCTTTAATAAAATCCAAAGGTGGTCCATCCTCATTGGAGAACATGAATATTCTCTAGAAGAATTTGACAACAGCATTCATAGAAAACAGATAGTTGACGCCTAGGATGACATCATATGGTTACATTTGAAGCAGAAGGACATCCCCGCTAGACTGATGTGGCCCCAACATTAGTATGCATCCTTGAAAAACAACAAACATGCTTGAATGACCTCCAACTAGCATACTCAACACCAGGGGAATGGAGATTCTATCTCTTTCTAGGCTAATGGAATGGGATAGAGCAGGTATAAAAAAGGAGTGTGATGCTTGTGAAATAATAAATGTGCAAGAAAGATCACTGAACAAGTTGATCGTTCCTCGAACAACTTCCATCCCTGCTAGAACCGATGCCTCTGCTCTGTGAAACTGCCCACGCCCAGCTCTTCTACCCCTCAACTCTCATCCGCCTCCCCAACCACTCCCTAGTCAAGGTCCCTGAGTAGTGCCCTACAGTCGGCCTCTTCCTAAAAGTCTTCTCTCATAGGAGCAGGAGGTCACGATTCCTGCTGATGCTGAGGTTGGTGTTGATCCTGCCCACCCCCACTATACTACACTCAGACTGGGAACTGATTCCAATGGTGCCCACTACTGCCATAGATGAATCATCTCTGTCATGGGCCTGAAAATAATGTTAAAGGACTGGATGATCAGAATCGGAACTACTTGAGCCTGCTCTCCACTAGTCAAAACCTAGAAGGCCCTGTCACTGGAGGCCTATTGTTGATGGCCTTCCCTTTTGACGAGCCTAGTAGGCTCCCCTATCACGGTACAACTCCCAGTGTGTGCATCTTATACACCACTTCAGCCTTCTTTTGGACCTCCAAGTATGTTGGTAGGGTGGAGGGAGTAACAGTATACTGAATAGAAGGTCATAGTGCCTCATCTAAAGGTCCCACCCGAGTCTCCTCATTTAGAAAAAGTTCTGGAGCTATTGAATGAGATCCATGATCTTGATCCCCAAATGCCTCAATGACATTCTCCCTGATGGCGGGAGAGTAGCTCCTACATCTTCTCTACCATTAGTGTGGAAGAGAGGAGTTCTTTCCAGAACACCCTCTCATAGTTTTCCCACGAAACCTCATCCTTCCTCTTCTCCCCAAGATAAAGCTTCCACCAATGACATGTATCTCCCTGCATCTGGCATAAATCTAGAGGAACCCAATACTCTGTCGGATCCAAAATCAATCTCAAAGCTATCATCAGCCCCTCTAACCAACTCTCTGTCTCCATGTCTGAGATGCTTCCCTCGTACTTCCCGAGGGTCTTCTATTGAATGGAACAAATCATAACATTCCACTGGTCATCCTCCTCCTCTTAATCAGGCCTCTTTTGATATTTCAAAATAGCCTCCTGGTCCTCAATCATCGCACTACATATGGTCATTGTCTGTGTGTCATTGCTTCAAGGTTAACAAGGAATTCCAAGGCCTGAGTAGTGTATAATATATCTTTTAAAATTTTCTTAACCTTTTTATTCATTTAAATTTACTAGAACACCCTGAACACACACTAACACAAGTCATTATGATGCAATACCTTTTATAGGGTCTCTACCCGGAAATGATTGTAGCCTCACATGGTTGTTTGATAGGACCCAAGTTCATACATCAGATCAAATGGGGCTTAAATCTTGTGTTATAGCTAGTCTTCCATGACCTATTTCACAAACCAATATTTCCGATCATTGTTTCCCTACCATCACAAGAAATCCTCACTATACCTAACCCAAAGCTCCAACCTATCTCTCAACCTCCTCTGATACCATTCTATCATGACCCGCCTTCAACAAAATGTGGGAAGGGATTTAGATTTCCATACTCATCCTTCCTCATGTTTAAGAAGAGATAATGACCCCCCAAAACCAACTTCAATAGGCCCCAGAGTGGTGACTAGCACCAAGGGTAAAAAATCCCAAGAAAAAGGAAGGCATTACACTTTTTATTTAATAGGATCGGGAGATAAGATAGTAAGTCACAAACAACACCAAAAATGGAAGTAAAAGTAAAGGCAAAAAATCCATTCCTATATTCATGTTTAAATAATAAGTGCTAAAATATATGAAAACCCCCTTGGTAAATACCAAAGAATGAAAAAAAAACAACTGCCCCAAAATCTGAACTAGTACAGTCCTATACGGCCCTCAAAGTCATCCTGGAAACATGAAAGCAGTTTTATATACGTAGGGTGAGTATACATTTATACTCAGTAGGGAAAACCAAAATATCTTGTGCACAAGTGGGATGGAATTATAATGGCCAGTGAGAAAAGGAGATAACCAAGAACCTAATTAAGAAACTATCCATCCAAACCTCACCAAGGTACACTCCCCAAATAAAACAAGTCATGTAAAGTAATATTAATAACATATCGATGTTTGTGTAGCATGAACCACATTCCAACTGGTTATGGATGACATCATATGCATCAGACCTCTCCCTCCATTCTCACCGTAGTCCCACTGTCATACCCCTCCTACATACTCCTGGGATACAACCACACATCCTTCCCGCAAACACCAGGGACACAACCACACATCCCCCCCACAAACACCTTGGGCACAACAACTACTGCCACACCTGAAGACAGTTTGGCCTCATCCCGAAAACACATGGGAAACTATCTGCCCACACATGACTGGGCCAACAACAACAACATACCCTACCCGAAGAATCATCGGATATAATGGACCTCAGGCCAAGAGATACTACCTGAAGAATCATGGGCTACTCGGGAAAGGCATAAGAAAAAGAGCTCATTACCAACCACTCATATGAGTGTTGGAAAAAACACCATCTCCAATAAAATGGGAGTATTTGGCAAGAAGTTATAATCATGGATGGGGAATGAATAAAAAACATATGAACTAAAAATTATACAAATAGGTAAAAAAGAACTCTTCCCAACCATGGGGTTCCAAAACCAGCCCATACACAAACACCCTTGTCACTATTCATTCATAAGAAGCACCACAACCAAAACCATGTCACGACTCATTCTCGGAAAACAATACCCCATTGTACCCATTCTTGTTTTCATATTCAAGTGATTAAATTTATGATAATTCTCCACTACTAGGATACTAACAGTCATAGCCATAAGTCAATGATGGAAAAACATCCAAGAAGCAATTTAAACATTCACACCCAGATCTCATGTAAATTTACAACAACAGAAGGGATCTGTGAGATCCCTCGATGTACTCAAACCCAACCAGGCCACAGCATATAGCCCCACATGGGCTTAGATCCACAAACCAATAATTTTTCCACAACAGGGGATGCCATCTGTATCCATGTCACCTCACATGCATCAACCGTAAACATCACAAAATAGATCAGGGGAGTTTTCAAATTTAAATATGCCATTTATTTAATTTTATCTTTCCTTTTGGTTTACCAGGGTGACCACACAAGGATTCTTATTCATTTGGAATAATTTAATCAACTGAGTTTATGTGATTAACCCGTTTCAATGATACTTCCATTCAAACACATCATCATCCAGAAAACAGATATTCATTAGTGCGCAAGAAAGGACCACCAATGTCCATGATTTTGAATGGACATAAGCCCATTCAATTCAAAACGTATTGGAAAAGATGAAAGAGTACATCAGTATTATCAAGCACCGACCTTCATTCTTATGTCCATTAATTATATTTGTTAGGTTTTGGTTTCATCTTCCCCCTTAGGAAACATTATTATACCAACCCCACATGATAAACAGAAAATAGAGACAATGGAAGAACCCCACCAGGATGACCAATGATCGAAGTTTCTCCCCACCGCCAAAAATTTGGGATGTGAAAATTGTTGTAGAGGATCTCCGGGGACTCCATGAATGAGTCAGAAAGCTCCAGCCCAGGTGCACCACTTTCCTCAGAAAGGGGGGACTCCAAACACACTGAGGAGAAGAAATAAACCAGCCAATAAGATGAAAGAAGTAATTCCCATGTGACAAAAAGGTGAGATATTGTATTTACGGGATAAGTATTTTGAATGGATTTAAGGCAGATCGTGGTTTCACCATGTAGTTGGACAGTTACACATGATGGAATTAATTGTTATTTAATAATTCTCATCAGAGGGGTGGCCATAAAAGCTGTGTGTTAAAGAATTTCATTTAATGTGATAAAAGTGGGTCTGTTAAGAGTTGCCCCACTTGTAGTGGATTTGAAACTTTGTTTATCGGGATAAAAATGGCTTTAAACCACTTAAAAAAGTTTAAAAGTGTCAAATGTGGCATTACTGAGAAAATTACTGAAGAAAACCCAGACAATCCCTGTGGCATGGATCGGTGACCCACAAATCGGTGTCCCGATGATCGGTGAAACACAGATCGATGCCACGCCAATCAGTGTCACCGATAGGTGACACCACCATTACATCCTGCCTTCGATATGTCGCCCTTCGGATCCAAACTTACTTATGGGTCGAGGGCATCCCAAAACACCTTAAATTGGTAGAGTAATGGACCAGGAGGGTCCGAGCCATTACAAAGACACTTCCCATTTACATCTCTAGGGTATTTCTTATTTGGAGATGTATTAAAAATTCATCTAAAATGATGATATGTTTAAGTATGTAATGATTGGTTCATATCAATGATGATCTAAGAACTTTTAAAAAACAACTAGTACTGCTTTTTTTTGATTCCAAGGTGTATAAATATGATTTTTATATCCATCTATTATAGGAATTAAACATAATTATTCATTTTGAATGACCATATAAGTTAACATTACCTAAACTGAAAAGCTGATTCATATTGATTTATTTGGACCCATTCAGAATGAATACTTTTTTGGAAATAAATATAATTTCTTTGTGGTTGAATTGAACATATTTTATTTTTAATATTTTCTAGCTAATAAATTTTATCAATATATATGATTTATAATTTTTTTTAATTTTTTCAGAATGTGAAAGGTAACTTGATTTTTCTATTAGAAGTGATAAATGAGGATAATTATAGAACCTATATTTTGATAAATAATAAAATTATAATGGTTATACATAAATAATTTCATCCCAATAGAAAACTAAAAATGTTATATTGGAGTGGAAAACAATTATTTTCATGAAATAGAAAGAACCATTATAAGTGTTTATGGTTTACGAAGATATACATAGGTAAACGTTTTTTACCGAACTTTTTTTATTCAAAAACAACATTTTAAAATAAATAATGTAATGATAAATATATATTATATATGTATTTATAAGAACCCAATGTATGGTTATTTTATATCTTTTGGATGTATTTTTTTATATCCAAAACACTAAATATAGTATTGAAAAATTTGAGGCATCATTTGATGATGAAATATTTTTTAGATATTCTATGTTGTGTAAATCACAAATAGTTTATAAAATATTGATTTTTTTTACAAGTCAATTCATTTAAAAATTTATTAAAAATAATCAATGTAAAATAATATTAAAAGAGATCATACTAGTGAACACATTAAAGAATTTAATTTTTGATAAATTTATATTTTTTTGTTGATGTAGAAGTTGAGGTAGATGGTTAATTAAATCATAAAACAATTTAGAAAAATCATTGAGATCACCAAACTAAATTTCAGGTTAGTGGTTTGAATTTTTAATTTAAAAAAAATCCATTGTGAATTTTTGGGTCCGTTTTGGATTTATTTAAATGACTCTTTCAAATTATTTCATAGAATATTTTATTGTTCCAAATTTGGATTTGGATATTCATAAAAAGATTAATAATATTTAAATGTGTAGATATTTGGATGTTGTTAAACTAAGTGATGATAATTATTTAATTATATATAAATGTAACTTCATAAATAAATAGTGCAAATACAGAAATATTATAAAGAATCCACGTAGATATGATTCTCAAGGATATTGTTAAGAAGATGGATATGACCAGAATGCTACTTTTTCACCTATTTTATGAATAAAATGTATTCAAATATTATAATATTTTACTCTATGAAATTTTATTAATATATATAAAATATATGTGAAAATTGACTTTATTAATGGGATTATATCAATAAATTTCTATTAAATAGAACCATTTGTTTTTTAACAAGATAATAAGACAAAAAATATTAACCCTTCTAAATCTTTTTATGGATTAAAAGAGACACTATGAGATTTGTATAAGAGGATACCACCGATGATTTTGAAGAAAAAAATTCACAAAGGTATTGTTAATCAAGTATTTTTTTTGATAAATGGTATTGAATACATATTCAAATAATTTATATTTATATATTTGAAATTATAATATTTAATAAATTTAATTTCAATGTACAAAATGTTTATATTTAATGACAAAATATTTTCACAGGATAATTATGGGAGAAATAAATTTTATTTTATGATTTCTAATTTAACAAAGTGATGAAACATTTTTTATAAATAAATGTTTGTATGAAACATAATTACAGAATGGTCTCACACATGATTCATATAAAAAAATAAATTCATATTTGTGTTAAGCATATAGAATGGATGAAAATTTACCTATTAAATTGGTTGATCAAGTGAAAAATATAGTAATTATTGGAATTATATCAGAATGAATAGTCAATAGAAATGATTTAATGTTCAATTTTTTCATTTGTGATTAATTTCATTGTAACTAGAAGGATATTTATTAGAAGACATCGAAGAGAATTGTTATGTATGTTAAAGGTAAATCAAATTTCTTATTATTTTTTCCAATATGAAAAATATTAAAAAAAAATTGTTTATTTTATTTTTAGTTTTTTTATATAATACAGATTGGGTTAGAGAATTGGAAAATTTTAGAAGGATTAACTTGGTTAATCCTATGGGTTATGGTTAAGTGGATAAACCCACATATATCATTATGTATTTTATTTCAATATCGATGCAAGCTTCTTGATGTAATAATTATTTCTTTATATATTGATAATGAACCCTACATCATTATGAATATGAGATATTTTAAACCAATATGTATCAAATTATGGTATCAAACCCCAACTATGGTTTCGCAAACTCTCTCCCTCTACACATCTGATCATAAGGATATCATATCCTCTCATTCAGTTAATGAGATTCTATAAAACACCACCATAAAACATATTTTCTCACAACTGACATGACTTTTATCCCATTTCATGTTCTATTACTACACAAGTGTTCCCCTACTTGGCTCTATCCCAAATAATTCACTCTCCCCCCTTTAGTCAAGACATAGGATCATACTCCCCTCTAGCATAAATATTCTATGACTGTGGTCGACACTTATGCACAACCATTTGGAATATTCCATCGCCTTTACACTACATTATAACGTCTTCAAAAACCTATATGAAACCTTATAAAGCATGACCCTACTATGTGTGTCCCTTTTTGTAGACCTTCTAGGTTTTAGCCTTCATAGTAGAACCTCAAAAAACATACTTAGGTTTATATTTCTTCCTTTTGATAACTATCAACATCTCTTTTCTATAGTCTCATTATTAATATTAATATATTGTAAGAAAATGATCATATTTTTAAATTTAAAAACAAGTTTTATATATTTTTATTACTTTTAGAAACATATTATTTCATTACATGAAACATTTTTTTCTCAAAATTCACCCTATAATCCTCATGTATCAATTTAAAATATGTTCAATGATTTTTTAATCTTATTATACATAGATAAACATCATCACTCTTAACTTATTTTGTTCCTAAATACACATGTCCTGCAGATTAATGTCTTGATTACACTAATTTAATCGTTACAAAAAATGTTATTTTCTTATTTAATGGAATATGATAATAATCCCATCTTATTAAGCCTCTCTAGAACAAAAGGATTACATGTTTTATATTTCTAAGTGTGAGATATTAAGATATTATTGATGATGTGTAATTAGATGAATCACTATTTTAGAAATTTTGTTAGAAATAATAATACTTTTATAGAGTTTTTAGAATCATTATTTCTTATATTCTACATAGTGAACAATCTAAGGAAAAAATGGAAAAAAATTCTGAAGAACATTAACCATTAATGGATATATTACTTGATTCAATAATTCTAAAATGATTGAATATCTATTATTAATAATATTATTGAAATATGCAGCATTCACAAAAAAAATTCATGAATCCTACACTCAACATGATCATATGTTTTTATTCTCCATGTTTCATAGTTTTATTATAGAGTTTTATGCCATTATAGTCAAAATGATGTCCTTCCTGACCACAATATATATATTTCATCTTTATAATGATATGTTTTATGAATTTATTCATCCACCATCACTAAAAATGACCACTATGAATATGATACTACGATTTCTCCAAATTACACCTATGATGGTGTCCATTCTAGGGTACAGAATCAACCCCTACCCACAAAAAATGTATTGATTGAGGAAAAAATTACCACAAAACTGAAAATTGGTGGGGTATTGATTATTATCCAGGAATATATCTAAATATATGATAATATAATTTTTCATAAGAATCTATTAATGAGATTAACAACAATTGAAATTCACCATAATATTTATCTCATGGATTATGCATATTAATATTTCTTATATTTTTGAGTTTCTTCTCCATCAAGAGTTTATATTACATGGGATGATGTCCCCATGGAATATCTTTCTCAGCAATGCATCTCATGGGTTGCCGTTTCTAGATCCTTATAGTAAATTAATTTAAATTTGTGTATTCATTTTTATTATTTAATATATTTTTCTTGTGTTAATATTTATATTCATGATAGTAAGATATTGTGGATTAATATTCATAAAGGATTCTCAATTACAGATAGCATAAAGCTCTCTGTAGTTTCCACTATTCAACTTTTTTTATTTATTTTACTATATATACTTAAACATATATCTAACATAATGTTCTGTTACATATTTTCAATAATATGTTTTTTAAATTTTAGGAACCATTGAAAACATAGGTTCTTGGTATTGGACAATATTAGGGTTGGGTGAATGTGTATAATTGAATTTCAACACTCACATTTCCTATCATTTTTAATAGTTTCCTAACAATTGTGTAATGGAATTTTCATAATCCTACTCCTATAATATATAATTTTTTTGTTGGGATTTTTCTTTCTATTTTTTACTATGATTTCAGAAATTATTCAGTGAAAAATCTGGTTGCCTATGTTCCCGAGGTCATCAGTCATGCAAATTTGGATTTTTATTTCATTTTGTATTATGTAGGTTGAGTCTCTATTAGTACTTGTAGAATGGTTATTAACTATTTTCTCACCATAATTTTAAATTTTTCATGTATTAATTCGTTTGAATTGTTGAAAACTCATTATAAAATTTTATATTGTTTGTTTCTCATATTTACATGTATAAACTAACTTTTTACTAATAAACCTCATTTTATTCAATGATAATGTTTATCAATATTTATACCATATTCCATATTATTTTGGATAAATATTTAATTATATATCAAAAAGAATTTCTATATTAATGTTAATAAAATGGTTCTTCAATATGTATAAAGCACCATTTTTTAGATGTGTCTTTTTCTCTCTTATTTATGATGGAACATCCGACCATTTATTTAAAAGATGCAATTTTAATATCAAAAAATTATATCAATAGAAGTCCATCATCAATTAATAATGTGGAGATCACATTTAAATATTTCTTTCAAAAAAATAATATCATTTATTACCTCTTCAATTTTTTTGGGAGTTTTATGATTGATATAGTTTACCATCTATTTCCATGTATGATTCACACACCATAAAATGAAATATTCATTTAAATTTATTATCTTAGTCTAAATAATAATTATACATTAAATATTATGAATGTTATATTAAAATTGTTATGTTTCCTTTTTTGAATCCTCAGTCATTTCTATTTTTGATTTCCCTCAATTACAAGTTTTTCTATAATCTTAAGTTATATTACCATATTCATTCAATAAACTACTACCATGAACTCATAATAGTTAATCTTTTGGAACAAAAGTTTTTTAGTTCCATATTAACTTTCCATTTATATACTTAAACTATGGGCATGATATGACTTCTCCATAAAAAAATCACATACTCCCCATTGTCTATCTCAAGAGTCACCCACCTCTTTTAGAAAAGGTTCACTCTCATGTCAAAAAGATCTTACATTCTTTCATTCTTATCAAGAGTTATAGATTGATATATCTCTATGTATTTGTTTATTGGATAGTTAATAAAAATTTCAATTAATTATTGAGGATATATATTATCTTGACTTATTATATGCTATAAAGAATGAACTTCATTCCCTGGGAACTAACCATAATTCAGATCAAGTCCCTCCCCATTTGGAAAAATGTTTTTTTAGTTTATAGTTGATATATAATATTCATGTCAACTATATTGTATTTTTAAATAATTTCAAAAATCACATTGTTTTAAATTGAGAAATTCCAACCAATTTCATTGGTGACATAATATTTTTGTTATAATGATTAAATCAGTTCACCTAATTATCACTCATTCCTCCATAATTCAATGGAATCTCCCTCAGTTGTATATTAATAATTATTTTACTACAAATTTTACTGATGAATATATTGTCATAGAGAAAAAATCCTTGTGTTTTGGATAGGGGGTTCATTGATGTTTCCCACTTTTTTTAATGGTTTTACAAACTAAAGGATTCACCTCATGCATGAATCATCCACACCCAAATTATAGTTATTTAATTTTTCATCTATTAAATAATAATAGATCCTTCAATATTATGTCATATGTATATATTAGGTAGAATCATTTTTATTAAAAATGTGGATAACATTATTATTCATCACCGTGATGATGTTCCATTGGTAAATCAAACCATTCTATTTTTAAAATTTTTACTAATTGAATTTGGGTAAACTATAAATTTTATCCTTGATTTGGTTCATTAGATATAGAAAATTATTTTTATATTACGAATTCGTGTTCTTGTGATATTTTAGGTTAGAGGGAAGACTAAGGGTTTGTTTGTTTAAACACCTTAAAACTCTAGGGGGAAGTCACTTTATACTAATAGGGAATCATTCCCCTAACCAAACTGATGTAAATGTGTTTTGGAAAGATTTAATAGTTCACGATGACTCAAATTGACAATTCCAATGCAATTAGAAATCTGAGATATTTTATGGTATCCATAAAAAAAATATTTTTAGGATATTCATTATATATTTACATATGTGAAGGTTGATCATTATTATTTGATTTACATTTTAATAATGGAAATATTGAAATTGAATTATTTTTTTCTATATTAAACATGTGCAATATCTTCTTGGATTACAAAATATATTTCTTTTTTGTATTAATTAGTTTCAATTTGATGTCATGTTGATTGAAGAATTATATATTTATCCCAAAATTTTGTACTAAGCCCGTGTATCCTACAGTGTCACATGTGACCTAAAATATTATCTATGTACAATAGATACTATAGGATATTTGGTATACAATCAAGAAATAAGGAAACAATATTGTGATGATAAAACTCTAGTCAATGTTTCCACATATTTGTTCATTTATTAGTTAAAAAATAATATTACAGTCTATTTTCACTTAAATTTAAATATTTATATTAATAAAACGATATACTTTGGCCACGTTCACACATGTAATTGTGTTGAATTATTCAGACAAAGTGTTTCCTGGAATTTTTTTCTAAAGTCTATATAGAAATATGGGCATGATAAATTGATATGTCCCATGTTATGTAGTTTATTCCTATTGGTTAGGCATAGTTTTCTAAGACCATATTAACTTATTTTTAAATTTCCAAATCAATGTAGTCTACTTTATATAATGATTATATTATTTACAAATAATCTTCCCTCCCAATCTATGAGTATGATGGATTTTATCCAATCATAAATGAATTGTGTTAGTATTAGGTATCATTTTCTATGTAAAATCATTGTCTCATAGTGTCCATGGAATAAATAGTACATTAAATTATTCACAACTAATTCTATATATATGTCATAGAAAAAAATTTATATGCATAAAATAATTGGACTAAATATAATGTATCATATTTTTATATCTATTCATAATTGATTCCAATTATAAACGATAATTCATCATCCATACATATTTCAATGAATTATAAATAAAATAATTGATTATTAATAATGAACTGGTGCCTCAATTTTTGAGTGATCACATGCTAAAAAGTGATATTAGTTTATAATATTTCAAAGTAGAGAATGACTGTATGATATATTTACCGAGCCATTGGAAGAATTTTTTTTGAAAAGGATAAATTTGAGCTTGATAGAATTGAACCACATGTAATTTTATCAAACATGGAATAGAGGGAAGTATTTTACACTTTATTGGTCCTTCATTGTATAAATCAATAAATATTTTCAACATATTACTTCAATACAACATTTCATTATAATAATTAATTTTTTATCTATTCATTATTTTTATAAAATAATATTAAAACATAAATCTTTTACTTTCAAATAATTTAAATGGTATAAATATTTCATTACATAGTAGAATACCATATAGTTTTATTTGGTTCATTCATTTAACTTGTTCCTATATCTATTTATCATGTTATTATATATTGTTCATCTACTTAAGAATGTTTATCAGTTGACTACCTTATTTTTTCATCATACTAGAGATGATTGTTTTGCACTTATACCCTTTTATATTTTAACATTATTATTTATTATTTTTTATACATTTTACATGTAAAATATATTGTATTTATATTTTATTATCGTACAAAAACTGAAATATTTGTTTGAGTTATGTAATTATCAAAAAGAGAGGTAATGTTGAGTTTCTCCTCTTATAAATTCTTTATTATTTTTTATAATTAAATTCTCAAATTATGATTTTCCTCACATCATTCTTTATGTATCATTATTTAATATGTATTACCTTCTCATTTTATATTATTTATTATTATTATTCTTAATTTTTTTATTTTTCTAATCCAATAAATTTTAAATGTATTCATACTTACATTTATGTTTTCAATATTTTTAAATTTCACTAAGTTGAAAATTTATATGTATTAAATATTAAAACAAATGATTTAATTATTTAATATTTACTTATTGAAAGTATTAGTTTTTCCTATAAAAGTTTCTCAAAAAATGACTATTATGTTTTTGAGAAATTATTTTTATTTATGATTCCCTATTTATAATTTAAACTTATGTGTTCATTTAATCTAGAGAATAAATTTTATGGATTTATATTTTGGGGATTTTGTAAAGTTCTTATCATAATATTTAAAATTTTACTTATTATGGAAGTATTTATCTTTAGTTAATATTCAAATATTTAATAAGGTCATTGTGTCATATATTTTTTCATCACATTATGGATAATTATTTTCTTTTCTATTATTCTCATTTTGTGTCACCATGGCCATTATACACTATGTTATTTTTTTCATCATGGTTGACATGTATAGGGTATGAGATTTTAATTGGACAAAATGATATCAGGTGATTTACTTCCTAACACACACTATAGTGAAGGTGGAAATAACAATTTTAGGCTACATACCATGTTGTTATTCCATTAGTGATATTGTGGTTTATTTTTTTATTAAAATGTTTACTATTTTTATATTAAATGAAAATAAATTTTTATATCATTAATTGAATATTTAAAATGTAATTAGTTATGGAAATTATTCTCAATCCACTTAATAGAAAATCATAGACCTAATAGGTTAGAATATGAAAGTATTATAAAATTATGTTGTGGTTAAATATTTTTAAATACATAATTATATTGATAACTTCTATTCTTGTGAATAAAAACATATAATGAATGTTAGGTGTTGATGTTTATGATTTAAAAAGATATATTTCTAGATAGAGATTTTAAAAATTTTACAAGAGATAAATTTTAAATTTATCAATTATAAATATGAGACATATAAAACATTTAAAATTACAATTGTTCTATAATTATTTTGATGAAATTTTTAATATTATACATCACTTCCAAAATTAATCATGATACTAAAAATTTTTATACATCATCAGTTCAATATAGTTTATGGGGTTGTATGTATTTATTATTATATAGTTTGTGTATTTTAATTATGTTATTAGTTTTCTCATGTGGTAGAAAGAACTATTTTTTATTGATTTATAAAAGGATCCATTTTATATCATAGATGTTACTCCCTTTGCTAAATTTTTTTTATTGGTGGTTCTTGTATTTTTAATTTTGTGTTATAATTTTGTTTTTTTCTCTTTGAAAATTTATATTACTTACAAGATCCTTACCTATTACAAAGTATGGTTTCTCTAACTAGATATTAGATCCCACCAAAATATTAATGTTTGAAATGTAAAATTTTAATACGCACACTTCTTAACTCATGTAGTTATATTTCCATGTTATGAAAATTGTTAGTGGAGATGTACAAGTGATGAACGAATGATATTGTAACATTACTTACCTTATTGGCCCCAAAATCATTCAATAATAAATCATGTTATCCATCCGAAATTGGATCATTATTGGGTATGGGGTTCCGGAAACATTAAAGGGGTAGAATATTAGAAGCACTATCATTTCTAGGGTGTTCATTCCTTACACCCTTCACCATCCAATAGATTCAAAACCGTTTAAATATTATATATAGTTCATATAGAATTATTTTTTATATATAAAAAATTAAATTCTCACTAATACAACACAATTTCCCAACCTCAATTTTTTCTAAGGATCCACACAATTATAATCCTTTCCTTGTATAAATCCTAATATACCCCACCTACATCAAGGTCCAGATACTGTAACATGTTTTTATTGAGATAAAAACAACTATTAGAAGAAATAGGACATGGTGAATATAATATTAAAAGAGATTATGAACTATTTCCCATGAGATATATTCAATGTTAATCTTTATTACGCTAATTGAGTAGGTTAACTGGGGTAAGAGAACATGGTTAAGTGAATCTAGGGAGGTGAACTGAACTGGGTGAAGGAGGTCAGGTGCACCCCACACATGGTCCCATTACATACATTCCTCCACACATTTTTTTCACCTCTACTAAAATTATATATGGGACTACCACATTGGATTGTTAACATGAGGTTTAGAAAAATAGTCCATGTATATAACTAATTACCCAAAGACCTCATACATTTATTAAAAATGAATCAGTTCCCATTGGGTTTTACAAATACCTATGAAATGGAGTGGTGTACTAATCTAGTTTTTTCAAACTCATATGAGAGAAATATCAATATTAATTAAACCCTTAATGACATTAATATCATTCTTCCTCCATTATTGAAACGTAGAAAATCGTATCGTTATGAATCCTCTGAAACCACCAGACCCACACAAACATGGCATGTACTCTAGCATGAAACCTGTAGACCATGGATTATCTTCCAAATAGGATGTTATTTACTTTTGGAATTGGTATGTTGAACCTCATGGAGATCAGGATCATGGATTTTCATGGAAATATGGGTCCTTATCTAAGAGACACTATATCATTTTCTCTAGGTTCATGATAGATTTATTGTCTATTCTCATGATCAGGGCCATACATGACATCTATCATAGAGTAATAATCTATTATTTCAAGAATCATTTCATACTACTCCAACCACTATATTTTTTTTAAATCTCCACGACCTGGAAATATTAAGGAAGATGAAACAATGGAGTTTTAATTTTTGCATAAAACCATTGATTCTTGTAGTTGATGATTTCATTAGTCAGAAAATATTTAAGCATGATGAGGATGGAATAAGATCCTTGGATTACATTATCATGTGAAAAATATTTAAATTTAGATGAATATTTTCATTTAATGTTCCTAAAATATTATTATATCATGTTTTTTACATTGATCATAACAGCCAAGAGCATAGAAATTTGAGTTCAAAATTCAAATTAACATCACTAAATAACCTCAATGGACCACCTATTTATGTGTAAGCCCCAACTATTAATGACTTTATCCCTTCCGTTTGTCAACATTGTTATTATATAGAATCCCAATATGCATCAATGCCACTAAATCCACTATAATCACGTTATTTATGAAGTAGTATCTGTAATTATGAAATATAAAATTGTTTTAAAACATGATACCACAAGACTTTAAACTACCTGGTGTGGTCCCATCACATGACCCTAAATGGTTCTACAGAAACAACGTGGGAATTGATCCATAGTTGGATGACATAAATAATTCTCTTATTATAGGTTATAATCCAACATCATTAACAATTTTAACTCTATCCATTTGAGGCTATATTCCATATGAGTTCTTCCATTTCATTCACTAAAATGGCTATACTATGGTGAGCCCTAATGTCCATTTTTCTGTAATCAAACACATAATAGATTACTCTCATCAAGAAATATCGTCAATAAAACATGTCAATGCCTTAGATACCACCATCCCTATGGTTACCATAACATTTGATGATTTAATTATTTTTTATAAAAACAACATACCCATTCCTAGAGGGCCATATTCTTTCAGGGTTACCAACTCATTCTCACATAAGATATTATTACAGATTATAATATACTTATAACCCAGGAAATATACATTATGAAGACCACACCCATCCTCTTTGGAATATATTTAATGTAAGATGAACCAAAATTTGAAGGTCATGTATAAATCATATTTTCTCAATTTATCACTACATTCAAAATAATTATCCTAATAGATCAATTTTAAACCATAATAGTTAGTCCTTATCACAGGAACATAAAATCTTATCATTAATTCTATGGTGTTCAATTACTATTCTTATTGGATACGTGAGACACCTCTACATGGTTCAATTCCACCTCCATAACATATTATTCCTTTCTAGATTGAGGATATAATCCAGAATTCATAGTCATATGGATTTTAATGCTAACATCATGATATTGTATAAAATTCAGTAAAAAATCCAATGATAGAGATCCAATCACACATAATGACGTTCATGATGATTCATGTTAATGATCATTCGTTAATAAATGGGTAAAATATCCCATATATGAATCTGGGAAGGATTCACAAACTCAAATTAAATCTATGATAGTCTCTAATATTAGGAAATAAGTACACCAAATGGGGTGTGATGAGACTAAACTAACAATCTCTATACCAATTTCAGTTCCTAGGAATCACTATAGAGAATCTCTAGAACCCAATTTCCTTTAGAATGATGATCCATTTATACATCTCATGACCTCGATGTGGGAGAAGTTGGGTGTGTCCAACTCAATGAAAATACCCATTAGAAATTGTTTGAATTAGGAATAGTGACACAACATGAAAATTTTAAAACCATACTAAACCTTCTACAATAATCTAAATAATATAGTTTATTGTTTTAGTTAAAATATTATGAACATAATAAAAATAAATCAATTACAAAATAACAAGGTTAAATAAAAATTTAAGCTCTCTATATTCAAGGGTTACAAAAAATAAATAAAACAAATTACCCAACCCGACTCCTTTAAATATGATTATTATATTTCAAACAAGAACTTATTTCTGAAAATGAATTAAGAAATTTTTCTTTTTTGGTGATTCGATTACAAAGAACCCTCTCTAAAGATCTCTTCAATTCATGTCAATCTTATTTGCATCCTCCAGATGTTCCCAACATTATGAAACTTACAAAACAAATGTACATTCCACCAAAATGAATCTTTCAAACATCTAACGCTCAAAATATCTTATGGAGAAAATTATTTTGAGGAAGTACTACCAACACTATTCCATTTAATCATTTTATTCATCATGTAAGTGTTTATAATCCAAAAATCATTTGAGATCATCCATCTATAGGAAGGATATATTTAAGCCAGTAGTTCTCTTCACTAGCATTAACCACATTAGGATTCAATACCTAACATGTGAATATCACATTTCCCCCTACATGAGGATGTGGGAAATAAGCTTTACTATAGCCTCACCTTTACTAAAGGTTCACCCAAGGATTACATAATTTTTTTTTCCATTTCATGTGTCATGTGGCCACAACCCATCAATAAAATTTCCATTATGTTACATAGTATATCCTTATATCAATAACATAGACACATGTACCTATGAAATATCAGTTAGGGTTGCTCGATTTTTACCATAGGGTGTGGAATCACATCCCCACAAACACTAAATAATTCTTTCTCCAAACTATAATGGAAAACTAGCTAGGGGGTCCACACCCTAATTCATGTGAAAATACTTTCACAATTTCATAGGGGATTCCAGAGGATATAAACATATTTTCATACTTAAAAATGAATTATTATAGAATATCGTGATATAAAATAACATTGTAGTGTGGGAACAAATTCCCCCACCCATGAAAGAATGATCATTATAACCTTTTTTACTATAGAGTAACACTATTAAAACTTCCTGAAAATGGATGGATACATCTATATCCCTGGAAATTGTTGACTAAAATATCAGTAGTTATTCAAAAGGAATATATGTTTTGTACATGAAATATCTTTATATTCACATTATGGTAGGCCCGTATTCATTTTCTCATTTTTGAAAATAAATGGAAGCAATATATCATAAACAAAACAAACGAGTGTTATAGTAGTACACAATTTATCTAAGAGTATTTTCAGTATAATCTGGTAGAAACTAAGATTCTATAACACATTTTTAATCCCCTTTTCTTTAAATAAGACTAACAACATGAATCGATGACAATTGAGATTAAGATACACAATCATTCAACACAGAAGTGACATATCAGTGTATTTTGTTGGATGATAAGGGCATGAACCATTTTCTAACCCAACAATAAGGAGATCATCATTTATACGCATCAAAGGTATGAGATTATCTCAAGAGGATTCCTATATAATGTTTTCATTTGTTTCACCTCAGAATAGAATCTAGGATAAGATATCAGAATACACAAAATAAATTATGAAAAGTTGGACCATAATCCTCAATTAATCAATGTTGGGATGCTAGTAGCCCTTAAATGTATATCAATGGTTTCATGATATTCTTCCAAATCTTTGTTATACAGAGAGATAATATCTAAAAATGAAGGTCCTCCCCATGATACCATAGTCTGTATTTCTTGATCTACTCCATTGAAAACTTGTTTAGAAGGTTATCCACTTATAAAAACTATTGTATGATTCCCTCATATATGAATATACTCATTTAATTTGAGTCATTTATTCCCTCAGTGGAAATTACTTCCTATGATATTACATTTTTATCAATAGAAGGGGAAACTCCAGTTTTATATAATATTTTTTTATAAAATCCTTCATGTTTAATAACCTTCCCTTGAAGATGATAATTGAAAAATTCACATGTAAAAATATCATTGGGGAATACCCGTTGAATATGTTTTTTCTATCACCACTTGCCAATAAGATCCTTCAGAAGTGTTAACAATTATTTCTATGCATTACATGCACTAAAATTTAGGGAAAACCTTTCACCAACTATTGGAAAACGACCTTCCTTTTTAGGATTTTGAAACCATATCCATGAATTTATCAACCTCTTATATATTATTTAATTCAATACATTACTTGTATCATATAATCATATGTTAGATATATGTAGTCAAAACATTCTAAATTTATATCTCTGGAATTTTAGCGCACTTCAAATGATAATAAGTAATAACCCATATAATGTGGATATTTTTTTGAGGGGGGAGAATATTATACATTTCACATTATCCTAATTATTGGGATTCGAATCCCCCCGATGAAAAAGTCATACAATGTCTTTGAGTAGAATAATTCATGGGAATAAATAATGTGCAGATGATTTGGTTTATCTGAGAAAAAAATTAAAATGTATATGGTAAATGAGGTGTGACTTATGGGAACATTACATTGATGGGTTAATATACAAATACATTAAAATTTTCATAAAAACATCTTATATGGGAAGTGAAATTCCCCCAACCACTCAAAACCATCATGTATAAATCTCACATTCTAGGTGGTCATTGCACTATCATGAACCAAACCGGGTCAACCCTAAACCTATCACCTGAGCTGGTGAATGAAAAGGCCCAAATGGTGTTCCTGATCCCCGCAGACTAGAAACCGGTTCCAAACATCAAAATCAGGAAGTTATGAATATTTTCAATAGAAATGATAGATAAATAAATGAAAATAAACTGAACAAATTTGAAGCAGAAAAAGGAAAAAACTAAGCAATGAGACATACCTCAAGTGACCTTGCTGGTCACCATGGACATAAACTTCACTCGCTCCAAGAGTGATCCAAAACTAGAGGAACTAGAAACTGAAAAATAAAGTAGACATGGCCACTAATATGATTCATAGGAATTCCCAGGATAAATAACTCCCTATGACCTTATCTTTAAAAAAACCAAAATCATGCTTGTTTAGAAATATAATCACATAAAAATAACATTTTCCATTCATTAAAATTTAAAATATAAGCTTCTATTTTTATTAAAAAAATTTCCATTTCCATCACATTTCCAAAATAGTTGAAAAGCATGAATGATCATTTTAAAATGAAATACAACATTTTAAATGAAAAATATAAATTTTACGAAGAATGAAACAATCATGAAATAACTAAAATGGAAACCATTTCACAAACAACATGTCATAAGTGAGAAACATGGTCAATCCTAATAGGTTACCAGAAAAAATTTAACCCTATGAACCTTGTAACTCAATGAAATGTTGTATATAAACCATGACCAATAGCATTATTGTTAAAAAACCACTTGTAGGGGACACCCGTATAATGTAGTGGTCTCCTATTATCATAAAAATTTAGTTACTATTGTAATGTTCATTCATTCTAGAGGAAACCTAGACCAACCACTTCCATTGAATCAAGTATAGTAGTCCTAGTCTTCCAACCTATGTAAAAGGATATTCCCAGGTGCTCTATTTCATGTGGTGGTGAGTTTTTATAAAACTGTCAAACATGAAAATATCATTCTCTTTTTTCAAAAACACCCTCACACATTCACCACTGACCTCCCTCCATGATCACACTCCCACTTTTTCCATCACATAAAAATGCACAATCTTTTCTACAAGGCATATATCATAATCCACACATTCAACATACACATATTTTTCTAAATCAAGGGGGACTTCCTCAGGAGGGGTTTTCCAATTTCAAAAATAAAAGATTGTGAAGTTGAAAACATGATTTATTATTTAAATTGAATAATTTTCATTTTAGAACACATAGTCCCACAATAATTCTAGGTCTAGAAAATCATATAAAAGCTCAATTGAACAACCAATGTACTACACATTTAAAAACAAGCTTGAACCCATTCTCACAATAATGAAATTAATTCAATAAAGTCAAATCATCATATGAACATAAGTTCACATCAAAACCAATATTTTGAAATCACCTTAGAGATTTTTGGGAAACCAAACATACCATTATACTTTTTAAAAAAACTAACTGAAAGGACAAACACCATTGGAAATATTCATTACCAATTCAAAATCACTTTGGAAATCAGTTTTCAAGAAAAGTCACATAATACCAAATGGGAGTTAGAAATACTTTTCATTTTCCAAAAGAAAGGAATAACCATTTTTAAAAACCACAACTAAATTTAATTTCATTTGTATATTTCATAAATGTAAAACATTTTTTTAAAACAAGAATGAAATCATGTTCTTCAAATTAAATGCATAATAATAAGGGGCCTACGTCAGGGTAGAACAAAATGAAACATTCAGCCCATGATACATTCTAACTAAAAGCTAATTCTCACCCACTAAGTATATTCAACTTCATATACATTTAAGGACACATAGCCCCTATATAATCATCTTCGTGGACTTGAAGATATGCAAGGGGGTCCTTGCGTAAATATTGATAATCATATACTAGATCCTACTTACCTATGTATGCATTTTAATATATATTCCTAGGCACACCTAGGCCCAAACATATATATTCACAACCATGGATGATTATACATGTAATGGGGGAAACCCCATATATATATACATACATATGCATTCATAGGTGATACAACTTATACTCGGTGACTCAAAAAAGCAAGGTCGAGTTCAACTCACGACACCAAAAATACTACAAACCATAAAATAAACAAATACCATAATTAAGATGGTGTGAAACCAAGAAACAATATTTAACCCTCAACTTGGATAGAGGCAGCGGATCGAAATCACATGGAACATCCCAATACCATACTGATTAAATAAAATTAAGTCAACAATACCAATAATCCCTAATAATAGAGGAGAAAAAAGTAACACCATACCCTAAAAAATTGGAGGAAGACAAAAAATAACTGAATCTTGTTTCTGTCAGCATTAGTTACTGGGAGATGCACAATATAGTCTTTATGGACCTTCTTCACCACCTTATTATGGATGAAACCAAAGAAATATGTGTTATCCATTACTATGAGTTTGGCCGAATTTCATAGGTCGATATAGATGAAAAAAATTTATCTAGAAATAGGGAGGGGGAGGGTCATAAATCATACCTCAAATATTCAGAAATGATTTTCAAAGAAAGGTTGGAAGAAATCAACAAACAGATGAGGAAATATGTTGGTGCATCGTGCATCCAGTGAGGGGCTTCGTTCAAGGGTGTCATTCGACAAGAGAGAGGGAGAATGGGAGGGAATCATGTGAAGAGGCGATCAGAGGAGAGGAGGTGGCATGATGAAGTCCCTTAACCTGTGGGGGTCATGTGCGATCAAGGAGGAAGGGTCAAGAGGTATGATGCAAAATTTGTGAGGGGAATAAGAAAAACCCTAGGGTTTCCATGGAAATAAAAAAAATAATGGATTAAGAAAAATAAAAAATATAGTAATAGTAATAATATGAATTATATTTTTATAATTATCATATATTAAAAAAAATCATTATTATTATTTCCCCAAATAATTATCATTTCACTAATTCACTTTTATCTTTTAATAAAGTTTAAAATGAACTTTTTAATATAGGGTATCACACAATGTTGAAGAAATCGTGCTCTAATTTTTCAAAATGTTAGTGTGCTGATAATAAACCCTCACACATAGTTATCACATGGTTACTCTTAATCGTACACAACCCAAGTACAGTACCCCTTTTTCCTAGAAAATTTTAAAATTCAACCCATACTAGACCAAAATCATTACGATCATACAAAATTAAATTTAATTAATATAATTAAATATTTTTGAGGTTGGGGTGTGACATTTCTCTCGACCACAAAGAATTTATGCCCCTAGAGAGTCACCCAACCAATTGGGGAATCAAACTCAAGTTTGAAATTGAAAAAGGCCAACAAATTAATGAACTATGTTTGAACATTCATTGTACTAGTCACACTCGAGCCACTATAAGGGAAAACACAATGAGAATAACATATATGAAAAGATAAGGGTTCTCCCTTCTATAATAACCCAACTAGATTTTCCAACATTGATACTCTCAATATGGGCTCTCTGTAGAACAATGAAAAAGAACCAAATAAAAAACCACCAAAATCAGAAAATCATCCCCAGAAATTATTCTCGAAGAAAGAAAAGATGGATTCATATTGGGTCTTCCTGAAATATATGAATTGTCCAGTTTATGGAAACCAACATAGACCAACATAGAAACATACAACCCATAGCAGAATCCTTCTACACATGAGAAAACACACATAATAATTAAACTAAATAATGAATTGATCCATGATTCATCATTTCTATAAGAAACGAGAATATACAAAGAGGGGACGTCCTAAATAAACTAGTCACAAAATGTGTTAACCACAATAGCGAGACAATCATCTCGAGGCTCACATTTTGGGAGGCACAACCACTAGAGTTAAGACAAAATGTGATCACCAAGAATTCTTAAAACCAAATTGTGGTATTCACATAAAAAATACCCAATGAGGAAATGAGACCTCAATGCCTCTTACAAAAAAACAAAATATTTAAATATGACGACGATATAATGGTGAAACTTATACCGTCCCAATTCCAACACTGGAGAAAAAACCAGACCAAGGTCCTCCAAACCCATGATTTCAAAATTTTGGTAAAATAATAACTCCATGACCTATGGCTAGAGCTCTGTTTTACTAAAGAATCTGTGGGACCACATTCAAGAGATAAAAATCTCAACTAAGACATCTCTTTCATTAGTAAGACTCATATAACCCCTTCAAAATACCCAAGATACCACACTAAAAAAACAACTTCTAGTAAGATAATATAAAAGATACATTCTTTATTTTTTTAGCTAGTGAAGGTGGGATACAATCCAAAAAAAACTTGAGTGTGATCCAATGTTCGGAATTATTTAATCACAACTACTAAATTCAAACTATAGGTAGAGTTGTCAATGAGAATACTCAAATAAACACTCATTCAGAATATTCTCAAAAACCATAACCAAATCAGTATTGATATTTTAAGCCACTAAATGACAACCAATACTAATAGTAAGCCTTCAAATAATGATGAAAATTCAACTTAATGTACACAAAGAGACTTCACCAGAAGAAAGCAGGTGATTGTCCCGACTATTTATGGTGGAACTGACAAGAAGACTTGTTAGAAATAGGTTCCTTCAATTCTCTCTCCTCGCCAGATGGGGATTCTTCTTGAATTAAAAAATTGAATCAATACATGAACCATTGACAAAGACCATACACAGGAGAAAAATCAACCAATTCCATGATGTAATCATTAAGTAAAAAATACCCAACTCCTTGAGATGCCCAGCACATGCCTTCACTATTCATCGGTCTTACTGGAAAATCATGAGCTCTACCAGTTTCGACACCTTAACCTCCTCATGTATATAAAAATACATGATAGTTCCCATCAACACCATCCAAGAAATCTCATCACGCAAATACACTGGCGTTATCTCCTTCACCAATCATAATTTGAACCATCAAATGAACTCGAACCAGAATGGGCTCTCATAGATTTGGGAGTTTCTAATAACCTGATAAAACCAAAAATGTCCCCAAGAATTTCCACTACATTTAATAGATCATGATCATCATGGATGATGGATATTAACTAAAAAAACTCAATTCCATGACTCTGCTAATAGTCTCGATAGAACCAACAACTAGAAGGGACTCCCATGAAACCTCTAAGACATTTATGGGTGGCATAATCAAAAACAAGATGCACGTATCTGAATCAAAACTTATGATAAATCAAAATTCCACACTTAAATCACAAACTCAAACTCAAACTCAAATCATCATTTTGAAAACAATTCAATATGTCAAAACCAAGAGTACATGAAAAATGGTACAAAACATGAAAAGAGAACACTAAAAATTGCTCACTCACTTTTTAAAACATGGAAATCATCCCCTTTGAAAACATTTTTTTAATCCACTCAATCCAACCAAACTAAGATCAAACAAAAGTCACATCAATGCTTCCAAAAATAAGGATCTAGTGTAAATTCCAACCTTGAAACATAGCTTAGTAGTTATACTCTGAGAGATCATCAACCACATGACATCCCTTGAACTATGAACTAAGGATTCATGTGGGTCTCTAATCCGTGATAGCACATCTCATAACACCGATCACTTCCATTATCATTCCATATTCACATAGACCATGAAAAATAATAATTCATATCCTAGACTACCCCTAAAAACTTGAGTCTTGGGACCAGCAAGGTTTTATGACGTCCTTCCTGATCTTACCTATAAAGTCCTGATAATCTTAATCTCTAAGCTACCTATTGACCAAAATAACAAGAACCTGCCACTAAAACAATTTTTTCATGAACTAACCTAGGTCAACCCTAAACCGTCCACTTGAGTCAGCAAGCTATAAGGCCTAAAGGGCATTCCAAATCAATATAGGCTAGAAACAAGTGTCGGGCATCAAAATAAGGTAGTTGGGAGAAATTTAACTCAGAAATTATAGATATATTAATTAAATAAACTGATAAAATTGGAAGAAAAAAATAATAAACTAAGAAATGAGACATAAAAAATTTGACCTCATGGTTCAATATGGAATATAAACCACACTCGCTCAAATAGTGATCCAAAATTAGAGGAACCTAAAACTAAAAAATAAATTTGGCATGAGAACTGAGATACTGAGTAAGAATGAATATTTTAAACAAGGCCATATGCCCATTCCTTTAAAAAGAAAACCAAATCCTTCTAGTTTTTAAATAGTACCCCATAAAAATAATATTTTACATTATATTAATTTTTGAAGGCAATATTCCACTTCCAAGAAAACCATTCCCTTTACATCACATTTGCAAAATTGTTTACAAACATATATGATCAATTTAAAAATGATATCATAAGTTTAAATGAAAAACATCGGTTTTAAAAATGTGGAAACATGATTGATCCCTCAAAAATAGAAATAATTTCACAAACACCATGTCATAAGTGAGGACCATGGTCAATACCTATAGGTAACATGCACAAATTGGTCCCATGAAACTAATACAATAGTGGAATGTGGTATAAAAACCACAACCAATAGTGTTCTCGTGCACGATCCACTTGTAGTGGACACCCCCATAACATAGTGGTCTCCCATCATTATATTCATTTGGTTAGTGTTGTAATTGTCAATACCTATTAAATAAATCCGGACAAAACACTTTTGTATAATTTAGTATACTCATCCTAGACTTCCCATGTTGGTACCACAGGCTTCACAAGTACTCTATTTTTGGCGATGGTGAGTTTTAATAAAACTATCATACACAAAAATATCATTCTCTTTATTCAAATACATAGTCACACTCTCACCACCTATTTACCTCATTGAAAAACCCCCCCTTTTTCAACCACACAAAAATTTACAAGCCACAATAACAGCAACATGTAAAAATCCACAAATTATTCATAGACATCATTTCTTTAAATAAAGTGGAAATCCTCAAGAAAGGAATTATATTTTCAAAAACCATTATTAGAGTACCAAATGGGATTTAATATTTAAAAGGTATAATTTTCATTTTGGTAATCATAATAACCAAACACTTTTAAGTTTCAAAAATCTTTAAAATCTCAATAGATCATCCAATATATGACACATTTAAAAATAATCTTGAACCAATGATCAAAAGGATGAAATTATTTGAAAAAAGTCAAACAACCATTAAAATATTAGTTCATACCAGACCCCATCACTGTAAATTACATTGGATCTTTTTGTTAAACCATACATGTAATTATGGTTTTATAAATAAAGTGGATGAAAGGCCAATCAAATTTTGAGATACTCATTACCTATTAAATACCAAATAGGAAAACACATTTCATTAAAAGACACTTATGAAAAAATGGGAGTTAGAATTCCATTTAATATTCCAAAACAGAAGCATAACCAGTTCTAGCAGTCACAACTAGATATTATATCCTTTTTACATTGAAAGAATATAAAACATTTTTTCAAAACAACAATTATATCATGGGATCCAAATTAACAGCATAATAATAATGGACCTACATCCTGGGGGAACCAAATCAAACATTCAAACCATGATTCTTTCTAACTAAAACAAACTAATCCCCCACTAAGAATATGAATCTTCACATTAATGTAAGGAAACCAATCTCCCATGTACAAATCCTCATAGCCATGATCATGTGTAAGGGTATCCTTAAATATATACTTTTATAAAAATATTAGTCCCCACTCACCTACATTTTCATTTTGATATATATATACATGGGAACTCATTACCCCATACATTTATATTCACTTACATGGAATGATTATTTTTGTAACGGGGGAACCCACATGAACACACACACACACACACATATATATATATACATATATACCTATGAAAACTCAGGTGAGTCTCCTTATAACCAAAAACTCGAAATTGAAAATCCTATTTCAACGCACTACACCAGAAATAATAAAAAACCTAAAATAAATATATTACATAATTAAGATTGTGTGAATCCAAGAAACAAGATTTAAACCTCACCTCGGTTGGAAACAAAGACCCTGTATCTCATGGAATAACTCAATTCCTTAAATAGTAATCAAAAGTAAGTCAGAACTCCAAAAAACCCTAATAATAGAAGAGAAAATCAAAAAAATATTAATGAATCACATTACACCAAAATGGTGGAAGTGAACTGAAACACTCTTAACCGCCTCACATTTTGCAGTAGTTTCTAGAACATGCACAATGGAGTCTTTATGGACTTGCTGCACCAACTTAAAATGGAAGGGAAAAAAGGAAATTTGAGTATACCATACATATGGTTCAATTGAATTTCATGGGTCAATAGAGAGGTAGAAATTTTGGCTGGAAATAGGGAAGAGGAGGACCATAGAACCATAACTCCATGCTTCATATGAGATTTGTGAAGAAATAGAGAATGAAATAAATGGACGGAGGATATCGAATGGTGTTGTGTCATGTAGACAGGGAGGGTCTTCATCCAGGGGTTTCGTGTTAATAGAGAGAGACAGAAGTGTAGGGTTCCATGCAATGAGGAAACTAACAGAGAGGAGGTGGCATACTGTCGGCCCTCTGATGGTGGGGGTAGCGTGTGATAAATGATAGAGGAACGTGGGGTGTGACATGAAAGGGATGATGGTAGGAACATAACTCTTATGGTTTCCAAAAAATATACCAAATAAAATAATAATAATTATAATAATTATAACAATTATATTATTATTATTATATATTATTAAAAAAAATCATTATTATTATTTCCACACTAAATTATCATTTAGGTAATTCTATTTTTATCTTTTAATTAATTTAAATATCTATTTTTAAATATAGGGAATCATGAATTGTTGAGGAAATAGTGATGAAACTGGGCCAAATGGCACTTTCATGATGACAAACCCTCACACATTGTTCCCACACGGTTACTTATAATCATGTGCAACTCGTGTGCATAGCCACTTTTTTCTTGAAAATTTTAAAATTCATCCCAAACCATCCTTCAATGAGGAAAATTATATAAGAAATTAAAAGAATTAAAAGAATTAATTTTTTTATCATCAGGGTGTGAGAGGCACTCGGTGTATACCCATGTTAAAGAACTAAAAGTAAAAAAAATTATATTATCTTTCATTATGTAATCCATCAAGGATAAACCAAAGACAATAGGGAAAGGGTAATCTTTCCCGAAAGACCACCCATTTGATCATAAGACCCTTAATGGATCTAGTATGTGCTCATTTTAAAATATGAAGAGCATTGACCCCAAGCATGGGGGCCTTTCTTCTACCTCCTCCTTGAAAAATTAAATTTTCGATGGTTGGTAGTGACCCATGGTATCTATCTACTACACCATTTAATCAATTTAATGATACACAACTACCATTTATAACAACCATGTAATGTCTTGTTAAATTATCCCTCAAGATTACCATGAATACATAATCACCAGAAAATTTCAAGTAAAAAAATCAAAACCCACAAAGGCTGAAAACATAAATTCCCTTCTAAAAGTGTTGAACTAAGGATGAATGTTGATGTTCCCCAATAGGGTGACAACTGAATGGGTGAACCATTTATTTTTCAAATGATGATTAAATATTTTCAATTACCTTGTATTAACTAGTGAAAATTTTCACTATCAATCCACTGGGGAATATAGATCCAGACACAGATGATAAAGAATTGAATGGAGAGTAAAATTATTGAGATATGTCCTACACTAAAGCTCATGAGGATGGCATATATAGATGAAATAATATGAGGTAACATAAACTAAAACCTCAAAAATTACCTCACAACTAATTCAATTCTAAAAAATACCTTGAAAATTGGTGCTCATATCCTAATCATAGGAAAATGATGTCAAAATGATGTCAACTGAATTTTAAGATTATAAAATTCGATGGTGAAATAAGCCATCTAAAATGAAATAAAACTGAATTAATCATAGAAAATAATACTACTATGTATAATCCTTAAATGGAAGTGAAATATTATCCTCCAATATTGCAGGAGATGGTGGTTCTTCCAATATAAAAAGGTCAGAGCATCCAGTTTTCTCTCGGGCAAGGAAACTTGTTTTTATAATCCAGATGATTCAATAACATTATTTTTTTCATCTAATACACTAACAATATATCTCAGAGTGATTATTTATCCAAAAAATATAAAAAATATAGTGTAGAAAACTGATATATTTAGGAAAACTACACTAACATTATCATTCCACCAATGTTTACAGAATTACTCAAATGATATTTCACCTAGATTCCCTCAAATATATTTAGCATGTTTATATTGAAATGAAATCCATGGTATGGTGACATGAAATATTATATCATGATAGGAAATCCTTCCTAGATTTGTTTTATGAAACTCCTCTTCCACAAAATGTTTTGAATCCCATAGTTATATTATTTAATAGAATGTGTTATCTAGATAATAGATTCTTATATTTTCTATTCCATCATGGCCATATGACGGGCCTCCTTGACCAGAAGGAGGCATAAAAAATCCTTTGTTTTTTAATACAATGGTGGGGCCAAAAATATTTTTTTGTATAGTATCATTTGAGCTGGTTTCATAATCATTTCGACTAACTTTGACCATAGATTCATTTATATGTTCATATTTACACTAATTAATATGATGATAAAATACCTCATAGATTTTATACAACAAGAAAATGTGAGTTTCTCCAATTTCATATCTACATAGAAGGCCTTATATTCTCACTCAAAATTTAGTTCTCAAAAAATAAAATATCGAATAATTATATATAGAATCCCAATGATGTTGGGTAAAAACCACTATTTATATTAAACTATTTATATTCATTTTGAGAGTTTACAGACACAAGACAGTGTGTAGAGGATTATATTTGGCGAACCAACACCAACTATTTCCATGGGACTACGTATTATTAAACAAAGTGTTGGAAATATAAAACTAACACTATCATAGATCATATGACATAAAAAATTGATATGAAGCCTAGAAAAAATAAATATCACATTCCACATACCGTATCAAGACAAAAAATAGGAAAATAACCCTTATTCTGATGAATGGATATACCATATATTCCTATGATATGTGGAATGGTGGAAATAGTTACTCATTTAACAAACATATGGTTTTGATATAATTTAATGTAATAATTTAAAATGACCCATTCAAGCTAAAAATGTATAAGAAACCTAATTATGTATTCCTCAGTGAACATCCAAACTACTTTCCATATAAATGAATGTTTGGCCTCAATATCCAATAATACATGATAATAAATATTATCCTTTATAAAATGGTTACTTGTAGACATTTGATGTTTGTAAAACTACATTAAAATTCATCGTACGTGTATTATTCTAAACCATATATTGATTAACAATATTTAAATTCCATTCTATATGTATTTCTAAAAAAAAAGAGGATAACTTGGAAGATTATGGATCATTCTCTTTCTATTATCATGACAAAATGAAATCAGTCTGATAAGACTTCCACTCCCCATGTATCCTCAAATAAAATATCTTCAAATCTATCACCTAAATATAGGAGTAACATGGGAACTATTGATATAGTTAAGTTAGTTGAAATGAAATTAATTCCCAATATGATCAAGAATGTGATGGATTTTCTACCCATGTCATTTTGCACATTAAAACATCCGTAACATGAAAAATAATTATTAGATGATGAATAAAATTATATTAGGTAAATTTCATTCATTTTTAAACCCACATAAATGATAAATAATATGTACATGTACCCCTGATCACTACACATAATAGGGTAGAAGAATATGGAGGACACATGAACCAAAGAAATTTGTGGTAATTCATCATGTCTATGTTCATCATTCCAACTATGCCCCCACCAAATCCATATACATAGTAATATCCCAAGAGAAATATGTATTCTAATTCCAACATGAACTTGGTTGTTTCCTTTAATGCTCAAGGGTCCAACCAAATTCAATCATCAATGATGACCGATTATAGTGTTGACTAATACCCACTAACCCATACATTTAGGAATCAATGCATATAATTTCAAACCAAACATTATATATATTTCCAATTAATTCTATATAGAGAATTTTCTTGGCCAAAGAAAAAACCCATGTATGGAAGCATCAATATATATTAAATATGTATAACATCATGAAATATTTATCTATTTTACCAATAGAACAAATAATCTTTAAATATATGCACCTTTTGAATGTGCTTAAGGAATCAATTTTCATGGTCCTTAAAATCCACAAAGAATTAAGAATTATGGTTTCCATTTGTAAGGTATATGAAAGTGAGAAATATCCTGTAAAATGTTTTGTGTTCATCTCATTTAAATATAATGATTTTATGGCTTCCATATAGGGACATATCCGAACTTTTTATGTCTTAGGAAAGTATGAAAATGTCACCATTAATCATGGACACATTGATAACTGATCTCAGATCAATGTTATCTATTATTTGATATTTTAAGACATGGGTGGTAGTGAATAATATTTTTATCCCTAGAATTTAACCATTTAGGAGAATGATAAAATTATAAACAAACACCTTGGATGGATCAAAATCATTTTTTTAGATTTGGTCTCTAATATTGGTTTCATGGTGATCCAATAGGATATGAAAAATTATTTTTTCTTTAGATAAAATTGGATAAACATCCATTGATTGGTCCCATTATAATACCCCATACCTTCACTCATAGATCTACATGCATAAAAAAATTCTTTTCATACTAGAATAAATAAGAATTATTGATTTTCAAAAATAATTATTTTATATGTACATGAATTAATGAAATTATTTCATTAAATATATTCCAAAGATGATTTGTAGTGATTTATTGAATTAAGGAAAGTCCAAAAAAAATAAATCCCATTTGATTTCTCTATTAATAGGATATTGTTCCACATCACAAGAAACTAAATAAGTAATAAAAATTCATAATAAACTACCAAAAATTATCTACATAAGAAATCCAATTAAGCATTTCATAGTTATTGATTTGTTTATAACATGGTGAAATAGGAATATAAAATATGAGAGATATTAAACATTAAGTATAAAAACACATAAAACTGGTTAAATCATGAAATAAACATTATTTATGTTTTAAGTAATCATCATAATTCAATAATAAAAAAATATTGAGATAATTTTAAATATTAAACAAGAAATTTAAACAAGTATAATAATTATTTCATCTCTCATACTAATGGAATTTATAATACTAGAAATAAAAGCATGTTTCCAATGCCTTATTCAATGAAAATTATAATTATATAGGTATAGGTATATATAAAATCCCAAAAATTTTATCACATGAGACATGTTTATACAACATATGGATACATGATACGAGCCCCACCTATTACTTTTTCCATTTAATTAATTAATATTATGTGAAAATTAATAAACTATATATAATGACACATTCCAATAATTTTTGATATTATTATAACAATATAAGAAACACCAACTCATTTCCCTGTGTTAGAAAAATTATAATATGATCATCAGCCATCCAATATAAGAAGTTTTATTCATATATAATATAAATTACACATTCTTGAGTAATCAATAAACAACCATATATGTATATTAAATACATAAATTATTAATAACTCTTAAACTAATAAATAGAATAGATTTCTATGTAGTAATATTTCAAGAAAATACATATATTGTAGTTTTATATATTTAATTCAATGATATAAATAAATTATTATAACTTATTTAGAGGAAATATATGTCTGGTTGGAAAAAATTCTTACTCTATTATAAAAAATTATTTGTAGAAGGTTTTTTATTAATGAAAACCCCTCAAAAAATGGAATTTATCAAAATATATCACAAAATAGAGGATCAAGAATCTGAATTTTTCATACTAGGATATCAATACATGAAATAATTAATATATATATATATATAATTAAAGAGTGAAACAAAATCAATATTATTGTATATCCTTCTGAAACATAAAATGGAAATGGATGTGTAATCATAGAACAACTTTTCGATAAATTTTTTAATTGTGATGTAAAACATGATGTTATGTGTCACATAAAATGTATTTTTTTAAAAGGGTAATTATTTAATAATTTAAAACCATTAAATGTAAATATAATCATCAATAATATTTACATTAACAGATATATGGATTATCTTAGAGAAATGTGGAGAGGAATGAAAACATATGAATGTGAAACGAAGAAAACCATTTTATAAATCATGAAAATTTTCATTTTCTAAAAATAATATTTTTGAAATATTAACCAAAAATGATTTTTCCTAAATATCATTTTATTAAATAGGAATAGGAAATATAATATAATAAAATATTAGGGTGGGTAAACCGATCATGGATAAAATGAAAATGATTAAATATAAAAACACATGGAATAGATATTTGAGTTTCTAATATCTATTATAATTAGAATACTTATTAAAGTAACAAATATTTCTAAAATGAAAATTATATGAAATAATATAATTCATATAAAAAATATTTCAGATCATAATTAAATAAATTTTTATAATATATCAATAATTTATGCCCAAGAGTAATATCATTAGTCAACGAATAAATATTGAGTAACTAAAAACCATTAAAACTAGATAAACTTTTGATTGGAACCCATTTCATTAAAAAGATCTCATTTTAATTACTATTTTACAAGAATAAAAATATATATTATAAGGATAAATACATGGGTAGTGAATACACCATTCAATGGATAACATTTTGGAAAGATTAAACATGTTTCAAAAAATGATGCCTGAAAAAATGAATCTTATGCACCATGAGAAACAAATTATTCCAGACCACATAGAATATTTGACAACTAATTAATCATAAAATAAGATTAATAAAATATAATTATTCATATGATATCACATATATGTACTATTTAATCCAAAAATAAGGAATTAGGTTCATAATATCAACCATGTCTCAAAGAGAGAAATTTTAAATGAAAATCATTACCTTGTTTAAGATTTATTACATGAATACCCATAACATCGTATTTTATAAAATTATGATTATTATTTAAAATATTTTTAAACATATTCATATACATTAAATTTCATATATGAAACATTATTATCATATTATATTAACATATAAAATTTTTTCTTATGATTTTGTGAACATTTTATCACGGTATAATTCATTCCATAATTAATGTGATATAAGAAAATATTTTAATAATATGATAAATACACAATATAACCTTTCAGTAATTTTTTTATTTTATTATAAAATTATAATAAAATTAGTATCTATTTTCACATATTCATCCATGATGGAGTTTAAAAAAATTATTCATGTAGGTGGTTAATCAAACAAAAACATGAAAACGATATATCTTGATAGTTGGTTATGGTTTTCATAGTATATAATACATTCATAATAGAATAATATTGAAAATTTTAGGTTTTTTTTTATTTTTGTGATTCATATTTTATTTCAATTTTTATAAATATTGAAAAAAAATTTTAAAAATTAATAACAGAATTCTTTATAGAGGCAATAGTCAGTTCAAAATATACATACATATCGTTTTATTTTAAATTTAAATAGAAAATAATAAATAAAGATAATAAGTTATTATAATAAAACATTTTCAGAATATTTCTACTTTGGTAATAATCTTACCATGGCTATGATAGGTTTGGAAGATAAATATTAATAAAAAATGGTAAGGGGTAGGTAATAATCACTTGGAAACCTTGGAATTTATCACGGAAGTCTCCATAAAAATGAAGGGATTAAGTTGAATAATTGAGAAAATGGGCTTACGAACATTATATATGATTATAGAAGGATAAAAATGGATGTGTTATCGGATATTATTATAAGGAATGTGACTGTTATAAATGGGCAGATGTGTCCATTTTTTTAACTAAAGAAAAAATAAATGATGAGAAAGTATTTAATTTTCAATAATATCAATATACTATACATGGGAAAAATAATGGAAAAGTTTTAATTAAGAGAGTATGTGGTGAGATATTGTTTAAAAATCCTCTAAAAGTAATTCCAATAAAAAACATGTTGTCAACAGGTTTTTTACATTAATGTATTTTTACAATAATAACTAGTTTTAAATGTGTAATTTATGTTTTACTAAAAATATAAAAAAATACATCTTTTAAAATATGGGATTTATAATAACATTAATATTTATTTAATCAAATATAATTTTTTAATAATGGATCAATTAAATTTTGAAATATAACATTTTATATATTGAAGAAAAATCTTGTAGAAAAATGATTTCAAACCTAATATATTGTAAATATTATTTTTCTTTACATACAAAATAAATTTATATTATTATAGTTATATATCATTCAAATGATAACAATAGTTTCTTACTTTAAAATAATTTTATTTTATTGATTAGATAAATCATTTAGAATAATAATAGAATAATTCTATGAAAATAAAAATTTATCGATTATCCTAGTTGTTAACATCAAAATTTTTAATCTTAATTTTATACCAAAATATGAAATTTAATTTACAAAATAATATTATCATTATTATATAAAATATGATATCCATTTTTATATATTTAATATAAAAATATTATAAAATTAAATATTAATATAAGTTAATAAAAAGAGTTATTAGTGTAAAATAATAATTATGTTTCCAAAATGATATGCATAGGTTTTATAAAAACAATAATTTAGTTTTTAATGTTATATTTAACATATAATAATATTTATTTTAGAGAATTTTTTTGAAACAATATTTAATTGATTCTTGAATTATTATAAGGTCATATAAGTGACAGTTTTTAGTAATATTAATATTTTATCACTATTAACATAAAAATAATTAAATATTAAAAAATTACATCAATTCATCATCAACTAATAATATTTTTTGAATAAATTAAAAATAGTCATTTTTTTAAAATTAAAATTCCGAAATTTTAAAATATAATTTTTTATACTACTATAAATTACAATAAAAACTCATTTTTAGTGTTAAATGACAATTTATAATTTTAACCATTATTATTTATATTTAATTTCATTTAATATAAATTTGTGTTAAATAATTATTAATATAAGATTTTAATAATCATCATCATTCATTCATTTCATCAAATATAAATTCACATCACATAAAGAATAAATTTTTGTGAAATTATTTTTCTAGAAAATTAATGATCAAATTAGTAATTTTAGGTAAAATAATTAATTCAAAATATATTAAAAGAATAATTTTTTTATTATGTAGATATTTCATTATTATGTTAATCATATTCATTCTAACTAATTCAATATCTAGGTTTATCTTTATATTTTCCTAAATATATCATAATATTTTTAAAAGTTTGTGTTTTGTCTATAGAATACTATAGTATACATTTTTCCCATTTAAATGAATTCATATTTTAAAATATTAGGGTTTTAAATTCAACTGCTGAAATAAAATTCATCCACTCAATGGTAAGTATTTTTCACTGATGAATATAAGTTTGGGTAATCATAATGTATTCATCATTTGATATATAACTTCTTTTGTAACGTATCCCTTTCCATTTGAGTTTATATCATGTTACTTTATATTTCTTTAGAAAACATTAATCATTAATACAATAATATTTTCTAGTATATATTTACACTTATCGTATATTATCCATTACATAAATTTCAAAAATCCATTTAAATATTCATGACATTAAAATATTGAGATGTCGTATAATACTCAAAAAAATATCTTTATAAGGGATCCGGTCAATATGTCCACTAAGAATTCAAGATAAATTTTAAAGATATGGAATATTGTGAGGGTATTATATTGTATGATAATTTCCCAAGGGTTAGAACCAATTTAAATATATTTTTTTCATTGGAATGAGGTTATGTAGGGGATTACTATTTTTTGGAGTTCTCGAGATTAATAAGAGGTGGTCATGGAATACAACAAAGATATTGCAGTTTCAATGGATAATTATCCAGAGGTGACTGGATAGTTTGTGGGATTTTCTATAACTAGAGGATCTACCAAGTAACACTATCTTTACATAGGACACCAGTGGGTTATTTCGTCCATTATTAATTAGAAAAAAAGATTCACCTAGACCCCTCTCTAATTTATTCATAATCAAAATTTTCAAAATGTTAATGATTTTTTGGTAGAATAGGTTCTTACCAATTCCCCCTTTTCTCCACCATATATCTCCCATGTTTCTAGGACATTTTTCGAATTTCTATCTCATTTGAGAGATCATATTAATTTCAACCCAACATTATACTCTATTCTTTAATAAAAATATAAAAAAATGTTTCACCATTTATTTTGGTTATTACTTATTTTCATGTTGTTTTATAGTAATATGATTTCTTATTTTTAATTTGGAATATTAGTTTAAGAAAAGATTAGTTGATTCCTATAAGGATAGAACAGGCAGTAATTTTACATTAATGAATAATCTGTCATTATTATTGAGTGAACGTATGGAGAAGTCAAGCCTGCTTTACCATGATTTAATAAATTTTAAATTAAAATGTTTTAGTTTTTCTTAAAATATTTAAATTATTTTTTATAATTTATTTTACATTCTATGAGTATTATTAAAAAGTGTATTTCTTAGTAGGTAATTTACCTTGAAGAAGAAAAATTCCATTAAAATACAAAATTATATTTTAAAATTTATAATAGGAAATTTTGGTTGAATCGATTATTGTGAAATGGAATTTTATGACCATTTATATTTGTGAATGGTCATCTATTTTTTATATGTAATTAAATCATATTAATTAATTTAATGTCAATGTGAATTAAAAGACATATAATATAATGTTGTATTGTAAAAATGATATTTGATGTGGGGTTAATTTTATAGTGTTCTTGGAAAAAGAGACAAAACCTATATAAAATGTGAATGGAGATTATATAATGGATTTCTATTTAATAAGGTAAATTAGTTTTTTTTATGGTAAATAGTATTAGGAAATATCCAAGTATAAGTATATATGATCCATGTCAATTATAAATGGAGCTATGTGTAATTAATTGATTCCATTGAAAATGATAATGTGGTGATCTTGGGCTAAATGATAACGAATTTTATTTACTATAGAGATAATAAAATGACTAAACATGATAAAACAATTATTATTAATGATGGTATAATAATTAGTTTTCAATATGAAAACAGTTACATAGGTATGTTGGGTTTGAAAAAATTCATTTGATACTCCATGGATGGTAATACTGGGATGAATCCTTAGATTCCATTTGATTATTAATTGCATTGTAATGTCATGATGAGGAATTGGATTCCATTGGAATTCTAGGATGAATATATATATTTAATATGATTATTGATTATGGTGAATGAAGGGATGATTGATCTTATTGAAAAACTCTATGATGTTTTTCTAGATTACATGTCATCATTAATTACTATAGAATACTGATATGAAAAATTAAAGCCCTTGTAAATCATCATAGTAATAAGAAATTTCATAATGGCCTCATGGATTCACTATTGGTATTGATGGTTATAATGTTCATTGTGTAATTGATAGAGACATACCAACACTATTTGAATAATGTATGGGGGAACTTGGCATACACATAGTGATCGAAAATGGTATAGTTGAAATTTGGTGTCATAATAAACTCAATGGAACATTGGTTGTTATAGTTTTTTATATTTTTTAAATTTATTAAATTATATCTATATATAAATAGAAAAAGTGCATGGACTACTTATCCTACATTTCATTTTTTGGACACTATTAGGGATTTCTAACTGAATTAAACTCACACCCTTCTCAAGTCTCTATGGAACATCTGTACCTAAGAAAACCCAATTACTTGTACTAATGGAATGTATAGAAAATAGTCCAATGGTGAGTGTTTGTATTAAAAACATTCTATGATGAGGATAGTTGTTGTGACTGAGAAAGTCTCTTGACTATTTTCTTGATGCTCTGTTACCTATGTTTTTAATTTATTTCTTCATACTTATTGATTATGATCCACCAATGGAGGTTTTATTATGTATGGTGCATTTATATTTAGTTAATTTGATGTCTTATTTATCTATTGGAAGTTTCCATTTTATAATATATATATATGTATATATGTATTTTTATACATTTAATTTTATTTCTACTAATTTTATACTCTCATATGAGGGAATATTATTTTTATAGTGTTTTCTATAGGCCTTTACCACAAGTCGGAAGCCTCTAGAATGAGGGTTGGAACACTTGAGTCTATATGGTACATTTTCCTAGAGTACCAATTGTGTGGAATCATGGTCATGTTGTGATAATGTTATTTACCAGTGGTGTCATTTTTTCTTTTTTTTATGAAATTCTTTTCCGGGTATGTAGGATACTTGAATGTGGACAAAGATTAATAATGTGACCATTCTAGGTTTCTAAAACACTAAGTATAGAAGGAAGACAATGTTTCTAGGAATGTTAATTAGTGTTCATGATGATTTTTTACTCTCAAATTATTTCCACAATCAGTGGAACACACGGGTGTGATGTTTATAATCAATGGGATATTTACTCTTAGGTAGTATTATATGAGGGGTTATGCATCAGTGAGTCATTATATAAACATATTGTTTATATTCCAACCATTTTTTTCTATTATATAAAATATCCTAGGTTTCATATGTGATATAATTTCATTCACTACATATATTATATTTATTGAAGAAAATTATCATTTCTTATGGTTTTAAATAATTTATACTGGCCAGTATTTAATGTTCTTGAAGCCATTTATATATTGTATATTTTAGGGTATGGTGGACCTCCACTTGACTACCTCATCAGCTGACTTTTAGTTGATAGGCAGCTATAAAATAATTTTATGAAGATGGTTTATAAAAAATAAATTATCATTAAGAAAAAATATCATTTCTTAAATATTTAATTTTTAATTTCATTTTATCTTTCCACGATTTGGAATCTGAAATTAAATATCTATTTTTAAAAAAAAATCATGGAAATTAAAATTTTCAAAATTTTAATCCTTGGGTATTAAATGGTGAATCTTCATGAAGGTAAAATAAAAATATAAAGTACATTTAGTGATTCTGGTTATTTGTATCCAATTTTTATTGCACGGATGGACCCTATACCTTCTTATTATTTGAATATAGAGAGCCTAGGTGGGTAGAAACATGGATATGGGTTGGGAGGCGTTGACATGTTTGGGTTTGTCTAATAATTGGGGTTTTCCTACTCTGACTTTTGATGGGATATGAACATAGAGTTCTACGGTTTTTCTTTTTTATCATGGTTCCTTATGAACCAATATTATTTATTACCCATTTTTTTGTTTGTCCATATATTATAGGGATTGAATCATTTTTTATGGTAGTCGTTTTGTATCCATGGGAATGTGAGACCTGGAGGATGTGGTTCACTTCAGTGTGTATATTCTATGTTTTGTGGAGTGATTGTATTATTTCTACTTTTGATTAGTGACTCAAGTGAAGAATATCCCAATGAGTTATTTGTGAGATCCTAAGGATCTTATGGATCCGCATTAAGTAATTTCAATTCAAAATGTATAACGATCAAGGGTCACTGTTAGAGAGGATACCCTAGGGTGGTCAGTGTCTTCGAATTATGAGGGTGTGTATGAGCCTAAATATAGGTAATTGATGTATTAATGTTTCTATTATTTTTTTAAAAGAATTATTATCCTTGTATATTTTGATGGAATAACCTTCAGTGTTTTGTTTTATTTGTATGGTAAGTTTAAAAGGAAGGATCATCAAGATCCCTAAACCTAAAATTATGACATTGTAAGTAGTGTGGACCTAAGGTATATGGTTATTGTGTTAATGGAGTGTTGGTATCTAATTATAAAAATGTATTTATGTTGAGGTTAATGTTTTTTTAGGTAGTTAGACATGAGCTGCGAGATAATTCAAGAATTTTGGCTAAAATCATTGAGGATTTCTTGAGTATGGTGATGCTATTAGGACATGAGGCATGATTAGATACATGAGTGAAAGGTTGCAAATATTTCATTTGTTACTCAATCATTGGATCATGAGTCATCCTAGTAAATGGTCAAATGATAATGTGATAAATGAAATATACTAAGATTATTGTTACCCGAATATGAAGTAGATGCATGATATAGTTGGGATATGTAATTGGGTGGATTGAGAGTAATCATTGGTTATATTTTAGTTGGAATATTTGTATTTCAACGAGCTATGTGCAAAACTTATTAGGCCTTGATATGGTAAACAAACCCTTTGTGTACTGTGGAGAATATTTTGGCTTCGTAAATTATATTGAGTAATATAGTGGAGTTAGTGATACCATGAATGATAATTAATAATAACATGTTATGACTTCATGAAGTGGTATAATGTTTTAGTTAATTAATTCTTCTAGAGTTCACTATCATGTTGCGAATCCAAGGTATTTTTAATATAATTTATGATTTACCTATATTGATAGGTGGATTCTAGTAGGGATTGGTATTTTGGTGAAAAAATTATTGAGTTGTACCATTACATAGGTGTTAATGGTTGAAATATCTGTTGATAATGAATATGAACAATGGCATGTGATGTCTTATATTGGATCCATGAATGTTATTATAATGGAGTGATGTATGTCAATCTGTATTGGGGAATGTTATTCACTGAAAATCAGAGAGTGAGGCCCCATTATAAATAAGATAATAGAGAATTAAATTGGTACTATTTTTAAAATCCAGATACTTTTGGTACTTATATATTCTTTTATAACTCAATTGAGAGTGGATTGGACACATCCATTCACTAAGTTAAATGATATTGGTATCATGGTCTATAGTGGGTTTGATTTTTTCAGGTGAATTAATTAAAATCATATTAATTGATAGTGGATTGATATATCAATCATGGGAAAACAAACCTTGCGATGGAAAGACCACCTGAATTTGGAATTTATTATAGAGTGGGTATGGTGAAATCATGATTCGAGTGATACACATACGAGTTGTATCCCTATATTCCTTAGTGAAATCTAAATAGTAATTTATTTACTGGTAGAGTTACCTTTCCAAAGATAAATATATCATTTTTTATGTGTTGGTCCTTAGGTAAGGATTATTTCTATTGGTTTTCATATTGAGGAATTAATTATTAATTGGATCGATGCAAATAAACACCTAAATTATTTTTTGAAATTTTCAAGTTGGAATTATGATAGAAATGATTGTTTTGAAATAGAATTTTACAAAATAGAAATTTCAAACTACTCTTCACCTTTGATTCACACATAATGTAATGTTGTATAATTAATGGAACATGTTAGTGAATCCAAAAACATAAAAGAATATTGTCTAAATGGGTAATATTATATTTGATAGGGGGAAATTTTGTGATGTTATTCGGAAATATTATAAAACAAATATGTAATTGGAATATAGATTAATTGATATATTTGGTTTGAAATATAATATTAGGTATGATTCATGTAAATGTAAAATGTTAAATCATAATGTATAAATTGAGGTGATCGTTGTTAATGATAAATGATTCAATATATAATTAATCAAAAACATTGATAATTATAATGTAGTAGACACGGGCCTAAGGATTACTGAATGTTATGAATGGTTAGTTAAATAAATTATTAAAAATGATTGATAATGAATATTAATAATGGGATGAGATCATAGATTCTATTTGGTGTTTGAGAACTATGAAGGTTAGGATGAGTGTCTAGATTCCATGTGATACTAGAGGTATGTGAATGTTAGGATGAGTTCTTGGATTCCATTGTAATCTTAGGATGAGTTTATGTATTCCATGTCATGGATGATATTGGGGTATTTTTAGAAGATATCTTAGATTCTATTGGAATTATAGTATGAACATAAGCATTCCATGTGATCACAGGTGATTATGGAATGATGAGATTAGAAGTTGTATTACATCTGACAATTTATGGAAATTGGGAATGCTAGAATAACCTCTTAGAATATTTAAGGATATTTATGGTTAGCACAACCATCATAACATGCTAAGACAAACCATGACCCAACATGAATAAGGTATAGTAGAACATTTTCAATGAACTAGAGATCAACAATACTATAAAATTCCACATATTACAATGTGAAATTGTGGAATTAGTGGTCATTATTTATTTTTATGATCGTTACATTAATATAACTATAATATATATTAATATAGAAATAATTCATCTACTACGTTTCAAAAATTATAATTTTGGGATGTCATTTACAGTTACCTATTGAGTTATACTATCACCCAACTATGGTAGCCCAAAAAATTGAGTTCTGAACAAAAAATTATTATTTATTATTGGGGACGGTATATGGGAATCCCATCAATGATTTTTCTTTTTTAACAATGCAATGTAAATGATGGAAGGTAGGACAAGGCATGACACAAGATGTGATGGGGGTGGAATGGTATCCCCAATATTATTTCATTTATTTCATCTTAATGTGTTTTATCCCCACATGGGGGATCAAGTATGTGATGGATGTTATGTTTTTTATTTCATATAATGTTGAATTTTTGTATTCGAACATACTAAATAGAATATTTTAAATTGATATAAATTAGTTTCATTTAATTCAAACCCTTATTTTACTATGATATGGGGATATTTTCACTAGTGGTTGTTTTGTAGGCCCTCAACAATAGTAAAGAATCTTTTTACATATAAGTAGTTGGGCATGAGGTTTTGTTGTAGTAGCATAAGGAACTAATCGAGTGGCCTCCTATTCAATGAATTATTGTCTTTAACCTTGATGATAATAATAATTTCTTCATATTGACACAAACTATTGAATATATATTTTTAGTCCCAAAAAATGTTTAAACATCATGAGAATATCAAGGAATCATTTTTCATTAAATCAATAATAATTTCTTGTACTATGTAACATAATTTTCTCAAAATCAATCAACCCTTTGTTTCTACAAAATCAAGTAAATATTAATCCAAAAATTTATCCAAACAACCACACATATTATATTCAATAGTTATCCATAAAAATATAAAATTGTAATAAAATAAAATATCAAGGACAATGTTTCAATTTTATATATGATTCCAAACCCTTAAATCTAATCAATTTATGAGAAATACATTAATATTTCACATTACCCTTTTAACATTAGAATGTACTACAATATCATAAATAAATATAACTCAATAATGAAAATAGATAACAATTTCATGAATTAATTTTCATTTTGATTTCAAAATCACTACTATATGTATGACATTAAATATATACTTTTATATCATAATGGTCATATAATAAGATTCTCAACCATTTAGTTATTATCCCTTATATGGTTATAAGTAATAGTGGTTTTTAGATACAGAAATCACTCTATTTAATTTCTATTATCCTATTTCAAGCAAATAGTAAAACCCAAAATAGTTATTTATAAAATATGAGTAAATTAGCGTATAAATATAAATACAAAATCCTAATAATAAAACTCTATTAACTCATTAATTTAAACATGTGGAAGTTTTAGGTCAGCCTATGCATAATCTTATTCAATTCTTGGTTATCAATGGCCATTTTTATACAAGGTTGTATATTTTAATTAGTTAATCGAATACTTGTATCCTATATAATGGTTCATAATGAGAATGTGATTAATAGAATAATATCCCCTATGACTGTCAATCAAGGTGTTCAGTTGGGCATCGTTATCATGAACCATGTGATAGTTGAGTTAATACCCAATCCATCCTCTTGGGGTTATTACCCATAGGTACATATATGGAATTACATGTATCCCACTGTAGTATACAACTATGGATGTAATATCTATGAGGACCACAAAATACACACTTTACCAATACATTGAGTAATTATCATATATATATATATATATGATTATCACTTAATCTTTTCCATTTAGTTTTCACTAATGATATGTTATCTTAATAAAAAAATTATTATTAACTTATTATTAAATCATATTCAATCCCAAAGGGTTACACATTTGAAATTATGCTCATCTTAACTAATCATCCCTTAAAATTTCATCAAAAAAATTATTAATTTTTAATTTTATCTAATACCTTATTTGAAAAAAAGAGATACACATGACTCACACCTCCAGATATGGTTCTATAATTACAAACTTTATATATTGGCTTTGATAAAAACAATAAATTTCAAAACATAACTATTTTATAAATTTAGGAATTAATGAAAATATTTCATTACATACATTATTTTGAATAGTTATGTTTAAATACTAATATAATTTCTATATTTCATTATCATATACTGTATATATACAATATAAATTATATGATATTTTTCCCACTATAACAAGCTATTAAATAATTAATAATTCATTAAAATAACATAAAATTTTTACAAACATGATATCCTATTAGACATATTATGTGTATTTATTTTCATAAGAAACAGAGTAATTGAATCTTAATATGGGTTCACATCAAATACAACGTAAGGGAAAACATACAAATAGGGAAATAATTTCATTAACATGGAATAAATATTATTGTAGTAGATTATAATCCTATTATGTCCATAATCAACTGAAAATGAGATTATTTTATATCCAGGATGATAACTGGTAAATGGTGGCCAAATAAAAATATGAGTACATCCCTGATAAGTATTTCCAATAAGATTCCTAGGGAAATTTCAAGATAATATAATAATAGAATCAACGATTGTTTGTTGTAAAGTATTACCACAAAAAAATTCAAACAATTATTGATTTTCCCATTCGCCAAAAAATATTTCTATAGAATTCACCCTTAACAACTATTAATCAATGAAATAAACATTCTAAATACCCCTCCATGGTCTCTTTAACGTTAAATCAAATAGATCATAACAATAGACCGAGTATTGTCCACAGTAATGGTATTTTTTCTTACACACATCCTTGAGCTATATTGAGGTGGAATGTATTTAAATAGACCAAATCTTAGGTTCAGTTATGGTATTTAAATCTATACACATTCAATATCCCCACACAACTATAAATCATAAAAATAGGATAAATTTTATATATAGTGGTTGTATATCATCATATGTTAATTAATGACCCGCTTATAGAAACAAATAATCTAAATTGATCTTTCCTAGTGTATATTGATTGCACTTCTTTTAATAGTCATACTTTAGCCCTTCCTAAAAGGAATGCATCCAAATAGGCCAACAATCATGTATAGTGATTGTATTTTTTCCAATATACATCCATGATAAAGACATATGAGGAATGATCCAAATATAACAACACTAGTTTATTTTGATTTTATTCCTTCCCATATTTATCTATAAGACATGCATAAAAGGAAATAACACTAACTGTAGTGTTTGGAAATTATTAATGAATTATTTCAACTAAAATCAATGTACATGAAAATTTTAGTTTACCTATTGTTATTATTATTGTTTTAAAAGAATATATAATTTTTTTAAAAAATTATTTTGTTACTTGATTGATAGAAAGAATTTTTCTTAGTTTATTTAATTAAAAATGAATGGAATAAAATGAAACGTCCAAAATATTGGACCCATTTTTTGTACTCTAATGAAATGTGATCCTTAAATGATACTTGTTAAAAAATACTATAATTAAATTAGATCCAGTTATAATTTTAAAAAAATACATTAATTTTTATTAATCATTATTTCATTATCTTCCACAAATATAAAAAACATTGTATCTCAACAAAAAAAAGTCATAATTCCTCACTCATCCTATTTGTGTAATTCCTAATGTTATGAAAATTGTTCATCAGATGATGTATACTCTCATTAAAGAATAGTTTCTTCAACAAAACATTATTTCTATTGGAGATTGATTTCCTATAGAACCTCTACATAAGTTTAACTGTATTACATTTTAATAGATTGAATAATGATAGATTTAGCTATCAGTGTTTTCAATGGAAGGATCTATTTTGAAATATGTCATCGTTTATCAAATCAAACCAAGACCATGAGGACACTGTGTGTTTGGAAGTAACCATGACAACAAATTCTCAAGTTGTAGAATAGTTTATAATGTTTATAAAATTGTTCACCCAACCTATCACGGGGAGTCTCACAATTTAGCCATGGAAATTTATCCACATTCATTTATACTACCTTTATGAAAATGTATCATCATCCATGATTGATTCATCATTAATAGCCGAAATTTATTTATATTCTAGGACCAAATAATCCTAGGAATTTATTACCATGATATCATCTAAATTCCATGGTACCAATACAACGTGTGTCTCTATAACCATATCTATGTGTTATGATGAAAAAGTAATACCTCCACTCTATATGAATGGTGTAATAGTTTATATTATTCATAACCACTTTTATTTCAGTCATGATATTTTGTGACATCTACACCATGCTAATGGAATTAGACACATACTCTAATACATGCTTGGAGAAGTCAAAATTGCGGTCTCCATGCTGTAAGGAGTGATAGTAGTAATTTCTTTTTTTGGAAACTATATTAAAAAAATTGGATATTTTCTAACCACTTATAGATATGAAATGTTGTTGGATTGACCCTCTAACCATGGGGGATCAAGAGTTCTCTCATGAAGGTATATATTAATACATATGAGAAAAAAAATTAATAATCATGATATACAATTGAATATTAGGTAATAAAATAAAAATTAATTATGTATTGATGAAAAAAGAGGAAACATCATACTTGGGATGTTTGACTATGGAATTTACATTTATAAAATTATTTATCAAGGTTGTATCTATTGGACTGGACGATGACATCTTCAGTTCAATGACCAACATAATCCATTATATTGATTTACCTACTTTGGCCACCCTATATATCCCTTCGATGTGGGTTGAAACATTATTCCATTTGTTTCCTAATGTATCTTTCACCAAAGGGGTTGAATCGACTCCTTATATGAAAAGAAGATTTATTTTACAAAATAAAATTCGATGTACATACCATATGAGATAAATGACTACCTTCTATACCTAGGAAATGATAAATTGATAGTAATACAATCATCTCCCACATATTAATTTATCCTAGAGTTAGTTACACTAGAGGGATTGTTGGTTGAGGAAACAGAAATATTTCATATAGTTTGGAAATGATCACCCATATATTCTCTAACAAATCCAAGGAACTATCCTCCTCCTCATCATCTTAATTTTAATGGGAGCATGGGATGCCCATTGAATGATCATGAGTATTTACTAAAGACATGATCAGATATTAGAGTATATATGAATCTTTTATTATGTTTAAGTTATTATTAAAAGACCTCATGATATTGAAAACCAAAATACCATAAACTATCATGTATACTCTATTACCTCTTTATGTGATAAATATTTTACCTCATCATCATCCCCACTGCATGACTCCACACTAATCATATTTAATATTTGGATGGAGGGGATGTGAACAAAATTAAGTGCATATATAACATCATTCATGTCTCTAAGGTAAGCCTCTACATCATGAATGACATTATAATGATATTAATTATTTGGATATGTGACCTAAATAAACCATGAATAAAACAATATACATATCTTATAAGGAATTACAAATTTACATGGTATATAAGTTATTCATATAAATTTTCCTCTCCATGCAAGCCTCCGTTTATGTTTTATTTGTAGGGACTATGGTGGGGATGGATTTTTTTTTGAATCTTGGTGGTGGAACATGGATATTCCTAATTTTTCTTCCCAATGCCATAGATTAGGATTCCCCATTTTAATGAACCATATTTCCCGGTAATTGTACCTTATCTAGTTTGGGAATAGATATTTTTCGTAGCATCATTATCTCCCCCATGATGATTTTGATCATCATCACCTACCATGGTTAAAAACCATTCAATTAAAGTAATAAGATTGTTAAATTAATATTAGGGTAGGAACGAATTGATGAATCAATGTAGTTTGTATTCAAACCTCAATGGGGCAAGTTGGTGGAATGTTTTTTATATGAAAATTTCCTCCATTAACTACATCAATCAAAACTATAATACCATGGTTGGGTGTTTCTTATCACGAACATTTGATCATGGGGAAAACAATTACTTCTAAATGAAAAAACATCATCTAGATTAAGATGGTTCATACCCCATTTGCATATGGATTTCCAAATTAGGCAAGCATCTATAATCATTAATGGATGATATATCAAAAATCCATCTGTTTTTGGTTCTCAAAATCATATTTTATTATGGTCACAATTTAAAGTTCCAATAATCAGTATAAGAATTTTTTAGTTCCATTAATCTACATCATGATATTTCAATCATTAGATAAATATATACTAACACTACTGATACTCTATATGTAAGGACATCTCATGGGACCCATTATATATTTTCACAATATCTAGAAAAAGAAAATAACTATTAATGATGAATTTCCATTAGAGATGTGCCAAAATATACTATATAAAAGGCCCATAATTGACACAACCATGTTAATATTTTTTCCTCTATCCAGCTATAAAACCATTGAGACGCTCATGAATCCTACCTCACCATGATCTCATACTCGAAGGAGAAAGATTATTTAGTATATTTCCGAGATTAATTCTTGGAAAACTAAACTATTATCATTAAAAGAGGATTCCTAAGCCTCATCATAAAACATACTTTATTCTATACAGGTCTATTAGGTGTTAGAAATGAAACACATATCCATAATTAGGCATGATTGGGGCCTTATATATTCATTACTTTTATTCCTTAGCATGATAATAATGTCATCCCATGATCCAAATGAAATATTAACCATTGTATAAATTTCATCACCCATAATGAGTTAGACCATGGTAATTAATATATTAATTCTCAATTATTTTCTCTATTACTTTTTGGAAAAATTTATAAGAGGTAGAAAGTCATTGTACATGTCTCCAAAATATGGACTCTTCCAATCTTCTCCACATCCACCTCAATTATTCTGACCTCTCCATAAAAAATGTAATGTATGTGTAGCCAAATTAAAATAATAGAACAAATTTATTTTAAGATACTTTCCCCAATTTGAATGGTTTTTATAGACCTATATTGACTCATATAAGTCCACTACCTTAATCTATGGTTAAAATTCCCTACAACACTTTTGCACTGAAATGACCATCCTTATTTCATGTTAATGTAATTCTCCTATATGAGTACCGGATCAATGAATAACCATACCTTTAGAATCCTTATAACTATCTAAAAATTGATGAGTAGTTATGGAAAAGTAATTTCATTATTAATTTTTCCTCCTATATGGATAGTGGTGTTTTCCTCACCACATAACAATTTTTTTGGTTGGTTTCATTTATAAAGATTCTAGATGTAGTGATGTCATTGATTCTTAATGATAGAGTTATTTGGTATATTTTACAGTAATGGATAATTTATGGTAGTGACTCATATCTACCCGAATCCATATAATGGAATCAAATCTGATAGGTTATTATCTCAATGTTCTTCTCTAATAATTTTTTATATCAGTTGATGCATACAGATAAACTATTAATACTTACTAGGATTAACACTAATAATTATCTCTTTACACTAGAATGATACTACTATGGCACATAAACACTTCTTTAGAGTCATGAAAATAAAAAAGAAATGGATTTGAATTTTGAATAAATGATTACAAAAATACATCCGCATAACAGCTACACCTAATCATGTGATAGTCAAAAAAACGTCAATATAAGTATTAGGTGAAATCACCTTAATGGTAATATTCTTATATTAATATACTTGAAAATTATTAAATTTGATGAAGGAATATTAATAGCCACTGAAAATCATGTCGTTGGAAGTATGGTAAGACTTCTATAAAAATTTTATTCATGCAATATATAGTGAGGAATCCTCTGGTACGTGGGACATTTTATTTAATTGAAATTATGAAAATAAAGTCACACTGGAAAATGATGGATGGGGATTATAAATATTCATGTAATCAAAAAAAATATTATGTATGAAGCAGACCCCACCTTTCTTAAATGTATCCAATTAGACCATTCAAATTCCTATTTGGATCATCTACCCCTATTCATGAATCATAAGGGTCACCCATGAGCTCCCAAAACTACCTAATAATTAACTAATATTTATCCCGATCCAATTCTATTTCGATGAGGGGAATATATTTTCACCTTGTAGAGTTGGGATCTATATAAAATAGAAAGTTTTTACCAAATTGTTTTTATAAGTTTAAATAACCTAATAGTCAGGTGAATGTGATTGTCCTATGAAATGATTATCTATGGATAATCATACTATTAACAAGATATTCAATTGATGACTATAATGATCATAATTTTCACTTAACAAATTTAACCCAAAATCCTATGAGTAATACATACACCATACCACCTAACATGGAATGTGATTTGGAATGGGTATAGGATAAGTTGATTGGGGTGGATTAGTTAATGTTATAATGTTGTCATGGTGTAGTAGCCTCCTGCCCTTCATTCTACATTAGAGTAAATAATTTCTTTCCCATAGATACATAGGTAATAAGGCATGTTTTATGATATTTTGGTGAATAATTCAATGAATGAAAACTCATTTATCTTTTATTCATCGTAATATGATAAAATGTGACTAATACTGTTTCTATATATTCGATCTATGCACCCCTACATACCACAGGGTCCAAATACACTAACCCATTTCCTATAAATAGCTAAATATTAACACACTGAATCTAGTAACCTATAACATGTTATCACATATTACAAAGGTACATGAAACAAGGGATCAAGAAATCTTTTATCGATTATTTTTGAGAAATATAAAACATAAAAAATACCAGAATTAGAAATTATATTTGAAATTGAAAATAAAACAAGGAACACATTCTTGCATCTATGAAAATTATTCAAATATTATTCGTTCATATACTATGGTAAGGGAAAAAAAGGTTTATATCATCTTCTTTGTAATGGTTTTGTGCAATGGAATAAATAATAGGTAAATAATTAACAATAAATATGGTTGATTGGATATTCAATAGAAAATCCATTCAGTCAATAATTTTAGTTCGATGAGTAAATATCACAAATATTAACATAATGGTCACATGGATATTGAAGATTGAATTCCATAATTAAGGAAATACATAATATTTTATATTCCTAATCAAGTATCGTCAATATTTATTTCATGAATAATACCATCAATACCCCTCTAACAATACCATTTTCATTCCTTCATGGCCTCTAATCCCTAAATTCATAATTTTATGGTATTTCATAAACTAAATACCCAAATATTACGACATGATATTATAACCTCATCATATACATTAATTCAACATTTTTGTGAGTCCAATAAATCAATCAAGGGAATATATAACTAGGTTCCATCAATCACTTACACAACCTAGTCCCTACTTATATTTTGAATGATTAATATAATTAATTCTAAAGGTTCCTTATATTTCCATAATAATCCACATTGAATGAATAATATGAAACATATTATTTTCACTATAAAATGATACAACTATCTTAATAATCTACCCTAAATATATACCATTTTCAGAAATGGTGTTGGATGAAAAATAATAATAAATGTGATTGAAATGAATGTTCATTCATCCATGATTTTAAATATATGTATCTGATGGAGAAAAATAAGTTCTATTAAATAGTTGATAGGGATAAAAGGCTTGATTAGATTAATGTAAATGATATCAAAATAATTTATAATCATTTTTTAGTAAATGAGGACTAATGATTCAAATGAAATGATGGTTTTATAGAAAAACCATTAATTTTTTGAAAACAATATAATATAAACACAAAAAACTAACTTCTTATTAAAATTATCTACAAAAAATTATAATAAGAACCTATAAAATTGTTTTCCTTTCATTAAGATAAATAGAAAATTATATTTTTGATATTATTTTAACAAATATTTCCAAATTTATTGGGAAAATTTTTTTCATTGAAATTTACTATGGAAAATTTAAAAAAATTACATAACAAAAATGTTATTTAGGATATCTATAAAATTTATTAGTGTAATGTTTGTTAAGAAATAGATTCTCTTCACACATTTTTTAAAAATTCCAACATTTAGAAATTGAAAAGAAGATTCTTATTATGATATTTATATTATAAAACATGGGTAAAATGAAATCAATAAATATTTGGATAATATTAAAAATTCTTCAAATTATTTTAATAAATATCTGAACACTTATGGAAATGTGTTGGTAGACAAAAATCAAAAGAAAATTTTAAAAATAAATTCAGCAACATGTAAATTACTCATTGATTATAGATCTAATAAAAGAATAAATTTAAAATAAAAATTAAGAACCTAAATATAATATGAAAATAGAAAAAAAATTGGTATAAAGTTTTAATATAAAATAAATTTCCTAAATGAAATATAAAAATATATAATTCAGATAAAAATAATTTCATAAAAGAAATCCACTACCTCACGTTCTACATGCCTAAAAATCATTTAACCACATGAAAAATTACATTATATTTACTATAATTAAATAATTGAACCATATATATAGTTATAATATCATATATTTTATAGTTATTACATTTAAACAACTATTTATTAATAAATATTTCTTAAAATCATCATTTCTGACTGTTTAGTATTTCATTTCTCTTGTATGTTTCAGATTGGTAGTTTCAGTCCATGAATCGTGGTTGTGGATATATGCCATGTAAAATATTAACATTGATAAAATTATAGTTTATAATCCTTATATAAATATTTATAATCATATATGAAACGTGTACATAAAAAATAAATCCCACCTCCATTATAGAGGTGGTTGTCCACACATACACATGAGCAATGTTGTCATTTTTGAATAAGAGGAAGGGTTAAAAGGTAAATGGTATATTATATTCTCAGAATAAAAATTATTTCATGAGTAAAATAAAGATTCATTTCATCCATATTTATAACCATCCAATTAATGTGGGGATGAAAACTGAATTTCACTTATATGTATAGATGATAAGGTATACGTATAGGGGACCGATGTTCTCATTCTATATAGAATAAAAATTAGGGAAATGGTTTGAACATAGTAATACTAAAAATTATAATATTTATTATAATTTATCAATTATATTTCAATGGTAAAAAATTATTTACAGAAAATATATAAATATGAAATAATTCAAAGATCCAATAAATAAGATTATCACTTCTTTGAGAGACCTCCTTTTTTATACACCTTATTTCTTCAAGGTATAGTACAATGATCAATAATATGCCTATTCAATGTTGGTAGCGGTGTTATTAACATATTTAGGTAGTCCCATATAGAGATAATATTCTATTCATTCTTTTATTAAAGAAAACTAGTGATTTCCTTTTATAGGTTATGTAAAGGACATACTTGTAAATTTTCTAAAGTGTACTACATAATAACGACTTATTTATGATAATGTTGTAAAAATGGGATCCCAAGATGCAATATGAACAAAAATATTCTATTATTGTATCATTTATATAGTTTTTTATGAATTATTCACAATTTCCATAGTTGTGTTGGAATTTTAATATAAACTATTTAAATTTTATGTCACGTAGAATATTGTTTTTACCAAATGTTATTATGCTTCCCATGACAAATTAAGAACATTGAGATATTCTGAAATTATACAAAATAATATAACCAATTCTCTAGAAACAAAATTCATATTAGGAATAGTTTTTTTCTTATTATCTCATATTGGGGATCATAGGAATTGAGATATCTTCTAATGAAGTTCACACTTTGTGATCCCAGGTAGATGAGATCATAAGGACTCAACCGCTAATATGAACACCACATGTTTTGGGTGTCATTGGTTGTATATAACTACAACAACATGGAATGGTATCATGAATTTATATTAATGTTAGTATATTATAATTGATCACATACATTGATTCTAGTAAGAAAAATGATATTGATGATGTATGGAAGTAGTTTACATTGGGTGCATAATTGGTAGTATGAAATTGATTGAATAATCATGATAGAATTTGACGCTTATAAAAGGTAGTGATATATTAGGATTTGTTTATCATGAAAGTTGTAAATTTATAACATCTATGGTCATGTTAAATGAATGTTTAACCATTTTATAATGTCAATGAATAATAAAGGACGAAATGATGATAACACATTGTGTTCGACCAATTTTATAATATATCAGGACAAAACTATATTGTTCCATGATGTGTGTTTACTGGAGGATTAAAATAGATATGAATAAAAATTATATCCTTAGGGGCGAGGATGGGTTTTTTACTTTGATCATACTCCATGAATCAAATTTACAACAATCTATGTAAGGCTCAAGAAGGATTATTCAATAGACTGGTCTTTTTTGATGGATTGGATATTAGGACATTGTGGGACATGACATGAAGTATATTACGTGACCATGGATTTACAGTCACCATGTAAAAAATAATTTCATATTCATTGAGTACGTTACATTTTGATGTTAATTTATTTGTTAAACAAATTTATAATAATTAATGTAAACACATAGAAAACATTTAATGAACGGATATTTTTTTAATATTTTAGGATCGTTAAATATTTGCAGGAATGATGAGGCAAGTTAATGGACTAAATTTCATCACAAATTTTTTTTATTATATTACATGAATGTGAAAAAAATTTGGTTAATAATTATTATGTAATAAATTATTCATAAGACAAAATTTATAGTGAGTAACAAAAATTCGGTGCAAGGGGCCCTTTTTGGGTATTTTGGAAACTCACAATAAAAGGGGGAAGATGCTCTCATGGTGATGTATATTCCCAACACTAGAGAAGAGAACCTCTCTCTCTCGTCACCCATATACTCTGGATATATTATCAAGATACATGACATTGATCTAAGTATGTCATTGTGGATCAATGTCTCAATGAAACAATAATTATTGAGATATCTAAGGCATTGACATATTTTCAGGTTAGCAGCCATAATTTTACAGTCAATGATATTGTGAGATATTTAATCGCATGTGGATGATCTAGATGGTTTAAAATATGGAATTGTCAAGAATTTATCACCTATTATGAGTGTATATTTATCATTAATGAAGATAAAATGTTGTATTATTTTAATTATTATTATTTTCTTAAAATTTATCACATAATGTCATCAGGCCTATGGTATGGTTACAATTCCCCAGCAATGGCCTAGTCAGGTCAATCATCGGTCAAAAATTTCCAATAATCAAAATATCCAAATATATTTATTCCATTAATAACATCAATTAGTATAAGAGATACTCGTGATAATTTTCATCCATGAAAATATTACATTGGAATTAAATTTTGAAGAGGGTGTCTCTATGGCCCCAAATACACAAAAATCATTTTCATTAAACATTTGGTGGTCATGTTACGAACATATAATGTTTTTAATATATATTATAATAACATTTTTATGGTATAAAATGACGAATATGTAAATGTTTGTGCCATTAATGTTTCAACCCGATGTGAGGGGCTTGTGAATTTTCCAACAACTTCAAACTCTTGGTCATTTTTTGTGGCTAAAATTGTTTTTTCGGTTATATCGTTTTCACCATTTTTGAAAATGAAGACTATTTTAATAATATTGATAACTTTTAAAAGTCTTAGTTGTTCAATTTTAAATACTACCAATGAATACCAATGAAATTGAAAAAAACAAAAGCCAAACGTCGGCTTGACATTTGAAATTTGATGAGGGGATAGAGAGGCATGTGAAAGGGAAGGGGTTTGGGAATACAGAGAGGCACGTATAGATAAGTTTTATTTAAAAATAAAACCTTAAATTAATATTATTCATAAATTAAAACTATTAAAATAATAAAAAATGTTATGATTCCACATCTAGGTAGATAACTTAGACAGATCATCCCAATTGAGCTTCTCCTTCCTCATGTGTATGTCGTGAGAGTATAGGATCACCAAGAGTCTTTATATCCACATATTCACAACCTAATGGTTCTCTATGAACCAAAAATCATATTCTACATTTCCCTATCTTGTTAACTAGAAAAGTGCATGCTGGACCGACTCCTCTACTATTTGAAAATGATGATTCCATGCTTTGTTTACAAGTCATCTGCCCAGACATCACCATGACGAGTCTCCTCCAACGACAAACCAGTCACAATTCCACAACTGAAACCATTTCTGATTTCTCCACCTCATTATATGTTTATTACTAGCCTATGTTGAGGACCTTCTACTGCAACTAGTAGTCTCTCCTTTTAATGTCCTTCCATGTGTCCATCATCATATTGTGTGATCACACACCCACTTTTACATGAAATTCATAGTCCATTCGACTAGATCCACTTGAACCTATCCTAATACAAGTTGGGAAAGGGATTTCCAAGCATGAATGAGACTTGATGGGTATTGGATGACCCATGTATTATAATCTAGGATCTTCACATGGATCGAGAACAAAACAAACTCACATATATAAATATGTATAAATATTTCCAAATTAATCTATACATTTGAAATATTAAAAAATTAAGAATAATTATATTTAATTTGGGACTAAAATATATATAAATTATTTAATTAAAATTACATTATATATTTAAATCAATTTAGTAATATTGAAATAAATTTATTGAAAAATTAATTTTTGTTACACATTTATTTTCACATTGATTTTTTATTGATGAAATACCACCCAATTTATGTCAAGTATATTATTTACATAAAAAATTATATTAATATCATGTGATGTATGAGATTTTTGTAATTAATTAATTACTTATATTGTATGCACATATCCAATATTCATTATTATATGTATATGGGACTGTGAACCAAGTTAAAACAAATCAATATATATTCTACACTCTCATTACCCCAACTCATGTGTATGATTATTTATGTATTACAATAAAAATGATATAAGATGCAGACTACATAATGTATAGGTTGTATTCTATATAGATTATTTTTTCATTATACTGGGTATGAGTTTCAGTATTAGCTAGAGACAACTAATGTATTATATACCATAGGTAGTAGATCATAAATTGAGTATAAATGGATAAACCAAAATGAAATACTCTAGATTACTTACATAGTTGGTTTCATTTATTATTTTTTCAGTTTATGTTTTGATTTTTCAATCTATAATGTTCACAAAAAAATTGAAAACATAAAAGGTTTAGACTAATCAATGTATGAAAACATGAATGTTTTTCTTATTATTGAATAATAATTTACTAATTAGATATAATATTACGTGGATATCAATTATAATATGATTGTATTCATCAACAAATTATAGTAACCCATCAATGAAATAAAATGTTTCGAATGCATTTTGTTAATGAAATTTGAATGAGTCCATCTGTACAGGGTGATCTTCATCTAATAATTAGGGTGCCTCATTCTACCAAGGAGTTCGTATGAGAGAGATTGGTTGAATTTACTAAATATGGTATCAAATAATTTTACAATTCTATGTTGTTTTCACATTATATGAATGATTTTATTAAATAACTTCTAGGTTTTCTAGAATCATGGACTTTACTCAGCTGATCAAGGTTCCAAGACTGAATATTGCTGACTATATAGCTTCCTACAATGAAACTCTCCAATTAGTGACATAACCAAATATTTTAGATTATTATGAGAGATTTCAATGACCATCGCCACTAGAATAAAGAAGTGAAATATTATTTCATGTATGGTATTGAGGGAAAAAGAGTTCGATAAAATACTATGATACATTTCATTATTAAATTAATAGACATTGTCTAATCTATAATAAGGATAAAATTTACAATATTCATTATTTGATATTGTAGAATATAAAAATTTCTACCACTTACATTCTAAGAAAATATTTGAAAAAGAAAAATTTGAAAATGGAATCAATTTTGAAGGGTTGTACATGAACTTGAAAAAATCACTATAGTATCAAAAATTCAATGTGATGGTGACCCCAATAATTGTAAAGCCTCTTTAGGATGTGAGGGTGTGAAAAATGATTAAAGTATAATCATGTAAGATGAATCCATTGATTATTTCATTATAAAATCATCATCATCCAATGTGAGTTGTTGAAAAAACATCAGGCCTTGGGAGATTTTACCTATTGTCTTATCACCAAGAAGATTTGGAGGAAAACATGAAACAAGATATGAAAGGGTGATGATTACAATCACGGAGGTTAAATATGAATGATGTATCAGTGTTATTAAATATATCCCATTCCCATATCATTATCAAAAATTTAATATAGTTTCAATTAATATCAAAAAAATCTATGTATGGAGGAAACACCTAATTACAATTTTAGTAAATGTTTCCTCGAAAAGAAGAATATAAATAAGGTTTAATCTATATTTATTATGAAAAAAATATAAAATATAATGAGAAATTTATGATGTATTGTGTGGTATTAATAAAAACATCACAATATCAAAAATTAAATGTGGTATTTAATTTTATTTGATTTTATTTACATTTTATTAAATATGTCCTCAAATGATTAAATGTAATGAACTAAAAAAAGTAGTGGTTAGTCGCTTCATATTCAAGTTTATTCATCAAATTTATGTAATATTTATATTGTAATTATTATGTATTAAATACAATCCATCTATCACATATGTGTATTTAAATAGTATAACCATCTGATTATATAAAATTTACAGCTTATAAAGTTAATTATCCATGTGGATGATAAACGTGGACTCAAATGTCAAAAGAGGATGGTAGACTAATTCTAAATGAAATGAAAATTGGTTCTAGTTGAAATTTTGTTAATAATTACCTAAATATTATCATAATGTGTCTGATGAAAACATGGAGACACTATTAAAGTTTTCTAATAAATGTTGTTTGTGGGGTTTAATACTCAACCAATAGGTATTTAATTCTTGAAACCATATAAAACCATATGAATATAAAATGAAATAATTATATAACAATTTTTGAAATATAATACACTTTTAATTTAATATTTTATTTTTTTATTATTTACTTCAAATTGTTTTAAACCATTTAGAGTTAAAAACTTTATGTATTTTTGATACAATCATGTACGTAATTTGTTAAAATGAATCTTTAGAAATAATTGATTGTGACAAAGATTTTTGAGTTAGTTTATCTAAATAGTGTGGACTATTTCAAGTATTTATAGTGGTAAATATTATTAGAAAAACTATTTTATGTGTTGTTTAATTAATATGAATGTGATGCATGGTATATTAAATAAAATAAGATATGAGTTTATTTAGGCTCGTGTGTGAGACAATAACTTGAACATGGATTCATCAATCAATATAATGTAGCATAGAGTGATTCCTAAGTACACATTACCTTATCTACAACAATGTAATTGTGTTTTAATGGAGGAATTATGATGATCAATAAAATATATCAATAGTCAATATAATGTATCATGGAGTAATTCCGAAACACACATTACCTTTTAAAAAATTATGTAATGATGTTTTAAATGTTGATTAATAATGACTATAACATTCAACCATTAATCAATAAATCATTTCATGAAGTATTGACTAAAAGTTAATTTCGTTATAAAAATAAGTTTTTGATTTATGTAAACTAGAGATAATGTGGAGACTTATTTAAATTGTACAAACATACATTATTTTTAAGATATTTACCATAAATAAGAACAATATTTTATAACAACATACCAACTATCAGGTAAAATAAAAATCATACTAATATCATTAGGATATAAATCCATTATATCAAAAAACAATTGAGTTTAGGTGAGAATTATTCAATAAAATGTAAACAAAATTTCATCAAGAGAAAGACAATGTGAAACTATATTATTTATCCTAATGTTTCATAAAGATACTACATAAATATATATGTTATAATAAAACAAGTATACTTCTAGATTATATATCCATTAATGGTTTCACATATCTATTTAAGATGGGAGAAATATTGACTTGTAATTTTGTTAATGATTTGAATTGAAATATATTTATAATATAAACAAGTTACACAAGAATTGGGGAAAGTAAATTTCCTAGACACACATACATCATATATATGATAAAATTTTTGTAATTGAATTATATTCATCAGGACTAATGATATGCTATTATATGAGAATAATTAATCATAAAAGTATGTAATAAATTGAATTAATATAATTTCGACATGATCAATTAAAATTCATCAATTGATTACATGTATCAATATACAGTGGATTATTATTTTCAATACAATGTGTGGTATTAAACTTCGACTATAAATGTGTAGTTCAAGTGCAGAACAGTTAGGGAATGATTACAAATTCCAATTCCTTATTCCAAAATACCTTGGAATTCTTCTTTTCATGAATACATTAAATGATAAAAAAATAGGAATTTGATGAATTTTTTTCTTCTTTATGGGGAAAAGATATTAGTCTAATAGTTGGATAATATGATAATGAATGGAACAATCTAGAGAATAAAATAAATTAAGAACAACAGTTCAAGGTAATGACATAAATTGTCCTAGATCTAATTGATTCTTAGTCAAAGAAAAAATTATATATATTGACATTGTTTTTGAAAATAAATTTAGTAATAATTAAAGAGTTAATTATTACTAGTATCAAATAGTATAAATTCATTAGAAGAGAAATTAATGGTGAATTGGAAGAGATTATATAGGTGAGTATAATTCTATAATAACCAACTATAGATCTATCAGATATGACTTGTAATGTACTATATATGATATTTCTGTCAAATAATTTACGGAAGAAAAATATTAGTTATATGTTTGAGAACTTCATGGGAATCAGTCAAAACTAAGAAATTTTTCTTGTGAAAATATGATGGATATGGACATGGTATTTAGAGAGGAATGAACACTAGTGAAAGTGGGAAAATATTTTTTCATTAATTCCCAATGATCGAATATTGCAGTGAGGCTTAGGTATTGAGTAAAGGAATCTCATCCCATAAAGTAGGTATCCAAATATGCAAATACCAAGTGTGTTAACAATTATTATGTCACTAAATAAGTGTTATATGATGAGAGTCATTTTTTTCCATTTCATAGTTTCACAATTAGTATGTAATGTTTTTCTATTAAGATAAGTATATTATTTTTTATCATGACATGTTTCAATTCTGTAAAAATGGAATATAGTTAGGGATATAATATCTCTAGAAATATTACTCTAGTGCTCATGATTAAGATATAAATGTAGGCACATAGTGTATACATGGATGTCACAATAATTATTGCCATAACATAGAAAAATCAGGATTTTATCATGTGAGAGTTAAAAGGGATGTTTATGAAGATGGATATAGTGAAAGATAGAGTTTTGTAAGAAGGAATTTAAATCCAATAAGATCAATGAATAATAAATCACTAATGGCTGATAAAAATAATTGTTCATCTTGTTTCGTGATATATTGTGAGATAAAAATATTATATTATATTCTGTGTGTTTTTTGAAAGTTTTTCATTTCAATGAATAATCAATATCTAATTATGGGCCTTTCTAGGTTACTATACTCCACTATTTATATGTTAATTATATTCAATACTAATATGATTAGTTCCTAGAGGGTCAAACACTATGAAAATTAAAAAATCATCCATATTAAGATGAATAGGATATTAGGAAATTATGGGACTCACCAAGTGGTCTTAGATATGTGTAAGGATGTACCATCACCAAAGAATAAATAAATTCATACTATTCGTATTTTGAATAATTTTCAATGAATTAAATTATTAAAATTTAGTTAAAATTATTAATTTAAATACATAGAAAATACAATATGAATGAATTTTTTTTAATAATAATGGTTTGTTGTATATTTATGGGAATTAGGTGTTGGGTTAATGTATTTATTTTATTACATTATTTTTAATTATATTATATGTAATTTATATAAATATAAATGATATTTATGACTCTATAAAGTAGTCATTAGGAATCGATAATAGTGAGTAATAAATATTCATGGTCAGGGAACCTTTTTTGGTCTCTTGGAAAATCACTATGAATTGAAGCAAGAGGATATCAACAAAATTAATATTTACTATATTGGTTATGGGTTCCACTCTCTCTCAATTCTCCCACATTCTAAATAGATAAGTTATTCATTCAAGGCATTAAAAATATTATGGTTTCAAGGATCAATGTATTGATTGAGTTATGATCATCATGACCTCAAAGAAATAATCATATATCAATTCTAGTACCCATAATTTGATTGTTGATTATCCTATAAACAGTGGAATCATATGTAGAAAATTAAGAGGGATTCAGATTTGAATCCTTTAAGAATCCATAACTGAATATTAGTACTCATTGAGAATTGATGAATATCGAATGAGGTGTTAAATTATTTAATTTATTTTGATTAAAATTCATTGTAAGTGATCCCCTATCCTATAATAGGGCTCAGATTCATTATTGATGGTTTTTTCGTTGATAATTGATGAAAATTTTAAATTCTTTAACAATTTTCCTATGTTATGTAATCAGGGACATTCATATAAATGTCTTTAGAATGGATCATATTTTAATAATAGTTGATAAAAGTTGTAAATATGAAAAAAATAATAAAATTTATCGATATTTTTAGGTATGTTTAACCATATTACTTTTAGTTTTGACCCATATAGTATAATTTACCTCTTATCTGGGAAACTATATTTCGTAAAAAAAATCTATTCATAAAAAATAAAAGTGGGATCATTAGAAAAAATTTATGTTATTATTTTAAACATGAAGTAAATTTAATCAATTCTAATTTCTACATGCGGTAGAAAATAATTGAAAAAAACACTGATAAATCATAACAATAGAATGTTTCCTAAGAAATTCGATTTTCATGTATAAACATGATATTAATACAAAAAATGTACACTTTTCATTATTATGGAAATAATTATAATAATTTCAAATAAAGGGATTTTTTTATTTTAATAAAAACAAGAAGTAAATGAAACCCTACAAATGCATGTCTAAAAACTAAAAAATCTATTTTCATTAAAAAAAACATAACGTAATTTTACAAAATATCGATCATATAATTTAATGTTAAAAATTAAATTTTTATTTGAATTATATTAAATATTCAATATATATTTTGTCTAGAAAAAATGTTTTTTGTACCCTTTTGTTAATCTCATGTCATTATAATTCTATATAAATTTTAGTTCTCAAAATCTATTTTCACTATACACCTAAAAAAAATTATTTATGAAAAATATCGGAATTTAATTCTAATACTATTATTAAATACTGATATAAAAATCATTTCCATTTTTTATATTATATTTTATTATTTAATAGTAATTATATATAATATACACTCCAACATTTCAATAAAAAATATTTTGATGATATAATATGTATGAGGAAAAAGTAATTTTTTAAAAAAATTCCATAATTATTTATTTTTCATTAATCAAAACATATATATTATAAAAAATATTTAATTAATTTTTTTATTACTTTTTAATCTTATTCATTTAATCTAAACCATTATATTTGTAATGTAATTAGTAATTAAATAATTTTATTTTAGGGATTTATTTTTCTCATTGATGCATGTGCTATACACTACCAAAATAGTGTTTTTTTAAATAAAATATGTGATAAAATATTTGGGTACTAAATAACTTCTCTTCTAAAAAACAACACATGAATGATAGGGGGATCCCGAGCACCCTAAAGCTTATGAGATATTAAATGGTAATATTAATATAGAGAATTTATATAGGATAAGAGGGGTATGTGAATTGTGGTAGAATAACTGAGGTAGGAGAAAAGCATAAAATTTCACTCATGGATAGAAAAATTACTTGAATCCCTCTATCCTTAATTATCTAAATGAATTCAACATGTTCATGGTACTCCAATAGTAGGTTTTTTTCATGAGGATAGATGAAATAGGCCATTAATGTAACCAATTACCAATGGAACCTGCACATTTAATAAAAATCACATGTCCCTCATTTTTTTCCACTTACCTTCGAAATCTAATGCTGTAAATACATAATTTCAAAATCATTATTTAATCCATGAATCTATATTTAGTAAACATAAAAGTTATTTATATAATCCTTCCACCATAGTTGATATTCTATTGCTTCTATTTTTAAGATTCCTATAAAAACACCGAAACCTAAGGATTAGGTATTGTAGACTAGTGTGAAACCATTAAATCATGGAATATCTAGACAATAGTTGCCTCTAGTTTGTCATCCTTGGTATTTAATTCCCATAGGGGGTATCTACCATCAAACAATGTGAAAATTTGGGTCAATATCAGGAAGGAACTGGAGATAATTCACTATATTACTTATGAATTTATTCTACATTAAAATCAATCTAGTTAGAATGTGCATCCATCTAATAAAAACCCATAATATGTATTGAATGATGTTATACTCTTATAAACTAAAAATTACAAACACTTTTATGGCATTAAAATAGTAATGAAAAATGACATTTAATGTTCATATTTATGAATAAGACTCATTATTTTTCCTATTGAAAATTTAACGAGTCACGAATCATCAGGGAACCTTGGAGAGATATAGAGTTTTAGATGAAATAGTTCATGAAGCTTAATCCTATTTATATGAGTATTTTAACATAGTGTTCCTAACCTCATCTTATCTATTATTTATCACATCATGAAAGAAACATGTTTCGTAAGATATATTCACTGATAATGCTATTTTGATTTACTAAATTTCCTCCAAGATCCTATAACTCGGCTGTAAGACCAAAATATCCATGCTTTTTATATTCCATTTTTCCTCGAGGAATTCCAATAAATCCTCATCTGAAAATCCTTGCTCAATATTATGTTGATCTAACATTGAAAACAGAGAATTTATATCCACATGATGTTGAACTATATTAATACATACTTTCTATCTGATTTTGAAAATCATGGTGTATTCTCCTCACATAACCAGAAACCATTCCATTAAAAAAATTGAAGTTGATTCCATTTTAAATAGGATGCATAGGATACCTGTCATAGGATAAAACAAAAAATCATTAAATCCTTCACCTATATCATTATGGAGTTATATTCCCCGTGATATTTTCCATGGCCACCCCTCATATAGACATACTACTCTGATACTTCACATCCCTTATTTCAAGACAATACACCATAGAGATTCTCCTAATCAAGTTATATCATAAAACAAATCCCAACATTAATGGAAACAATTTTTTCTTAGAATTATTATATTTATAAAGTTAGATAATGTTCCAAATTTGATCATAACCCCACATTGAGGTTCGAAATCATTCTCAATTTCCAATAAAACCTTATCATTAAAAGTTATTCTTTATGACACTATATTTTCCATACAAAGACATAATACTTGGGAGTACCAAAAAAAATTTCTTAAATTGATTTTCACTCTAAGACCAACCAGAAAGGGCCTCTAAATTTCATGTCATGTACAATTAATTTTAAGGAAACATCCACCTAAAACTCATTACAACACAAAATTAATATTCATGGGTTTCCCCTTATCATATGACACAAAACTATATAACTCAATCTATGTGGGTATTTATTCATGATTGTACATGATAAAAAAGACACCACTACATGTTTAAATCTGTCATTTTTAAAATATCTTATCTTTATATATATGGTGGTAGAATTATTTAATGACTAGTTATATATATTTAATCCATAAAACCATTAAATTAAACAAGAATTGATTAAAATGAAGATATAGAGTTTCTAAAAACATTTAGTTATTTATGTCGATGCATGATAATGATCAATCATAATCACAAAAGTAACTCATCCCAACTTGTAAATTTTTTGTACTCGTAAACATGATTTAAATATAAAATAGATTAGTGAAGTAGAAAAGTAATTTCCTCAATAGGGTTTGATGTACCCAAAATCCCATCAAATTAACCAATTAATGTTTTTATGCATTATTATTGGGAATACACATTGCCTACTTTCTACTATAAATTATGTCCATAGAATATTCTCTCTTTTTGATGTGGGAGATGTTGTGTGTTACCACTTCCTGAATATACCACATTGATATAAATATGAAACAAACATAGTGACATGATGGTATGATTTTAAAACTATTCTCACCCTCCCACAATCCGGTGCAAACCAAATAATTCAGTTCCATGTAAAAAATTTAAAGACCTATGAATATTATAAATATTATATTTTTTATGTAACAAACATTAAATTTTATATATAAATATTTTTTTTCAATTCAGAAATGTAAATCACCCTATTTATTTTTCATCATATTATAATAGGGTTAAACATTAAAAACAATTATCAAATTATTGGAATCTTTTCAAAATACATAATTAAGAAATAATGTATTATTTTATAAAATGTTATATAATATCCTATGATTTTATATTATATTTCAAAATCATTAAACGATTCATCTATGATACATTCTCCATCATTCCACTAAAGTATCCCTAGTGATCAAGTATTAAATTGAAAAACCACTTCACTAAGTCTCCGTGGAAATTAAATGTAATATTAATTATTTTTTTGTTAAAGTTTTTAAGAATCATTATGTGTTAAATTTCTTTTTCTTTGAGATTAAATATCACATTATTCTTTATGTAAGTAAAAAAATACCATTTTAATTATTGTAATGACTAATGAAAAATGTATATTTACCACCATATTTGGATGGAATTTTATATTTTGCGATATTGATTTCATTTTTTAGAAAGAGTGAATAAATTTTAAATTATATTACGATTTAAATTTTTTTTTAAAATATCATATTTTTTTTTATTTTTTAGGAAATATAATGTTATGAAATTAATGAATAATATTTTTCTCAATATTGAAATTTACCCTCATAGAATTGGTTTAAAAACGGGTGTATTCTATTAATTAAATTTTTTATGAGTTATAAAACTAAAATATATTTTACATAAATCATAATTTTTTTTTATAAAATTAAGTATTACATTGTATTGATTTGAATGGGAAAAAATATTTAATATTATTTACTATGAAGTAAAAAAGTTAAATTATTCATTAAAAAATTCATTTTTTATACATTAATGTTTTCTTAACTATTCTATATTTATATTGGAATTTTATTTGATAAATTACAATAGCTTTAATTTTTACTACGGATATTTTCTAAAATCAATTATTTTATTGAATTTTCGACCATTTTTGGGTTCTATTAACACTAAGAATAATTTAGTATGCTTAAAACCCATCATCCCCATGATAGAAATATTTTTTATTCTCTTATGAATCAATATTTTCTTCATATGAAATTTAGGTGACATTGTGTCTGGAAGGCATGTTCATTATGGACATAGAGAAAATGTCATTATATTGAAGAGATTATGGGATTTCTAAATCCCTTCTGTATCATCAAATGCATTGTTAATTAATGAATTTAAATGGCCAATTAATTATATTCTATGATTGTATTATTTAATTTCACATCCTTTAATTGTATAATTAATAATTTTTTGTTATCCTTCATTAGTGACATATTTAATTTTTTTAAACACCAATGAAAATGAGTATGTGAAGATAAAAATAATGTATTATTGTTTTTTATTTATTGAAGAATTATTCATAGAGGGTTATTCTTCAACATAATTAAAACATCACAAAAAAATGGGAGATAAGTTATTATTACTTCATATAGATATATTACCCTAAATAGATCACAATGACAATAATGTTTTTAATATTGAAGGGAATATGATTCAAAAATAATTAAGATAAATTTTTTGAATGACAACGGTAGTTATATATAAGGATGAATTTATATATATATGTCTTTAATATCTATATGTATTAAAAAAATGGGAGGGGTGAATTAAGGAATCATTTTATTTTCAATTCCACAATTGTTCAACCTTTGTCAACAATTAATGTGACTGACTTGTTTTTTTATTTTATTGTTATATATATAATAAAAAAATTTAAAAACACATTATTAATTCATAAGAAAACACTTACATAGACATAAAAATAAATCAAAATTTTTTTCCACATATTATAAACATTATACACCCATTGAGTGTGGAATATTATCATTCAAATATTCATCTTACATCATTTTGAGTTCAACACCTTTGAAAATTCAACATGATATTTATATCACTTCTAGAATATTACTGTAGATATTAACCTACATATTTTTCACATTAAGGGTAGTATCCAATAGAATTTTGTGAACATTATCATGCTATTTTTATATCCCTTGTCCTTTCACATACCTAGTCCCAATCAAAATCGTTTATTTTCTAATTAACACATTCAAACCATTATTATCCATTATTTAGTTTGTTTTTTTTAGTATAAGAACAATTTTCATCATTTTATATATTAATGTTTATCTTTACAAAATTAGTATCATTATATAACGTTAAAATAATTAATGTCACCTATTAAACTGTTTATTCAAGATAAACCCCATATCGGTTTCATCATCCTCTTCATCACTGCGATATTCATCACAAGTGAATTCATCATCATTCAATTAAATTGTAAAATCCTTATTCTCTACATCAAAAAATATTTAAATTTTATTTCATTACTCATTAAATATTTCATCATGCTACATAGATTGATCATTTATCATTTTAAATTCTTAATATTCATTACAATTATAAAGAATGAAAAAATCGGCTCGTTTAAAATTCTTGAATTTTATGTGGGAAAATTTATCTATTACATATATTCATTATAATGGAAATTCATTCCAATAAAATATATATCTATTTAAATTTTGATAAAATAGTTTTCATTCCCTGACATATGATTCAATTACCTTTGCAGGATCACCATCCATATATCTCCATTTCATATAAATAATTATGTGTGGATGTTTTTGTGGGCCATATCCTCCTATATTGGAGTCCTAATTTAGGGAATTGTAACATACATCATTCAAAGAGTCCCTTACTGAAATTTAGACTCTATTTTTAGTGACATATCTTCCTATTGTTTCTCAAATATTTATGGAATACTAGGATCTAAAAAACACCAATGGTGACTAGATATTCTCACTTAAGATAAAATAGATTTATTTAACCATAGTTTATAACATTGGAACCACATCACTATTTTAGGGATTGACCATCTAGCCATTCTCATATTCATATTATAATTTTTCTCCGATAAATTATCCTTAGTAAATGATATTTATGTTCTTAAACAGTTAATTTTTTCTTCAAACTCTTTTCTAGAGAATTCATCCTGATGTTTGGGGTGAATGATATATCATATTTCGTCACATGGTTATTTCATATATTTTCTTGGGTAATGGGGTTAAAAAGGGGTCAAAATCATATCTATGATGTCATATCTATGTTGTTTCTAAGTCACCCTCTACAATTAAAACCCTTATGGTTATTATATTTATTATATTTTCGTTTTTGATGTTCCATTTCATTGATGAAGAAACCCCAAATATGAAACATACCATTGTGGCAAACAATTACAAATATATTTTCCCTTTCCATTCCCCAATTTTATTCTCTTTTGGGAAGACCCTTTGAAATACAATTGGAAATGAAACTTCCTCACATAAAATGTATATTTTTTACAAAAACATCTCCTCTATGTTCATTAGACCTCTTCCTCTATGAAGAAAAAATGTTGGAATGGAATAGGAACATTCATATGGAGTGACTAGGTTATAGAAGGCTTTTATGTCCATCTGACCTATATAATTTAAAAATAAATGTAAATCTCTTATTTCCCCTAGTCACTTTATAAATGCTACTTCTCATATGGTTATATATATTTGAAATCATATCCAGGAGGATTTTCGGATAAATCATGTGGTTTTTTTAATTTTTTGGCTCTTCACTCACAGATACGTTCTTCTGTGGTACATTCATCAACCCATGTAACAACCAAGGTACTTATAATATTATTTTTTTCCATTCTAGAATTATATATTTGAATCTATTTTAAATTTATAATGATATAATGGTATTTAATGATTTTAAAGAATATATTAATATTTAATATTAAATTCACCTATGAATGTAAAACACAAAATTTTGGTATCTTATGAATGTAAATATGAAATATTTATGTCATCAAATTAGTAAGAAATGTTTTTTAGAATGATAAATTATTTTTTGATATTTTTTGGCACATAAATTTTCATTTACAAGCCTATAATTTATATAATGACTTAATAAAAAATATATCATCAAAAAATAGATTAATAAATTAAAAAAAATTCTTATGATTATAATATCATTTAATGAGCCCTCAATTAATTTTTTAATCTTTCATAAAATAATTTATAATTTTAAAATCAGAACTTTTTGAATAAAAGATTATTTTTATTAAATATTAAATTTTTCATATTTATAAATTTATTATCATAAAATGGATTTCATTATTGATTTATACATGGTGAAAAATTTATACGGTTATTTTTGATTTTTCATAAATATTTGGATTGTGGGTGAATAGTGAAATATCGTAATTTGCGGTATTTGAAAAATATTAGAATTATTTAGTCATTGATGATGTATGGATGATGTAATCCCAACATATCTGATTATTGTTCATTATTTTAATATATTTTTGTGATAAAATTAAAAATATTCATAGTCATGACACAAAATAATAAACTTATCCATAAAATATTCAAAAAAGACCCTTATCCTCCACTATAAATACCAATCCCCACAAACTCTTCTCATTACAACTATAATGGCTTGTATAATGTTTAATATTTACCCAAATCACAAAGAAAGACACTTCCCCACTTCCATGACATTTTGGTCACACCAAAATGCCAAAACCCATTTCTTTAAGGAGGTTCTCAAGGAGAATATGTAAAACATGTCAAATGTTCTTCTATTCTCATTTAAATTTATTTTAAATTTCATTTCAATTTATTTTAAATTTTTATCTTTTATTATTCTATTCTCTCCTACGATCATCAAGGTGAAATGATAAATACATTATCATAAATATAATATAATTTTATTTTTCTGATGTAATATTCATTATCAAACCTCTTCTCATGTCCTATGATTCTAAAAAATGAGATCATTGTATGTTATTTGTTGATTTGAAGTCATCATGGATGATGTGTTTTGATTTTATTTTACAACATTCAAGGAAGGACATAAAAACAATATTATTGTTAAATCATATTTCATTAGACATATTATATTTTATATAATGTTATGGAACCAATATATAGAAATGATATTAAATAAGAGGATATAAGTTCATTATGGTCGTAGAACCCAACAAATTAAATTAAATCATTTTATTATATATTTTATTTAATGAATTATCCCTATATTGGAAAAAAATAATATATAGTATAATTTAAAATTATGGAAACTGATTAATACCATTTTGTTCAGTATTTTTATTTTTTCATCCATTACCCAAGAAAACTCATAACGAACAAACCATGGAAACTATGAAAAAAACACACTTGAAAGAATAAAATGACATATTATTATCAAAAAATGGGTGGAAATATATTACAAAAATATCTTATAAGGTATTATAAATGTGAATATAATTCTATAATAAATTAATAATGGCTAGTATACCATTATAATTGTGGTTTTACAACATTCTATGGGACTTCCCTTTTAAAATATTCTATAATGTATCTTTTAAAAAAAATTCAAAAAAGGGGTTTTCTTCTTAACATAAACAGAATGAGTATCATATAATTTTTCCATGAAGGCTTTTTTTTATGTTTTCTTTACAATGTTATAATTTTATGTAGAGAAAAAATTATTTCCTTTTTATTTATATAGTATTCTTTTAAGAAATGTGATTTTCCTCATGGAATGTTGGTATGATGCAAGTGTTCAGATTGAATAATTATGTCTGGTTCTTGGGAATTGTTTATGATGAATGGTGATACCTATATATAGCTTCAATTAATTGGTTATTTTTATGTAGGAAGTTTACCAAAATTTTTATTCTAACTGTAACTATTATGGTTACACCACAAGTTAGTTGTGAGGGTTACATCGTAATATAGTCGTGATGTATACATTGTAAGGTTGTCTTGAGTGTTACAGGTCATATGCTATCCAATAGTGCTACAATCTTATGTAAGTAATGTCACATGTTACTTTTCTGGATTTATTTATGTTTTATATGTTTTATGGAAGACTCTTATTTTTAAAAAGTATCTATATAATACATTATGGGTGACAATTATGTCTTTGTGAAAGTAATTTCATATGTTTATAAGTATTAATGAACTAATCATTTCCTTACTTTTTTTATATCCCTTATTGATATTTTTCTACCAATACCATGTTTTAATATGTTTTTCATATTATTTACGGATGGTTATGGGACAATAAGAAGCCATTTAGAATGTTGTGAATATTTTACATGAAAATATTTCAAGTTTTATTAAAAGAATAGTATTGTGGAAGAAATTGATATTTTTTTAAATAGTACTCACATTGTATAATTTTTGGTTGATATATATGAATTATTTCCTAAATATATAAATCATTAAACATAAATCTTCATTAAGAATTTATGAAATTGAATTCTCGAAGAATTTACTAGATTATGTAATGTTTTAGGAAGAGAAATTAATGTTGGTATAAAAGCACGATATAGATAACATTAGGGGATATGATCATGTTAATTGTATGCCATAAATAATTTTCATCTTATGGTTAATTTTAAATGATATAGAATTTAATTATTACAATGTTTTTCCATCTATGATATGATTGTTCAGAATAATTTCCCATAGAAAAAATATGGAAGTTGAAGTGGGAAGGCACTGAGAGGATAATATTTTTCCGAATCTCCAACCTAGAATGGTTGGAGTTTGAACCAATATTTTTTATTGTATTGGATCTATTGACATGGGCTATAAATTACAATGGCATCCATATAAGAGAATAACTTGATCAACTATAATGTAACATTATGGTAGTGTAAATTTTTATGAGGTAAAACACTTTTACTTTCACAAATTCTTCTAACCTAGTGGTGGTTGATGTGTGGACTAAATCATTTGAAAATATATTTAATATCTTTTGGTGTTTATATAATGGAAATTTTTGTCTTTCTATTTAACATTTTAATGTTTAATCCTACTACTGATGGTCATTGGTCGATAACAATAGGGATAGCAAGGAGATTGATGCATTGGAATGCAAGGAATTTAAAAATATGCCACTTAAAAAATATTTTCCTAAGGTAGTTAAATTTTGGATGGAAAATAAATTCATGGAATTGAAAGGATATAAGTAATATTTAGTGGTTGTGTGTGAAGAAAAATTAACTCAATTTGAACGGTAAACTCTATATCTAAATTGCTATTTTTATAGTAAAATAAATTGTTTTACATAATATAGAAGCAAGATAAAGAAGGGAATTAGCCTATTATTAATTCATAATTTATGAGAAACTTGTATTTTATGCAGATAAGGAAGAAAAGGAATTTGTTTATGGTCATGTTTACATTCAAAAATAAGAAAAATAAATGTTCTAGATGGTAGAAATATAATAGAACTAATCAGTGAAATATGATGGAATGAAAATCCATTTTTTGTGTATTGGAATTGTCGTAAAAATAACCCATATTTATACCTTAATAAATATATGATGTATTTTCAATGTGGTATGTTTTTAAAAATAGACCAATAATGAAACAAAATTTTTATTATGTTTATTTATAATTAGAAAATTTTAATGTGTTCTAAATGTGGAAAGATGGAGAATTATAAAAATACCTACCCAAAGAAATATTTTAATGATAGAAACCAACCTGATAATTAGAAGAATGGTGCGATGAAATTCTTTGTGAATATATCATTAAATGATTTTACATCCAATCAAATGGAATTAGGTACAATTTTTTTACTCAGATTTTACTAATTTATTATTTAATAACTGGTCTACCAATTCCTTTATGTATGGAATATTTTTAAAATTATTTTTTTCACATTATGAAATGAAACTATAACTTGCATTTATAATACCTGGTGAAATATTAAAGAAAATATGAATTAAAAAATTGACCTATTCATTTCAGTGGAATGTAATTTCGTTAAAACCTTGACGTTTTTTCCGTAATAGAGTTTGATGTTATTCTGGGTCTGGATTGGATTTTTTTTTATCATAACAAAATTTATTATATAGAAAAAATATTTTTTCAGAAGGAGTTTCACTTTTTATTGAAGAATAAAACCATACCAATGATAACCTATCCTGTAGAAATGAAATGGTTCAAATATTGAAATGACATTTATCTTTCATATATTATTGAATACATGGGAACTATTCAGATTAATGATGTGCTGGTAAAAAAATAATACCTAAATTTTTTTCTTTATGAGTTTCCAAGTGCTTCACAAAATCATGAAGATGAATATTCCATTGAATTAGTTACATTTTTTAAGACAATTTAAAAAACCCCTTGTAATATAGCCGATGTGGAACTTTTTAATTGAATAAATACTTATAGTAGTTTCCTGTTAAGGCTTCATTCAACATTCAACTTTATCATAGTGTGATCATGTTTTTTTCAATAAAAAGAAATATGGTTCCATGAGACTTTTCATTAATAATAGATATTTTAATAAAATTACTATTAATAATTTGTATCAACTACCTCATATAAAATACTTTTTTGATCAACTCCATAGAGCATAGTATTTTTCCACAATTGAGTTGAGATCCGGGTACTATCAAATGAATTTTATGGGGGAGGATATTCCTAAAATATCGTTCTACAGTAAATATTTCCATAATGTACTGTTTTTTACGCACCTTCGAATAAATAATGCCCAACTCTATATATAGATCTTATGAATAAAATTTTTTATGAATAATTAGATAAGTTTTTCATTGTTTTTATTAAATATATTTTTGTTTATTCAAAAGGGTTTGAGGATCCTCAATGAAATCTATGGATTTTTCTATAAATAATTAAATAAGAGAAGTTACATGGGAAAATTAGATAATGTGATTTTTGTTTTTAATGGATTAATTATCTTAGGAATATTTTAAATTTTATTTAATTATAGTAAATCATACGAAAATAAAGGTGGTTGATGAATGGAAAATACATAAAAATGTTACATAGATTTGTATTTTTATATGAATAGTATGTTATTACCTAAGGTTTGTAAAAAACATTGAATGAATATATATACCACTAAATAATTTAAAATTAAAAGGGGTTAAATAAATTTTAGAAGAAGAAAATGATTTTTTGGAACTCAAAATAATATTGGTGAATGAACCTATATTGGAAATGCTTTCTTGAAATGGTGAGTACATTATATACAATGATGCTTCATTGAAACCACTCAGTTGTATTCTGATATATAATGATCATTAAATTTCTTATTCTTCAAGAAAACCAAAACCTCATGAGTTAAATTTTCTAATACATGTTACATAATTAGCATCTTTAGTTTCAATCTTTATAAATTTGGATATATCATTTATATGGAGACAAATGTTAAATATATACTTACCATAAATGGTTTAACTAACTATTTAATTAGAATAAATTTAAAATGAGGTAGAGATTATGGATACAAATGTTAAAGGATTATGATTGCACGATCAATTACTATCCTAGATTTGAAAACAATGTGTTGTATGCCTTCATTGAAAAACATCAGGAATCATTAATTGTGTTATGAATTGAACATAACCCCTTGACTTATGATTTGATAATTTTTTTCTTTGATTTTGTGGGTGTAGGAAATTCTTATCTTTTTTTAAGTATAAGTGTAATTGTATCCCTATAAAATAATTAATCGTGCATAGAAATAAGACCATGAGTTATATAGAATAGTGTAATTGGTAAAGGAATGTAGGTTTTATGAATTTAGTGTTCAAACATATTATTCCATATGACTGTGAAAGAGATTAGGTTTAGCTTGTGATTTCGAGCTGGAGAAATAATTATTATGTAATGTTCATATTTATTTATTTTCAATTCATTATGGTAGAAAAAATATGTACAATGAAATTCAATAGTATTAATATTGGGATATAATGAGAAGATATATTCTGGATTTTACAATGATATTTTCTAATTTCCAACAAGTTAGAGCTGCGAAACAGCAACCAAAGGGAATGATTTAACTTTTTCTATTATTAGATAGGAAATGGTACAATATATCAACGTATTTTGGGGTGGTGAAATTAAATAATTCTCATGGTAAAAATGTGGTCTGGGTTATTTTTGATTGGGAGACTAAATATACACATTTCCATCCTATTCGAGACACTTTTTCTCGTGATAGGATTTCTCGACTATAACTCAAATAGATTCTTAGGTTACTTGGACTTCATCTATTCAATATATCAAATCATTATTACTGGAACAATTATAACTTTTGGAAAGGACTTCAGATGTAATGGGGGTAGAATTAAATTTTAGAAAAACCTTTCATCATCAATCTGATGGATATATAGAGTGATGAATTCTAAAATTGGAAGACATGTCACATTCTTATTTAATGGATTACTAGGGTAGCTCGTATTAAATTATTTCATTAGTTTAGTTTTTATATTATAATAGCTTTCATTACAGTATGATGATGTCACATATTGAGGTATTATATGGAAATTGGTGTCAAATTATAGTATTTTGGGATTATTTCAGGGAAAACAAATTTATGGCACCATAATTAGTAATGGAAGTGGTTTAGTAAGTTAAGATGGTCCAACAACTCTTGAGGATATCTCAATGTAGGAATAAATGTTTTGAAGATAATATGAGGAAAGTATTTTATTTCAACGTAGGCGATCATGTTTTACTTTAAATACCTCATGTGAAAAGTGTAGTGTTTTTGGTAAGAATGGAAAGCTAAGTCCATAGTTCATTGGACCTCATAAACTCTTAAAGTAAGGCGGACCAGTTTCCGGCCAAGTAGTATTGCCACTGATTTTATCTTAGGAACACAATGTTTTTCATGTTTTTATGTTAATATTTTATGTTCTAGATTCATCCTAAATTTTGAATATATAAGTGATTTAGATATAATAGATCCTTTCTTATAATTTAAATCATGTTCTAATTTTTGAAAGTTTTGATAATGTATTGTGGAAAAAGGTAATTCACCAAGTTAAAGATTTTTTGAGAAAACACATTGTTGAAGATGAAGCCTCAGGATACAAAAATTATATAAGGGAAAGATATCCATACATGTTTTATAAATGAATATTAATTATGAGGACATAATTTCCAGAAGGGGGGAGAATGTAAAAATCGACTTACCTATAAAAATATTCTTTCATTCAAGAATTAAATAGTAAAATTCATTATAAATGAATATTGAAATAAGTGTTTTTTATGAAATTAACGAATCTATAAAAATAGAATAGTAACCTCACCTCTGAAATTAGAAAAAAAAATGTTACATTATGGATAGAAATATGATATATTTATGTTAAAGAATAACAAAATACATGCTTTCAAAATGATAAATTAAGTGTTGGTATTTGTGTGGAACATAAATATTTATTTAAAATTTTATAATTAATATATTGGGTTAAACTAAATTTATATTCATAAAATCTATTAATAAATAAGTATTTGTGGTTTTATTATTAGAATATTGTTTTATGAGAACCTAATTATTTTGGTAATGTATTATAAAATTAGTTTTAATTTTCAAATCGATATTTTATGAACATACGATGATTTTATTTAAAAAAATTAAAAAATAAAATAAAATTTAGATAATTACTTCCTTAAAATTGAGTTCATTTTTGAAATATATTTATCGAAAAATGGTTATGGTGAATTATTGGGATTTTTCTAAAATAGTTAGATTTTTATGAATAGTGATATATGGTAATTTAATGTATTTAACAATGTCATGAATTATTGGGCCATAAATTATTTATACATTATGATAGAACAAAATATAGAACACCAATTCATTATTATAACATATTTATTTATAATGTTTAATGTATTCATGTTCATGATCCAAAATAATAACTAATTCATAAAATGATCAAAAAACACCTCACTCCTCCAATATAAATATCACCGCCACTGCCAATTTTCCTCACACATAAAAATCCTTGTCGCTTGTTTAATTTATAGACAATTACCTTCCCAAACCATTACATTTTTCTAAAATAATATGGTGTCACCCAAATTCCAAAGCCAAGTTCCCTACAGAGGTTCTCAATGAGAAGAAGTTCAAGAGGTAAAATCCTCTTTTTTCCTTTTAAACTTATTTTCAATTTATTTTATTTTGTTATTCTCTCCACAAATATTCTCATAAAATTTAATATTTAACTCAATTATATTAAATATTAATTGATTTAAGTCTGTCGAAGTAATATCAGTCACCTAACCAATCCTCTTCCCCTCTTATTCCAAAAAATGAAAACATTTCCCATGATGTGTCAATTTACCTTAATCCTTGAAAAAGTTTTTTAATGTTGTTTTACCCCCATTATGGTTGGATATAAAACCATTTTTAAGGTTAAAGTATATTTTAATATATATATATTATGTTTTATAATGCTCTAGAGCAAATATATAAACATTATATAAAATTATATGTTACATGTTCAAAATGATTGAAAAAACCTCCAAAATAAATTAAATTATTTTCATTAATATTTTATCTATTGAATGATTATAATTTTTAAAAAAATTATATATTGTATGATTTAATATTTTGGAAAAATATTAATACCATTTCATTATACTTATATATTTTTACTTCCATTCGATAAGAAAACCCCTTATGAACCAACCATAGATTGGATGAAATAAACGCACCGGAAATAAAAAACAAATATTATCAATTGATTGACTGAAGCTTGTTAAAATAGATCATATAAGGTATAATAAATTTGAATATCATTCTATAAAAAAATAATAAAACTATTGAAACCGTTATACATGATTTTAGAACACATTTAAAGGATTTGAAAGCCAATGTAAGGAATGTTCCTTTTAAATATCATATTCAATTTCCATTTTTACCAAATTCAATAAGTAATGTTTATTCTTGACTTATACGGAATGAGTGGCATATCATGTTTTCAAGATGACTTAACTTTTCATTTTTTTTCATTATAATACTATACTTTTATTTACATATAAATAGATTTCCTTTGTATTTTCCTGGTATTATTTTAAAATAAGTTATTTTACTCAATAAACTCATTTATCTTGAAAGTGTCCATGTATCATGATTAGGTTCTAATTTTGGTTATTATTTATGATGAAGTGTGGGACCGATAACTCCACCAAATTAATTGTACGTGTTAATGTTGTAAGATGAACACATTGGTTATTCTTGGTGTAAGTACAATTGTTATACCATAAGGTAGTCGTGAGGGTTACATCATTAGGTTGTCATGAGGGTTACATTGTAATGTATACCTGAAGGTTAAAAATCAAATTATAGTCATGGGGTTTATAATCAAATGTTTATAATTCCCCAATTTAATGTTACAATTTTATATATTTTTCTATGTTTTATGGAAATATCTTTTTTTACAACATAAGTATATGATACTTTATGGGCGAGAAGTGCATATTTTTAAAAATAATTTCATTAATTTATATGTAATTCTGTACTAAAGGTTTCATTACATAATTTTATGTCATTTATGTATATTTTTTATCATCCAATCTAGTAAAATGATTTATGTATAGTTTATTGATGGGTATGGTAAAATATTATGCCAATGTGAATGTTGTGAAGATTATTAATGAATTTATTTCATGTTTTCTTGAAATCATATGTATTAGATTAGAAATGGATAATTTATTAGTAGTAACCACTTTATATTATTATAGGTTGATATGTATGAATTATTTTATAATTTTACAAAACTATAAATTGAAAATATAATTGGGAAAGTAAAAATCAAATCCCAAAATAATTTATAATATTAAATAATTTTCAAGGTTAGGACTATAAAATCCATAACAATATATTTGATGTTTTTTCTCTTATTATTATACAATTTATAGGAAATTTTTTTTTGAACTTATATTATAGTTCATAGTGATCTGATCATGGATAGTAACCTCTCTTCAGTGGAGCCCCCAGTTTTTGATTCCTGCTAAGAAGGCCCAAGATGTAAGGTTTCTTCTCTTTCTCAAATAGTTGGTATGGATTTTTAAGAAAATAAAATGTGTAGTTATTTTCTTATAGGGTGTGGGGAAGATAATAGTTTGGATAATAGTTTTGTATCGGTAGGTCACTTGTTTCTAACTTCTTTATTTGTTATAGTGTTAGGACATCTAAGCTATTATCCCTTTATTTTCTCAAAAAGATATAGAGACTTGTAAAAAAATATTCATGGTCTTCAGGAGGTATCCCGATAATCTAACAAACGGGTTTGAAGAATGATTATTTAATTATAGAAGATATGTTGACCAAATAATCATCAAAGTATTGTGATGTGAGTTAGTAATCATCTCACTAGTTCTATAAGTACAAAGAATCTTTATATTCTCTTAGTGTTTACCATGACATTATCGATCTTATGGAATTTAATTTATATAATATCATATGTCAAATGTAAATTTTTTTATGAACTAATATAAAATAATGGTTATATAATTTTTTTACTTGAAAACAACCACTGGACATGCTCAATTTATCAGTATTCCACAAATCTATATATTTTGTATTGCATATATTATTTCACAAAAAATTGTCAATTAAGGATCTATTGAAAATAGGTTTATAGGTGGAATAAATTAACACCTAAATGAAACCCATTGTAGTTTAATTGAAATTTTTTTCAACATTTCTATACCTTCCCATCTTCTATATTAAATGAAATATATATGAAATAACAAACTTCTTCAAACATTTATTTAATATTGATATATATTCTCAAGGATATCTCATTATTGGTGATTTTAAAAAGATCCATTTAAAATAATGGGAAATGTATTGGGAATATATTCAAGGAAATAATAAAAAATATATATTTAATTCCCTAATATTAGGAAATATATTTTTTAAAATGGGTTATTTGGGTGATAAATTAACATAGTGTAATAAAAGATATGCAAGTCAATGAATATGGAGGAAATTTCACGTGTTTATTAAAAATCAAGGATTATTCGGTTTCTTCATTCCTTATTTTTTCATATGGAATGAGATTATTATGACTGCACCTTATGGATACTCAAAATGAATATCTTGGTAAAGTTGAATCATTTGTTCTTGTACTCCAAACTATGAACTCAAGATAGATACATCATTAAAACTATATTGGATTTGTGGAGTAGTCATATGAATTTTGGTTCATGGGTCATTCTTCTAAAAACATGTGGTGGTTAAAAGGTGATATATTGGACATGGTGGATGGGTTTACAAATATCCAAACTAGTAAAGAGGGTATAAAAAGGGAAATATAATATTTGGACAGTAATATTTAGAATATATTGAATGATGATACTTTTTTGACATTATCAATCAAAAATAGAAAATTAAAGGAGGTATATCTAGAGCTATAATGACTTTATAGGGAATAAAGATGAGTTATATAGTCCAAAGTTAGAGATATAAATATGTTATATTTTCATGAAGGCATTATATATAAAAATTTAATGGGTAATATAAATATATATTAAGAAAATCATTCCATCACTATTGAAATTGAGGTGACTGGACCTTAACGAACCTAAAAATTTTCATATATTCCCATTGGGTAGTGGCCTAAAATGAGTGGAAGCCATCCAATAGAGGATTACGAAGATTTTATCTATGATAATATTCTCATTTATCTTGAATATAACTATAATATAAGCATGTATTCCATTATTACAGTGTAGGAAATTAAAGTGATTATGTAGGAATACATCAATGGAGGTTTAAATCTTTGGGTCACATGCATGATATCTTTAGCAACCCAAAAATTTCTTAAATAGATTAAGAATATTAGTGGAAGAATTATTATTAAATAATATAATTTTCCATTCCATAATCATATAATTCTTGTTTCTTTGGACACTTAGATACCAAAAAAACTACTTCAAAATTGAACTACATATTCTACAAATAAGTTCTTCCTAATAAGCACCAATCTTAAAATTTTCACACATAATACATTTATTCATAACATGGTAATGTAAAAATAAAAAGGTTTATCTGAGATTCCAAGTACGGTTATAAAAGGTAGATATCAAGGATTACATAAGCATAAAATCTGCATAATTGTGTGTGAACAAGATAATAATATTTTGATACAAAACCCTACACAAAAAAGATATTAATATTGGGTAATGTAAAAAATGCCAACATTTAATAAGAATAAAATCATAATGGATCCAAATAACATAAGATATGAGAACATTAAATTGGAATAAAACATATATATTAGTCATACACAAAATAGAATAATATCATTTCAGTAATATTAAAGGATTATTTTAAAAAATATCATAATAGAATAAGGACACTCTCCAAACCATCATACCTATTTGGGATCACTCTCAAGATTATTATAGTGGAATAACACCCAAATTTAAATAGGTTAACTCTCCATTACATTCCTTTCTATATCATGAGGATTAAAATTTACCCAATTCATTGAAGACATATAAATGTCCCATTAATCTGTAAAATAAGATCATTTATATTTATTCCACAAAGTCATAAAACATTCAAACATCAGAACCCATGATATGAAAATGATTTCATAAATATTTAACTACAACCACACAAGTGTAAAAATAATCTAGTTTTCTAAATATTTCATCATTTCATCATATAAATAAATTTTGAAAAAAATTATTGATTCATAAACATTTCACTAGTTCATCATAACATAGCTTATTTGAAAAGAATATGTTTCATAAAAAATTCATTATATACATAAACCATCCAGAGTAATAATAAATATGGGATTGTTGTATTGTATCCACATTAATGATTTTGTAAAAAAATATATTTCATATTTGATTGAATGTTATTTTCAATGATTAAATGGAATAATTCACTAGAAAATTAAATTTTCACATTCTAATCATTTTATATAGTTTAAAAATATCTCTACTAATAATGATACATTTATCATTGAAAATAACCTATGAATTCTATAATGTATTAGTTAAATAATTGTGTGGTCATAATGGAAAATAATACCATTTATTTTGTACATAATAAAATGAAGATTCCTTTTAAATTTATATTAAAAAATTAAATAGTGACTTGTTTGGAAAATAAAAAGAGGATACCATTTCAATCATTTTATAAAAGTAAAATATCTGTAAAAATTTCGGTAAAAATTATTTATGTGTATTAAAAAAATTTCCTTAACTCATTTTTATAAAATATAGATGTATGAGAAATAAAATTTTTCGACCGAAGAGTGAAATAATATTAGTACCTCTTAAACAATATATTAATCTCATGAGTATATAAAGAGTGGAAATTGAAGGGAAAATATATATTATAATTATGTAACTAGATATGAGTAAATTTCATGTGTTTCAAATTATATAGATGATAATATTTAAACTTACAAAAAAAATAATAAACAATCCTGATGAACATTTAGATTGTATCATAAAATCATTACTACATTAATGTTTATTGAATCATAGGAACCAAGAAATAAATAATATTAAATTGATATACATATGCAATATATTAATTATAATAATCATGAAATACATTAATGGTCAATATATAAACCACAAAAAATAAAAAAGTAGTAAATATGGAATGAGACCCATGGATGTAAAAGTGAGATAAAAATATCATACCTTAAGTTTCAAATTTTAGCATACATAATCCAAATATCTATATACTAAATATTGATTTATTATAAAAATATTTTAGTGATGTTCATAGATATATTATACCATATATGATTATATTGTGACATTTTATTGCCCATTTATTAAAAATTCCTTGTTAAAAACATGTTTTCGGTAATAAATTCTTAGTTTTTCATATATTTTTCAGTTGGTAGTTTTAGATATCTATTATTGATTACAGATAAATCACATCTAAAACATTAAACATGATATGAAAAAAATATGTTAATTGTATATTTGAATATTTCATTCCATAAATGCTAGATCTTGGAATTTAATTACACCCTTCTTGGAGATGCTTGGTCGTACATGTGAATGGGAGACATTATCATTATTATCAAAATTGACATGAAAAATGTCTCCCACAGCTTTGTGGAGGTGGTAGTCCACACATATGAATGGGAGAAATTATCATCTTATAATGGATTATATAGTATGAAGAAAAATAGTATATTTTAAATCCATAATAATAATTATATCATAAAAAATTATGTTAAACACAAAATTATTTCCATCCATCAGAGGAACTAAAGTATAATGTATTATATTAGTTCATGATGCGGTTGTCAATGGTACATATGATCGATGGATTATCATTCCATTTATTGTAAGAGGATATCGTTACAATTTATTCTATTAAAATAATAATATAAAATCAATTTGGATATATGGATGATATTATATTAGCATATTTGGAAAATATTTGAAATAGGCGTATCAATAAATAAAAAATGCATGTTCAATAATGATACATCTACTTTGGACTACCTAATTGGTTTTGTAAAATAAAGCCATGATAAGATGGTTTAAAAATCAATTTATAGAATTTATGAAGTATGGAAGGAAGAAATGTATTTTTTTAGGGAATGTAATTATGGAACTCAATTTGGATGTGTGATTACGTGAGTATAGGTTGTATCTTTTCATGATAGGAGGGGGGAAATTTTTCATATTATTGAAATCGAAGACATATTCCTTTGTTTTAAACATATTAAAATTATACTAAAAATAATCATTAAGAAACTTTATGTGATATATGTTCAATAAATGAATAGAAATTTTGGATTGGTAATGTTTATATGTTATTTAAACAAATAATGTTTTTGTTTAACCACTTTGTATTCCCATTTTAACTTTAACTATGCTAATTAATTTTTACTATTTAGACAATTTATTATTAAAAATAACTAAGTTAAAATAATTAAATAATATTAATAATATTTATTTTAAATATGGAATCTATTTTACCAAATTAAATTAATAATAATGGAGTACTTTATTTTACAATTAATCATATAAATGGGATAAAAATAATCATTCCATATAAAACATTTTCATAATTAATGAAATATGTTATATATAAATTCAATTTCAAATTGATTATAATGATCCAAAATTTTATTATTTATAATATAATTTACGTAATTATTATTTTGAAAATATATTTTCTTTAAATGTGGAATCTTTTAAATTCTTAGGAATATTTATTTTAAATTAAAACTAGAATTTTTCACAATTCATTGAGAAATTAATGTTTTTTAAAAATTCATAAAAATTTATCCTAAAATAAATTTGAAAAGATTATTTAAAAATGATGTTATTTTATCAAATAAATTTTATTCATGTAGAGAAATTACATAAACAATTTATTTACCAAAAGAAATAAATTTTTTTGAGAAATATTTATTTTCAATGTATATATATGATTTACTAAAAAACATACGATTTTTTTTCAAGATGACATCATTATATTACAAAATTACACTTATTTTTTAAAAGTTTGTTGTTCATATTCATACCAAGATTTTCAATTGATCTTTTATAATGATCATGATTAAATAGTATGACTAATATTTTTTATAGGTTTCTTAAAACTCTGTGTTGTGAGTAAAGTACACTATTGAAAATGTAACTTTTTTTGGAAAATGATATTTCATAAATTCTTATAGTATTAACACTACTCTTTTTGTCATCCCCAAGGGGAAACTATCTAGTACCTTCATCTAATTTAAGTTCTTTATCTTGTGTTAATTTTCTTAATAGTTCCTGAATATGAAAATGAGTTAAAAAAACATGGAAGTTCCCCTTAAACTAGACTTAGATGAGAAATATGGATTCATTAATGATTAGAATACTCTTATTAAATTAATATTTAATACCTAGATAATGGTTTGACTCAATCATTATGTATTTGTTCTAAAATAATTTTGAAAATTATTATGGAAAAAATTACAATTGAATTTAATAGAAAATATTAATAAACGTTATACTGATATGAATATTCATAGAATGTGTATACATATTTTTATATAGAAGATATTCCTCACCATCATTCTTGAACATTCTTATGGTTAAGATATTCACATTCTTTCAATATTCCCAAAACCTATGATATGATGTTCCTATTTCACCCTTTATCTTTATAATATGTGATTAATTTATTTTTGAATAAGTATCAAATATATATATATCTAAGGGATAAGTTATCATATTTAGTGGTTTTCTCTGACTATTTTTTTACTTATCACTAATTTATTGATGATTATTTTATCATATTCCATAATAATGAAAATACATCAATACAGAATAACATAATGATAATTAACACATATTAATCATGTAATTTTCAATAAATTATGGCAATAAAGGGAAATTTATTCATATCTAATAGGTGATCATATAGAAGAAGTAATTTTATTTATAGATTTATGATTCCTATAAAAAATGGTTTTCGATGTTATATCTCATAGATTTTACATATACTAGAGTACCTTGAATCTTCTACATTATAAGAATGATAAAAAATATCATTTGATGTATAATGAATTTTAAATATCAGTTTCTCTCTATTGATGGAATCTTCAATTACATAAACACTCTTCATTTATCCCTTATAAAACATGTTCTATTAGTTTATAGTGTCTATAATGGTACCATAAATGAAATAAAAATAAATATTAAGGGATTACTCTATAAATTACATCAGGAGTTCAGTTATCAAAATAATTTCAAGAAACTCGTAGATAAAACCATTGAAGAGGATGGGTTTAATATTATAATGCTTTAGGGGTACTTGATGTGCAATTTTTTATGGGATTACATGGAAATAAATTCAATGTGGTCTATAAATATCAATGGAAAAGATGGGAGTATCTCTATAGATCATCATAATAATAGTGGTTATTCTATATTCTTCAATATTTTTCACTCAGTAGTTTACCTTACAATGAATCCTATAGAATTCCAAATTTATTATAGAGAAATTTGATTTATGTTTTTCAGATGAAATATTTTGAGAAATTTTCCTCTACATATGAGGGTGCCTAAAATTGAATTTGATCTTCAATGTTCATGTAGATCTATCCCAATTATTAAATTCCATTATTGATGATGATAAAAACAATTGATATTCCAAAATCCCAATCATTGAGAATCCCAATCTTTGTGTCTTCACATACCCCATCTGCTATTTTTTATACGTCTACTTTTTTAAAAGGAAGTCATTCTAAAAAATGCATGTACATTTTTTCCAATGAGTTATAGATGAAATTATGACATTGTAAATTAAATATATTTTATTTTCACTTCAATATAAAATGAGTATCTATATGAAATTTTATGAATTTATATTATATTGATATAGAATATAAATTATCCAAAATTACCAACCAATTTATAGAAAAAGTGGATAGTATACTTAATGGTGGGGAGTGGGTGATGTTTTTTAGCAATATCTCAAAATAGAAAATTATTTCCTCATATATCTAGGATTTAATAATATGTTCCAACATTCCTTGGTTGGGAAAATGGTGGTGATATTTTTTATTGAGATGAAATTTAATGAATATTTTCTAAAATTCAAATTCACCATTTTGGAGGAATTAAATGAGGACATATCACTTATTACAATACCTAACACTAATTAATTAAAAATTTCTAAATTGACAAATAATTCATTGTGTGTTTCATTTGTAGTATTTTTCATCTCCATAACAAATATAATCAGGCCAGTATGGGTGATGCTATTGTTCTTAAGGGCCATTAGATGTCTTGGAAGGTACCCTATGTGGGAAATAAGATCAAAAGATAGTGTTCTTATACTAGTGGATGGATCATCTAAGATATATAATTCTTGATACTCAGTGTTCTACTTTTATGGAATTAATGAATGTACTTAGAGAAGGTTATTTGATTATTTTTTAATAGTGAGTGCAGCTAAAAATACTACTAAATATAAAACCTCTAAAACATTTAAAATTTTATAGTGGATAATAATTTTATTATTATTGTTAATTTTCATGAATATTCCTTCATATCTATTTAATAGTAAATTAATATGTTAGGTAATGTATGTGAATTACTGATCAAGAAATGGTTTTTAAAAACACTTTGAGTATAGGAAATAAATAATCTGATTTATTTGAATCTCAATTAAAAACAAAGGATCCGACATAGAACCCTCTTTCATATGTGAAGGTGCACATGGGTATGTGTGGAAATCTCGATCAATCTAGGATATTCTAGATGGGACATTACAATATTGTATCATATGACTTTTGAAAATATTCATTCTTATCTTACATATTTTGGGGAATGGTAGAAAGAAGATTGGTTATGCAGGATACATACTGGGGAGTTAAATGTGTGTTTGTCCAGTATATGTTTAATAGTCCAATGATCATCCATTAGGGGGATTTCAATTATAGTTTCGGTTTTATGGTTTTTTTTTTGATCTAGAGTATGTTTTGTTGTATTGGATTTATTGGATTTATCTCCATTCTTGAATCTTGACCAAAAAAACTGCATCACATGTCATATATATATTCCCAATTTGTTTTTTTTGTAGTTATTATATTAAATACCTTAATATGTGATTCATGTTTGATAATATATTTGTGTTCCATATTTTGTTATATATTTAAATTTTAATAAATTATATAAACATCATCATTCTATTATATAAATCATTATATTATTGGGAATAATTTTTATGTACAAAGAACTATGATTCGGCCTTACGTAGTGGTAGGATGTTGATATTTACTTGCTTTTAATAGCCTCTAGGGTTATGTTTTCTATAATCCATTTTTTGGAAAAATAACTAATTAGTTTTTCTCCTCTGAAAAATTAAAAATTTGTTTTCAGATTATGTTTTAATTATAGACAATCTTGTTCCAAAATCATCTTATCGGACCACCTATTGAATGACATGATGATCTCTCAAGGTATAAAATCCATATTCTACCACCATTTATGTAGTTGAATTTAGTTTATCATGATCCCACATCCAATATAGTGGTTTAGGGAGTGGGAATGAAATAGTATAGAGTCTTATACATAGGACATGATCAAGGTGGAGGAATTTTCAATGCTATTTTCAACTCTTTCTGAGGCATTCCTCTCAATCACCCTTCATCTTTCTTGAGTGATAATGTGCCTATGGATAATGAGGAATGAATTTGTTTCATTGATGTAACATCTAATCTATTGGAGACTCTATAGGATCTATTTTTATGGTTTTGTACATTAATTTTATAGGGATTGTTAAACAATAATATTTTATGAATATTTATCTTTAACAAATAGATTATGATATACACTACCCCATGTCTAAATTAACCATAATGAATTACACTAAAATAAAATATAAAATAAATTTGTGAATTTAATAGTATGAAAAATCATATAAAAATGTATTAATGTTTTAGATGAAGAAAATATAATTTTTTTAAAGTAATTATATTCTTTAAAAATATACTTTCATAAAAATGATACTTAATCCATGTTATGAGAAAATATTAAAATTAATACCTATATATTTTATAAATATTATTCTATAAAAATGATACAAATTTGAAATCATCATATCAAAATTATCTTAACATTAATTTTTTAAAACTTCCTAAAATGTTCAATTTTTTGATGAATAGTTAAAAATATTTGTAATTAACAATTATGTTTTCTTTGAAATTACATATAATGTCACACTATATTGTGGATTAATTTTAAAATACCATTAGATCCTAATAATTAAGATTAATACAATAAATGTTTTAGGAATAAACATTATGCTTTATATATGTATAAACACATATTTATACATAAATATGATATTTTCTAGAAAATAACATTTCTACATGATTGGTGGTTTTAATTTTACATTTCTTTGAATTGAATATCAATAAATGGATTCCATATTTTCGATAAACTGGCTCAAATTTGGAAAATATGTCCCTTTAATATTTCATCATTGGGAATAATAAACTTAGTAAATATTTTCCACAATCATAGGGGATGTGGTCTCAATTTCTAATCATTAGAATAAGTTTTAAGGATTTTTTTCCCTTTATGTAATGGGTTCCTCTTTCCCAGTTCCAAGAGAGGTCAATTTTTTTCAAGATCAATAAAGGGGGCTTGACCCCCAACCATTTAAAAAATAAGAATTGGGGGAATTACATAGACTGCATTTATTTTATTCTCATAATGATATTTATAAACTAATATTTCATTGTTTCATTTTCCAATTTTATGAACTCGATATAGAGAATGACTTTTATTAGGGAAGGATGAATTTTTTATATTCATACTTGTACATTATTCTTCTTTTTTAAAATATACATTAAAATGGTTTGAATTTTTTTTAGATATTTAATTATTTTTAAAATCCATTTCTACCCATGATTGAATATTTTATTACATATATTCTAAAGAATATACTCTTTATTTTCATCATGCGGTACTTTTTTGGTTTTTATATAAAATGATAAAGGAATTATTTTTAAATGTATTTGATATGAACATAATTTCACACCGTAAAAAAAATAAATTCTATAAGGATTCGATGTCAGTATTATATAACTATTTTTGAAGAAAATATTCATTATAACATTGAGTAAATTTTATTATTTAAAAGATGAATATAAAATTGAAAATTTTATTTTCATCAAGAATTTTTTTTAAAACATTTTTATAGAATTTATATTCATAAACGTCCACAATACATTATTCTCCTTTTAATACACTAGGAATATACTATAATGATACCATGATAATTCTTTTTATGGATAGTTTACGATCAGTTTTAGTGGGTATCTATTAACATTCCTATAATATTTAATCCAGTATATAGATTTTTTTTATTAATTATTGTTGATAATATATTATTATTTGATCAGATTATGAATCCATTGGAATTATCAGGCGATGAGTTGAGTCTAGATTTGAATTTCCCCTAAATGAATCAATGGGCAACAAGTTAAAAAAATATGTTGTGTATTTGTATAAGTCTTTACCCAATTATGTAATATGTCATGTTATCACTCCTTTAAGATAAGTATTTGATGTCTTACCTTATGAATTCCATTATTATGAACTTATTTATTAATGTACATGTGATTAATCAAATAGTTAACTCATCCAATGATATGTTTCAAGATACTATGATTATTTATATATATTTATATGATCATCATTTATTATAGAAATATTATTCATGAATAATTGATTCAATGATAGGTCATACTTTACCAATTGTCTTAGTAATAATTTTATCTAACCTATTTTTTATGTTTCTTTTCTCCTAGGATCATGGTTTTTATACTATGATTGAGATTGAAGGATATTCTAGAGATAATAATTTTGTTCTTAATGAAATGTTTATGTTTCATTTAATGTTTAAAAATATAATATGAGATTCATGTTTATATCTAGTTTACCCAGACTACTCCACTATTTAGTCCTTCTGGATACAATACCTTGTATTTTATGTTAATGTAATAATGTAACCACCAACTCTAGATATCGGGGTTTGGGTCATTATATATTGTATTAGATTATATTGAGTAGAATACTTGGGAACAATATTTATTAAAACAAATAATATGAAACATAGACATATAGAAATAATTGTTTGTATGTCTAATTTTTTGAAAATATAATAAATGAATTGTTAAGGTAGAGATCATGTGGTATCCCCAGTAAAAAAAATCCTTGTATGGAATATAAATGAGGAAAGGGTTTAGGAACATATTATTCTTTCTATAATCACCCTATAAATATTCCTTTAATAATATTTCATCAATAAGTATGGTACACAGTGAATGATCACTTACTTCAAAAATAATTATACACTAATGATGGATATTTTGGGGTTAATTCATATATTCACAATGAACCAAATTAATGAAATAGAGAATAGAATGTATGAAATCATTTGATATTCCATAGTGATATGGGATACACATAATTTGACTTGTATTGAATTGATTATGTTTTATCAGATGTTTAATATCATAGATAACCATTTTGATGTTTGATGTGATGGAATAATAACTAGACTATGGAATTTATTTGACTCGTTGATCGAAATAAAACACATTGAATTTTTTTATATTTTAGTGAGAGGGTAATTTTAGTGATTATTTTATTATATTTTGTTGAAATGCATGTAATGATATTCAAAACCTTTAGGTTTAATAGGATTGTTTATGTTAATTAAATAAATTTCAATTAAACTTATTTCAATTTTTTGAAATAATATTTTGTGAGAAAACCATAGTGTCAAAACATGCATTAATGATTATTGTCATTTTCAAGTATAGTAATCTTAATTTTGGGAAATTTAGTAGAATTATAGTTCTTTATTTTTAAAAAAAAATGATAAACCTAGGTTAGTTGACAACCTATCACATTCGGTAAGGTTGTAAAGATTAAACCTATAGTCTAAGGGGACAATCTGTTCCACACCTACCACTAACATACATTATGTATTAGTTAGTGAGAAATTGTTTTAATTAAATAGTTGTACATATAAATAATAATTTGGGAGGGATAAAATTATAAGAACAAATCCAGTTTTTTGGATTTCTAGGATATTAAGGCTATTTCAATAGATTTTTTATTATGTTGTGGTATATATAAAAAATTGGATTAATGTAATGGATTATTTTGGTAGAATTATATATTTTATGGTGGTGTATGTAAATTAGTATGAGATAACTTTTTAGGTTTCAAAATTTATTAATGTTGAGTTTTTGATATTATTTGTTATATATGTTTATTTATTTTTTGAATGATCTATGTTAAAACATTTGTTTTATTTATATATTTTGGTAAACAATGCATTATTTCTTTATATAATATTTTAACCATTTTGGATATTATATTATATTATGATAAAAAAATTGTATTAGTAAATATGGGATAAATATATTGTAATTCATTTGATGATTATCTGATCTACTCAAATTTTATTTTTGGGATTTGGGCATGAAAACATCATCTTGAATAATCATGGAATGGAGAAAAAATGTTTTTATAGTGAAAATTGATTGTAATATAAAATTACACTTCTTATATATGTATATTTCATTAATTTTATATACTTTATAGTAAAGTATTTCTTTAAATTTATAATGAGGATCTTAAAAAATTAATGTCATCCTTTTACCATCATTTCTGATGAATCGATCGTTTTCCTCCAACTTACCATTTTTATGGTTTTTTTTGTCCTTGCCATTTTCATCAAAATATTCCCTATCACTGAGTTTTAGTGTTGGGACATCATTATTGTTTAAAATTTATATATTTTAACTGGCCAATATTGTTCCCCCTATTTGGGAACCCAATTATGTGATATTTTATGTAACATTTATGTTCCACACATTCACTTTTCAAAATTAGTTTTATTTTCCCTATGTACAATGTGGTTTTTAAAAAAAGGATGATCTTTTTTTATGAAGATACAATTAGAAGTGATAAATTTAATTTCATTGTGTATTTTATGACACCACACAATTTTATGATATATTTCTCATTAAATAATTATAATTTATTTCAAAACTTTTGATGCATGAAACCCCTAATATAAATTATCCATAGTATTGTATACAATTATAACATATCCTTTAACACTATAGAATGAATATAAATAACCAATAAATTAAATAAAATCTAAAATTGTTTTATATGGGATATTTATATATTTAGTAAAGTAATTATATTCCATGAAAATGAATTTTCATTAAAATTGGTTTTTATAGATTATTATGAGAACATTTTATAATAAATTTCTTCCTATTTTCATGTTTTCAAAAGTTATAATTGATATCAATATTTAAATAATAATATAAAAATAAAATTAGAATTAAATTTTTAAAAATGATTGAATAGATTTTATTTTTTATTAATTGTGAAAAATTATTATTTTTTAATTAAAACATGTATTTTATTTATAGGTACATAAAATGTTACATTAAATATTAGTTTATGTTAAAATTTTAATTAGATAAATATTTTCCAAAATAATCCAATAAATCCTATTGTTATTAATAATATTATTTATAAAATTTATAGAAAATTTTTATAATTAGAAGGCATTTTCTAGAGATTATCTTTTTATCACATATCATTGGATTAATTTTAAATTATCTTATTTCACATAAATGAATTTAATTATGAAAATGTAATTTTTTTGAAATTAGTTTGATCTAATTCTGCGAATAAGTCACTTTTATTCTTAGTCATTGTGAGTAGAATCATTAGTTAATATCTTTCACCTTGTAAAGGTATTTAATTTCAAATTTATTTCATTGACACATGTATTAATATTATAAAAAATAATTTCTTTTAAATTGTGTATATACATCTCATTTGATATGATATTTCATGATTCATTTTATATTCTTGGTATATAAGGATTTATTTGAGGTTATTGCTTTCATTGGGTTTATGATTCAAAACATTCCAAAGTGATAATGGTTTATTTACCAATCTCATCATTATTTGAGATTGTTAAAATTTAAATCCCCATTGGGGTAATTATAAGAACATTCTATATTAAAACCCATATATATTCTTCTCCCCTATTAATTGGATAAAATTAAAATATTTTCATTCATTTTCCTAGTTTATGTAATAAAGAGGATAAATTTTTTTTTAAGGATAACTCAAATTGTTTTCTATTCGGTCATAAATCATTTTATCCAATGTATATATCTTACGTAAAATGTATTCAAAAATATTTTTGAAATTTTAAAATGATTGTTTATTTTTAGGTTTAACCATAAACACTATTATATATATGTTTCAAAAGAATCATCATCTCATATTCTAAATAGGGTAATTTTAATTTTTTATCAAAATTGTGAATGTAATATTTTTTTAAATATTTTCAACTTGAAAAGAATTTCCTTCTATCATGAGCACAAAATGATTAAAATATTCCATTAAATGTGTGTTTTATAATTTTAAAATAATTATACTCTTACTTATTTGGAACTTTTTATTTTTTAATTTTGAATTTCAAATTAAAAAATATATGTTTTCACAAGAATGATTTTAAAAGTTTTTTTATGGGATTTATATAAATAATAAAAACTATTTTTTATACATATTCTCAACAGTGGAGATATTATAATGATATAAATTTATTCATTACTTATATGGTTGATGATTAATTTGAATACCAATGTAACATAATTATATACAAGTGGTTATTCCAATACAAATATTTTTTAAATTATTAAGGTCGGTTTCTTAAATTATTTTGTTTATTATTATAGTGAATCCAATGGACATATTAAGTGATAGGTGGGAACATGAATTATATATCACCCAGATTCATTTATAGGAATCGTGTGACAAAACAATTTTGGAATTTTTCTTAGGCATTTCAAATTTATGTAAGATGTCTTAGCATGAGGCATCGACGTTAAACTTATGATTCCAAAAATTATGCAATCTGTTATTATAAATTAAATTATTAATGTACTTCTTATTCTTCTAATAGTTATTTCATTCTGGTTTACAATTCAATATCATGTGATTATATCTTTGGAATTATTTGATAATCATTTATTCCATCCATATTATTTAATCATTATTAATTCTATGATAACATCTATTTTACAAGTTCCCTAAATGAGCATTGGGCACACACCTTTTATATGTTTCTTTTCTCCAATAATATCTTGATTTATACTATCTATGATATTCATTTTCGAGGTATATATAATAAATATGTTCTCAAGAAAAATACTATGTTTTATTTTTTTCAAAGATATATTGAAAAGAATTATATTTATTTTTGTCTAATATAACTAAACTATTAATTACATTGGGATAATATTTCATATAACACATTCCATTGTAATAATGTAACCACTGCCTCCTGTAATATTGGTATAGGTACATTTTAGAGACCCTCCATAAAGTGGATGAGTTGTATAAACTCGGAAGTAATATATTAAGCCATGAATTAGATGACTTAAAAGGATAATTTCATCAAATATATCATTATTCATATGGGATAGATCAAGATCATGAGGTCATTAGGATTTTTCATGTCTAATTAATGTTCTCATCTTATTCAATATTATTCATGGTGTTTTTATGCTTATATATTCCCATGGTTATGAAAGAAACATATATGGTCTGAAATTTTGAAATCATCTCATGACCATTGTTGGGGAATCAAGATATAAGATTTGACCTTACCATATATACAGTGGTTCTTCACTCACCCCGACAATATAAAAGTTTCTATAATAGGATAGAGTTAAATTTATTCATCTATCCTTTATTAAGAAGATGAAGGTTGTAAACTCACACAAGAGTAGTGGAAGATAATTACGCGCATGAATATTTTATTCAATGAACTCTCTATGATAAGAAGTTTCTAAGTGCTTTAAAAATATATAGGGATGTAATTGTCTAAATATTCACATATCCATTGATAAACTATCAGCAGTATATAATTAATGTGCATATATATTTTTCATTCTTGAAGAAATCATGGAAATGTTCTCAGTGGGGTTTGAGTCAGATTAATGGATAGAGACATGTACAAGATAAGGTCCTCAGTAAGATTTTCAAATCACTTTTTTGATGATAACATAGGTGATTCATGCATATCAGGGCTATGGATGTGGAGATGATGTTGTTCAAGTGTATGTGGTGGTCCAAATTCCAAATAAAATAATATGGTGACTATAAACTGTTTTAGTTGTATTTTTGATCACCTCAAATAATTATATTGGTCTTTTTCATAATACTTCTTCTCATTCATATATATTTATTCAAAATGCTGATGGCCTTGACACACCCATCACGTTTTCTAATTAGTTACTATATTATAATATACTATTGGGTAAGAATTTAGATCATCCTCATAGATGTCTAGGGTGTCCCACTAAAGTTTATAGGTATAGACTTGTGTTGGATTTAATTATACATGTGATGAGTATATAATATATATTCATTAATATAGACAGGTTGACTAATTATCGGGAACAAATTGACTACTAAAAAAAATATATGTTCTTTTTTTCATATAATGGGGAATGTTTTTCTTGTGACCCATTTTTGGGATATTGTTGATGGTGGAGTGGGACCATACCTAACATATGTTGTTGCTATTAAATTAGATCTGTATTGAATGGATCATGCAGCAGGAAAAATAGTAACCTCTTCATTTAATCTAGTTGTGGAGATGTATCTAGATGTCTTCTTAGTTGACTTTTCAATACTCCCTCATATGAGAGGAATTATAATTGATATATAACTTAATCTAATCGACAAAAATATTTGGATTCCCCCGTATCCAATAGAATATTATGAATTAATGGAACTTGACATACAAATAATAAATTTTGAGGTTAAGTGTATCCCAATGTATGAATAGATCTGAATGGTGCTTCATGTTTGTTATTGGAGGAGTCAGACAACAGTCATCTATTTTTTATAGAAAAATAAAAGAAAAACACAATGAATGTGAATAATGAATAATTTTTTGGAGGATCAATGAATTGTTTGACCATTTTTGAGATGGAAATAGGTTTCCCTCAGATTAACATATTTTCATCGAACCACTAGATTTAATCCAAAAAGAAAGATATTCCAATGATAATATTTAAGAGTAGGTATATACATTACATGTATTTTATCAGTCCTTTTGGAATGAAATTTCCTACACTATGATTCAGGGATCTCATAATTATGATTTTTTATCTATATCATGACGCTTCTATTCTTGATATACTAGAATATATATTATATTTATCTAAGTCAAAAGATATTTTTTATAGGTACCTAGAGATTGTACTATGATCAAATTAGTCAAATCTCCTCTAAGAGAAGTCTTTAATGTTTCACTTCTATATTTTGGAGGTTTGGTTCCATGTTAATGTGATCTGTGATGTTTGGATTTATATAGACCTTGAGAAGGTATATGAAGAAATGTCTTCAGATAATCTGAATAATAATTTTAAAAAAATGTTATTTCCTTAGGATGGAAGTATATTATAGATGATTTATACATTAAATATACTATTTTCAGGTTCCAATTAATTGTATGAAAAAATGGGTATGACATTTTATTTTTTTTATGAAGTGTGATAGGGTATTCCAAAATCTGAAGAGGATATTGATGACATTCCCATTTCTAGTCCCTACCAAACCTGGTATATTATATGTGGTGTATTAATATGACTAAGGAATTATTTCGGGTAATTTTTTAATGTAGGGAGATCATGAGTTTATTTATGGGTCACTTATACTATGACCCCATGAGAGGAAATATTTGAAACATGACATTGAGATTGAAGCAATGATCTATACCCAGATTTCATGGGGACAATATCTCATATATGAGTTGTTTTCTACTTAAAAGAACTATAAGAGCATTCAATATTTCTTCTCTTCCTAGGATATGAACATGAGGTAGTGTTTTAGGGTGATTTATCTAAATATATTTGTAGTAGATATTAAATATGATCCCTATAAAAGTTAGTTAACTAAATATTCACTGTCTATTGTAAAATGATAGAGATGATGTATAATAGTGTTCTCCCTTTATACGAGGAACAAAATTTGAATATTTTTTTTGAATAGAGGATTGGGAACACATCATAGGATCTTGTAATTGTGTTATATACACCTTTAGTGATAACATGTTCTTTGGAGGACCATTTGAAAGAGAACCAGAAGTTGGGTCCCAAGTGTGTAGTGATACATGAATTCTTAGTGGGGAATGATTCAGTTCCATGGTGGTCTTTACACAATGGTTTTATAACCATGTAAATTTAATATATAATAATAATATTCTCTATTGCCTTTTAAATTTGAATTACAGTTGTTCAAGAACATTGGGATATATTATCATAATATTTTTATTTAAATGTGCCCATTATAAATCTATTTTTTAATTGGAATGTATGAATTTCAGTTTGAAAATTAGGATAAATATGTATAATAGTCATAATCACTCCGAATTTTTTGATTAATTCTTAAGAAATAATCACCAATTCATTACTAAATTAGATAATACATCCAAAATACAAGTTCATCAAAAAAATTGTTTTTTTATTTATTCTTATGATTAAATATTATGTTAAATTTATATATCAAAAATTAATTTCATTTTATAAAATTATAAGGATTTTTTAAAACATAATATTTGAATTGTGAAAAGGTCATTTTTTAGATTTTTCATAAGTTCTTTATTTTTCTATGAATAGTTAAAAATTTCAGATTTTTTCAAGTAAAATCAATTCACATAATTGAATATATTTTTTCAAATCTCCAACAATATTTTTAGTTAATCATATAGTGATATATTATCTATTTAAATTACAAATAATTATTTTATTATATTTTAATAATGAATATTTAGGTTCTTGAAATATGTTATTTTATTCCTGAAGACACATTTTTCAAAAAAATCTGTTTTTATTAAATTCTGTGAATTTATATTAAAATGAATTCTATAAATTTTAGAAAATTAACATTAGAAAAATAATTCTATATTGCCGTTATGAGGTATTTTTTCAAAAATACCTTTTATTTTTTGTCATTACAAATAGTAACAATGTTAAGAATTTTTCACCTCATAGAGGAGAAATAGAAATAACATAGTTAATCTAATTGGAAGAGAGATCAAAATAAACTGACCACATTAAATTAATAAATTTTAATATTAGATGTTGACCATACTCTTGCATTATTCTACGTTAAGATTTATTTATTCCATATTTCATTGATAATGAATTATATATTATTTCAAGTAATGAAAAATAAAAAATGTCTCATTCTATTAATTAAATAATACTAATAGTTTTTCATTTAGATAAAACTATCTAATTTCAAATTATTAATTATTTAATGTAATAATATTAAATTATTTTTATGATCTATTTATTATGTTTTAATAATTATACAATTACTTTATCATCATATGAATCATTGTTATAATGAATATGTATTACATAAAAATATTTTATAACATTATTTACAGACAATAAAAGAAATAGTTTTAGGATGAATTTTGGAATTCCAAAATCGTTATTTTTAATTATAATTTATTATTGATTTATAAATGGTGTATATATGAAAAAAAATATTTCCTTAATAAATTTAATGTAAACATAAATTAATAGTGGAAAAAAATTAAAATAAGGAAATTTTATGTCATATTTTAATTTATAAAATTATTTCAATGAAATAAAAATAATTAATTGTATAAATGGGGATGTATTATTTTCTAAAACATCATCTCATGACCATTTTTACACCTATTTATACATTTATTGTAAATTTATCACCCTTAACAATTGAAATTATTTTAAATATTTTTAATCATAAAAATTGTTAGAAGTGTTTAAAAAAATTTAAACAGTATTAAAATTACATTAAAACATATAACATAATATTTACAATATTTATTTAGATCCTATTTAATCATGAAATCAATATTTAGTGAACTAAGAACCACCTTTCTATGATTCTGCCAATAAAATGTCTTAATTCTTTGAAAATATAAAAGCCTTACCCATCTCTCCCATTGAAAACGAACTAGAACCTATATATTCATTATACCATATGGAGAAAAATAGTTAAAAATAAACCAATGAAATTATCATTTAACCATTCCTCTCTATGAATTAGAGTTGTTAGTATTCTTAAAATCTCATTTTACTTTCCTTATGAAGGGATCTAAAAAATTTCTATTGAAGATGAGGTAATCATTATAACTAACATCAAATAATTTAATACATTTTATACCTCTTAAAAATATATGGTATTACTCATATAATATTAACATTATTATACTAAAGATATTGAAATTTTATTATTATTATTATAATTATTAAAAACCCACCAGTATCCACCCCCTTTTCTAACACATGTGAAATGATAGTACTGCTTGAGAATATATGTGGACTAACAGCACCAAATAGAAATATATTTTATTCTACCATTACTATAATTTTTTATGGTTATTATGAAATATTTATTCCCCATATATTAAATTTATTATATAATTATACTTCTATAATTATAATCTTTTTTTATCTATTTTCCTTTAAAAATGTTAAAAAACATTCCTCTCACCCTGGTGTGCGTGTGGACTACCACCTTTATGAAGGAAAGTGTTTCATTACTATTATTATTTTCATTACATGGATTTTAATAAAGATATATTAAGTGAATAATTATTATATATATTTTATAATAATTATTTTTAGAAGATAATTATTATTTATAATTCATTCTACCCAACAATAAAAATGGAAATATCACTCCCATGAACGTACACACTAATGTATCAATGAAGTGATGTTGTCCATTTCTCATAGCCACCATTTATCAATAATTATAAAATTATACATAATTAATGCATAATATACTTATTTCATTATTTTTATTCTAGATATTATGAATCAATGACCAAGAGTCATGTACTAGAACTATCAAACCGAAAAAACAAGAAAAATGACAAATTTATCACATGAAACAGTTTTTCAATAATGAATTACTAATAAATGGGTGATAATATGTTACAATAAAATAATATATGGTATTAAATGTATGGATATGATTTTTAATTTATTTGAATTAAATTTATTTTTGTCATCTAATATTTTTGAATTTGTATGAGATAACAGGATAGTTGGCATATGAGATTTATGGTTCAAAACCAATATTAATAAGGATTGTATACAGTTATATTTACATTGAAAAAATTATAATATCCTTGTATAAAAATTGAATTTAATTTTTTGTATCCTCTAATTATTATTTTTTGTATTTTATGACCATTTTTTATTATTGGTACATTGAATGTTACAGAAAGGTTTTTTTATGAAAAGATGACGATATTTCTCCTTATTTGATTAGAAATCCATTCTCATATATATTAATGATTTCAAAAAATATTTCATGAATTATTTTTGTTTTCCAAAAATATTGTTTACTATCAATTTTAAACATCTATTTATTTTTTAATGAATCATACAGACATTTCTGAATTGAGGAAAATTTGAATTTTTACCAGATAGTTGAATGTAATTGTTCTTTTACAATATTTAACAACAATATAATTTACCACTATCATCTCCACCCAATTAATTGAGTATATATTTATAATTTTCCATGATTGTTTTAAATGAAAATATTTCCATTAATATCTTGGAAAAAAATATTTTAAATATCTAATTTTAAAATGAAAATGGAATTTTTCCCAAAAAAAAATATTAATGATATTTTAATGAAAATTTTCAAGAATGATAAAACCATTGATATTAATTATTATTTAATAAGTAAAATATATAATGATACCATAATTATTATTTCTTGGTATATTTTATTGATAATGATGATGAGTTTTTTTCAAAATAGTTCTATTTTTAATGGGTTATGATATTAATAAATAATGAAAATTTGTTAAAACCCATTTCATTTTCATAAATTATGATATGATGATATATTGAATATTTTAAAATGTTATGCGACACATATGTATGGTTTAAATTTTTTGATGGGTGGGATATGAGTTATATACCTCTATAATGCATTGAATAATGTTTCATATATGATGTGGTAATTAGAACTGTATGTGGGAATAATCTTATTTCATTATGGTACTATATCCAATATAATGGTTTTTTGAGTAAAACATGACCAAGGATATAATGGAATATGGAGTGAACCTAATTCAATATGATAGAACAAGAAGTGATACTTGTCTAAGGATGGAATTTTCAATTCTCATGTGCATGAAAAAATATTTATTATGATTATGATATGTTCTTATGTCTAATGATTAAATATTTTTGATTTTACACACATATGAACTATTTTTATTTTTATGAAAAAGATTTACATAATTATTTATTATTATTCATATTTGATTGGTTGTTTGTAATTATTGTATATAGTATTGACATAATTATTAAATAATTATCTTCTAATGAAAATTTATGATAATTGATTAATATCTCTTATGTTTATCATTATTACTTATTTGAGCTCACCGTTTGTTATATTTCCTTCCACCAGGTTGTGTATATACCTTTTAAATAGGATATTTTTAAGAAGTGTACTAGGAAACAAAATATTTTTTTGTACTTGTTAAATATATTTCATTAAATAAAATTATTATTCATATAATAACCAATGACAAAAAAATACAGTTATCAAATGGTTTATAATGTTATGTAATGAATATTTATCAATATCAATATAATATTTATGTATGAAAAATATCAGTCGTTATTATTAGTATTAGTGTAAGGTTTAGTTATTCATCAAGACAATTATTATTAAATCATAGTGATAACCTATAGGTAAAAAAATATATAGGAAAAAAACATAATGTTTTAGTAATTTTAAGATTCTGTAGATTTTGTAGATATGCACACTTTATGGATACTATAAGTGGATTTTATTTTGGAAATAATTCATTTAGTGGAAATAATCATGAAATGAGTGTTTCGAGAATAATATTTCCATCAATATGGTTATCATTGGTTGTTTCCATAATAAAAACATGGTTTTCAATTCACATGTTAAATTCTTTAGATAATTCATCATTTCATTTATGAAACATTTTGAATTTATTGAATAGATGAAGAAAATTAGTGTCTTAGGCTAAACCTATGTAGTAAATTATTGAAAAAAAGTCACTTTAATTAGATATATTATGAATTATATTTCTTGATTGAAATATTATTGTTAATTATTATTATTTTATTAAAAAATTATTTTTTGTTTTGGTATATATATTGAACTCAAAAAATCCATGTTAATGATGGTTGTGATAGAAAATTAAATGATTTTACAATTTAAAAATCTTACGAAATGGGAAATGGAATGTAAAACTATATTATTATTCCAAATCATAAATCAAATTATATTATTCAAAAATCATCTTTGATGTGATTCAGAACATGCCTACTAATAGAAAAATTTCATTTCATATGAGTTCATTTGATTAAGACTAAGAAGGTTGAAAATTATGCTTCATACATTTTATGAATACCATACAAAGAACCTAGATAAATGAATAATTTGATGGGGAAAATTTTTTCTACTCATAAAATATGGGAAGAGGTCATGTAATTTCCAATGAAAAATAAAGAGTTTGATGGAGATAAATATTCCACATCTTAACATACTATTTATGTTTAATGTATTATTTGTTGGGTATGTGATATTTATTTTTGATAATTTCCTAATACATGGGTTTAATCCATGAACAAGAAAGCACATATCATATTTTAATCATTAAAGTTGAATGATTTAAGTGTTTATGTATTGGGATTTAAAAATATGGTTATATGTTTTTTAAATTGAATTTTTCATTTAAGAGTTAAGGATCATCAATGGGTTTTTATATAGTAGTATTACATTAATTAATTGATATAATTTGATGAATGGTAATGATAATAAAGAAATATGATTTACTGTTAGGTTAATTTTATTAAAAAACACATGATTGGTGTATAGGTAACCATTAATGTTTTCCAGATATTGAGATAAATTTTTTTATTTTGGATAAAGAGTTGATTTAATTTTAGAATAAAAATTTGATCATGTTAGATAGTTTAAAATTCATTTTTGATTTGATAATAATGTTACGTATGATAATATTAAATGATTTTTTGATATTAATATATTATATTCAATAAAATGTTTTTTTATTTGGGGAATATTTACACCATTGATTTAAAAAAACAAATTCTTTAATTAAGTTTTCTTATAAATTGATGTTATTAACATGTTTTATTATAATTTTTATTCATGTTACTTTTATGAATACGATGTTAAATTATGATCCACATTATTCTTTTGGGGGATAAAATTTGTTGTTGAAATTAGAAAATTATGTGATAAAATGTTTTCAATATTTGGATTTTGATTTTGGTCATATATATTTTGTACAATTAACTATGTTGTATATCTATGGAATGTAATATGTTTAATACTGGGGATTATTATTATTGTCTTAGAGATTAATGTATTATATTTCATTTAATGGGATAATTATTTCTGGGAATTTTTTTTTGCTAAATATTTATAGTGATCAATTGTTTTATGGATCTTATGATATACTAAACGTTATTTTTAGTTAAATAATATTTAAAAAATCATCATAAAATTTTCATTCATAGAGTAATTGATGATGAAGAAATTGATTCAAGAACAACCAATGGATAAAATATCAATTCTGAAATGGAAACTTATCATATATGTGTATTTTATCATATTTTCTATCCTAATTGTAAATGAATCCAATAAATTTATGAAATATATATTGAAATGGAAAATTTATTTATTTTATCTTAATGCCTGATTAATTTATGGATTTTAACCCCCAAATAATTTATAAGTTAATGGTCATTAACAATATCATGACCAAAATATCTATTAATTTATATTATTCCATGGATGTTATCTTTCTCATCCGTGTATATTATTTTTCATCATTCCATTTTTAACCTTCTATAGAAACCATATTATGTGTTAACATTAGTAAACTTTATGATTCCCACACGCCATTTTATATGAAATTTTTATTATCCCATTGTATGATGTTGATACTTGACATTGGTATTTCCAAATACCTAACCTTTGATTACTGGTATAAAATTTTATGATTCAGTTTAATTATTGTAGGGTTAATGTAACACCCCAATAATTAAGTGTAAACTAATAGTAAGATCAATCTCATTCTTACATGAAACAATATGTTTAACCAAAAAGTAGATATACCATTGAAATATAATTTTTTAATGCGACCATTATATCCCATATATTGTAGTATTAGGTATGAATACGAGAAACAAGGTTATAAAATATGTGTATAATCATCCTACTCAAAAAAATTTATGTTCATTTATTCTCATAAAATAATCAGATGTCATTTATTATTTTTATTTTATTCATTGTAAATATATTTTATTTAATAAAAAATGTTTTTATCTATTTAAATGAGAAAATATTATAATCTAATCAAGAAAAATTCAAAAATTGAATTTTTTAAGATGATAACTTATCTTTAGATCATCAGATCAATGTTAACGTGCAATGAAATTCTTGGGTATTTAAAATGATTAATTTTTAGTGAGTAGTGAAACATACCATTTTATTAAAATATAGACATTTATATTCCATAATTAAAATAACATAAAGGACCCATTTTACCTTAAAATTTTTCTTAAATTGAATTATTATCCATTTTATATATATTAGTCTAACTAATTCAATTTTAATAAAAAATATTCATTATTATCATATATGATACTTTTTTTGATAAAATCTGATTTTTCTAAAAAAGTGTTGTCCTGGAAATTTATGAATTTATGTTAAAATTTATTTATACACATAAATAAAGATCAATTTCAAAAAATAATTCTTTTTTTATATTCATGAGGTTAATATTTTTCAAATAGTCCCCTACTATATTTTCTCATTATGAATGGTAACTATTATAAAAAAATTTAACACTTGTAAGCATAAAATGTGAAATATTTTGTAAAATATATGGGATTAGACATTTATATAACCATAAAATATTAATTTAGTCAATTTTATGTGTGGGATTCAATCACCCTCATCCATTATTCTTTGTTATAGAAATTTTTTAATATTTTTTTTTATAATGGATTTTATATAATTTTAACAAAATAACCTTTCAATATGACAGTCACTTTTCATTAAAAACATTACTAATTTTTGTAGTAATTAAAAGAGTTTGTGTTCATTAAAATTCATTATTTTGAATATTAATAAATTATTTTTATGGTGTTAATTTACTTTTATTTCATAATGATTTTATAATGACATCAAATTACAATCCAATGATGATAGTGTGCTTGTCCAAGAATTAGAGAAATATATTAAGTATTTTAAAAACCAGTAAAATTAATATTTTTTTGGATGATTTTTTTTGTGCATTAATTTTATTATAATGATAATAAATTTTCTTGGTGAAATTTATATATTCCTCATATATTACTTCCATCCTGGAATTAATTTTAAAAGAAATTAATTTCCCCAAAAATAACATTAATGATATTTTCTGTATATAATATTTTATTAAACGATTTAAATAAAATCATGAAATTTTATAAGTGGAATGGTTTATGAAAAAAAATTCATCAAATTATCATTTTTTCTAATTTTTATTATAATACTAATTCTATAACCATTAAGGATTGAATAATGTGTTACCATAGCTAAGGATAAAAAGGGTTGATGGGGGTTAAAATTAAGAGACAAGGGATAAAATAGCATAAAATCAATCCAAAATAGAACAGTATAAACATATTGAGATGCTATATAATATTTAATTAAAAATTAAAACCATTTGGATCAAGATATAAGTCAATGTTAATTTATACTATTTTAATATTTTAAATTTTATAGGGCATCCCCTTCCCCCTATTATAAAAGGACACACCTACTCTCTCATTTTAACACCACTATGAGCCAACTATCTCAACCAAAAATATGAATACTTATATTATAAAAATCCCTAACAATGATTTATGAGTTTTTTTCCTTCAAAAATGTCCTTTCAAAGGGTCATTAAGAAGGATGATAAAGTAGGGATAAAAATAAGCGGCAATCATCCACCCTGAAATCATTAAATTTGTTCATTCATCCACCTCATCTAAATATATGTAATTAAATATAAAAATTCAACTTTACTATATTAAATATTTTTTTTATTTTTTATTATTATCGAACCACCCGTATTAAGACTCTTTTCTATCAAATTATAAATGATTATATCAACTTTTTGTACATGTGGACTACCCCCACCATAGGGCGATATGATTTATTATTAGTCACCTTAATTCTTGGAAATATATTTTTATATAATTAATGTTTATTTATAATATTAATTAAATATTTCTACTTATTGTGTAAAAAAATTCTACCATTATACTTTTCCCCAATGAATAATGATAATTTCTATCGTGCATACTTATGGACTACCATATCCACAATGTAATGTGATTCATTTCTCATTTTATAATTACATGTACGGATATAATGGTATATTTAATGAATATATATATGTGTGTGTTATTTATGATATAATATTGAATCTATTATTTAGAATTTTTATTTAAATATCTTTTTTTCAATGCAATGGAATGTAGAAACATCAGTCATGTATAAATATGGTATATTGTCTCCCTGAAGTGATGTAAATAAATTTACATCATCGATTTATATAAATGATTGTAAATATTTATGAGGTCAAAAACTATGATACTTGTAATTATTATTATTATAAATATTATGTAACCATGAAAAATTTTAATGTACAAGAACAATATAAAAACCTAAGTTTAATATGATGAATTTAATCCTTGGAACACTGATTTCAATAAGTCATAGTAAATCTATAGGAGAGAATTAATTATTTTTTATTATTATTTTAATTATATATATGAATATTTTTATTAAATATATTTTTATAAAATATATATTTATTATACATGATATTTTAATGTGTTTGTCGAAATATGAAACTAAGAATATAAGTTTCATTCCAATTATAATTTGGACTAAATATAGAATAATTTAAATTGAAAATATTATAATAAAAATATCTGATAAATAACATCAATTTGTATTAACTTGTAGCTTTTTATAAAATTTTGATGTTTTAAAACAATTTTTATCCTTTTGGTGATAAAAATGGAATATATAATTTTTTAAGAAAATGTGGCCATATTTATCCTATTTGGGTAGAAAAAACATTTTCTTGTATATCCATGTTTTCTAGAAAAAATTTACAATTAATTTTAGTAATATTCATTGATTTTATAAATTAATATTTACCCTTGATTTCATTTGTAACATTTTTTTAAAAACATTCTTGTTATAAAATTCCAAATGAGATAATATAGACTTGTTATGAAAAATGTGAACAAAATATTTAATTGTATATACTGATAATGAAATAAATTTCCTATTGTCACAACTGATTATTGAATTGAATCTTCCATTACATGTCTCCATAGTTATTTTAAATAAAAATTATATCCTTATTATATTGGATTATTTAGATCATAAATGATGTATTTCGAATTTAATATTTTATAGAAATTGTTCTTATATAATAACATATTTTTATGGTAATTTTGATTTACTAAATAAATAATCCAATGACGCCAACCATATTCTATATCCAAATTTTTTGGGAATATGATTATGATATACTACTAAAAACCATTTATTTTTAATGGTTTATGATAAAATTAAATGATGAAATGTTTATGACAACTATTATCCTTCCATGGTTTATGAAATGATTATATAACAAATGTTTTTTGATCATATTAAAGATATATATTAGAATTACATTTTTTATCGATCATCCTTGAATTATATATACCTATAATGAATTGGATACATATGGATATCTCAAAATATAATAATAACTATAATGAGGAGTGAAACCAATTTAGTAAGGGACTTTATCCAATATGATATTCATGAGATTAAACATTAATAAAGGATATGATATAATGGTTATTGAATAAAAACCAATACAGTAGTATTGACAGTGATACTTGATTATGGAAATGATTTTATATTCATATTTTTATTCAAAAATCACATTTCTCATTATTATTATATATTTTCCCTGATCTTAATTAATTATTTATAATTCCATGAACATATGACTTATGTCATTTGTTTTGTCATAGTCATGTCATAAGATTTATTATTAATGAAATTTTACTGATTATTTAAGATTATTATTTATAATGTTCATGATGTCATAGAATTGTTATCATCATAATCTATCTTATGATAATTTGTCTTTATCTCTTATATGTACCCTTACTAAGAATCTGAGCTCACCCTTTCATATCATTCAATTCCCTAGGTTGTGAAGAATTATTTAATGATTACTATGTGAACAAAATCTACTATATGAGAAGATATCTTTTTTGATATATTTAATATATTTCAATAAATAATATGATAAATTATCATTCACTATAATTATTATGTCTTCTATGATCATGGGATAGTAGTTTTGTTGTATTCAATGAGGGACTCATGATAGTCTCTCATTCTTCAGAGAGAAAAGTACATCCTATGTAGTTCCCCCTGACCCATGATCCTGAATCCTGGGATCAAAATACATAACATAAAAACATTCTATCATAAACAGAAAATATTATAAAATATATAAAACTTTTACAATCAATATACTTTTTCTTATATAGTTTTAGAGATTTGTAAAATGACTAAGTAAAAAATATCATGTATTTTTATTAAATTAAAACTTTTTTTAGGCATGATATACGAACCTAAAAAATCTATAATGGATATTCATCATCAACAATAAATTATTCACACAATATTCTCCCTATGTATTATCATATATAATACATTCATTCACAACCTAGGTAAATGAAAACATAAGAAAGTTGTGATCATGAATTATTATTAAGGGTAAATATAATAATAAATAATATCACTACTAGCTAAAGGAATAACATGATATCATAATAAATATGATCGTAAACAAGGAATAAAAAAAATATTTGATATCATTTATATATGTGGATTAAAAAATTATTATAACATATTTTCATCATATCATTGGAATGTGGTGAAATAATTAAAATGAGATTAAAATCCCAAGTCAAGGTACACTACTAGGTTAACAAAACATATATGGTTGTGATATCGTTCAACACACCATAGCCGGCTAGGCTCACACACCATATATGAAAAGGATATCAAAACAATTAATTATATGGATATATAATTCATGGAACATACGCTACATAATGAATAAAATACATATGTACGCCACATGGATTTATTCTAAATGTGATAAAACCCCTAGTATATAGTATTTTTTGAATCTTTTTATACTTTTTACTATAAAATAATTCACGATTTCATCAATTAAGAAGGCACTATAATCCCATGCATTAAAAATGGTCACCTAATGACTTTAATAATCATTCTAGTTAAAAACCACTCAATAAATTCAATTACATTTATTTAGTAAATACCATATTGGAAATTGATATATGGTTTAGAACACAAATTTCACTAATAAATTGATGTAATGGGAATATAGGTGAAAATCCATTAATAATTTATTGAAAAAAGGAAATTATCAATGGAAGATAATTGTGGGTGAAAATAATGCAAATACATATGGATGAATAGGAATGAAAAATGAAGGTATAGATTATAAAATAGGTTTAAATAATAATTCCATAATACCTCCAGATAAATAAGGTTGATGGTATCATTTGATAAATACCCCTTTTACAGTTTATGACATAGATAAAGAACACTAATAGAAGAATTAGATAAATTACTTTCAAAATAATAATTTCATATTTCATTTGAATTTTATTAGAAGGAATATTTTATTAAACCATTGGAATAAGAATTTTATTTTTGAAAACATGAATATATTGAAAGTAAGTATATTAAAAAATTACATATGTTGTTGGAATATACTTTCAAATGAAATCATGTAAAAGATATTCCATCAATAGAAAATATACCATTTGTAAAATTTTACATATATTTTCTATTAATTTTCTAAATTAAAAAGAAAATTAATATAAAATAAATAATATAAAAGGCTAAATTCAAAAACATTTAAAACATTACAGGAATGGAATTATTTTTTTGGAAACTATGCTTGTGGAAAACATTAAATGTTCTTAAAAAAATTATATAAAACCCACTTAAAATAAAAGATAATAAAATTTTAATTTAAAAATAGTTGAATGTAAATTTAGAGGCCCAAATGGGTATTCATCTCAAACAGTGCATCGAGCCTCTTGGACACTTGGCCTTAGGTGTGCCTCCCGTTATGAAAATGGTTATTGTCTATCATTGGGGGTCTGATTATGTGATACAAGGAATACTATACCCTCTGATGAGGATAAAAATAATGGTCTTTATGTATATATATAACATAATAGAAGAAGGTTCATAATCCAGTGGATAAAAATGATTAACACAATGGATTCATAATCAACTACATTGTTAAAAATATAATCCACAGAGACAATACCAATTAATGATGATTAAACATGTCATAAAATGTTATAAAAACATTGAAATATAGGGTTATCCATGACTAAAAATATGAGTAAAGATATAGGAAAACTGAAAATAAGGTATATCATAATTCATAGGAATCACCTAGTTGGATTCCTTACATCCCTTGTTATGGAGTACAAGTCATATCATTAAGGTCTATCTCCAGAGCATGATCCCTTACCTGATTTCAAATACATAAAGTCTATATGTGTCCAAAGAGACCCGTATATTGTGTGAGTATGAACTAAGTAGTACACCTCAAATATGTTCCTATATTACATTAATAATTATATAGGTTGATGATAAATATAAATAATTCATCAATGCATATAAATTATTAATGATTAACCAGCTACACATGGGCTTAACATCCCCAATTGAGTATTTATCTTCTTCAACCAATGCAGGTATGTCTCTAAAAACATGTTCCCTTATATATATATATATATATTTCATTAATTACATTCCTACCCATATATAAATATATATTCAATAGAAATGACCCATGGCATAGTGGCCAAGGAATCCCCAAAATAATAGCACACTTTAAGGACCCTTGAGATGCTTTTATAAATGTATTATCGTTACACCATTCCACCCAAATCATCCCATTATTTCCATAAATTAACAAATATCCAAGAGTAACACCCATTATGAAATTATAGGTCCCTTGGAAAACCTCTAGGAAATTCCAAGTCGGCTCAATAGCCTAATTTCACAAGGAATGGTATTGTCTATCCTCTAATATATAAAAAATATTATGTCGGTTTAATAGCTTGGTATCTTGAGGCATGATGATATCCATCGGCTTATAACAATATACCATCGAACAAAAGTATAGTACTAATAATAATCCCCTAACTGATTGTGTCAACACCATCTCCTAATGGTCCATCACTATCCATCATGGCTTTCTACTGTGAGAGACACTCCTACGTAACTCATGGTGAACACCATACTCAAAGACAAAAACTCTATAAAACCTTAATAGTTTAAAAGAATTTAATTATTTCTAATATATTCTATAAAATATAAACAAATCCATGAATAACATTAAATATATTTCTATAAATTTAATCTATTCATTATCTTACATTATACGCAATGATGATATTTGATTTCGTTACATGAAATACTTTGTTTAAACAACATGTAAAATATTATTAAATTTTTAATATAATGGTTATAACCTTGACGTTTTAATGAAAGATATTATATTAATAAAAGAATTATTAAAATTATTATTATCAAATCATTTGTAATAAAATAAGGATCCATTTTCTGATTAAGAAATGTTTTTAGAAAAACTGTATTTTTTCTAAAAGACGGATTTGTCACACATTGCACAAATAATTTAATAATAATTTTGAACAATTTTTTAAAATTTACAAAAAAAAAATAAGCATTATTTTTGAAATCAGAATATCAAAATTATATTTTGGTTACTTTTAGGATTTTTCTGAAATATTTCAATTTTTATGAATAGTTAAAAAAATTATTTATAAACAAAATTTATTTTTGTTTAAATAAATAATATCATTAAGATATTTTTTAAATTTATTTCAACTAAAAATAGTAAAATAATATATAAATTAATATAATTTAGTTCATTGAAATTGATTTTATTTCTAATTATTATACAGAAAAATTTCAATCTTTTGATAATTTTCAATTTAAAAACCTGTTTTCCTATCTTGTCTATGAGAGTAATTTTAAATTAAAATTTTCCAAATATATGAAATGAATATGGAAAATTGATTCTATATTTTTACTATGAATAATTTTAAATTTAAAATATGTTTAACTTAATATTTTACCTAAATGCATAGTGTATTCAAAAAAATTAATTACCATGTTCTATGTAAAAATTGATTTATTGAGGGTTATAATAGAATGATAAGAGTAAAAATAAACATCAATAAAATATATAATATATTTAATAATTTTAATTATAAATGATCTATAAAATACTCTTGAATATTTAAATTGGATTCCACTTTTCTTTGAATATGATCCATATAATAATTTATGTAATGAAAAAGAAAAAAAAATTACTCATTTCTTACTTTTATTATATATAATAAATTGGGATTGGTAAAAAATAGTTGTTAGGTTTTACATATTATTTTGAAATATGATTTATTTTTACATCCATTATAATTTTTCTGTAATCTTTATAGTTGAATTAGAAACATAAATCACATAAGAAAGGCCAACACATTAATTTTTTAGTTAATAAAAAATAAAATTACTAGTACAAAAAATAAATAAAGTTTAGAAAATTGAATGAATTATTGTGCTATATTTTTTATATATGAATATGTCATGTTACATATCTGTGAACGTAATATATTTTTATTTCATCATTTTCTTGATATTTTTAATTTCAACATAAATTAATAATTTCAAAATTGACATTGCAGTTATATTATGATAAATTATATTTTATTAAATGATTTAAAATTACTAATCACCATATATTATGAAAATATACTTCTAAATAAAAATATATATTTACTATGTTCCATTAATGGACCAATTTTTCTTTTATAATTATAACTTTGACCCTCAAAAATTAGAAATATTGTTAGCATAGTTATTAGTAATGCAGTGTTTTTGCATATTACATGTTCTATTGTTAAAGATAATTACCAAAAAAATAAATTTTTATTTAATAAAAATGAAATAATATATATAATAATTGAGTAAAAATTATATAAAAATTCTCAATTTATTTAAGTCTTTATGGATAAATTATCAAGGTTAGAAAAATAGTTATTTTCGTGAAAACCCAAATTGGTTAAAAAAATTGAATTTAAAGAAAACATTCATTAATAAATAAGTTTTATTGTGTGTTTGAGGTGTAAGGAGAAAATATAATCCAGATTACCCATTAATTATCAATCATTGAGAAATTTTAGGTAATATTAACCTCCAAATAGTTAATACATTAGGGTGTTTAAGAAAGTTCCACTCCTCCTCAACTACAAAGGGGTACTTAATACCCTCACTTCTCCACACCTCTCGTGCCATTTAGATCTTATTATAACTAATAAAATCACATAACAACATCAATACATCATCATAAAATCCATTGTTTGAGATAAAATATATCCTTTTAATGCATTAATGGAAACCTAATGATGATAAATGATGAAGAGGTAATGCTCTTCAATGAGTGTCTTTATTTTATTTATTTTTGAAAAATCCATCAATTTTTATTAAACCAAGATGATATAATAATAATATTATCATTAAAATTATGGTATGTTGCAATCATATGATAAGTATCTAAATCCATAACCACTTACATCAAATGGAATAGGAAATCATCATTGGTGTGTACAATGAACTATAGCCTCGTGAGCTAATGTTGTTCGTTTTTTCATTTCCACTTCTCAATGATCTGTATAATAATTGATATAAATTACATATAAGATATTTATAACATATTTAAACCAATTTAGTAACTATATCATGTATATATTTTTACCTATGATTCTGTAGGGGACAATACAACAATGCTTGTTTGGATGATGGATTAATGCCACATAAAGAAATGAGATTCTTCTTTCACTAATGCCACACATAAAAGGAGAATAAGATAACATTAATGATTATATGTGATATAAATGACATAATTATTATATTCATAAAATATTTATTATTCAATAATGATAATATAAATAATTTCAGTTCAATTCTTTTCACCCATGTAAAAAAGATATCTTCATTTGTGTACATGTGAACTAATGGATTCACAAAGCGATGTGACCATATTTTCATAACACAACATGGTGGATATATTTAATAATATTATATGGAATATATTATAAAATTATCATTAATTAAAGGTAATATATCACAAAATTCAATTACATAATGATCCATGAAAAATTAGAACATTTCACATGCATAAATTTGGATTTTCGTCTCCATTATCATAATGTACCTCCTTTTTTATAACCATCATTTATGATTGGATTTAAAATTATATTTTTTTAAATATATTATAATTATATTTGGATTATAATTATTTATATTACAAAACTATATAATATGTTCATGGAACTCAATATTTCCTTACAAAACCTGCATGAGAAAAATAGACAATCAACACCCAAAATAGTGAAAAATAATGAGTGATTATTAATAAATGTTTGATAAGACATTTTAAAAGTGGAATATATAATTTTATAAATAATATTATGATTAATTAATAAGTAATATCTTCTTTAAAACCACTATAAAATAGTTTAAATTATTTTTAACCAAAACGTAGAGTAAGGTAGTGGATTTCATCTCAATTCACATTCTATTAAGGCTTATTTTCTATTATGAACCAATTACATACTAGGTGGTGTATATAATTCCCCTATGATATGTAATATCATTATAAATTAATAATTAATTTTATTTTATATTCCAATTTTAATTATTTTATCCAATATTTTTATACTTGAAAACTATCAATTGGTGATAGTTATTGTGAAATATCACTTTCATTTCTAATTGTTCACATTCTCATGAAATAATAACTTTATTATTATAATTTTTTTCATGAAAATTGAATCTATCATATATTTGTAGACTCTTGTGTTATGAATATTATTAATTCATAAAACTTATTCCATTTTTACATACGGTTTTCACATTGAATGTATTTTGATTATTTGTGAAATATTGATAAATAAGTATCCCTTTATCAATATATATATGTTATGATAAGGCTCATTTTTTATGAATTATATCTGCAATTAAATATATGGGGAATCGGTTGGACTCATATAACATTGTTTATAGTCCATTTATAGAAATCCCATTGATGCATCGGTAGACCCTTGATACGAATCAATTGGCCAAATCTAAAGGGGTTTTACCTAGATTGATTTAAAATTTGGTGTGACGGTTCTTGACTATAATGATATCATGTAATTAGGAAACATTATGTAAAAAAATTTATCATTTCCATTATTTATAATTAAGTTATTATTATTATCCATGACTATTTATCCATGTAATTATCTGTAGATGAATTATATTCTCAGTTTATTGATTAAATATCCCATGTTTCTATTTTTTACCTTGTCATATTGATGATTCATTATCCCACCATAATAGAAAATATATATAAATGGAATTTTTGTTCATTTATCTTCCATTACATACTAATTTATTCATAATATCATCCACTATACATAACCTTTACTAAGAATGTTTTATCACCTTTATTGTTTTCATTTCAGAGGATATGAAGAAAAATTATATAAATGAGTTTCACAGATTGTAATCATTTAATTTTGTTATCTATTTTTTCCATTGTTAAATTGGATCATATAAAGAATGTAGTTCTCCTAAACTACTAAATATTTTTGTACATTCATGGGTGCTATCATATATATGTTACAGTATAATTACATATGTCATTAGCTCCAGGCTATGAGTTCATGGTTACTAGAGTTTGTAATAGAAGATATTTAGTAGAAAACATATAAACTATATTTATGAAATCATACATTATAGAACATAATCATATGATATAATGTGAGGATATTTATATAAGAACATAATAGTTTATTTTGAGGAAGAGAATAGGTAGATATTCATACTAATGCATCCTTGTATGGATACTACATGTGGATATGATTCTGACACAGAGGAACTGAGGGTAATTACTCTGAAAAAGGCATGTGAGTCGTGACTTTATCATTACTAAGTGCATGAAAATGTCCCATACAACACACATACTATGAAATACAAATGGGAAATTATTTGGATAATTCACATTTTCATTAAAATATATTTAAATTATTAAAAAATAAAAATATCCTCATAGAAAATAATTTTATGATCCTAGAACTGAAAATTCATATATTTAAATCAATGTTATGTCTTACACCATATTATGAATTATACATTATCTTTTAAAATTTATAATTTTTTTGGGAAAATCATGTTTATTACATAACATAAAAATGGAACATAGCTAAAGGAAAAGAACATCACCCATTCACAAGATCCAAATAATATGAACTATAATATCTTTTATGGGCTTAAGCCTGTCTTTCTATGAGACGAAGTTTCTGAATATTTATCATCATTTAATGATATAGTATTATTTTATAACAATATAGAGAATTAGTACTATATGTATTATGGATTCATAAGGATTTACTAGAATAAATATACAGATGAAAAAATATGGATAAAGGAAATAAGTGAATGAAAAAATTTCTCACATGTGATAATTGTGGAAATAGACATCGTTAAACTCTCATAAAAGGAATGGGATTTTCCATATTTTTTGGAGATGGAGTACATTTTTCTATTTATTGAAAGGGTCTGAAAAAATTATCTAATGAATAATTATTCAACTATATGGAGATGGGTCATTGTGAAAATCAATATATGAATTGTCAAAGGACTATACGTAAATGTATATTTATGGATCATTGTGATGATTATGATATTACCATAATCAATTATTATTAATTAATGTAATTTTTTATGGATTAATTATTTTAGTCTTTTGATACATTTATCAGTGATTAGTTATTGAAAATAATTATGAAATATATAAGGATTATATTGTAAGACTTATTGAGTAAGGATTAAAAATAATATGTTTAACAGTTCCAATTACCATTAGAAATGACTCACAGGAAAGTTGAACTTATTAGAAAAAACATGATTGAGTGATATATAACCTGAAATATGTTCTTGAATATGATATACTGATGTTTAGATAAATAAATAATTTATATATATACTTTAAATTGGATAGTACTAACTAAAAGGGTCTCATTAATGATTTTTTAATGTTTTTTATTCTTGATGGAATTACAAAATTTTTGTATTTATGTAATGTTTAGAGTTATTTTTTTACTTAAGGAATAAGAAATAAAGCATACTTTCAATAATAATTTAATATAAATTCGGTTAATATAATCATTTTAGAGAATACATGATGATGGTATTCACATGTTTGGTATGTGGAAGTTAAGATCTACATCATATTATTGGTAGATTAATGATATGGTCATTCTGTAAATTTAGTTAACTAATTTGTAATGTTTTAAATATTTATCCTTTGGAAGTATAATATTGTAAATCATTTATGAAATATTTTATGTTGAATTTTATATGAGGGTTTAAAGAATATTATATTAATATACTATATTAAAATTTAAACATATTGGATAAATTGTGAAAATGATATTGGTTTTAGAAAATATAAGGGTAAAAATGGAAATATATGTCGCTATTTTATGGAATTTACAATCTATTAAATATAAATATAATTTATTCAAGAATAAAAAACTGTTTTTTAATTCATTTCTTGAAATAAGTTATGAGTTGATAACAACAAAAGGATGAAATTACTCTTATAAAATAGAAAAATATCATGTATTTATATTTCCTTATATTATAAAATTGGTAAATACTTACTAAAATTTATAAAAAAAGATCATAAAATAAAATGATATCTTATTTCCATAACTTATGATGATATCAATGACCATCGTCAAACCAATTTAGTTTCTATTTTATCAATCCTTAACCTTCTCTCAATCACCCTAATTCTTGTGACAAAATATCTCTATCACTATCAATTAGTATTTTGGTGTTGGTTTTCTCTTACCTATAAATTTTTTCAATTCCCTCATATGTTATCCAACTAGGAATATTATTTTTATGATAACTCTAGATTGACTTCTTACTTCCCACTCTCTTTTAGTAAGTGTATATTTTAGTAACACTTTCACGATGAGGGTTTGTCAATAATGGTATTTTTAAATATCAAATACTTGAATATTGAGAAAAGTTTTGCACATTGAGGATGGAATTTATTTAAGGTGGGGAGAATGTAACACCATGATATTTTAAAATAATTTTTTTATAGACTGTATGACATGGAAAACTAATTATAAATAGTTCAAAAAATATATTTCATTAAATTTAATTGAGTATATATTTCATTAGGCACAACACTCAGTTTAGATAAAATTTTAGATATTATTAAAATATTATTATAATTGTTATCACATTGATATGGGAATTTAAGGTATTAATAGAACTAAAAATGGTTAAAAATACTCTCATATACTTCTTAATAATAAAGAATGTACAATTTAAAATAAAAAGAATTGTTTTCTAACTAACTTTATTTTTTCAAAAAGATATATTACTCACTCTATGCAATCATAGTTTACATACCATTTTGAAAAATGTTATAATAATTAAAAAAACATAATAAAATTTTTTAATTAAAAATTCAAAATTATTTTATGGGTAATTTATGAATTTTTTTAAAGTAATTCAATTTTTGATTAATAGTGAAAATTAATAAATTTTAATCAAAAACAAACTTTTAATTAAAATAGATAATTATGATAAAATATAAATTTATTTTTTTAAATTAACAATATTAAATTATATATCATTTAATAAAATGTATTTCACTGTAAGGAATTTCATATTGATTTTAGATATAAAATTATTTTAATCTTTTGGAAATTTCTACTTTAGAACACCATTTTCTCCTTATGTCTTTCAGATTAAATTTAAAATAAATATTACCAATTATGTGAATTCAAATTGGAAAAATGGATTCCATATTTTTAATAATAATTATTTATAATGTGTATTAATTAAAACAATGTTTTTTACCAAAATTTATATTGAATGTTGTAATAATTAATTACCATGGTTTAGGTAATAATTTATTTATCGGAGAATGAACAATAATAATAAGATTTTAAAAGAGCTAAAATGATTTATAAATTAAATTAAAGGGATTATTTCTACATTTTACATCAAATTGTGAGTGATATTTAAATTATTTTCCACATTACATTCAATATGATCCATATAACATGTTATGACATGAAATCTTCAAAACAATATAGCTTTCATCCTATAAATATCTATAATATTTTTTATGGGAAAAAAATTAGATAGTTTATAAATAATATTTATAAATATATATTTTTTTATCATAATTATTTATATTTAATTAATATCTATTAATTAGTCATATAAAAGGCTTCAAAATTTACGACATGGTAATTATTTAGATAATAATAAATAAATTAACTCGTATTTAAAAAATATTAAACTGATGTAAATTGTTTGAATTCTTGTTTCCATATTTTCAAGATTTATATATCATGTTATAGAATTTATAACAAAATATATTCAAATTCTATCATTGTATAGATATTTTTAAATTCAATATAAATGAATACTGTCTAAATTGACATTACTGTTATTTATTGATATATAATAATTAATTAAATGATTAAAAATTAATAATAATATTATATTATTCCATTTTATTTTTCAATAATAATAAATATTATCCATTTTCTATTAATTTATCATTTTATATTTTATAATTATTTTATTGACCACAAAATATTCAAAATTTTGTCACCATGATTAAGGTTAAAGAAGTGTTTCTTGCAAGTTCATGTGGGTATGTTAATGTTATTTTAAACCCATCATAGGATATATATTTTATAAATTTTATATCATATTTAGAGTTATCTTTTCTAAATTATATAATTTGTAGGATCTAATTATAGACTAAATTAATAAATTACATAGTTTAGAAAATAAGTTACTGTAGTGAAAAAACTAAATTGGAAAAAATAAAGAATCTAAGAAGGTATGGAAAAAATATTTAAAAATGAATTTTATTGTATTCTAGTGATATTTATAGATCATTTAATCCTTAAAAAATATTAATTATAAACATTGGAGCCACATTATGTAATAATAACCTCCTAATAGTAAATATTATTGGTTATTTTCAAAATATCCACTACTCATCATCTATAAAAATGAAAATTCTACCCTCACATATAAAAAATGATAGTCTTATTTGGATCATCCATAAATTGAAAAAAAAATCAAAAATCCAACCCCTCATAATATAAACCTTATATTTCAAATAAATTAAACTTTTGATGGTTTTATTGAAAACCAAGGGAGGATACATGAAGAAGAGGTAATGGTCTTCAACAGAAATATTTATTTTACTTCTTTCTGAACCTCGATAAATTTTTATAAACCATCGTATATTAATTAAATCAGTATGTTACATATACTTATAAGTTATTAATGTAATTAAATGGTTTATTCTAATCAACACTTTCATTAAATGGTTTATGAAATAATCATTTGTTTGTACGGTGGACTACCAACTCGTGAATCGATATCGTTCATTTTTCCATTCCCAACTCTCATAGTTTGGTATGATGATAGATATAAAATAAATATATGAAATATATAACATATATATACCTTTATAGTCATTATATAATTTATATATTTTAACCTTACATTCTGTAGGATTCACGATTATGTTTCTTGTGTGTATGATGGACCACGACAGCACAAAGTGATGTAATTTATATTTCACTACAGCTACACATGGATGATGATAAAGATAATGTTAGTGATTATAAGTGATAAAAATTACATAATTATAATATTAATTATATATTTATCATTATTTAATGATAATATATATCATTTTATTTCTTCCCATTCCACTCTTGAAAAGAGGATAATAGAGTTCATGTATGTGTGGACTACTTCCACCACAAAGCGATGTGACTCTATGTCCATAGATACATCAAATTGATGATTTATATAAATATATAATATGTTATACAGGGTATTATAATCATTCATTAAATTTAAAATATTACATAACTCCTTTCCATAGTGAACATTGGATATTGGAAATGTCAATCATGCAAGCATACAACCATCCTTCTCCAAGATCGTAACTTATAGAATTTATCAAAACCATCATTCATGATTCATTTTAAATGTAAAATTAATGTAAAAATTATAATTATTCTAGTATTATTATTTTGGAGATGATATAACTATATAGTATGTGAATGTAAGATGAACTATTATGACAAAACACGCATGATAAAACAAGATAATTAAGACTCGAAAAACATAAAATATTGATTGATTATTAATGAAAATGTGATAAAAATGTTATAAAAATGATCATATATGATATTATAAATATTAATGTAGTTATTGAATAAGTTAATAACAATTCTAAATCTATTATATATAATTTCATATCATTTTTAACAAAAAGGTATCAAAAGGTAAAGAATTTCATCTCAATTCAGATTCTATTTAGACTTATTTGATATTCAGAACAAATTCACTTCTATATGGTCTATATACATCACATATAAAATTTAATATGATTATAAATTCAAACATTAAGGTATTTTATACTACAATTTTTATTATTTTATCCAATGGAATTTGACATGAAAATTACAAAGTGTTAACTGTTATTGTGAAATATTATATTCTTTTGTTATTGTTTTCATTCTCTTAAAAATACCAAATTATTGTAATAATATTTCATTTCACATTAAAATTATCTTTTTTTTTCCATTATCAATTGTTATGAATATGATTTTATCATAAACCATATAACACATTTACATATAGTGATCATGTTGATTATTATTTGAAAAACTAGTGAAATACTGATAAATATGTAAACCATAATCAATATAGATAAATGATTATAAGGAACAATGTTTATGAATTATTAATTTTATTTAATTAATAAGTAATTTATTGGACATGTATTACATGAGTTTATTAATATTTATGAAAAATTCTCTTGATACATTAGTAGTCTCATGAGATGAATAAAATGGAAAAATAAGAAGGGTTTTACACTATATGTTTTAAACAATCATGGTAATGTTCTTGATATTAAAGGTATCATGTACCTAGAAAACATGAAGCCAATAAATTAAGAATTAAATTAATTTATAAATCAATTATTATTGTTATCTTGGGGATTTTTAATATAAAAATATATATGGATGTATTTCATTCTTAGTTTATTCATTAAATGGTTTCTGTTTCTGTTATTTAACATTCGATATTGATTCTTCCAAATCCCACCAAGATATTGTAGTTATTTAAAAGGATTTTATATTTGATTATCTATCATTCAATTTTGATTATGATTTTTGACTCATTATAGCTTTCTTATTACTTAATACATTATAATAAATTCATCTCATTCTTGTTTTCTAACTTCCCCATGTTATAAAGATGAATTCATGAAATGAGTTTCAAGGATGAGGATATTTTACATGTGTTATATATTCAATTGCCTAATTTTAAATGTGTGTTTTGTATGTATCCTATATCTCTAGTACTGCTATATTGTTTGGTTCTTTATGATGCAATTCCTTGAATTTATCCCATTGTAAAAAATAATTGAACCAGATCTACGATATTGTGGTTTTCATCACTTAAAAAACTATTTTGTGGTGAACAATCACAATGAGTGGTCAAAACAACCTCAAATGACTCAAATCTGAGTTTACATGACACCAAAAGCTCCATAGATAACAATGGTGAGAGATAATCACAAAAAACCTAATCCATATCATATACAACATTGTGAGCCTATGATAAATTCTCTAAATCTTGATGGTAAACACCCTCCAAATTCCTTTGGAATATGACCTCATCCGCATGACCTCATCAACTTATATTACTGATCGTTATCACCCATATATCATGGGGTACTTCCAAATCATAATGATTATGCCACGACAATCCCAGTGATCAAAATTTCCTAAAATCATCTTTCCATTCCATTCATATCAACTTGGAACCAATTATATCATATAATACATTTAGATTAACTCAATAAAAAATGGGTTTGACCTTCTGATTTGGTAAAATACACTTACATAGTTTATCATGAATCATAAAATCTAGGGAATACCCAAAAATATCGAATCACAATAATTTATCAATTGAAATACAATTATTACTTAATTTGGGGTCCCACATAGACAAACCCCAATGTTTTTATTTTGGTATTCACCCCAAAACATGCATAAAAGATGGGAACAGGCTAGATTAAACTATTAGGTTGTACATCATCAAATATCAGCCTATAACTCGTGCCGAAATGAGAGAAATCAGAGATTCTGAAAACATCCTTCAAAATAGGGAAAAATATCTCTTTTATGTATAATTTTGCACTGATAGATAAATTATGAAAGGAAGTTTGAGGAATAAGGCCTTATCGATATAATTCCAATGCACCTAGTAGCATTAAATTCGGATATCATACGAGGAGAGTATGGCATAGACTAGTTGAGGAATGAAATGGGAGATCCCCATGTACATGTGAATTAAATGGAAGTGGATGGATAGAGAAAAAACAAAATTTAAGTATTGAATGAATGGTAAATTTCTAGTTTTTAATAACCCTCATACTTTTTCCATATGGTTTGTATAATTATGAACCAACCAATCAGTGTTTAATGCTTATTAACCACATCTTGCATGGCTATGTACAAAATGAAAAATCCCATTTACATCATGTGCATGACCCCTAAATAAAAAAATTTATAGATTGTGAACATCCATGACCCTCACCTACACTATTTTAGAAACCAAGTCTAGTAGAGTAGGGGGTCACATGGTTACTCATGGTAGAATTTACAGCATAATCAAACTATGCCCCTCTATTTATGATTGTTGGAAATTACGATTCCATGGAATAATGCTACCAATACTAATACGATACTATAATAAATTTATTATATTAATCACTATCTAAAACATATACCTTTTGTAAATTAATCTCTCAAAATTAGTTTATTGCCTGAAAAAAGAATGGTTTTCACATCCACCACATTCAAAAAATTCAAAATGATAGGGAATTCTAACATGCTCAAATCATTGGATGAAATATTCTCCTAACCTTATAATATCATATCCCCAGGATATTAGGATTAACCAAGAGATGTCAAAAAAAATAAAAAACATGTTCACATCAACTCAGTCTACCTCGGTTATAATGTACAAACAATTCTCATTATATCCATTCCTACCATAATAATTACTTACATGGTCACTTCTTGATTAAATATTTAATTATTTGATGATTCCACTATCCATATGTGGATATATAAGACTTAACCAGTGACATTCCATCGTTCCAAGCCCTCATCAAGTGCTCAATTAATTCTTGCTTCATACATAACACTCATCAAGACCTATATCTCATTAGATTATCATAAGTCCTACATCTCAACAGATGTTCAAGATATTCCTACATCATATATAAATATTCATGGAAATAAAAATCATGACACCTAAACACTTCATAATATATATATATATATATATATCACTAATTATATATGATTCTAACATAATAACAATATTCTGGATAGCCCATAAACAATACATGTGAACCACATTAATCAAAATGGGAAATGCCAATACAAAATATATGTTCACAACAAGATCAATTCAAACATCTAACATTAATTGAATCCAAATATTTCTATGAACGTATGAAATTAATAGTTTTCACCTATCCATAAGACCAACTACTTGAGGAATTTACTCTCTAATGTGGTGCACCAACTACTGACCATTGACAAAATTGATGGGTTACTTTCTCTATTACAACCTATGCATGTAGTCAAATCTTGGATATAATCCCCTAGATACAATCCCAATCCTACATTAGATTCCTAATTCTGACCCGGTTCATTTCTCTCAGCTATTCAGGAAGGTTTCCTAAAGAATCTATCTTAGTACCCCATCATACCCCAAATATGACACTCAAATGGTCGCACTCATTGTGAGTCTATGAAATACCCCACATCTCATACTAGAAGAACCACATTTATGAACTAGCCCTCTGTGACCAACTTGAGTCACTGGCCTGACATAGCTGATAAAAATCCTTACAGTATCCCTTTTGGATACCTAAATCATTACCAATAATCTCACTTAATAATTTTATTTAGCACAAATATTGTTTGTCCTTCATGTTTCCCTTGGCTATTATTTCATCATTTACCACTATTGAGAGAATACAATCCTAAAGATATTTGTATGACTCCTGATAGCATATCTCAAGGAATCCTCAAAATAATACACCCTGGAGGATTCATGACCCACCATAACATGTGAAATATTGAACATGTCTGTGATTTTACCCACATAATCCATGAAAAGTGTATCCCCATATTGAAGATTTATGAGATGACTTTATTAATTCGAACCTAAAGCCACAAGGATTAAGTGATTAGGGTACCATGCCTCAAAATCCTTCCAAGACAATCCCACATGTATTATAACCTATACCATTATGTCCCAAAATCACTTTTCCAGTCATTTATGCATATAAGTTCATATTTTCACACTTCGACCATAGGGTGTCTTAATTTGATCAACAAACATATAAACTAACTCAATCCAATTCTACACATTCTATAGTCCACCCTCACCATGAAATAACGGTTGGTGTTGGCACTGGAACTCAAGAGACAAGTATTCTAGGGATGGATTTTCTCTATGAGCTCCTTAGATAGTACCCTATATGACTTGAACAGAGCTCTCCCTAAGATGATCATCTAACAAAGACCCAAAATATACTATCTTGTACGGCTGGCATGCCTATAATATATCCTCCACCTATGGTTCATGATCTTCCCAAGCCTCCAAGAACTCATCCTAACCATCATGAGCGTCAACCCATAAATGATCATGTGACAACATATATCATCCCACCTGATGGTCCATCAGAGGCCATCTATGTGGAATCACACTATAGGGCAAACCTTATGTTCAAATAGCCATAACAGTCATATACATATATATATCATAAATATGGAAATATGTAAATGGAATTGCATCTCACCACCCTTACACTCCCCTACCATTCCCATGTCACATGACCTCTGGCCTCATGGCCACATACCAACCCACATCAGGGTTAGAAATCACATATCGTCTGGCCTCATGACTCTATGCCTACCCATAACAGAGTCATGCATCAAGTATCATCTTCCCTTATTATCCCCAACCTCCCCATTAGAAAATCAATTATCACATATCATAAATCATCAATATTTGGTGAATGAGTATAATTCAACTACCAAGGCTAAGTAGGAAAACACTTTTTAGCTTCCTTATTGAAACATTAAATAACACACCAAATTTTACAATCCCTATATACCCTTATTAAAGTAAGCCACAATATATAGTATATATACATAGTTTCACATCTTATTTCTTTAGGAAAAACATTAATGGGATGGATGATTAAAATTCAACCAAAAATTCTAAAACGTAAAACACTATTTGGATTAATTATTGACACATTAAAATGTCCAACACCCTAACCGCATTCTATGTTCCCAATAATATATAAAAGAAAAAACACACATCAAAGGTGCCTATGTTCATATCATGATTTATAAAAATCCCCTATTTCCATATCAGGACATGGTTCAAAACCACATAATAAATAAACATCACACCCTAGTACACAACCCATGATGGTAATCAAGAAACTGCAAAATATTGAATCATAAAATCAATTAACCACCTCTAGAAACATGGTATTTCCACCGTTCATGGATTAATAAGAAAAAAATAACATATTTATAAAGTATTGACTATATCCTTGTTTCCATTCTACCATATCCCATATTGTATTACACATAGGAAAAAACTCCTTTGATACCATCTGTTTAATACAAAACCATTTTTCAACTCAAACATTGATAAAGGACTATTTTCAGGTATGTCATATGCACACCTCCAAGTATACTAAATAATGATAACTATGAGTAATGGTCAGGTTAGGTGATATTTGGGTGACTATTCACAAATTGTGGAGATAATAATAATGGTATATATATATATATATATAATAGTGGAAGATGGACAATAATTCAATGGAAGAAACTGATTAAACAAAACAGAATAATAATTAACAGTATAAGTAAAAAAATATAATCCCAAATGTTAATACCATATGTTGCTGATAAAACATGTCATATAATGTCATACAATCCAATTGAATAATAGGGTCACTCATGGAAGACCAAATCTGTCCATATATTGTAACAAATCTAATGAATTTATAACTTAATATAGAGGAACCATTTAGTAAACTTTCATCCTCCAATTAATGTATAAATGGAACCTCATGCCATCTAACACCTCTGGTTCCATCCATATAGTAACTAGTGTATAAATAGAATGCCTGCCACAAATTCCAACGGTAACTCAGTGCTCCACTCAAAAAGTGACCATCATCTTACAAGGTCAATTTCATGATGCATGGTGATATTTTACTTCAATTAATAAAAAACTCTTTCAACTAAACATTCAAATGTCACGAGGCATGGAGATATATGTCCTCATATAATCCCTTTCCATTACAACCAAAGAATAAAGGCAAGCCTTATCCCCCATCTGATGGATTCAACACCATCTAACGTTGATTAATCACCATCTACAATGTATTTCTATTATGATCACCATGAGCATAATCGATGTTCAACACTATCCCATATGTCGCAAAATCAACGGATGCCTCCACCATGATGATTGTTCAGCACCACATAAACAATGTCTTATCTATGTTATCATGACTCCAATTGTGCACCTGTAAAAAATGAACAAAAGAAACCAACAATACCTAAGACACATCCTCTAGAATCCCCTTCCCCTATGAATATATAACAAAACCCTCATATTCAACACTATCCAGAGTCACAAAGGACATTCCCTCAACCAAATTATGACTTTTCCTCAAATAGTGACTGTCATCACACATATATCACAGGTTATTCCCACATCCTAACAGCTATGTCACCTAAGTCGAGGAGATCAAAATCAGCTCAAATCCTCATCCCATGCTCATCAGGTTCCCATGGGACAAATAATATTATATAACAAATTTAAATTAATTAAATAATTTACATTGCCTAACATACAAAGTAGGTCAAATCACCTTACATATCATAATATGAATCAAATTTACTAGTGAATAATCTATGTCAACCGATCATGATAATTTTTTTAATTTAAAGAAAATCATTAATTAATTTGAGGACTCACTCAAATGACCCAACAAGCATATTTTGGTACACACCCAAAAACACCCATAATAATAATGATAATGCAAGGAACCATCCACCTTGAACTCATAATAACTCACAAATAAAATATTATATTGTAACTCAATCCAAAATGAGAGTAATTGGATATTTATACAATTGTACTATAGATAAGGCAAAACATATTTCATAGATTTGACATTATTTATGGTGAGATAAATGGGGAATTGGTGAAACAGGGTTGAAGTCCTTACTAATATGCATCCAACACAGGGGATAATGTTCAATTATGAACTCATATGAGGAGAGAAGGCCATAGAATATGTGAGTAATAAAATGTGATATCTCCCATGGTTGTGAGTGAAATTGAGGAGGAAGGTGGTTGAAAAACCTAAATAGAAGAGCATGAAATAATGATAATTTTTCATTTTTTAATTGACCATAAGGTTTCTCTGCACAATTTTGTGAACTGTGCACCAATAGTGTGGTGCTTAATATCAAAGAACCAAAACTCTAATGATGAATCACATAGTTTACAAAACTATGAAAATCCCATAAGTATCACCTATTTCAAAAACTGCATAGTTCACCCAAGTCCATCCAACCCCACCCATAAAGCTTGACAAAACTTGTATAGTATAGGGGTCGGAAACATAGTTACTCTTTGGAGGCTATATGGTTTGATCAAACTATGTGCCTTTATATATAAAATCTATAAATTTCTTTAAGGGATAACGTACTCATAAAAAATCAGAAACCTGGGGACACATGTCATTCCATAAACATCATTTAAAATTAAATCTCATGTAAAAAAACTCTTAGAATTAGGGTTAAAATCCCAAAAATGGTTTTCTTGTCCACAAAGGTAAAAAATAAAATGAATTTGAAAATTTAGACCCTCCCAAAACCAATAATATTTTACGAAACATGAATGACACTTTAGTTGAACAATATTTCGGTTATATATCGCACTTCTGATTAGTGAATCATGGTCATGGAAGAAACCTATCCATTGGAAATTATATAATTCATTCATAAAACCATCATGATTATACTGGAGGAAAAAATTCAGAAAGGGGATGTATTAATGAAGATATATAATATACCTAGAGGAAATGGAAACATAGAATTTTATATTTCAATATTTTGGAATAATACTAGCATGATCCCAATCAAAATTATATATCATGAATCATTGGAAAAAGGTCTATAGTTGAGCAGACAATTATAAATTTTGTTAAATTTTAATCAAATCCCATGAAAGTGAAAAAGATTAAAAATGATTATTAAATAACATTAATTACATATATTCCATGATATCAAAAATATTTCAAACCATAAATAGTATATAAAATTAAATTGGTCCATAATGTTAAATGTCTCTCAATAACGGGAGTTTGAAATAAAAATCCCTTACCTTGTTTCCTCATATTGTAGACCAAACAATAAAATTCTCTAAAAATAAGATCACTAACATAATAATATATTTTATAACCCCATTAATGTATAGAAATATTTTATAATTTTTTTATAATTATCTCTAGGAATATAGTGGTTCATTTGAGCTTGTTTTTAACATTGGGTGTTAAAACATTTAATTTTCTTGCTTATGATTTGTAATGTTAATGATGATTATTGACCATTAATACACTGTAAATAATTGTAATATTACATTTTTTTCTATAATATATATCACATGAATATATTTTTGTGGTCCACAATAATCCCATTAATGTTTTATGTATGACAGTTCATGCTGATTCCATTGAAAAACATGTGTCATATTTTTTTAATAGACAAATAATATATATTATTAACATATTTAGATATTAATATTATATCATCAAAAATAGTTAAAAAATATTACAATAATATTACATGTAATGTATGATATATAGCATTCCATAGTTATGCACTATGTAAAAATTACATCGTCACTCAAATATGAGGCAAACCAACATAAATAATAGAGAGATTTAATTAACAAATAACTAAAAAAGTGTTAATATATATTTTTAATATAAAATTTAGAGAATAATAGTTTTATATAAGAATTCATATATCGTCATAAAATTCATTTTTTGAACTATTAATGATTTGTGGTGTTTTAATATTAAATTCATTATTATGCACGAAATAATCCACAGTTACACATGATTAATGATCCAATTTATCAATGAATGTAAGGAGTTATGGTATATGAAAATCCATCAATTTTTAATATTAATTTATTTTTATGAAAAATTATAGTTTATTAGTTGCATTTTAATTTCCAAACATGTTTTGTGGTCAAGTGATATGATACAAATTGCTAATGGAGGAGGTAATAATCACTTATGGATGGTTAGAAAAACTATTAATAAATAATTGAATAAAATGAAATTAAATATAACAGGTGATAATTCTATAATTTTAAAATTGAAATAAAAATAATAATTATTCATGAGTTACATAATTTATACCCTCCCTAATTGGTATTGATTGAAAAGAAACAATATCTTTTTGTTGAGGATGTAGGCCACATGTGAAGAATATTGATTCTCATAATGTTATAGGTTTTTTTAGATGTTGAAAACCATATTTTTATTAATTTATATATTTTTTGACAAGAATTTATAAATTATAAATAAATAATAAATTAAAAAAATTGTCTTTTTGCAAAGGTAAAAGTCTAGTTATCGTCTGGGAAATTTTTTTGGAAAATTTTCAATGCTAGGCACTAAGTTAGTGAAATATTCACAGACACATAGAGGTTGACCGAGATGAAATAAGAATATTATATATATTATATTATTTACTCATTATTTATTAAAAATAATTAATTATATTTAAAATAGTGTGTAATATATAAAATCCATGACCATCATTAGGTTCGAGAGTAGGTGTTTTCCCTATGTGGGGTATAAAATTTTTGAGCATCCGATGATTGGCCTGGTCTGTTAGGGGGATAAGTTATTTAATTTTTTTATATTATTATGTTGGTCCATGGAAAATTAATAAATCACAATTGGATTGTCATATGAAAAATTAGAGACCAATGTTATGTTCAGAATGATTGGTTTACCCAAGGCTAGTTAAAACTTTTATATGAAACAATGGTAACTTATTAAATTATTTTATTTAATATATATATATATTAAATAATAATTATAATTAATTTAATTATTGGATTCTTTACATCTCCATATTCAATATTTTTTCTCACATACTTTTGTTGAGGTCGTTACATCCAAAAATCATAGTTTTTATACATAGTTTCACTAGAAAAATGTCGTATTATCTTATTCTGATAACACTAATTATTTTGCATTATGTTTTCGATTGAATCTCAGATTTAAAATAGATATTGATTTTGGTGCATTTAGGAAAAGTCGCTGGAGACCCTGAAATGTTGTGATCACCATGTATTATTCTTTTTTTAATTTATTTTAGTTCATGAATATCTATGAGCCCCTTATGTGTGTCTAGTGAAGCCACTGTCATTATCCTATCATTTTAATCCATGTCATACATGATCGATTCATTCCTTGGTGCACCACACCTAATGATGAAGGTTGGTGTTTTATTTTTTTAATTATTTATTTTATTATATTTTTTTCTCATCAATGATTTTATCTTCAATAACATCTCCAATATTGATCAGTTTGACTTTTTATCAGTTCAACTGGGATCATCTCTATGAAAGGAAGCTAAATATTGTCTTTTATTTTAATAGAAACATGATTTTTTCAACATAATTGTAATATTTTAAATGGATAATTTATGAAAAAATGTTAAAGGATATTATTAATACAAATAATTATCATGGATAATAATATACAATTTTTCTTGGATAACTTTTATAATTATCAAATGATAATTTTATCAAATTATCATTGAGAATTACACTAGAATATCAAATGATGTCTTCAAATAAATTTATCAAAGGATGAATTCATATAATTATAAAAAGTTAATTACAAGTAATTATCAAAGGATAATAATGAATTATTATTATGTGATAATTATAATATATTTTCAATGAATAATTTCAAGAGTTTATTGAGGATAAAAAATTATAGTAATGATATTCTAAATCTCACATGAAAATTTTATTAACATTATAAAATGATTATTATAATATTATCGAATGATATTTTGTGGAATAATGGTTATCAATGAATAATCACTAAGATATATCAATAAATAATTTTTGAGAAACTATCAAAATATATTCAGAAAATTGTAATTCATGAGAAATTATAAAACATTTAATCATTAAAGGATAATTTATGGAAAATTATAAAAATATAATTACAAATGGATATTTTATAATAAATTATAAAAATATAATTATAAAAATATAGTTTAGAAAAAATTATCAAAATTTTATTATAAAAGATTAATATACTGGTAATTATCAAAAGATGATTAAAATGAAAATTTAAGAAAAATTACCAAAATATAATTATAAAATTATAGTGTATGATAAATTATAAAAAGATAATTATGAAACAATATTTTCTTAATTATCCAGGAGATATAATATTTCATAGAATGAGATATTTTATTTATTTTTAAATAAAATTAATAGTTTTGGTTCAAGGTACCCTTGGTGAACCTCGAGTGCTGATTATTATGATAATATGGACACAAAGAGGTGTTTTCAGGGGTTTATCCCCCTATTTTTTTACATCGATGACTTTTTAGGTACGTTTTTCCTTATCATTTTGGGATTATATACACATTTTCCCTCAATATGATTACTTGTTGACATATTTTAATAAAATTCATAAATTATGATCACATGTGGGTGTCTTCATAGTCCTAAGAACATTTCTCTACAAATTTTTCCAATATTATGTTGTATTCCATTATTCGTGTTTGATTTTGATTACTTGAATTGTTTTATCTACCTTACATATAGTAATATTCTATGATTTATCATGTATTATACCCTGCAATATATTATTCTGTGGTATTTTTCTTATATCCCAAGATAGGTGGACGGTCATTTCATGATAACCCTTAGAGGGAGAGTCCACATGATTAGCGACAATGATGAATGTGTACCTATACATAGGGTTGGTATGTGATTCTTCCTAATGGGAATCCTTGTGATGCATTCGATAACTAGAGAATTACATGGGGATTGTTACTTGATGACTATGGGATGTCGAGTACGTCTTAATGCCTAGATGATTTTGGGAACATAACCTTCATGATGCCAAGTGATTCTGAGTTTCATAATCCCATGTTACTGAGTATCATGATTAATTATCCTCATGTATTATCCTTGATTCTTCTGACAGTTGATTTACTAATTTAAAATACCAGTGAAACAGGTATGGTCGGGGTCATCTAGTGGATTTTTTAGCACATTACTACTCAAATTTAGATTTTGTTCTACTATTATTGTTAAACATTGATTTTATTATATAATAAACCTTGATACATGAGCACATCATTCTAAGGATGCATTGGCGGTGTCCTACTAAGTCTTTTTCTGACACAGTACTTCGAAATTTTAATGCACTTATCGATTTCATGAGGGATCTCGAAATGGGAATGGTCCTTATGATGGATGGAAGAGTATTGGAGTGCATATAATGGACTATACTAGGATGTACACAAGAGGATCTACTATTTATCTTTTTATTTTTCTACTAAATATTTCCCTAGTTTTTCTTGCCACTTTGGGAGCTTCTTTATTTGTGTGACATGTATGTCATCATTACCTTCCACATGTTTACAAGGATTATTTATTATATTAGTTATTATTGATTATATATTATTTTAAATGATAATAAGAGTATAGTATCCCCACTATAAGACTGGGACTCTCACTATTAATTTGAAAACTATTATTCATGGGGAGTAATGCATGAGGTTTTTTGGAATATTATCTTGAAACTGTTGGTTTGGGTCATGATGTAAAAAATGGTATCACAATATTGTGGTTCAATAACATGTTTTTTTATTTGTATTAGTATTGGATATTATAGATAAGATATAGGATAGTTAGAGATCATGTAGGGGAACTAAAATATTGAATGGACAATATTTTATAGTTGACCTCCGAGTTACTATAAACTAGGGAATATATGTTTTTTTGGTAGTGTTGATTATACTCCCCTAGGGTGATACAAATAATTTTAATATATTATTTATGACTTTTTAGTTTCATTGATTCATCATTACAAGGAATCTAAGTTCACATTACAAATATATACATGTTTTTTTGCTCCATTGTTCTTTATTAATCCAAACCCTTTATTTCTATCTTTTCAGAATTGTTTTTCCTTGTGTGATATTTTTGTGATGCATGTGGTTCAGATATATCATTATTTGAATTAACTATTTGAACTGAGCATGTTGTTGTGTTTGAATTAATAATTTTTTCAACAAACATATAGATATAGAAATATGGTTTATTGCTATGATAGGTGTAACTTAGGATTAGGGTAGACTCCTAAGAACCTCATATTTTATCCCATATACTCATTAATAGAAACCATGTGAGATCTCATAAACTGACTATAATTTATAACAATGAATCAGTTTCTTCTTTGAAGTGTTTATTTAACATTACATAAGATATCACCTTGACACAGTTTATATAACTACATGGTAAGTGAGATATAATTACTCTATTAGGGGGAGGTTTCATAAATAACATTGTATGTATTGTAGAATGTACTTGAGCTTCCTCAGACACCTGCACTATTGTATAGGGTGTAGGGACACATCAATTAGAATTCATTCAGTTAGTTTGTACACTAGGAATAAAAGTAAATAATTATGGTCACACATTTCCTTACTCTAACTTCTCCATTCGTATTCCTTCCAGAGCACCGAAGGACCTCACGATGCTGAAGAATTTTTTGAAGTCATTTTAGGAATATTTGAAAATGTAAATACTCTATAGGATTGACATGTAATGAAGATTTTGATCTTATAAATAGTGTGTATCCCAATTTGATACACCCTATATTATATGGAACCAACTGAGATAAAGGATATCAAGGTTAACTAGACTAATCATATAGAATATGAAGTGGAACAATATTGTTCTACATTTTGTTGATTAAAAGAAGCTCAACCGGTTAATAGAGAAGAATAAAAATCTATTTCATATGATCAATGATATTTTGACTTAATATAGGGATCTCGGTGGTGATTTATGAATTATTTTCGATCAGGAAACAATTTATTGTGATTTTGAGAGGTTTAAATTATAAAGATAGTGTTTTAGAGTTGGTATACACAATATAAGTACTTGGTGATGTAGTTCATGATAGAGAACACATGAATAGTATCAATGGACCTCATGAACAAAATCATCCACCCATTCATAGATTCATTCATCATATTTTTTATCATTGGTATCCTTATCTACTCACTAACACTAGGAAAACATGTTACACACCTAGATATAGTTTTGAGTATGCTTTAATTGTGATGTATTTACACCAAGACATAGAAATATGATATATAGATAAAAAAGGTGAAGTTACTTGGATGTGTGTTCAAGGAGAAAAATATATCTGTAACCCTAGAGATGGTCAAGGTAGACATGTCTTGGGAACATCCCAAAAACGTGTTTCAGATTAGGATTATTCTAGAATTTCCAGGATATTACATGCAGTTTGTCAAGAACAACACTAAAAAAAATTAAGTGATCTTCTAATGGGAATACTAGAGTGAATAGACATTCCTTAAGATAAATATGAGTTTGATGATAGCTCTAGTATAGACACATACTAAGCTTGTTATTGGTTATGTTGTATAATGTGATGCATAATGTGTTGGTCTATGAATGATGGTGATGCAATGAGATGAGGAAGTAGATTATGGTTCTTGTCAGCTGTGAACGCATTAGAAGATCTACCCTGGACATGACATCGAACTGGAATCTATGGTCTTTTCTCTGAAATAATAGAGACTCTATCTCGTCATTGGGTGATTTATTGATTACATGGACCACATGATATTTCTCTATATCTTCATGTACATAGGGGTAACTAAACCAGAGAAACAGTGCTATGTTCAGTATTTATATAATTTTGACATTTAAGAGACATATTCACAAGTGAAGGTAAATGTATTATAGGATTCCCATAGATATAATTCATAGGCTAAAAAGGGACATGGTAAGAGGTCATTTGGGGAGTAGTGGCCCTTGAGGTGTTTATTAACAGCGTGGGGGATGGATTCCTTAGATGACCATGGTTCTATGACATTTTCTCCCTTAATAGTCACATATTCACTTAGGGACTAGGTAAATGATAAATATAATTAAAAAAAAATTTGGTAATAAGGGAACAACTAGTTGGTGATGACTCAATGATCTGTTGGTTGATGGATGATGATGAAATGATCCTAGTACAAGGAAGAATAATATTCCCTTCTTCCATATGAGAAGAGACCATGAGTTATTCCTATACCTATATCCCGGAACTACATCCTGGGGAAAAAATTGTATCATTACTCTGGGAGGTAGTTCTAGTGGGTAGTGATCAAGAGAGACATTGCTAGTTTTTTCTCCATATGCCTCACCTGTCAGATTAGTAAGACCAAGCACCAGCATCCTAGTGGTCTGTTTCATCCACTCCTGATACATATATAGAAGTGGGAGGAAATCATGAGGGATGTTGTGAGGGGTTTACCAAGGACCACATGTAATCGGGATGTAGTTACAGTGATTTTTTTATTGTATAATAAAGTCTTCTCACATTTTACATACCATAGAGGCTCACTCTTTTGGCGGAGCTGGGAAACCAATATGTAACATCATGAAAATTATAATTTTATTTTGTTTTTATATAAATATTTTATTCCATGGATTGTTTTATAATTGAAAAAATCTAATAAGACTGGTTTTAATATTTTTGGTGATTTTTATTAATCAAAATAATAAATATTTAATATATAATAATTGAAAATTATTCGAATTATAAAAGATAATATTTAACCAAGAAGGAAAAATTATGTACTCGGTAGAAATGATCTGATTAATAAGTAAATATAATTCAATTCATTTTTTTAAGTAACTTTATAAAATAATCATATACAATATATATATCATATTAAAAAATATATTGATTGTTTGAAATTGATATTGAATATTATATAATATGTATTTTTTAAATAATCAATTATTTAATATGTACATTAATTAAACAATCATAACAACAATTATTACTAATAAATTTATCATTTAATATTAAATTTATCTACTTTTATATGAATTAAAATTATGAATATTATCAAATTAATAAAACTAGTTCAAATATATTTTTATATGATTAATAAAAAATATATGAAAAGATTATAATAATTGAATTGTAATAATAGTACGGTTATTATTAATATTTAAAATTTTATTTATAAATTGTTCGATAACATTTTCAGGTTATTAAATTTAGGAAATTAAAAAAATGTGATAATTCATAAAATTTGTTATTACTAATTTACTAAAATTCAATTTACTGGAAAAATATAAATTGATTTTATTTTATTTTGTATAAATATATTACAAAATTCATGTGATATATATAAAATATTTTAGAGAAAATGAAAAAAATTTGGAATGAATAAATATGATTATGAAAAATGAATTAAAACAGGGGATAAGAAATCACAAAGCATGAAGGGTTTAGTTTGATGTATTATGTGTGTGGGTAGTTCAATTATAGAAAGAGAATATAACCCACAGAAGGGGGATTATTATTTTAAGAAGAATTGTTATTGTGGAAAGGGGATAAAATATAAATCGACTACTGGATAATATATTGGAGATTTTAACATGTGGATATGAAGGATTTTTAATCAGAAGAGTTAAACGGTGGATGGTCGATGGCTTTGAGTGTCTGATGAGTGTCGAACTATCTTGGTCAGGATTTAAATGTAGACCAAGGAGTCGATATCACATGATGGGTGGGCTGTATAAGATGTTTTGTTTTCCAATCAAAATATGAATTTATTTTTTATAGTTGTATGGTTTTCCTTAAAATACTTCACATTAAAATTATTGGATAATTTTTCTTCATTATCTATATTTCAGTACTAGAATTAAATTCAAACCAATTTGATTTAGCCTATTATAGTTATTTTATTTCTAATATTTATTTGAACATATTCAATATTTATTTTTGTGATTCATTTATTGTACAAACCGACATTTAGTTTGGAATATTTGGAGCTCAATAAAAAAAAGATTTCTATTTTCATTCAATATGTGTATATTCTTACACTATAAGACATTAATGAATTTTAGACCTCAACTAATGAATTTTTCTGACATATTAATATACTTTGAATTAATCAACAATTGAGAAATTTAGAAGCATAAAATGATTTCTAATTTTTTCTTATCATGGGTCCGATTCAAAAAATTTAAATCTATACATACATTATTTATGTTATTATGTGTATATAAATGAGTGTGTGGATAGTTTGGGACGGTAGCTAAGGTGTTTTCAAAGCCATCTATTCCTATGTTTTTGTGTTTGTACTTGTTTGATAAAAATGGGAAACACTGTGTGAGGGAGAGAAATATGATAAGAAGGAAATGTGATGAGGAAACTAGTTATTATTATTAACCACATAATTGAGTCCAATAACTGGGATTATGAAAAATAAATTCAATTTTATTTTATGTGCGGGGGACATTTAGCGTTTCAACCATTTATTTATTTATTTTCCAAACACATTAAATGTATACTTCATGTTTATGTGTAATATATTTCTTCTATTTATATAAAATAATTCTATACTTATAAACTTAATATTTTATATAAGGTGTTAATATTTTTCAATTTTATTAGTTTCAAAACTAAATTTGATTATTTTTCACTCCTATATTAATTAATGTTTATGTTTTTAAAATGATTATTTTTTAAAAGAGAATTATGTTTTCAAGCTAAAAGTTAATATTTTATGCATAAGAAATATAATTTCATTGTTACTATTTATTAAAAATATTATTTTCTACATATAATTTTATAAGTACAGTTTTAAAATAAATATTCTTGTTATAAAAGTAGATTAAAGCATATTATCATATTATGTAAATTGAAATTTTAGATATTGAAAAAGAAAATAGAATTTCCATGAATTATGAATGTAAAAAACATATCATTAATTTGAATATACATTTTTTATTTTAGTTATATGGTATGTTTTAATTCTGCATTTAAATTTATTAAATTAATTTATTTCTCTAAATTCTATAAACCATTAATGAAAAAACATTTTTTGAAAAAGTATATAATATATAAAATTATTTTATTCTATGAAATTATATCATCTATATATTTTGGAAGTGTTTTTAGAAAATTATGATCATGACATGAGGATCTTAAAAATGATTTCATTAAAATTAAATTTAGTACTTGTTTAATAAACAAGTTGATGAGAAATTGAATGTGAACCCATGACCTCATGGGATATTTGGTAACAACCTATTATTTTATAGTATGAATCTTCTTAAAAAACACAATTTCATTGATAGAATTTGTTTTACAAAACAACATGATAATCTTATGCTACAAATAACAATGAGTTGTGTTGCTTGACATGAATGTCGGAGTTTTACCCAACAAAAATATATTATTAAAATATTAATATTTAATATAATAATATATAATCAAGATGTTATGTTAGTGGATATGAGTAGTATTAATTAATTAATTATAATATAATAATTAATTCATTGGTTAAAAAATAATTAAAAATTAATATAGGAACCAAATGAATATATAGGAACTGTTATTATAAGGACCTATTTTTATGCTCACAAAGTTATTTTATCCTAATAAATTAAATTATTTACTATTTGGTAATAATATTAATTAAATATATATTTTATATATCAAAATATAAATATTTTTGATATTTATCTAATAGATTTTATTTTCGTAAGATAAGAACAAACACAATATTACACATAAAAACCAATATTATTTATAAAATTAGTTTTACCGCCTTTTAGTGGAAATCCTTTTTTAAATCCAATTTTTGAAACATTTAAATATAATATTCGATAAAATATAATTCTTATTTAAACAAAAAATATAAAAAATTACTTTAGTAAAATTTTATGTATTTTTTTGATATGTTTTCTATTTTTATGCATAGTGAATATACTAAATTTTAATTAAAAACAAACTTTTTCATCAATATAATTTATTGTGTAAAGATATTTTATTGAATGGTTTTAAATAATAAATTTTTCAAAAAAAGTATTCCAAATTTGGTAAATTATATCATTATTAGATTGAATTCAGATATAAAAAAATTACAATCTTTTAAATGTTTAAAATTTAGTAATATGTTTACTCACCCCATTAACATGAATAATTTTAAAATAATTTTTGAAACATAAGTATTTCGAATTTTTAAAAATGGATTTCATATTTGTAATCAATGGGTAAAAATTATTTAAATAGTTATATTTTTTTAATATGAATTTTTAAATTTATTAAAATTTAAATTACCATAGTTAAGGGTAAAGTGGGTAATTATGGAAAAAATAATATTATCAAAACTATAAAATTAAATAAATATTTCTTATTTTTATTTAATTTTTTATTTTCCAAAAAACTTATACTTTTTCTCAAATGATAAAACATTTACGACACTTGGGGGATAATATGAGATTTATTTTTTTTATTTAAATAACAGTTAAAGATGTCATACTCAAATTTTAATAACTACACCAATTTTAATACAGGGTTAAGAAAAAGATAAATTGGATGATAAATAATCATTTGAAATATAAATTTGTTTCTCTATCAAGGTAATTTAGGTCTAATGTTTAGTAAATAAATAATTATATTATAATATTATACAATTATAATGTACTAATTGTCTAATTTATAGAAATATCAAAAAATGATATTAAAAATATTAAAATTTATAAAATATGCTATGATTAATTTCATCCAAGAACTTATGTATGACTTTGAAATTTCATTGATGAGATAATAGATTTGGTTCAATGATATCATTTTGTTATAACTTTTTTTAAAATACAGATAATGAATAGTGTCAAAAATAGTACTAATGACATTTTATCAGTATAATATTTCTTAAAAGTACATAAAAATAATAAAACATCTCAAAAATAAAATAAAAATATTATATGGCTCAAAATTTTATGAATTGTTCATTTATGGTCTAGTTATCATCAAATATATTAAAATGACAACATTTTTGTATTGAACAAGTTGTTACCTTAATTAAAATTAAAATAGGTTAAATAAGAGTGAATCATAATGATAAGGTTTAAAAGAATACAAAATCAAGTCTAAAATATATTATTTTATGATATTACAATATCATATCATATTATCAACCAATAAAGAAATTTTTGTTTGGTATTTGGATTAACATTGAAATTTTTATAAATTATTCATTTTTGAAATTTTAGATGTGCCCCTCACCTAAATTATAAAAAGGAACCTCCTCCCTCATCTCATTTCATCGTATTAATCCTTCAATCTAAACTAGACCCCCCAAATCACTCATATAAAAAACCCTTGACATGTCCAATAGGTTCTGGTCTTCTCAAAAGTCCCACCCTAATGTCCCTAAGGGGAGATCTAAATGACGATTGCTATAGAAGAGGTAACTATCTTTATCGACTCCATTAAGATCCCATCTTCATATACATAAAATTCACAAGTTGTTTCCATTCTAAATAAATAACTCATGTATCATATATATTATGATATTTTATTATGATTATAAAAAAACTATATCACATTTGTTATCCATCCTATAAAAAATAAAATCATCGGGTATGCGTATGTACAGATTACTATCTCGAGGATGTGGTGTAAATTTCTTTTTCAGAACATTACATGGATGGGTATAATTATTGAAATAATTAGTATTTATATTACTTATGACATGAAATTATTTCTATATAATTTTTATACCATCCAATTCGTTTCCCTTTTCACCATTAATCAAATAATATCATTGCTCGTGCGTATGCAAGGCCTACTGTCTCCAAGACGTGGTGTGATTCAATTTTTAAGTTCACCACTAAAGAATTATTATAAAAATGTATATAATTATAAAATATAATATCTATGAACATAATTTCATTCTATATAATAAATATATATCCTACGGATAATAAAAATGACTTAGATGACAAAACACACGTAGCAAAATGATGTAGTTAACACATGTAACACTAGTAATAACAAAATATTATTAACAAAAAGATATAGAAAGATCATATGGAATATCATAAATCAGTATATGATTATGGAATATTTTAATAAAATTATTTCAACCATTATACAGTATGTTAAATCACTTTCAACTTAAGGAAAGTACAATGTAAGGCTTATTTGAAAATATCATTATTATTCAGGATTGCTTACACGTAATTATCTTCTGAAGAGTATTTATCATCCATGTCCATGTTTCATTAAAGGATATCCAAAAAAAATTAATCATATATGAAAAATGTTAAAATTATATTACCCATGTTTGATTTTTTTAATATGATTAAAAATGAATCCTTTTTTATTTTTCAAAATGAGGTACTTTATAGCCTTTTCGATATAATGAATTTTTTTTAACTTACGCTGTGTGTGCAGATTTTTCTTCCATCATGAAGTCTTATTGTTTTTATGATTCCATAATAATCATAGAAGATTATTTTCAAAGGGAATGTTTTCCTTTCTAATATAGTAGATTTGAAATAAATGATTTTAAATGTAAAAATGGGTATATCCCTCAAGAGATTTTTAATAATTTTATTACAGTATTTTCATCTATGCCAACATCATTTGTTAGATATTATGTTTGGTTGAGTTTGGTCTCTAATGATATCATTTACAATATTTAATTGAATGTTTTAGGATTCATTTTTACAAAAATGTTCTATTTTGATTCCATTAATGGTTTATGGTTTAAGTATTCATATTTTATATGATAGTTTAAACAAATATATTTTTTGATTATATTTCATCACCCCTTTCATATGGGAAATCAATTAGACTTATAAATTGTATGGTGAGGCCTTCTATAGCCCATTGATGAATCGGTATATCTCATAAGGCAAAATAGTTTGGGTATTAGCTGATGTATTTCATTTTTATGTATTGTTTCTTACCTAAAGCCTTGATGGTAAATTTTTTATTTCTGATATTTTGAATTCACTCATTATGGAATTATTTATTGATATTTCATGTGATTTTTCGGTTATTAGAATATCCATGTGATAATTTAATGGTATTATTTGATTTATATCTTGATAGATTTATATAAGGTTATGTTTAAATGGATTGGGTTTCAGTTATACTCGTTTTTGTAATGTTTATGCTTATTCATTAATGACAGCTTCCATTGTAGGATTACCCTTACTAAGCATCTGAGCTCACACCTTTATTTTAATTCATTTTATCTAGGAATCCAAGAATTCTATTATGATGGGTATGTAGGATTAATCTAGGTATTATTAAATTTTTCGATGAATTTTCAATGTTATTTTTATAGTTTCAATTGTAAGGTATTTTTTAAGTACGTGATATGGTTTCAAAAACTACTAAAATGATTGGTTCTTTGTGATTCGAGTCTTGTATGTATGCCAATGTAATAATTTGAGGCACTGACTCTGGGCTATAGGGGTTGGGGTACTTGAATTTGTAATCAAAGAATGTTTAGAAACAACCTTGGAAACCAAATTTTGGGATCATAGATTAGGGATCATATACCTAATATAGAAATTGAGAATAAGTATAGAAGAACATACAATAATGTAGTTAATGTAGTTATTATGTGGTTCTTAAATGAAATAAATCCCTACTTTTATAATACAAGTTGATGTTGTTCAAGAATAAATGTACCTAGTGGTAATGACTCTGATAAGGTGTCTAATGCATTACTCATAATAACTTGGTACATAAAAATGGGCCTTATAAAAACCTGATTTGACACTCCCAGGGGTTATACATAAGATAATTCATGTTTTCTTACAAACCATTCTCATGGATATTAATATATGATGAAAATACATAACCTAGTTTAAACCTAAGGTGTTATGTATTGAAAATAAGTGTTCAATATATTTTATAAATAATTATATTTTTTCAGCACATATATTATTTTTAACGCCATAATTTCTCATAAAAGTCAATGGATTGAACCTGAATGATTCAGGCTAACATTGAACATGATGGAAAAGGTGGTGTCCACGAGCAAGAAACTGGAATGTTTATAGGAATGGTAGATATTGTGTTCATTAATATCAACATTTTGTGAAATATGATTAACAATATATACCTTAACCAACTACCAAACACCCCAAATAAGAAAAGGATAGATCCTGCTAAAATATACTTTGGTGGAGACCATGTAGAAAGGAAAGATAAAATTTCATCTTGCATAAAATGTGGATGGAAAAACCCAGGAAAGTGACTCAATAGAATGAAGAAATTCTTTATTTTTGGGAAATAAGGACATAAATCAAATAATTTCTTGGAAAATTGATGGGTTTGATGAAGGGGAGTAAAAACTATCCAAATAATCCATTTTTAGCTCACTTCCTCAAATTTGGGGAACCTGGGAATTACCCGACTAAATCTCCTCTTCTATAGTATAATCTATGGACCAAGGAATGGCCTATGTGGTAATAAAGGGATAACTAATTTATTTATAGGGTTTGTGTGAAAAAAAAAGTTAGATGGATATTTATTGATTAATATTATATCATGGATGTCCATCATATTTATTTCTAGATTTATATTAATATGGATTCAAAAAAAGGAAAAACTTCAAATTTTATGACAACTCATCGCATCCGATAATGGTGTGGGGTTTGAACCCGCATCCAAATGGTGCCAAGGGTGAAGCTCCATCCACTATCCTATAAGATTTTTTTGATATCATTACATTTTTTAGTTAATGTATCTAAAGGATAAAGGTGTTTTATTGTAACCTCATGATTGGGAAATGATTTTGTGATAAAGTGATTATTGTTACATTGAATGACATTCACAATTTTGGGAATCCTATTAGATTAAGGGAAAAAGATACTTTTGAGGAATAATGGTTCAATAGTATTTTTGAGTTAAATTTGATTTAATTTATAACTTATGGTGATTCAGGTTATTTATGGAAATGGATATCAAACCATGGCGATTATGAGATTTAGACAACTAATTTTTCATAAGAGTGATTGATATTATTTGGAAGAAAATATGGTCAAATAATTCTAATTTTTGGGTTTCAATATTCATATAGAATACTATTTAGGAAAGTTAATTATAGAATGATCTATGTTAAACCATGGGGTTTACTCTTTAATTTTCGGTATTACTTTTGGGAAATTGTCTTACCTTATGTAATCCATTTTTGATATGCTTTGTATATAATGATATGATGAATGTATAGAAATAATCATGTGGATTTATTGAATGATTGAAGTTTATTCTAAATCTATCAGATAAAATAACATCTTAAATACCCATAATTGGGGAAAAAGATAAGTTTGTGGTGGAAATTATTTAATGGATGGAACTCTACTTAATAAATAATAATTTCTCCTTAAGTTATTTTTCTATGAAAAAATTGATTTATTCAACTATAGGAAAAATTTCATAAAACCAAAAATGCTATCCAAATACTATATTTTCAAATCAATATAATGGTACCTTATATCATCATAGATTTATATAATTTTTATTTATAAATTTCTCCTGAAAATGTTATCTATCACTCTCCATCAGCACATTATGGTTAGATTTCTCTTCCACGTCCATTTTATCAGTATAGAACCTTGTTCATAGTTATATCTAGTGACTGTCATACTTCCCTTTATTTTTTATAAATTGAAGGTTCCATTAATCCTTTTCCGGATGTGGTATTTCAAAAAATATATTTCAAAATGTCAAAACTATAGTTTTCTATTATGAATTCTAATTACGAGGATGAAATTTATTTTAGGTGGGGAGAATGTAACACCCCAAGATTTTATAGTATATATCTTATTAAATAAATTAAATATCTTAAATACCTTTTGTTTTTATGATACTACATGTCAGGTATAAACTACACACAAAAATGAGCACTCCTGTATTACACACAAGGCCGAGTTTTACCCAAAAAAATATATTATAAAATATTACAATATAATACAATAATATATAATCTAGTTGATAAGTCTGAATTTATCAATATTATTAACTAAATTTTGTAATTATATAGAATAATTCATTCGTTAAAAGTAATTATAAATGAATATAGGAAACAATTGAATATCATGGAAATGTTTTTAAAAATAATTATTTTATGCTCAAAGTAATTTTATCCAATTAAATTAAATTAATTTCTATTAGAAAATTATATTACTGTAATATGAATAATATATAATAAATAAAATATTTTTTAAATTCCTTTATCTTATTTCATATACATAAGTTTACAAAAATCCCAATATTACACATAAAGGACAATTTTATTATAAAAATAGTTTTGTTGACTTTTAATGGGGAACTTATTTTAAATCCAATTTTTGAGACTTTTATATATTATATTTGATAAAATTGACTTCTAATAATAATGCAAAATATACTAATTTATTTGGGTTAGATATTTTATATTTTTATAATAGGATTCATGTATTGATGAATAGTTGAAATACTAAATTTTAATTAAATGGAATTCATCAAAATATTTTAAAAAGATAAATTATATTATTGAATGGTTTTAAATTATAACTATATTATTTTTATTTAAACCAATGTTTCCAATTGAAGTATATTTTACCATGAATTCAAATTTAAAATCATTTTCTCTCTTTTTCATGTTTAAACATTAGCAACTACTTTTCTCACCCTGCAACTAGATTTATTTTAAATTAATTTCTAAAAATTCATTGTTTTGAATTTTTTAATTTAGATTTCATATTTGTAGTTAGTGGGCCCAAATTTTGAATATACAATTACTTTTTGAAGTAATACGAATTATAAAATTTAGTAATATATTAGTTACCAAGGATAAGGTTAAATCAAGTAATTATGGGTAAAAATAATATTATCATGAAAATAAAATTAAGAGAAAACATATCAAAATTTAGTTGCATGAATTTTTTCAAAAAAAGTGATAATTGGTATGAAGTTATAGCCATTTGTATCCACTTTTGTGGGAATATGAAATTTATTATATTTTATATAAAAAAGAGTTAAAGATGGAATACTCATATTTTAAAAAATATACGAATTTGAATATAGTGTCATACCAAAGATAAATTTGTCTATAAATAGTCATTGGAAATATAAAATTTATTTTATCATGTTGATTTTTCTATAATTTTTAGGCAATGAATAATTACAATAAATTATTATATAATTTTCATCAAGTAATTTTCTAATTAATGGAATTATCAAACAAATGATATTACGATATTAAAATATATATAATTTGATATAATTAATGTCATACCAAATTTTTTTAGACGAATATAATATGTTATGGATGAGTTAATATAGTTTTATTGAATATATAATGTTTTTATGATATTTTCAAAAATACCAATAATGAATACTGTCAAAATTGACTGTAATGATATTTTTTCAAAATAATATATTATTAAATTATTTAAAAATCATAAAAATTATTTAAAAATATATAAAAATATTATATTGTCTAAAATGTTATAAATTGTCTATTTATGGCCCAATTGACATAAAAAATGTACAAATTACAACATTTTAATATTGAAGAATTTATTACCTTAATTAAAATAGTTTAACTAAGGGTGTATAAAAATGATAAAGTTTAAAATAATACCAAAACATGTCTAAAATATATTTTTTATGATATTAAAACCTCATACCGTTTAGTATTATAATAAACGATTTGTTTTTATTTTTATTGAGATTTAATGTATTATAAATTATTTTTTTTAGAAATTCAGAAGATACCCTCAACTCAATTATAAGATGGAGCCTCTACGCTCATCTCATTTCATCACATTGATCCTTCTAGATCAACAAAACCCTACCCGTTTCACTTGTTAAATTCACTAGAAAAATATTATTGGCGTTGGTATTCTAAAAAATAATGACCTTTGTGTCTATAAGAAGAGATCCAAATAAGATTTGATAAAAAAGAGGTAATCGTCTTTACCGACTATTTTAAGCTTATTTCTTCTCTTTCATCCTCTTAATTTGTTTATTATAATATAAAATAACAAATCCACTATCGCCTATATGATTATATCTTATTATTATTGTTCTATAACCATATCCTACATTTTACCCACCCTACATAAAATGAAATCATTGTCTGTGCATATGTATGTCTTACCGTCTTCGTGTCATGCTGTTAATAGTTTTCAACACCACATTACATGGATGGTTATAATGATTTCAATAATGAATATATATATAGTAATAATGACATGTTAATATTTATGTATAATTAAAATTCCACCTATTCTTTTACCTTTTCACCTTTAAGGTAATGATATTGTCGCTCATATGCATGTATGTCCTACCATCTCTACAATGCGATGAAATTTAATTTTTCATATTTACCATTCATGAATTATTATAAAATTGTATATAATGAGTATATATAAAATAAATCAAATTAATATAATTTTGGATATTAAATAAATATATCCAAGTCATCATAAACGTGACTTTCATGACAAAACAAACATATGAAAATAAAGATGTTAACATCTGAAACAAGGGTAATAATGAAATATTATTAAAAAAATGATATATGAAGATCATATATGATATCGAATTTTTTTTATTATTATAGAATAATTTTATAATATTAATTCATACATTAGACATGAGTTAAAATTCATTGATCTTATGTAATATTCAAGGTAAGGGTAATTTCACAATCTCATTATTATTTAATATTATTTATAAGTAATAGGTTGCTAGGGAATATTTATCATCCACGTTAATGTTTTGAAAAAATGATTTCCAAAATATTTTTTCTCTAATCCTGTAAGGACCCAGCCCTAGTTGCCCAGAGCCAGTTCCTTATTTGATTAAGTTGGCATACATACAAGGAATATGAATCCCAAAGTACTGAGTAGTTTAATATTATTGGAAACAAGTACATACAATACTGGATCAGTACAACATGAAGGAAAAAATAGTGCTAAATTTATTCCACCAGCAACATCATGTCTCCTAGATTATGCTTTCATGTCTTTCATAATTTACTTCCTCATATCCTGAGAAAAATGGAACATAAGAAAGGGTGAGATCAAACACTCAGTAAGAGTAAGCAATACAGCATAAGATAATATAAACATTAGACATGGTTAAATATTGAAAACTCATGCCTTTAAAAACAAACTTGAACACATTATGACAGGAATATGAGCAGAGTAGATATTAACATAACGAAACATAATAAATGGTATTATACTAGTCTAATATCCACATGAACTTTCAACTTCAAGCATCATAATTAATGAAGTGCATATTCCGGACATTCTAAATCATTTTTTCATGGCCTCGTCCAAGAAATCTAGTGATTTAGGCCTCGATGAAAATCCATATCACATTGGGAAAGGCCTCAGCCAATTCCACCTTTATTTGTATCATTAGGCATACCAATATATCAAGGTGATATAGAGGGCTCCGACCATCAAATAATAAGTCCAATGCATTTCTCATTTGAGCGGGGATCAATATAAAAAATATATACATTCATATTGAAACTATCAAATGAAATTTAACTAACTTTCCCCAATCATTAAACATAAAACTCTAACCATTCAGAATAATATGGTGAAGGGTTTTATGATAGATCATCCACAATAGATTTAGTCATAAAACATTAAATTAAAAATGGTATATGAATTCATAAATTATTAAAACCAATAATACCATGGAATCAACAAGACTGTTGAATTAGATGAAAACACTCTTATAAAATCATTAATCAATTCTAGAGAAAAATACTCTTTTATTTTGAAAAGAAGAGTTCTTTTGGAAAAATCATTGCATAAGACCAGAAGTGAAGTAAGATAGTATTTTCATAATAAAATGAGTGATTTTATAAAGATAATTTTTTCCAAAAACAAATTATATATTTCCCATGAAAATAGGTAAGAATTTGAGAAATTCCTTTGAACTGGGCTTGTATTTATGAAACAATTTTCAAATTTCCTTTTAAAACGTGTAACTATCCATAAAATAAGGAAGGATTCTGATTTTTAGACAGATATATCATACTCACACAGAATATATTAGGAGTACATAACAATACATAACAATTTCATTGAGGTATTTAGACAATGAAAGTATCCCGAATTAAAATGGATGTTCGGGTGGAAAAACCCTTACCAAAACTCCAAATGTGTTCCGCTCTTGTACATATGTTCTTGGAATATGAAATTATACTTGTCAATAACTTATTTCATAACCTATTAGGAATTTATTTATTTTACCATAATTTTGGTTAGTTCATTTATGTGTTTATTGATAAGTTATTGTATTGAATTTCGTCGTTTTGGAGTGTTCGTTTCCTTTATTTTCATATTCAATTCACCTGTTTTTAAGTAACGAAGTTCATGTGGAATGGTTATATTTATCTAGGATTGGAATTATATATTATTAATGATCATAAAGAATTGGTAATGGTAATTTCTATCATTTGGTTACATGTAATGAGGATGAATTATTAGATGTCCACCACTTCGATTATTATGCGGTATTTGAAATATTATGAAATAGTTTGGTCATATAACTTAAATATATGTACATATAATGGTTAAAAAATATTAATAGGTTAAAAAACATATATTATAATCTATTTAAACCATGAATATGGTTTCATTACAAGTAATGAAGATTAAATTGAAGAATGAAACTTCGTCGTCCATGAAGGTTATAAATCGGACCCTCATGGATGTTGAAAAATAATAGGGAGGGAATAATAGTATTTATGATGGTTCTTCCATTGAAATGATATGAATATAGTATATAGATGTTAATTGAGTCATCTTGTTAATTTGGATAGAGGAGGTGAGGATAGGATAACAAAATTAGATAAATTGAAATAAAACCAAATGAGAAAGAAGGGTGCCTTACCTCTTGAAATAACCTCCTTGAGAAACTCCTTAAGGGAAGGGGTTTTGGTATTTAGGAAAGACTAAGAGCTTCTTTGTCGTGGGGAGTCACTAGGGAGGGGTAATTGGGCAGAAATTTTTGTAGATTCAAGGCTTAGAGGATTGAATATAAGAGGAAGTGGTGGGGGTTTATAATGGGGGAGAGGGGTATAATTTGAATATTTAATTCATTATTTTATTATTTCTCTCAAGACAACCAAATAGTGTTGTTTAATGTTACCCCTAATAGTTATATATTCATGTGAGTTCGAAACAAGTGACCTTGCATCACTTGTGATGTCATGAATAGTGTATTTAACTGATAAATTTAATATATGGTATTTTACCGTATTTCACTATTCATCAAAAATTCAATATTTTCAGAAAAATCCCAAAAATTCACCACTAATATTTTTTTACGTGTAGAATTAAAAAGTGAAATTCAGTTTTCAAAAATAATTTACTAAATATTATTAATTTAATTTTTAAATAAGGACATAGTTAATTTCAAAAATAACAATCTTGAGGTGCAGTCAGTTTTATATGACATTGAAAAATTAATTAAGACCCTATTTTCATATTGCCTTAAAAATGAAATACTATCATTATTTAATATTAAAGGGTCATATTACTATTAATATTACTATTCATAAGGATATGTAACTATTCACCAAAAATCAAGTTTGTTCTATCAGACTCCAAATGACTTACTAAACACAAGTCTAGATGACAATTTCTTGAAATTCAAAATATAGAAGAGGAAAAATTGCATTCTCTATTTATTTTCAAAACCTTGGGGTGTTACATTATCCCTTCCTTACAAAAATTTTGTCCTTGAATTTCACAGAATATTAACTAAAAAGATTCGGGTATGTATTTAACATAATCTCCTCAGGTTCCCATGATGCTTCCTCCATCTTATGGTTCCTCCATAGAACCTTCACCAGACGAGTCATCCGATTTCTCAATACTTGTTCTCAAGTATCAAGAATCTTGATAGGCTCTTCACCGTAAGATATATCAGGCTCAAGTTCCACTTCTCCATAAGTGAGTACATGTGTTGGGTCTGGCATGTACTTTCTAAACATTGACACGTGGAACACATTGTGAACCTTGGAGAGACATGGAGGCATTGCGAAACGGTAAGCTATAACTCTAATTAAGTCCATAATTTCAAAAGGTTCGATGTACTTGGGACTTAATTTTCCCTTCTTACCGAATCGTATAATACCCTTCCATGAAGATACCGTTAAGAAAACATGATCACCTTCTTGAAACTCAAAATCCTTCCTTCAGTTATCAGCATATCTATTTTTCCTACTTTGAGATATTTTGATATGGTTCTGAATAATCTTCACCTTTTCCATTGTTTCTTAAACATGTTCTAGGCCCAAGAGCATTCTTTCACTAACATAATCCCAACAAGATGGTGTACAACATCTCCTACCATATAATGCTTCATAGAGTGCCATCTGTATACTTGAATGGAAGCTATTTTTGAATGAAAATTCAATGAGAGGTAAATATTGTTCCCACATGCCTTGAAAATCATGTGAACAAGATCTCAACATGTCTTCCAATGTTTGAATAGTACGTTCTGGTTGTCCATCAGTTTGTGGGTGGTAGTCAGTGCTCAAACGAAGATCATTATCTAGGGCCTTCTGATTTCATTTCCAGAATCTTAATGTAAAACGTGGATCACGATCAGAAACAATCGATAGGGGTACTCCATGAAGTCTCACAACTTCATTAACATATAGTCTTGGTAGATGTTAAAGTGGTAGATCTTCTCTTATAGCAAGAAAATGTGATGACTTGGTAAGATGATCAACAATAACCAATATTGTATTGTTCCTTCTAGGAGTCTTTGGTTGTCCCATGACAAAGTCCATCGTGATATAATCCTATTTTAACTCAGGTATGGGAAGAGGTTGCAATACTCCTCCAGGATGTTGCCTTCCAGCTTTCACTTGTTGACAAACCATACATTTTGACACTAAATCAGCAATCTCCCTCTTCAGGTTGTCCCACCAAAAAATATCCTTCAAATATTTATACATATAAGTGCTACTAGGGTGAATGGAAAAATTGGAACTATGAGCTTAATCTAACAATTATATTTTTAGATCAGGTTTATCAGGAGCACAAAGTCTTTTCCCAAATTTCAAAATTCCATCTTCATTTACAATGTCACTCAATCTCCCATCATTCACATCGTTAGTCTTTTCTTGAAACTCATTGTCATCATACTGAGAACTTTTTATCCTTTCTAATGAAGATGGTTTGGAAACCATTTGAAAAGAATTAATGTTTCACCTTCCATGGTTATTCCCATATCCATCTCCACTAGATTCCGGAAAATAGGATCTCTTTCAACTCTCATCTTATTCAAAACTCCATGATCCTTTCTACTGAAAGCATCTTCCCCCTTATTTTCCTTCCCCACGTGGTAGTGTATCGTGCAATCATAATCCTTGAGGAGTTATAGCCATCTTCTTTGCCTCATGTTGAGTTATTTCTATGAGAAAATTTACTCCAAACTCTTGTGATCAGTATAAATATCATATTTTTCACCATAGAGATAATGTCTTCATATCTTCAAAGAAAAGATTACAATAGATAACTCAATATCATGAGTAGGATAGTATTTCTCATGAATTTTTAGTTGTTGTGATGCATAGGAAATAACTCTATCATTTTGAAAAAGGACACAACCCATTCCTCTATTTTAAGCATCACTATAAATAACAATCCCGTAATTCCCTGATTGTATAGTCAATATAGGAGCATTGAATAATCTTCTCTTCAGTTCTTTGAAACATTCTTCACAAAATTTTGTCCAAACAAATTTAACCCCTTTACCTGTCAACTTCGTTTGCGGGTTAGCCAGTTAGGCAAAATTTTGTACGAAACACCGATAATAACCTGCTAATCCAATAAAACTGCATACCTCAGTTATGTTTGTTGGCATGGGCCAATCATGGATTTCTTTTTTCTATTTAGGATCAATAGGATTCCATCCTTAGAGAAAATATGGCCAATAAAGGAAATCTCTTGAAGTAAGAATTCACATTTACTAAAATTCCCATATAATTCATGTATTATAAGAGTCTTAAGGATAATGTGCAAGTGATTTTCATGATCTTCATAGCTTTTATAGTATACCAAGATTTCATCAATAAATACCACTACATAAGCATCAAGATATTCCTTGAAATCTCTGTTCATTAGATCCATGAAGACATAGCGTGCATTAGTCAATCCAAAAGGAATCACTGTAAATTCGTAATGCCCATACCTGGTGAAAAATGTTGTTTTCAAAATGTCTTCTTTCTGTACACTCAACTGATGATATCCAGATCGAAGGTCAATATTTGAATAGTATATGGCTCCATGCAGTTGGTGATGTAAATCATCAATGTGAGGTAGGGGATACTTGTTCTTTATTGTTATATTATTGATCTCTATGTGGTCGATACATAACCTCAAATATCCATCTTTATTCTTAACTAAAAGGATAAGGGCTCCCCATGGAGAAACACTAGGGAAAATAAATCCCTTATTACTCAATTCCTCTAGTTTTTATTTTGTTTCCACTAATTCCACAGTGGCCATTCTATAACGGGTATTGTATATGGGCCTTGAACCTGGAACGAAGTCAATGGAAAACTCAATTTCTCATTTTGGAGGATGCCCAGGTAAATCTACTGGAAACACATCAACATATTATCTCACAATAGGTATATCCTATATTTGAACATTCACATGGATTATATCAAATTCAATCATGGGTATGACAATGAAATCAGCAGATAAGGAACATTTTTATGCCCTAATGGGAACTGATTGACAAAACATTATAGCAATGATACCTCCCTTAATAGTTTTAACTGATAACTCCCTTGCTAAATCAAATTGAAAATATCTAATTTTCTTAGAAAACTGGGAAGATATGAAATAATGTGATGACCCAGAATCAAATAAAGCTTCGGCTAAACTTGAGGAAACAATTAATGTACCTGCCACCACATCATTAGGAACTTCAACCTCTATAGTTGTGATTACATAAGCTTGTCCCTGATCCCTTTCCCTTTTCTGTTGCATATTTCCTTGACTTTTTGGAAAATCATTAGCATATTGTCCCATCTCATGACAACTATAGCATTAAACATAATTTTTTTCCTTCTTCCTTTGGAAATCGCCAGTAAGATGGCCTTTCTGACCACATTTGTATCATACTTCTTTTCCTATATATCATGCACCAGGGTGTTTCCTTCCACAATTGTCACATGGAGGAAATTAGACTCTTCTCTTCTTCCCTATTTACGTATTTCCTTCCCAAGGGTTTACAATATCCCTCTTCATTTCTTACTTTCCCTTAATGTCATAAGACTTAGAGAATTATTTTTCTATCTTGATGGCACATGAAACTATATCCTCATATGATGGTAAACATTGGGAGACCAGTGCCCACCAGAGGTACGGATTTAGGCCATCAAATAATCGATCAATTTTTCTCCATGGATTTCGTATGTAGTCTACAACATGTATTTCTAATCTTGTGAAGTTTTCTTCATACCTTGCAACATTATCATCTTCCTTATACCTCAGATTCAAGAATTTTCTCTCCATATATGCTCGCTTCTCATGAGGGAAATTTTTGTCTATGAATATTTCATTAAATTCCCTCCATTATGTATCTTCTATATCTTCCTCCTCTGTGTTTTGGATTAAGTACCACCACTAATCTACATCTCCTAATAGATGATAGGTTGACATGACAACCTTCCCTCTTTCATTAAATCCCAAAGATAGAAATATCTACTCAAGGAAACATATCCAATGCTCTGCTACAAATGGGTTGGTAGTCCTGTTAAATGATGGAGGTTGTTGTTGCATAAAGAGATCTAGCATGGCTCCTCCACATGGTAGATCAGGATGATCCATAAAGGTAAGGTTATTATTCGTAACCTGAGTAAGTTGTCCCAGTATAGTTATGAGTTGCTCAGCACCAGTCACAACACCAAATCCAACATCATTATATTGAATCGGAGGAAAATCCCTACAGAGGACACGTGAATTTGTACGATTTCCATTATGTCCACTAGGTTCCATATCTAGATAATGGAATACACTATATTAGGTTATGAATCATAATGTATAATCTTAAATTAAAAATGCTCAGAAAAATTGAGATCCTAGACATGGCTAATCCCATATTCACAAAAACGGTTTCATTCCGAAATATTTACATTAAACTCCTTCATAATCGATTGTATAGAAAATAAGAATTATCCTAAGATTATCCCCCGAGAGTGTTCTAACTAAGAGTGAAACAGAGCCTATAGTCATGCACTAGTTCTCGTTCGAGTCTAGCTCAAAGTGATGTTTTAGGGTTTTACCCATAGATACATCTGTGTCAGAGACACCTCTACCAGCTTGTATCCAAAAAGGGATGTATTTCTTTAATGATCCACATAATCTATTACTTACCAAAATAACAAGATGTTCTTGTATGTTTATACTCAAAGAATAACATAGGGACTCTTCCATAATTCTACGTTTTCTAAATCTAGTTTCCAAGTATTCTACTAAACTTTCTCTGATACCAACTATAACGACCCAGCCCCAGTTGCCCAGAGCCAGTGCCTTATTTGATTAAGTTGGCATACATACAAGGAATACGAATACCAAAGGACCGAGTAGTTTAGTATTATTGAAACAAGTACATACAATAGTTTAGCATAACAACATGAAGGAAAAACAACAATAATTTATTCCACTAGCAACATCATGTCTCCTAGATTATGCTTGCATGTCATTCCTAATTTAATTCTTCATATCCTATGAAAAATGAAACATAAGAAAGGGTGAGCTCAAATGCTTAGTAGGAGTAATAAATATAGTAGAAGATAATATAAACATTATACATGTTGAAATATTGAAAACACATGCCTTTAATAACAAACTTGAACACATTATGACAGGAATATGAGTTGAGTAATTATTAACATAATAAAACACAATCAAGGGTATTCCATTAGTCGAATATCCACATGAAATTTCAATTACTAAATTCATAATGAGAAAAGTGAATATTTAGGACATTCTAAATCATTTTTTCATGGCCTCGACCAAGACATTTAGTGATTTAGGCCTCGTCCAAAATCCATATCACATTAGGAAAGGCCTCATCCAATTCCACGTCTATTTTTATCCTCATGAGACCTACTGATGCATCGACGGGATATAGAGGGCCCCACCCATCACATAATAAGTCCATGTAATACCTCATATGAGCGGGGATCAATATAAACAATATATACATTCATATTGAAACTATCAAATAAAATGTAACTAACCTTCCCCAATCATTTAACATAAAACACAAACCACTCAGAATAATATGGTGAATGGTTTCAAGATAGATCATCCACAATATAGTTAATCATAAAACATTAAATAAAATATGGTATAAGAATTTATAAATTATTAAACCCAATAATACCATGGAATCAACAAGAGTGTTGAATTAGATGAAAACACTCATATAAAATCATTAAGAAATTCTAGAGATACATACTCTTTTATTTTAAAAATAAGAGTTCTTTTGGAAAAATATTTGTATAAGACCAAAATTTAAGTAAGATAGTATTTTAATAACAAAATTAGTGATTTTATAATTATAATGGTTTCCAAAAAAAGATTATAGAGTGCCCTTGAAAATAGGTATGAATTTGAAATATTCCCTTGTGTTGGGATTGTATTTATGAAGCAATTTTGAATGTTCCATTTAAAATGTGTAACTATCCATAAAATAAGGAAGGATTATTGTTTTTAAAAATATATTTCATACTCACACAGAATATATTAGGAGTACATAATAATACCTAATAATTTCATTGAGGTATTTAGACAATGAAAGTATCCCGAATGAAAATGGAAGTTTGGGTGGAAAAACCCTTACCTTAACTCCAAATGTGTTCCGCTCTTGTACATATGTTCCTGGAATATGAAATTATACTTGTTAATAAATTATTTTAGAACCTATTAGACATGTATTTAATTTACCATAATTCTGGATAGTTCATTTATGTAATTATTGATAAGTTATTGTATTGAATTTCTTCATTCTGGAGTGTTCGTTTCCTTTATTTTCATATTCGATTCACATGATTTTAAGTAATGAAGTTAATGTGGAATGGTTATAAATCTCCAAGATTAGAAATATATATTATTAATTAACATAAAGAATATATAATGGTAATTTCTATCATTTCTTTACATGTAATGAGGATGAATCATTAGATGACTACCACTTCGATTATTAGGCGGTATTTGGAATATTATGAAATAATTTGGTCATATAACATAATTATATGTACATATTCTGGTTAAGGAATATTAACTAGGTTATAAAACATATATTATAGTATAGTCAAACCATGAATATGGTTTCATGACAATTAATGAAGATGTAATTGAAGAACAAATCTTCGTCGTCCACGAAGGTTATAAATCGGTCCCTCATGGATGTCAAAAAATAAAAGGGAGGGAATAAGAATATTTCTGTTGGTTCCTCCATTAACATGCTATAAATCTAGTATATAGATGTTAATGGATTCTTAATGTTCATTTGGATAGAGGAGGTGATGAGAGGATAACAAAAGTAGATAAATTGAAATAAAACCAAATGATAAAGAAGGGTGCTTTACCACATGAAATAACCTCCTTGAGAAACTCCTTAAGGGAAGAGGTTTTGGTCTTTTTGAAAGACGAAGAGAATCCTGGTCATGGGGAGTGGTTAGGTAAGGCTAGTTGGGAAGAAAGTTGAGGATCTTCAAGGCTTAGAAGATTTAAGAGAAGATGTAGTGGGGGGGGGGTTATAGTGGAGGAGAGGGGTATAATTTGAATATTTAATTCATTATTTTATTATTTCTATCAAGACAACCAAATAGTGTTGTTTCATGTGACCCCTAATAGTAATAAGTGCATTTGAGTTCTAACCAATTGGCCTTGCATCACTTGTGATGTCAGAAATAGTATATTTAACTGCTAAATTGAATATTTGGTATTTTACAGTATTTCACAATTAATCAAAAATTCAAGATTTTCAAAAAATTCACAAAAATTCACATCTACCATTTTTCGACATGTAGAATTCAAAAGTGAAATCCATTTTTCAAAAATAATTTTCTAAATATTAATAATTTCATTTTTAAATAAGTTCATAGTTAATTCAAAAATTGACAATCTTGAAGTGTAGTTAGTTTTACGTGACATTGAAAAATTAATTAACATCCCATTATCATATTGCCTTATGAAAAGGAAATAATATCATTATTTACAATTCAATGGTCATATTACTATTCATATTACTATTCATAATGGTATGTTACTATTCACCAAAAATCAAGTTCATTCTACCAGACTTCAAATGAGCTACTGAATACAGCTCTAGATAACCATTTCTTGAAATTCAAAACATATAAGTGGAAAATTTTCATTCTATATTTATTTTAAAAACCATGGGGTGTTACAAATTTTAATTTTTTTTATTTTTTACCCATGTTTTAATTTTTATAAAATGATTTAAAATGAATCTTTTTTGTCATTTTCTAAATGAGGTACTTTACTTCCATTTCGAGGGAAGGAATGTTTTATTAACGTATGTGTCGTGAGAGAATTTTTCTACTATCATGATGTTTTAATTTTTCCAAGAATACCATATAATATTATATGTTTATTTTCAATGGAAAATTTTTATTTCATAATTTTATAGATCTTAAATTAATGATTTTAATACAAAAGGTGGTATTTTAATCAAGATATTTTTAATGATATTATTAGTGTATTTTTATCTATGTCAACATCTGTTATTGGATCATATTCTTGGTTGCGGTTGATATCTTATAATATCATTTACCTTATTTCATTGACGGGTTTATGATTTAGTTTGATTGTTGGTTTTCGATTTTTATACCATTCATCATTTAGGATTTAAGTGTTCACATTATTTTGGGTAGTTTTAAAATAAATGTTTATGTTGATAACACATCATCACCCCTTTACTATGAGGAATGAATTGGACATAGTAAGTGATGGGAATAGTCCATAATTGTACCTCAATTAATCGGTATGTCTCATGAGACAAACTAGTTATGATATTTTCTGATGTCTTACCCTTTATGTATGGTGTCTTGGAAGAAGACTTTATGTTTTTTTTATGGTGTCCAGAAATATGCATTCCCTCATTGCAAAATTAGTTATTGATATTCCATAAGATAATTTAATTCGTAGAATATATATGTGATCAAATATATGGAATTATTTTATTTAGTATTTCTTTATTATGCACACGATTATGTTGAAATGGATTGTTTTTTAGTAAAACACATGTACATAATGTTTATAATTATTCATTCATGATTTTTTCCACTATAATCTTTCCCTTACGGAGGATCTGAGCGCACCCCTTTCTGATGTTTTATTTTTCCCAAGATGCAAAGAAGTGAATTATGACAAATTTTAGGGTTTTTCAAGTATTATAATGACATTCTCAAAGGATTTTATATGTTATATTTTATATTTGAAATTATAATTTATGATTCAAGTATGTAATATAGTCTCCTAAACTGCTATACTGGTTAGGCCACTGAGATTCAGGCCTTGTATCTATGACAATGTAATAAAGTGAGGCAATGACTCCACTATATTGGGGTTAGGGTTATTATACATTTTCATATGAGTGATACTTCCTATCGACACATTGTTTTAATAAGATCATACATGTATCCTTTTAATTCATTAAATAATTATTATTTCAAAATGATTTTCAAGGAGAAATCCAGAAAAATATAATATTATTTGTGATGTTTTTTTTTCAAAATCATAATTATTTTTGAATGATTATTCTGAAATAGATTATAAAAATAATAAGTATTTTTGTAAATTATTTGAAAAGTAATTGATATATCAAATATATATAAATATTTGATATAAAATAATTTAAAAAGTTTTAATATGTTTTTTAAAATTAAGTTTCTCTATGTTTTAAACACCTTAATGGGAAATTAAAATCTAATTCTATCATTAAAAAAATCATAGTTATTTTAGAAATTATGACATGTATAGATTCTCTTACGGAGAAATTACATGTGAATATAAATAGTATTTTAATTTATTATTGTATAACTTTGATAGATTGTATAGTTATTGTATAATTTTCTAGAACATAGACTTGAAATGGTTCAAATAGTATAAAGGTGTTTTTATTTTTTAAAAATCTTTTATTAAAAAAATACATAACTTGTTTTTATCAGTAATTTCAACAGCACTCGTTTGGGTCATTAAATTTGGTATCATAATCATAGTCTAGACAACTTTGGAGATATGTCATTGTCATTCGAGGAAAAAATTTAATCAATAGATTTTTTTTGAACATCAATACAGATAAATATCTATAATAATATTGAAGATTAGTCATTCTAATTCTGAAGATGGAAATTCATAATTTTCTAAAAGTCTGAAAAATTAATTTCAATGGAATAACTCATTTAAGGGGGGGGGATAATATAAAATCCTATAAAGTCTAATATACTTTCTCTTTATAAAAATATAATATTAAATTTATTAATTTATAGTTAAAAAACTAATAAGATGTGTTTTAATATTTTTGAAGATTTTATTTAATCAAAATAATATTCATTAAATTTAAAATAATCTAAACTAAAACAAATTATAAATTCTATAATTTAACATAGAAGGTAAAAAAATTTAACTCAATAAAAATGTTAAGATTAATAATTATAAATAATTCAAATCATTTTATTAAATTATTTTAAAAAATAATTTTATAAAAAAATTATATTTCATATTATTAAATATATAGAGTGTTTTAATTTGATAATAAAGTTATATGATAAGTATATTGAATAAATAAACAAGGATGAAATATATATATATATATATATTAAGAAGACAATTTTATGTTCTCATATTTTAAGTAGATATATGATAGAATATTAAATTTAATTAAATTAAATGAAATATAATTATAAAAATTATAAAATTAAAAAAATCATTTGTAATATATTATTATAAGAATAATAAAAAATAAAATTATGAAAATGTTATAAGATTTTAATTATGATAATATTATGAGCATTATTTTGATTTAATATATGGAAAAAAAATTGTTTTATCAAATTTTGAAATAATTAAATATATGATATTAATAACATTTTGATACTTCCAAAAAATGGATATAATTAATTTTTTAAAATTCCATTTATAGGATATATATTAATGTATTTTACTTCAATTTATTTATATATAATACCAATTTTTTATGGTATACTTATATCTCTTATTTTATAAAAATTATTAAAAAATCATAAAGAATGAATGTTATTATTAAAAAAATAAAAATAGGGGATAAAAAATCAGAATAGGAGATGGGATTTATTTTATGGAGTCTGTTCAGGTAGGTTCAGTGGTGATATGGAATCGATCTTCTATATGATGCATTCAACTTTTTGTAAGAACCGAGCACATAGAAAGGGGATAAAATGTTGATCAATTTTCGGATAGAATATTCATTCTTCGATCGAGTGGGGGTTAAGGTTTTCATCGTAGAAGATTCAAGTGACTGAGTGTCGAATGTTTTGAATGTTGTAGGGGGTAGAATTTTCTCAAATATGATTTGATTGCAAACTGAGAAGTCCATGAAAGAAAATGGTTTCTCTTGTGAAGGATGTTCATTTGGAAGATTGAAGGTAGGAGTTTGTTGCTTTCTTTAATGTGTCCTATTTTCCGTGAAATCAATCTATTTTTGTTTATTGAATTCATGTTTTTAATTTCCATGATTACAATACTGGTATGAAATTGAATCTAACTTTGATCAACCTATTATTGATATATTTTTATTTAATATTCCTTTGTTTATACTCAATATTTATTATTGTGATTCATTCATTATATAAACAGACTTTCTAGCTTGGATGTAGTTCTATCTCTATATAAAAATGATTTATTCTATGATTTTTTAATTTATATTAATTCTTAGAAGGAAATGCATTATTAGACTGAAACCCCAATGGATGATTTAGTTATTTGCCTTCTTCTTCTCTGAGTTAATCTTTGATTGATTGGTTCATCACCAACAACTCATTATAATTTTATCTTCTTCTATAGATGTTTTTATAAATTTAAATCATTCCACAATGATTTTTTTTATGTATATATATAAGTGTGTGAAGAGATTCTGTGTAGGTAATAGTAAAGTGGCCATATCCATGTTTTACTATTTTTTTTCTATGTGTTTATATCTAGGAAGAATGAGAGATAGTGAGAGATAGTGAGAGAAAAATAAGAGATGAATTAATGAAAAAGAATAAACTTGTTTTCATCTTCAAATAGATAAGTGTGTCCAATAATTGGTAGTAGACATCATGATTTAAATTATATTTCAAGTTAAGGGTAATGTTTATTGTTACAAAAAGTTATTTATTTTTTCCAAATATATATTATTGTAATGAATTTATTTTAAAAAACAATTAATCATACACTTCCATATTATGTATATAATAGTTATTGTATTTATAGAAAATCATTCTCTTCTTATAAATTCTTATTTTATATAATTTATGTCTGCTTTAAAATATTAATATTTTTAAAAAAAATTATGATTATTTTTTCCCCTACATTGTCCAATTTTTTTTAAATTTATTAGTTTACAAAATAGAATTTTGTTTTCACGTTAAAAGTTAATATTTTATGTGAAAGAAGAAAAATGTAATAATTAATATTATTTAATAAAATTATTCTTTAATTATAATTTTTTATCTATTGTTTTTAAATATTTATTATTGCTATAAAAGTATATTAAATAATATTATCAACTCATGTGAACTAAAATTTTAGATATTTGGTATTCATATAGAAAGGTCACACATTATGCATATCATTAATATCCTATTCATTTTAATATAACATTTTTTAATTTAGTAATAAGTTATGTTTGTATTATTCATTTTAATTAATTTTATTCATCGATTTCTGTAATTTCTAAAAGATTCAAATGAAAAAATAATTTTTGAAACATTATTTAGGTTATAAAATTATTTTTCCCAATGATAATAGTTCAAGTATATATTATAAAAAATAATATTAATGGATTCTTATTGATAATAAATGATCTTAAAAATGATTTCCTAAATATTAAATTCTGCAATTTAGTAACAAACGAGTCTTTAAATAATAGAGAGTGAATCGAGAACATCATGAGACATTTTCTGATCAATGATATCACTTATAGAAACATTGTTTTATAAGATCTAAAAAATGGAATTTTAATCAATAAAAGTATCATAAATTTCAAATGATTTCAAGGGGAAACCCTAGTTTTTTTTCAAGTATAATTTTGATGTTGCTTTAAAAATAATAAGTATTTATCAAATAAAATTTTGAAATAGATTATCAAAATAATATTTATTTTTTAAATACTATGTAATAGTGTTTGATATACCACATAAATATATATATGATAAAAAATGATTTATTTTTTTTTAAAATGATTTTTTTCTAAATTATTCTTCACTGGTTTTTAGACCACTTACTTGTAAATATAATTTTCATCACATTTAAAAAAAATCATAGGTGTTTTTCAAATTTATGATATTTATTTCACTTAAGGATTTAGCACATGGGAATTGAATTTCTTTTTTAAAATCTGTTTTTGTAAAACTCTGATAAAACTTATATCTATTTTTTTATTCTATAGATCATAAACTCGGAAATGGGCCTCAATTTTATAAACCATTCTTTATTTTCAGTTATATTTTATAAAAAAGACTCCACATATTTTTAGAGCTAAACTTATATGCACAGGTTTGGGAATTTATACACTATGTTTGAGATATCATGCATCTTATTGTAAATCCCTAGAGTATTGTTTCATATTATTATAAAAATTTTACATTATTCTTTTGGAAGGGAAAAAATCCTAATGGAATTAAATGAGATTTATTACAACGTAACATCCCCTGGACAATAGACAATCTGACTGGACTATATGAAAATTAAATGATATGATTCAATCATGTGAGCTAGAAATTAGTGGATAATGGGGTGATCACGTCGACTTGGTTGAGTTTGAATATAGTAACATCTACCAGGATTTGATTAAGATGTAAATTTATGACGATTTTTATGGGATGTGATGTCACGCACAACTCTATTGACATGAGGCAAGTGTGGTAGTTGTTATTGGACCTAGTATATTTTAAGAGTCCTCTGACATAATGTAACATAAACAGAAGAGGTTGATCACTACATAATGTAGACAAAAATCATATACCAATAGTAAGAGGAAACCATTGGAGTTGTTTAGGGAGATCAGTATTTCATTTGAGTAACTCCTCATTTAGTGCACAGGCAATTGGGGAATTTTGGAATTTTGGAACAACATTTTTTTAGAAAATTTGAGATCTCTAAATTTATATGGTTTGTGGTGTATCGAATTCACCTTTTATCATGCTATTGTGGTATGAATTATGTGTTCTATGTGTCAAAACATCTGAGGCACCAACCTGGCCATACACATGTGGTTGATTGCAAGGATATTGAGCGGTATACTGAAGTGTATTATAATGATAATCTGGTGCAGATCATAGAACAATGTGACAAGGTGTTTGGGGAAATATAGTAATATTAATCTTTATTCTGGGGAAGTAAGGATAGATCAAAGTGGAAACATGGAAATGTGAGCTAGATGTTCAAGCTTAGTAGACTCAATAGGTAGAGAATGACCGTTAGAGATACATCCAAGGGATGACATTTTTATCATGGGGGAGAATTATAATATCCTAGATTTTTATGATAATGAAACACAATTGTTAATAATTTATAATTATTTATGTAAAAATATAATTTTTCAAAAAAAAAACATAAATAATGATTTAAAGTATTTTTGAAAGGGTTAAAAATTCAGTTCACATCTTTTAATATTCTATGGAATAATTTCACAGTTATGTTCTGAGTTATTGCATGATTTTGATACCCATATGTATAAACCTGGTTCTTATTCTTGATCTACAAGTTTCTTATTTTTCATTTTTCCTTAAGTGTTTTGAGAAAACAAGGGAAATGTTGGAAAATCCCAAATTTATGGGTACACGCCGTGTACTTTTTGTACACATGTTGTGTACTTCAGCTATGTGAGATAAGAGTACATGGTGCGTAGGTTTTTGGGTAAAAATAAACTACACCAGTGTAATTTCATATAAAAGCCATGTACTTTGAACATGTGGTACGGGAACACAGGGCATGTAGACTTGTCGGTGGTTTAGGAAGTAGTAACTAACTACAGGCTATATACTTAGTAATACACATCATGTAATCAGTCAGTAGATAAATAGGGTGACCGTGAAAAGTAGCGACCCAGAGGAATAGTTAAAAAAATAGTACACACTGTGTAATTGAGAGTACACGCCATGTAGTTATGTTTTTTTTATAAATGGGAAGTATCATCATCATTCATCAAAGGAGGTAGTGGGTTCATTTGGAGCACTGGGAGAGGAGGCTGAAGCCTAGAGTAGCTCCCGATCGCATGCCAAAACTCCGATGCTTCCACCGTCAATCTCGTTTGAACCACACGGGTAAGGGATTTATTTTCCTTGATTCTATTCTTCCAATTCTTTCTTGAAGGGAATTTATTTGAGTTTGGACGGATAAATGATTATCTCAGATCTACGTCATGCTTGGTTTTTTCGGGAGGCATCATTCACGTATATCAATCAGAGAAGATCGGGGTAGGTGTTCTGGTGTTTAATTCATACTGTTGAGTTGTTTTTGTGTACCCCCATGCTATGCGCCCATGTTTTGGGTGTTCTGTCTCTAAGGCCTTAGCTGATAAGATATTTAGAATTGCAAAGATAATCTAATGATAAATATAAACTGCTATTTGGGATCTTTGCTTGGATCCAGGGCCACCCCATGGGTGTGTTTCCTTTGTTTAGTCATTTTTACAGGATACCCATGGGTATGCCATAATGAAACCGTGTTTTGGGTTTTCCTGAGAGGAAACATATTTATTAATTTCTTATGCATTGGGCTCGACCTGGTTACCTGCTTACCCTAAGGGCAGTGTTTGCTTAGTCTGAGAGGATAGTTTTTTTTTGCCTGAGGTCAGTGTTTTTTTTAGCATGAGGGAAACTTTTCTCATGCTTGTGGGCAATAGCATTTCTGCCTGACGGAGACATCTCGTATGCCTAAGGGTGATATTCGTTATGCCCGTGGGCAGACACCTACGGGTTTCGATTCTGATTTCCTGAGGGTTAGGATTTTCATGTCTGAGGAAAATGTTTACCTTGAATATTCACTATGGAAATTTCATATGTTGTACCTTCCAAAAATGGAATTGATAAATAATTATTAAAATGTCAATGTAACTTTTAGAGATAATAACTTTTGAGTACTATCTAGTTTACTGCATTTTATTATTGCAGACTATTGTTGCACATTTTCACTAACATTTGGTCATGGTATTTTGGTGGTTGCCTACTGGGATTTATTTCACACACCCTATTTGGGTCAGGTCTTTGGCCCAAGAATATTATATTATTTTTGGTGTCTATAAGGGAAAAGTGTCCCTATACAGGTACATGATTGTTACAGAGGAGTATGAGAGCATAGGACCGAGCTTAGGCTTGCGATGCTACCAAGATCCTATTTCACTATTTTAGTTTTCTTTGATATACTCTGTACTTTTTACTGTATTTTATTTGATTGTAGTGTATCCTATTTTTCCTGCTTTCTTAGAAATAGGACATATTGCATCATCATATATATATATATATGACATTTGGTTATCTTTTTCTTCAGTACTGTTTTCCATTCATCTTTGTATTATTTACTAGTTTCTCTTTTGGTCTGTTAATAATTTTCCACTATGCTACACTTTGACCAATTAGGGTATAGTTTCCCCATTATTAGACCTAGGCCCTCGCTGCTAGTCGGCAGACTCTGGCTTTGGGGGAAATGCGCTTGAGGTCATGTGACCAACCAGATTCAGGGAACCCGTTGAGTGGTACCTGGATCTGGGACATTACAAAGTGGTATCATAGGAATTTATTTTCCTCTTGACTTACTGTTTGGAGCTTATAGCTAGGTATAGGAAAGAATAGGTACTTGGTTATAAGTTGTGTCTGGGAGTAGCTTACCCTTGTATAGGGAAAATCCAATTTACCTCGTGTTGCAATTTTACTAATTTTTCACTTTACAGTTGATCTGATTTTCACCATTGGGTGACGAACTTGTGGTGTGTTGTTTATATAATTATATTGTGTTCTATTTTAGTTGAAACCTGATGAGATGATGGTATTCTATCTCATGCATCATTTAAGAACATGTTATAATAACGTTCCATGCATAGTTTCCATGCCATGTAGGTGCATTAGAAATTTCTTGTTGTTTGTTAGATGTTGTGCTAGAAAATGCATGTTGTTGGGATAGGTACCCTGATAGATACATCTACTATAGATAGGGTATTGGTTCATGTTACAGTTGGGTTTATGGATGCTAAACATTGGTTCCTAAAAAGTATGGGATCTCTTGGACCAGAATTTTGCAAATGATGATCCAGCCTTTTTGATCCGTTTTTTAATATAAATGGGAATGTTTGGGTGCTAAACATTGGTTCGCGGGGATTATGGCCACCCACGGATCGTAATTTGGCATACTCACACTTGAAATTTTTGAAAAAGGGGCTCTGGAGTAGTTTCTGAGGTCTACTATCCAGAAACCCAGACAACACGGCATGTGGTTCTATGAAAACAGGCCATTTACTCTTCTGTTCGGGAAGAAATGGAAAAGTTTTATGTACACATCATGTACTGTATGTACACGCCATATAGTTTCTAACCGCATCATAAGTTGTGTATGCCGAAACACGGGATAGGGAAACTCTTGAGGGAACACACTGTGTACCGGTTGTACATGTCGTGCCAGGTGGACCATGTGTCTGTCGTGTGACTAACAACATGGATGGAGAATGCTTTTCTTAAACACACCCTATCAATGCCAAACACCCCTTGTAGTTTAATCTGGGAATCCAGCTGTGTCACTAATAACACAGGTGAGTGTTAACTATTATTGTACATTCTATGTCCATATGGAACATACCGTGTAGTGTGATCCGTGTATCCAACCGTGTCACAAACAACATGGGTCAGCAAAGCTCGTCTAGTATATATCGTGTACCTGTAGGACACGTCATGTAGTATTGAACAGTGAGAGACCATGTGGACTTGGCCATGTGGCTGGGAAGATGGGGTGGTGTACATGCTGTGTGTGGGTGTAACACAATGTGTACCTGGGGTTGAGGCATGCCCAGGCCAGCAGCAGAACACGACCATGTAAAGTCTTAAGGGTACACAATACGTAGACTTTATACACACCGTGAAGTCTCATTCTAAAGAGATTCATGTGGCTTAGCCATGTAGAAGGACTCAGGAAGGGGAATAAAATTCATGTACACATCGTGTGTAAGGACAACACGTCGTGTGTTTGGGGTGTTACATGACCAATTCTGGCAGAAGTACATGCCCATGTGAAATAATTAAGGGAACATTCCGTGTAGTTATTATACACTCCGTGTATTCTTGTCTCGTAAAACATGAATGTTTTCTTTCTCCTTCCCACTTCTTACATTTCTAGTTCTTTTTCCTTGATGATCTTAATCTACGTTGTGTGTTTGACCATGTAGAGTCATGTCATCGAGACGACCCTGAGTTGTTCTCCAAGAGGGCAACAACAATTATACTCCAGATATGGTCGGCCATGAGCTACTGATGGATCCTCCCGTAGTGCCAGATGCGGCGCCAGCCATTATACCAGACACAGGAACGGATGCGCAGTTCCGTGAGGCCTTTATGTAGTTCATGCAGACCTTTCAGTGAGCACCGCCGGTTGCCACATCTAAGGTAGTGCTGACATGTATATTCCAGTAGTAGCATCTGGCTACATTTTCATGGGATGGAAGACCAAAGGCTACATATTCATGACTGGATTCATTGCAAGCTATCTTTGATCAACTTGAGACGCCTCTAGGGAGGAGGGTCAAGCATGCTACTTATATGTTGCGTGATTCTACCAAGAGATGGTGGGATGTTACCACCCAGACTAAGAATCATCAGGACATGGTGTGGGATGATTTTTTGGTAGTATTATATGAATTTTTCATTCTAGAGACATTAAGGTACGATCGAGCTTGAGAGTTCATGAATCTGCAACAGGGTGCCATTTCAGTGATGGACAATCTTCCCACTTCACTGAACTACAACATTTCTCACCAATTGTTTTGTGTGATGAGACGTTGAAGGCTAGATGCTTTGAGGATGGTTTTCGGTATGACATCTGATCACTATTGAATGTTTTAAGGTTTCCTAAAGAGAATTCTATTGTGAGCCAGGCATTGATTACTGAGTGGAACCTATGGGATGCTAGTGGTTTAGGCCAGGGCGGTTCAACACCAATCTTCGGTATTATTCCTACCGACAAGAGGAAGGGGCATATGGATTTATCTCATGGTGGTAGTACTATCCAGAAGAAATATTCATGTGGACAGGTCATGTGCTACCAGTGTGGTAAAGAGGGGCACAAGAGACCTTAGTGTCAACGTGACACAATGGAGTGACTGTATTTTAGAAAGGTGGTCCATCTTCAGTGTTTTTGCAGGGCACATCCACCAGTGACAAGTGAGTGGGGTTCCGTGCAGACTCTCCATATAGAAGTAGGTCCAACAGCTTCTTACAGGTCGGGTAATTGGAATACGTCAGGATGTTCAGGACAAGGTGGAGGTCATGGTTGTGGTAGCAAGACACTAGAATCTCAGAGACAGTAGGGTGGGTCAGCTCTGGGTAGCCAGGCTGTGTCGTAGGGATGCCACACCGGTCAGGCATTTGCAGTGCAATAGACCCAACAGGAGAAGGATCTCAGAACATCCACTGTCAGATTTACTCTTCTAGTTTCTTCTGTCTTATCATCGGCTCTTTTCAATACTAGTTTTGCAAATAGATTTATATATGTGGCCGTTTTGGGGAGCCTTGGGCTTTGTGTTTCTTCTTTTTCAGATATCATGACGCTAGACACTCCGTTGGGAATAAGTACATCAAGTGTGTGTCAGTTCTAGGAGTACCCCTCGAGGTTAGTGGGTGTCACTTTCTATGGGACCACTATGTCATAGAGATGGATAGTTGTAATGTCATTCTCAGGATGGACTGTTTGGTACCCTTTAGATCCATTGTAGATTTTTATCATCATAGGGAGAGCTTCATATCAATAGAGAGTGGAGAGTTTCTATACAAGGGAGAATGGGATGTCTAGGCGAGCCGAGATGGACTCAAGCATTGTGGGTGAGGTAGAGTGACAGCCCAGATTGGGATTTCTTATTTGGATGACTTGGAAAATTGTCAGAATAATTTCTCTCTAGTGGTCAATTGTTTCAGGAAAGTATTCCCTGATGAATTTTCAGGTATACCTCCAGAGCGAGAGGTGGATTTCTCTATTGAGCTTTTTTGAGGAGCGTCACCTGTTTCCTTTCATCCTTATAGGAAAAATACACCAGAATTGCAGGATCTAACGATGTAGTTGGAAATGTTGCATTCAAAGGGTTTTATCTGACCCAATACTTCTCATTGGGGTTTGCATGACCTGTTTGCGAAGAAGCCAGATGGAACCCTCAGACTCTGTGTGGATTATCGGAAACTGAACCAGTTGACGGTTAAAAACCAATATCCCTTACTAAGTATTGATGATATTTTTGATCAACTTAGAGGAGCACGAGTGTTCAAAAATATTGACTTGAGATCCAGATATCATCAGTTGCATGTCAGACCATCGGACATACCGATTACATCCTTTGGGAGAAGATATGGTCTATAAGAGTACCCGGTCATACCGTTTGGACTAACAAACACTCCAGCAGTTTTCATGGATCTGATGAGTTTAGTGCTCCATCCATATCTGGATTATTTTGTGGTAGTCTTCATGGATGATATCTTGGTGTATTCTAACACTCGACATGACCATTCCACCCATCTTGAGATCTTACTGATTACACTAAGATAGCATCGGTTATATGCTCAAAACTCAATGTTCCACTTTTGGATGGACCAGATACACTTCCTGGATCATATTATCTTAAAGGCAGGTGTTGTAGTAGATCCAGATAAAGTGAGAGTAGTAGTTTCCTGAGGGCCTCCTATGAACGTGTTTGAAATACGATGTTTCTTGGGGCTGGCTGGTTACTACAAGTGATTTATACCGGACATCTCCTACTTATCAGCGCCATTGACGGGTTTGACTAAGAAGGGTATGATGTTCATTTGGTCAGAAGCCAGAGAGATATCATTTCAAGAGATGATGGAATGGTTGACATCCACACTTGTCCTAATACATATGGAGCAAGGGAAGAGAAATATTGTTTACTGTGATGCATTAGGTATTGGGCTGGGATCTATGTCGATGTAGGGAAATCGAGTAGTTGTTAACGGGTCTTGGATGTTGTGGCCACATGAGAATAATTACCCAACACATGATCATGAGTTGGTTTTTGTTGTTCATGTGTTACGATGTTGGAGGAATTATCTCTTTGGATAACATTATGTGGTGTTTACGAACCATAAAAGTCTTGAATACATCATTACACAGTGTGAATTGAATTTGAGACAGTAAAGGTGCGTTGAATATCTTCTGTCCTTCTACTTAGAGCTTGTCTATACTCCTGGTAAAGGTAATGTAGTAGTTGTTTCACTGAGTAGGAGGTCTCAGATAGAGGCAGTGCCAGAGGCCAGTGGTGAGCAGATGCTTATGGCTTTGTTCATTGAGATGCATTTGGAGGTCCACTATTGTCAGGGGAAAACATATATTTCATCCTTAGCAGTGACTTCTACCCTCCTGGATAGAGTGAGGATGAGATAGCTATCAGATTTAAAAGGGCTAGTTCTACGAGAGTTGGTGGAAAGTGAGGACCCTCCTCCTAGTTGGACAATAGGCGATGACGAGGTACTATGTATTCATGGATGAGTTTGGGATCCTGGGGATATACACATAGAGTGGATGCGGGAATTTCATGCTTCAACTTGGGCAATGCATCCTGGAGTTACCAAAATGAAATGTGACATGAGAAGTCAGTATTTGTGGCTCAGTATGAAACGATAGGTTGCTAGTTTTGTTACTAGATGTTCCATGTATCAGTAGGTGAAGGCAGAGCATCATAGGCCAGCTAGACTGTTTCATCATTTACCCATTCTGGAGTGGCAATGGGATTATGTCACGATAGACATTGTGACTAGGTTGTCGAGGTCACCTCGAGGCAATGATATCGTATGGCTTGTTGTGGATAGAATTAAGAAGGTAGATCAATTTTTGATGATCAGGGAGACCTTTGGTGTTGATGAGATCATGAAGCTGTATATCCCCTAGGTAGTACTTCTTCACGGGGTCCCTCATTCAATTGTTTCAGATAGGGATGCTTGTTTTACGTCTTGTTTCTGGTAGAATCTTTAGAGGGAACTTGGTACACATGTGCTTTTGGGAACAACAAACCACCCTCAAACTGATGTCTAGTCAGAGCGTACGATACAGGTGTTGGAGGACATGATTTATTCATGTGTCCTAGACATTGGGAACTCTTGGGAGAAGCACATACCCCTTGCCGAGTTTTCCTATAATAATATTTTTCAGGAAACTATTGAGATGGAACCTTACAAGGATTTATATGGTAGTACATGCCGAACACCCTTGTTCTAGTTGGAGGTAGATGAGGCAGGTTTACTGGGACCATGTCTTGTACATGAGAATTCAGAGCAGGTCCAGTTGATTCTGAAGCAGATGGCTACTACACAGCCTCGTCAGAAATCTTAAGATGATCGTAGCAGACCACCCATGGAGTTCATGATCAGGGATTATGTTTTCCTGCATGTTTCACTGAGGTTTGGACACAAGAAGATCAAGAGATAGGGTAATCATTCACGGAGGTATGTGGGGTCATTTGAGATTCTGGAGAGAGTCGGGATGGTTTCCTATCGGTTGTAGATACCACAGAGGTACCAGCCCATGCACGATTTCTTCCACGTATCCCAGCTGCGCCATTATCACTCAAACCCATCTCACGTTTTCCATCCCGAGGAAGTTGAACATCAGTTTGATGAATCCTTTGAGGAGTATCTGATTCTTATTGTTGATAGCAGCATGAAGGTTCTCTGAGGCCAGTCAGTTCCTCTAGTACGGGTGTTATTGCAGCATGGCCGAGTATAGGATGAAACCTGGGAGCGAGAGACTGAGGTACAAGCTCAATGGCCAGAGTTGTTAGCAGCTTTATCTTCCCACCCATGGAAGGATAATTTGGGGATGAATTGGTTTAATGGGGGATGTTTTTAAGAACCCGGTTCTCATTCTTGATGTATGGATTTATTATTTCCCTTTTTCTTTAAGTGTTTTGAGAAAACTAGGGAAATTTGCGAAATTCCCAAATGTATGGGTACCTGCTTTGTACATTTGTACACACGCCATGTACTTCGGCTATGTTGGATGTCAATAAAAGGTTCATAAGTTTTTTGGAAAAACGAACTACACCCATGTACTTTTATATACACCTATGTACTTAGTAATACACGACGTGTAATTAGTCAGTAGATGAACAGGGTGGTGGTGAAAAGTAGCTGCCAGAGGAAAAGTTAAAAAAATAGCACATGGCATATACTTGATAGTACACACCGTCTAGTTATGTTTTTTGTAATAAATGTGCAGTAGCCTCCACATTAAGCAGAGGAGGCAGTGGGTTCATTTGGAGTACCAGGAGAGGAAGTCAAAGCGTATAGGAGCTCTTGATTTCTCTCTGAAACATTGATTCTTCCGCTGTCAATCTTGTTGGAACCATGTAGGTAAGGGATTCCTTCTCCTTGAGTATTTCATTCCAATTTATTACCAAAGGGGTTTTTTGAGTTTGAATGGAAATTTTTTTATCCTAGATCTATGTCCTTCTCAGTTGTTTCAGGAGGCTTCGTTCACGTATATCGATCATAGGAGATCGAGGTAGGTGGTATGGTGCTTAATTCAAACGTTTGAGTTGTTTTTGTGTTCAGTGGTGCTACACGCCCTTGTTTGGGTTTTGGTGTGGCTGAGGCCTTAGATGATAAGCTATCTAGAATTTCATAGATAATCTAATGATAAATATAAACTGCTGTTTGAGATCGTTTCTTGGATCCAAGGTCACCCTGTGGGTGCATTTCCCTTGTTTAGTCGTTTGGCCAGGATAGCCATGGGTATGTCGTAATGATTGCATGTTTTTGGTTTTCTTGAGGGGAAACATATTTATTACTTGCATATGTATTGGGCTCGGCCCATTTACTTGCTTAGCCTGAGGGCAGTGTTTTCTTAGCCTGAGGGAGGTGTTTTGTTTAGCCTGAGGGCATTTTTTCATTTATCCTGAGGGAAACTTTTCTCATTCCTGGGGGAAGTAGCATCTATGCCTAAGGGTGACATCTCGTATGCCAGATGGAAATATTCATTATGCTTGTGGGTATTCACCTACGGTTTTTTATTCTGGTTGCCTGCAGGTAAGGATTTTCATGTCTGAGGACAATGTTTACTTTGAATATTCACTATGGTGATCTATTATGTTTTACCTAGAAAGCTAAAGCACAAGCATGGAATTGACAAATAATTATTAAAATTGTAATCTAACTTGTAGAGATAGTTAATTTTGAGTACTACCTAGTTTACTGCATTTTATTATTGCACACTGCTATTTCACATTTTCACTGAAAGTTGGGCATTGGCCTTTGGTGGTTGCGTATTAGTATTTATTTCTCCCACCCTATTTGGGCCATGTCTTTGGCACAAACAGATTATATTGTTGTATGTTTCAATAAGGGAAAGGGTCCCTATACAGGTACATGACCGTTACAGAGTAGTAGGAGAGCATAATACTGAGCTTAGGCTTGTGATTTTGCTATGTTCCTATTGCACTATTTTAGTTTTCTTTGCTGTACTTGGTACTTTGTAATGTATTGTATTTTATTGCAGTGTACCTTATTTATCCTGATTTCTTAAAAATATGACATACTGCATCATCACATATATATGACTGTTGGTTATTTTTTGCTTTAGTACGGTTGTCATTTCAGCATTGTATTTTTTACTACATCCTCTTTTGGTATGATTATATTATTCCACTATGCAACACATTGAAAAATGGGGGCATAGTTTCCCCACTATCAGAACTAGGCCCTCACTGCTAGTTGGTAGCCTCTGGCATTTGGGGAAATGCCTGTGAGGTCATGTGACCAACTTGGTTTAGGGCACACATTGAGTGGCACCCGGATCTAGGACGTTACACCATAGAAGCTCAATGTAGATGAAATAAAAATATTAAAAATATTATATTATGTGGGCGTGATTTATTCGAAATAATTAAATATCCCCCAAATGGAATTTCATATACGTAATCCAATAGTAGCATTAGTTCTGGGATGTGGTGTTTACCCCATGTCAGGTATAAATTTATTTATCATTAAATGGTCAGTCAATTCTCTCATGGGGATATTTTATTTAATTATTATTATTATATTATTTTTTTAAAAAAATTATTTAATATTACTCAAACACTGCATCATATGAAAAATATGAGACCAATGTTATATCTGGAACATAGGATTTATCCTAGTAGGTGTATAACATCTATACCCAATAGGTTTTTGGTAATGTCGCACATTAAATTCAGTCATTTAATAGGAATATTAAATAATAATTATAATTAATTTAATTACAAAATATTTTACTATTCACCATCATCAAAACTGCACCCCGCCTTTATTTTTATATGTTGTTACAACGAAAAAAGGTTAGGTATCCACATGATTTGACCTAGAAATCATTGTAATGGCTGATTTGGGTAAAAATAATAACTCTATATTCAATTATAGTGTGAATCTATGATTTAAAACCAATATTGATATGTGTGATTTATCATATGTCATGGGTGACCCTCAAATGGTCAAACCACTCATTTTTAATCATTGGATGACTCCATTTAGTTTGGGAAACCCTGATATTCCTTAGTGTGTTTCTGATGAAGCCACTGTCAATTTCCTTTTTGTCAAATTAGGGTATATGTGATCTATTCCTTCATAGGTGTGTCATGCTTGAGGTATATGGTGATTTTTTTAATAATTAATTTTATACTCGTTTTTTCTATTCAAAGATTAGATCTTCGATAAATTATCCAATACCAATCAAATTGACATGTCATTGGTGCAATTGGATTCATCTCAATAAGAATAAGCTAAATATTATCTTTGATTTTAATAGTTGAGTGTAATTTTTAGTCTGATCATTCACATTTCAAATAGTTATTTTAAAATATGTCATAGAAGGATATTATTAAAAAAAATAATCAAAGATAATATTTTAAAAAATATAAATGGGTAATTATTATATTTATCAAATAATAATTATACAAAATTATCAATGATTAGTACACCATAATATGAAATTATATTTAAAAATAAAATTATAAAATGTTGAATTATTATTATTATCAAAAGATAATTATAATGAATTATCATTGGATAATAATGAATAATTATCAAATGATAATTAAAACAAATTATCAATAAATAATTCCTTTATTTTATATAATATAATATTATTTAATAATTATAAATTAAATATCACATGAAAAAAATTATCAATTTTATCAAATGATGATTATTAGATTATAAAATGATAATTTATGGAATAAAAATTATCAATGGATAATAACATGTATTTATAAATGTATAATTGATGAGAAATTATAAGAAATATAATAATAAAAAGATAATTTATGAGAAATAATTAAAATATAATTAAAAAAGGATAATTTATGACAAAATTTAAACATATAATTATAAAAGGATAAGTTATGAGATATTATCAAAATATAATTAAATTATCAAAATATAATTATAAAAGGGTACATTGTGTGAAATTATAAAAAATCAATTGTAAAGGATATTTTTAGGGAAAATATAATGATATAATTTTGAAATGTTAATTTATGAGTAATTATAAAAACATAATTATAAAATGATAATTTGGAATTTATCTAAGAGAGGGAATATGTCATTACATGTTATATTTTATTTTATTTTTGAAATAAAATAACTAGTTTTGGTTTTTGCAACCCTTGGTGAACCTCAAGTGTGGATTTTTATAATAATAATTCCATGAATATATGTTTTTTTCTAGTCTATCCCCACATTTTTTGATCTATTAATTTTGAGGTAGGAAGTTCCATTTCTTTTGGGGATCATTTTTACATTTTTATTTAATATGATTATGTCATGACATATTTTAATGACCCTAATAGATTGTGAACATATGTGAGAGTGTGTGTAGCCATGGGGACATTATGTTTCACTTGTTTCCAGGAATAATTTGTTGCTTATTATTCTTCTTTAATTTTTATTACATGTATTGTGTGTGATACCATACATATAATTATATTATATGATTTCTTGAGTATTCTACAATTATATTTATTCTTTTGTCGTATTGATCATGGGGATGAAGATAAATTGGCCTCTGAGACATATTATCCATCATTGGGGGAATGTGTGTGACTTACAGTAATGATTATGGGGTAACTATAAACACGGTAGGGATGTGATGATTTCTCAAGGATGTCATCTGATGATATTAAGGACTAGTGAATTCCAAGTTTTATATTACTCGATGATTAGGGGATATCATGTAGTTCGTGATTCCTTGGTGATTTTCATAACCTATCATTCTTGATGAGTATTGATGACAAGATTCAAAGTTACACTATTCCTAGAACCATGATTCAATATCATCCTGGACAATCCTATATTTTTATAAAAAATTATTTATACATCCGACCTTGAGCTGAAGAAGATATGACTGGGGGTTTGTGGTAGCTTTTTTAGCACAAGAATGCTCAATTTTGGATTTTAAGTTCCTTGATTATTACGCATTGATTTTATTATTAAATACTCTTCTATACATAATTCCATCAGGAAAATGTTTCACTGAGTGTGTTCTAGTATGACTTTTACTCACATAATATATGGGAATTTCGATACTCTTGTAGATTTCATGAGGGTTTTAGCATAGGGAAAGTGCTATGTGATGGATGGAAAAGCAGTGGAGAGTGAATCTAGTAGTATACTAGGTTGGGCTCCAAAGAGAACACTATTTATCTATTTATTTTTCTACAAATTTATACCATTCATCTTCCTTCCACTATAGGAGGTACTTTATTTTTATGACATATATTCCATATTTACCATTACACATGTTTAATCTGATTGTTAATATATTGGTTTTGGTTTATTATCAATCTTATGACATAATACTGAGGGTATAGTCTTCCTAATGATGTAATCAATCCCATACTATTATTATATGTCATCTTTCATATATGTAGGTGCACATGAGGTTATGTGGCATATCATCTCATACATGATGGTTCAGGTTTGTATGTTACAATTCCTTTTTTCAGAGTGATATGTATATAAAGAATGAATATTTAATGTTAGATTAATATAATGAAATTTCAGTATATATATGATACTGAATTAATTATATTAATAATTATGGTTCATATTAAGAAGGGTAAAATTAAAAATAATGAATAACAGGAGAGTAATTTTCATGTAGGTATCATTGATATTCAATTTATTTATCCATTGAACATAATGGAATGTGCAAATTAAAAACATCCAAAGGATATTCATCTTGAAAAAGAGTTATATGATGAAATTTTTTAAAAAGTTTTATCAAGTAATTCTAATAGATGAGTGTTTAAGTAAGACGTTAAGTTTCCACTCTTATAAGTGAAGAAATGTCTACATTCCATGGAAAATAATGTCTAATAATAAAAATGAATGGAATGGGATTAAGGATAGATGAGGTAGGTAAGGTAAGGTCAGTAAGACATGTAGAAAGAACTTTAAAGCCTTATAATTTTATATATAGATTTTCTATAAGTAATATAATCTTAATAAATGTCATCCCACATTAGAATACTCTGTTAAACACTCATTAGTATCAAAAAACATTATTTATTATAATTAATTTTGTACTAAATAATATAACATGTCCATTAAGAAAATTTAATAATACAAATTTTCAGATTTTTTTATAAAATTTAATACTTAATAAGTTAATAATAACTTTTAAATAGAAACATTTATTATATCAAAAAACATACTTTTTTAAAAAATACCACTTCTGATAAAAGTAATTTGTCATGGATTTATAATTAGGAATGTAATAATATTCTTTTTAAATATATATAATTTCACTAAAATATAATTTCATTAATATTTATGTCATTCTTATGTTATGATAATACAATTATTAATAATAAATCATCCAAGAATGATAATTTTCACAATTCACCTAAATATTTGTTTTGGAAAATCACTAAAATAAATACTATAATTATATACGAAAAATAAATTCAAAAAAATGTAAATTTTCTATAATTAAATTTCTAAAAATTTATATTTCATATTAAAAAGTAAATAAAAAATATAATTATAGTCTTATTTTATTTAAAAATGAATTTAGAAACATTAAGTGTTATTGGTATTTTTTCTAAACTATTTTCTAATATAAATATTTTAAATATTTTATAATTCATGATATCATAATAATATTTCAAGGATGATTATTTAATTAAAAAAATGTATAATTACATTTTATAGATCATGTTGAGAATGATATCTAAAAGAATATAATTTAATGAAAAAATAAACACTAAAATCCTATGTTATTACATTCTCCCTGATTAAATTAATTGAATCACTATATGTTTTACAAAAAAACAATAATTACTGATTTCATATTAGATAAGAATGAATTGAAATATAATTTAAAATTAAATTTATGTAGCACGCTTCACCCCTGTTTCCCATAGTTAGTGTAAACATCATTATATTGGCATAAGATAAGAGGAATCACATCCTAAAAGATACAATAGATTATTAATCTTGCTAAACATGGTAAATTTTTTAAATTCACATTACATTTTAAAAAATAAAATAATCTAGTAATTTTAGTTGATAATTCTATTATTACCTTTACTGTATCCCTATATATCAGCCACAGACCAGTACTTTAAATCATGGGAAAAAATAAAACATACCAATGGGGTGATATTAGATTCTCATAAAGGTTATTATTTTAGTTAATGATATGACTAAAAATAACATAGTCAATATTTAATGGTAAATAACAGAAACACATGATATTTAGCGATAAAAGTTTCATAAAATTGAAGTAATAAATGATAATGAAATAATTCCATACAAATAAACACGTGGGAATAAAACATAATAATATATATTCTATCTAATTGAATAATCACATAGAATATAAATAATTTAATTAATATATATGTAATTAAAAATTATGGAAATTTAAATCCAATCATTGAGGACTTGTGAAAATAAATCCAATTATATGCAAATGTCTTGAGCCAAAACTCAATAGAGTTTGTCTTATGAGACCTACCGATCCATCAACAGGATATAGAGGGCCCCAAATATCACTAATAAATTATTATAAAATCCTCATATGAATGAGATAAAACAAAATATAAATTATCATTCCTAAATAAAAATACCATATGAATTTTTACTTTCCTCCATAAATAACATTAACCGCAAAGCATCTAGAGTAACATATGTTTGATGGAAGTAACACTGTATGACTTTAGTAAAAATTATAATAAACCATACAATGAAAAAATAAGGATGATATCAATAAAACATATCTCCATTGGTTAATAATTTCAGTAAATGGTTAATGTTTTTGATGATTTTTAATACCATAAAATGAAATTTAAGAACATTTTTATAAAAAATATCTTTTTCAAATTGAAAATATATTAATAATTTAATATTAACAAACATTTTTGAAAACCCATTATATTAAAATAACATTTTACAACTGATAAAATATTCTTCAAAATAATGATAAGTCGTGATGGTGGAAAATTTTATTCAAGGTGTATAAGTGAAAATAATGATTCCTTTCACATTCTCAGTAAATTCCAAATGATAAATTTTTAGATAAAACATTAATGGCCCTTTCAAGAAAAACTTTAAAATATAAATTTGGTTCACAATTTATATAATAAATCATTTCAAATATATTGAAAACATTTTTTATTTTTTTAGAAAACATAGGTTTTGATGAAAAAGGATTTCCAACCTAAGAGAGAAAAAAAGATAAATTTTATTCAAAAAAATTTATTAATAATTTTAAGTACGAACAAGATGGAAATTATACTAATACATGAAAAATTTCATGAATAACCATTGGAAAATAACATGGATTTATTTTAATATGTAAATAATAAATTATTCCCCCAAGGGATACTTAAGTAAAGAAATCTGGAATAAGGATGAGATTGGGAAATAAACCCTTTCCATTTTAGTGACAATTGAATCATAATCTACATGAAATAAATAAAATTCAATTAAAAAATAGATACTAGGAACAAAAATTAATTCATGGTATAACATAAAAAAATTACAATGGATAAAACACAAAAAATATGTGGCAAATATGGTTTATATCTAATGGAATTGAAAGTGAGATGAGAAAGTCTTACCCCGAGTATGGGCAGTAACATAAATTATCATTCATCAAAATAAAAAGATGATTTCTATTCAAAACATTTATATATTTTTAATGTTCATTATTCATTTTATTTTACTTATTATAATGTTAAATATGATTACGTAGTCAATTAAGTTTACTTAAGAGGTTCTGATGATATATGGACTATCTTTCAAAAATGACATCGGTATAATCACTATGGTTAATATGGTCATTTTCTAAATGAAAAATAGAAATCATGAAATAATTATCATATTTATATATAAATTATTCTTTTATTTTTAATCATTAATGATTGTTAAGATAAAATAACTATGTTATAATCATGAGGATGGTAGATCCTGCAGGCGCATGAGTTATATTACAATTTTATAATGTCCATTATGGAATAAAGTTATATAGTATTATATATATAAATAATGATAATAATAACATGTAAACCATGTTATTTATTTAAATATAAATATATATATTGTCCATGTTTTTTGGTGATGAAAACATATTCACATCGCTTTTTAAAGGTAGTAGTCCACACATAAACAAATGACATCACCATTTTTCAATATAGGAAAAAAATGATATATTTTATTTTTTTTAAATGAAAAATATGTCATGAATATAATAATTATATCATTTATATCACATTTTTTCATTAACATTATACTTATCACCTTCCTTGTAAGGTGTTAGTGAAAAATGAATCACATTACTTTAAGATGATGTAGTCCGCTGCATACATGACAGATGTTATCATATTCCCTATATAATGAAAAGTAAAATTATATATATATATATATGATATAATAATTAAATATTTATAATAATTTTATAAATATAATATATATATATATACACTTTATATCCATCATTATACCCAACCATGATAAGTGGTAATGGAAAAATCAATTACATCAGTTCGTGAGGGGGTAGTCTGTCATACAAACGAATGATGACTTTGTACCCCATTTGAAAGATTTGGGGATTGTTTTATATTATTAAATTAGAATAAAAACATAAAAATATATTTTTATATACTTTTAATATGGTATATTAAAAATGATGGTATTTTTAAGGAGGGGTAAGAAAGAAATAAAATAAAAAACAAATTGTTAGAAATATTAATTATTCTAAGACAACATCTTAAAGATTATAATAAAATTATGCCTAAAATATATTTTTGAAATAAAAAAGGATAAAAGTATTAGATTATAGAATATATGATTTATTTTTTATAGGTATTTTCCTTAAAAAAGTTGTTTTACAGAGTGAATAATTAATGATAGGGAGTGAATATTTACTAGTGAGATGAGTGGAAGACTAGTGTTTTTTATATAAAACATTGTAACAAGATTTTTATAAGTCACCAGGGTAAAAAGTGTAATATTATATAGTATTATTAATGATAAGATATAAATATGAACATACAATATATCTTAGAAAAACAATTAACTCATTTAACCCTTATCAATTTAGTTTAATCCCCGGTAAATCCATCATTACCTTAACAATGGTAAATAATTTTTACTCTTTGTATTATTAATTATGGTAATAATTTTTTCTAACATATTATATATTATATAACATTATAAAAACATATATTGAATGAAAATAAAAATTTAAATAACATAATTGGAAATTTTAATTTATAATTAACCCCGCATAAGTGAAGAGGAAACATGGTTTAAAAAAGAAAATGGTAAAACAAATTCAACGTTTTAAAAAAAATTAAAATTTTTAAATTTTTAAAATGAAGTAATTTGAATTAATTTATATATAATGGGCCTATTATTTCATTAAATCATATTTAAAAACTAGTTTTACTTTATAAATAAATTAATGAAAAATGTAGTTTTTAATTAAAATTTATTTTTTTTCACAGTTCATCAAAATATGAAATTTCTCAAAAAGATAAAAAATCCCTCTAAGATAAATTTTTCAAATATGTTTGAAAAATAAGATTACTTTTTCAAATAAATTTTCCATTAGTGTTAAAAATTAATTATAAATTTTTGGTGTAATGCGTTGCTAAACAATATTTTAGAAAAAAAAAATTTCATAGAACATTTTTTCTTTGAATGGGAATTATTTTATCTCTTATAAATTGATACTCGTTTTATTTATTATATACATGTATAAAAAATATATGTTTCATAATTTCTTTATTACTATTAATACCCTCAAATTAAAAAATTAGGTTATAATGGTAATGTTTAAATCATAATAATTTAATTAATTATCCTGATCTATTCAATCCGGGTGTTGCATGCATTGTAAACTTTTTAATAGACATAATTTAGTTAAAAATAAATATATCGACAAGTAATGGGATTTTATATTACCTTATAATATTTTTTATGTGTGTCAAACATGCTATCAAATATGATGTTTATATTTAGTAATCTCTGGGTGTCACATTATGCACCCATTAAATAATTCACATCCTTAGAATTTATCCTTGACCTATGAAATTAATAGTTTTTCATTTGAAAGTACCCATTTTGAAATACCCCATCATTAAAAAGGATAAAATATCATTTACATGATAATATAAAATTTAAACACATTTTTATAAAGAATAAATGATAATTAGGTTTCTGAGTTGGTGAATGTTGGTGGATGTTTATGATATGGTCAATGTTCAAAAGCATAGATTTATATATAGAGTGACAGAGGTCATTGAAAAAAAAATGATAAATTTAAATCAAGGACCTCAAAACCATAAATATTTGTTGATTTAGAAGGCAATTAGATAAAGATAAAGGGATGTATTTGGTTAAAATATTATTTCAGTACCCTTTTACTAGTGATGATGAATAATTTTACTCTATAAATATATATAATTATAAATATACATATATGTCATGTTTATAATTAGTAATATCAATTTCTTCCTTTGGTTTTTATTTTATCGTTTTTTAATTCTTCACTTACTCTAAGCAATGAATATCCAAAAAATGACAATTTTATGCATGATTTTGTAAAATTCACTTTTGGCATATCATAAGATCCAAAATATAATGATAAGTCATAAATTTTGTCTCTAGTTATTAGAATTAAATAATTATTAGTATAGTTTTTCTAATATACACAAATAATTTTATGTTAAAGCCATAAAAAATATATCTAAAACCTCAAATAATATTGAACCAATTCCAATTCATAAATTGTTGGCCTTTTGACCATTCAAAATTATTATGATCCAAAACATTATAAAGGTAACAAAAGTTCAAATTTGAATATGTCATTAATACCCTTAAAGAACATAATGTTCCCCTTAATCATCACATGACAACAATGTGAATACCTTCATCATGTATTCTCATGAATCATTGAAATAAAACTAATTACCATAAAGCATTACTACAAAAATCCATGCATCCTTATTGAATAAATGAAAAATAGTTTATTCGATATATTACATAAATCTAAATATGTAGTTAATTCCATAAATTATAGAATAAACCACTTTTTCAACAAATCCTTAATATGATTCATGGTTATCAATAATGTCAATTTTATATTATCCATATCAAAAATATCCTTATCCTAATATCATTATCTCAATATAATAAATATATAATGTGTTTTTCAAGAAGATAAATGTCAAACTGAATCTTTAATATTGGTCACTATTACGGTTCAACATGTGATTGGAAATAATTAATGAAAAAGAACACTAATAAAATCATTATACATTTTATTTTTATAATAAAAGGGATATCCTTTAGAAAATACCCATTGAAAATGATTCGTGAATCCAAATAAAAGAAAAATAAATATTCCACTTTTTTATGGTAATAATATAAAAATGACTGTGATCTATTAGTTACTTCATATGTATATTCCAAAGAGTGTTGGTAAATTTGTTTTCAAAGTGACCCATCTACTTACTGTTGAATTATTATTTTTTGGAAACCTTTTTATTTTCCTTTTAATTAATAACATGGTTCACTTTCTCTCCATACATATAGAATACTCCCAAAAAATTCATTCAAGTACCATTATTTGACTTTAAATAATTATCACATTTTGGAAAATCCTTTTTTCCCTTCTACCCTTCATCCACCTTTTTGTATTCCATCACCATCTTCTCTTGATTCTCTTTGAAGATATAATACTTAGACATTTCCTTATCTATCTTATTATGACATGATATTATATCCTCATATTATGACAATGTTGGGGAGACTTGTTCCCTTTGAAAATTTCGCTTAAGTAAATCAAATAAACAATTATTATTACTCTTTATATTATGTTCATTGATGTGTATCCCACTAATTCTTCTAGGAACCATTTATAAAGGATGGGATTAACTAGATTATATTAAAACTTATGAATAAAAATTTATAATCGCAAAACTGTGGAAACACTTATCATAAATTTAAAAAAAATCATAGATAATCTCATAATCATAAAAATTATTTCCTAGGGAGTACCATTATCATTAAATGAATTATTATGGTTTTTAAATAATATATTATTCATAATAAGAAAATCCCCCATTAGTATAAGACTTGGTGCACAGTATGGACCATATTTATGAACCATGTTATGATCAAGTCATTCCCAATGTTCCCTTTTTAAAGTTAATACCGCTATGTACAACTACTCTAGTACATCGTCCACTTGTAATATCCAGTATGGAATTTTTTTTAAGTAAAAATCTTACAATATATTCATTTAAAAAACATTAGGATGTTCATATATACATATCCTAAAATTCTATCATGGGGTTATATTCCTTAATATGTGTTTTATTAAATATAGTTCCCAAGGATTCCATAAAACTTTCCCTAATACCCACTATAGTTCCCCAACCCTAACAACCCAAAGATTGTTTCTAGCTCCATAAATTATCATATGATACATGTAATCACATCCCAAAGGGTCAAGTATTTTATTAGTATTAACAAACTAGAAATATATGTGAAATTCACATTAAATTTTAAAACAAAAAATAAACCATGAATTTTCATTGAGAATGATATTATTTCCATTACTGTATCCCTCTATATCAATCACAAAACACTACCTCTTTTTTGCTAAAAATAAAACATACGTAAGGGATGAGATAATATGCTCAGAAAAGGGCAGAATTAAGTAGAAGTAATGAATAAATAATTCATAATTTAAATAGATGTCATTTAATCGATAACAGTTTCATAACATGGTAGTAATATTTAATGATCAAATATTTCCATATGAATAATCAATTAAATATGAAACAAAATGTTTTATATTAAATCAAATCAAATTATCACAATTATTGTTAATCACTGGAATCATAACAATATAATGCATAATATTGGGCATTTAAAACATACCATTTAATCCCTATTCCAATAAATCTAAATAACATTGAGTCCTTGTGTGGAGACTTCTATATAAATGGGTGAACCCACAACAAAAACCCAATATAGTTTGTCTCATGATACCTAGTTATTCATTAAGGAGTTATAGGGGTCCATTCCCATCACATTCATAGACTAATTTATTCCTCATAAAAATGTGTGAAACCAATTATGAATAAAAAATTTCATTGAAAAAAAGGATACATAATTCTAATACATTTCACAGTAAATAATTATAATCCAAACCATCTAGAGTAATATGGTGAGTGGTAATAAAATCATAAAAAAAATTCAATCTGATCATAAACCATCCAAAAATTAATAAGTATGATACCCATAAAACAAATCACAATTGGATAATATGTTCAATAATGGGTTAGTGTTGTTGATTATTATAAATAACATAAAATAGATCCTTCAAAACATTTTTGTGGGAAGTAACATTTTCACATTGAAAAAAATTTTAAATTTAAAACATTTAATTTAATAATAACCATTCAAAAAATGAAATGTATTCTTAAAAATATTGATTGGTCATGATGGTGGAAAATTATAATCATCTCATACATGTAAAAATAATTATTCCTTTCACATATTTGGTAAAATTTAAACTAACATTTTCTAAATGGCATGAGCATTACTTTAAATACCTTTTTTGAAAATAAAAAAAGAATAATAATTTAACTATTAAAAAATAAAAGGACAAAAAATGTTATTAAAGATTGATAACAAACAAGGCTTTTAATGAAAATGGATTCTTGACTGATAATAGAAATAAATTCAGATATTAATACAAGAAATTTATTAATTATTTTAGGTAACAAGGAGTGAAAAATGGTATTATTACATGTGAAATATCATTAATTTCCATAGGTTAATAATATAGATTCATTTTAATATAGTAATATGAAAAAAATTCTCCCATTGGTGAATTGAACAAAAGCAGTCCCAAATAATCATGAGATTTTGAAATTATCCCTTACCACATTGGTATATTTTTAATCATAAATACCACAAAAGAAATAACATTAAATGTAACCTAAAATACAAATATGATCAATTAAATCATGACATAACATACCTAAAGGTATGTATAAAAACCCACACAAATGAAAAAAGTGGTGCATGTGGTGTATGTCTCACTGAAGTAAAAGTGAGACAATAAACCCATAACATCATTCTGAATCATCTCATGTGGTCATTATATTCATTAATAATAAACCAATATTAATTTTTATACATTATTAATATCCTTTTACATGTTTTCTATCACTTTTATTTCAATTATTTTAGTGTTTTATATGATTTAATAATCAATTGTGATCTTATCAGGTGTTTTGAGGATATTTGTCTTATGTGTGACCAATGTATATTGTAGGTTTACAATGTTCATAGTGGTCATTATCTAAAGATATTAAGAATAATAATCATGAAATAATTTTCATACTTATACATAAAATATAATTTAAGAACCAATCAAAATGTTATTTTATGTAAAACGAACTACGTTACAATCATGGAGACCGTGTGTCGTACGTACGCATTGGAAATGTTTCCATTTATCAATGTTCATTGTTGAATCAAGTCATAAAAAATTTATTGATTAAATAATTATCATAAAATAATTTCAATAGATATAATTATATATATCATCAATATGTTTTGTGTAATTTTCTCATCCTAGGATCCAAAGGAAGGGGGCTCCGAGCAGGGTTGGCCACATAACATCAAGCACATCTCCTCAAATGTCAGAAGATTCCGACTATCATCAAGGGTCTTTTTAACATGTCTTTGGGGAGACTATTCCTTCATAGGTAATAGGTAATATACAGTGGATGAATATTTTTTTATAAAATGTAGCATAAGCTCATAAATAATCAAATTATAGTAGAGGAAAATGAATAATCCTAGATGAATAAATAATAATTTCTAAAGATGATAAATTAAACCAACTACATAATGAAGTCATGCTATGATGTTTATAATAAAATAAATGTACAAAATGAAAGAATAAAATAAATCTATCAAATTGTAATGTAAATGACACAGTTTGAAACAACATCATTTTGAGAAAAGGCTTGATCCTCTACACCCAATCTCCAACATATGCTGTAAGAAACACTCATGCATCAGAAGTATAATGATTCCCATTATCCCTACTAGTGAGCATAAAGTTTACCTAGGTACACAATGTCTCCCAATCAGGGAGTGAGATAAAATCCCAATAGGCATACACCCAAGATGCCTAAACCATTCCATTTCATGCTGTAAACAAAATCAATGTTCTAATATGTGATTAAATTAAGGCATTGGATAAATAAAATAAAATAATTATAACATGGAATGGGTTCTTGATAGCACCCGTCCCACACCCCCTTCTCCTGCCTAATCCAAAAATCTGAATAATGTACCTGAATAAATAAGGATGTGTATATATATAAAAAGTCTATAATATAGAAGGCATACAAAATGTAACATACCCTTAAGTCTATGATTTAGCTTTGGGTCCAATTTATGAGTCAATAAACTATGATACAAGTCACCATAAAGGTATCACAATTCACAAGGAATCTCAATGTACCATCAAAATACCCTTCCTAACATTATCATTGTTATTATTTTCAAGTGGAGTGTGTGAGATTTATCTCATCCCAAAAGTATCACTACGGTACATCCTTCAATTTAACCCATACCATTGATCTCATCAAATGAAATGTTCTAAAATACTATGTATCTCTGGAGGCATGGTTTTTATCATGTGTTTGTCCCAGTATTACACAGAAGGGGTCCAATATCACCTGAGGCCTGGCATAGACACCTTCCCAGTGGGTCTATCCTGTAATGTATCTTTGTAAAGCAGTATCACTCGTGAGTATATAGAAACCTAGGGAAACCCTCTTATAGAAAAGCCTAAGATATCACCTCCTGGGAATAATTAGTAACCAATCTAAAATGGAGAGTCCATCTGTGGTTCTTAATATAGAACCCACGTTTTCTTTCTACCCTGAATTTAATTATATTCCAAGGAAGAAAATATCATGTAGAATTCAATTATAATTGCAACAAAAAATGAATGCAAAAATGATCCACATAATTCCTAATCATTTAATCCAAATATTCACAGTCAAAAAAAATTGTCTCAAAATTCATAAAAATGGTCTTTTATATTTTATAATGGAATATAACAGTAATAATTTAAATTAAGAATTCATTAAGAATAAACAAAAAACCCCATGATCCATGGTTTATAACAATCCAGAAAAATTTATTAATTTAAAACTCAATAAGGATGGGTCACGAAATACATGAAATTAATATAATTAATTATTCTGGGATAACAAAAAAAAACAAATTATTCCACACTATAGAATGGGTATCAAATGATGTTACATCAAATTAATCAATCTAGTTTATCTCAAATAAGGGTATAATTGAAAAAACAAGAAGTTTAATTAAATTATATGATGTAAAATTAAATACCATAATTAGGACCCAATGAGTAGAAAAACATGTTTTCTATACGATGTAAAAAAGGATAGAAAAGATAGTAGATTACATACCTTGTAACCATAGTGGATCCTACACTCTGTGACAAAATTTCATTTGACATAAAATAGAAGAAAGTGGTTGATTTTAGAAAAACCCCAATATCATGTAAAACCTTCCATGACAGATTGTGTGATAGATAGTTTATATGATATAATGATTCATAGATCATAATGTTAGCCTTATCAAGAGCTTTATAGCACACTTGATGATGAAGGAAATGAATGAGAAATGGAGTTACATCAGGCATCCTATGGAGGAGAGGATGAAGAAGAGGTATACCACAAGGGGGGAGCTATAGGGGAAACACACCAATGGATAGGGAGGAGAGAAAGATAGAGAAATAAAAGAAAAGAAAATAATTACAGGAAAATTTAAATTAAAATAAGGAAATAAGAAAAAATATAAAAAACAAAATAAATAAGAAATAAATAAAATAAAAGGGATTGGAATGAAAAGGATATAAAAATAATAAAAATATTCTAATTCTGATTTTAATTATTTATACTTCTCTCATAACTCCAATTATATTTTAGTTTATAATTTATTTTTATCCCTTTTTACATTCCATTAATTTTCATTTAATTTTTTTTGTTCCTTTTAAATTGATATTTATTATTTTAAATAAGAATGTTTCACTAGACACAATGTGATATTATACCTAAAACCCATGCAATTAATTAAATAACATTAATAGCTTCTTGGAACCAACAATAGGGTGCATTGGAGTGCACCCTATGTCTCATTAAGGATTTGGATGAAAACATTAAATATTTTGTACCTTGATTAATGTCGGGATGTTACAACACCCCCTCCTTATGAAAACTCATCCAGGAGTTTACCATCCAAGGGTAGTAGAATATCATCTGAGAAAAGCTCCAACCATTGAGCATGAACATCAGTCTCTGCTCCCAGGACTCATCCTGAACATGTCCATGTTGCCATAGCACCCGGACCAAATTAACTAACCTACCCTAGAGAACCTTTGTGTTACGGTCAACGATACAGATCAGAATCTCCCTAAATGATGCATCCACTTCGAGCTTGATGTCATCATGATCAAATGATTGAGATAAGTCTGGATGATACTGTTCAGGCTGAGATACATGGAAGACATCATGCGAGGCATGGTATATCTAAGGTAATATTAACCGATAGGTTATCGGTGCAATATTCTCCAGTATCTCGAATAACCCAATATATCATATTGTTAACTTCCCATATCTCCTAATCCTCCTATTACCCATCCCAGGTGAAACATGTCGAAACACTCAATGTCCCACCTCAAACTTGAGAGGTCTGCGGCGATGAGAAATATAAAATTCTTGTCTAGACTGAGATGTAGTCATATACTTTTGAATCAGCTGCACTTTCTTAGAGGTATCTTGAATAAGGCGAGGACACAACAAGGCTGCCTCGCTTGTATAGAACCAACATAGAGGTGAACGGAATGGTCTACTATAGAGGGACTCATATGTGTCCATTTGAATTGTTTCCTGGAAGCTTTTATTGTTGGTAAACTAATCATGAAGAATATTTTTCTCCATAGAACCACCCAAATCTTGAATACATGCATGTAGCAAATCCTATAACACTTGTATGCTCAGTACTGGCTACCCATCGGTCTAAGGATGATTTGCAGTATATAAGAGTACCTGTGAACCCAACACTTTTTACAATCCTTTCGATAACTGTAAAGTTAAGTGAGAATCTATGTCTATGAAAATATAATGAGGTATTCCATTAAGTCACACTATCTCCCAGATATAAATCCTTCCCGAAACATCAGTATAGAAGATCTCCATGATGGGTAGTAATTTTGTAACTTTGGAAAATCTAACAACATTAATCCATAATGAAAATATACCTTGAGGATATCATAGCAAGAATATAACTAAATACATGGTGATTTCATTACATTTTCACTCAAGAATGGATAGAGGTTATAGAAGTCTCGCAAGTCATTGGTGCTTTTCCTTCACCTGCAGATAGGTGGAGCACCAAGTGATGAAACCTGCTATCTTATTCTTCATACCCAATGACCAGTAATGATAACACATTTCTCTATATATCTTGGAAATTCAAGGATGAACTTCTCAAATATATGTATGAGATTCCTTCATAATTTCTTCATGTATATTTGAATGTACCCATACTCAGCCATGGTAGAGTAATTTTACACTGCCATCAACATCCAAACCAGGAGGAGGGTTCCCTCATGTGACGCTTTCCCTAAAAAAATCCCTTATGGATCAAATAACTATCACATACATACTTTCAATAGAAGAGTGTATGTCACTATAAGAGGTATTAGAATTGGTTTCATGCACTGTTACTGATCCTCTATATGTATCTCACAAATGAAGGTCGTAATTTTCCACTCACTACTAGATGCCTAGATGACTTGAGTCTACTTCTTATAGCTCAAAGTTTCATCCATGACATTACCATTATCAGGGGTATAATATATCTCACAATAAAACAAATTCAGTTATTTGAACCACTATTTCTTCCTTAAATTCATGGCTTGCTATGAGGAGATATATTTTTTGATTTAATGATCCATATATTAAAACCTTTCACACAACACATAGTGTCTCCAACAGAATATATCATGAACCACATATACTAACTAAAGGTTGTGTGTAGGATAGTTCCATTCATGAGGTCTCACCTGGTAGGATCCTTAAGCCATGACTTCATCAACATGCATCAAAACATCACCCAGTCAAATTTCTAAAGCATCCGAATAAATAGTACAATTTTTTCCTAGCTTATACAGAATCAGGATCAGAGCTGAGGTTAGTCTTCTCTTTAACAACTGAAAAAACTCACAAGCTTCTGACCCGATGAACTATACACCATTCTTAGTCAGGGTCTTAAAAGGTGCTGCTAAGCAGGAGAAGCCCTGGATGAAATGCCTGTAATAACCAGCAATCCACAGGAAAATGTGATTTTCAAAAAAATTCTTGGGATACTCCCATAAAACTATGGTACTCACCGTCTCTTGGTCAATTGAAATTCCTGAATATGATATTATATGACCCAAGAAGGGAACCTTATCAATCTAGAAGTGGAATTTTATGATCTTTTCATATAACCGGTTCTCTCTTATTGTACTCAATACGATCTTAAAAAGTGTCGCATGGTCGTGTATGGAATGAAAATACTCCAAAATGACATAAATGACAATCCCCAAAAAAGAATCCCAATAAGGGTGAAAACACAATTCATCAGGGTCGTGATGACTGATGGAACATTCCAAAGGCCAAATGGAATAACCAAATACTCGAACAATCCATACCTACTCCAGAACGTCGTACGTTTTATGTAAGATAGTTACACACGCACCTAGTGATATCTCAACCTCAGATCAATCTTGTAGAAAATAGTTGCTCCTCAGAGGCGGTTGAAGTGGTCGTCTATATGAGGCAATGGATATCAATTCCTTACCATAAGCTAGTTTAGTCAATGATAATCCACATACAATATAAGGGTATTATCCAAATTTGTGGTGATAAGATCTAGTGTACCCCAGGATAATTTTCAAGGTCTAATAAAAACCAGAGCCTCGATGTCCTCAAGCTATATTATGAGTTCATGTAGCTCTATAGGTGAAATTAGATAAGGAGGAATGAACACTAGTGATGAACCTAGAAATAGATCGTTAGTGAACTCCATGAACATTGTTTTAAGTATGATAGAGAAATTATTAAGGAATATGTCCATGAAAAAATTTACAATGGGAAAAAAATCCAATTGCTGTATTCCCTGATTAATCATGAAGAGACTTGATAATTGAGCTATCCCTATTCCCAAGACTTCACATTTAAGTCCATTATGATCTTCCTACATATACCATTATCCTTTTTGGAGATATTTTTTTCCCTTAGGGGATGTGAAGAACACTCGATGACAATAGAAATCCTCTGGGTCATGATAAAGAACAAGCATGTCCATACAGAGAATGACATCAATGCGGGTCATTTCAAGGATGTAGAGTATATAGAAGAATTAGTACCCACCTATCTCAAGGGGCCTCCTGGAACTGGTGTATTTCCTTTTTCCTAACCCCTAGTAGAGGGTTGAGAGCCATGATTCTACAAGGTACGCGATTGTAAAAACAAACCTTTCAACAACAGCAATTGATAAAAAGTAATGTGATGCACTAGTATCAAAAAGTGTAGAAACTAATATAGAAGATACCATAATAGTACCTCAAACATTATATGGTCCAACACTCTTCAACTCTGGTTTTGGCTGCACTATGTACATAATACCTGAACTGCGGCCCTAGTATTCTTTTTGACTGGACTGAGAAGGTCTGCTCTACTGATAGTGATATTATGGAACTTGAATTCCTCAACCACAACCTCCATAATTACCTTGGCCTAATTGGCCCTTGTATAATGAACTTACAACATGTGGTAGAGTCATAGATCCCATACATGATAGAGGTGATATTATAGATCCTATTTCACTAGATTCTGAAGAGAAATAATAGTAGAATCACTAAAAGAGACCCATAATGCAAAAGATCATCACACCGTTAGGTTCCTTGTGTACTTGTTCTTCTTATGGAAAATCCTACTGCACTGATGACATATGATAGTGCCATCAGTATATGATGTTTGCCCATCATTTTCATCATTTGAACCCTCAAAGAGGAGCATCCTACTACATAATGAACTATCATCCTATCATGGAACGGAACTTCCCGAACTCATAGATTTTGCTTCCCTGATATTTTATTCTGAAATTAGGGCCTCATTAATCATCTCTATAACATTGGTCAAACTAAAGACATTAACCTACGAGTAGATGGTATATCTAAGTCAATAATCAAATAATTTCTTAGTTGTCTATGTGACACTAGTTAGAGATGGAGAAAAATATTAAAGCATTAGGAAATGAGTAGAAAAATCTATCACTTTCATAGAGCCCTACTGAAGATTTAAAAATTCCCTCACATGGTCATCTCCCAGAGTCTACAGAATGAAGTGATTGTAGAAAGATGTTTTGAAGTCTGCCTAAACTATGTCTTTGTCTTCTCTGCCTGAGAAATAGCATCCCACCAGTAATTGGAGGTGTCACAGAGCAAATAGACAACTATTTTGACCCTCCACAAAGGAAGCATCTCAAGATGGTCGAATATTGGCTTCATGGCTTCTATCCCTGACATTGTAACATGAGGACCAACACCCCCCAGAAGATCGGACGATGCATGTATAGAAAGTCTCATGTAAGATAATCTATAAATATGGATGGTCTAGGAACATTATGAATCTATTGTATAAACTTTAGGAGACTATCCTTGAACTGGGAGCCAGGACCCATTAGAAGATTAGGGGGAAGTTGTTCCATAGGAGGCACCATGGGTGGTACTACAAGTAACACTACAGGAGGAACAACCAGAGGAACCTCTGTAGGTTCAGGATCTAACATCTTTGGAATGTTATCATTCCCACTCTATTGACGTATGAATAGAGGACCCTATGCTCTACAAATATCTTTTATTTGACAAAAAACGGATGAAAACATATGATTATAGAAAACACCAAATTCAGGTAAAAACCATCCGTGATTAATTATGTGGTAGATATTGGATAATATCCTATGATTCTTAGTTTGTAATGTTATTATTACCAAGAAATTTACTACACACATGATGACAAAGAAAACAAATGAGAAATAGAGTCACAACAGGCATCCGAAGGAGGAGAGGAAGAGGAGAAGGCAAATCATAATGAGGGTGCTACATGGGAGATGCCTTAAGGGAGAGGGAGGAGAGAAAGAGAGAAAAAGAAATATGGAAAAGATAAAAATAAATAAAAATGCCAGTTAAGAAAATAATGAATATAGGAAAAAATAAAAAAAATAAAATAAAAGGGATGAAAAAGAAAAATAAAAAAAATTAAAAATGAGATAATTCCCATTTTATTTTTTTTTGATTTCTTGTAACCCATTTTTTATTTTAATTTTAATTTAATTTTTATCAATTTTTACTTTCTTTTAATTTTTATTAAATAAATTTATATTCCTTTTCAATTTATCTTTATTATTTTTAACCCAAACGCTGCCCTAGGTGTGAAGTAATATTTTACATAAAACTCATGTAACTAATTAAATGAAATTAAAAGCTTCTCGAGACCCAAAACAGGGTGTGTTGGTGCATTTCATAGTTCCATAAAAAGGATTATTTCTAAATATTTAGATGGTCTGTACCATGATTAATGTTTGGACGTTGCAGTGTGGTTAGGAAAAGAGAATCGCATCACATTGTGAAGGTTATTGTGTACACATACATGAAATATGCAATCATTTTTAGTGTAATAAGTAAAATGATATATTATATATTAATAAAAATATATATATCATGAATATCATTATTTATTCTTTTATAACATATTTATTATGTAGCTTTACCTTTTCAGCTTCAATGTAATGTTTTAGTGAGAAATGAATCACATTGTTTCATGAGGTTGTAGTCTACCGTACTTACGAGTGATGTTATCATATCCCCTACTGAATGGAAAGTAAAAAAGGTACGTATATGATATAATTACTCATTTTGTTTAATAATGTTATAAATATCATATGTGTACTTAATATCTATCATCATACCCAATAGTGAAAGGTTGTAATGGAAAAAATAATGACATCGGTTCGTGAGGCGGTAGTCCACTGTACAAACGAATATATATTTTGTAACACATTTGATGGATGTTGGGATGACTGAAGGTCATTAAAATAACATAACACAATCTTAGTATATATGAGAAATTTATGTTTATATGTAATCATTATTGAAATATATTTTAATGTGGTGGAAGGATAATAAATTTTAAAACACATAGTTAATGATTTTACCTCTTCTTAGAATGCCTCTTTAATATTATACCTAATGTATTACTATACAGTATTTTATACCAAAACTAGGATTCTCAAACTATAGGATAGATGTTGGTATGTTATTTGGATAGTCTATTTTAAAAAAAATTGTGATTTAATGTATGATGTATAGAGGAGATGGGGTGTCCATTTATAAGTTAGGTGAGTGAACCACTTATAATCATTGGAATAAAAAGGTTACCCACATTTTCAACACGAAAAGGGGTAAAAATGGATTATTATTGATAATAATACATTATATCATCGAACAATGGGCATATAATTATTTTTATATTTGGTTTTTGGTAATTTAAACCCTTATCAGTTTAGTTTAACAACCTCGTAAAAACATTTTTAACTAAATTGCATAAAATAATTTTTACTATATTTAATATTAATTATGGTTAAATATTAAGTGGACATTATTATATGATAAATTCTATGATTATTCCTAATGTGGAATCCTAATTTCATTATTTCATTCATATAATTTTAAAATTTTAATTTAAAATTAATCTTGAAAATGTAATGAGAAATCATGCTTTTAATGAGAAAATAATCAATGGATTCCAATATTTTTATATCAGAATCCAATTTAAAAATGATTCAAATGACAAAAAATGGACTCATCAATCTATAATTGAACTAATATTACTTTAATAAAAATTTAAAATATAATTTTCCCATTATAAATAATAAATAAAAAATGATGTTTTAAATTAATATTCAATATTTTCACTATTCAACAAAAAATTAAACACCTTATAAAAATTAAAAAAATTCAACCAGTGTTATTACATACATATATATTTCATAGAAGACATTTATAAAAAATATATAAATGTTGTGAAAATTATATTTAAATTATTACTAAAAATTATTTTCATTACCCCTTACCCTAAGGATGCCAAAATGAGGGGAGAGAGATGGTAATTTCCCAAGTCCCACCTCTAGTAGGCCCTGGGTTAGTGACTAGCACTGATGGTTTAGTTAACAAGAATATGAGATAGATTTTCCTTAAAAAGAAACATATGGAAGATGGATATAAGAATGATACACTAACCAATAAACGCTTAGAAAAGTATGTAAAAACCCCCCATAGTGCAAACATAAAATGCCATAAAATACTAGACAACTAAAAGGGAAACTACAAGTATCAAAAAAATTGTAAATACGGATGTGACATCAAATCCAAAACCACTTTTTTTAAAACCATATTAAGTAATGTCCATACCAATCCCAAACCTTCTCTTGGTCACCTAAAAATTAATTTATATATCTAGAGTGAGCATAACTGTATACTCATTATGATTCCCCTTACATAATTTCATGACAAATATAATGAAATCATGTTAAACCACAATGAACAATAATAAAAATTACTCATCAACTAACAATGTATACTAATATCTCATTCTCTCCATAGCCAACACTCCCCATTTATCACATTAAAGAGAGCATATAATATATTTAAAAAACAGCAATAGAACACTGGTCTAACTTCCCCACCATTGTTTCACTCTCCCCTGTTAATAAAACTCTCACATAAAGTAATACATGCTTAAAAGAACTGGGTAAGGCACCACCACTTTCATTATGTGAGTCACATAACCACACGATTGAATATCACATATCCAAACATACTAACCATGCAGTTTACGGTATCCACCACAATATGTATGACATAAATAAAACATCGAGTATTTTACATCAAAATATTATAGCACATACACAGAGTATGTACCTGAAGCCATCATGGCTTATATAGCGTATACCGAAAATAGTCCATAGGAAAATATATTTATAAATACATGAGTTTTAAATAACCACAATCCATCACATCCATCTTCACAAGTATAAGGGAAAACTACATGATGTTCTGACCTACACAAGTAACTACCAATATATAAGAGAGACCCCATAGGTGGTAGTTAGTTATCCATCCTCCCACCTAGAATTTGGGGAGAACACCCACCCAGAGTCCACTGGTTGTTAGTTTCCTTAACCAACATGGGTTGGGTTGCATATTAAATCATAGAATATATATGATATAATATATATCCAAACAACATTGTAGGAACAACATTTTCTTTGACTCAACCATAGTTAATGTCCCTCAGACTCCTGGCTACCACTAACAAAATATCCAATAATAACACATGAATTTAATATAGAAACATTATATACATATTTACATTTAATCATATATTTCCAAAAATTAATTCATGATCAATTAATTACAATTTAACAATATCCATGTTTCATTATATTGAATTATATTAAATCACATTAATCTTTATAGTAACATTCAATCCACCGAAGTAATAATCCAAACCAAGTCCATGGTTTATCAAGATAAACATATTTTAAGCGATTTCTTACAACAACTAAACCCATGGGTTATGAATAATTCATTCATTATTAGCATCATTCCATATCTAGGTACTCTACGAAACCCTTGCTAGGCTACTACAGAGAGGAATCATGAAACTGAGTGCCTGTAAATTCCCAAAGAAGTGGTGAAAGGAATTAAGAAAAACAAAAATCACAACCAATGACTATTAAACAGGTTTATAAGTGAGAATTAAAACGCTCAATATCTTCTTAATTTGTTAGACCATCTTCAACCAAATGTATCATCTACAGTGTCCTCCCCAACACCCACATGGCTTGAATGGATCGAAGGTCTTCTTTTTTTATTTATGATAATCCCAAATTCAAGGTATGAGGGAGAACCCTTATAAGGCCTAATAGATTAATTAACACTATACATGACTGGTAGATCTTAGAGGAAATCACCTTAATAAAACTACATGGAACTACCACTCCCTAACAATTATTATCATGTCATCTCTCCACCATTGGAAAGTTGGTTGGCTAGTTATCTTTTACAGAGCTTCATAGACTTGGTATCAATGGAAATTATATTTCCTCTCAATATCCCAAGTCCAGTTAGCTCTACTAAAGTGAATTCACCTCCTCTGAATCCTCATATGGAGCCTTGTTTCATGTAATCTAACTAGTTACATCTATATTTTACGTGTGATCCAAAGCCCTTAAGGTTTCCCAAAGGCCTTAAGGTTTCCCAAAATCCTTAATGGCCTAATATATTTGTATTTCCTAGAGTCCATGAAGGGTTTGATGACCAAACTAGTGGACATAAGGTCCAAATGGATGAATAGATCTAGCTTCTATAGTCCTGAATAGTGGATAGAGTATCTACTATTGTAGCCTGGAAATATTTATCTACCTATATTTGATATTGGGTCTCTTGGATGTACTTTTCAAGTCCTCACCAACCATAATGAGGCTCATGTGCGACACCCTTATGCATATACTAATGCATCCCTCCATCAAAGGTGTCTTCTTATGTCACATCATCCAAGAATCCTTGCCCAATATCATAACAACCAATCTAGGATAAGCTATAAAAGCATTCCATTACATTTGATCATCCCTTACCCATATCTCATATCAAACACCAAGTCTCATATCCTAGTAAAATAGGAATCAAACAAGGAATCAATGGGGAAATAGGGCTCTCAATGTATGGAATTCAACCTTTGTATGCAAGTGAGCTCTTACGGCTCAAAAAAACACTTGGCTAACTCAAGTAAACAAGAAAATAAAGTCCAAGAAGACATCTATTTCACAAAAATAGTTTTTATTATATCATGAATTAACTAATTCATTATTAATAGGGTCTAACTACATGAAAAATAATGCATTAACCTATATGATTATTTCAAGTAAAAAATGTCTATTAGCATTTAATCAAGTTTCAAAAACCCTAGAGAACTTCCATTCTGAATTTAAATGAATTTTATATTATTATCGAAAATAATAAAAAATAGTATCCACATTATTTATAAATTCCATTAATCATATTGGAGATCTCATTTTCAATTAAACATAAACATTTCATCAATTTGATTATTATCAAATTATAATAACCAATAATTACAAACACACCTCTATAATTTTTCATATTCTAATTAATTTTAAATTATTTCAGGATTTATTCTCTTTACCGATTTCAATATGATAATCCAAGAATTATAACTTTATATCAATTTAAGGCATAGATATCATAGTATCTATAAAACATGAGGAAAACTGCTTTCACAGTACAAAGTCACAAAATCAGAAACATGTGATCCCAACCAATTTATTTAACCATGTTCAAAAATTATTTGGTCAATTATATTCTCATTCAAAGATATAAGGAATGATTGATTTAAAAATCACATAAAATAATGCAAAAAAAACAATTATTCATTTACCTTAATATCCTTCAATGTTCTTCACACAAGAAGAAAGCTTCTTACAGATCTCTGATCAACTATGCTATATGAATTTCATCCATCCATGGATTCTAGGACACAATCATACCCACAGAAAATATATGAAAAATTCATTAGAAACATGGGACATAAAAGACTATAGTATCTTGAAATGGTATGAGAAGAAATATGACTGAATTAATAGAACCCATTGGAGAAAAATGGAAGAACACACCTTGGATTATCATGGATCACTACAGATCAAAGGAAAAAATATAACGATGGATTAACATCAATGGAATCTCAAAGCCCTAAAGATAAGGCTTTTGGATCACCTAAAAAGAGGGATATAGATAGAATAGTCATACGTTATGGATAATAACTCGAACAAATAATATCATTAAATACCTATTGTATTATTGATTTATATGATATGTAATATACATTAACATCATGTATATTTTGGGATATAGTGTTTATAGAATAATTCATCCCCTTTTTATTATTTAACCCTGAATATGGACACATCGTATACCATCCTGTCACATGTTGTGAACTACACATATTGGGAACGTAGTTTTTACATATCATGTATTCAACCATCCTATATAATTTTTTAGATAAACCCTTATATACTTATTCCAATCCTCCTCCAAGCTCCACTAACCTCAAAAACTCACAAATGTTTATAGAACATGGATCTAGACCCATTCATTGGTTACATCTCAAATAACTTTTCTCTTTGAGAATCTAAAACCAAAACAGATAGAAATCAAAAAAATTGTCGTCCGAACATCCACCCCTCATGACACCTCTCAAAGATATCACCATCTCTAAAGATATACTACCTCACTAGAGGAACAAGAACAAAACCACACAACAACTAAAAATATTTCCTAAATACTCTTTCAGTAGATATACCTGTCAAATAAGATTAAATCCACCAAATAAAATAATAGGAAAGCATATCTTAAATGAGGAATGTCCACATATACAAAATAATATAATTAAAAGAGAATATCTAATCATCAAGAATATTGGGGGTAATGAGTGCACATCGATGACACATGTTTGTAGGTGATCTCCACCAGGACATTATGTATCCACAAGACACAAAACAATATAATGGAATTCCCACAAAATACCTTTACTTAGTGGTCCTAGATCGCCACATGCTACTCCAAAAAGTTCACATAATCATCTGCATCAATCTCACCCTAATCGATGACATGAGAGTCATCATGAGGATAATAATGGGTCTGAGACATGCGAGAAACATAATGTATACTACTCATCTATGAGGGAAGTGTTATATTGTATGATTTGAATCCAACACGATATAACACCTTGAAAGGCCTAGAAAACTAGGGAGAATACATACGCCCATGACCAAACCTTTGATTCCCATGAAGAGGAGTCACTATTGGGAATATCTGATCACCAATGTTGACCTCTAGATGTCTAGTCTAATGAACGACATTGGATTTTTAATCATCATGTGCTACCTTCATCCTCTCATGTATTACCTAAACCATCTATGTCATATTTTTTACCTGTAATTGCCTGAGAATTTCTACCTCCCTAACCCTAGTTTAGCACAATGGAGAATGTTAAGGTCGGCAATAGGGAGATTGAAATGGAGACATAAAAAAATTGGATTGGAAAATATTATTGTATGAAAACATGAAAAAGTGAAGCTTCCTCATCCACAAACATCTAAAATAAAGGACACAGAAGTGTAAAATGTCTTCAAGAGTTTGGATGTACCGCTCGGTCTGACCGTTTGTTTGTAGATAATAAGATGTTCAATGGAATAACTAAGAACCAAAAGAATGTTGGAGACCTCTACATAGCCTAGAGTTAAAATTAAGATCCTGATCCAAGATGATTTTACTCAAGACATTGTGGTATCATTATACTTCCTGTAGATATTTCCTCAACAAAACATCCATATATCTGTACTCCCTAATATCTAAAATTGGGAGGATTTTTTCCAATGGTGTACTACCACCAATATAGAATAATATCCTCCATTAACAAGAGTTAAACTAGTAAAAAGGCCCATAGATATTTCCACCCACATAAAATGGGGAATATCCAATGGCTAGAGAAACCCACTGAGAAAACGATATTTGGATTTCACCTCCTGGTAGCCCAATCATCGAGAAACATAATCTGAAACAACACGTTACCACCAAGGACAAAAAACTAAACTCATAATGATTAGTACTTATTTTTCACACTAGAATGTAATGCCAAAGGTGAACTATAGAACTCCTGGAAGAATAACTCATGTATCACCTAAGGAATTATAAGTCTTCCAAAGAACAATACATGGTGATGTCCATCCTCAGACCAACCATCAGGGGCATCTCTAGAAACAACTTTTTCTATCAATACCACACCTTAGAATCCCCCAACTAGGATTCCTTCACCTGTTTCCCTAGAGGATAATGAACCCTAATCTAAAATACCTAAACTCCACCCCGACCAATCTAATATCTAGATTCATCAATGAGTTCTCTTCCATAAATCTCTAGGAATCTACAGATTCATGCACGACATCACTATTGGACTCCCTTATTAGTGCATCAAATATAACATTCCCCTCTATATAAAAATATAATATTTAATTTAACAATCCTACATCAATTTATTCTACTTAAGATAATTTTTTCTAAGATTATTCTATGAGAATACATACCTTGGGCTCTTAGGTTCAGTAAAACCCAAAAAATGCTCTCTAATGAGGTAATATCATGAAAACTTCATGTCATAGACTACTTAAACAATCTCGAGATCATTTTTGGAATAGTTATGATAGTGGGGACAAAGCTTCCACGACTCATAATAAACGATAGATCTTAGAATAATAAGAACACAACCGAATACAAGACATGATTTGTCATTGAAAACATCAAATTGAACACTCTCTGGTGGAAAACATAGACTTAAGCACTAACCAACTTCTCCCTCAGGTACTCAAAAAGATATCTAACACTAGACAGTCAATGAGAACATATCATCCTCTATGGTCAAATATTTCATAGGTATCACAACTAGAGAGAAGTTTTTTCTATAAACCTCTATTAATATCCTTCAAGACCAAGTAAAATCCACACCTCTACCACTATCATAGGGGATTCCAATGACACAACCATCTATATCCTTGATGGATCATTAGCTAAACCCTATCGAGATACAACATGCCCAATGAAATGGACTTCTTGATCCTATATATCACACTTCAACAGATTCTGAAATAACATATCACAATAATGAACTCCTGAAATGGCATGTGGATTCTCTGCATGACCATTCCAAGTCATAGACAACACAAAGAACTCATCAATAATTACCATAATGAAATTACCTATGAACTCTCTAAAAAATATATTTGTCAAACCCATGATAATAGTTAGAGAATTAATAACACCAAATGAAATTATAATAAATGAATAATACTCAAGAAAACAATGGAATTAATTAATCTAAATATTTTCATACATCACCAGTATCTAATGATAACATGACCACATATATGTCATAGAGAACCAAATTTATCCCTTTATGTAGTTAAATAAACCATTAATCCATGGAAGGGGACAACAGTTCTTCACTGTCACATGGATTCAGTGATGATAATCGATACTGAGATGAAAACAACTATCATCCATCTACACAAAAATAACTAGTGCTCCCCACATGGCCAAAATCCACCCAAAGAAACCTAGCTGAAATATATCATCTATTTGTACTCCCATATCTCACAACTCAAAAGGTGTCATCATATATAAAGAAATCATGATATGATACATTACTATTTTTAACTCTATCTCAAACTCAAGGTCCCATCTAGGATTTATTTCTACATCCTCCTCAAAAATGAAATCATATTTTTCTTCTATAACCAAGGGAAACACCAACTGTTGATCCACCGATGTGCTCAACCATCAATGAGGAAATAGAAAGAACATTAATTTGACACACATGAAGGGATTTATTACTAATAAACAAAAATATGTCTCCATAATCATTACAGAACACAACCTTCTTCCTATAGTAATCCATAATTTATTTCCCATAATAACCAATCAATGCTAAGGATGATTCCATGTGGATATATCAAAAACATAGGAAGTGTCCCCAAGAGTAGTGTTTCCCCAGCATTTTCTCATAGTTTGTATTTAATTTTTTCAAGTAGGTTAAGCCTCTCTAGATATAGTCAATTCCAAGGGAAATGAAAGCCTCTCTAAAAAATGTCCCAAATCATGCAAGAGTGTAGGTGATATAAATGAGTGTGTATGTCCTAAATCAAGAAAAATATGAACCTAGGTTAAAAAAAATATAATGGTACCGCGAATGACATTTGGATTTCCTGGTGGAGGAAATGATAAAGAATAAAGATGACTATGAGATGTTCTATGGCCTCTCTAACCATGATAATGACCACCACCAAATTAATTCTCTGCACTATGAGGGAGAGGGAGTTTCTTGAAGCTATATTTTACTTGCATGATCTCATTTCTGTTGATCCCATCCTCAACCACCTTGTTGATGTTTCCTTATCTAAAATTACCTCAATGGTGTTTCCTAAAGAAAAAATATCCATACATGATCACTGCATTGAATGATCAGGAACTCTCTGAACAATTTTCCTAGACCTCTCTATGGAAAATATGCATCTAATCCCCTAGAATAAGTCTGATAGCTTCCACCTAGGATAAATGAGATTATTGGGGGTGGGACCTACGTTCAGCCGACCAAAAAAAAACTTCTTTTCTAAAAACTGAGAACCATGGGCCATAGGTATGATTTATGAGGAATCCAGGAGACTCCCCTATCAAAATGATCTAGTTCTAGAAGGCATCCTCTCAATAACCTATTCTCTTACTAGCACATGATGGTATGTATTCAACATAAATGGGGTGAAATGGTGTTGGATCTCTAGATGAAAAGCCTTCTCAATGTGCCTTACCCTAGCCTCCTCATCCGAAAATAGTTCTAAAGCAAATTACAGAAGGGCGATAATGTATATCCCAAACTCCTATACACTAGAGCTCCTATGTTGAAGTGTAAGAAGCTCAAGGTTACTACCCACCTTCATGGTTTATGAAAGAAACTATAATCTAAACTAGCCTTGTATCTTCTCCTATGAGACTAAAAACTCCTCACAATCTTTGCGGAATAAGAACAACCACTAAATTTCTTCTCTATGTAGAGTTTGCATAGCCAATGAAACCCATAGATCCTACCAAGAACTAATCTAAATATGAGTTATATCAACCCCCTCTAATAAGTCTTCTATGAATTTATCTGAAATGGATCCCTCATTCTTTGGAAAACTATGGAACTCAAACTCTCAGAGTGTTTTCCTCTATATTTCATCATCACTGACTTCCACTCTACTAATATTTGTTGGAATATCCTCCTAAAAATTTTAAACATGAAAATGAAGAGGTCATATACCTAGAACCATTCTTGCAAAATGAAAAACTATTATAGCTCGTAATGATAGAATATGGAAGATTTAACATTAACTAATTGATTAATTAATTATCCTATTTATGGTTTAATCCTAACCTATGTTATACTCTTTTCAAACACATGCACAATAAAGAATTTTTCATGATACATTCCTAGGTCTCTACCCAAAAACCCGTAACCCTTAATTTATTAATCTAGTAAACTTATAGATATGTTCCTTAGATCAAATGAGGACAAAAATACCATTATCTTAGCTAGTGTCATGTGATTTCATCACTGAATAAACATAGTTGGCACTATTTCCCTACCAACTCATGCAACATCACATATGCCTAACTCCAAACCCCATCATATCCCTCAAATCTGAACCTTGATAAAACTCTGTCATGACCCCCTCCCAACAATGATTCCACAATGAGGGGAGATAGATGGTGACATGACTACATGACTACCTCCTCTAGTTGGCCTTGTATTGGTTACTAGAACCAAGGGTATAGTAAACATGCACATGAGAGGCATTACCCTCTATGGGATACATACGAAATAGAGATATAAGAAGTATAAAACAACCCACATATTTTTATACATTTATAGTATATAAACCCCATTTCACACATTCAATTTCATGCCAAACTAAACAACTGAAATAAAAGCTACAAGTACCCCAAAATTATAAAGACAATATTGATCAATAAACCCAAGTAGATCCATCTATACCCTGATCTAGTAATGTACATCCTGATCAGAAACCTATTATATATTTCCAGAAAAAAATAGTTTATATATATATATATATTGTGAGGATGAAAATATACTTAGAAGGATACTTCTCAGATACTCTTGTAAAAAATATAACTAAATAATGCTAAATATTAACAAACAACTGTGAAACTAACTCATCACCTAAACATTTATAAGATGTTCCCATCATCACTATGGATAAATATCACCATGTATCAAATAAAAGATTGTATATGATATTGTAATAAAATATAATTTGTTCCCTTATCCTTCTTCCCCATTGTTTTTCTTTTCTTCCCCAATATTTCACGTCCTAAGACACCTCTCCGAAAAATTAATCCTTCCCAAAAAACTGAGGGAAGTCACCACCACATCCTCCTTTTGAATCACATATCCAAAAATATCCCATATCACATATCCACACATATTAACCATTAGTTTTCAGAATCCACTATTCCCAAGATTAAGTATATCAAATATCAGGTATTGAACCTCAAGCCATTACAACCAAAAAATAGAGTAAGTACCTTAAGCCATCATAGTCTATACATGTCATACCAATAGTATTATATAGGAAACTATATCTGTAAATACATGTGTGTGAAATAACCAAAATCTATCACATACCTACACTAAAATATTGAAGAAATAATTGATTTTCATAGAAGCACAACTAACTACCATGATATGATAGCAGGGATGTAATGGTTAGTATGTTATCCATCCTCCTACTGGGATTTTGGTGAAAATACCCTACCAGAATACACTGGGTGTCATTTTCCCTTACAATCATGGGTGGGTTTGTATATGAAATCACATAATACAGAAGTCATATTACATATAACCACCATACTATGGGAATAACACTATCTTAGACTTTATCACATATAAGGTCTCTCAGAGTTATTGCTTCTTGTACTAAGAGAATATATCCTATAATCACGCCAAAATTAAAAAGAGCTACATTAATTACTTCATTACGTTTCTTCACTTCATTGAGATAATGAATATTTATCAATTAATTGACCATTAATATTTTCAATGTTAAATGACATTACATTTCAATACATCACATTAATCATTTGAATAAAGTTTATGCCCTCCAAGATTATCCAAAAAAAAGGCTATGGTTTATCAAGATCAACACATTTTAATCATTTTCATTCCAAAAACAACCTCCTGGGTTATTAATTATTCATTAATTATTATAGTAATTCCATATAAATATACTCTAAAAACAATCTTAAGAAACCACCATGTGGAATCAAAAAACCACAAAACTGTATCTTTCTCAAGAAGTGGGGAAAGTAATGAAAATAAACAAGAAATGCATCCAATAACCAATATAGATATTCATAAGAAATAATATCGTCTCTCATATTCCCATAAACAGTCAATCCCATATTTAACCCATTCAATTATCTTTGGTTTCCTCCTCCACACCCACATCCATATTCCGATGAATCAAATCATCCTTGAAATATTCTACTTGCACATCATCGTGACCTCCCAACCTCATATCACAGTGGTCATCCTTGGATCAGCCATACTTGGTTCACCTTGAATCTAGGACTCCCCATCCCTTATCACCCATAAACCCACCGAGATTAAATCACAAAGAATTAGGACACAAATAAGAAATGATAAATGGAAATTGGGACCTTTAAAGTAAGGCATTCATCTTTTTCATCCTCGTGAGCTATTATGGATCCAAACAAGCCACTATACCTACTCAAGAAAATGGGGAACTGAAGTCCCAAAAAGGCATAACTATAACACAAAAAGTACTAATTCCATATTTTATTAACAAATTACCTATTAAAAATTTCCAATTATAGTCATCCTAAGGCATCAAGCTACAATATGAAATCAAGGAAAATCATGTTCTTATAATTTATTCTGGTTCCAAAAACCCTAGATAACGACCATTCTTAGTTAATATTCCATTTAAAATATTTTCAAAAATAATCCTAAAAATGATTTAGATTATTTATAAATTCCATTAGTCCTATGGGAGATCACATTTTCAATTAATCACGAACATTTCATCAATTGGATTATCATTAAAATATATTATCCACTGAATTATAAACATGAATCTTAAATTTTTATTAAGATACATAATGATCAATTAATTTTTGATTTATATTTTATAAAAATTTCTACATATTACTATAAGTATATGAACATTATAATAAATAATGGCATAAATAACACACTATCTAGCAAATTATAAAGAAAACTGTTATCATATTATAATGCAACAATATCAGCAACATGCAACAACAACCAATTTCATTATCCTAGTTCAATAATTATTAGGTAAATTTGATTTCCAAATATAGGGATAAAGAATTATCAATTTATGATTTCATTTTAAATAAATTAATAGGAGCAGTGAATCCTCTACATAAAAATCTGTCAATATACTTTTCACAACAATAGACCATTCTTTGTAACTCTGATCTCCACTCTTATAAGAACTACATCCATCCATGGTTGTTGTGAAACAACCTTGAAAATAAACAAACAAGAAAACCCCATTATAAATATGGGAAAGAAATTATTATATCCTGGAGAGTAGATATGGGAGAACATGAGATCAAATCTAGAGATCCTATAGGAAAATTATTAAATTACCCACCATATATCAATACAGATTTCCATGGATGAAAGGAGGAAGTATTAGGATTTATTACCTTTGTAGGAAACTCAATTCACTAAATAGAGGGCAGTTGGATTTCCTAGATTGAGTAAGAGAGTGTCAGTGGCTGTAGGGTTTGGATAAAAACCAGATTGGATGAAACATTTAAAGACATATAACATCAAGTATTTATATGATGAGAAATTACCTTCCATGTATTATAAATTTTGGGGAATGGATTTCACTGAGAAACACATAACCATTTATTATTTGAAACATACTATTTACACATTGTGAATTGGCCCCACATAAGTCATGACCTGCACATAAATTCCTGGAAATCTTTACACATCGTGTATTCACCCGGCTTCAATCATTTTTCATCCAGACTTTTCTGGAATTATTCCATTATTCTTCCAAGATCTAAAATCCTTAGAAACATACAATGTATTAGAACAAAAAGAATTTGGACCCTTATAGGGTGGATAAACAACTATTTAGAGAAATATTTTTTTTAGAAAACATATAGTTTTATTTCAAATTGTTCTAATTTTATCTCTAATAAATATAAAAAAATATTTTTTGTATACAAGTGTAAACCATATAAGTTTATTTAATTAGATAATATTATTAATATCCTAAAATTTAAGCACTAGGTATTAATTGTAATTTTTAAATAATAATATACTAATAGGGTATGACATTTTATTCAAACCCAGTCATACATGCATTTCAAGCTATCAAATTTATTGAATTATTTTAAAAAATATATGGTAAAGTATCCATTTTTTAAGTTCCCTTCCACGGTTGTTGTTGCATGTAACACATGATATCGAATATCATCTTAATATTTTAAAATATGAGGGTGTTATATTTTCAACATTAATATATGATGTAGAAATAGAATACCAATCATCTTATAATGTAGATTTAACTAAACATGTCATTTTCAATATGTAGATAGCTTCTCTATGTCCTACTTTTCAACAAAAAAAATGAATTTCTTAGTTCCATTAATACAATATCTAGTATGTTTATTTAGAAAAATTTAACAAGAAGGAAATTGTTTCATTTTCATTTCATCATCTAATTCAAACAAGTTTTAATAATACTCTATCCTATTATTCTTAGGTTTCATTGGAATTCAACAAGTTTCACTTTGATGATATTTTTATCATAGATTATTTGGAATAATACCGAAATTTTGGACACCATTTATTATCCTAAATGATTTTTCGTTGGGACTATCACTATACTATCCTTTTCATTGATTTTAGTATTGCATCCTTATTACTCAAAATATTACATAAATAGATGTTTTATGGATGATAATACTTAAATTAGAAAATTTACTAAGTTAAATGTGTAATATTTGAATAACTAATTTATAAATATTGTCGATAACAAATATTATCATTCTTTAGCTTCAATCTTGGTTTTAGATGGTCATTTTTCAACCATGTTTTATAATCTACTTGACATACCTAAATTCATATGATCAAATCCATAATTGAGGATTGTAATGAAAATGTGAATTATTATAAGCATACACACCTAGTGTATCCATATTACTATGAAATTGGTTCCCATTCACCATAAACTAGAATAATGACAATGATATAAAAAACAATTTCCCCGATAGTCTCCCTAGAATACATCTATACCAAAATTATGCCCAATTTCCAATATCTAAATTGGGATTTAATTTCTATTAAAATAACACATAAACTACTTCCCATTAATTTCTAATAAGTTATTTTATATTTAATAATATGATTTTTATTTTCACAAATTTTATTTTATTATAATTCATGACAAAATATGATATTCAACACATCGAACCTACTATTTATCATTAACATTGAAAAAATTATATTCCATAACTCATTAACCATTAATTTATTTCTTAAATATTTAATAATTATCAACTAATATCATTCTACCCTATAATGTTATCTAATGACTACTTTCATACAAACTATATTTCTATTGATCCCACACTCACAGATCCTATGATAATGAAACATAACTTGAAACATTGGATTTGATAAACATATAAGATTAAAATTTCATTTAGATATTTATGACATAATTTCCTTTTAGTTTATATTTTTAGATGACTATGAGATCCATTATCTGATAAATCTCATATCTTCTCATAAAAGAGACATTTTTATCTTATAAAAAATTAGAAGATAATAAATCTACAATTAGACATCATTATCACATATAAATTCTCCAAAGAATACTCTTATAGGATTATCATTCTTAATAAATTATTTTGATGGAATTCTATTTTTTTATGATCATTATTTTATCAGTGTACATATTATATCATCTCATTATTCCATGATACCATAAAATTGTAGTACCACTAATCACATTCCAAAAATTATAGATAAGTGTTCCAAATGGTTTCAAATGATTTTTTTTATAAAAAAACCAATCAAATAAAAAGGTTTTATTATTATTTTTAACTAATTTGTTATGTAATCATTCAATATTTCATCAATTGACATGTCATAAAAATACCATCAAAAATAAATGCATTTCAATTGGTTTTATGCATCGTTAATGTTAAATTCATCATGCTACTGATTATTACATAAATATAATTTAACCTATATATGAAATGTATATATATTTTATAAAAAAATTCCCTAATTAATTGATGTATTGAAAATAATGTTGAAGACCCTCCATTCTAGTATTAGATTATAGTACATTCTCATAAGAAGGGAAATGATAGTAAATCATGTCTGTATTTGTGGATGATTGAGAAAGGAAAAAGAAATGATTCATCATACCATGGATGAAATAAGAATTTCCATAATCCATATGTATCAAAAAGGTGAATGATAATATTTTCATATTACACTTTACCAAGAAGAATACATAGATGAAAAACACATTTAGAAGGAATGGGATAAATATTTTCATGTTGTAATCTCCCTTGTCCTTTGAAAATTTTAATACAGTATATTTTTTTTAACCATGAGAGTAACAATACCTTTTTTAAAACACCAACAAATATAGAGTAAGTATCATATAAAAAGGAAAAGGATGTTGAAATATATTTTCACGTGTAATATTTTAAAAGAGCATCATTCTATTGAAAATGGCCACATTGGAAAATTATAAAATGATTTTAATCTATAAAATATTTAATTAAAGTAAATTTATTTCCAAATTAAACTAATTAAATATAGAATGTTTATTTTTTAAAACATTTAAATTATTATACGAATGTAATTTTTTTGAAACAATTCCATATGGAAAATATTAAAAACTATAATAATAATTTTTGGAATCCACACTCTAAAATGGAAGAAAACTTATTTATTAGAAACATGGTATATGGAAACATTAAGGTCACTTTAGATTATTCATATTTTGGATATAGAAATCACTTTAGATAGGTAAAATATAGACATGGAATACAGATATTCATTATAAACAATGATATTTATTATTATTAAAATCAGGATTTTCTGTGAGAAAGAATCCCATCAATGGTGATGATATTAAAAAAGATAATTATTATGACCAAATAAAAATGAAATATACCATTAGGAAAAGTAATGGTGGGAACAAATACATTTAAAATTAAAATCATTAAGATATTTCCAATCTCATGGAAGAAATGACTTCATTCATGAAAATAATTACAACATGATTAACATTTTTATAAAAAAACCTTTAGAAGAATAATCTTCAAAATGAACATAAAATATAATGAATAAATGTTATTTTATGATAACATAAATATTATTAATAATGTACACTATATTAGTATGAATTGGTTTATAATGTAAATCATGTATCAATGAAGGGAGTTTGATAAAAAAATCCCTAACCTTATTTCTTAACATAGTATATCACCCATTAACATCTTATAAGGAAAAAATAACTAAATTAATCATATATTTCATAGAGTTATTCATCTATATTACCATTGTATATTGTCAATTTATAATTTTATACTATGGACACAATGTTTCATTATATCTGGTTGTTAATTTTGGGTATTATTAAATTTAATTGTCTTCCACATGATCTATAATGTTAGTGATGATCCATAAACATGGTACCAAAGTCATCATTACCAAATAAACTATGATTCTATAATTTATATCCAAGGATTATTTATTGTTTTTTAATTTTATCCCGTGGTTGTTGTAATTATGAACGTTTTGAGAAGTTTCCAAAGTTATACATTTTTAGAACCCTCTTTTGAGGTTTATAATTCATTTCAAAATACTGTATTGGGAAACAATTCTCACCTCAATACTCTATGCCATGTTCATGAGGCTGGTTCTAGATGGGAAGAATCATATGGAAAGCTAGATGTTCAAGGTAAATAGTAAAAACTAGTTATCACTCTCGACCCTTATGATACAATGATCGGCATGAAAGAACCACATGAGAACCTTGCCATCTCATTTGATGATAGCCTAAATAATTCTCATATTTCAATAGGGAATCCTTTTTTCATAGATGAAGACATAAAATCAATAGTTGATCCTTATATTTTCTTTCCAGATATTAAGAAAGTTAGGATACCCTCCAATCCTATTCTGTATTTATATGAGGCTCGAATGGTTATTTTGTCTGGTGATGATGTCGAAGGCATAGTTATTGCAGGCTTCCTTGATCAAACTCCAACTCCACTAATACATGATGGTAAGGTTGATGGATACAACACTGAAAAAAATTGTACATAATATCCTAAGTAGCCCCAACCTGGCATCACTAGAGATACAATTTTCACTATAAAATGTATTGTTGAATAGTTACAACTTCCTGCTAAGCAGATTAATGTGAACAACATTATCTCATCATCTTAAGGAAGTGTTAGTAGCCATTAAAATAGTGGAAAGAAACAAAGGACTCATATGGATTTAAAGAATGGTAAATCTAACACCTCTAAGTCTCCAAACATGTCCTTGATTACATAGTAAAAATTCTCAACTACTTTAGTAAGGAAGGTTATGTCAAAAAGGAAATCAATAAGGAAGAAGACCTACAGAGGAAAAAGGGGTTTCGAACCCCAAACAGAAGTTCAAAGGATTATTTTATATTGTAACTTATAGTGTATTGATAATCCTAACACCTAAAACACTTTTAAAAGATTTAATCACATATATAAACCCAAAAAATCTTCATTTGGTCCATGTGTTGACATTGATTCGAACGACAATGGCCTAGATCATTTTGATTATGTTTTTATTGGTTCTTTAGATAATAAATCATCATTAGAATCTATTTGGTTATCTGCGCACTCCTTTGTAAGTAATTTTACATTGAATAACATGGATGATCAATCTATCACTTGTGATGCAACCATTTTGAATTTAGATACTATTTGAATGTTTCTTTATTTCAGAAGGAGATATCATGATAAGATATATCTTTGGCTCAACTAGTTTACTCTAAATAAAAGAATACATAATCCCTGAATCATCATTGGAGACTTTAATTCCATCCTTAGGCCTAGTGAAAAGATAGTCCCTTGTCATTCTATCATCTCTACTATGGAATTTAGTGGTTAATTGGAATATAATAATCTTTTTGAGATCAACCTTTTAGGGTCCAAATATACATGGTTTAGAAGGAAATATAATATACTTATGGATAGTAATCATGATTGAGATTTCATAAACATTTAATCCATTGATAAATGGGATACTATTGCATGTATCACCCTTCCTAAATTGAACTCAGACTGCCATCCAATTTTAGTTAGTCTTAATAATAGAAACTAAATACCAATCCTCCCCTTCAGATTTAATAATTTATTTACCTTAGTTATTGAGTGTAAAAACATATTTAAATAAACCTACAACTCGATGAGTGTCTTCACCGATTCTTTAACAGTATCATGAAATTAAATTTCATGAAACAAAAACTTAAGGGATGGTGAAGAGAAAAAACCAACTAAATCGATAATTAAATTATTTCTCTATACTAATAAAATAAAAACTTCCTCCACTGATATTGACTTCTCTAATTATCCTCAGAATGAAATTCATCTCTATTCCAAACATAACACTCTTCACACTTAAAAAGATAACCTTTGAAAACAGACTATCAAGATAATGTTTCTTAAATATGATGATAGGAAGATGAAATTCTACAATGCTCTAAAAATAAATAGAAAATCTTATACAGCCTTCACCTCTTTGAATGATCGGGATTTTATTATCGTTAATTAAGTAAGGATTTCTCAACATGTTTTCTCTTATTTTACCAATATCATTAAAGGTCCTAACCATACCAAAGATTTATTTCTGTATGTCAGTCCTAACATGTTGGCAACAATAAAAACATTTCCCTTTATAGTGTCCCCTTTGACCGTGAAATAAAATATGGTGTCTTTATCTTCAAGGCTAATAGTGATCTTGGGCCTGATGGATTTACTAACTAATTTTTCAAAATTATTTATATATGATTCAAATAGATGTTAGTAATTTAGGAAAATATTTCTTCATCAATGTCTCCCTACCCTATGGTATTAATGCTCAATTCTTCTCTCTTATTACCAACATGTAAGATGTCATTGAAATTCTCTTCTTTAAACCCATTTCCCTCACAAAAGCACTCAAAAAAATTATCTTCAATCATATTTCCATTATACATTCCCCCATTTCTAACAAAATCATCTCTTGGAATTAGTTTGACTTCCTTAAAGTAAAAACCATCCAAGATTTCATATGCATTGCCTATGATAGTACCAATCATTTGAAGAAATTTAATAGAGCAGGTAAGATCACTGTTAAACATGATATTAGGAAATATTTTGACACTGTCCATTGTACTTTTATTTTATAATTTTCACAACAAAATTGTTTCAGTGAAAATTTCATAAACAAAATCAAAACAAATTTTGAATCTTCTTAAATTTATTTTTTGATTAATGGCACTCCAAAAGGATAATTCAATTGATCCAAATGTTCCTGACAAGGTCACCCTCTTTCTGTAATCCTTTTTTCGATTGTAGAGGAATATATTAGTATACTCCACGCTCAAATGGTTAATAGGGATTAAATAAAACACATTACTACCTCTAGAAATCCTATTGTTCCCACTCACCTCATGTACATAGATGAAATCATTCATTTTATTTAAGGTGATAAAATATACATGGAAAACCATAAAACTACCCTCTTTTAATATGATTATGTCTCTATCCAATCTATTAACTGAAATAAATATTTTATTTTCATTGTAAAATTCTTCATCCTCAGTAGAAAAATTATCTCTATAATTGACCTTGGTATTAAAGATTGATCCTTCCCCTTAACTAACAATGGAGTCCCCATCATCTAGGGAAAACCAAAGAGTACATACTTCTCCAACATCACTAATCAAATAAAAAACCATATACCTTCATGTAAAGGAAAATCCATTTATATTGGTGGAAGTATTTTTATTTCAAAATACACTATTATCTATAAAATGGTCTATTTTGTGATGGTTTATAAATATCCCACTGGGTTGATTAAAAATTTTAATTGTAGTATAAGAAACAATGTTTGGAGTGGTAGTACTCTTGAAAGAAATACGGTCACTATTCCCTAAAATAATTATTGAAAGATGATTGAAAGTGTTGGTTTGTGTATTAAAAATAAAAACCTATTTAATGATAATCTTCAGGCTAAGATCACATGGAATATTCTAAACAAAAATTCCAAGACCATTAATTTTCATAGACATAGATTAATGAATATGTTGAATCAAGAAAACATTCAATTCATTAATTTCATTATCTGGCCATCTATAAAGCACCCTTTTTGTTAATATTATGTCTCATTCCATATAGATTGTTAATAGATAATATTCTTTATATTTTTGGTTGGATAACTGGAATTTTTTCCCCTCATTGGTATGGATTATCCTATTCATTTTTCATATGACACTTGAATCTATATTAATGATTATTTTCTCACTCCATACTTGGAATTACACAACGATATTAGAACCATTATTCACAATAATCCTTTTATTAATAATTATTATTTTATAGTTTGGGAGCTAGCCAAAAATGTCATCTTTGACTCTAAAATATTTATCAATTATAACATTATTAATGAAAATCAGGATTTATGATGGTTAATTATCTTTGATAATCCTTGGGTTAGACCCTCTAGGCTCACCCTTATATGGAGAATAGTCCACAATTGTGTTCCTACTAATTCTTGCCTTCGATTTTATGGTATAAAACAGTGTTCTGAATGTTGTATATGTAACTAGAATAGAGAAGATACTGATCATATATTTTTATCTTGTACCACTACTTCTTCACATTGGAAATATATATTTGGAATTTTTTTATCTTTGATGTATAGGTTTAGACTACATTTGTCTACATCTTCAATGATTCCCTAACGTGGATGTTTCTGAAAAAATTAAGAAACTCTTCATTACTTCTATTTCTAAACAGATTCGTGTCATATGGTAAGATATAAATATTATTTTTCATCATAATAATAATTTCAATTATCATGCTTATTATTTAAATATTTTTACTAAAATCAAATAATATTTTTTCCCAACTAGTTACTTCCACAACACAATCATAAATCTTATGATTTTTCATGATCTTGGAACTCAATGAAGATGATGTCAACCAAAAGGCCCACTTGAGGTTTTCAAGAAAGCTCTTATCTGTGGATGGATAAAGATTAATGTAGAAAATTCCTCAAAGGGAATCATGGGACCTTCAGGTTGCAATTTGGTGTGCATAGATCACAATGTCCAGGTCATTTGATTCTATTATGGTACTTGAGGGCATTTCTACTCTTTAAAATCTAAGATGTATAGAGTCATTATAGCAATTGAGCTTGTCAAACACTATGTTTGGAACACAATATGTATAGAAAGAGACTCAAATAAATCATAAAAGTCCTCTAAAATAGAGTCATGCACCTTTCATGGCTTCTCACGACCAAATGGATGGACTTTCTCCAACACCAATTAGAGAGAAATCATCTTGTTACTCATGCTTATCACGAATCAAACATGGTGGTGGATGGTCTTTCCAACAAATGATTTTACAATTTTTGTATGTGTTTGGATAAATATCCAATGTATCTTACTCATTTATATGAATAATATTGTAAAAAATTATACTTTTCATATTTTGTAACTTTTCCATTTTCCTTAATAATTTTTTTTTCTTTGGTAATTTGACTTAGGGCATCACTGTTTAGAAAAAAAAACATATTTTTAAAAAAAAAATCTAATGAATCGAGATGATATATAATTAACTTGTTCTAAAAGTAATTTTCTATCTAAAATACATATAAAATATTAATTACAAATTATTATTAATTTTTAAGAATATAATACAATGTTCCATTATCATTCACTATATTAACATTACAACATCTCTCAAGTAGAAAGTTTACCAACCAAACTAGAAGAATGTCATAATGACATAATGAGTCAAAATATGATTTTGGGTAATGTTAATATATAATATAATGAAGATAAATCATTTAATATTTATCATATATATTAAAAAATTCCAGTTATTGCTCCATTAATTTGGGGTGGTGTTGAAAAATGAAATTCTTCATTTATGGAGGTAGTAGTTCAGACACACACATGATTAAAACCCTCATTTCTCAATTAATGGATAGAGTGACCATATATGAAAATTAAGAATTTTAGAATTATAATAAATATATTAATGAAAAATTATTTAATTAATAAAAATGTTAGGTCCATCAATGTTTGGTGGATATGATAAATGGGACATATAATTCATGGAGATGGTAGTTCACACTTAAACATGATTAATGATCTCATTCCATATTTATTTGATATAATTAAGTTCAATGTAAAAGGTTATCATTTTGGAATTTTATAAGTGGTGTAAAAAATTAACTATTCACCAAACCTATCCTTGGTATGATCTATATGTGGTGGTTATGAAAATTTAATTATATCCTGTTGGGGAGTATGCAATCCACATGTATAGATGAGGTATTTATTTTTCATAGAGTTTGTTGTATAATAAATTAATAATTGATGTTGCATTAAAAAATGAAATTTCAGTATGTATGTGATAATTATATCATTATATTATCAAATTTATGGAATACTATGAAGAATAAAAATAAATTTAATGACTAAGAGTAGATTAATACTCAGTCCAAAACATTTCTTTTACTTGAAATTGTTATAGGAAATGAAGGTATTGGGCAAATAAAAGATGGAAAATGGATAGTTGTCATGGAATAAGTCTATAGGATGAACAAATTGTAATGTTTCACTATAGAGACCCAAATATTGATGTACATGGACATTACATTACTTTTGTGGAATATCTAATACATAACAAAAGCAGAATCACAGGGACCGTAAAATTTTAGTGTCTTTGCAAACTCAGAATATATTCTTCTAATTGTGGTGAAGGATCTTCAACATATCCCATTAAGATCTTCCCCTATTGTTTTCATACCTAAAACCTTTCATTAAATTCTGGGGACATGAAAACCTATAGAGGGTGATCTCAAATGCTCAGTAAGGGTAAGCATGTGGAAAATAAAACAAATCATATAAATTTGAACTTAAAAAACATGAACATAATGTTTAAACATCAAAATCTTCAGAAATGACATAAAACATGAAAGTACGTATGGAATAGATCATAAAGAAACATTAATCAAGATAAAATAGCATGGGAATAAAACATGTAATTGTGGAAACCATTAAGTACATGATATTTGTTCCATAATAGCCATGGCATTGCTTCCAAGAACATCTTAGTGGACAAAGTCCCTTTCTGAATCGGGTTCACTCTTTATTCTAGTCCTATATCATTGAAATGGATTAACTTACTATTCCATACATGTCTATCTCACGAGATATAAATCTTTATCCAGCTCATTGGAGGGATATCTATGTCCCAACCATATCATAACTAAATCATTCTTACGTGTGCCACAACATAAACATAAATCTTTCATCATAACCCAATGAATAAAATGGGTTTCATAAACATCATCCCATAATAACATAATACATATAAAAAAATGGATATCATTTCATTATCAGAAAAGTGAAACCATGTAAATAATAGAGACATTACATTTGAAACATACACATATAAAATAATTTCATCTTAGATAGAAAATGGGATTGATAAAACACTTGAAATGAATTCTTGTGGAAAATATACTTTCTTCTTAAAAATAATTTTCTTTTCAAAAAATACCAACCAATTTTAAAAGAAGAGTATTTTTTTGAAAATATTCATGGATTCTTGTAGAGCTTGCTTCGCGAAATTAAGGTGTTATAAAACCATAAAAATCGGTCCATGCCTTATAAGATAAAAAAACATTCTTCTCGTACTTTTGTCGGAATAGTCATAAAGTACCTCATACGGTAAAAAAAATAAATATTCCTTACATACCATGTAGTAAAAGTCAAAAATGGGTAAAACGGACTTAAAACATACAGCAAACTATTTATTTAGAAAATAGGGACATGGATGATAAATATAACCCGAGTAAATACATACGAATAAACAATCTCGGATAAAAACGGGATTGGAAAATTTATCCTTTAACTTATGTCTCATATGCTTCATATGTATCTGAACCTCCTGTATAATGATTTAAATAATTTCATTTACTTCTTATAGAATCATATTCATTATTATGATATCATATATAGTTCACTTATGACTTTATATTACCTGTTCTTTTGTAAATTCCATGTTAAAGTAGCTTTTTGGGTAAAATCGTTTCATTTATCGTACGTGTTTCGACTTGTAATTATTCATATGATTACTTAGATCATGATTAAATAATTCCAGAATATAAAACATGATTTATATATAATATATATTCAAAATATACATATAAATAAAAGATCGATAAATGGAAAGAAATACACTGTTCATGGAGACAGAATGTCATACGTATGCATGAACACAGTTTTATTTTCTTTATTAAATTTAATATATGTAAGTAAATAACATATAAATAAATACAGTATCATAAATATGTCATATATTTCATGATTACTTGTTATATAGAGTTTATAATCATTCTTTATTTGTTAACATGGAAAATGAATCTCATCGCGTCGTGCAGACGGTAATCAGTATGTACACACGAGCGATGAAATCGTTCCCGTATTTTATGAATGGAATTAGAGTGGATGATATAATATCTTAGATTCAGTATGATGTTATAATAATCATATATATTTATTCTTTACACCATTATAACCATCCAAGTAAGGTGGTGGTGGAAAACAGATTACACCACAGCGTGGCGACGGTATTCCGTATGTACGCACATGCGGTGATTTATTTTTCTATAGGATGGATAGAAGGTGAAATAGGGTTGTTTCATATTTATAATAACATATCATTATATAAGTAATACTTATATTATTACTTTATAATGAAAAAAAATAAATAAGAGGAAGTAGAAGAAGAAAGAAACTTGAAAGAGTCGGTAGAAGAGATTACCTCTTCCTCGACTTATCTCCTTTAAACATCTTCTTAGGGCACTAGAATTGTTCTTTAGAGAAGACCAGAACCTCTATGATATAACTAGAGCGGTTTAGAAGAGGAATTGGTAGGGTTTGTATGAGCTTCAAGTCTCAAAAGGGTGTTAAGAGAAGAGGGAAGGGGTGCCCTTTTTTAAGGGAGGAGAGGGGCACCTTAGGAAAGTGTGAAAATATTATTTTATTATAAACATATCTTCGGTTTCAAAAGGTCCAAAAAGCATTAATGATGAATATAAGATGACTCATGGTAGAAATAAAATCATCCTATCAGAATTTGATATGTTTTGGATAATATTTTAATCATTATAATATTATTTATTTAAATCATTTATTAATTAGGTAAATACTGCATCATTATTGTGTCATAAATAATTTAATTTATTTGATGTCTAAAAATTATAAAAAAAACACCACCATGTAGGAAATTGTTTTTTATTTCCAATGAATATTTATAGTCTAAATGATACATTATAAAACCCCTTATAAATTTTAATTACTAAAAGATTTTTGTTAATGTCAAATTTGTCTTTACATTTAATTAATTAATCCAAATTGTCATTATCACTACCAAGTGGCTCAATGGGGTCCCAAAATCGACCCAAGGATGCCCATGTTCGTCAACTACTCATCAAATAATGGTAGGACAAGTGTTAAGGTAATTTTGAATTATTATAATTTTCTTTTATCCTTGAATTACACTATTTACCTTTAACTGCATCAAATAAAAGTCAAAAGTTACTATTCTCCAAAAATTACTTTCATCTTATTGAAACACATTTTACATCTTGATAACAACCATGTATGTTTTATTTTTTAAATTCAATTCACAGAAGTTGTAAAATTTTATTTAAATGAAAGGTTCAGTTTTTTAACTACCACTAAGTGGTTTCACTATTCATCGAAAATTGAAGTTTTTCAGAAAAATGCCAAAAATTCAGTATAAGCTATATTTGATATTCCGAATTCAAAAATGATGTCTATTTTTCAAAATTCAAAACATCTAAGTGGCATTAATTAATTTTAAAATTAATGCCTATTATCAAAACAATTAGTGTGTTTTTAAGAAACAATAACTATCAAAAGTTTGACACTTGTTTATGTCCAAATTCAAAGTGAAATTAATTCCAACGAGCAAAATTAGATTAAATGGTAAAAATATATTATAATTTCACTTTAAAACCAATTAAAAAGATAATCTAACCGTATAAATGATTGTGATGAAAAAAGATGTTTTTAATTAAAATGTAGCGCGTTTTTACTATTCATTAAAATATGAATGTTATCAGAATAATATGAAAAAATTAAAAAAATCAAAGTATAATATCCTGTTTAAAAGGAAGAATTTTATTTTTTTCAAATTTAAATTATAAAAATGTCAAAAAATAGATTTAAAGTGGTTGTTCCATAAAAAGGTGACAAAACTGCATTTTTTGAAAAATACATATTTTACCCAAAAAATTTATTTTGTTCTTATACCATGTTATAGAAAATATGTAAGATGAATAATAATGTTATAAAATTCAAAATTTAGTTAATACTATTCATAACAGTTATTCCATATTATAACAATATATCGTTGTTTAGTGAAACCAGGTATTGCGTACTACACACGATATCGAGGAAGGTTGTGATTACGTGTAACGCAAGCCAAGCTACTATTGTGTGCAGTGCAAGACTACATTGTTTTTCATATAACAAAATCCAACCATATTTCGTTTATTCATTGAATATATATATATATATACTCGATGTTGTGTAGAATATCTACTATCAAACAAACATGAAATTATGTGTAACATGATCCAGGATTAGTGTTGCGTATACTGAAAGCTAATACGGTGTTGCGTATAGCACAAGATAATCTTGGTGTAGCATACACTAAAAGATATGAAAAAAATTAAAAATAATATATCTTATAAAATCTCGAGTTGTAACATTCTACCCCCCTTAAAATGAATTTCGCCCTCGAAATTCTTTGAGGTTATAAATTGTTTATTACATGAGAGTTTATTTCATAGAAACCCACATCGTAAAAAGGAATACCAAAACTTATTTTTAAAAACTAATGTATGAAATTTAAAGGTTACCAAAATGAACTAATTACTAGGTTTCGAAATTGGAGAACATAGGTGAAAATATGGATATGGAAGAGAAATCTAACCATCAAGTTCTCATGGAGAGTGGTAGAGAACATGAATATGAAAAATCCAACAATCACAAATACATAAATTTGTGATGATCTAAGGTACCATCAGATTCATCGGATATGAGAGCACTAGGACAACCTTTTTTTGGGTTTTCATGATCATTTCCATAATTTTGGAGAATTTTAATTATAATAAATACTTACTTTATTTTGGTACAATCTCACCGTTGTTCATGCCTTGAACAATTTCAACTTTATCTCTTAAAGAAATAAAGTTTAATTTTTCATTCTTGAAGTGTTATTAGGTCATGTGATAGAATGATGGGTCATTCCATCTGTCTCAAACAAAAGGTTAGCAAAAGTTATCAAATAAACATAAGTCCATCTTTGGTGAGGTTAATCGTATATGATTCCAAAAATGGACTTATACTTCATCTATCATACAAATTAATAAAATAAAATTAGTTTCTACTAACCAGGGACTTCCTGTATGCTAGTGGTATGCGATAAAGTATTGTCTCACTTTAGTTGTGGGTTTGATTCCCACAGCCTTGTCCGACATGGTGGGTTTTCACTCGTCCTATTGGTTGTCCTTTTTCTAAAACTATGCTATTATAAAATTACAGAAATAATATCGAAAAATAAGTTCTATCCTTAAATAATATTATATGATATCCAACATAATCCATTCCAATCTTTAGGCTTATCCAAAAAACATTTTTCTAACCTCATAGTATAATGAAAATGATTACATGAAAGGTCACATAACAAGCACGTGAATACCATCATTTATCCCCCATATATCATATGATATATCTTTTTGGTCACATTACAAACATGTGAATACCTTAATCATGTATTCTATTGAAAAATGAATACCCATTGAACCTTAATGAAAACGTGAATGCTGTCAAAATTTATCACTTTCCACATACCAAAATCCCAAAATATCTATATACTCAAACCATGATATAACTTTGTCCTTATATCAGTCATGAGCTCATTTCATTTTTTTTCTCTATCTCTTTATTGTGCACATATTATCTTCTTTCCAAAAATATTTCAATCACTTTTCATGGTTACAGGTACCACAAAATTATTGAAAACCGGTACATAGATATTCCAAAATTCCATGATACTATAAATGAGATTCCATAATACTATTTTGAAATCCCATTACATAAAAACCTCATCATTACACGACATCATTGTCATACTCAACATCACAAATAGTGATCGCATGTTACTTCCCTTTATCCTTTTACTTAATAGGTTGCTCACGTTGATCATCATTAACCCTTGGATTAGGGCATTTATTAGCATAATTCCCCATTTCCTTGCACTTGATGTATTGAAGTGTTGGTGGTTCTTTCTCTGTAGTCCTTTATTTATTCACATCATTAGCTACCCTTTTTTCCATTACATTGACACTCATCTACTTGATGGCCTTCTTTTCTACACTTAAAACATTTTCTAGTCCCTTTAATACAATCTCCACCATGCTTTCTTCCACACTTTGAGCATAAAGAAACATTCATCTTCTTTTAACCATTATTCTATGATTTCCCCTTGAACTCCATATTTGGTTTCTTGTCAAAACCATTAGATTTATATGTAACACTAACTTCCATTTTTACCTTGACCGCACAATTCACAATTTCTTCATAACTACTGAAGTCTCTTACAGCTAATTCCCTTTGAAGACTTCGTTTTAATCGAGTGAAGAATCGAACAACTTTACTTTCAATTTGGCTGATAAATACAGATACATACCTTGAAAGCCTTGTAAAATTCGCTTCGTATATACCAACATATTCATCATCATTTTTCTTAATCTCAAGGAACTGCTTCTCCATATTTGTTCAAAGAATACGAGGGATGTACTTATTGAAAAACAAGTTCTTGAACTCGTTCCATTCTAGGGATTCAATTTCATCTTGGGGCCTTGTATTCTTTATTAGATTCCACCACTGATCTGCTTCACCTTCTAAATAGTAAACAACTAAAATGAATTTTTCATTCTATGTGCAATGAAGTGTAGAAAATATATTTTCAATGGTACTAATCTATTGTTCAGCATCATGTGGATCAAAAGACCCACTGAAAAAAGGTGGATGTTGCCTCATGAAGAACTCAATATAATATTGTTCCTTTCTCTGCTCATTTGGAAGTCCAAAATGATTCATATATTTTGTAAGTATAGCAATAAGATTTCTCACTCCATCTCCCATCACATTTGGTTGTTCGGGAAGAAAATCATTGCATTTTCCATTACATTATTCAACACGGTTCCTTCGGGTTCCAGCCATCGTCTAAAAACCAAAAATAACAACGTGAGAGGCAAAAATCATTCTAGGAAACAACATAATAAATGGGGAGTACCTTAAATATCTAAGATCATAGTTTTAATTCTATGATTGTTAAACTAATTCTAGGACTATAACCTATACTTATACTTAACCTTAGGGACATACCAAGACATACCATAGAAATATCTCTAGAGATCTCACTAATGTTTTTGCATCCTTTTTTCCAAAGGTTAACTAAACCATTCCTCTGATACCAACTTTAGAGACCCAAAGATTGACATACATGGACCTTATATTACTTTTTTGGAATATGTAATACTTAAAAAAACAGACACATAAGGACCATAATAGTTTATTGTCTTTGGAAACTCTGAATATAATCATTTAATCGTGGTGAAAGATCTTCAACATCTCCCATAATGATCTTCCCCTTTTGTTTTCTTACCTAAAACCATTCATTAAATCCTCGGGAAAAGAAAACATTTAAAGGGTGAGCTGAAATTCTCAATAAGGGTAAGAAAGGAGAAAATAAAACAAAACATATGCATTTGAAATTAAAAAAACATGAACATAATGTTTAAACATCAAATTATTGAGCAATGACATAAATCATGGAAGTATATAAGGCATAGGTCATAAAGAAAAATTAATCATGATAAAATAGAATGGGAATAAAACATGTAATTTTGGCAACCATTAAGTACATGATATTATTTCCATAGTAGCAAAGGCATTGCATCCAAGACCATCTTAGTGGACAAAGTCCCTTTCTGAATCGAGTTCACTCCTAGTTCCAGTCCTGTATCACTAAAACCGATTTACTTACCATTCCAGCCATGTCTATCTCAAGAGATATAAATCCTTACCCAATTCATTAGAGGGATATATAGGTCTCACCCATCTCATAATTAAATCATTCTTATGTGTCCCACAACATAAACATAAATCATTCATTATAAACCAATGAATAAAATGGGTTTCATAAACATCATCCCATCATAACATAATCCATATATAACAAATGGATATCATTTCATCATAAGAAAAGTGAAAACATGTAAATCATAGAGACATTATATTTGAAACATACACATATGAAATAATGACATCTTAGATGGAAAATGGTTTTGATAAAACACTTGAAATGAATTCTTGAGAAAAATATCCTCTCCTCTTCAAAATCATTTTTTTCACAAAATTCCATGCAATTTTAAAATAAACTGATTTTTCAAAAATATTCATGGAAACATGTAGAGTATGCTTCATGAAAATAAGGCGTTATAAAACCATAAAAATCCATTCATGCCGTATAAGAAAAAAATATATTCTTCTCTTACTTTTGTCGAAAAAGTCAAAAAGTACCTCGTATGGTAATCAAAAGAAAGATTCCTTACATACCATGTAATAAAAGTCAAAAATTGGTAAAAATGACTTTAATCATACATGAAACCATTTCTTTAGAAAACAGGGAAATGGATGATAAATATAACCCCAATAAATACTTACGAATAAACAATCTGGGATAAAAACGAGATTGGAAAAATTATCCCTTACCTTATGTCTGATATGCTTTGTATGTATCCAAACCTCCTATATAATGACTTAAATAATGTCATTGACTTATTATAGAATCATATTCATTGTTATGATATCATATATGGTTCACTTATGACACTATATTACCCGTTCTTTGGTAAATTCCATGTTAAAGCAGCATTTTGGGTAAAATCGTTTCATTTATCGTACGTGTTTCGACTTGTAATTATTTATATGATTACATAGATCAAGATTACATAATTCCAGAATATAAAACATGATTTATATATAATATATATTCATAATATTCATATATATAATATATTGATAAATGGAAAGAAATACACCGTTCATGGAGATGGTAGGTCATACGTACGCATGAATATTTTTTTCGTTTCCTTATTAAATTTAATAGATGTAAGTAAATAACATATACATAAATCCTGTATAATTAATATTTCTGATATTTCATTATTACGTATTATATATAATTTATAATCATTCTTGAATTGTTAACATGGAAAATGAATCTCATCGTGTCGTGGAGACGGTAATCCGTACGTACGCACGAGCAATGATATTGTTCCCATATTTATTTAATGGAATTGGAGTGTATGATATGATATCATAGAATCAGTATGATGTTATAATAATCATATATATTTTTTATTTACACCATTATAACCATCCAAGTATGGTGCTGGTAGAAAAATATTACACTATAGTGGGGAGACGGTATTCTGTACGTAATCACACGCAGTGATTTCGTTTTTCATTGGATGGATAGAAGGTGAAATAGGGTTGTTTCATATTTATAATAAAATATCAGTATATAAGTAATACTGATGTTATTACTATATAATGAAACTACTAATGAATAGGAATTAGAAGAAGAGAGAAACTTGAAAGAGTCAGTAGAAGAGATTACCTTTTCCTCAATGCACCTCCTTTATACTTCTTCATAGGTTACTAGAGATTGCCTTTTGAGAAGACCATAACCTCTATAATATAACTATAGAGGTTTAGAAGAGGAATTGGCAGGGGTTGGCCGAGCTTCAATGCTCAAAAGGGTGTGAAGAGAAGAGGGAAGGGGTGCCCTTTTATAAGGGAGGAGAGGGGCACCTTTGGAATGTGTGAAACTATTATTTTATTATAAACTTCTCATCGGTTTCAAAAGGTCAAAAAATAATTAAAGATGAATATAAGAATACTCATGGTACAACTAAAATAATCAAATCATAATTTGACATGTTTTGGATAATATATTAATCATTATAATCTTATTTATTTAAATCATTTATTAATGAGGTAAATACTACATCATTATTGTGTCATAAATAATTTAATTTATTTGATGCCTAAAAATTATAAAAAAAACACCAAAATGTAGGAAATCCTTTTAGCATTAAAATTAATATTTATAGTTGAAATTCTTATTTATATAACCCCTTATAAAAATTATTTACTAAAATATTTTTGTTAATGTCAATTTTGTCTTTACATTAAATTAATTAATCCAAATTGTCACTATCATTACCAAGTGGCTGAATGGGTTCCCAAAATCGTCCCAAGTATTCCAATGGTCGGAAACTACTCATAAAATAAGGTTAGGATAAGTGTTAAGTAAATTTTGGATTATTATAATATTCTTTTAACCTTGAATTACCCTATTTACATTTAACAGTAGTAAATAAAAGTCAAAAGATACTATTCACTCAAAATTATTTTCATCATATTGAACCACATTTTACTTTTTGATAATAACCATTTATGTATTATTTTTGAGATTCAATTCACAGAAGTGGAAAATTTTCATTTAAATGAAAGTGTCAGTTTTTTTAACTACCACTAAGTGGTTTCACTATTCATAAAAAATTGGTGTTTTTTCAGAAAAATACCACAAATTCATCCTAAGATATATTTGATAATCCAAATTAAAAAACAATGTCTATTTTTCCATATTCAAAAAATGGAATTGGATTTAATTAATTTTAAAATTAATTCCTGTTATCAAAACAAATAGCATGTTTTTTAGAAACAATAACTATCAAAATATCGACATTTGTTTATGTCCAAATTCAATGTGAAATTAATTCCAGTGACCAACATTGGATTAAATCATACAAATATATTCTAATTACACTTTAAATCCAATTAAAAATATAATCTAACCATATAAATTATTGCGATGAAAAAAGTTGTTTTTAATTAAAATTTAGCGTGTTTTTACTATTCATTAAAATATGAAAGTTATCAGAATAATATGAAAATTTTATCCAAATAAAATTTTTATATCCTGATTCCAAGGAAGAATTTTATTTTTTCATATTGAACTTATAAACTTGTTAAAAACTAGATTCAAAGTTGGTGTGCCATCAAAAGGCGGCAAAACTGTATTTTTTTAAAAATACAAATTCTACCTGAAAATTTTATTTTGTTCTCATACCATGTTCTTGAAAATATGTAAGATGAATAATAATTTTATAAAATTCAAAATGTAGGTAATACTATTAATAACAGCTAGTCCATATTATAAGAATATATAATTGTTTAGTAAAACCCGATATTGCGTACTACACATGCTATCGAGGAAGGTCGTGATTGCGTGTAATGCAAGCCAAGCTAGTGTTGTGTGCAGTGCAAGAGTCCTTTGTTGTTGCATATAACAAAATCAAACCATATTTCATTTATACATTTAATATATATATATATATATATATACTCAATGTTGTGTAGAATACCTACTATCAAACAAACTTGAAATTGTTGTAACACGATCCAAGATTAGTGTTGCGTATAATGCAAGCTAATACGGTGTTGCGTATAGTGAAAGAAAATCATGGTGTATCATACAATAGAAGATATGAAACAAATTAAAAATAATATATCTTATAAAATCTCAGGATGTTACATTCACCAACTAATTCAAAAGGAATGTTTTTCAATGAATGGGGGTAAGTGGTGTCTTTTGTAACTTAAGAACATGGCACTTTTCCTAGAAAAAATATTACAGTGTACCAATGGAATAGAATGAATATTGGGGGAGGTATAAGAGATATCGTAAGTCATCAATATTTTAATGACTTTATATCATATTAAATACTATATATATGATCTATTGTTCATATAATAATAGGAAAATTGATGTCATATAAGAATAATATCATAAATATTCACTAGGGTTAACTAAACATTAATCAAAACACACAATTTACTACGAAACAAATAGAAGTACCGTTTCAAAAAAAAATCAATGTGATTAATCCATTTTTTTACATTTAGTCAAATTCAATTTATAAATAATAGAAAATTTACTTTTTTTCTTAATTCATATATTATACAAAAATCATCATTAATTTTTATATATATCTTATGTTAAAAAATGATTTTCAGGGGTTTATAGAAATGATATATTAAAAATATTAAATACATAAATATATAATTAAATGGAAAAATATATTCATAAACTATTAATCTATTCCTATGTTAAAAAATATCATAACTCTCGATAGATTCTTCAATGAGTGTTCTATTTCATTATTCACCTAAAAATTAAATATATCTAAAATATATATAATATTAATACTAAAATAAATTTAATTTTATAAATTAACAATAATAAATTTTATATTTCATTATATTTTAAAAACTATATAAATATAAATTTTAATAAAATGAAATATAATGAAAAACTAATTTTCATTAATGATAAGTTCTCGATCATTGAGTGTTTCAAATATTATTTCATTCCAATTTTCTAACATGAAAAGTTTTCATATTTTATATTATCTGTTATCATAATGGTATTTAAATGTGATTGTTTTAATGTAATAATGTATCATGACATTCCTTTTATTGATTATGAATAATTATGTTAATCTTGAAAATATTTAAAAGAAAATAATTTTGTAATATATCAAAAATATTACATATGGGGGAAATGAAAAACTATTATAACATCATACAATTATTTTTGTCACAAGTTGTGAATATAGACATTACTATATTGGCGTCATGATTCCTTACTTATTCAATGATACAAGTTAACCAATAACATCCTTGTGGTTTTCTTTAAACCCTTATGGTACTAATTTAGATATATTTGAAAGTGACATTGGACATTGTGATGGGGTTACCTTGAACCATGATATGCCATGGCCCCATTTGTGTGGTACATGATCAGTTAGAAAAATAAAGACATTAAATCACAATATTAAAGACTAAAATTGTATTCAAATTAGGAAATATGTATGTATGTGAAGTTTTATGATTGTATAGAGTGAATTATTGTTTTCTATCTGATAGATATGCAAGATTAATTTAACATTTTTTGAATGTCTAAAAGAAGTCCATATGAACATAATTGAATCTTAGTACATCATATCAACCACAATGTTATGTTCAATCAAATGTGGTGATTTTGATCTTTGAGTTTAGGATTCAGGTATGTATCCTGGTCTTCATTGTAGTGTGTAATGAGCACCTAGACTTACTGGAGTTCAAATAGAACAATATTTTCCAAATTTCATTCATGTTTCATTATTTAAGGATATATATATATATATATATGGTTTCTCCCCTCAATACTATGTTTTTAAGAGGATGGGGATGACCTATTTTTTGAAGATTATGATGTAGGATACCTTAGAGATATTTCAATTGAATAAGATTTTGTATTTTAAAACTTATGGTAGAATGATATCATATACCAACCGGACGAGATGTCATTTGGAGTTTGGTATTTGTGGCTAGGTTTTCATGTTTTTGTCACCTTGGTTTGGTTATTTATTTTTATGGAAGAACGTGAGGAATGATTCCCTATATATGGGACTATTTGAGGTCACTTAATGTATTATAGGAGTGGGATATTATATGGACAAACCTACACATTATAGATCAATTCATAATGTGTTCCATTGTACTCATAAATAGAGGAATATTCCACATCCCAACAATTTGACTGACTATGGGGATGTTGAAATATAAATCACCATCAGTGGTGGAGAGACAAGTGAAATTTATATTTTATAGAAAGAAGGTGGTGTGTGGGATTTCAAATCCAATTTTTCAATACTTATTATAGCATGGTCGTATCTATTGGGGAACAACATAGAGGGAGTTGGATGTTATAGTGTAGTGGTATGCGTTATTTGAACATGAAATCTAGATATTATTCTCTTGGATAAGAATTAAATTAATGGGGACAATTATAACACCAAGTTTTTTAATGTTTTTTTTAATGTATGTTCTGACATATCCTCAGTTTGGTTTTTACACATATGATGGTTTAAAATTTATTCCAGAGTGTGTATGAGGTCATTTAAAGAAACATATTAGTTTATAGAGTTTTTTATTCATAATGGGGAGAACCATATATGTTCTTTAGGTTTTGGGTGGCTGAGTTCACTCCTATGTAAAATCATGCATGGGGAAAATTGGCATCATGATGGGAGTGGAGAGATGGGGCTAGGCATGTAATCCATGATTGTAAGATCTCATCATTCCATTTTAGAGGATTTTGTGGTGGAAAATATCATTGAATTCTGGAGCACACTATAACACTATTCAAATTTGGTATGTAGTGTTCAATAAAACTATAATAGTGGTTATACCGATAATGGAAACTATAGAGGAGGACGTGTATAATTTTTAATTAGTTGAATTCTTATAATTATTATTTAAAAATTGTTTATTTCAAAGGGGAAATGTTTAGATCATGAATTATTTGTCATAAATGTTTTATTAGTCAATTTCTACCCCCAATTAATTTATTAACCATCATCCATTATTGATTGCGTTGACCAACATTCTTCTTAGATGACATCTGTGCATCATATATAAAGGTATAGGATGAAACATGGAAACACTTATTTTTTTTATGATTATGCATTAAATAACATTAATGATTTTAGAAAAACATTCTTAATCCCTCTGGTGGATTATTTAATGGTATAAATTGGTTTTTCTCATTGATTCATACTGAATAGAGCATTGAATCTTTCCTCCTTCCACTGACCAAGAGAAGAATATTTCAATTTCTTCAACTGGACTCGAATTCCACAGTTGTCCATATTACTTTTTGATTCATTTTTGATTCTACCCATGGATTGAATCTTTTGGGAAACTCATTCTAGAACCAGATCATATTGGATTATAATCATTTCTAGGAACTCTAGTCAAAGTGAGCCTTCTTCGATTGGTATGTGAATTTTTTTCATGTGACTATGTTTATGGAAAACCTTAACATTTACATAAATGATATTGAAATTGTATGTTCCTTAACATGTAGATGGCATAGATATAATTTATTTTCTGATATGAAATTGATTCAAATATTCTTCTAATATGAACCATTTAGATTTAATGGTTTTATATGTGTATTCCATAAGGCCATATTTGATGAATGAACACCTGTTTTCCTGCATAGCTATGTGATCCATATTAGTCTTTAATGAAATTCATGTGTTTGGATACCATTACCCATGATTATTTTATAATACCTATAGATTCATGAGGTTGATAAAATAAAACATTTACTATGTGATGTTTTTGTATTATGTTATTGTACTATTTTTCTATGCATAGATCCAATGTAATAAAAAGAGTTTTTATGGATTTGTGTTCCTGGAGAGGGTGTTTGTTAAGATTTTAAATGTTTCATTATAACATGATTGAGTTATAAAATAGGTAAGGATATAATTATGGAAAGTCTTTAAGAGAATATGGTCATTAGTGATCTATCTTGAGAGGCCATAGAGGGTATGATGGTCTTTAGTGGCTTAGACAGATACCTGGTGTCGGGATATGATTACATTTTGGCCTGAACTGAGGTTGTGTTAGAATATAGTATCCTTTTGTAAGTTCCATGAGATAGATGGGACATAATAACCTTTTTTGGCCAGACATGAGACTCATAGGCATGTTATTTCAATGAAACACATGTGGGTATGTGATTTGAAATCAAGACTATGGGTTTTATTATGATGTTGTTTCTAACATCGATCTGAAGTAGATATTTCTATAGGTCTATGGTGGACATTTTGTTACATGTCTACATTGAATATGATTATATGTTATTTCTTGCTCGTTTATTTATTTTCATGATATAAATGCTTATGATTGTACACTTGTGTTAAGGATGTGTTGGTAGTTTCCTATAGGGTTTATAATGACTTTCTACATTCAAATCCTGATGTGCATGAAAAATTAAATAAAATTGATATAGGTAATGTAATTTCCTCAGTTGAAGGAGGATAGGATATAAAACATGGTGACTAGAGGCAGTTCCTAGTTGGACTCTGATGTGATGGTGAAATGTTTTATTTATTTTCCTGTCATAGTCATACACTTTTTAACAAGTCAATTTTGGGTTTCTTAGTTTATATTATGTATTAAATGAGATTTATTCTATGAAAGATTATTTAGAATTTTCAAAATATTAAAAAAATTTAGTAATTATGTTAATTTTTTATGTTAATGGTATTCTCTCCCCGATGATGAAATTCATAACCACATTACTAGTCTGCATACTCTTGGGTTCATGGAGGCATGATGGAGGCCTTTGATGAACTATAGAATGAACCCTAAGATTTGATATAGGTCATTATAATGTGTATATACTTTTTCTAAATGTAATTTATACACGTAAAGACGATATGATTATGGGTCGTCTCACCACATTCAATGAAAATATATGGTATTATTCCACTCATTTATGCATTCACATATTCATACTATTTTCCTTGTGCCCAACCATATCAACAAATGTGGATGACATATGATCATGGTGATGAGAGACAGAAAATATATATGGGTAAATGGTGGAGTGGATATATAATGTTGGAAGACACTTGAATGTATCTAGTATATGTGATGGAATCTATTCAGGAGGCGATGGTTGTATAGATTAATTTATATGTATCCTTTCACATAATATCACATTGTGTTTTATATATACATATTTTTGTTGTCGATCATTTTCCATTTCATTCATGTTTTTTGGATTTTGTATTTATAATTAAAGGTTTCGGGATGATTATATTTAATTCCTTCCAAGATTTATAACTACCTCAGTTCTAGACATTATCCCCTAAAATAGTGGATTCTAGATTAGAGAGTTTGCATATTAGTGAGATGAGACATATGTGTTTTATAATTTTTAGTCTTCAATCATACAGTGAGTTGATATAATTTTTAAATAAAAATTAAAAGATATAATAATTGTTTTAATGTCATTTTAATATCTTTTCATTTAACCATTATTTTAAAATGGTTTCTTGGTTCTTATTAATTATTTGAAAGTATATATCTTATTTTTATTAGTTTACATTCATGGAAGGAAAAAAAAAATATTTTGAAAATTTTTCATTCTTGGTTTAAACAACATCATTTGGATATTAATTGTCATACGTTACAAGGAATGTGGATCAATTTCACGATATTAAGAAATAAACTACGTGTGATTGGATTTGATGTTGTGTTATTTTTCAGGTTTTGAAGGAGTGTCAATATTTTATTTTATTGATAAATTCATCCTTTTGAATGAATTGTATTGATATTTTCTGAGGTTTCATTAAATATAGTGTAAATATGAATTTTTTCTAAAAATACATTATAAAACATGTATATTCACATTAAATCAATAATAAATGTTTACATTATTGAATTTAAAATTATTTTTTTAATATTTTTTAATCATTTCATTTAAATGAAAATTTCATTTTATGTTTTAATATATATATATATATATAATAAAATAAATAATTTAATTTTTTTGATGAAAAAATTCGGAATTTAGTACTTACAGAACAAAACCCAATTTGAGATTTTTTGTAAGGAAAACATTGTTTTACAATACGAGTTTTGTGACATGGTATTTCTTAAGTTTCTACATGTCATGGACCTAAAATGTTTCCCATAGATATATAAAAATAAACTATGAATTAAATTTCATGTTGACTTTTTAAAAATCATATAGCTATTTCTAATGAATTAAATTAGATCAATATATAATTTGGAAATATTTGTAATATTTTTATTTTTATTTTTATTTTAAATTATTTTTATTTTTACACCAATAATTTTATTTTAAAAAAATAGTTTCTATATGTGTATTTTAATTTACTAATATATGTTTTTGTAGGAGAACATATCTAATGTGGGGGAATTATAAAACTTGAATGGATATAAGCTGATCTTGATTGATATAATTACATATTATTGAGTATTAAATATAAAAACATAGTCATTTATACCTATATTTACCATATGTCTAGTGGAAAATGGTAAATTATATTGATTTAAGAAAATATTAAAATTTAATATGTTATTTTTCTAGTGTTCAAATAGAGATTAGTTCTATGTATTGTAGAGAAGTTGATAATGTGTTGTATTATGTGGTGTTGGATATTAATGCATTAAAATTATTAAATTTCATTTATTTAAAAATGGGGTATATTTTTTGAATAGCATATCATAAATTGGGATGATATGTGGTTTACATTATTAAGATAAAAACATTCATCGTTATTTTATATGATGGAGTGTGAAGGGAAAAATATTATGGGAATGGGTCACCTACCATCCACATGAAATTTTAAAAATATACTATCAAATAATGTGGATATTTGATGGAATATTTTGAACACATCATAAAACTATCAATTCATAGAGGTAACATAATTTTTCATGAAAAAATTAGTAGGTGGACTGGTTTGTGTGTAGGTATGACCAAGTATATCCAGTGAGTTGTTCAATTTTACTAAATCGGTACGATCTGAACTTTGTATCACATCTTTTTTTATCAATCAAATAAATCTATTTTATAAAATGTTAGACCTAGGATATATAAATGATACATTGTGATCTTGTGGATATGATTAAATCTAGAAAGGAATTATATTCAAGAATAGGAATCAAACCAATTATAAGGTGTATGATGACTAGAATTAAAGGAATAATCTAGGATTATAAAAAGAAACAAATAATTAAAACTTATATAATTAGAAATATAATTCTTTTAAAAATATTTAGATTCCTCTCAAAGTATTCACAAAAAATTGATGTATTTCTATTGGTGTGAAAAATAAAATCCTTGTTTCACCCTCTTATTTCAAAACCTCATTAAACGGATACTCTACACTAAGTACATGTACATATTATCTAGACATCATTGTATCTAATAGTGGACCTGAAACATCATGCCCCATCTCATTGGCTTGAGAGGGTGGAGGAATGCCAATTTTCCTTAAGAGATATCACAAAGGTGCAAAAGGATGGCAATAAATTTTGAGGGATTTGAGAAAAAATTGGGGGAGCATTTTCCCTTAAGACAAAACCAACCAAACCATCCACTAACAACAACTATATGATTCATGTCAATAAAACATTCAAGCATATAACACCAAAAGACAACCATGTTGTTCCACAATAGAACCCAAAACGAATACAACCCCACCAAATATCAATGTACAATGAGGAATACTAAACAAGAGACCCAAAAATAAACCAAAACACACTCCACAGCTCCCCACCAAGCTCTATTCTATAAACACAAACACATATCCCAAGAATCACCATAAGCCACTAGCAATGAGATGAAACATATTCAGTAGCACCCATGTTCCAAATCAGGGGCTGAGAAATAATACTCAGAAGGTTTTCCCCAAATGACAACCCTACACATGCCACTAGGATAAAATCGTTAGAAAAATTTATATAAAGCATGTTATATAAAATAATGACATGTGTAACCATTAACATAACCCAAACATACACTTAGCAAGACACCACGCCCAAACCAAGCAACCCAAGGGAAAGAAAAACAATCATTCAATAAGCTATATCACCATTTAACATTAGCACAACAATTTGTTTCTTGCAAATAAATTCACAACAAGCCAACAAAAATGGTGGGACTTCCACCCATCCCGTTCACCTCATTCTCAACTAGCGGTACATCCTGACCAATACCCATAATAGTGGTTCTTATTACCACTATCCATCAAATTTTATAGTGATACTTCACGCCCACTTTCACACATATACACCATCCATAACACTCAATCAAACAACAAGCACAAATCACTAAGGCCACACAATAAGCACACAATAGTTTTTAACACATGCCAATTAACATAAATAAATCACCAATTTATTGAAAACACGAATTAATTATTTTCCAAGACAAACAACATATAAATAAGAGGATAACTTTTTTTAAACCATTTTTCATCAACCATTTTCACAAATCAATCTTAGTAACCCATTTTAAAATCTCCATTTTAAAATCCACAATAAGGGCATTTCACCACATACCCCTTTTCCCAAAAAAAACCCCAAACATCCCGAAAGGGATTTCCAACTAATTTTGAACATAAAAAATTTAATTTAAGCAAAAAAATTAATTGTAACCGAGATCCAAGTACCTGAAAAGTGGGGTTGACATAGAATGAAACTACATTTAGGGTTCCAGCCAAATGGACCCACAAGAAACCGCACCGCAATCTGGGCCACCACTTCACAAAAACCACTCTAGATATCCCTCACTATCACCCACAAGCCTTAAAATCAAAACCCAAGGAAACCCCAACACTATATCTACATGTAATTAATGTAGATCTAGAAACCTGAGAGAGATAGAAAAGAAGACCTAGAGAACACCGAAGAGAAACCAAGAGGGGAGACTTACCCAAGAAGAAATGACTTTAATCCAACAAAAACCGCATCAATTTGCTTCCAAAATGAGTGGGAGAGAACCTTAAACATTTTAGATCCCAAAATCCCATGTGAGGATTTAGTGGGAGAAGAATTGGAGTGAAATAGGTAAATCCTGAGGGATCTTGAATTTAAAAACAAATCCTTTATGTGGTCACATGGTTAGACCGCATGGTTTCGAAAATTGTGCACTAACTATGCCCAATCCACTACCATGAGAGAGGTAATCTAAAAAGTTTCCTCACATGGTTTGACAAACCCTGCACAGGAAATGAGAAGCCCACTATCTCCACCTACACTATTTCCTGGTGAACACGCATGGTTTACCCTAACCATGCTCAAACCGTGTGTACTTAAAAAAGCCTCCAAACGTATTCAAAACCATTCCAAACTCTCCCAAAATCTTCCCAAATCACCCCATGAACCATAAACACATAAAATGTCATAAAAAGGCTACATACCTCAAATTGGGGGGGGGGAATATTCTCCCCACCATTAGACATTATGTCCTCCAAAAGTAGAGAACCATCTCGTTGTCGAAGTAGCTCATGCCATTGCTCGGCCATCTCTTTCTCTAATTACCAAGTCTCCCATTGAACCTTCCCATTATGTCAAAAAACACAAACTAAACTAATTCATTTACCATGAAATAATTTCTCATTTCTATTCACAGTCCTCACTAGCATGTTCACCAAATAAGCATCCGGTTATAGCTCCACATGATCCCAATGAATCACATGGTCATGATCCCCCTAAAACTTTTTCAACTGTTACACAAGAAACCATTTGTGCACCACACTAATACATGGTGTAAAATCCAAACAATAATCCACATCTCCAATCCTATCAAGTATCTAAAATTCCCCAATATACCTCAGATATTATATACACTACTTCCCAAACTGACGATGATGCAACCTAGGAGAGTTCTCAAAAACACATGATCACCAACCTCGAATGACAAAGGTCGTCGATGATGGTCCACATACGATTCCTGAAGACTCTAAGATATCTACATCATCTTCCTAATCAACATGATCTTTTCTATACACTCTTAGACAAGGCTTGGTCCGATCATCATAGTCTTTCACATTTCTACCCAAAATCCAAATCATTTGTTGGGTAATTCTTCTCATGAAACCTCAACTATCGTGAGCCATATGCAACCTCATGACCCCCCTGCATGAGAACACACCCCATCCTTGATCCCGATGTGTCACAATAAACCACATACACTTTCCATGGTTCTCAAAAAATCAAAATTAGTTCTAATGTAAATATAACCTATATCTCTTAAAAACATTTCTGACACTACTCATCCCATTGAAATGGATCATTCTTCCCCATCAAAGCTATCTTCAGTGAATCCAGTTGTGAGAAATCAGGAACATAACGTTGATAATTCCCTGATGAACCAGGGAAGCTCTGTATCTCAAAATCATTATTTTTTAGTTTCCATGAGATAACAACCTCTATCTTTTTCTGATCAACTTAATCACCCCTCTAATAAATAACATTGCCAAGGAAATGAACCTCCTATATCCCAAAGGCACACTTTGACAATTTGGCATTCAACTGATGATCACTCAATATCCCCAACACGATCATCAAGTGTTACTCATGCTCTACCATTGTAACACCCCATGTTTACATGGTACGTTTCCCATTGAATAATACACTAGTGTGTGTTATATGCAACTTCGAGTTCTAACACACCACAACCAATCAAACTAGCCCTTATGAATAGTAAAACCCAATTTTTGAAATTTTATAAACATTATCTTTCAAAATGGGATTCATTTTTGTATTCGGAATATTGAAATTAGCTTAGGGTAAATTTTTTTAGTTTTCTAAAAACATTTAATTTTTGATGAATAGTGAAAAACACTGAGTTATAGTTTAAAACAGTTTTTTTAATAATTATTTATTTTATTTAAATTATTTTTAGGTCAAAATAGATACATAATACCTATATAAGTTCTATGTAATTCATTGGAGTCAGTATATAATAATTTTAGATATATAAGAATTTTATTGAACTTTTTACCATCTTTTACCCACATCCTAAAAGCATTTTGAAATTTACATAAAACATAATTTTACAACTTCTATGAGTTGAATTTAAAAAATATGAGAGACACGGTTGATATCAAAAAGTAAAATTCCGTTTGATAAGATGAAAATAATTTTTGTTGAATAGTAAATTTTTACTTTTATTTACCACGGTTAAAAGTAAATAGGGTAATTAAGGGTAAAAAGGATATTATTATTACCCTAACACATGTAATAATTCAATTGGATAAGATTAATTCGACCAAAAACAACCTTAGTAATAAAATATGATCCTTTAGATCCACTTTGATGAGATTAAGACATTTATTGTTATTTAGTTCAAAGAAGATTTAGAAGTGTTAAATTAAATGATTAATAGCTAAACCATTTTTAATATAGGGATAAAAATACGATAAATTAGACTGTAAATATTCATTAGAAAGATAAATATATTTCCTAAATAATTGGAGTTTATTAATATTTTTTAGACATTAAATAATTTAATTTATTTGTGACACAATGATGATGCAGTAATTACCTAATTAATTATATATTAAAATAATTTGAATTATAAATATCCAAATAAATATAATATGAGACTTTTATGAATTACAGTAATTTTATTGGTCAATATGAAATGTTATTGTTGGTTAGATGAATTTTTTTCGAAGTAAAAATTCTGTTATGAATTTAGCGAAAACAAAATACCAAATAGTGTCAAAATTGACATAAAAGTGTTTTTAAAGCAAATATTATATTATTAATTTATATTCTATTTCTAAAAATATAAGGTTCAGCCAAAATACTTATATAATGATAGGTGTATCATTAATGAACCACTTGGGGTTTTATAGGATTTTTATAGTAAGTTAATTAACCTAATAATATAAAAATAAAAAGAGACATGGTAAATGTGAAACTATTTAACTAAGAGTTAAATCTAAAAGATAAGGTTAAAATAGTGACCCAACCCTTTATAAATCCTATTGTATGAGTGTTTCTAGACCCATTTCCACCTTATACTTTAAATAATTCATTATGGAGCCATTAGAAACCGAAAATTATTTCATTTTAAAAAATATTTCTATCTTTTCCAAAGGTGCCGCTCACCCCTCTTATAAAAGTGCACTTCCCCTTATCTATAATTAACACCTTCAAGACCTAGGGATCTGACAAACCCTACCCAAATACCCTATAAACTCTCCTTAATTCATCCTTAATTCCTTAAATTAGTGAAAAAGTCATCCTAAGAAGTCCTTTTGATCAAATAAATAGGGAAGAACCTGATGAAGAGGTAAATATTTCATCACCTCTTTGATGTTTCTTTCTTCTTCCACTTCCTCTTTCTTTATTGTTTCCTTTGTAAAAAAACAACTCCCGTATATACTATATATTTGGATTCTATTATAAATATGGTAAAACCATATTCATTATTCTATCCATCCTTTGAATGACATGACACCCTACATACGTATGGCTTACGGTCTCCACATTGTGGAGTAATTGTTATTCAATACATTATTATTTGGATGGGTATAATAATGATGTGTAATTGATTTAAATAATAAATATAAAATGATAATTATATTTTATATATGATATAACATCCATTTATATATTATTTTAATATCAAAAGAATGATATTGTCTCTTGTGCGTACATACGGATTACCATCTCCACAAACGCGATGAGATTCATTCCACATCGTATCCATTCAAGACCAATTTTCATTAGATGATTAAAAATAATGTTTAAATAATTAATATCATTCGGAATATGAATAAGATACATCATATCCATAACAAACCTTACTTACATAACAATGTATATATAGGAAAACAAATCAGTTAACACCCGAAACAAAGATAATACCAAGATATTATTAACAAAGTAATGTTAAAAGATCATATATTATATCATATAAATATATATGATTCTTTTATATTTCAATAACATTTCTTTCACCATTATACAGGAGGTTAACTTACCCTTGACTAAGTAAAAGTACAATGTTAGGGGTAATTTCACAATTTCATTATTATATGAGATTGTTTTTAAGTAATTATCTACTGGGACCTCTTTGTCATACACATCCATGTTTCTTAAAAATATATTTCAATACATTATTAATATTTTATAGAATATGGGATAAAGTCTTTTATACCCTTGTTTGACTTTTATAAGATATTCTTAAAGGAATCTTTCCATCTTTTTCCAAACAAGTTCCTTTATAACATTTTCAACAAAATTATGGTAAGAATGCTTTTTTTTAATTATACGGTGGGTGCGGCTACTTTCCACCATTATAACATCGTCGAAGAATCCCTTACAAGCTTATAATAATATTTTTAAAATAAATTTTTTCTTAAATGATTTCAAAATAGAAAGATATATGTCAGTAAAAAAGGTTTCGATTTCATCTATGTCAATATCCATTGATGGGTTTCAAGCTTATTTGTAGTTGATTTATTACGATACAAAACATCTATATTATATTAAAGGTTTTGTGATATGTTTTACTATGGATGTGTTATTTTTACACCATTCATAGTTTATGGATAAACTATTGACATTACGTATGATATTTTCAATATGAATGTTTATGTTATGTTTATACATTTTCATATGAGGAATGCATTGGACTTAGTATGTGACGGGTGGAGCCCGCTATAGCTTTTCGATACCTCAGTAGGTCTCATGAGAAAAACTAGTGTCTTGGAACAAGGCCTTGACAAAATCTTATTTGTAGTCTTGGAACAAGTCCATGACTATGTGGTTATGAAGTATGACATTATGCATTCCATCATTATGAAAGTGGCTATTGATATTTCATGTGATTATTTGACTAGTATAATATCAATGTGAGTAAGTAAATGGAATTATTTTGAATTTATCTTTGCATTATTATGTTTAATTTCAAGTTTAAATGGATTTTGTTTTAGTATTATACATTTCCATACTATTTATGTTTATTTATAATAGTTTCATCTATATTGTTATCCTTACTAAGAATTAGTGCTCACCCCTTTCTATGTTTTATTATTCCCTGGATGTGAAAAAGTATATTATGACTGACCTGCAGGGATAGTATATAGGATCTCAATGTTGAATATGGAAACAATGTTGTTGTAGTTTTCCATTTTATGATGTAATTTAAACCTTATGAATGTATCTAGTACTTTCAAGGCTACCAAACTCATCAGTCATTTGAGACATGATCTTTTGTGATCATGCCAATGATACGTAATAATGCACCGACTCTAGGCTTCTAGGGTCAAGGCGTTACAATTAGTATCAGAGGGACGTTTATTAAAAACCATAGAAATAAGATTTAGATAATCTCTTATTAGACCACATATCCCTAAGAAAGACTTTGAAGATTTGTATAGAAGAACATCCTAGAATTTCGGTATTGTAGATATTTTGTGAGTTTTACAAGCAATACATCTCTATTTTGATATGAACAGGTAGAGGAGGCTCTGGGATAGACGTACCATAGGGTAAAACAAGAAAACACCACTTTGAGTTAGACTCAAACGGGAACTGGTGCACGACAATGGGCCTTGCTGCACTCTTGGTTACGACACTCCCAGGGGATATACTTAGGATAACTCTCATTTTCTTTACAAATAATTATAAAGGGTTTATGAGTATATACTTCATCAAGGAAAAAAAATTTATGATTATGGATTATATCCATAATCTTTTCAATTCATGTTAAGTGTTTTACAATTGTGGAATTATGTATTTCAATTCAAAAACTAATCTAGTTTATGCCATTGTTTAGAAATGGCTCCAAGTGGAAGGAATGTAAACCGTATCAATGCACACACATCATGTAGGTATTTCTCTCCTACTGAAGATAATTATAGTGGAGATGGTGATGCAAATAGTGCTGATTAGCTAATCACCATTTTAGGACAACTCACTCAGGTTATGAATAATAACCTTACCCATATAGAGCACCCTGATCCACAACGTTGATGATCAATGTTAGATCGCTTCATGAGTCAACAACCAACAACATTAAATTGGAGTACAAATCCATTAGTGGCTGAGAAATGGATAAATTCCTTAGAGAAAATATTCCACACCTTGGGGAGTAGCGAAAGAGAAAAAGTTTTCATGGAAGTTTAACGCCTCACTGGAGATGCAAATAAATGGTGTTCATTGATTAAAAACACAAAGGAAGATCAATAAGTATCAAATATGGAATGGAGGGAGTTTAAATAAATTTTCTTAGAATATTATATTAATCATGACCATCAAGCGAATATGGAAGGACAATTTCTGAGTCTGAGGCAAAATGAGGATTAGAATGTCGCAAAGTATGAATCTATCTTTATAAGTGTAACACCCCAGGATTTCAGAGTGTGTTATTTCTTAAAAATAATTCAATAACTTGCACTACACGCAACACCGAGTTCAATCACACCATTAAAAGAGTTCATGAATAGTATTAACTACATTTTGAACTTTATATAATCCTTATAATTTTAGAATCCCTATTATGAGTTTCTTAGTCATATTGCAAGAACAGATTCATTTTCAGTATTATCAACTTCTAATAGTGAAACCTTTTTAAATACAATATTTTAATCTTTTTGACTAAATTGGGACATCAAAAATTTAAAATGAAACATCCCAAGCTTCCACGGTACGCTTTCTTTGAGTAATACAGTAGCGTGTGTTGTACGCAACCTTGAGTTTTAACACACACCACAACCAATCAAACTAGCCGTTATGAATAGTAATACCTAATTTTTGAAATTATATATATTTTATATTTAAAAATGGACTTCATTTTTGGATTCGGAATATCAAAATTAGCCTAGGGTGAAATTTTGGTACATTTCGGATAACTTTCATATTTTGATGAATAGTGAAAATTTCTAAATTTTAATTAAAAACAACTTTTTTAATCAAAATAATTAATAGTGATAAATTATGAATTTGAGTGGTTTTAAAGTATATTTAGAATATATTTTTACCATTCAATTTAATGTTTATCATTGGACATAATTTTACAATTAAACCGAACATAAACAAGTGTCAATCTTTTGATAGTTATTATCTCTTAAAAACACGCTTTTTGTTTTGACAGCGGGAATTAATTTTAAATTAATTTCTGCCACTTCTGTGTTTTGAATTTAGGAAAATGGATTCCATATTTGGAATCAGGATGTTCAAATTGTGTAAATAGGTAACTTTTATTTTTAGACATTTTGAATAATTACTGCGGTAAATATTTTATTTACCATGGTTAAAGGGTAAATCCGGTAAATAAGAGTTAAAAAAATAATATTATAATAATACTAAATTACCTTAAAACGTGTCTTAACCCTATTGGTTGATACATGGTCGACCATGGGCATCTTTGGGTCTATTTTGGGACCCCATGGATCCACTTGTAAGTGATAATGACACTTTATTTTAATTAAGTCAAAATGAATACAAAAATGACACAAGCATATATCTTTTAGAACAACAATTTTTACATAGGGTTATACATGTTGGATTTTAGATTATAAATATTCATTAGAAAGATAAAAAGATTTCCTACATAATGATATTTTATTTATAATTTTTAGACATTAAATAAGTTAATTTATTTATGACACAATGATGATGCAGTAATTAATATAATAGTGAAAAATTAAAATAATTGATATTATAAATACCCAAATAAATATAATATGAAACTTTTAATGAATTAAACTAATTTTCTAGACTAATATGATATATTAGGATTGCTTTAATGGACTTTTTTTGAAGTAATCAATCTGTTATGAGTTTCACAAAAATCAACTATTGAATAGTGTCAAAATTGACATAAAAGAGTTCTTAAAACAAATATTATATTATTAATTGATATTAAATTCCTAAAAATCTAAGGATCGGCCAAGAGACTTATATTATGATAGGTTAATCATTAATGGACCACCTGGGGGTCTCTTGGATGTATATAGTAAGTTTATTAACCATATTATATAAAAATACAAAGAGACATTGTAAAAGTGAAACTAATTAACTTAGAGTTAATACTTAAAGATAAGGTTAATATAAGTACCCAAACCTGTCTAAATTCTATTGGATGAGTTGTTTTCGACCTATCCCCACCTCATCCTTTGAATAGTCAACTTTGGAGCCTTTAGAAACCGAATATGAATTTATTATAAATTAATATTTCTAGCTTTTCCAAAGGTGCCCCTCACCCCTCTTATAAAAGGGCACTCCTCCTTCTCATTTCTTCACACCTCTAAAGCCTTTTGGTTCGGCCAAACTCTGCCCAAATACTCTCCCAAAATCCCTCACTACAACCTAGAGGCCTTAGTTTGATCAGAAAGCCAACCTAAGGAGCCCTTTTGATCAAATCAAAAGGAAGAACCCGAAGAAGAGGTAATGATTTCACCACCCTTTTCTAAGTTCATTTCTTCTTCCACTTCTTCTTCCTTTGTTCTTACCATTCTGAAATAATAACTCCAGTATCTCACATATACTGTGATGTTATTATAAATATGGTACAATCATATTCAGTATTCTATCCACCCTTTGAATAACATGTCACCATACGTGCGTACGTACGGCTTACCGTCTCCACGTCGTGGTGTAATTGTTATTCAATATAATATTATTTGGATGGGTATAATAATGATGTGTAACTCAAGTAAATAATAAATATAACATGTTAATGATTCTGTATATATGATATACCATCCATTTATATATTATTTTAATATCAAAAGAATGATATTGTCGCTCGTGCGTACGCACGGACTACCGTCTCCACGAACGCGATGAGATTCATTCTCCATCGTATCCATTCAAGTATAATTATCATTTTATGATTTAAAAATGATGTTTAAGGACTGTATATCATTCTGGATATGAATAAGATACAACAACCATGGCTTATGTAACAAAACATATAAAAGAAAATGAGTAAGTTAACTCCCGAAACGACGATAATTCTAAGATATTATTAACAAATCAATGTTAAAAGATCATATATGATATCATATTAATATATATGATTATTGTATAATTTAATAACAACTATTTCACCATTATACAGGAGGTTAACCTACCCCAACCAAGGAAAAGTACAAGGTAAGGGTTATTTCACAATCTCTTCATTATCCGAGGTTGTTTATATGTAATAATCTACTGGGATCTCTTTATCATCCACATCCATGTTTCTTAAAAATGTATTTCAAAACATTTTTACTATTTACAAGAATATGGGTTAAAGTCATTTATACCCTTTTTTGACTTTTTATAAGAGGTTTATAAATGAATCTTTCCGTCATTTTCAAAACAAGGTCCTTTTTAACCTTTTCGACAGAATTGAGGTAAGAATGTTTTTTTTAACTTATACGGCGGGTGCGGTTATTTTATGCCGTTATAAAATCTTCAAAGCTTTCCTTACAAGCTTATAAGAATATTTTCAAAGAAAATGTTTTATTTTATATGGATCTTAAATGATTTCAAAATAAAAGGAGATACTTCTTTAAAAAGAATTTTGATTTCATCTATGTCAACATCCTTTGATGGATTTTAAGATTATTTGAAGTTGATTTATTATGATACAAAAATTCTATATTGAATTGAAGGTTTTGTGATATGTTTTACTGTGGATGTGCTATTTTTATACCATTCATAGTTTATGGTGAAATTATTGACATTTCGTATGCTAGTTTTAATCCGAATGTTTATGTTATATTTCAAACTTTTCTTCAGATGAATGTGCTAAACAAGTATGTTCCGGGTTGGGGACCGGTAAAAGTAAGCCCTCCAGGTTGGGGACTGGTAAAAGTAAGCCCTCCAGGTTGGGGACTGGTTAAAGTAAGCCCTCCAGGTTAGGGACTGGTAAAAGTATACCCTCCGGGTTGGTGTCCGGTTATTAGAGGCACTCCGGGTTGGTGTCCGGTTATTAGAGGCACTCCGGGTTGTTGTCCGGTTATTAGAGGCACTCCGGGTTGGGTTCCGGTTAGAAGTAACCCCTAGGTCTTGGGATGAGGCCTAGACAAAGAAATTAACGTTTAGCATTATGCATTCCATCATTATGAAAGTGGTTATTTATTTTTGCATGTGATTATTCGATTAGTGGAATATCCATGTGAATAAGTAAATGGCATTATTTCATTTTATTTATGCCATACCATGTTGAAAGTTCATGTTTAAAAGGCTTTTGTTTTAGTTATACATTGTCTTAAATGTTTATTCTTATTGATGAAAGTTTCCGCTATATTGTTATCCTTACTGGGCATTTGAGCTCACCCCTTTTCTATGTTTTATTTTTCCCAGGAAGTGAAGATGTAAGTTATGAATGACCTGCAGGGATATTATGAGGGGATTGTAGTGTGGACTGTGGAAACATTATGTTGTTGTAGTAGTTTTTGATTTTATGATGTAATGTAAAACTTAAGAATATATCTAGTGTTTCCAAGGCTACTAAACCAATCGGTCTTTCGAGATTTGATCTTTCTTGTGATCATGCCAATGTTATGTAATAATGCACCGACTCCGGGTAGCTGGGGTCGGGGCGTTACAGTTGGTATCAGAGGAAGTTTAGTACAAACCTTGGAAGCTAGATTTAGATAAACTCTGATTAGAGCACGTAGACCTAAGATGAACTTTGAGGATTAGTATAGAAGAACTTCCTAGAATTTTGGTATTGTAGAGATTTTGTGAGTTTTCCGAGCAATACATCCCTGTCTGGATACGAGCAGGTAGAGGCGGCTCTGGCACAGATGTACCTAGGGGTAAAACCCGAAAACACCGCTTTGAGCTAGACTCGAACGGGAACTGGTGCACGACAACGGGCCTTGCTGCACTCTTGGTTACGACACTCCCGGGGGATATGCTTAGGATAACTCTCATTTTCTTTACAAATCATTATGAAGGGTTTATGAGTATATACTTCCTCAAAGAAAACATTTTTATGATTATGGATTATATCCATAAATAGTTCAATTTATGTTAAGTGTTTTATAAGTATGGGATTATGTATTTTGATTCATAAACTGATCTAGTTTATGCCATTGTTTAGAAATGGCACCCAGTAGAAGGAATGAGAACTCCAGAAATACACATGATTCAAAGAGAAGGAAGGATCATATCTTTCATGGTCTTAAGCTAGAATTTATAAGAGAAATAGTCTCCCATGTATTATCATCATATGAAGAAATAATATCATGTGTTGATAAGATAAGTAAAGAGTTTACTGAGTCCTATGGCTTTGAAGGGAATCAAGAGAAGAAAAGGATGGAAGAGAGAAAGATGGATAAAGGGAAAAGGGAAAAGAAGAATTTTCCCATATGTGGTAACTGTGGAAAGAAACACCCTGGAACTTGCCTGAAAGGAATGGGAGTTTGTTATAAGTGTGGAGGAAAAGGGCACAAGGTACGTGACTGCAAGGGTAATAAAATGGTTTTAAATGTACAATGCTTCATTTGCAAGGAGTTTGGACACTACGCGAACCTATGTCCCAGTCATCAGACTATGCCGAAAATGATGTTATTGGATAATAATCAAGTTATGATACTACCACAGATGAAGAGGAATGATTAGAGTTCTTATGTTGATTATGTCAATTGAGTGTTGTATCAACAATGTACTTGTTACAATAATTATGGAGTATATAAGGATTGTACTGCAGTACTATTTCATTAAGGACTTGAGATTGTGTGGAACAAAGAAAAGTGACTCAATAGCAGGATAAATTTTTGGAAAATATATGGTTGAGAGAATGATAAATCATAACATAGTTCTGATACTGAGGTAGTGATTTTGGAATAATATGTGATTGTTTTGGATAAATTATATTGGATATTCCTGACTACCCTGGAACTGATTAATGATTTGTATATTCCATCATTGTTGGGGTTTAAAACATTTTTGGATTAATGAAGTATATCCAGCTTTCTATATGGAATAAGGGAGCATGAAGGTAATCAATAAGGAATATGGTAATTCAGGATGTTTCGGTGTATTAAAAGAATACATGATGAAGGTATTCATATGCTATTACGGGGTAAAAAGGTTCTACATTATGTTTACCTTACTTATAAATGTTGGACTGTGAGTTTGGATAGAAGTATTTTGGATAGTTCTAGTTTGGATTATTTTGGATTGCCATAAAAGGACAACCCGGAGGTCGGGCGGCAACCCGTCGCGTCCGGCAAGGCTGCGAGACTTGGACCCGAAACCGAAGGGCGACAAGGGTGTATCACCTACCACTGGCCCACGAGATGTCCTGGATTAAATAATGTAGTTTTTATTAAAAGATCTTGTAGATGAATTATAAATTCATTTATTTTGGAACCCTATACGAATAGTGTAAATAGAATTTTTCTTACATTCTATTATCATTTAGAGTGAAAGATGAGTTTGTGGTAGAAATTTATTAATGGATAAAACTATAATTATAAAGTAAGTATATCTCCTTATGATCTTAGTCAATCTCATAAATAGATTCCTCAATATTAATAAAAGCAACTTAGAACAAAAATGTTTTCCTAGATGGTACCTTAAATCATCACTAATTTATGGCTTTGGGATTGTTGGCCTTTTCATAGCCATGTTCTCTACCACTCTCCATCAGATAATTGATGGTTAGATTTCTCTTCCATATCCATATTTTCCTAAATGGAACCCTAGTATGTGTTATTTTCGGTAATCTTCATACTTTCCACTCTTTATTTTAAATAGAGGCCTCATTAATTCATTTTTCGATGTGGGATTTCAACTAAGATATTTTGAAATGTCAAAAATGTGTTGTCCCAATACCCTATATTTTGTTGAACCGATGGTACTTCAAATCATCATAGATTGATGAGTTTAAGGACCTCAATTTTATACTTGTTTGTGATTGATGACCTCAATCACTACCTATAAATATTTACGTTTTTCCTCCAATTATATGTCTCTAATTGCCACCAATGTTCTCCAAATCGAGATCATAATTTGGTGGTGACCCTTTCATTTATCTTTTCCTCATATTAAGACTAAATTTTAGTAACCCAATTTCCGATTTGGGTTTTCCCACAAATATATTTTCTACTTTCAACCTTTTATTTTCGAAGAACAATTTCAAATTGCGAGGACGCAATTTATTGAAGGAGGGGAGAATGTAACACCCCAGGATTTCAGAGTGTGTTATTTCTTAAAAATAATTCAATAACTTGCACTACACGCAACACCGAGTTCAATCACACCATTAAAAGAGTTCATGAATAGTATTAACTACATTTTGAACTTTATATAATCCTTATAATTTTAGAATCCCTATTATGAGTTTCTTAGTCATATTGCAAGAACAGATTCATTTTCAGTATTATCAACTTCTAATAGTGAAACCTTTTTAAATACAATATTTTAATCTTTTTGACTAAATTGGGACATCAAAAATTTAAAATGAAACATCCCAAGCTTCCACGGTACGCTTTCTTTGAGTAATACAGTAGCGTGTGTTGTACGCAACCTTGAGTTTTAACACACACCACAACCAATCAAACTAGCCGTTATGAATAGTAATACCTAATTTTTGAAATTATATATATTTTATATTTAAAAATGGACTTCATTTTTGGATTCGGAATATCAAAATTAGCCTAGGGTGAAATTTTGGTACATTTCGGATAACTTTCATATTTTGATGAATAGTGAAAATTTCTAAATTTTAATTAAAAACAACTTTTTTAATCAAAATAATTAATAGTGATAAATTATGAATTTGAGTGGTTTTAAAGTATATTTAGAATATATTTTTACCATTCAATTTAATGTGTATCATTGGACATAATTTTACAATTAAACCGAACATAAACAAGTGTCAATCTTTTGATAGTTATTATCTCTTAAAAACACGCTTTTTGTTTTGACAGCGGGAATTAATTTTAAATTAATTTCTGCCACTTCTGTGTTTTGAATTTAGGAAAATGGATTCCATATTTGGAATCAGGATGTTCAAATTGTGTAAATAGGTAACTTTTATTTTTAGACATTTTGAATAATTACTGCGGTAAATATTTTATTTACCATGGTTAAAGGGTAAATCTGGTAAATAAGAGTTAAAAAAATAATATTATAATAATACTAAATTACCCTAAAACGTGTCTTAACCCTATTGGTTGATACATGGTCGACCATGGGCATCTTTGGGTCTATTTTGGGACCCCATGGATCCACTTGTAAGTGATAATGACACTTTATTTTAATTAAGTCAAAATGAATACAAAAATGACACAAGCATATATCTTTTAGAACAACAATTTTTACATAGGGTTATACATGTTGGATGTTAGATTATAAATATTCATTAGAACGATAAAAAGATTTCCTACATAATGATATTTTATTTATAATTTTTAGACATTAAATAAGTTATTTTATTTATGACACAATGATGATGCAATAATTAATATAATAGTGAAAAATTAAAATAATTGATATTATAAATACCCAAATAAATATAATATGAAACTTTTAATGAATTAAACTAATTTTCTAGACTAATATGATATATTAGGATTGATTTAATGGACTTTGTTCGAAGTAATCAATCTGTTATGAGTTTCACAAAAATCAACTATTGAATAGTGTCAAAATTGACATAAAAGAGTTCTTAAAACAAATATTATATTATTAATTGATATTAAATTCCTAAAAATCTAAGGTTCGGCCAAGAGACTTATATTATGATAGGTTAATCATTAATGGACCACCTGGGGGTCGCTTGGATGTATATAGTAAGTTTATTAACCATATTATATAAAAATACAAAGAGACATTGTAAAAGTGAAACTAATTAACTTAGAGTTAATACTTAAAGATAAGGTTAATATAAGTACCCAAACCTGTCTAAATTCTATTGGATGAGTTGTTTTCGACCTATCCCCACCTCATCCTTTGAATAGTCAACTTTGGAGCCTTTAGAAACCGAATATGAATTTATTATAAATTAATATTTCTAGCTTTTCCAAAGGTGCCCCTCACCCCTCTTATAAAAGGGCACTCCTCCTTCTCATTTCTTCACACCTCTAAAGCCTTTTGGTTCGGCCAAACTCTGCCCAAATACTCTCCCAACATCCCTCACTACAACCTAGAGGCCTTAGTTTGATCAGAAAGCCAACCTAAGGAGCCCTTTTGATCAAATCAAAAGGAAGAACCCGAAGAAGAGGTAATGATTTCACCACCCTTTTCTAAGTTCATTTCTTCTTCCACTTCTTCTTCCTTTGTTCTTACCATTCTGAAATAATAACTCCAGTATCTCACATATACTGTGATGTTATTATAAATATGGTACAATCATATTCAGTATTCTATCCACCCTTTGAATAACATGTCACCATACGTGCGTACGTACGGCTTACCGTCTCCACGTCGTGGTGTAATTGTTATTCAATATAATATTATTTGGATGGGTATAATAATGATGTGTAACTCAAGTAAATAATAAATATAACATGTTAATGATTCTGTATATATGATATACCATCCATTTATATATTATTTTAATATCAAAAGAATGATATTGTCGCTCGTGCGTACGCACGGACTACCGTCTCCACGAACGCGATGAGATTCATTCTCCATCGTATCCATTCAAGTATAATTATCATTTGATGATTTAAAAATGATGTTTAAGGACTGTATATCATTCTGGATATGAATAAGATACAACAACCATGGCTTATGTAACAAAACATATAAAAGAAAATGAGTAAGTTAACTCCCGAAACGACGATAATTCTAAGATATTATTAACAAATCAATGTTAAAAGATCATATATGATATCATATTAATATATATGATTCTTGTATAATTTAATAACAACTATTTCACCATTATACAGGAGGTTAACCTACCCCAACCAAGGAAAAGTACAAGGTAAGGGTTATTTCACAATCTCTTCATTATCCGAGGTTGTTTATATGTAATAATCTACTGGGATCTCTTTATCATCCACATCCATGTTTCTTAAAAATGTATTTCAAACCATTTTTACTATTTACAAGAATATGGGTTAAAGTCATTTATACCCTTTTTTGACTTTTTATAAGAGGTTTATAAAGGAATCTTTCCGTCATTTTCAAAACAAGGTCCTTTTTAACCTTTTCGACAGAATTGAGGTAAGAATGTTTTTTTTAACTTATACGGCGGGTGCAGTTATTTTATGCCGTTATAAAATCTTCAAAGCTTTCCTTACAAGCTTATAAGAATATTTTCAAAGAAAATGTTTTATTTTATATGGATCTTAAATGATTTCAAAATAAAAGGAGATACTTCTTTAAAAAGAATTTTGATTTCATCTATGTCAACATCCTTTGATGGATTTTAAGATTATTTGAAGTTGATTTATTATGATACAAAAATTCTATATTGAATTGAAGGTTTTGTGATATTTTTGACTGTGGATGTGCTATTTTTATACCATTCATAGTTTATGGTGAAATTATTGACATTTCGTATGCTAGTTTTAATCCGAATGTTTATGTTATATTTCAAACTTTTCTTCAGATGAATGTGCTAAACAAGTATGTTCCGGGTTGGCGACCGGTAAAAGTAAGCCCTCCAGGTTGGGGACTGGTAAAAGTAAGCCCTCCAGGTTGGGGACTGGTTAAAGTAAGCCCTCCAGGTTAGGGACTGGTAAAAGTATGCCCTCCGGGTTGGTGTCCGGTTTTTAGAGGCACTCCGGGTTGGTGTCCGGTTATTAGAGGCACTCCGGGTTGGTGTCCGGTTATTAGAGGCACTCCGGGTTGGGTTCCGGTTAGAAGTAACCCCTAGGTCTTGGGATGAGGCCTAGACAAAGAAATTAACGTTTAGCATTATGCATTCCAACATTATGAAAGTGGTTATTTATTTTTGCATGTGATTATTCGATTAGTGGAATATCCATGTGAATAAGTAAATGGCATTATTTCATTTTATTTATGCCATACCATGTTGAAAGTTCATGTTTAAAAGGCTTTTGTTTTAGTTATACATTGCCTTAAATGTTTATTCTTATTGATGAAAGTTTCCGCTATATTGTTATCCTTACTGGGCATTTGAGCTCACCCCTTTTCTATGTTTTATTTTTCCCAGGAAGTGAAGATGTAAGTTATGAATGACCTGCAGGGATATTATGAGGGGATTGTAGTGTGGACTGTGGAAACATTATGTTGTTGTAGTAGTTTTTGATTTTATGATGTAATGTAAAACTTAAGAATATATCTAGTGTTTCCAAGGCTACTAAACCAATCGGTCTTTCGAGATTTGATCTTTCTTGTGATCATGCCAATGTTATGTAATAATGCACCGACTCCGGGTAGCTGGGGTCGGGGCGTTACAATAAGGATATCCAGTCATGCTACAAATTATATATGTAAACTAATAAGTAATATTCATTGTATCTTTGTTGGGATAAAACAATTTCTCCATCGAGCATTAGTCTCCCAATCCTTCTCGTCATACAAAGATATTGTATCTTGTCCTATCAAGACAGAATAATAATTCTCTATGTCTTATGAATTTAAAGCAAAGTAAGAGAAGAAGAGATCTACTGAACACAATGGAAAAGGAAGTAAGGGGAATAAGGGAAAAATTGAATATCCATCATACAGCAAATTTGGGAAGAAACACCATGGTACATGCTTGAATGGAATGGGAGTCTGTTACAAGTGTGGTGAAAAAGGCCACAATGCTTGTGATTACAAGGGGAAGAAAGAGGTTGTCGATTTTGAATTATACAATTATAGAGAAAGGGGGAATTGTGTGAATGAATTTCCTAAGCTTTAGGGGAACTTATCTCATAAAATTCCAAGGGATCAAGGACAACCTTATGCTATCACGACTGATGAGTTTGAAGCTCCGAACGATGTAGTGGAATGTAATGTAATGGTTTCCTCATGTTTACCCAATGCATTATTTGATTCTGGATTATCGCATTATTTCATATCTTCCAAATTTGCAAAGAAAATTAGGTATTTCCAATTTGATTTAACAAGGGAGTTGTCAGTCAAAACTCCTAAGGTAAGTATCATTGCAAAAATGTTTTGTGAATTAGTCCCCATTAGGGTATATAAATGTTCTTTTTCTGCTGATCTCATCGTCACACCCATGATTGAATTTGATATAATCCTCAGTATTTATTGGCTTTAAGACCATGATTCATAAGTTTATTATTAGAAGAAGAAGTTTAAACTTTTTTATGATGATGATAAAGAACACCTTATCTTTAGAGAAGAATCGTCACCACCTAATTCTTATCTAGATCCACCTCTAGTAGCTCAACTAAATTTAATTATTGGGGAGGAAGAGAATGAAATAATTGTGGGTGGGTAACGTAATGTTCAAATAGAGGATGTACCTATTGTTAAATAATATATTGATGTGTTTCCATAAGATTTTCCTGGACATCCTCCAGAATGAGAAATTGCATTTTCCATTGATTTAATTCCTAGATCAAGGCCCATATCGAAGACCCCTTATAGAATGGACACTGTGTAGTTTGTATAACTAAATAAACAGTTAGAGAAATTACGTAATAAGGGATTTATTCGCCCAAGTGTTTCTCCATGGGGAGCCCCTATCGTTTTTGTTAAGAAGAAAGATGGATCTATGAGGTTGTTTGTTGACTACAGGGAGATCAATGCTCTAAAAATAAAGAAAAATTATCCTCTACCTCTCATTGATGATTTATTTTACCAACTTCATGGAGCTCAATACTTTTCATAGATTGACCTTCGATCTAGATATCATCAGTTGTGTATAAAGAAGGAATACATTCCGAAGACATCATTTTGAACCAGGTATGGGCATTACGAGTTTACAGTAATGCCTTTTGGATTGACTAATTCACCCTCTGTCTTCATGGATCTAATTAATTAATTTTTCAAGAAATATCTTGATGAATTTTTAGTGGTTTTTATTGATGATATATTGGTATACTCCAAAAGGTATTAAGATCATGAAAATCTCTTGCACATTATCCTGAAGACTCATGGAAGACACGAATTATATGGGAAGTTTTGAAAGTGTGAATTTTGAATTAAGGAGATTTATTTTCTTGGAAATATTATTTCTATGGATGGAATCTCTATTGATCTTTATAAGACAAGATTAATACAGGAATGGACAGCACCGACGAGTATAACTGAGTTACACAGTTTTGTTGGTTTAGCAGGTTATTACTGACGTTTCATCCCAAATTTGTCCTGGTTGGCTAACCCATTAACAACGCTCATAAGAAAAGGGGTTCAATTTGATGGGAAAAAAGAGTGTGAAGAATGTTTTGAAGAACTTAAGAGAAGATTAGTCAATTCTCTTATATAAAATCTATCATCAGGGAATGATGGGTTTGTTATCTATAGTGATGCTTCAAAGATAGCACTTTGTTGTGTCCTTATGCAGAATGATAGGGTTATTGCCTATGCATCACGATAGCAAAAAATTCATGAGAAAAACTATCATACTCATGATCTTGAGTTGGAAATTGAAGTCTTTTCTTTGAAGATATGGAGACATTATCTCTATGGTGAAAAATGTGAGATATATACCGATCACAAAAGTTTGAAGTATATTTTCTCCATATAGAACTATACATGAGGAAAAGTAGATGGCTTGAACTACTCAAGAATTATGATTGCACTATACACTACCACCTGAGGATGGAAAATAAGGTGGTAGATGCTTTGATCAGAAATGATCATGGAGTTTTGAACAATATGAGAGTTGAAAGGGATCCTATTTTCATAGATACATTGAAGATCGATATGGGAATAATCATGGAAGGTAAAATATCAATTCTTTTTCAAAATGTTTCCAAACCATCTTTACTAGAAATGATAGAAAGTTCTAAGGTTGAGGATGATGAGTTTATAAAAGAGATTAAATCTATGAACAATGAGAGGTTGATCGAATTCATATATGAATATGGGATTTTTCAATTTGGGAGGAGACTTTTGGTTCCTAATATACCTGATCTGAAAAGGGAATTTTTAGATGATGCTCATAGCTCCAATTTCTCTATACACCCTTGTAGAAAAAAAATGTTTAAATATTTGATGGAAGTTTTTTGGTGGGACAACATAAAGAGAGAAATTTCTGATTTTGTGTCAATATGTATGGTTTTTCAACTAGTGAAATCTGAAAGGAGACATCCTAGAGGAGTCTTGCAACCTCTTCCCATACCATAGTGGAAATGGGATAATATTACGATGGACTTTGTCATGGGGATACCAAGGACTCTTAGAAGGAATTATGCAATATGTGTCATTGTTGATCATCTTACCAAGTCATCACATTTTCATGCTATAAGAGAATATTTACCACTTGAATGTCTAGCAAGACTATATATTAATTAAGTTTTGAGACATTATTAAGTACCCCTATCAATTTTTTCTGATCTTGATCCACATTTTACATCATGATTCTGGAAAAGTCTTCAGAAATTCATGGATACTAAACTTCATTTGAGCACTGCCTACCACCCTCAAATTGATGGACAATCAGAACGGACTATTCAAACCATATAAGATATTTTGAGATCTTGCTCACATGACTTTCAGGGTTTGTGGGATCAATATTTCCCTGTGGTAGAATTATCCTATTATAATAGCTTCCATTTATGTTTTCAGATGGAACCATATGAAGCGTTATACAGAAAGAGATTTCACACACCAACCTATTGGGGTGATGTTGGTGAAAGAAAACTCGTAGGCCTCGATCTTATTGAGGAAACAATGGAAAAGTAAAAGGTTATCCAAACCCACATCAAAGCAGCTCAAAATTGGCAAAAGAGCTATGCCGATAACCGAAGAAAGGATTTGGAATTTCATGTAGGAGATCATGTTTTCTTGAAGGTATATCCATGTAAGGGAATTATATATTTCTATAAGATGGTTAAATTGAGTCCCAGGTACATCAGACCTTTCAAAATTCTAGAACGAATTGGGGTTGTAGCATACCGTTTTACGGTACCACCAAGTCTCTCCAAAGTTCACGATGTGTTCCACGTATCACTATTGAGAAAATACATGCCTCAAACAATGCATGTACTCACCTATGAGGAATTAGAACTAGAACCTGATCCATCTTATTATGAAGATCCCGTCATGGTTCATGATACAAGAAGACAAGTGCTGAGAAATTGGATGACACATCTGGTAAAAGTTATATTGAGAAACCATAAGATGGGAGATGCAACGTGGGAACCCAAGGAACTTATGAAGAAAAACCACTTGAGTATTTTTATGCAGTAATATTCTAGAAATTTTTAGGATGAAATTATTTGGAGGGGAGAATCTAACACCCCAAGTTTCCACAGTATGTTTCCCTTTGAATAATATAATAGCGTGTGTTGTATGCAACTTCAAGTTCTCACACACCACAACCAATAAAACTAGTCATTATGAATAGTAAAACCAACTTTTTGAAATTTTAGAAATTTTATCTATTAAAGTGGACTTCATTTTTGGATTTGGAATATCGAAATTAGCTTAGGGTGAATTTTTTCTATTTTTTTGAAAAAAATCAATTTTTGATGTATCGTGAAAAACACCGAGTTATAGTTTAAAACATAATTTTTATTTTAATAATTATTTATTTTATTTAATTTTTTTTGTCAAAATATATAAATAATACCAATATATGTTCAATTTGATTAATTGGAGTCGGTTTATAAAAATTTTTGATATATAAAAATTTTATTGAACTTTTTACCATCTTTTACCAACCTCTTTGGAGCATTTGCAAATTTATATAAAACTAAACTTTTCTGCTTCTGTTAGTTGAATTTTAAAATTCATAGAGACATGGTTGATTTCAATAATTAGGAGTGGTTTGATAAGATGAGAACAATTTTTGGTAAATAGTGACTTTTTACATTTATTTACAACTGTTAAAAGTAAATAGGGTTATTAAGGGTAACAATGATATTATTATTACCCTAAAACCGGTTTTGATTCTATTGGATAAGTGTAATTTGACCAAAAAAAACATTAGGAATAAAATATGAACATCTAGGTCCACATGGATTAGATTAGGATATTTATTATTATTTAATTCAATGAAAAGTTAAAAGTGATAAATTTAATGTTTAATAACTAAACAATTTTTAATATATGGTTACACATAAGATAAATTCAACAAAAAATATTCATTATAAAGATAATTATATATCCTAAATAATGGTATTTTATTTATATATTTTATACATTAAATAATTTAATTTATTTATGATGCAATGATGATGCAGTAATTACCAAATTAATGAAATATTTTAATAATTGATATTATAAATATCCAAATAGGGGTAATTTGAGACTGTTTATGAATTAAACTAATTTTATTATTCAACATGACATTATAGGGTTTGTTAGTGGAATTTGTTTCGAAGTAAAAATGTTGTTATGAATTTAGAAAAAACAAAATACCAAATAGTGTCAAAATTGACATAAAAGAGTTTTTTAAACAAATATTATATTATTTATCAAAATTCTATTCATAAAATTCTAAGGTTCTTCCAAATAACATATATAATTATAGTTTTATCATTAATAAACTACTTGGGGTTCTCTTGGAAGTATATAGTAGGTTTATTAACCATATAATATAAAAATACAAAGAGACATGGTAAATGTCAATCTATTTAACTAAGAGTTGAATCTAAAAGATAAGGTTAATATAGCGACCCAAACCTGCCTAAAACCTATTGGATGAGTGGTTCTAGACCCATACCTACCTTAGAATTTGAATAATTCATTTTGGAGCCATTATAAAATGAAAATGAATTTATTATAAAATAATATTTCTATTTTTTTTCTATGGTTCCCCTCACCCCTCTATAAAAGGGAACTTCCCCTTATCTCAAATTCACACCTTAAATGCTATATGGCTTGGCCAAACCTTTCCCAAATACCCTCTAAACTATCCTAAAATTATCCTAGATTCCTTCCTTTATTTAGAAATCCATCTTATGAATCCCTTTTGATCAAATCAAAAGGAAGAACCTGAAGAAGAGGTAAATATTTCATCACCTCTTTCAAGTTCCTTTCTTCTTCCACTTCCACTTTCATTGTTGTTTCCATTCTAAAATAATAAATACAATATAATATAAATATATTGGGATGTTATTATAAATATGGTACAACAATATTCATTATTCTATCAACTGTTTGAATGACATGTCACCATACGTGTGTATGTACGGCTTACCATCCCCACATCGTGATGTAATTGTTATTCAATATGTTATTTTTTGGATGGGAATAATAATGATGTGTAATTGATGTAAATAATAAATATAACATGATAATGAGTCTGTATATATTATATACCATCCAATTATATATTATTTTAATATCAAAATAATGATATTTTCGCTCGTGTGTACGTACGAATTACCGTCTCAACGAACGCAATGAGATTCATTCCCCAACGTATCCATTCAAGACTAATTTTCATTAGATGATTAAAAATAATGTTTAAAAAATTAATATAATTCTGAATATTAATAAGATACATTATATCCATAACATACATTACTTACGTAACAAACTATATAAATGAAAACAAATCAGTTAACACCCAAAACAACAATAATACTAAGACATTATTAACAAAGAAATGTTAAAATATTATATATGATATCAGATTAATGTATATTAATCTTGTAAAATTTAATATCAATTATTTCACCATTATACAAGAGGTTAACACACCTTCAACTAAGAAAAAGTACATGGTAAGGGTTAATTTTACAATCCCTTTATTATCCGAGGTTGTTTTTATGTAAGTATCTACTAGGACGTCTTTATAATCCATATCCATGTTTCTTAAAAATGAATTTAAAAACATTAATTCTATTTTATAGACTATGTGTTAATGAAAATTATACCCTGGTTTGAATTTTATAAGACGTTTATAAAGGAAACTTTTGGTCGTTTTCCATACAAGCTCCTTCATAACCATTTTGACAAAATTAAGGTAAGAAGGTCTTTTTCTAACTTATATGGAGGGTGAGGCTATTTTCCACCATTATAACATTGTCGAAGCTTCGATTAAAATCATATAAAAATAGTTTTTAAATAAATGTTTCCTTAAATTATTTCAAAATAGAAATATATATTTCTCTAAAAAGGGTTTTGATTTCATCGATGCCAACATCCTTTGATGGATTTTAAGATTATTTGAAGTTGATTTATTATGATACAAAACTTATATATTGAATAAAATCTATTTTGATATGTTTGACTATGGATGTGTTATTTTTACACCATTCATGATTTATGGATAAAGTATTGACATTTCATATGCTAGTTTTAATATGAATGTTTATGTTATGTTTAAACCTTTTCACATGAGAAATGCATTGGACTTAGTATGTGACAGGTGGAGCCCTCTATATCTTTTCAATGCATCGGTAGGTCTCAGGAGACAAACTACTATCTTGGAAGAAAGCCTTTAAAAATCTTATTTTTAGTTTTGGAACAAGACTTTGACTACGTTGTTATGAATTATGACATTATGCATTCCATTATTATGAAAGTGGCTATTGATATTTCATGTGATTATTCCACTAGTAGAATATCCATTTGTGTAAGTAATTGGAATTATTTTGATTTTATATTTTCCATATTATGCCGAAGTTCAAGTTTAAAATGATTTTGTTTTAGTCTTATACATTTCCTTAAATGTTTATGATTATTTATGAAAGTTTCCTCTATTTTGTTCTCCTTACTGAGCATCTAAGCTCACCCCATTCTATGTTTTATTTTTCCCAGGATGCGAAGAAGTATATTGTGACTGGCCTGCAATGATAGTCTATGGGATCAATGTGTAGTCTATGGAAACAATGTTGTTGTAGTTTTTCATTTTATGATGTAATGTAAACCTTATGAATGTATCTAGTACTTAAAAGGATACTAAACAAATTGGTCTTTAAAGACATGATCTTTTGTGATCATGTCAATGATATGTAATATTGCACCGACTTTGGGCTTCTGGGGTCGGGGCGTTACAACCTTTTTCCATGAATACACCAGTATATCATAAACAAATACCACCACAAAAGAATCCATATACCTCTGTTATATCCTATTTATCAATTCCATGAACACTGTTGGTGAATTCCTTAGACCAAAGGGAATATCCACATACTCGTAATTCCCATCTATACATCTGAAAGCTATTTTTGAAATATCCTATGTCCGTACACATAGCTGATGATACCCTACTCATAATTTAATCTTAGAGAACCACGAAGCTCCCCTAAACTAATCAAAAAAATCATCAATGTGTGTAATTGGATATCAGTTATTTATTGTAACTTGATTTATTCTACGATAGATGATGCATAACTGCAAAGTTCCATACGCATTCTTAACAAAAAAACCAGCACTTCCCATGGAGACGTACTAGGATGGATGAACCCTTTGTTATCTAACTCTTACAACTAAACTTTTAGTTCTTGTAATTCTACTAGTTCTATACGATAAGACAGAATTAAGATTGGACTAGTCCCCAAAACAAGATCAATAGTAAACTCCACTTCTATCATGTGTGGTAACCTTGAGAATTATTTGGGAAAACATCCCTAAACTAATCCAAAACTACTAGAAGAACACTTTTCTCAATACCTTCAACTACTACCAATGACCAGTCCACTGAATAGTATGATATCGTGCCAACAACTAGTGACAACAATCCTGTTGCATCCTTCTTCTCATCCTTATCCCCTCTAAAGAGATATATAATGCCAACCTCCATCACAAAATTAACCGTTCATGCATAGAAATCGATGTTGGCCATAAAAATTGTCAACCAATCCATTCCTAGGATTATATCATACACATCCATCATAGACACTGAGAATTCCCACGTCATCTCAACCTCATCCATCACTACACAGCATGATCTACACAGGAAGGCTCGACACAGTTTTTCACCTAGATGAGTTTGAATTTTGAGAAAAATAGTCATCATTTCTACCCTTTCACCCAAAAAATCATTTATGTGAGAATAAATAATACAATGGGAGGCACCCATATCTAACGGCAATTTAATTAATATGGAATTTAAAATAATGAGACCTCGCACCGAGGATGGTCCTGATAGATCATCCATCACAACATATTCTTCTTTCAATAACTACTTGCTTGTGACACTCTATTATTTTTTACCCTGCTATGGTGTTGTGGAATTCCAAGAATCACCATAACCCACATTAATCTATTTCCAAGGGGTATGCTGCTACCCCCATCCTGTCGAGGCATACGACCCTTGAGACCCCTGAGGAGTGTCACAGACACCCAACCTCAGAGCATTACGACAATACCTTTGAAAGTGCCCCATACTCTTACAATTATGACCTGATCGAGGTTGGACTGTACAATCCCGCTTGATGTGGCTCATAGAAGCACACTGAAAACATCTAGGTTTACTCTGAGGCTTTGGAAGAAGATTTACTGATCCTGTATTTTGATTCTAATTCATACTCCCAAACTGTAAATAAGTGTCCCTCTTCCTCTTGAACACAGTGTTCGTGTTCCCACTATTCCTCACGGGTACTAATACACTTCCTCCTCTCACACACCCAAGAGATCTATTTCTTCCCCTGAGGCTCTATTCACTATATCTATATAATCATCTATACATATAACTCCTATGTTGGACCTAATGTCCTCCCTCAAACCACCTTCGAAGATATAAGCTTACCACGATGTACTACCAACCACCTCAGGCGAAAACCTCACTAAGATCATAACCATAGATTCATATTCCGTTACCAAATGTTTCTCTTGTTTCAAATGGACGAAATATGTTTTCCACTGAATTCTAAATGAATGAGGGTTTAATTTTTTTTTAAAAAATTCCTCAAATCCATCACATGTCATTCATTTTTCGTTTCCTGTTTGGACCACCAACTCCCACCACATAAAGGAAATATCTTCCAACATATACATGTATAATTTCACATTCAACTCTTCTAATGTTCCTAAGAATTAAAAGATCTTGTTCATTCTATTCAACCTTGCTTCTGCCCTTTCTGGCTCCGAATCACCCCTAAAGAAGGGTGGATTCTTTTTTTCCAACAAAACTACATGATCCACATGGCTTGGTTTATTCACTTTATATGAACTTTCTATTACATGGAAAGCTTTCACTATAATCTTCATTAGCTTCTATTTCACCTGGGGCTCAGGTGAAACCACATTTTCAGAAGATTCCTCCAGCTGGTCTTTACGACGCCTAACTAGTACCATTTCTATGAACACAAATACATACATAATTCTCACTCCCTTAACAAGAAATGGTATAGAATTTTCTTGTTCAATTACATAGAATCTATCACAACCCAGACTACAACATTTTACATTTCCAATATTACATCACTTCAAAAATTCAACCATGTTTTGAAAATCAACCCATTTTCAAAATACCAGTTGTTTCCATGTTTCCAATCCTTTCATTTTGAAACCCAATTAAGATTTTCAAAATCAAAACTTTCATATCACATCATATATTATTATACCAAATTAAATATGCATATTATTGGGAAGTCATTTATACCATGAATTCCATTCTCATCACATTGGTTATACCCCCGACGATGATATTTCCAACTCCTATAACTGTCTCTAAATAACTTATGTAACCAACTCCATGGTAACTTGATGTTTAGTGTAAAAGGGATAGCTACATCCTTTTATACTATACATTCCATGTTCTGACAATCCTATGTCTTGCTACAAAACTGACTCAAGCAATAGGAGATGAAAGAATGTCAACACCAAGACCAATGATCAACACTAAAGGTCGAACAACTTCCCTCACTTAAAAGCCAAGAACCAAAAAAACTGATAAAACATGTAACATCCCACCCCATATCATTGTCATGAGAGGGATGAGGATTTCTACATGCCCTTAAGTTACCTTACAAATCTGAAAAAGGATAGTAAAAAATTGCAAGGGCTTTGAGAAAAAATTGGGGAACGATTTTCCCTTAAGAAAAATCAAACCAAACCATCCACTACCAATAACTATATGACGTATGTCAATAAAACATTCAAACACAGATTACTAAAAGACAACCAATTTGTTCCATAATAAAACCCAAAACCAATACAAACCAACACAATATTAGAGTACTATGTGAAAGACTAAACAAGAGACATGAAAATAAACCAAAAAACACTATACAACTCCACAACAAGCTCTCTCCTCGAAGAACCAACACATCACCCAAGAATCATCACAAGCCACTAGAAATGAGATTCTTTTCATTTTCTTATGTCCTGGAATATGACATCTACAAAATCACCCAGCTTCCAAAGAATGGGGTGAGTACTAAGAATTAGTAGGTTTTCCCAAAATTACATCCCTACACATGGAACTAGGATAAAATTGTTAATAAAATTTATATAACAAAATTTATATAAAATAATAACAAGTTCAACCATTACCATAATCCAAACATACCCTTAGCAAAACACATCACCCAAACCAAGAAACAAAAGACTAAGACAAAAAATAATTCCATAATTCATCTCACTATTTAACATTAGCACAAAAATTTCCATCTGGCAAAGAAATGCACAACAAGACAACCAAAATGGTGGGACATTCTCCCACCCTGTTTACCCTATTCTCAACTAGCAGCACATCCTGACCACTACCCATATTGGTGGTTTTCCAACCACTATCAATCACCTTTTATAGTGAGACTTCCCACCAAAACCCACACAACCAAAACAATCCATAACACTCAATAAACCAAAAAGGAAAATACCCATGGCCACATAATAATCACACAACCATTTCCAACCCATGCCAATTCACTTCACTAAATCACCCATTTATTAAAAACACCCTTTAACCATTTTCATTGCCCAAAAACATTTCAATAAAACAAAATCATTATTTAAAAACATTTTTCATAAATCATTTTTACAAATCAATATGAGAAACCCATTTTAAAATCTCCATTTTAAAATCCACAATAAGTGTATTTCACCACAACACCCTGTTTTCCCAAAAATCCCCAAAAAATCACCAAAGGGATTTCCATACAATTTCTCACATCAAAACACAATTAATTTTAACCCAAAAAAATTAATTTTAACCAGGATTTATTTTAGAGACAAGTGGAGTTTAGATAGAATCCACCATCCATTAGGGTTCCGTCGAAATAGACACACAGGAAACTGCACCCCATTCCGGGAAACCGCTTCAGAAAAACTCCTCCAGATCTCCTTACTAATCATCAAAAATCCTTAAAATCCACACCCATGGAAACCACCAAAACCATATTTAATGGAAAGTAATTTATATATAGTAAATCGAGAGAGAGGGAAGAGAAGACCTTGATAAACCGAAGAGAAACCTAGAGGAGAGACTTCCATGAGAAGAAACGACTTCAATCCACCAAGAAACCCCATAGAATTTCTGGAAAAACAAGTAGGAGAGAACCTTCAACCTTTGAGAGCCCAAAATACCATGTGAGGCTTGAGTGGGAGGAGAATTGGAGTGAAATAGTTTAAGACTGAGGGAGCCCTAATTTAAAAACCCTTCTTTTATGTGGTCGCACAGATAGCTCGCATGGTTTCAAAAATCGTACGCTAACCGTGTGCATGCCACTACATCAAGAGAGGGGGTCTGTATGGCTGCCTCACGTGGTTTGAAAAAACCATGCACAAGCCATCTAAATCCCTCTATCTCCACATGAAAGATTTATTAGAGAACCCACATGGATTCCGCTAACTGTGCTCAAACCGTGTGCACCTAGAAAAGCCTCCAATCTTATTCAAAACCATTCAAAACTCTCCCAAGATTTCTCATCTCATCCCATAATAAATAAACAAATAAAAAGGAATTAAAAGGCTACATATCTCAAAAGGAGGGTGCTACAGGATCCAATAGAAACAAAATATAATATTGATTTTTTTGTAAGAATAACCTTTTAATGTGAGTGAAGTTGTTTCATAAAATGGTGATATCCATCTACTACCATTTGACTAATGTCCATACCATTATCCACCCACATACCAAATTATCATAACACAATATTATGTAAACCTTGATGTATTGAATCTAATAAAATGAAATGAATGTGATGAAATTTTATGTATATAATTTAAATGGCTGAATAAAGAGGATGCACAAGATCTATATGACTATCAATGTGGTGTAAATTCCATCATTTACTAATATAACCCAATTAGAATATGAGACAGTCCAAAATATAAAAAAATGTGTAAAAAAGGGTAAAAATATCTTATCTTGATTATATAATTTCAATGGATTAGATGACGATCACTTCAATACTTACCGAAACCCAATAATGAATAAGTGGATCTGGGATGATTGGGAATAGAAGTAAATCATACATTACATATGGATAATAAAATTTCTTTTAGGAATAATAATTTCATATAAAATTATTAAAAATAGATATATTAATGATAAATTCATTGAAATATAACACATCTTTATCACCTATAGGGAAATATTATTTCCAAAGGTTGTAATAAAATTTAATAACTTTTAAAATACAAAACTATATCTACTATTTAGTTATTTAAATAAAGTTGAAAGTAGAAGGTTGAATGAATTCTACAATTTTAGAAAATTTATGGAAAATGAATAATTCTCTCTTTAGATTTTTAGTGAGAGTATATTGGTTTTGAAATCAATTAACTAGATTGAAAATATTTACAATTTAGGATTTATGCCCTACTGAAGTGTAATGATAATTAATGTGTCCATGCTTATTTGAGTCAATGAAAAGTAATTCATTAGTGTTAGAACATTAACTCCTAATTAGAAATTTTTCCATTTATATTTCTATAATTTTATGGGTACCTGAGCCAGGTGTCTCTATACCAAAATTTAATATAATTAACATACTATATTCACATGTCCTAATGAAACTAGAGTAATTTGTTACAAAAAGAAAAAGGTATTCTATATTCAAAAATAAATTATCAGGAAGTAATAATATAAAAGAGATTAAAATTTAGTAGATGTATGCCCTACCCTTCATAAAATAGAGGAATGAAATGTAATATTTTCTTAACACAATCCCCCTTCCTTAGCCTAATAGTTACAAGAAGAGAAATTTCACCATCATGGAAATCATTAGATGGTGAGATTTGAAGAGAGAGAAAACCCATATATAATTGATGGGGTGGAATTATAGAGACTTTAGAGTGGCATCACTTCATTTTCATTTCCACCATCCATTGCAAATTTATAGTGGCTACCTATTTTTTTATTTGATGGTATACCTCCCAATAATATAATTAATTCCAAAAATCCATACATGGAATGTGTCTAGTTAAATCCCAATATACCCCTATCAAGTCAATGTAGGATTCCAAAATAATGTGGTCATGAGTAAAATATATAAATTTTATTTTTTATTTTTCTCTTAATTCAATAAATAATTACAGCTTTCACACCATGAATATTCAGGCTACACTAACAACGCCCTTTTCCTCTTAAACAACTCATGATGTTATTCATTAATCCATTTGCACCATGAATGTGGTATCTTGAAATAAATTCTTGATTACCAAACTAATTTCCTTCCAAATCAAAAAAAATCATCATCTTTATGTTGTGAACATGTTCTTTGAAAATCACACATTCGGAATCACCCATTGACAAATTGATTATTTAAATAACAAGATTTTTTTTCTAGCCTCAGTATTTTCGAGTCACAATATTCCACATCCTCTCCAAATGTGATGAATTTGTTTCCTATTCTATTCATCAATTTTTAATTATTCTTACTTATGAATTTAATTATAATGAAACATTTAAAATAAAAATAAAACAATTAAAACATTAGAATGAAAGATCATTTTTTATTCCAAATTAAATATATTTTATATTCAAAATGTATTCATGAAATTTTAAAATCATATCTTACAACACCTAAAGAAAAACTAGATGAAAAAGAATGATGATATCATTGACACATAATTCAATAATAGACCCCCTATTGAAATAATATTCAGTATTATCTAAAACCCAGAAAAGAATATATTTCCCCCAATGAGTTAATCAACATTATATAAGTATAGGAGAAATAACAAAATAATTGGGATACAAATTAAACTAAGGATACCAAATCCAACATCCTTATTGCATGGGTATTGGGTCCATCTAGCTCCTCAAACTGGAAAAAATAATCAATCTGACATTCATAAAGAGAAATACAATTCGAAAATAAGAAATTGGGGTACTAATTATAACAACTAGAGGAATTGAGTAATAAGGGATTTATTCACCCTAGTGTTTCTCCATGGAGAGCACCTATAATTTTTGTTAGGAAGAAAGATGGATCTATAAGTTTGTGAAATTACTACAGGGAGATCAATGCAACAACAATAAATAACAAGTATCCCCTACCTCACATTGATGATTTATTTTATTAACTTAATGGAGTACCCCTATCAATGTTTTTCTAATCATGACCCCCATTTTACATCCTGATTCTAGAAATGTCTTAAAAAGGCCATAGATATTGGACATTGTTTGAGCGCTGCCTACCACCCTCAAATTGATGGACAATCAGAATGGACTATTCAAACCCTAGAATACATGTTGAGATCTTTCTCACTTGACATTCAAGATATGCAGTATCAGTATTTACATATGGTAAAATTTTTCTATAAAAATATCTTTAATTCAATTATTCATATGGCACCAAATGAAGAGTTATATGGAAGGAGATTCCACACATCAACTTCTTGGGTTGATGTTGGTGAAATAAAACTCATAGGACCAAATCATGTTGTGGAAACAATGGAAAAGGTGAAGATTATCCAAACCCACATCAAACCAGATGAAAGTAGGAAAATGTGCTATGCTAATAACTGAAGGGAGGATTTGGAATTTCAAGTAGGAGATCATGTTTTCTTGAAAGTATCTCCATGGAAGGGTATTATACATTACTATATAATGGGTAAATTAAGTCCCAGGTACATCAGACCATTTGTAATTCTAGAACTAATTGGACTTGTAGCTTACCATTTGGAAATGTCGCCAAGTCTCTCAAAAGTTCATGATGTGTTCCACGTATAACTGTTTATAAAATACATGCATGACACAACGCATGTACTCACCTATGAAGAAATATAACTGGAACCAGATATTTCTTATTGTGAATATCTTATAATAATTCTTGATACCAGAGAAAAGGTGAGGAGAAACTAGATGACTCGTCTGGTGAAAGTTCTATAGAGAAACTATAAGATGGAAGAGGCAATGTGGGAACCTGAGAAACTTATGATGAAGAACCATATGAATCATTTCATTCCGTAATATTATAGAAATTTAAAGGACAAAATTACTTGAATTATGGGAGAATGTAACACCCCAAGCTTCCACGGTACATTTCCCTTTGAATAATACAATATCTCGTGTGGTATGCAATTTGGAGTTTTAACACACTATGACCAATCAATCTAGTATTTATGAATAGTAATACCCCCTTTTTGAAATTTTATATATTTTATTTTTCAAAATGGACGTAATTTTTGGATTCAGAATACCAAAATTAGCTTTCGGTGATTTTCTGGAATTTTTCTAAAAACTTTTAGTTTTTGATTAATAGTGAAAAACGCTAAGTTATTGTTTAAAAATGACTTTTTTTAAATAATTATTTGTTTTATTTGAATTTATTTTAAGTCAAAACATATACAAAATATCTATATTATTTCAATGTAATTCATTGGAGTTATTTTTATAATAAAATTTGATGTATAAAATTTTATTGAACGTTTTACCATCTTTTACCCACCTTCTAGGCGCGTTATAAAATTTGAATAAAATGTAATTTTACTGCTTCTAGGAATTGTATTTCAAAAATAGTAGTGACACAGTTGACATGAGTAAGTAAAATTTGGTTCAATAAGATGAAAATAATTTTTTTTGAATAGTAATTTTTGACTTTAATTTACCACGGTTAAAAGTAAATGTGGTAATTAAAGGTAAAAATGATATTATTAATACCCTAAAACATTTACTAATTCAATTAGATATGTGTATTTTGAAGAAAATCCACCTTATGAATAAAATATGATTCTTTTGGTCCACTTGGTTTAGATTAGGATATTTGTTATTATTTTATTTAAAGAAGAGTTAAAAGTATTAAATTCAAAGTATAATAACTAAAAAAATTTAATATAGGGTTACACATAAGATAAATTAGACTATAAATATTAATTATAAATGTAAATAAAATTCCTATATAATGGAATTTTTTTTATAATTTGTAGACTTTATATAAGTAAATTTATTTATGACACAATAATGATGTAGTAATGAACTTATTAATGAATGATTAAAATTATAGGTCTTATATATATCTAAAAAAATGTAAATTTAGACTTTTGATCAATTACACTAATTTTATAGGTTAATATTACATTTTATGGTCGATTAAATAAATTTATTTCCAAGTGATATTTTTTATGACTTTCACAAAAACAAAATGCCAAAGAGAGTCAAATTTGACATAAACGAGTTTTTAAAAAAATTACTATATTATTAATTGATATAATATTTCTAAATATATAATGTATAGAAAAAGGACATAGATAAGGATATATATATCAATAATGAACCACTTGTGGTTCTCTTGTATTTTTATAATAATTTTATTAGCCATTTATTATAATAATACAAGAATACATGGTAAAAGTTAAACTATTTAACTAAGAGTTAAATCTAAAAGATAAAGTTAATATGGTGACCTAAACCTATATAAAACCCATTAGTGGTGATGATTTAGACCCATACCCACATTTTCTTTGAAATAAATCATCTAGGATCTATTATAAACTGAATATGATTGTAAAATAAAATAATATTTCAAACTTTTCCTAAAGTAACCATCACCTCTCTTATTAATGGGTACTTCACCTTCTCTTAAAATCACACCTCCAAAGGATTTTGTCTTGGATGAACCCTTCAAAAGTATCCTCTAAACTATGCTAACTTTTACCTAGAGGCATTTTTTTTATCAGAATGCCAACCTAAAGATCCCTTTTGATCAACTTCAAAGGAAACACCCGAAGAAGATGTAACAATTTCAGCACCTCTTTCAATGTTCTATTCTTCATCCACTTCCACTTTCATTGTTGTTTCCATACCAAAATAATAACTCCAGTACCTTATACATATTTTGATGTTATTATAAATTTGGTATAACCATATTAATTATTCTATCCATCCTATGAATGATAACTCACAATTTTTGTGTACGTATGGATTACAGTCTCCACATCGTGGTGTAGTTTGTTATTCAAACACCTCATTATTTTTATGGGTATAATAAGGAGTATAACTGATGTAAATAATAAATATATCATGTTTATGATTATGTTTATATGATATACCATTAAATTACATACAATTTCACTATCAATCGAATGATATTATCGCTCGTGTGTACGTACAGATTACTGTCTCCATGAACGCGATGAGATTCATTCACCGTTATAACCATTCAAGAATAATTTTAATTTTATAGTTAAAAATAATTTTTAAGAACTTTAATTCTTATATGAATCAAATACATCCTCTCCATAACAATCATGCCTTACTTTACCAAACATATATAAGAAAATGAATCGGTTAACACCCAAAAAAATGATACTACTAAAATATTATAATCAAGGAAATATTAAAACATCATATATGATATCATATTTTTGTATGTGGTTCTTGTATAATTTAATATAAATGATTTATCTATTATATGGTAGGTTAATGTACCCTCTACCAAGGAAAAGTATAAGGAAAGGGTTAATTCTACAATCTCTTTATTATTCGATGTTGTTTATACGTGAGTATCTACTAAGACCTCTTTATCATCCACATCTGTGTTTCTTAAAAATGTATTTCAAAACATTTTTACTATTTTATGGAATATGGGTTAATGTGTTTTATACCCTTGTTTTACCTTCTATTAAATGTTTTGAAAGGAATATTTCCATCATTTTCTAAACAAGGTACTTTATAACCTTTTCGACAGATTAAGGTAAGAATTCCTTTTTTAAACTTATACGGTGGGTACGGCTATTTTCTATTGTTATAACACCTTCAAAGCATAAATTACAAGCTCATAAGAATATTTTCAAAATAAATGTTTTCTTTTATAACTATGTGACTATTAAATGATTTTAAAATAGAGAGGGATATTTCTCTCAAATATTTTTTATTTCATCTAGGTCAACATCCATTGATGGATTTTAAACTTGTTTGAAGTTGATTATAAAACATTATTCCATATTATATTTATGTTTTTGTGATATTTTTTTCCTGTGGTTGTGTTATTTCTATACCATTCTTTGTTTATTGTTAAATTATTAACATTTCATAGGCTAGTTTTAAGAAGAATTTTTATGATATGTTTCAACCTATTCATATGTGGAATACATTGGACTTAGTAAGTGACGGGTGGATCCCACTATAGCTCCTGGATGCATCGTTAGGTCTCATGAGGCAAACTGGTTCCTTAGAACAAGGACTTGACAAGATCTTATTTTTAGTCTTGGCACAAGGCCTTGACTATGTGGTTATGATGTCCGAAATTATGCATTCCATCATTATATAATTAGCTATTGATATTACATATGACTAATCGACTAGTAGAATATCCATGTGAATAAGTAAAGGACAATGTTTGATTTATCTTTTCCATATTATGTGGATGTTTGATATTAAAAGTATTTTGTCTTAGTCATATACATTTCCTTAAATTTTTATACTTATTTATGATAGTTTTTGCTCTACTGTTATCCTTATTGAGCATCTGAGCTCACCTCTTTCTTATGTTTTCTTTTTCCTAGGAATCGAAGAAGTAAATTAAGATTAATAGATAGGGATATTCCAAGGATATGAGTGTGTTCAATGGGGAAAGTTTTTGTTTTTATTTATTTTATAATGTAATGTAAAACTTTTGAATGTATATAGTACATACAAGGATTATAAATTAATCGGTCATTCAAGACATGATTCCTTATGATCAGGCCAATGTTGTGTAATAATGCACTGAATCTGGGAAACTAGATTCGGGGTGTTACACCAGGCATGATATACAGAAAGAGTAATGAGGTATTCCCTACCACACATAAGTTTTACGAACATTTTGTACACCATTTGGTGTAAAAGATAAATCCGAAAAATAATAATTAGATAGGGAATCTCATGATTAACGTAAACCACATCAGTGGGTGATTAACACCAAATACAAAAAACAACATAAATAAAAGAAAAAAATCTGAATTGGATCCCTAGTAAAATAACAGAAGGAAAAGAGTTGGTCATTGAGAAGAAATCAAAACATATCATCTAAAATCGATCACAAAAACACATAGATCAAAGAAGGTGGAGGTGTTGGAATATCATTGTTATTTTCCAATCACGAAAAAAAATATTTAAAGGATGATAGGATAAATGAATGGTATGATAGTCAATCATGGGTAATAAAAAAACTGTAACTCTCCCAACATACATTTCAAAAAATAGTTTTACATCATCATATCCATGTCTCTATAAATTTACATAGTAAAACTAATCTTCAGGCTATAAATCCCAAAAAACCACAAAATATTCCAAAAAACATGGAATCTAGGGATTTATTTATTTATTTTATAATAACCATTATTGTGGAGTAAATTTATTTTTAATGGAAACCCCAATTTCATGTACAAGTTAGAAAACCATTTTCCATTCAAGATGTAAACCACTATCTTACACCATAAATTACACTTTTATAGAGTAAAAATATAGCTACATTTCATCGACAAATATAACTATACTTCAATTTCCCTTTCATCCTCTGAACACCATTGACATTCTCAAATTGGAAAATTGATTAGTTTAGCTGGAACAAACTGTTACATTAGTTATCTCCCAAAATATTATATTTCTCCATAATCAAAAGAAAACATGATGAAATGCAAAGGGTCTGAATATCCAACCTGTGATATAACTCTTATGGTTCTTGTTACACTACATACATGTAATGAATTAAATTTATATGTATCATTTATGGAAATTTTTTGGATTATTTTCATGACCAGAAGCTGTGACGACATATGATTCTGAGGCCCAATATGTTTGGAATTAATGTTTGAAATATGTTAGATAGCATAATAGAACTCATGCGTAATTTTCTTGAAAATGTTGTATAACATTTAAATGGGGGAAAAATCCAAAATTGGAGGGTACCATTGAGTTTAGATTGTGGTTTTTACTAAATTTAAGACATAACACTGGTTTTTGTGTGGCGTTTGTGGCAAAGCCATTGTTGGTATAAAATGAATAAAATAATAAAATAATTTATTTTATTTTATTTTTATGGTAGAGTGACCAAAACTCATTTATAAATAAATGTTAATGTATAATTACTAGGTTTATCATCTAAAATATATAGATCCATGGGACCATTGGAGAATTGTCGAATTAGATTTAATTGGAAGGCAATGATTGGATCGGAGATTGACAGCCAGTGAAAGAAAAATTAATAGTATCTCCAAAAAATTATGTAATAGATCCATTCATAATTAGTGAATGATAAAAAATGAGGTTGGAAATTTTTTTATTTGTTTTCTTTCCCAATTTATAATTCCTACGATAAACACAAATTAATCGACAAATAGATTGATCTGTAGTTTGGTCGTCTTATAGGGGGTTTATTTATAGGGTTATTTTGGGATAACAACATTATGATTACTTATTCTTCCCTTATAGTTAATGGGCTATATATCTAGGCCAACACAAAAACTTTTCAAGGTCTACTCATTGTGTTTTTGAGTGTACATTTCTTCCATATTTATTTATTTATCAAAGGCATTGTTTATTTGGCATGTAGTTTGACGTATATGAGACAATCGATTGTTCCACTCCCAATTCATGGTGCAATGGTCTGAGACCCTATATCTAGTCTCAACACATCATGATTGTGGTTTTATGATGGAATCGGTGGAAAATCGAATTGTTTTAGATACATGATTTTGTATTCTTCTTCATCCAATGAAGAATTACATAGAAATATGTCTTTCAAATGGATTCAAAGGATTAATTATAGTGTTCGATGATGAATATGTTCCGATGATTATCTCCCTAGATTTCTATAATGTGAAATTCCATAATGGTGTTCAATGAAGTTGTTAACAATGTAGGAACAATATCTAGAAACATGAAAAATTCCCAACTACATGTCATGTAATGTGGAGACAGACACCGTGTGTCCCCCTCTCAGTTGAAGATATTGTTTTGAAAAGTAGATAAGTATCAAATGTAATGTGAACATGCCACATGGAATGTGATCCCTCCCCAATGTCTTGACATGTACCTCATAGGGTACATTGACACATCTTGGAGTACACATACATGGGCATGTCATGTAGTCCCCCACATACATGGGCTGATCAAAATGTACATGGGATATGTCATGTACTACAACCCAGTCATAAGTATAGGGTTTTATGGAAATATTTTAGTTCCAAATAGACATGAACATGAGAACTTTTCATGAAAGGGATTAGGGTCCATGGGACACGGTGTATAACACTACTACATGATGTGTACTATCTTAATGTTCTCATGGGTCCCTTGTCCCCAAAATCTTGGAGAAGTTTCATTAGTTTTTGTTCTCAATATCTATTAAATAGGTGTTAGTTTAGAGTTACCTCTTATACATAGGAATATTATCACATTATTATGACTTCATAGATAAAGTTTTTGGAATCCCATCCTGAGGCCTATAGTGGAATCATGTATTTAAATTTGTGCCCATGGTTGAGTTTTTTGTATCATCATGACCAAAACTAGGCGATTGTCGATCCTCTTCTATGTAGGTTATTCCAGATTGAGTTTTTAGTATACCAATTAGTCTTATGAGTGATCCTAATTTTTTTTATCTCTTCATACCTCTACCGTGTATTATAATTTTGATTCTTAATGAGAACTACCTCTCGTATGGACATCACCAATGTTATCATAATCGATGGGTGTGTTCTACCAGAAGAGTTCAATGTTGAAGAATTGAGCTGGATTCCTAAGGTGTAATTATGGCTGTGACTTAAATTTATACTATATGTCTTGTTGAGTATATCTAAATTTTCATATTATATATATTTTAGAAATATACTTTTTTCGAGATGAATACATTATTTTGTTGTATGAATTTTGGTTTCATGGTGTGTTATGCTATTGTACTTCTGCAGTGCCATAGTAGTGAAGTTGAGTGGACTAAATCCTTCATTATTTGGAAGGTTTAGGGTTTAGATCCATGGATTCCACGTTAGGGGTGAGCCTCTCCTCTAGGATCCAACCTTCATGTCATGTCACCCTGTCCTTGGCTGAGTGGGTGTGACGCACGACCTACCTATACTGATTGATTTTTGTGTCGAACCATCAATTCATAGGACATAAACCATTAGGATTCTATATCAACTTGGACGAAATTGGATCCTTCCTGGTTGGGGTCTCTCTAAAGTGATACCTTAGTGGTGAGGGGGTTCTCTAGTGTGGAGGGTTCGAAAAGGACACACATGGGGATTCCCTTTCCCAAAATTAACAATATTGTCTTAAGGGGTATTTTTATACTCACCTCTACTTGGGATATGACATCATGTGTAATGTAATGTGTAGAGGTTTTTCCTTTTGATAGATACTTAGATGGACGAGGACCATATGTTGCTTAGTGAGATTTGAAATAGAGAGGTTTGTTCCTACAGTATCATGACAGAAGCCTCCAGTATTACATTTAGGATGAAAATGTCTTAAAACTCTTCATGGTGGAATTGTATTTGGCCATATTTATATTATTTTATATCATTCCATACTCTGGTTCTGGGTTTTAGATGTATGAATTAATTGTTTTTTTTTATTTTTAACCAACCAGTGTTTTATCATCTTGTTGATGTGTATGTGTGTACATGTAATTAATCTAAAACATCCCATGTTAGTGATATTCCTACTCAGAACTTTTCTCCAGCCCCTAGCCTATTGGAGGAAGGCTTGGGGAGTCATGTAATGAGCCCTTTGGGATGGTTCATTACAAAGTGGTAATGGAGGAGTTAGTTCTTCTATAGGACCAGAGTATATGAAATTTGTTTAGGGTGATAGTGTGAAGTGTTTCATGATCATATTACAGGAAAGGCACTCCAGTATTGGTGTAGGAACTAACTTATACATAAATTAATACTCTAATCACCTTCCTTTTGATTCAGTACAACAAAAAATTGTTTTAGGGATAAAATTGGTACATGCATCATATAATAATGGGTAGTGGTTTCCATGTCCTTCCTGATTCAACTCTTTGGATATACTCATTAACCATGGAACATCATCTCTACTTTCTGGTTGAATCCTTGATGTATTCCATCTATGTTTTAGTATAATTATCATGAGGTTGATCCACTCAGTGGTGATGTATTGATACATGGTCCTTTTCTAGAGATGTTTCTAACATGTGGTGTAGCATATAAAACTACTAGTGGAAATAGATATGGTACTTTTAGTACTAGTGGATGAGGTGTGAAGACTAATACCACTTCATGAGTTTCAGTGATAGATACCTAGTAGGTTCAATGTTAAGCTCGAAACACAGGTGAATGAGGATTGTATTGAGGTGGTGACCTGAGTTTTCTATTGAGTCAAAACACCTACATGTTTTATGGAGTTCCATGAAGGAAGCCTTCTCCATGGATCAGCAGCATGATGGTGGGGGTTAGTGACCTAGTCTTATGATTATGAAAGTTTATCATGGTCAAAGTTTGAGTGAATTTTTAGATAGGTTTTGTAGAGACCCGAATCCTGACGTACATTGACATTACATTACTTTTTCGGAATACTTAGTAAATAACAAAAACACACACACAAGGACCGTAATAGTTTAGTGTCTTTGGAAACTCAGAATATAATCTTCTAATCCTGGTGAAAGATCATCAACATCTCCCATAAAGATCTTCCTTTTTTATACCTAAAACCTTTCTTTATATCCCGGGGAAAAGAAAACATAAAAGGGTGAGCTCAAATGCTCAGTAAGGGTAAACAAAAGAAATATCAATCACATCATATTCATAAGAACATAACATTTTGGAAATCTTAACCTGCAAAAGAGATCATAATATCATAACATGGGATAAATCATAGTAGTGAAATGTAATCCCAATAATCATAACTTAAAACATGAGACTTTGTGGAATACACACATAATCATAAAGAATAATTTCTTGTTAGTCAAGACTCTTTGCCAAGACTATCTTAGTGGAAAAAGTCCATTTTCGAACCGAGTTCACTCCTCGTTTCAGTCCTGTTTCACTGAACCGGTTTAACCTGTCGTTCCAGCCATGTCTATCTCATGAGATATTAAATCAATACCCAATGGATTGGAGGGAGATATAGGTCCCACCCATCTCATAATGATACCATTCGTATGTGTGCCACAAAATCATAAATCATACTTCATTTCATACCCATGTAATAAAAATGGGAATCTTAAACATCATGACATCATAAAACAATTCATATAAGATAAAGGAATTCATAAATATAATTCCATCACAACATAATTAAATTAATGTAATAATAGGGATAGAAACAGAACCCATTATTATCATAGATGGAAAATAACTTTGATAAAACACTTGAACTCCATTCTTGAGGAAAATATCCTTTCTGGTTCAAAAACACTTTTCCATTCTGAACATGTCGTAAAATTCTAAACTAAAAGAAGTTTACTGAAAATAAACTTGAAAACTTGTAAAGGAAGATTCTTGAAAATAATGTTTTAAAAATCCATTCATTCCATATAAGTTAAAAAAACATTCTTCATACTTTTGTCAGAAATGTCAAAAAGTACCTCGTACGAAAAATAACAAAAGATTCCTTTCATATATTTAACTAAAAACTCACCGAAGGGTAAAATTGGATTTAACCAATTGTAGGTGGATGGAAATAATATTACATATTGAGGAAACATGGTTGAAGATGATAAAATACACCCCATTAAATACCAAAGTATAAACAGTCTCGGATAAAAATTAGATTGTGATATTTCCCTTACCTTAGGTCTGATTTGCTTCGTAAGTGTCCAAACCTACTTTATAATGATTTAAATAATGTCATTGACTTATTCCAGAATCATACTCATTGTTATGATATCATATATGGTTCACGTATGACTTTATATTACCCGTTCTTTTGCAAATTCCATGTTAAAGAGTGTTTTGGTTAAAATCGTTTCATTTTTCGTCCGTGTTTTGACTTGTAATTATTCATATGATTACATAGATCATGATTACTTAATTACAAAATATAAAACATGATTTATATATAATATATATTCATAATATAAATATATATAATAGATCATTAAATGGAAAGAAATACACCGTTCATGGAGACGGTAGGCCGTACGTACGCATGAACGCTATTTTTGTTTCCTTATTGAGTTGATTGGAATTAAGTAGATGAAATACATATATATACACATAAATAAAGTATCATTATTATTTCATATATTTCATGATTACTTATTATATATAATTTATAATCATTCATGAATGGTTAACGTGGAGAATGAATCTCATCGCGTCGTGGAGACTGTAGTCCGTACGTACGCACGAGCGATGATATCGTTCTCATGATCGTGGAATTGTATTGGAGTGTATGTATACTATTTCAGAAAAAATATCAATTTAAAATAATCATATACAGTTATTATGTACACCATTATACCCATCAGAGTAAGGTGGTGGTGGAAAATAGATTACACCAAGGCGTGGAGACGGTATTCCGTACGTACGCACGCGCGGTGATTTCGTTTTCCGTAGGATGGATAGATGGCGAAATAGGGTTGTCTCATACATATAATATCATATCAGTATATGAGTGATACTGATTTTATTACTTAATAATGAAACAACATAATAAGAAGAACTGGAAGAAGAAATAAAGTTGAAAGAATCGGTAACGGACATTACCTCTTCTTTGAAGCGCCTCTTTGAGATCTCCTTTTAGGGCACTAAAATTGGTCTTTGAGGAAGACCAGAACATCTAGGATGTTGCTAGGGAAGTGGAGAAGAGAATTTGGCAGGGTTTGTCCGAGCATGAAGGCTCAAAGTGGTGTGAGGAAGAGAGGGAGGAGGTTCCCTTTTATAAGGGAGGAGAGGGGTACCTTCGGAAAAACTAAAAATATTATTTTATTATAAAGTCAAGTTAGGTTTTAAATAGCTCAAAATTGATTTATTTAGAAGATAATGTGGGTATGGGTCGAAATCCTCTAATCCAATAGAATTTAGAGAAGTTTTGGTTCCTATTGTAACCCTAAGATTTAGATTTGACACTAAGTTAAATAATTTTACTTTTACTGTGTCTTCTTGTGTTCTTATACTATAAGGGTAATAAACATACTATAACAAGCCAAAAGAACCACAAGTTCTATATTATTAATATATATAATCTTATCTAAGTCATTTTTCGGAACCATAGATTTTTAGAAATAAAATAATAATTAATAATATAATATTTGTTTTAAAAACTATTTAATGTCAATTTTGAAACTATTTAGTAATTGATTTTTTTGAAAATCATAACAGAGTGATTAGTTCGAACAAAGTTAATTAAATAAATAATAACATGTCATATTTACCTAGAAAATTATTGGAATTCATAAAAAGTCTCAAATTACATTTATTTGGGTATTTATAACATCAATTATGTCAATATTTCATTAATAAGATAATTACTACATCATCTTTGTGTCAAAAATAAATTAAATTATTTAATGTCTAAAAATTAAAAATAAAATACCATTATGTAGGAAATCATATTATATTTCTACGGAATATTTATAGTCGAATTTATCTTATGTATAAACCTATATTAAAAATTATTTAGTTATTAAACTTTGATTTTAACTATTTTAACCCTTCTTTAAATAAATTAATAATAAATGTCATAATGTAATCCAAGTGGGCCTAAATGGTCATATTTTATTCCTAAGGTTGTTTTTGGTCTAATTACACTTATCCAATAGAATTAGGACATGTGTTAGGGTAATAATAATAACATTTTTACCCTTAATTACCCTATTTACTTTTAACTGTGGTAAAAAAGTAAAAAGTTACTATTCACCAAAAATTATTTTCATCTCATTGAACCACATTTTACTTACTGAAATCAATCGTGTCTCTTGGATTTTTTGAATTCCATTAATAGAAGCGGTAAAATTAAGTTTAATGAAAAATTCATTTTTTTAACTACCACTTAGTTGTTTCACTATTCATCAAAAAATGAAAGTTTCCAGAAAAATACCAAAAATTAGGCCTAAGCTATATTTGATATTATGAACTCAAAAATGATGTCTATTTTACCAAATTCAAAACATATCAGTTTCATTAATTAATTTAAAAATTAATTCTCATCGTCAAAACAAATAGCGTGTTCTTAAGAGATAATAATTATCAAAAGATTGACACTTGTTTATGTCTGGTTTAAATGTGAAATTACATCCAATGACCAATATTGTATTAAATTGTAAAAATATATTCTAAATATACTTTAAAACCACTCAAATTAATAACTTATAACTACTAATTATTTCAATTGAAAAGGTTGTGTTTAATTAAAATTTAGTAATTTTCACTATTCATCAAAAATGAAAGTTTTCCGAAAAGTACCAAAATTTCACCCTAAGATAACTTCAATATTCTGAATCCAAAAATAAAGTCCATTTTGAAAAATAAAATTTACAAAATTTCAAAAAGTGGTTATTACTATTCATAACGGCTAGTTTTAAAAATATTTTAATAACATATTGTTGTTTAGTGAAACTCGTTATTGCATACTACACACGCTATTGAGGAAGGTCGCGATTGCGTGTAATGAAAGGCAAGTCAAGGATGCATGTTGTGCAAGCTCCTTTTGGTGTAGCGTACAACACAAGACATTAATGAAATTAAAAAGAATATTTTTCAAAAAATCTCGGGGTGTTACATTCTACCCCCTTAAAATGAATTTCTCCCTCGAAATTCGTTGGGGTTATAAATGGTTTATTACTCGAATGTTTCTTTAATAGAAACCCACATCATAAAAGGAATACCCAAACCAATCTTTAAAAACAAAAGTATGAAACGTAACGGTTACCCAAATAAACTAATCACTGGGTTTCCACATAGGTGAAAATATGGATATGGAAGAGAAATCTAACCATCATGTTCTGATAGAGAGTGGTAGAGAACATGGCTATGGAAAAGCCAGAAATCACCAAGCTATAAATTTGTGATGATCTAAGGTACCATCTGATTCATCAGATATAAGAGCACTAGGACAACATTTTTGGTTTTCAAGATCATTTCCCTAAAGTTGAAGAATTTGAATTAGAATAAATACTTACTTTACTTTGGTACAATCTCACTGTTGTTCGTGCCTTGAACAATTTCCACCTCATCTCTTAAAGAAATGAAGTAGAATTTGTTATTCGTGAACTGTTAGCAGATCATGTGATAGAATGATGGGTCATTCCATCTGTCTCAAACAAAAGGTTAGAAAAGTTATCAAAAAATACGTATGTCCATCTATAGTGAGATCAATCATATATGGTTCCTAAAATGGACTTATACTTCATATATCATACTGCTTAATATAATAAAACTAGTTTCTACTAAACAGGGACTTCCTGTAGGCCAGTGGTAGGCGATAAAGGCCAGTCGCACTTCGGTTGTGGGTTCGATTCCCACAGCCTTGTCCGATGAGATGGGCTATCACCAGTCCTGCAGGTTGTCCTTTTTCTAAATCTATATTACTATAACATCCCATCAATAATATCAAAAAGGGTTCTATCCCTAAACAATACTAACTTATGTCCAACATAATCAATTCCAATCTTTAGGCTTATCTAAAATACTTCGGTCCAAACTCATAGTATAAAGAAAACGATTACTTGAAATGTCATCAACCAAGCATGTGAATACCATCATTTATCCCCCATATATCATGTTTGTCACATTCCAATCATGTGAATACCTTAATCATGTATTCTCTTGAAAAATGAATACCCATTAAACATTAGTGAAAACATGAATGCTATCAAAAGTTAACTCTTTCCACATACCAAAATCCAAAACTTCTATATACTCAAACCATGATATAACTTTCTCCTTATATCAGTCATGAGATCATGAATACTATCAAACATTTAATGTTCTCCTTGTCCCTTCATTATGCGCATACCATCTATATTCCAAAAATATCTGAATAACCTTTAATGGATACTGGTACCATTAATCATAAACTTTCAAAACTCAAGGAAAGACAACAGTGTAACAATCCTTAAATGTATCTTTATTCCATAGTACCATGAGATAATTTATACAACATTAAACTTGATAAACATGTAATCATTCCACTACCTTCTTAAACCGTTGACCGATCTTCAACAATTCTTTCATATCACATATAATTTGTAGTCTCTTCATCATCATTAACATAAATACTACCCAAACAGTCGTACTGATTCTCTTCCTGAGACTTTCCCTTAGGGAATTGGTTTGAATAATTCCCGTACATTCCACATTTAGAACATTTAACCATTGTTGATGTCGTAGAAATACCATTATCCTCATCCATGGTGTTAAATGAACCTTTTCCTTTGCACTTACTGGCTTTGTGTCCTTCTTTTCCACACCCAAAGCATCTTCCTGTTCCCTTGAAACAATCTTCTTGATGCCTCTTCCCACATGATTTACATGAGGGAAATTGAACTTTCTTTCCTCTATGATCATCATGAAAATCCATCTCTCTCTTATTATCTGAGTCGGGAAACTTACCAAAGTTGAGATTATTGATCATATTATGAGATTGCTGATTAGGAATAATAATGATGTTTAGACTTCCAAATCCTGTTTCATTTGGCTTCTTATGAATAATATCATTCCATTGTCCGGAATATCCTCCATTATGATGAATCTTCTTGTTTCTAGAAATTTTCTAAAACCCAAAAAGAATAGTGTGAGAGGCAAAAATCATGCTAGGGAAAACAACATAGTAAAGGGGGAGAACCCTCAATATCTAACATCTTAGGTTAAATTCTAATATCGTTACCGTAGTTTTAGGACTATATCCTATATGTATACTTATCCTTAGGGACATCCCTAGAAATACCTTATAAATATCTCTAGGGATCTCAATAATGTTTTTGCATCCTAGTTTCCAAAGGTTGACTAAACCTTTCCTCTGATACCAACTATAGAGACCCGAATCCAGACGTACATTGACATTACATTACTTTTTTGGAATACTTATTACATAACAAAAACACAAACACAAGGACCGTAATAGTTTAGTGTCTTTGGAAACTCGGAATATAATCTTCTAATCATGATGAAAGATCTTCAACATCTCCCATAAAGATCTTCCTTTTTTTATACCTAAAACCTTTCTTTATATCCTGGGGAAAATAAAACATAAAAGGGTGAGCTCAAATGCTCAGTAAGGGTAAACAAAAGAAATATCAATCACATCATATTCATAAGAACATAACATTTTGGAAATCATAACCTGCAAAAGAGATCATAATATCATAACATGGGATAAATCATAGTAGTGAAATGTAATCCCAATAATCATAACATAAAACATGAAACTTTGTGGTATACACACATAATCATAAAGAATCATTTCTTGTTAGTCAAGACTCATTGCCAAGACAATCTTAGTGGACAAAGTCCATTTCTGAACTGAGTTCACTCCTCGTTTCAGTCCGGTTTCACTGAACCAGTTTAACCAGTCGTTTCAGCCATGTCTATCTCATTAGATATAAAATCTTAACCCAAGGCATTGGAGGGAGATATAGGTCCCAGCCATCTCATAATGATACCATTCTTATGTGTGCCACAAAATCATAAATCATACTTCATTTCATACCCATGTAACAAAAATGGGAATCTTAAACATCGTGACATCATAAAACAATTCATATAAGATAAAGGAATTCATAAATATAATTCCATCCCAACATAATCAAATCAATGTAATAATAGGGATAGAAACAGAACCCTTTATTATATTAGATAGAAAATAATTTTGATAAAACACTTGAACTCCATTCTTGAGAAAAATATCCTTTCTGCTTCAAAAACACTTTTCCTTTATTAACATGTCGTACAATTCTAAACTAAAAGAAGTTGATTAAAAATAAACATGAATACTTTTAAAGTAATCTTCTTGGAAATAATGTTTTAAAAATCCATTCATGCCGTATAAGTTAAAAAAACATTCTTCGTACTTTTGTCAGAAAAGTCAAAAAGTACCTCGTACGAAAAACGACAAAAGATTCCTTTCATATCTTTTACTAAAAACACACCGAAGGGTAAAATTGGATTTAAAAAATTGTAGGTGGATGGAAATAATATTACATATTGAGGAAACATGGATGTGGATGATAAAATAAACCCCATTAATTACCAAAGTATAAACAATCTCGGATAAAATTGAGATTGTGATATTTCTCTTACCTTATGTCAGATTTACTTCGTAAGTGTCCGAACCTCCTGTATAATGATTTAAATAATGTCATTGACTTATTCCAGAATCATACTCATTGTTATGATATCATATATGGTTCACTTATGACTTTATATTACCCGTTCTTTTGTAAATTCCATGATAAAGAGTGTTTTGGGTAAAATCGTTTCATTTTTCATCCGTGATTTGACTTGTAATTATTCATATGATTACTTAGATCATGATTACTTAATTCCAGAATATAAAAAATGATTTATATATAATATATATTTAGAATATACATATATGTAATAGATCAGAAAATGGAATGAAATACACAGTTCATGGAGACGGTAGGTTGTACGTACGCATGAACGTTGTTTTCGTTTCCTTATTGAGTTGAATGGAATTAAGTAGATGACATACATATATATACACATAAATCTAGTATCATTATTATGTCATACATTTAATGATTACTTATTATATATACTTTATCATCATTCATGAATGGTTAACATGGAGAATGAATATCATCGCGTCGTGGAGACGGCAGTCCGTACGTACGCACGAGCGATGATATCATTCTCATGATCGTGGAATTTTATTGGAGTGTATGTATACTATTTAAGAATCAATATAACTTTACAATAATCAAATATAGTTATTACGTACACCATTATTCCCATCCATGTAAGGTGGTGGTGGAAAATAGATTACACCACGGCGTGGAGACGGTATTCCGTATGTACACACGCGCGGTGATTTCATTTTCCGTAGGATGGATAGATGGTGAAATAGGGTTTTTTCATACATATATTAACATATCAGTATATGAGTGATACGGATGTTGTTACTTCATAATGAAACAACCTAAGAAGAAGAAGTGGATGAAGAAATAAAGTTGAAAGAATCGGTAACGGACATTACCTCTTCTTTGAAGCGCCTCTTTGAGATCTCTTTTTAGGGCACTAAAATTGGTCTTTGAGGAAGACCAGAACCTCTAGGATGTTTCTAGGGAAGTGTAGAAGAGAATTTGACAGGGGTTGGCCAAGGTTGAAGGCTCAACATGGTGTGAGGAAGAGAGGGAGGAGGTGCCCTTTTATAAGGGAGGAGAGGGGTACCTTTGGAAAAAATAAAAATATTATTTTATTATAAAGTCAAGTTTGGTTTTAAATTGCACCAAATTGATTTATTTTGAATTTAAGGTGGGGATGGATCTAAATCCTCTCATCCAATGGAATTTAGAAAAGTTTTGGTTCCTATTTTACCCCTATCATTTATATTTGACATTAAGTTAAATAATTTTACTTTTACCATGTCTTCTTGTGTTCTTATACTATAAGGTTAATAAACATACTATAAAAATCCAAAAGAACCCCAAGTTGTATATAATTAATATATATAATCTTATCTAAGTCATTTGGCCGAACCTTAGATTTTTAGAAATAAAATAACAATTAATAATATAATATTTGTTTTAAAAACCATTTAATGTCAATTTTCACACTATTTGGTAATTGATTTTTTTGAAAATCATAATATAGTTATTAGTTCGATAAAAGTTAATTAAATAAATACTAACATTTCATATTAACCTATAAAATTATTTTAATTCATAAAAAGTCTCAAATTACATTTATTTGGGTATTTATAACATCAATTATATCAATATTTCATTAATAAGATAATTCATGCATCATCTTTGTGTCATAAATAAATTAATTTATTTAATTTCTAAAAATTACAAATAAAATACCATTATGTAGAAATATATTTATCTTTCTAATGAATATTTATAGTAGAATTTATCTTATGTATAAACCCATATTAAAAATTATTAATTATTAAACTTTGACTTTAACTATTTTAACCCTTCTTTAAATAAATTAATAATAAATGTCCTAATCTAATCCAAGTGGGCCTAAATGGTCATATTTTATTCTTAACGTTGTTTTTGGTCGAATTAAACTTATCCAATAGAATTAGGACATGTGTTAGGGTAATAATAATAACATTTTTACCCTTAATTACCCTATTTACTTTTAACCGTGGTAAAAAAAAGTAAAAAGTTGCTATTCACCAAAAATTATTTTCATCTCATTGAACCACATTTTAATTACTGACATCAACCGTGTATCCCGGATTTTTGAAATTCCATTCCCAGAAGCGGTAAAATTAAGTTTTATGAAAAACTCCTTTTTTTTAACTACCACTTAGTGGTTTCACTATTCATCAAAAAATTAAAGTTTCCAGAAAAATACCAAAAATGAGGCCTAAGCTATATTTGATATTATGAACTCAAAAATGATGTATATTTTACCAAATTCAAAACATATCAGTTGCATTAATTAATTTAAAAAATAATTCCCGCCGTCAAAACAAATAGCGTGTTCTTAAGAGATAATAACTATCAAAAGATTGACACTTGTTTATGTCTGGTTTAAATGTGAAATTACATCCAATGACAAAAAATTTATTAAATTGTAAAAATATATTCTAAATATACTTTAAAACCGCTGAAATTAATAATTTATCACTATTAATTATTTCAATTAAAAAGGTTGTTTTTAATTAAAATTTAGTAATTTTCCCAATTCATTAGAAAATGAAAGCTGTCCGAAAAGTACCAAAATTTCGCCCTAAGATAATTTCTATATTATGAATCGAAAAATGAAGTCCATTTTGAAAACTAAAATTTACAAAATTTCAAAAAGTGGTTATTACTATTCATAACGCCTAGTTTTAATAATATTTTAATAGCATATTGTTGTTTAGTGAAACTCGTTATTACGTACTACACACGCTATCGAGGAAGGTCGCGATTGCGTGTAATGCAAGGAAAGTCAAGGATGCGTGTTTTCCAAGATCCTTTTGGTGTAGCGTACAACAAAAGACATTAATGAAATTAAAAAGAATATTTTTCATAAAATCTCGGGGTGTTACAGGTGTTCTCTCCATCTTTGATGAGAAATTTATGTATCTAGGAGCTTATACAGCTCAATTAGGGAAGCACTACATTATATGAGTATTCATCGAGGATTTCTAACATCTCCAAGTAAATTATGGACATCATTTTAGATTATTTAATCTATGCATAGACCATTGAGTAAAGACTATATAAGGAAATCCTAGACAATGTTATCCCAATATGAATTCCTAACTAGGGTGGCATGCTAGAGTTATCATTGGTTATGGATTGTTTCTTGGATGAGGAGACACATGCAATGGTTATCAGTTGTGGGTAAGATAGTGTGGAGAGCATGAAAGTAGGGAGATAAGGTAAGTCTCAGGGCCATGAACATGAAAGATGTTTTAGGACGAGGTTCCAAAATAGGGGATCTATGGGATAGAACCAAAATATGGTTCTTTAAAGCCTTGGGAGAGGCGGTGCTTCTCATGTGATGGTAGGAAAAATATTTCCTGCGATTTTATAACCTACAATATAGTTGACTGATAAAATGTGGATGGGCTACGGAGGTAGAGGCAGTGGCTAGAGAAGATATTTTTGTAGGTAAGTAGACATAGAAGAGGAGTTGGGAGATAATCATAAGGTTGAATATATTTTTAGTTATTACCATCACAATCTATAGGTGGTCCATCTAATGTCCTATGAGTGGAGGACAAGGGTAAGGACTGCTGCAGGTTGTCAGGGATTACGACCCAGAGGCTCTGTAAATGATACAATGTATGATCTATGTCTTTTCTACCTTAGTTTTAGTACAGATAGACATAGGTTCTAGTCATTCATTTATTTTCACATATCATACTCTAGACATAGTGATTAACGTTGTGGCCATAACTCGACCCTTGTTCATGGATAGTCCTCTGGGAGTTGACTCGTAAATCACACACGTGGGCCAATAGTCTGACCTGACTCATTGAGGTTAGATTTTTATGGAACATTTTTTAGCAGTGATGAGTCCTTAATATTGTATTCAAGGTATGGACTGGTTATCTATAGTTCATTCCCAGATTGACTATTTCCATAATAGTATATGGTGTTTCTTTAGTGATGGCACAAGGTTTTATTTTTTTTGGTGAGATGGAAACCCAAGTAGAATAGGTTGAACTATTTTAAAGGAGGGTCTAATTGACTACTCACTATTTAGATAGAATTCTCAATTTTTAAGTGGATGTTAATCATTTCTAGTTCCGAAATGTGGTGGATTATTACAAAGACATCTTCCCTGAAGATTTTTTAGTCTTATCTTTCTGATGAGATATAGAATTTATCATTTAACTACACAATTGTATGGAACAAATATCTACACCATCTTATCAAATGTATCCCATAAATCATCATGATATAAGGGTGTAGTTGGAGGACGTGGAGAGGAAGGGATTTTTTTGGGAAAATATTTCACCATGGGAAACATTGGATTTGTTCACCATGACGAATTACACAAGCTTGAGGTTAAGTGTGGAGTAGTGGTTCTTGAATTAGGTGACTGTGAAAAACAGTTATCCACTACTAATTATTTATGACATATTATATTATTTGGGTGGGGAATTACTGTTTTTTAAGTTTTACCTCAGGTGAAACTATCACCATTTTTTCAATAACAACCAAGGACATAACAAATATAGAATTCAGTTATTTCTATGGTCACTAGTGGTACTTATTGGTTCAAATTGGCATGAAGAAAACCCCAGCTATGATCATGGGATTCATGAACCATGTCATTAAGCCTTTCTTAGATTTATTCATATTATCCTTCATTGTTGATATTTTAGTGTACTCAGAATCTGAATATGAGATTGTGGGACACATTATTATATTTATGGATGGGGTTCGAGAGAAAAATCTTTATGGTAAGCTCCTAAAGTGCTAGTTCTAGATTTTGGTTGTCCACTTCCTAGGACATGTTCTCTCTTTAGATGGAATGGTAGTGGACCGAGGCGTAGTCATGGTAGTGTTAACATGAGATTCTCCTTTGATCATTATAGAGGAACATATATTACTTGGGTTTTCATGCTATAACTAGAGATTCATACCTAATTTCTCTAATATATCATCACCCATTACAACGTTTACCCAAAAGGGGAACTCTTTCATGTGGATATATGGGTTCCAACATAATTTTTATTAGTTTTGGACTAGATTGATGCGACATCCCATATTGATATTACCAAATGTGGGTGTAAAGTACTTAGTGTTCTATGAGGCATCAGTAACTGATCTTGGTTGTATTATAATGAAGAGGTAGGTGGTGGTTGCATATGGTTCACATTTTTTGAGACCGTATGAGCCGAACTATATAACACACGATCTTGAGTTAATAGTGGTAGCCTTCACATTAATTATGTGGTTTCATTAACTGATGGTAGAGGGATTTATAATATTTTATGATCACAAGAGTCTCAAATATATATTCTCTTAAAATGATATAAAATTGAGACAAAGACAAAGGATGGAGTTCCTCCAGAATTATGAATATGAAAATTTATAAACTCATAGAAAGGTGAATGTTGCAGCAGATGATCTTAGTATAACATCCTATGTTTATATTCTAAATATGGTATTAGTGTAGTTGGCATCATTACAATTAGCATTTGTTGATAGAGATGGAGAAACACACCTTTATTTGAACTTTTCATCCCTCCACTCTACCAATGTGTTAGGAAGAGAAAACTCGGGGATATGGACTGTGAGACCCTATATACTCAGATATCCACTGTACATGTCCCTGAGTAATTTTCTGATGGTAAAGAGTATGTCATTATTTTTATAGGATTCATGATAGTACTGGTGATATTGATGGAGGTGGTTCTATGAGGTTTTCATATATATCCATTGGTGGTACATACAGGTGTGGAAATAATATACTAGGACATATAATGTCAATTTTGGTGTCCATGGATGAATAAAGAAGTTATAGAGTTTCTCTCCCTATTCCTTACATCTTAGAATGTGAATGGTAATCACTATGTTCTAGTAGGTTTATCTGAACCCCTAGATGTTCTAACGTGGAAGTATGATGTGATATCCATGGGTTTGTTGAAAGGAATACAAAATTTGTGAATGGGAAAAAAATTGTGATTATATAAAATCTCACTATGTTTGACCACTTCTTAGCTATTCCAGATTAGAGTTTAGTAGGGAGACTAGCATACCTCTCCATGTAGGAATTAGTTTGAATCCATAGAGTTAAATCAATGGTCGTTTCTGACCATGATGCTCAATTAACATACTGATTATGGAAGGGATTTTAGGAGGAATTTTGGACATAGTTACACATAAAAATAGACATTCACCACCAAAATGAATGCTAGACATAGCTTCCCATTCTAGTTTTGGAGGAAATGATATGAGATTTCTTGTTGGATTTTGGTTGTAGTTTGGAGAATCACCCATGTTTGGGGGAGTCTCTATATTATAACAATTATCATTCTGTCATCCGTATAGAGTCATTTGAGGTGTTGAATGGGAAGAAATACAGGTCACCAATTTTCATAGATAATCTAGGAGAGTCAGCACTTATGGGTCCAAAGTAGGTGTGAGAAACTAATGAGAAGGTGATAATCATCCTAGAGTGGATAAAGACTACACTGATCTGTCATAAGTCTTACACATACAGAAAATGAGGCCTTTGGAGTTCGATGATGGAGACCATGTGTTCCTATATTTTTCACCTCAATGTAGATTACATATATTTTTCTTGTGTGGAAATCTAGCTCTTAGATTTGTTGTCCCTTTCTAGATATTAAGTAGAGTTGGAAAGGTGGTGAACTTATTATCTCTCCCACCGTAGATAGAATGGGTGCTTGATTTCTTCCACATGTTGTAGTTTAGGAAGTACATGCATGACCCGTCACATGTTATTGACTAGGGAGATATGGACATCAAAGTTGACTCTACCATTGATGAGTACCCGGTTGTGATTAAGGATCGGGATAGGATAATATTTTTTTGTCAAGTGATTCCTTTGGGGAATGTCTAGTGGAATCCCTAGTATCTTTAGAAGAGAACATGGGAACAAGAGAATATCATTCCTACTCAATACCCACATCTCATTTTGTATCACTCATTTAGGATTTTTGACACCCAAAAACCTAGGGTGGGGAGTATTTAATGGCTCAAATTTTCCATGTATTATTTTTTGATATTGTATGGAATATTTTCAAGGCAAGGTGCTTAGAAGGAATGTCTTTTTGAGTTCCATTGTGCCAATAATAAAAAATTGATATATATATATATATATATAATATATTTAAAACCATCATTGCACAGTGTTCTGAAAAAGATGAATAACATCTAAAGGGTGGCCTGAAATAGAAATTTGAGGGAACTATTGAGTTTAGATCACAGATTTTATCCATGAAATGACATAACTTTTGTCGATGTAATGTGTTTTGGAATATTTATCATGGGCATACGAGGAAATTAATAATTAAATAAATTATTTTATTCTTTTTCATTGACACAGTGAATTAAAATATTCTATAAATAAATGGTAAAGAGGAATTACATTATTTTTCTATTAAAATGAAGAGATCCATTGTACCATCGGAGAGTCGAAAAACGAGATTCCATTGGTGGATGAAAACTGGATATGAGATTGATTGATGGTGGGAAATGAATTTAGAGGCTCTCACCAATGATCATGGTATAACTCCGTTCTTATTCACTGATTAATCCAAAATGAAATAATACATTGTTTCATTGTTTTTCCACATAAATAATTCTTAAAATTAAAAAAAACCAATCATCCAATATATTTGTTAACTTTACAGACATCATACGAGATGAGTTTTTTTGGGGGTAATTTTTAGATGATTTTTTTGGGATTATTGATTATTCACTTTTTTTATAATGGTGATAGATTTAGACTACTATGAACATTGGTCGAGGATCATTCATCATGTCTATGACTATTCATTTTTCTCATATTTCTTCATTTATCATGGAAATTATCTATTTGGCCCATAGTTCAATGTATATTAGAAAAACAAATACTTCACACATGATTCATGGAACAGTGGATTGATATCATAGATCTAGTCTCAGAACAACATGATAGTGGTGTTACAATAGAAGCAGTGGAGGATCTAATGGTTTGGGATACCTGATTTCATATTCCTCAGTATGAAACTCATAATGATGTAAATATCTATTTCAAACTGGATTCAAGTATTGATTCTGTGTTTTTAACTATGATGGGAATCCAATAATGATATCCCAAGATTCAATCGATTGATGAGTCCATAATGGTTACTAAAGGATGGTCCAGTGATTCAAGAACTAAATTTGAAAATTTCAAATATCTTATAATACGTGGAGTGTATTATGGATTCAGAGGCCATGTTGTCCCCTCTCAAGGGTGTATGGGGATTCAAGAATGGGATACGTATCATACAGTGTGTGAAATTGTCCCACAACATGTGACCCCTACATTATGACTCAATATATACCTCATAGGGTACATGGATAGGATATGGATTACACGGGTATAGGCACACTGTTTACACCCCCATGGACATGGTTGGGAAAATATGTACACAGCTAAATCCATGTATTGGTTTAGGGGAATAAGTATACATGAACCATCCTGTAGTGTGCATCCACATGGACCCAACCATTGGCCATTTACACAAGCATGGCCTAGGGTCAGTGGTTCAAGGCTTCCAACCCAACTATACACTTTTTTACTATGTTAATATTGGCTTGGATCTCTTGCGCTATGTATATTGTAAAAGTTTTGTTGTGTTGAGTTCCCTGTATTCATATCCTAAGTGTTAGTGTGGAATTGTTTCATCGATATAAGAAATTGATCCCTTCAGTAGGAATTCTTGGATAGAGGTTTTGGAATCCCTCTATGGGTACCAGTGTGAGATCTTATTCTCATCTTTATGACCTAGGTGGAGTTCTTAGTATCATCAAGACCAAGAAAATATAGAAACAAATACTCAAATTGTTAGGATAATCAAGATTGAATTATTATTATACACAATGGTCTTATAAGTGATACTCATCTATGTATTTTATCTCTTTAGACATTCAACATATTCTAATAATGATGTGACCGAATGATCACTAACTCTTGGATATATTCCTTCAGCGGTATCATACTCATGGATTGTGTTCTTCATGATGAGTACTATGTCGAAATATCAAGATTGAAACCCATTATAGCATTACCGTTGTGACTTACCTTTAGAATGTGTGTCGTGTTGAGTATATCTGGATATTATTGCAATCTATACTATAGACATATACTTATGTAGAGATGGATGTATTCATTTTTTGAATTCTCTTTTTTTTGTGGTGTCTTACTTGAAATTATTATTCTCACCCTACATAGGTTATGCCCTCATGTGTCATGTCTTGTAAAGATTATTGAAATTATGATAGAGTCTAAGATGGACCAGGACAAGATGGTGCTAAGTGAGACTAAATAGATTGAGGTTTATTCAAGATATATCATGATAGTAGTCCCCAATGTAACATTTTATTTGGAAGTCCTTTCAGACTCTTCATGGTTTGATTCTATTTTTCCACTTTTACTCTCTTTTACATCATGTCATACTCTATTTATGGGATTTATATTTATACATGCATGGTTTTTTAGTTGTTTTTACGTATCATCATTTTATATATTTGGAGATGTGTCTGTGTACAAGTACTCAAGATAAGGCCTCCCATGTTAGTTTTATGCCTATTCAGTGATAGTAACTATCCCTTGGCCTATTACAGGAAATCTCGGGGTGTCATGGAATTGACCCCTTTAGGATATTTTGTGACAAGACACCACGAACAAAAGATGAAAATAAAAAAACACATGAAAAATTTCACAAAACAGCATCACCAGTCAACCAAATCACAACTTCTCCTTGGGAATAAGACCACATAATTTGACACTAGCAAAAATCCACAAAATTTCTTTACAACCTAATCCAACAATCATGAAAACCATTACAGAACAATCCCCACCCAAAAAATTAGGGAATTCTATCTTCTACATCAAGATACAATTTACATTGGGCGGTAGTGACTAGACCAAAAAAAATTTATTTTATCAACATATAACACGCCTGGATTAGGATTTAGGTGTTCACCTTTTTCATATGTTTAAATATTTATCACACATCACTCCATTAAGAAACATCACATAATTATAAAACAAATGGATTTATATAACACATCGTAATGAAAATAAGAACAAGACAGAATATGAAAACCTCTAAATAACTTTTGGTACTAGTAATGTATCTATTCAACACATTCCCAAGTACTCCCCTCTAGGACACCATGCCTGTACCACGTAGAAACAAATGGTATGGTTTTTCCTAAAAACAGATTATCTTGATGATCATGTCTAACAACAAGAAAAATATTTCATTATTTATAACGGATCCCTTTCATCTTAAAAAAATCCCATAATTCTTTATACATGAATCAAAGATAATTAATTTAATATTTCATATTTTATTTGAACATTTTTTTATGATCTAGTACAATAAGTAACATTAAAGAGATGGAAACACAATCTATATACTGATAAAACATTAAAACACCATTTAAGAACATTAAATTCCTACCATAACAATACTGAATATAGTAAGGAATATTACAATGGGAAAAATAATAGAGTATAAAAAAATTAAAATATAAAAATTTGGTTCACCTTGATCTCCTATAACCATCATACTTATGAACATCACTATAATCAATGAACAATGTGTTAGTCATGCAATATTCATTTTAGAAACAATGTTTAATCTTGATTCAAACTAAAGTGAATGGTGAAGAGTAAGAATCATGGTTTATTTATAAGGAAATAAAATCATATTCCTTTTTATTTTTTAACCAATATGGTTGTTTTTCATTTTGACTATTATTCAATAAAATTGTGTGAATTATTAACATTTCTTATGTATATGCATTTAACTGACGTTAATAATTATTTATTGATACAATAAAAAAAATAGACTAGAAAAATATTCTATTAAAATTAGTTTTTATGTAGAAGTTTAAAAAAAATATGAAATAATATTCTAAAATATTTTTTAAATGATTTTATATTTTTTAAAAATACCTAAAAATAACTTATAAGGGTCAAGATTTTTATTTTTGTAATAAATTTTTTATTCTCATTAAAATTTTTAAATAGATTAATTGATCACACGTATATAATTTTTTAATGAAATAAAGTTATTTTTTGGACTCATAACTTCAAAATGATATTTTGGTGATTCCTTGGAATGTTTTTGAGAATGTTGATTATTTTGGAGAAAAGATGATAATTAATGCTATATGAGAACTATGCTTTTATAAAATCATCATGATTGGATAATGATTATGAATTTTATGAAACATTTTTTAAGATAAAACAATGAATTTTATTATTATAAAAACAAACTCCGAAATTTTAATTTTAATTTATCAATTTTTACTTTTCTTTTTTGAACCGAAAATTTGATTTTTGAAATAAAGTTTATTATTATGACTAAGCCCAGTCATTGTGTCCGGTAGAAGCAATGGACCGATTTTGGAAGTCCAAGAGTTTTTTACCATACACCCTACCAAATTAATGGTGTAGGAAATTGGTTTGAATTAAATTTTCCCACACGTGGTTGAATTATAAGATAAAATAACCTATATTTAATCCTCCAAAATCCACCCTCATTAAGTATAAAAAAAAACTAATTCCACATTCCTATCCACTATAAAATTTATAATGCATGATGTTATTTTCATTTTCCCTTCAAGTTAGCCCCTCCAATTGGATTCCACGGTCTCATAGAAAACCCCTCATGTATCCGGAAGCAAATATTCAGGGTAAGGGTATTATCCTCTTATCCCCTTTTCATTGGTACTTCCCATTTGAATGTATTATAAACTTCAAAGGTACATTATGTTTAAGAACATGTAATAATTCCATTAAATAAATAATGGTTTTCTTAAAATGAAATATAAATATAGTATCTCTCATTATTCTTTTCTATAATTCATCTAATATGTTGTTAAGCTATCGTGATTATTTTAGGAATGTTTCACTTTATCATGATATATTTTTGTATTATGAATATCCAAAACTCTTCTTTACCAATAAGAATTCCCTAGATGAAAATAGTTTATATAAATTTGGTGTTTTACCTTTATTATACGAACATTCCATTCATGTGGGTTAAAATGAAGTAATTTTCATGTATTTATGAACCCATGAACTCAATGGTTTCATATGAAACTCATTTTTTATTATTATCATGTTATTAGTGAAATGATTAAATATGTTTAATGATACTCATGAGAATTTTCAAATTTGATGTATGAACCATGATTTCACTATAATGAATTTGTTAAATAATTAAAATCTAAATACAAAATGTTTTATGATACTTTGGTCAATAACATTGATAATTTTGAATTATGACACCTTGCAAAAATTATATGGTGATATTATTATGAATTTATAATTTTTATGTTGTATAAATATTTCTTCATTATGATTCATGTTCTTTATATTATATTATTCCTCATATTTATATGATCATTCCTAATAGATATTTTTTTATGTTTACATACTAGTTATATCATTGGTTTATTCTTTTATTGGTCTTTATGATCACCAATTTATTTGATTCATGTTCTCAAGATATGATATGTAGAAAAAAATATACAATGAATTAATGATGATGTATTTTATGTAGAATAGAATAATATTTATGTTTTCAGGTAATATTTACCACTTTCCAAGATAATTAACCTAAAAATATCATCAGTGTTTTTATATGGTGAACTATATAATGAATGTTTTATGTAATAAAAATATGGGTCACCAAATTTGTTGTCATTGTATAGTTTATTTATATTTGTAAACTATGATTATCAAACAATAGTAAACATAGTAATAGATAATTATTAACAATGGGGAACATCACTATATTTTCTAATGTATAAAGTAAGTGATTTCCACGAAAATACATCGTTGTAAAGATCATACATGGGTATATGGATCTTTCATTGATGTACTAATGGGTAACTACCCAAAAACATATGGAGTTGGACCCATTCACAAACTAATTAATCGTAAGAGTTCATGTAGTACATATGGTTTGACAATAATAGGGGATATACATTGGTTAATCACTTTTGTGTAATACTATATATGATGTTTATGAAGATAATATAACTTTTTTTAATATTAACATAAATCATCCAAAAATAATTATATAATAAAATTATAGTATTAATCTTTACACTAGAATAATTATTATTATATTCCCAAAAGTATCAAATTTATAACATTGGTTTCCTCTATCTATAAAAATAGAAGGAAATTGAAATACACTTGGAAACAACGGAGGCAATAAGAAATGAGATGATATCCCTCCCAATATGGGTAAACTAGAGCTAAAAAGGTCATGATGATGATGAAGTGGTTAGATTAAGTCATGAGAACCAATTGATAAAATGTAGAGAAAATTGATTTAATATGGAAGTAATTTCTATTAGTTGAATAATTTATGCATCAATGAACACTTATTTTTTTGGAAACCTATAATCCACTCATCACGTAATATTTGATCAATATAATAAAAACTATATTTTCTATACTCTATTATTATTCTTAGTACAAGTATATGTTGGTAGTGTATCTCTTAGATATATAATATGATCGGTGGTGGATACCTTCCAAGAACATGAAGCCAAGTGCTGAGGTTGACTCTATGGGATGGGAAGAATAAATAATCCCTGTTTAATAAATTATTTTCAATCTAAAACCCAAACAAAAATGTTGAGTTAAGTAATTTATTTGAAAAAAATTGAAAAATAATAAGCTGATAATTATGAGATTAACATTATAGTTATTTTAGTTTATGCTTCATGATTTTTCATATATTTTAATAGAAAGGCATATCATTTCCTTGGAAAACTAGACCCCATATATGAAAGTATTTATTTATATAAGACACTGGGTGTTACAAAAAGATAGTTTGGTGTAATAAAAATGTTCAAATGGTATTTATATTTTTCTATTAGACACATGTACATAATGATAAGAGGATAAAAATTGAACAAAATATTAGGAATAACTCAAATGAGAAGAAAGTACAAAATCCCATGTGCATAAAATATGGGAAGATGCATTTGGGGAATTTTTTTGAAGGATGTGGAAAGTGATAAAAGGATGAAAGATATGTTCATATAGATAAAAAACATCATTGGGGATGTAGAGACTCATAATATAAATTCCAATAAAAATAGGAAGATGTTGCATGAAAAATATACTATGAAATTTTTTAGGTGTGGGGATCCTGGGAATTTTTTATAGAAAATTTTTAATTAGAAGATAATGATGGGAAACCAACATCAACCCCAATAAAGGGAAATAAAGAATGCTTATTATTTTTAAAGGAAGTGATGAGGATTCATGGGTTACCACATTTATTTGTTTAAGATAATGATAAAATTAACACATCTAAAATCAAGATAAATCAGAAGCATGCTATGAATAATAAATTGAATTTCAATACTACATATCACCCCCAAAGTGATAGAAAATTTGAAAGGATTGTTCATTGACTTGTAGACATTTTCTAATCCATTTCAATGGAATTTAATTCTGTATGGGATCAATATCTATTAATATTTGAGTACACAAAAAACCACACATTCCTATAAATTATAAAAATTCCTCTATATGAATCTCTTTATAGAGAAATATGTTAAAATAATACGTGTTTTGATGAATTTGTATAATGGAAGCTACATGGACAAGATCTAGTGTAAGATATGACATTAAATATCAAAGGAATCCAACACTAGAAATAAGATGATCAATGTTTTGAGAATTTTTATGCTGACAAACATTGAAGGGGTATAGATTTTGAAGTTAGAGATGATATTTATCTATGAACATCACCAGGGAGTAGAGTAACACAGTTTTGATAGAAATGAATAATTATCCATAAGTACAATTTCCACTTTGATATCCTTTATTGCATAGAAGTAGTAGCCTATTGGATAGATCATCAATCAAGAACTTATCATGTTCATGATATTTTCCATGCATCCTTATTGAGGATGTACATACATAATCATACACATGTATAGAATCTAGTGGGGGTAATACAAGATAATGATCTCTATTATCTAGAAAAATCAAAAAAAAACTGACTAATTAGGACAATGTTCAGTGAAACAATAAAACTCACCTTGAAAAATGTTATCCAAAAACCCAAAATTTGATGCGGTAACATGGTAATTAAGGGAAACAATGATACACATGTACCCTCTTATATTCTGAATAGAGAATATGAGTTGAAATTTTAGGGATGAAATTCATTTATTGGTGGAAAAAAGTAACAAACTGAAAATGAATTCTTTTAATAATAGACCTAATTCCACTCAATAAATTTATATAATGATTTATAGTAGAAGAAAAATGATTTTTTTAAATTCAGGTAAAAATTGAAGATATTGTGTTCTTATAATATTTTTCATCTTATAATATTAAAGGGAAAAACATACAAGAAATTGGTAGCACATAATTTTATAATATATGAACATTATAATAGGTCTACCAAAATACCCAATATAACAACAAATATTACAATTTCAGTACTTATAATGGATAAATAATGTAAAAAATAAAACAATTGGCTTCCTTCATACCCTTTAATCATCATAACCACAAATTTCACTGAAATAGAGGAACTGAGATTTAGTATTATGATAATCATTTTGGAAATGATATTGAACCTCAATAATAAACATTAATGATGAAGAGTAAGAATTTTTGAATATTTATTGGTATATATGGTTTTATTTTTTTATGATTGTAAAATAATATGGTTGGTAGAAATTATAACCACAATCCAATTAAACAATTGGTCATTATTATAATTGGTTAAAAGATTCTTTTAAATGATTTTCTAGACTATTTATAGATATAATAGAGGTTGTATTATTATTAAGAGAATATAAAAAAATTATATCACAATTATGTTTCTTGTATTAGTTTCAAATAAAACTCAATTAATGAAATAATATTGTAATTTTATTATAAAATGATAATATATTTTTAAGAAGGTCCTAATAATTTTTATAATGGTCAGAATCATTCTTTTTATACAAATTTTTTAATTTTCAAAAAAATAATTATTGTTTTATTAAAGATAAAAATATCATAAATAAAGAGTTATTTATATTTAATAAAATTATTATTTTGTGATTGGTTCATCAAAATTATGAAACTGTGATTTTTGTGGAATATTTAGATAATCTTGATTTTTTTTGTGAAAAGAGAACACTTTTTCTTTATGAGTACTATGATTTTATGACATCATTGTTATGAATGAATAAATAAAACATCAATGAAACTTTTTATTCAAAAAAAATTTAATTTAATAATTATAATATTTAATTTATAAATATTTTTTTATTTAAAAATTTAATATATAATGTTTTGAATGAACTATTGGATTTTTGAAATAAAATTTAATCTTTAGATTCTGAGTGTTAACTAAGATTTATGTAAGGTTTTTTTCTGTTTTTAAAGGCCTCGAACTTCCAAATATAATCTACTACTCACTAATGGTTAATAAAATGGGTTGGAATTCAATATCACAAATGGTTGTCTTATATGATAAAATAATTATATTTTTTCATTCAAAATCCACCCATTATCGAGTATAAATACCACCATTCCTATAAACTAAAAATTCATCAACCATGATTTTTTTGTCACTTTCACTCTTAAATCATCCCTCCATGGTTCCCTCAGTCTATAAATCTTCCTCCCTCATGTTTTAAGATGAAAATACACAATGAAAGGGAGTTATCCTCCTCTATATTTTTCATTCTTGTACCTCTATTTTTTAAACCTTCTAAATGTCAAAGATTAATTATTTTCTCACAATTTTAATCATACAGTTACCTTAAATTTCGAATTATACCCATGGGATACCTCCATTCTTTCCCATAATTTATTTTCCATAATTCATGTTTTACACCATTATGCTGCCAAAATTATTTCATGATTTTTTTATTTTTTTCATGAAATAATATTATATTTTGATTACCCAAACTTCTTCCTTACCCATTTAAATTTACCTACATGTCTATGTAATATATTTATTTTTTGGAATTACATTTATTACACTATTATTCCCTTATCATGGGACAAAAAATATGCAATGTTCATATTTTTTAGCACTCATGTACTCATTGTTTTCACATGAAAACCATTCACAATTTTACTCAGGCTATTGATAAAATGATTTATAATAATAACTATAGATCCCGTGAATTTATAAATATAAATGGTGTTCCTGATAGTTATCCAAATTTTTGGTTAAATAATTTATGTCCAAATATGACATGTTTTATAATTCCATGGTGAATAATATTGGAAATTTTGACTAATGACCCCCATGATGATAAAATTTTCTGACATGATTATGAATGTCTCATCTTAATGTTGTAGTGAAATTTAAATTTTATGATTCATTTTAATTCCATTATGATATGTCTCATATTAATATGATCATGATTTATTGATATTCCAATCGATTTCATGCTAAGTATCTACATTATATATTCCCCTGTAGGAATTTAGGCTCACCACATTATTTAATGTTTGTACCCAAGATATGATATGTAGTGAAATAAAATTACGAGGAACTTATTAAAATGTTATTGAATATATTTATAAAAATATTTATGATTTTCTTGAATTATGACCATATTTCCAAAACACCAAATTTCAAAAAGATTATATGTATTGTTAAATCTTGTAATGTGTAATGAAATTTTTATGAAATAAAAAAGATGAGTTTACATGCACAAGATATCTACTAGTTTCTCCAAAAAAACTCATTTCATCTGTGATTTATAGAAATCCCAATTCAATGATAGGGGATTCAACATGATGTTACCCATAGAGATGAGAGACATGTAAGACGTTGTGGATCTGATCCCACCTTCAAGGATGCACCAACCAATATGACACATAACTAATTCTCCCCAACAACACAAATGGACCAAAAATTAGAGTGAGAGCCTAATCACCCTCTAAAACATATGATGTTTGGGTCATGGTGAAACCATCAAGAACACGTTGACTCTATCCTTGAACACTATGGCCCTACTTCTATGATCTACAATAGAGTAATTCTATTGTGTTCTACATTCACCCTCTCACTAACATTATAAACATTCTTTGTTGTTCTCTACACCACATATGGACCGTGAAATGACATTTCTCCAAGTTTGGCCCATCAAAAAAAAGAATTAAATGACCACACATACAAATACTCAATCATTTCTATGGATATAGATGAGTGGCATATGTTTTTATCGGAAAACTGAACGAAATGAAATTATTGGGCCTAAGATCAACTGAATTCTAAGATGCATCATTCCTATATATCAAACAACATAAGGATAGTCCATTCTATTTTCCCTTCCTTATGACTGTGGAAATTCAGCATTGAAGAATAACTGAGTGCCAAAACCTTGTTGAGATCCCCATGAGACTCTCATAGAAATATTTTCATCAGGATGTAATTAAATGTTCAGCAAAACTCCATGTAACCACACCTCCTCATCCATATAACTCCTCACCAAAACATACAATGTTCTATACTACATGATCACTAAGGATTTGGATTATTTTGTAAAAATATCTATGATGACCTGTATATAATATAAACTAATTAAAAATTGGTTTAATAATAAGATGAAATTAAAGGATATTTTTTCCCATTTACACGCAAGAACATATAATGGCTGGAAAATCTACTCAGAACATAATTTATAGCCTTTACCTGTAGCAAAATTAAGCCATGGTATTCAAACTACCACATTGACCATTTCATCCTTAAACACCAAAACAAAATCTCCAATAAATGATTATTTTTAGATAATATCCAGTTTACAATAAACGATGTGTTACGAACTACAGGAAGGACTCCTTCTATATCTCTACTGTAACTGAATTCATCCCTTGAAACTCATCCTGTTTTTTCAAAACAATAACCATCCCTATGATGCATCACCACATATGATAAGATCACACATCACCTCAACCTTCATGTATTCCCATGTATAATCCTTATTTTACATAAAATAATATTGAAATGAAATCTGAAATACTAATGTTCCATTATTATCAACCATTCTATCTATGTGTAGGGCCCCTAAAACCTCCATATCTCTCTATTAATCACTATACTCTTGAACCAAATCCCTCCACAATATCCAATTTAAAGCATCTTCTATGACATTCCACATTTCTAAGGAGTATAAAATTTTAAAATTTTACTTCTAATGAAATTACATTAATATCCATATCCATACATTCAGATCACATTGTGAAAAGATATGCCTCAATCTCTTCTATTATATAAAGGGCAAAAAACACTCACTGATGAGGAAATATTTCCACAACATCACCACAAATAGATCCACTTCTAACTCAAGATAACAGCTATAATTGTAAGAATTTGTTTGGGTATAACTTTCTATAACCCTATGATAACTATCTTATGTTAAATAAAAATGAATCCCAAGACCATATAGGAAGCCTCATAGGAAAACTCAATCATAACCCCTTCCCTTGGAAACCAAATCACTGACTATATTCTATATTACATAACGAAATTCATACTGACATTGATAATTCTAAAAAAATATTCATTGTAGTTTAAAACTATTATAATCACTATGACTATAGATAAATTAGTTACAAACTTATGATTACAACATTCATTTCCATGAAAACATTGAACCACTTCTATATTCATGGGTGATACTAATGGAATAAAATTTCTCAAATTTAGTGATTATACTAACACACCCGAATGAGACACAAAATTCATATAGAAATGAATAAATTTTTTCCAAAACATGTACTTGGACAAATTCCAATATAACTAGTGGTGTCAGAGAACCCGCCAGATAACTTTTAGAAGGTCATCATTCTCATCCATCAACTTTAAGGAGACAAATATGTTTTTTATGAACATGGATACAGGTTAGTCCATGAATTTAGGGAACATGGTGTTCATGGGATGTATGAACAAATCTATTACATTGATGACATTAATCGACATGAAACTAAATAAAATGTTCCAATACATGTATTTAGATATAGTCATTGGGATATCTCCCTCATTTACCATAATCTAGTGATACAAGAACCACATATCATCCATAAAAATACAATTGGCCAATCTCATTTACTCAAAAAGTCATTATAAACTCAAAAAATGGTAATATTTGATAACCACTACCAGATTCTAAAATCTTTAGACTGTGCACAACCTCATACTGCAATCCACATTCATAGTGAATAACAATGGAGCACCCCAAAATGACACATCGACCTAGATAAACCCCATATATATTATATCAAATATCTAGATCCTTATCTCATAAAACATAGAAGGATCCATCTAGTACAAGGCTTGATAACATCCAATATTGTAGATTTCACTAATTCCACAGACAATACAACCACTATTGTAAAATGGGTCTGCATAATCCAACTTCCCATATAACAACTCTTCTCTCATATGAAAACCATAAGTTTTCAATACCCTTATGGGGATAACAAATTCTTCTAAATGTTTTCCATGTCATCATTAAAAGAATAAAGTCATTAATCACTAAGAATGAATTGTTACAACTATATATTTTTTATATAGAGAGCCCCATGTGACTGTTGTGTCCCAATACTCTGTCTATACTCCCATGAGTGATAGAAAATGATGATCTATCCTCAAAATAAAATATTCACACCTAGGAAATGGAATCATAACAATATATAGTCCCATATAATTTAATATAGAAAGTAAAATAAAGGAGTGTGAAACCCTTGAATCAAATAAGTAAAAAACATTCTATGTTGACGAACTGAGAGTAACTAAACTGATATCTGGACCCGCTGGTATTTCCAACCCCACTGCATGCATCATACTACACCTATATCATATTTCTATTTACTAGATACCACCTCTAAGATAATTCATGGTTTAGTTACCTCATCATAATGAACATCCTTGTGCTAGAATCCACCATCTGCAACTCCACTCCTTAGATCATAAGCTTGATCCCCTACTATTCGAAAAAAATTCACTAGAAGCTATAGATATGGATGAAATTGATATTATCCACTTCCAAGAGTATAAAAATGATTTAAGAATAGTAACTAGGTTTAATTATAGACACAAACACCACATAAAAAACATAGGAGCTTAAATTCCATAGGAAAAACAATAAAAATACTGGTTATAGAAGGCTACATTGTAAGCTACTAATTTTCACACCCCACTGGTCAACACCATGAAGGTCCAAGTTCATGTGAACTTCCACTGAAAACTAGGCTCCTCAGTTATCATAGGTTGTTCCCCTATCATGGTATACCTCCTTGTGAGTGTAAATGATCTATCAACTCTACTTTCTTCTGAACATCGTGATACTTGGGCAGTGTAAATGGAGTAACTACATACTAGATCTAAAGATGGAGTGACCCCTTAATTTATCCTTCAGGGGATACCTCATCTTGTAAAAATATATTGGCCATATTTTATAATGTTTCTAAACATGATTCCAAACTCATTCATTCACATACTCCCGCTATAATGGGGGAGAAACTCATTCCTCTTCACTTCTATCATGGTTGATGAAGGAAACTCTACCCAAAATATTTTTGAAAAAATATAAATGAAACATTATCTTCATTATACTCACCTAGATGCAACATCCACCTCTTTTGTGATGTTCCAAAAATTTATTTATCTTCCAAAGGGAACCAGTACCCCCACAAAGATCAGAATCATACAAAATGTGATCTCAAGCTCCTCTAGCTAGCTATCTATCTCTTCATCTAAAAAACATTACCCCATGCTGCAAAAAAACTACCACTAAAAAAATACACCACCCTCAATCAATTATCATCATCCTCCATCAGATCAACCCTAACACAATCAACAAAATCCCCCTACTAGTCCCAAAAATCATGATCTATGTGAGGATGACATCTTGGAGAATGAGCCAAATGGGAAAATTTAAATGATATAAACAAAGGTAGTACGTAATTTTATTTAGGTATATTTAGTATTTTTATACTTATTTATACATTCCCAACACCACCCAATTCATGAAAGAACTGATTTTAATCATAATGTATTTTCCTATCCATGGTCTCTACCCATTGTTCTTGTCCCCTCAGATAGTCGTTCAATCAGCTCAAAGCTTATGAATTAGATCATATGGGGCTCATAATCATTTGTCGTACATAGTCTCCCAAGCTTATGACATACTCCAAGGTTAACTTTTTTTATTTTCGTACCAACACTAGTAGTTCTCACAATGAATGACTCCCAAATTCATCATATCTTTCAAAAAACTGCCTCTAATACAACTCTACCATAACCCCCTCCCACCAAAGATAGAACAATGAAGGATGGGAGATAACGACCACCAAGAATTGTATACAATAAGCCCCATGTTGGAAACTATCACCGATGGTACAAAAATATTACACAAATGGGGGGAATTTATCTCTATAGTAATATAGGATTATGATGTCGTATAAATCAATCATAAGAAACTCCTTAACAATGGGTAAAAAGAAACCAAATCAATCCCATAGTAAACTTCTCAAAAATATATAAAGATTCAATACTATAAAGTAAATACTAAAATGTAATTCTGAATTGGGGACATAGCAATAATCTCAATATCTGATCTAGTATTTTTCATCAAAGCCCATTCAATCCTCCTTAAAACTAGAAGAACTATTATTTACATATGGTGGGAAAACATGTATACTCAATGGGGAAACCAAATTTTCTCACGCACAGGTCAATGAATCATACCAATTCACCAGGAGAAATAGCATAACCAAAATAACATAAACAATTTGACTAACCAATACCATCCTCACTATGGATCACTAAAAAAATTACACATCACTGAATTGTATAATAATATGGGGACTCCCGATAAAGAGGGGACACCATAATGTTTTCCAAAATATTTTCCACTCCCACACACTAATGTCAGATTTGTCGGAACTTCAATCTATTCTGTATATCATATTAGATACAACATAAATATATAATAGTCACAAAAAATCAAGCCTCCGGACACCATGGCCATCGCACCTCACATCCACACAACCTGAACATAATAGTTCTCCCCAATCCATAGAATTTTCACATCCCATCACACCAGTAGACACCTAGGCCAGGAAATATCATAATAACCACATATCCCAATTCACTAGGGTATCATGAACATGAATAAATAATCATCATGACTACCTCCTACCTTGCATGACCCGAACCATAATCTATCTCATCACAACACACCATATCCCATTGGAAGGCACATGGTCCATCATCATGTTCAAAATCTGAACATTAGCCAACACAACCATTTTATATCTACCAACATGGATGATGGAGAAGAAAATAAAGGTTAGTTATCCATCCATCCTCCCAACCTATATATTTTAAAAACACCCCCATATATAAATATGTAATTTTGATGGCACATGGTGCGGGACATTGGTTAGGTTTATATAGAAATTAAAATGATTATTAATATTACATATACATAACCACAAGAAAACCCAACCTATGGGTTCACAATATAAGTAATAATCACCAAAAAACAGCCCCAAACACCTTCATAGAAACTTCACATTCACCACAACCACTAAATTCACAACATCACATGAGCCAGAATCCACATTACTAATTGAGGCCATTATACAATACATTAATTTTATTTTTAATTATTTTTTGAAATTAACAACAGTAAAATTTTTGATGAAACATTCACTAAACATTTCATATCATTCCATTTCAACCAATATTAACCTATTCCATCTATACCTAGGAATATAGCACAAAAATTCACAATAAAACTCAATAACGCATACTCCTTGTCAAGCTAACAAACTCACATCACCTATATTTTCAAATCCATATCGTAACTAAAAATCACAATTCCCCACATCCTTGTTACACATCATCATATCCACATGCCATAAACAAACATTATCTCCTCACAACACAACCATATAACTCATCATGAAATATTTTACAGAAATAGAATGTGTCATTTTATCAATTCCACAACTATATTTTGTGGGAAATATAAAAAAATACATAAATCACGGGGATACCTTTTTATTATCCAGATATAAGTGTTTGGAAAATTTTCATTTATTCAAGATTATTCAACAAAATTACTCAACAAGGGTTCCACAACACATCAACAATATTTATCACAAATACTCTACATCCAACATTTTTAGTGGGGCTTTCATTCCATACAATTAGAACATAACAAATAATACTAAGGCTATAAAAACATGTAATTAGTCTCCCATTGCTTTCAACATCAATTAAAAATTTTCATTACCATTATTAGGCTACTAAAAATCATTTAATCATATATAATGAAGAGAAATACTCAGCCCCATGAATTAGTAAAAGAGAAATGAGGGATTCCCTACTGAAAATAATCTTTCAGATCTTATTGAGCATGGAAAACCTACATCAACGTAATCCACATCAAAGGTTCATCAGCAATATATCAAAAATATATACTAATCCAAAGCAACACTATCACAATGGGTCTCCATATGAATAATATAATTAGACAATGGGTATGTTTTAAGACATCACCATAGGTCACCAAAATAGTATTATCAGATCCCAGTAATCCCAGTTTGAAGAATTGGATTTAAATCACTCAGAAAACCATATATGATTCTCTTAAAATGAGAGAAATAAGATTGGATAGATGAATGAAACATATATTAAATAAGTTTTATATGATACATAAAACATTGATATCATATATCATATGCCAAGATTTTACATCATGAAGTCTATAGATCCTCAATAATATAGTTTCTGGCACTTTCTATAGGTCATGTACATCCGTGTGTGGAGCTCGCGTAGCTGTGCCCCCACATTCCCACTTTCCAAAGGTTGGTGGAATCGGTCTCTTATTCAAGGACGTCCACTCCTTGATCGAAACGGGATGACTGGATGTTAGTTCTTCCTTCTGCGGATTCCTCCACAGAACTCATTACATACTCCAAGACTCCCTTAAATATTATGTCATGGTTCGTGAAACTCATTCTGGGTGACATATATTTGTGGGCACTGGTTAATTACACTACTTCCATCAGGACATTCCATGGGGTCTTGACATGGTAGCAACCTTCGGTCAGAGTAGACAGTGACATCAGGCATGTCGGGGCATATCTGGATGTTTGGACATTAGGTAACCTGTATTCTTCTTCATAAGAAGGAATCTATAGGGTGAAAACCCTAAGGCATCCCACGTCAGTCATGGGGTATCATATGCTAGAGGCAAGTCTCTGAGATTTTCCTCAAATTCCCATGTTTATCATGGGGTATATCACAATTTTAGATTCATTAGGAGATGGTTATGCTAATGTTGTGTCTTTCGAGGTTTTCCTCATGCATACCAGGTTTAACCCAAGGTAGTGCTCAAGTTTAACGTCTTGCAGATACGGTATGAGGGTGATCAAGATGTCCCATATAGGCAAATTGGATTGGTACATCCCTAGGAGGGAATTCCTGGAAGGTTTATTAGGTGGATGGATTAGAACACTCCATAAGAGAAGACCCATGATGGTGTGTCCCATAAATGGAATATGTCTCACTGTGAAGGCTGATCTAGACACTGCTGAGGGAGGATCAGGGAGTGTGCACCCCAGAATAGGGATATACCAAGTTATATCATTGGATGGGATTGAACCTCGTGGAGGTTTCCTACGTACCTTGTGTATATGAAAAAGATCAAATACCATGTAGTTCAAAGGGGTGATGAATCAGGGTGTGCAGAAATGACAACAACCTAGAGACATGCTGGGGCTTATGTGTGGATTGTGGCTCGGGTACTGCTACGAGACGTGACGAGGTTGATGACACGATCCAACTGGGATGTGGCGGCTTGGGTAAGAATCCGGAGGATGATAGAGACTTGAATGATGTGGAGGGAAATGAGATAGAACCGACATGAGGACGGTGGTGATGTGGGGATTGAACTTTGAAGAGACTTCCTACATATCCCCATGGCTAGGAATCAAGGTCTGTGTAGTTCAATGGGATGATGGGACACCTGGGGAGGCGACCCATGAGAATGGACACATGTATGGGATCTGGAGGAAATATTACCCCCATGTTGGGTAATGATATTCTTGGAACACATGGGATTTAGGGATAGATCAGGATGAGACATGGGTGATGGGCTTAAACCTCATGGAGGCTTCTTACATATCCCCGTGGCTGGGAATCAAATTCCATGTAGTTTATCTGACGATGGATTATCGTCGATTGGGGACATTACCTTCTTACCATCTATTTAGTGACTTCAATGGATTATTGTCGATTTGAGGACGTCAATAGCTTACCACCTAATGGGTTTGACAATGGCTTACTGCTGAATGGGGTTGACAATGGCATACCACTAAATGGGGCTTGAACCTAAAGAAGGTTCCTATGTACCTTTCATTGGCAAGGATAAAATTTCGCGTTGTTCAGGAGAGGTGTGGGAACCAACATGAAGAGGGTCGATACCAATGGGTTTTGGGCTTCAACCGCGGAGAGGCTTATTACTTACCTTTCCATGGCAAGGATCATAGTCCACGTAGTTCAAAAGTGGGAACCGATGTTTAGATGGCCGATAATAATGGGTGTTGGTCATGAACCATAGGGAGGATTCCTATGTATCTTTCATTGGAAAGGATCAAAGTTCACATAGTTCAGGTTGGTGGGATGCAACGTGAAGAGGGGTCGAAACCAATGGTTGTTCATCTTGAACCTCAGGAAGGCTTTCTATGTACCTTACCTTGGAAAGGATCAAAGAATGCATAGTTAAGGATGGTGTTTGGGGCTTAATCTCTAGGCTACCTTGAGAGGATTTCATAGTATATGCTTACTCTAAGACCACATGAGTCATGCTCGGTGTGAGAAACAAGAGGCAGCAAAGACGTGACGATCACAGTGCAAAGGTGCGTCCAAGAAGGGTGGTGAATGGGGATTACGCAAGGCAGCTTCTCAGGTGCCGCTATGGAGCAATAATGGTGAAAGGGGCTTATGCAAGGAAGCAGCCCGGGAGCTGCTATGGAGCGGAAATATTGTATGGGGATTATGCAAATAATCTGCCCAAGTTCCACTATGGAGCGGCAATGGTGAATGGGGCTTATGTAAAGAAGCTACTTAGGTGCGACTATGGTGCGGCAATGGTGAATGGGGCTTACGCAATAAATCTAATCAGGTGACACTATGGAGTGGAAATAGTGAATGGGAATTACGCAAATAATCTTCCCATAATTTCTTCCTCATGTATGTCCATGAGGGCATCCCAACCTACTGGTGGTTTGAGGCCTTCACATATGTGCTAGTGCACAGGAGGGATAACACCAAGGGGCATTGGAATCAGTCCAAACAAAGGGGAATGAAAAGTGTGAATTAGATTCCAGACATTCGAAACATCGTGAGGGAGGCATGGTGATGAAGTATAACTATTGACCGTGTTCTAAACACAGCATCCATATCAAATAATACTGAAATGAGGACAAACAAATGAGGGTCGAATGTTGATCGTGTTTGATACATAGGACCTGACTCAAAGTTTCATCCAAAATCTTTCGGGGCATTGGCCCAGGATGGTAGGTGATTAGAGGCAACATGGGACCAGGACTTTAGGGGGTCCCTTCAATCATGGTAGAGGATGAAGATCTTAATGAAGTACACATAAATCGTGTGGTGGAGTAATGGAATGTTTGAACGGATTTTAACGCTCATGAAATTATGCGACTGTAATCATGGCATGAGGCATCTTATACTTGTTACATAAGTCATATCTCATTTGGAACAAGAGGAAACCAATTATTTGTCAGATAGGGAGTACTATAGTGTATATTCATGTATATAGGACTATTAGCATCTTATTCTTGGAGCATAAGACATATCTTTTTTGGAGTAAGAGGTATCCTATATTAGTTATATATGGTTCACTATATTTTATAGTCACGTAGATATGATTGTTAGTGTATCAAGCTTGTAGAATTAGTAATATCTTGTTTGGAGAGAGTGGTATCATATGATAGGCACATAGGGTGCACTATAATTTATATTCATGTAGATAGGACTGTTAGCATCTCATGCTTGGAGCATAAGGCATCTCTTGTTTGGAGAAAGAGGCATATAATGTTTGGAACATAGGGTGCACTACAATTTATAGTCATGTAGATAAAACTATTAGGTATACAGAACCTAGAAATGGTTGGTTTTGGGAGTTATTTGAGGGTATCCCATTCTAGTTGAACATGGCATAGGATTCAGGTAATGAGGTTCAGATGAGTTTTTTGAGGAATGGATCGAGTCAAGGTACTCAGAAAATTGATGATGAGAATCTCAACCCATGACATGGGAAATGGAACAAGAGGAATATGTCAACTAAAGGTGTTTCATTGTGTGTCAAAGAGTATCTCAAGTCATGGTATTCCATAGGTGGAAGGTGGTAGCGCATAAGGGTGCAATGCAAAATCCTGGCATCCCAGCCTGAAAACATCATTGTGCGACTCTCCATTTTTCATGGGGGTCTGTTCCAGGCTGCATTCTTTTCTAGATTTGGGGTGTGAGGGTTCACCCCCCATGGTATGGACTGGTGAAAGTGAAGCTTGGAGCTTCACAATGGATAGGTCTTCCGGAAATATCTTCATGAAGAAAAGGGGCTCATGGAGCATGGGGTCTCATAGAGAATATGTGTGATGGAAAGGTGCTTAAAGATCATTGATTCATGGATCATGGAATCAATGAGCATGAACATGAAGAGCATGAACTCACAGATCATAGACTCGTAGAGGCGCCTCGATGTAGAGACTGCTCGGCATGAAGCCTTAGCTCGCTCTATGGTGGATCTTGAACGTCAAAGGGGTTCATGGAGCATCCTACCTCCATGCTCTGTGGTGGATCGAAAACATCCAAGGGGCTTGCGGGTAATACCGACTCTATTCTTTATAGTGGCTTCATGAAGGTGGAGCATTGCGCTAGCCTCGAGGCACCGGGGGCTCCGGTTAAGTTCTTCTATTCCGTGATTGTAGAGGGAGCTTCGTGAATGGTCTCCACAAACCAGTTTTCCAACCCAAATTCAAATGTCCATAACTCTTAATCTATTACTCCATTCGGGATCTACGACCTACAAAATCAAATCATACAAAATAGGATATTCTCGGGGGTTATTTATGGGAGCACATGGAAAATATTGGTGGTGTGTTTTCCAGTGTCAAAAAATACACCATGATCCACCTTTGAGGCCATAAACCCCTTGAACAGACATCTTCCTCTGAAAAACATGGATTCTAGGGATTGATTTATTTAAAATATAAACACATATATTATGGTGTAACGTAATTTTTCATGGTCACCCCTTTACCATGTACAATATAGAGAACCACTAGCCATACAATCTGTAAACCACCATCAGGTTCCCTAAATCCTTCTTTCATCGTATTAAATTCTTACTGCTGTTTTTCTATAACCCAAACTCCAACAAGACTCTTATAGCCACCTCAGAACACCTATAAGTTTTTCAAATGTACAAATTAATGTGTTGGGATGGAACAAACCATTATAGGAATGGTTGTGTTGTGCTCTTAGCTGTAGTTGGAGTGGTTACGTTGTAGTATCTTTAGTATTAATTGGACATAAACCCTTTCAATTTTATGTGCTCTATGATATATAGTGAATAATGTGATGTTGATGGTTTTAGAATGGTGAATTATTCTAGAAAATTTCGGATACATTTTGACTATTTCTATTCTAGTTTTTCATTATCATGATATTTTCATTTTCCTTATCTGTCCATACATTATGATTCACTCAATTTATCATCCCCTCATTCATTTATTGTGTGGTGCTCTATGGCAGATCTATCCCTCCATATCATTTATTTTCAAAACCTGTTTTTACTGATTTCATGAGTATTTAGTGGATAGATTCTAAATTCTCAATTTGGAATTTATCTTTCTTTCTTTCATCATGATTATTCATTCTTCTAGAATCCCAAACTACAATGGTGGTTGATTTTAAAGATCAGGATGGGGTTATGGTTTGGATTTTTATTTTTATGGATTTTTTAGTCTATATCTATAGATACCTAGGAATTTTATACATGGATATTTCTACTTTTTATGAATATTCAATTCATAACATTAGCCTACACATGAGGACTATAATATTGTCGTGTCATTGGAGAGTAGGTACAAATGTCTTATTAATTTGTTGAAAGATATTCAGTACCTCCCATAATTTTCTTCCCATTAAGTACTCTTCATAGACATACCCTAACCAAAACCATTCTTCATAACCTGGGGAAAGGAAACATAAGAATGTGTGATATCATAAGTTAGGAAATGGTTAACAAGGGTGATATAAAATCACAATATAAACAGTTTAGTTTGAGAAAATAACCACAACAAATGAGAAAAATACCGTACATATCCATGATTATAATCATGAGCCATAGGGTATTGATTGGTAGTTCATAATATATAAATCACAAGAAAACTAAAGAATATGGGAAATGAGAGAATTAAAATGGAATAAGACATGGAATTGTGGCATACAAAAAAACATAAGAATTCTTATATAAGGCTATCCACTAATACTGTCACACCACGACTGGATTGATTTATTATTATTAATTGTTTTAATAATTATTTTGAGTTTCGGTAGCCGACGGGTCGAGATTTAAAATTTTGGATGCTCTTTTCACTATTTCGCGGTCAGCCCGCGTGGATACCCAAGTGCATTGGGTTGTGGCATGCAAGTGCGCGTGTTTTTTTAAGTCATGTGATGAGAACATGGCTTAGCTCTATAAGCGTGCAGTTTCTGGTGACATGGGTTGAGCACAACATACTCAACTGTGCGTCCGACTACAGGTAATCGTGCGCGGCCCGCGGGGTTACCTAGTTTTTAGAATAAGTAATACAACCACTTCTTTAAAAATACATTAAAATAAGGGAGGGTTAAATAAAATGAAATAAATAAATAAAATTTTGATAATAATAATAATAATGATATTATTATTATTATAATTATTATTATCCTTGGTTTTATTATAAAATTTAATTATAAGATGAATTGGCAAAAAAAACCTAGACCTAATCATCCCCGGCGGCACCCCAATTTCACCCCTTCCCTATTTGAGATGCGCAAGCCCCCCTTTTCCCATGTTCTGCACTTCGTGCCGCCAGCCCTTCCTGTGGCCTTCTCCTCTTCCCCATTCTAGCGAAGCCGCCACCCTCTCCTGCATCTGGCATGAGGCGCCTTCTCCCCCCTCCCCACGGCATGGTGCAACGACCTCCCCTCCTCAACCACCAGTGCATGAGGCCAACCGATGCCCTCCGACCTTCTCCCTTTCTCCTGTGTGGATCGCTCGGACCCCAGCGCGAGATCCTTCCTCTGGTGGCCTATGCGCTCTGAAACCCCAGCAGCCTCCTATTTTCCAGCGCTGGAACCCCCCTCCTCTTTCGTTAGTGGTGCACTACCCAGCGGAATCCCCCTTCCCTATCCAGCCAGCACGAGAGCCCCTACCCCCTTCTGCTTGGTACAACCCACCGGAAGTGGCCCGTTTTCCCCCTTCTCGGCGTGTTTTCAGTGAACCTCGCCCATGCCATTAGACAATTTTCCGACAAAAATCCGAATTTCGTGGTGCAGCGCCTCATGGTGCTTGGATGGGGCCGCGAATTCCCTCGCTGGGTTCACGAATGGTGTCCCGGGTCTTGCTGGATCCCTTTTCGTTCACTTCCACCAAAGGCAAAGCAATTCAAATCACTTCGGATCGTCCGCTGTTGTTCGCGGGGCGCGTTTGGCCTCGCCACATGTTTTGGTTCGCCACCACCAACCAAGGTATAGTTATATGTCCGTTGTTTGGTTTTTCAGCTTCGTTATACCCTTAATTAGCTGATTATAATGTTCTTGAATATTTTTGAATTTGTTAAAAATATGTTTGGAGTGAGTTCTTGGTTCGCGTCTTCATGTGTCTGCGTTGATTGGATTGTTTGTTTTATTAATCTGCTATGTTCTTTAATTTATTTATGTGGTGCGGATTTTGTTTTGGGAGTATTTTGAGGCGCGCTTGATTTCAAAGGTAGACTTGGTTTACGATTTTTAAAGCAGTGTATGCATGGTTTCAAAATGGGGTTTAAGAGTGTTTGAAAGGTGTGAAATGTGCTTCAAATTTTAATGGAAAGCGGTGAGGTTTTGTGTGTGCAAATAGGTGCGTTATTTTATAAAATCGTTTTATGGGTTGGGTGTTAGGTGCGAGTCATGTTTTGGTGTGATGATGTTGTGTGTCTTATTTTAAAATGTTTTCTTATGTGGACCTGAGTATGTCTGGATGTGAACCTTGGTTTCACCATTGAGGATGTTTTATAAATTATTCCAATGGATTATTTCTTTAATAATGTGGTGCGTATGATGTTTGTAAGACAGTTGGTGTGTCTAAAGGTCATGGTTGGATTCTAATATAGAGGTTGGTTGTGTTTTGATATGTGTTTTGATGTGATGTTTCGGAAACATGTCGAAGGGGTTTTTGCATTGTTTTTTCGTTTGGATTGTTCAAAGTCTGTGGTTATGGGGTTTTAGTTGTATTGCGTTTTTTGCAGGGCCTTGGCGAGGAAATCCCGTGATACTGCGGTCTTCAGTAGGATGCTCGTTCTTGCGCGTGAATGTGAGACGTGTTGCGTCCTAATTGTAGTCGAGCATCAAGCCAAGGTAGGTCCCCCATTGCACTCACCTTTAAATTTAGAATTTATTAATTTCGTGATGTTTTTTTAATTTTAATGAATGATAAATAATATTAGATTATAAAATTTTAAATGATTATTTAGTGTGAAAAGAGCCGTTTATTTTATACCGAACACTTGGAACATTTTCTTGACGGGTGGACACCCAGTTTTGAATGAATGCATGTTTTCCCTTTAAACATAATTCACTGAATTTCAAACATACTTCTAGTTTTAAAGATATATGATTTCTTCTGAACAAGTGTTTCGGGTTTTCTCGAAAAATGATGTTTTTCTTTAAAATTGGTGATGGCCCGTTTGGCACTTTAATAAAATAGATTATTTTGGAAAACCCACTCGGGGGTGATCTTTTGTGTGCGTTGATTGAGTGAGCTATATGTGATGTTTGTGCATTGTGACTGATTAATTTACATTGTGGACGCACCCCTTTTTATTGCTTGTGTTGACATGTGAACCTGGCATATTGAGTGAATTTTATGAGAACGATTGCTGCACTAGTTTAGATTACGCACTGGATAGTGGCCCCATAGCAGGGAAATACTGAGTTATTTCTGCTATGGGGATTGGGCACCTCAGTTAGGCCATGCAGGGATATGCCGGGCATTAGGGCGTTATTACATCATCGAGTTAGGGCATGCCTTCAGGATGAGTCAGATGTATAGTACGTTCTGGATTGTTCATGATCTTCTAGGTTCGACCGATGTTTCTTTTAGTGTTTTTTTGTATGTGGCGGATGATTGAGAGGTCGAGTTCGGTTGTTGACACTTGTGTGCCGTTTTTTGCATTTCCCTTAGTGTGTGTTGTGTGTTGTGTGTGATTTTGCTTTTGACTAACAACTAATGTTTGGATTTCTAAATTGTTCGCAAAATGTTTTAAAATGCATTGCACCTGTTTAATTCAACATTAATCTTGTTCTAAATTAATAAGGGCAATGGATTGTTACATGTTTTAGAACTGAAAGTGTGCATGGAAACTAATATTTTATATAATTTAGTTCAAACCTGAATTTGTTAGATTCTTTATTTAAAGATAGTGAATTGGGAATAGATATCGGGCTAGCCTACTGAGTTTTAATACTCACGCCTATAGTTCGTTTCTGTTTTTAGTGTTTGTGTAGGTTACAGCTCAGGTGTGTTCGCCTTGGGTGACGTTTGGTCGTCTGTTGGAGAGTGACCCACGAGGTCACACGGAGATAGTGGTTGTCTCTTTTGGTTAGTTTTATTTTCTTTTGTTCTGGTTAGTTAATTTACTTTGTTTATTTATTTCATGCAACTCTGTTTATTTTTCTGCTGCTTTAATTATTTATTTTTTATTGGGTGAATTCATTCCCACTTTCTATCTGTTGATTCCCTGGCGCATGTCGCCAGCCCGGGAGGATCGGGAACGCCTCTCGGGTCATGTCATGGACCGGCTCGGGTAAACGGTTCAGGGTCGACCCGGGTTGGTTCGTGACAAAATGGTATCAGAGGAGGTCGGCTCCTAGAGGACCTCGCTTTTCAGAGCTCCCTTTGTTATTTGGTATGTCTGGTAGAAGGATATTAGGATTGTCGGGGCTTGGGAGGTGGGTTACGGGTTGGTGCCTGATCACCACCTCTCGTGACGAGACCTGAGTTACCAGGGTTAGTCCGAGATTTAGGGTCACTTGTCCTTGGTCGTTTTGGATTGAGGGATGACAATCGAGGGGAATCGGTTTACTTTGCACCCTCACATGGGGTGGTGACCCATGTGGATTACAAGTGTCCGGTTTCAGGTTATCTTAGTGTTATGCTTTACTTGGGGAATGGCTCACCACCATGTCGCTCAGTCAGACATATGCACTAGTTCCTCATTCCAGTGGGTTATTACTGCTTGTGTTTTGTTTTGGTCTCAGTTGATTTGAGTTTGTGTTAAAAGTGAAATTGTTTTTTAAATGAAAAAGTGGTTTTTTCAAATTGTTTTCAAAATTAGTAAAGTGGGTTTTTAAAGGGAAAGTGTATCAGTTTGGAAAAAATTGGTATGAGGTTGTATTTGGTAAGGAAAAGAAGTGTTTGAACCTCAGAACTCCTTATGGACGGTCACACGTGCGTTGGTATGTACGGAGAGTGCGTAGGGGCACTTGTTTACAGATGATGTGAGTGGGATTTAACGAACGCACGTGGGACATTTTATAAAGTTCCATTGGTGAGTTTTGAAAATTTCCAACAAATAATGGTTTCGGAAGAGTGATTTCTCCTTGTGTTGTTTATGTTTGGATTATGGGCCTATTGCCCTTATCTTGTGTCATTGCTTTCGGTGAGTTTTGGATTGATGCCAATTTTGATGGTGTTTTTCGTGTTGTTATGAGTATTCTTCCCAGAAAGTCTTGCAAAGTTGTCAATGAGTTATGCTCAGTTCTCAGTTCCTTTTTTTGTTGCTTACTTATTGATGTAGTTGAAGTCTGTTAGAGGTTGTTGTATTGTTCTAAAAGATAGTGTGTCTTTGGGTGTTTGGGAACTCCCAGGGTAGTTAAGGTTCGTACCGCCCCAGAGTTATTTCAGGGTTCAGTTCTGGACTAGTATAGATGAAATGTCTCATCGTCATTAGATTTTTGGGATTTATTAACAGTGGTCAACTTCCGTGAAGGTTCCCCACCTGGCATGGAGTGTGGGCCGGTGGAACCTGTCTCTGAGAAATCATCCTCGTCTGTACCGACTCTTAGTTCATCGTAACGCTCTCTCGTGCGTCACCAGTATGGCTAGTCTGGACATCCTAATCCATCATATTGAATCCCTTTGAAAATGTAGGACCATCGTGGTTGTTTGAATCATTGAACAAAAGGAGTTAGAGACCAGAAGGTGAAAATGCCTCACTGTGAGGCAGGAGATGCTTCAGCTATCAGGGCCCCAGCAATAGGTCTCGGGGTGAAGCTTCTGCACAGTCAGGAGTTGCAGTGGGTTTGTGGAACCTCCATCCGAGTAATGTTATTTTTGGCTTTGGGAGGGAAATATCCAATGTTTCCTTGTTTTGTTCTTATCACTGTTGTAAGCTCATCATAGTTGTGGTGATGTGATGATCTTTTTCTACCGCAGTCTAAGAGGTCTTATATGTTCTCAGTGTGTTTTCAAATCCTTTGGATTTCCTTGAAGGGGGTTGGAACTGTGAATAAACGGGTCGTCCTAATTTTGATTTCGGTCTCAATTGTGTTCGTTAGGGGGATGTTTGGTTTCGTGAAATTAACCTGCTGTGTTTCGAGATCCTTTTTGAGTTCGGGCTAGGAATTCTCTAGTCTCTGGTTGCAGTGAGGATTTTATTCGGTAGGTGTGTGAGGGGTTGAGTTAATTTCTTATCCTCGGGTTCTTGGGTCGTTTCGTAGCAAGCTTTTTGTTTAAGTACCTGGGTGTTGTTCGGTCCATGTGGAGAAATTAATTGGGTTCGTTTTGGGAGTTCCCACGTTCGCCCCCTCGGGGGTGGTATGATCGGGTTTCATGGTTTCCATATTGGTAAATTCTTGTGGTAGGGAGAACCCTCCTGTGTTCTCTCCTCAACCTCAGGCTTCAGTTTTCTCTTGAATTGGTCGAGTGTGACGTTTGTTGGGAATGGTCACCCCGAAGATCTTGGTTCTCTATGTTTTTGTCTGGGCAGGGACTCATGTTGGGTCGTATGTTAGCTTGGTGACTTTCTGGGGGCAGAAAGTGTCCGTGGTGGGGAGAATTGTAACACCACGACCTGATTGATTTATTATTTTTAATTGTTTTAATAATTATTTTGAGTTTCGGTAGCCGACGGGTCGAGTTTTAAAATTTTGGATTCTCTTTTCAATGTTGCGTGGTTAGCCCGCATGGATACCCAAGTGCATTGGGTTGTGGCATGCAAGTGTGCGTGTTTTTTTAAGTCGTATGACGAGCACATGGCTTAGATCTGTAAGCACGCAGTGTCAGGTGACATGGGTTGAGCACGACTTACTCAACTGTGCGTCCGACTGCAGGTAATCGTGTGCTGCCCGTGGGGTTACCCAGTTTTTAGAATAAGTAATACAACCGCTTATTTAAAAATAAAATTAAATAATGGAGGGTTAAATAAAATGAAATAAATAAATAAATTTTTGATAATAATAATAATGATATTATTATTATTATTATTATCCTTGGTTTTATTATAAAATTTAATTATAAGATGAATTGGAAAAAAAACCCTAGACCTAATCATCCCCGGCGGCACCCAAATTTCACCCCTTCCCTATTTGCTCTACGCGAGCCCCCCTTTTCCCATGTTCTGCGCTTCGCGCCGCCAGCCCTTCTGGTGGACTTCTCCTCTTCCCCAATCCGGCAAAGCTGCCGCCCTCTCCTGCATCTGGTGTGAGGCGCCTTCTCCCCCCTCCCCAGGGCGTGGCGCAGAGACCTCCCCTCCCCAACAACCTGTGTGTACGGCCGACCAACGCCCTCCAGCATTCCCCCTTTCTCCTATGTGGCGCGCTCGGACCCCAGCCCGAGATCCTTCCTCCGGTGGCCTATGCGCTCCGAAATCCCAGCCGCCTCCTATTTTCCATCGTCGGACCCCCCCCCCCCCTTTCGTTAGTGGTTCACTACCCAGCGGAATCCCCCTTACCTATCCAGCCGGCACAAGAGCCCCCTACCCCCTTCTGCATGGCACAACCCACCAGCAGCGGCCTGTTTTCCCCCTTCTTGGCGCGTTTTGGTCAAACCTCGCCCCATCCGTTCGATAATTTTCAGACACAAATCCGAATTTCGTGGTTCAGCGCCTTAGCGTTCTTGGACGGGGCCGCGAATTCCCTCACTGGGTTCGCGAATGGTGTCCTGGGTCATGTTGGATCCCTTTTCGTTCACTGTCGCCGAAGGCAATGTGATTCAGATCGCTTCGGATCGTCCGCTGTTGTTCGCGGGGCACATTTCGCCTCGCCGCATGTTTTGGTTCTCCACCACCAACCAAGGTATAGTTCTATTTCCGTTGTTTGGTTTCGTAGATTTGTTATACCCTTAATTAGCTGATTATAATGTTCTTTAATATTTTTGAGTTTGTGAAAAATATATTTGGAGTGAGTTCCTGGTTCGCATCTGCATGTGTCTGCGTTGATTGGCTTGTTTGTTTGATTAATCTGATATGTTCTTTAATTTATTTATGTGGTGCATATTGTGTTTTGGTAGTATTTTGAGGCGCGCTTGATTTCAAAGGTAGACTTGGTTTACGGTTTTTAAAGCTGTATATGCATGGTTTCAAAATGGGTTTTAAGAGTGTTTGAAATGTGTGAAATGCGCATTAAATTTTAATGGAAAGCGGTGAGGTTTTTTGGGTTCATATGGGTGTGTTATTTTAAAAAAAAATTTTATGGGTTGGGTGTTAGGTGTGAGTCATGTTTTGGTGTGATGATATTGTGTGTTTTATTTTAAAATGTTTTCTTATGTGGACCTGAGTATGTCTAGATGTAAACCTTGGTTTCACATTTGAGTATGTTTTATAAACTATTAAAATGGATTATTTATTTAATCATGTGGTGCGTATGATGTTTTCAAGAGAGTTGGTGTGTCTAAAGGTTGTGGTTGGATTCTAATATAGAGGTTGGTTGTGTTTTGATATGTGTTTTGGTGTGATGTTTTGGAAACATGTCAAAGGGATTTTTGCGTTGTTTGTTCGTTTGGATTGTTCAAAGCTTGTGGTTATGGGGTTTTAGTGGTTTTTAATTTGTTGCAGCGCCTTGGCGAGGAAATCTCGCGATACTGCAGTCTTCAGTAGGTTGCACGTTCTTGCGCGTGAATGTGATACGTGTCGCGTTGTCGTTGTAGCAGAGCAGCAAGCCATGGTAGGTCCCCCATTGCACTCACCTTTAAATTTATAATTTATTAATTTCATGGTGTTTTGTTAATTTTAATGAATGATAAATAATATTAGATAAAAAATTTTAAATGATTATTTAGTGTGAAAAGAGCGTTTATTTTATACCGAACACATGGAACATTTTCTTGACGGGCAGACACCCAGTTTTGAAAGAATGCACATTTTCCCTTTAAACATAATTCATGGAATTTCAAACGTACTTCTATTTTTAAAGATATATGATTTCTTCTGAACAAGTGTTTTGGGTTTTCTTGAAAAATGAAGTTTTTCTTTAAAATTGGTGAAGGCCTGTTTCACACTTTAATAAAATAGATTATTTTTGAAAACCCACTCGGGGGTGATCTTCTGTGTCCGTTGATTGTGTGAGCTATATGTGATGTTTGGGCATTGTGACTGATTAATTTATATTGTGGACGCACCCCTTTTTATTGCTTGTGTTGACATGGGAACCTGGCATATTGAGTGAATTTTCTGAAAATGATTGCTGCACTAGTTTAGATAACGCACTGGCTAGTGGCCCCATAGCAGGGGAATACTGAGTTATTGCTGCTATGGGGATTGGGCCCCTCGGTTAGGCCATGCAGGGCTATGTCGGGCATTAGGGCGTTATGACGTCATCGAGTTAGGGAATGCCTTCAGGATGAGTCAGATGTTTAGTACGTTATGGATTGTTCACGATCTCTTAGGTTCGACCCACATTTCTTTTAGTGTTTTTTTGTATGTGGCGGATGATTGAGAGGTCGGGTTCGGTTGCTGACCCTTATGTGTCGTTTATTCCATTGCCCATAGTGTGTGTTGTGTGTTGTGTGTGATTTTCCTTTTGACTAAGAACTAATGTTTGGATTTCTAAATTGTTCGCAAAATGTTTTAAAATGAAATGTACCAGTTTAATTCAACATTAAACTTGTTCTAATTTAATAAGGTCAATGGACTATTACTTGTTTTAGAAATGAATGTGTGTGTGGAAACTAATATTTTATATAATTTAGTTCAAACCTGAAATTGGTAGATTCATTATTTAACGGTAGTGAATTGGGAATAGATATCAGGCTAGCCTAAAGAGTTTTAATACTCACACCTATAGTTCTTTTCTGTTTTTATTGTTTGTGCAGGTTACAGCTCGGGTGCGTTCACCTTGGGTGACGTTTGGTCATGAGTTAGAGAGTGACCCCGAGGTCACACAGAGATAGTGGTTGTCTATTTTGGTTAGTTATATTTTCTATTGTTCTTGTTAGTTACTTTACTTTGTTTATTTATTTTGCACTGCTCTGTTTAATTTTCTGCTGCTTTAATTATTTATTTTTTATTGGGTGAAATCGTTCCCACTTGCTATCTTTTGATGGTCTGGCGCTTGTCGCCAGCCCAGGAGGATCGTGAACGCCTCTCGGGTCATGTCACGGACCGGCTCGGGTGACCGGTTCAGGGTCGACCCGGGTTGGTTCGTGACAAATACATTCATAAAATGATAGTCTTTGTATTAAAATCTATATACTTACTTTAGAATTGGGATGAAAACTAATGTACACTATTCTTTAGGATTTGGTTGACCACTTGTGTAGCCTCTTTTCCGATATTGGGCTAACAACATATGTATCCTTTGGGGTCTTGGAAATCTTATCATTTCCAATGCATTGGAGTGGGACATACGTCCCACCTGTCACCTAATGAAAATCCAACATATGTTTTCCAATATATCATAAAAAATTCTTTTTATTATAACCTATGAAATGATTTGGGTTTTATAGACATTTCATCATATCATAACCTATGGAAAATAGACAGGTATCATAATAAATGCATTACCTCATCAAATAATATCCCATGAATAAATAAGTGTGTTTCATAAAAATTTTATCTTTGTATAACCAATGTATTTGAAATGGGTTTCATAAACATACTTTCATCATAGTAAAATAGTTATTTAAGGTATAAGAATGGTATCCTTTGATCATTGACCATATTAAAGTAGATGTAACATATAAGGATATCATCTTATATGGAAATTTGTTTTAAAGATAAAATGAACTATTTATTTAAGGGAAAATAAACTTCTTTGAAAATTACTTAATAAAACAAACAAAAACGTTTTCAATATACTTTTCATTTAAATTAAATGTGAAAACATAAAAAAGAATATTAAAAAATCTTTCAAAAAACTTATTGATAAAAAAATATTTATTTTTTTTTTAAATTAAAAACTTTCTGAATAAATTTTTAGAAAACATGGTAGGGTAATAAAAACGGTTTTCAACCGAGAAGATGATTTTTATTTGAAACATTGTTTTTTACACTCTTAAATGAATAAAGTAAAGTAAATTGAAGGAAAAAAATGCATCGTCATAGAATGACTAGGCATAAGTAAATTCCGTAGTTTATGGAGACATAGATCATTTTAATCTATCATTTGAAACACAATCATCAATAATACCAGTAAACTATGAGATTGTAATATAAAGTATTTATAACCTTAGTAACATTGCAATTTATGCCCCATCAAGGAATATAATTAAAAAAAACTTAAAATATCCTAAGGATAAATAAATAAATTATATTGTAAGTATAATTTTCCATATATACACCTTTTATATGAATATATGAGTATAACATAACATGTGTATGAAAAAAGGAAAATTATAACAAAGATCACTTACGGAATAGACAACTCAATGTGCCCTTTTTGAAGATATTACCACTACAAACCTCTATGGTAGAGACACATCCAATTTTTGTGTCCATATAGAGGTATAATTTATTATAAATTACTCACTCTATCCTTTAAAAAAAATCTAGTTAATTTTTATGTAATTTTAATAATCCTTATGATTATCCTTAGTCATATCCCTTTAAATATCTATAGAAATATCCCAAGGGTTCTCAATAATTTTATGCCATCCTAGTTTCTATATATTAAATAATATTTTATGTAATGATAACTATAGAGACCTATGGTTATAATACATGGATATTATATATTTTTAGATAAATATCAATTACAATACACGAAAACATGCTTGAGGACCAAAATAGTTTATTGTATTTATAAACTATGTACAAAATCTTCTTAAAATTGTGAAATTTCATCCACGTCTCCTACATAGATCTTCCCGTTATGTACTCTTCATAAACATACCATAATAAAAAACAGCATTCATAATATAGGGAATATAAACATAAAAAAAAGTGGTATTAGATTCACTGTAAGAGTAAACAAGGGAGATATGTAAGAAAAACATGAACACAAGTTTATGAGAAAATGGGCATAACCTATGAAAACCATACCCTACATATGAAATATCAGAATCTTAAGTCACGAAATAATGATTGGAAGTTCACAAGACATTAATCATAATGAAATTAATGAACATGATCCATGAGATCATAACATTGGAATAATATATTACAAGTCATGATTTCCAAAAATGCCTCTTTTTAAATTTAACCTCTTTGATAGATTACGTTTCATGCAACACCCAGATTAAAAAAATAAAGAAATATGTTTATAAATTATACATTAAATTGTTGGGTTTGAATATTATTAAATTTCTTATGAAATATATATTAAGTTCCTATTTATTTATACTTTTAAAATAAAAATATTATTCCTTAGTAAAGTCATTTCATTTGTTAAATATATGTTTTTCTCAAAAAGTTATTTTATTTCTATCTATGATAATAAATTAAATTTTTTTTTAACACTTTTTAAAAATTTATTCGATAAAATGAAATTAAATTTTGAAATAATCTTATTAAAATTAGACTATGGTGAAATTTTGAGAATTTTCTAAAGAAGATAAATTTGTTTTGAATTGTAAACAAAATAATGTTTTTATGAAATATGATATATCTTCTGATATCCTCAAAACATAACTATGATATAAAATTGTATTAATATTATTTAAATACTCATGTATGATAATATAATACAAATATCACAAAAAAAATAATCAAGAACCTATAAATTATAAATTATTTCATGTTAAATATAAAAAAAAATTAGTGCTGATACAATGACTATGAAACATTGAAAATTAAAATATAGTGTCCTAAAATATTAATTTAGAGGTATTTTTTTAACGACATTATTATTAAATATAATTCGCAAATTATTATTTTTATTGATTTTTTGGAATTTTTGACCTATATGACATAAATCATATCCATATTCTTGCCCAATGAAGGAAAAGTCACATTAAAAAGGTAAATATGTTGTGTTGAGATGGATACGAGTAAATATACATAATGAGTGAATATAATGTATTATTATTAGAATAATTTATTTACTTTTATTCATAGTTTTTTATATATAAAATAGTTAATATTAATTCTTATTAAACAATAATGCAGTTCATCAGAAAACTATAGACAATTCCAATAAAATTATTATAATTAAAATTATAATAACCATTATTTATCTAAAAAAACTGGTAAATATTATTATATTAGTGAGGATCGACCAAATCATACATGGGTCGAATTGAGGACCTTTTGTAACTACATAGTTTATATGAGCTTCCTTATAGTATATTATTTAAAATAACGTAAATTTTTTTACCCAATGGTTTTTAATAAGTATGTAATTTTTCATATATTTTTATCTAGAAAAAATTCTTGACCATAAATTGTCTTTTGAAATATAAAATATTTATCTTCATTTTGGATACATGTTTTATATTTTCATATATGAAATAATTACCATAAGGGATTGACCAATTTTGATAAAATAATTAAAGGATCCTTCTTAGCATCCAAAAGACTAAGGATCGAAACTAAGAAGGCCGCCTTAGGGGATTTATGATGTGGTAGTGACACAGGTATGGAACAAGCTAGTAGTGATGCATTCTTAAATCAAGAAAGGGTGTAGTCACTAGACATGATGACACATTAAGTTGTTTTGGTCATTAAAGGGTATTGGGACACTAGGCCTTTGGGTTATAAGATTGAGATCCACCAACATGGGAGTGTTACCCATATGAAAAATCAAAGAATTATTAGTAATTGAAAAATATAACTTGGTAGGAAGAATGAGAGGGTATGAAAAACACATTCATTTCTATGCACATATCATCTTTGTACAGGGAAATTCTAGCAGATCATCCATGTGAGGTTGGGATCTAAGCCCCATCAATAACGTGTATATTAGGGAGGGGCAGTTCCATCATATTGGGAATTTGGGATTATAGGTCATGTATTGGGCCTCATTTCATTGGTCTAACATTACATGTATAGATTACCTCTTAATATAAGTAAAAAAGGGGATTATCCAAATATAAATAACCATCAAAAGGCCTTTGAGGTATTCTGAGATAACAAAATCTCTTCTAAATATTATTTTCTGATTAATTTTTTAAAATAATCCTTCATGTTTTGGATTTATGAAAATTTTTTGTACTTATTATGTGGTAATGTCCTTTATAGTATTTTATTTAACTAAAATTCACACACCTAATACTCTTGTTTTCTGTATGTATAATAGTTTTAATATATTTTATGTCATCTTGCCTTTTTATTACATAACTTTTCATTTCATTTTATAAGTATAATATCATTAAAGTCTAGTTTCTTGGAAAAAGGTATAGAATACATAAATACATATAAAATTATTTTAATCCAAATGAAATAATTCTTGAAAATTTCATACAATGTAAAATTACTGAATCCCATAACCTGGAGACATGCAACAAATGAAAGGGTGGGCCGAAGGCCCAGTAAGGAAAACATGTGAAATAATTTACATGTGATCTTCACCAATATTAATAAGAACCTGGGTAATATTATAAACTCATAAAAAAGAGGTCAATCATAATAATAATAACTCAAATCATAAATTGAAAATGTGTCTACGAAATTTAATTTAGACAATCATAAGCATGTAACTGAGGTCTATCCCTATGGTGTCATAAAAATTACCAAGGGTATTCACCAATATTTCTTAAAACATGTCATCTCTATATATTAATTTATCTACCCAATTCATTGCAGCGCTGCTAGGTCACACCTTAATATTTCATTGGATTCATGTGAGCCACATATATTATAATAAAAAATATACATAAATAACCCAAAAATTATAAAAGAAATTTATTTTATACCAAAATCATGGCATTTTAAAAAGTGCATAAAAACATGATATTATGTCATTTATAACCCATGAAAAGGGTATGAGGGATTTATTTATGAAAATTCCTGAATTAAATAATTCATTTAATGTCATGATAAATACCCATATAAATAAAAGTATTTTGGGTATTCATATAAGAAAAAATAATAATTTTCTAATAAAAAGAGATAGATTTTGAGACAAAAATTCTACAGCATAATGGCTTTCCAAAATGGTTTTATAAAACATTAATAAGAGAGGGAAAAAAGGTCACCCATTCATAAGATATTCATAATATAGTATAAGGAATAAAATAATATGCATATCAGAACATGGAATGGATATTTTCAAGACATACCACTTGAAAACAAAATTGAATGACAAAAATAAGATATGAATTCCCTTAAAAAATTCAGTAGCCAAACGGTGTTGCTTGAAAATTCAAAAAATTAGTTGATGAGAGAGGAAAATGTCTCTCATCATTTGTAAATAATGTATCCAAAAAAAATGATAAAAAATAACTTATACCAACATAAAAATTTTGAAATGAAAAGACATAAGATAAAATAAGGATTGACTAAAATATGTGGGTGAAAGGTTCCCTTACCTTGAAGAGTAACATTAAAAACTCGAATGTTGGGACCATGGGGATTGAGGTAACCTTGTGAGGACTCTTTATGAGGTAAAAACACAATATATTCATTTTGGAATAATTTTTAATTAATGTAATGATTCAAAGGGATTTTATTTATTGAAAAATTGTGGGCATATTTTATAAATTTCCAAGGGACACCTCATTAGTGGTATTTGAAAAAACAAGGCCTTTCCCATTGTATGTTCCCATGTTTTTGGCCACATGGGATACCTAACATTATATTTTATGTAAAATTATAAGGAAAATAATTTAATTTACATATAAATTCATTATGATGTCCCAAAACACACCAAGAACTCAAAAATTTTATTTTTACTATTCACTGAAAAACAAAAAAAATATAAAAAATACATAAATTAGCGCTAACCTAATATCAATTTCCTGAATTAAAAAATATGCTCCATTTTATAAAAATATTTTTCTAAATATGAGATATTTAATTTTTATGGAAATCAAAATTTACATGAAAAAATACTAACACAAAACTACTAATTTATTAAATAGTTATTTACTTATCCTACTATATAATATTACCATTCAAGATACCTTAATTATATTTATACTTACTTAAGTGATTTTTATATTCCATTGGGCGTATATCTATTCCTAAGGGTAGTACTACTATACATAATTTATCGTTCACCAAAAAATATTTTGATCCTACCAGACTCTAAATTTATTACTGATCACAACTGTATATGTCCATTTTTTGAAAATAATTTCACATTATTAATTATTTATTGTATAAAAAAATTTAAAATACTCATTTTTCAATATTCATCAATAAGATTAAATTTCTTGACATCCTTCCTATATTTATTTTGACATTTGAAATTAAAAAAAATTACAATAATAAGAAATAATAATTTTATTTGTACAAGAGGATTAAACAAAGTAACTAAGACCTCATTACATAGATCCTTATAACACCTCTATATGACAGAAGAGTAAGGAGTGAAATGGTGATTGAATATTGGGGTGACTTAGACAACATTTCTCATGTGGTGATTTTTATCACCTAGAAATTATACTGAAGGCAATTAATTTCACATAGTACATATTGAAGCTAATATTAGGCATGGTACAGGGAAAAGTCTGGTGATGCTACCTACTTCCCAATCTCTAATAGATGGGCTTCATATAGCCCAAGTCTAATGGATGAGGCTATAGACTCCTCTTTCTACATTAGTTATCCATTATTATTTCTCTTTTAAAAAACAATTATAAAATTAAAAATAATTATTGATTTCAATGGTAATATAATGGTCCAAACATGATGGTCACATTTCAATTACACTTATATTGTATTATTGATATTGACACAGTAAAACATACTTTTTATGGAAATAAAATTGTATTCAAAATTTCTGATCATTACATTATTCCACCATTAAGAAATTTTATCCTTAGAATTTCAACTCATACCGTCATAAGAGAAATGGTGTGGGTACATATGCCTCATAGACTCCTCGAGACGCAATGTCTCTTCTTCATATTTATGTTTCCTAGATAAAAATTTAACAAGGAGGGTAGTCTTATTGCATAGAACCCTATCTCTATAATCCATGATCTCTACAGGATGCTCCTCATAAGAGAGTTCATATTCCAGTTTTACCACCTCTTAATTTAGTACATGTGAAGGGTCAGGTATTCACTTCCTAAAGAGGGATATGTGGAAGACATCATGAACTTTTTTTTAGATTTGGTGGAAGTGCAAGCCGATAGGCCACTTCTTCTACATGATAAAGGATTTCCCAGGGTCCAATGTACCTAGGGTTGAGCTTTCCTTTCTTCCCAAATCTCATAACACTCTTCCAATGTGAAATTCAAATAAATAATTTGTCACCAACATAAAACTCTATGTCCCTTCAATGAATGTTTTCATAGATCTTTTTCCAACTCTTAGTAGCCTTAATGTGTTGTTGGATGGAGTGAACCTTTTCTATCATATCTTGAAAAATATCATCCCGAAGAGGTTTTATCACACCAGCTTCATCCTAACAAGTAGAAGTTCAAATTTTATCCCCTTATATATCTTTTTAAGGTTCCATTTTAGAGATAGAGTAGAAGATGCTACTGTAAGAGAACTCAACTAATGGGAGATGTTGATCCCATCCACCATAAAAATGTATTTAGCAAGTTCTCAACATTTCCTCAAGTGTTTGAATATTTCTTTATGAATGGCCATCAGTTTGGGGGTGACAGGCCATATTGAAATTCCAGTCAGTACTCAGATCATGTTAAATTCTTCTCCTGAATTTTGATGTGAACCTTGGATCATGATTAAATATGATAGAAATTGGCCCTCCTTGTAGCATTACTACTTCCTTCATGTAAATCTTGGAATGTTGATCAAGAGATAAATCTTCCTGAATAGAGGTAAAATGGGAAGTCTTTGTGATATGGTCCACTATAAACCATATTTCATTGTTTCCTTTCGATTTTCTCGGTAGACTAGTGACAAAGTGTATAGTGATATTTTCCAATTTTCATGATTGTGTAGGTAGCAATTGTAACTGCCCTTTAGGAATATGTCACTCTACCTTCACTTGATGATAGTCAAGGAACCTGTAGGGTACTCAATAATCTCCATTTTTTATTATCCCACCAATAATGACCATGAAGGTCCCAATAATTTTTTTTTACTTCATGGATGTATAGAGAATGTAGAAATATGACCTTCATCCATCAGCTCCTTCTTTATTTCTGGAATATATGGAACACATAGTCATGCACACAATTTCAATACCCCATCTTGATCAATATTAAACTCTTGAAACATCACATCCTTCATAGCCTCAAACTTCTTCTATAACAAAGGATATTCTTTCTTAGCTTTCTTGATATTCTATATTAATGACTATTGAGAAATATTTTGGAATAGGGTTGATGATGTCTCTTACTTTATATTTCCAATGGTCAATATTACTAATTCATTTATCAATGGATCTCTTTGAATCCTAATCATGGATAGAACAATTTGGTCATTCCAACTTAATTCATTAGCAACATTGTTTTCTCTTCTAGGATGATAATGAATTGAAAAATCCTAGTATTTAAGAAGTTCTAACCATATCCTTTGTCTCATGTTCAATTCCTTTTGAGTGAAAATATACTTCAAACTATGTTCTTTTGTGTATAAATCACATTTCTCACCATAAATATAGTGCATATATATCTTCACTGAAAAAATGACCCTAGATAGTACCAGATCATGTTTAATATCATTCTTTTCATGAGTATTTAACTATCGAGATGCATAAGAAATTAACCTGTAATTTTTTACGACGACTCGCCCAAGCCCTTTTAGAGATGCTTCTCCAAAAATAACAAATACTTCTTCACATGAGGGAAGAGTTAACAAGGGTGCAGTAACAAAATGTTTCTTCAGCTCTTGGAATCTTTCCCCACACTCCATTGTCCAGATAAACTTGACACATTTTCATTTAATCTGGTTAATGGATTTGAATGTTGTGAATATTATTTCACAAACTATCTATAATATCATGATAATCCATGTAAAATCTGAATCTTAGTTTATTTTTTAAGTTGAGGCCACGCCATTAGAACCATTTTCTTTGCTGGGTTAATAATGATTCCTTTATTGGTAACAATGTGCCTCCTGAAGGAAACTTTTTGTAATGAAAATTCATAATTTCCGAACATTCCAAAAATCCTCTCCTTCTATAGAGTTTGCAAAATAACACTGGGATGATCCTCATGCTCCTCATGAATTTTAAGAAAATATTATAATATCATCAATAGAAACTACTACATTGTTATCAAGGTAGTTCTTAAAGACTCTATACATCAAATCCATAAAAAATAGATGGAGAATTAGTCGAGCCAAAGGGTATAAAAACAAACTCATAATGCATATATCTTCATCAAAAGTCACTTTTTGGAATACCTTATTATTTTACCCAAAAATGATGATAACCATATCAAAGATCTGCCTTAGAGAAGAATTGAAACCCACAAAGTTGGTCAAATAAGTCATCTATTATTAGAAGAGGGTATTTGTTCTACAATGTGATACCATTAAGTTCTCTATAATCAATCCATAACCACATTGATTAATCCTTATTATTCACAAATATAATATTGTATCCCTAAGGAGACACACTCGGTTGAATAATACCCTTCTCCAAAAGATCATGGAGTTGTTTCTTTAATTTCTCTAGATCCACATTTTCTATCGTATAGAGTTTCTTTGGTGTTAGATGAGATCGAGGAATGAGATCAATGGATAACTCTAGATCACATTCTGGCGAAGGTCCAGGTAACTCCTCGGGAAATAAATTAATGTATTCATGGATGATGGGGACATATTCTATCCTCATACTCCCATTTCCTTCCGATTCTTCATCGATCAACTCTCTATAGTAGACTATATGAGGTGCTTATAGGAAACGATCTGGTTGAGAAATCTCTGCTTGGAAGATAACTTTAGGTTTCGTGTTTAAAACAATTTCGATTTCCTTTCTTCCTCAGTTGATCATAGCATTATATTTTGAGATCCAGTACATCCCTTATATATTTTCAAATTCAAACATGGAAATGACTACTACATTTGCAATAATATTTTTCTCACTAATGTAAATACTATAGTTTCTAAACTCTAATGAATCTTGGATAATCCCACTAGGATTCTTGACTGATAAATACACTTTTAACAACTTTGGGGTTGATTCTAAATATTTTGTAAACTCAGAGGAAATAAAAGAATGTTTAGAAACAGAATCAAACAAATTACTTTGTAGATTTGAGATAACAATAAGATTACTTTCTACCACCTTAGTTGGATCTTCGATATCAACTGTCATGATAGAAATATCATAAACTTTCTCCTAAGGCCTATGCTAAGGCTGATGGTGTTTCTCCTCCACATCCCTCAGATTTACATAGTGATTAGAAAAGTGCCCATTATATCCTCATTTGAAGCATTGGACTTAAGGTAGGTCCTATACCATCTCTCCTTTGTCATTAGCATTGAAAGGTTGTGGCTTCATCTCACTATGAAAGTTCTGCGCAATATGGCCTTCTCTTCCACACTTGTAGCACTTCACTCTTCTGAGTAGGTAGTTCCTAGAATGCTTCTTCCCACATTAATTAAATTTGGGAAGTCACACATTCTTTACTCCTCTTTAATGATTAAATATCCTCTATAATATTGGCTCCATCAATATATTCTTTTCAATGGATTTATGATACCATTGTGTCTCACTAAACTCCAACTCAACTTTCATCGCACACTGCATGATCTCCCCATAGTTATCATAGTCATGGTAGGCTAAAATTCATGAACTAATGAGGTCTTATTACACCAAAGAATCTATAAACCTTCCCACTAAGATCCATGAAAATTATTTTGGTGTAACCGGAATGTCTTGGGAATTTCCTCTCATATATTCCAATAGATTCCTTCTCTTTTTACTTTAGTTTGAGAAACTCCTTCTCCATTTTTGTTCTCATTGAACGAGGAAAATACATATTGAGGATGACACCTATAAACTCTTCCCACTCAATAGCATAAACATATACTCTTGGACTCATGTTTTTAACCAATTCCCATGAATAAAAAGCTTCTCTCTCTAAGTGGTAAATAGCTATTTTGACCTTCTCTTGTTCTAAAGAGTGGTGCATAGAAAAGGTATGTTCTAGAGAGTTGATCAACTATTCATAAATTAATGGGTTAGTAGATCCAATGAATGTTGGGGGTCATTTACACATAAGTGACCCAATATAATGTTTTCCCCTCTATGTAGAAATCATTCTCTTACCTTTATTCATGTAATTTCCCAGAACTTGAGTCAGTTGGTTCATCATTCTCATAACTGTTTCCATTTTGTCTTCCATCAGAGGGCAGTCATCACATGGTCCATTGTGGTCACCATTTGCACGGTTCCTCCTATTTCCCATGGTTTTATGAAATAATAAAACCTTATTTATAATCATATTAAATTTAAGAATATTTTTATTATAAAGGTTATATATGTCTTAAAACTTCATTCATAAACATATTATTCTTTAACAACAATTACATTTCTCTTTAATTCTTTCATAATGACTCATAAAAATCTTGTAATTAACCAAACCTATCCCAAAAAAATTCTAATGAAGAGTGCAGTAAGGAATATTTTCATGCACCAGTTCCTATTTGAGTCAAGATCAAATTGGTGTTTTCAATATTTACCCCAAGATATGTTTGTGCCAGAGCCGCATCAACTTGTTCTTAGATTGACAAAGATTTATTTTTCAGGAATCCACATAATTAATATTTCACCAAAATACTAGAAAGTTTTCATATATCTAAACTTTTCTATAGGGTTATTCCTTAAATATTCATAGTCCAATTTCAAAAAAAAAAATAAACTATCCTTTTATACCAACTATAGATTCTGAATTTTTATTACATTAATTTTCATTTTATTTTACAAACAGAGGATCTTTAAAGTCTAGTGTCTTGAAAAAAAGGCATATAATACATGAAGACATATAAAATTATTTTAATCCACATGAAAAACATCTTGAAAATACAAAAATATGTATAATTATTTTATCTCATAACATGGATATATACATTAAATGAAAGGGTGAGCAGAAGACCCAGTATGGAAAACAAGTGGAACCGTTTATATGTGAACTTGAGCGGTATCAATAAGAACATGTGGAATATCATAAAGGAATGATAAAGAGGTATATAATAATAATAATTACCTGAATAATAACTTTAAAATGTGGCTACTACATTTAATTTAGACATTCGCAAGCATATTACCACGGTGCATCCCCAAGGTGTCTTAAAAATTACCAAAGTTATTCACCAAGGTGTCATAAAACATGTCATCTCTAGAGATTAATTTCTTTACCCACTGCATTGGAGATATATTAGGGAACATACTTAATATGTCTTTATATTAATATGATCCACATATATCATAAAAAAATTCATTAATAACACAAATATAATAAATGAAATGGGTTTTATATGAATATCAGGGTGTTTTAAAAAGTGCATAAAACATTATCATTATGTCATTTGTAACCAAAGAAAATGGAATGAGAGATTTATGAATGGAAGTTCATGAATAAAATAAGTAATTTTAATTTCATGATAAATATCCCTACAAATTATAGTATTTTAGGTATTCATATAAATAAAATAAAATAATTTCTTTCTAAAAATAGAGTGATTTTGAGACAAAATTTCTACAGCATAACTGCTATGCAACACAATTTTAAAAAAAATTAAAAAGAGAGTGGACAGAGGTAAACCATTTATAAGAGAGTCATAATATAGTATAAGGAAAGAATAATATGGAGATAAGAACATGGAATTTAAATTAAAATACATATTGTATAAAAGATAATTTTAATGAAAAAACGGATGTCACAAATTCCTTTACAAAAAATCGGTAACCCGGTGGCATAAGATGAAAATTAAGAAATTCAACTGACGAGAAAGGAAAGTGTTTATAATAATTTGGAAATAAAATGGAATGAAATAGTAATACATAATAACATACCCCAACATAAGAAAAAGTAAATAAAAATACATACTCTAAAATAATGATTGACTAAAAGAAGAGAATGAAATATTCTCTTACCGTGAAGAGTAACTTCAAAAACTCAAAGGTGGGGACCTTGGGGTTTGAGGGAAACATGGGAGGACTATATGGGAGGTAAAGGACCATATATTCATTTAGGGGAATTTTGAATGAATTAAGTGAAGGAAATTGTTGGTATTTATTGAAAAAGTAGGATAATATTTTATTAATTTCCAAGAGACACCTCATTAGTGGTATTGCCAAACCATGGGCTTGCCCATGGTATTTTCCAATGGTTTTGGCCACTTCCAACACCTCACATAATATATTTATCCAAATGATTCTAAAGTTATTTTAAATTACATATTACATCATTATGATATTATAAAACACACAGAAAACTCAAAAAATGTTTTTTTACTATTCATCAAAAAACATAACATTTTTAAAAAATCACATAAATTCAGCATAACCTAATATCGATGTTTTGAATTCAAAAATTTAATCCTTTTTATGAAAATAATTTCTAAATATGATATATTTAATTTTTATGTAAAATCACTATTTACCCAAGAAAAATACCAATACATAACTAATAATTTCGAAAACAGTTATTTTCTTATTCTATTATATCATATTACCATTCAAGTTACCTAAATTATATTTATACTTACTTAAGTGATATTACTATTCCATTTGTCATATTACTATTCATAAGGGTAATTTTACAATTCATAATTTAAAATTCACTTAAAAATATCTTGATCCAATCAGACCTTAAATTTCTTACTGATCATAATTGTATATGTCCATTTTTTGAAAATCCTTTAACATTATTAATAATTTAATGTATAAAAAATATTATAAAATACACTTTTTTTAATATTCATCAATAACTGGAAACTTCTAAAAAATAATCCTATATTTATTTTTGACATTTTAATATCAAAAATTATACCATCATAAGAAAAAACAATGTTATTTACACAAAATGATTACACAAAGTAACTAAGGCATTGTTACATATCACCTTATAACACCTGCATATGACCTGAGAGTATGTTTTTCAATGGTGATAGAATCATGGGGCGACTCGAACAACATTTCATGAGTGGTTATTTCAATCATCTTTAACTACTCTCATTGGTAATTCCATTCATTCTTAACATGTTGAAGCTCATCTTGGGCTTGGTCAAGGGAAAAGCCTAGTGTTGCTACCTCCTTCCCATGCTCTGACAGATGGGCTTCGTATGGACCAAGTCTACTGGATAAGGCTATCAAATCATCTTTTTTCATTATTTATCCATTATATTTTTTATTTTAAACAACAATTATAACATTAAAATTTATTATTATTTCCAAAGGTCATATAATAGTCAAAACTAGATGGTTACATTTTAATTATACTTATATTTTTTTTGATATTGAACTAGTAAAACAAACATTGTCACGACCCGTCCTCGGGGCCCGTGTCGTGACTACCCCAAGCCCGCCTTCCATAGGCCAGGGGCTGGCGACTAGCACCAAGGCGTAAAATCCCAGTAAACAGGGAAGGCATTGCCTTTATAAGTAACAACCACACAGAGTCAGCAAGCGGAAAGTAAAGTGCAGAAAAGTAAAGGGGGCCGGAATACAAGCCCAACTGTAAAGTACAACTGAAAAGGTAAAGTACATCAACTGAAGAAAAGACGGCGGCCTCGTGTCGTCCACTGGCAATCCCACATGAAGGGTGGGTACCGATAGCCTCCAGGCTCCTCGGGTCCCACGTCCGCTCCGAGCACGTCCCGCCCAGTGGTCCACCTCCAGGTACCGTCCTGCTCCACGCCCCAATCGAGATCAGCGCTATCCGTCGTCTGCATCCAACACAACAAGGTGCGGGCATAGCCCGTGCAGGGGTGAGTATAAGCTACTCAGTAAGGACCCCGAGACCCCCGAAGGTCTCCCGAAATCCACAAAGGATATAACACAAAAGAAAGATGCAGTCACGAAGTAACATCTGACTCGACTTAGGTATATGCCCATACATATACCTAAGTCCCCAATTCTAGCTCTGCTCACGAGCTCAAGAACAACTCAATCCACAAAGGAAAGCAAGACTCAAATCCACAAGGAGAGTAAACAGTAAATCCACATAGGATAGTTCAACACAATCCACAAAGGAGAGTAAAATAAGATTCAGCTCAACCAGGTATACTTTTTCAGATGACGTCAAAGATGATCACTGATCCATCTAAGTCGTCGGACCCACGAAGGATCGATAGGTACTAACCCCCACAAAAGACCCACGTAGGATCGGGCTCACACGAAACCTGTAGGCAGTGGCTCACACAGAACCGGTAGTAAGGACCCACATAGGATCGGGCTCACACAGAACCTGTAGCACTGATCCACGTAGGATCGCTGAGTGCAGTAGTCGACGCAGTCCACTGAGGATCTCTGCACAGTCGTCGCCGCAGTCCACGAAGGATCTCTGCTCTGCCGTCGTCGCAGTCCACTGAGGATCTCTGCTCTGCCGTCGTCGCAGTCCACGGAGGATCTCTGCTCTGTCGTCGAAGTCACAGCCAGCGCTAGGGTTCCCGCACACAGCGAGCTCGTTTAGGAGGGTCCGCTCCACGAGCCGAGAGGCTGATACATCAACTGACACGTAGTCCGAAGTTGATGTATCCAAAAGTTCCGTATCGACAACAGGATCTCAACGCAACAGACGGCGCGTCAATCGGACGCCCGGTCTGAGAGTTATTGGCATTTTCGTCCCAGGGGCCCGGTTGGTTTTTAGGGCAAAACCAACCCGACCGTACTCCGCCTGTATCCGATCCTCGGGCGGAGTATGCCAAAAGTTCCGTCTCACTTAGAGGAAACTACCACAGCTGACGGTACGTCGATCGGACGTCCGTAGCTTAAGTTATCAGCGTTTCCGCTCCGAGGGCCCGGTTGGTTTCGTGTACGAACCAACCCGGTCGAACCCAAAGTCTTCCGAAACCTTGAGTATAATATACTGAAACGACCGTCTCGATCCAAGGATCGCGTAGCCGCTGACGGTTCGTCAATCGGAGGTCCCAGGCCCAAGATATGGGCGAAAGACCGAAGAAGGCCCGAAACGGGGGTTCTGGGCCCCGAGCGACCCGGCCCGAACCCCCCCTGGGTCGGCCGAACCGGGTCGACCCGACCCGGCCCGACCCGGCTGGGCCGGGTCCGGTCCGGCCTGGGCGCGGCCCGGCCGACCGGACCGGCCGGCTCGGCTTCGGCCGGGCGGCCGAAGGGGGCGCCGCGGGTTTGACCCGCGGCTTAGGTGGAACGCGGCCCCGCGGGGGGCCGCCTGTCACGCGGACGCGGCCGGGCCGCCGCGTCCCTCCCCGGTTCCGCGCGACCGCGGAACCAGCTGCCGCCGCCGCGGCATCAGCCGCGGCGGATCTCCTCCACGGCGGCGCGCCGGGCGCCGCCGGAGTTGCTCCGGTGGCCCGTTTTGCCTCCCGTCTGCGCCGTTGCTCCTCCCGGGGGCCGATCTTCACTGCGGGATCAACGGATCGCCCTTGCCGCACGGTTCGTCATCGTCCGCCAAATCCGCACAACAAAAGATCGGCGGAGGGTTGCCGGGTCTTGTTCGTTAGATCCGCACCCTCCGCGTTAGTCATAAACAACGGGAGGAAAAGAAAATAATCAACAACAATTTTAATTAAATTAAAATTGTTCGGAGATCAGGTTCTTTATTTTAAAAGATTAAACATGGGGAATAAAATACTCCAACAACCCTTACCTTGTCGTCGTCGGACGTGAGGTCGTCGCGGAATCGCTCGTCGCGGAAGGAGGGGATCGTCGCGTCGTTGCGGAGGAGACGTTCGTCGCACCGCGGGAAAAACGTCGCGCCGACGATCTCTGGATCAAGATCAAACGGATTTAATTAATTTTTATCCATTGATATCGAATTATAAAAAGGGAAGAATTAGAAGATTTGATTCTCACCTTTAACCGCTGATCGTAGGTCCGCCGCGGAAGAAGAGGCGCCGTAGAAGAAGAAGGAGAAGGTCGCGGAAAAGTTTGTTGACGTCGCGGATCGTGCGTCGTCGAATTCCAGTTCCGGCGTTCTTCGCGTTCTTCGCGTTCTTCGCGGGGAGGGTGGAGGTTTAGAGGATCTCGCACAACAGGAGGATCCTCCAAAATAGACAAGTTTGTCTATTTTATTATTTTTCCAACAAACGCAAAACGCGTAAGTAACGACCCATTAAATTTGTTGAATTAATTCAATGAATGAAACAGCCCATTTAATTCACAAAATAAACCGCCGAATTAAATGGTCTGTTAAGAATTAAAGAAAACGCGTCGGTTGACTTTTCAGTTACTTTGACGGGTTTTCGCGGGTGCGTTACTTAGCGAAAGAAACGGCGGGGCTTGTGCGGGCCCTACCTCACAAATATCCTACCAAGAGGGTAGGATATTTCCGGATAGCACCCTATCCGCTTTAACTCAGTTCAAGTGGCTTCCATGTGACTTCCAAGAAGCTTAAGTGAAATAAAATAAAGTTGTCGCACAAATTTTATTTTATTTCTGTCTTAAAGCCCCAAAATTTAAAAACCACGTCTGAGCAAACGCAACTCCGGAAGAGGCGTTTCTAAGCAAATACCGGAGCTGCGATTTCATCGGTGCCCTCAGAATTCGATTCCGGGCACCGGTTCAAAAGATAGAAAAACCCGCTCGTCCGTTCACTGAACATACCCGAGCCAAACTTCGGAAATTGATTCCGGGCACACCGGGCCTCGGAATCAGGTGCCGTCTGAAGCTGCGCTCTTGTAAAATTCCAAAGAAAAGTAAGAAAAAAATTTCCGTGAAATTTGCGGGTCTTTACATTACTCCCACCTCAGGGCTTTACGTCCCCGTAAAGATACATCAAAAACTAGGGGAACAAATGGGGGTACTGAGCACGCATCTGAACCTCCCGCTCCCAAGTGCTCTCCTGGAGGTTCCCGTGCTGCCATCTGACGCGCACAAGAGGAATCGACTGCCCACGTAGGACCCGCTCCTGTCGATCCTCGATCTCCACTGGGACCTCCGCAAAAGTCGCCCCATCGTCCACGTCCAGCTCCCCAAAGTCGATGATGTGCGTCGGGTCGTGCACGTATCTCCTCAGCTGAGACACGTGAAAGACGTCGTGCACCCGGTGCAACTGAGGTGGTAGATCCAGGAGATAAGCCACCTCTCCTATCCTGCTGAGGACCTGGAAAGGCCCGATGAAGCGTGGAGACAACTTGCCACCTCGGCCAAATCTCCTTAAACCACGTCGAGGTGAGACACGCAAAAAGACGTGGTCGCCATCCTCGAACTCTAGTGGCCTCCGCCTCCTGTCAGCATATGACTTCTGCCGACTCTGAGCTGTCCTCATCCTCTCCTGGATGATCTGGACCTTCTCTGTCGTGGCTCGGACCATCTATGGTCCCACGAGTGCTGACTCCCCAGGGTCTGTCCAGCACAACGGTGATCTGCAGGGTCTGCCGTACAACGCCTCGTATGGTGCCATCCCGATGGTGGAGTGGTAGCTATTGTTGTACACGAACTCCACCAAGGGTAGGTGGTCCTCCCAGCTGCGACCAAAGTCGAGAGCACATGCACGGAGCATGTCCTCGAGTGTCTGTATGGTCCTCTCTGTCTGACCATCCGTCTGAGGGTGGAAGGCTGTGCTCAGATGGAGCCGCGTCCCAAACGCCTCCTGCAACCCCTTCCAAAGCCGGGAAGTGAAACGAGCATCTCGATCGGAGACGATAGACGATGGCACACCGTGAAGCAGTACGATCTCCTAGACGTAAAGACATCCCAAGCTCTCCACTGAGCCCTGCTCTCTGATGGGTAAGAAGTGTGCCGACTTGGTGAGTCGGTCGACAATCACCCAAATGGAGTCGTGACCTCTGGAAGTGCGTGGAAGTCCAGTCACGAAGTCCATAGATATGCCATCCCACTTCCACTCCGGGACCTCCAAGGGCTTTACCAAGCCTGCTGGTACCTGATGCTCTGCCTTCACCTGTTGGCAGGTGAGGCATCGTGAAACGAACTCTGCCACAGCTTTCTTCATGCCCGGCCACCAGTGCTGTCGTCTGAGATCCTGGTACATCTTCGCCACTCCGGGATGCACCGCCAAGGGAGAAGTTTGAAACTCTCTCAACACCTCCTCTCGTAAAGCGACTGGTACGAAGGTACGTTCTCTGAAAAGGATGTCGTGCTCTTCTCCAAGGGAGAAACCATCAGGCGCCTGACCTGAGGATATCAGTGCACGCCGGGTCTCACAGTCAGCGTCCCCACGCTGAGCCTCTCTGACCCGCTGTAGAAGTGGAGGAGAGACTGTGAGAGACTGAAGAAAGGCTGCTCCATCTCTATCCACGAAGGATATCTGTAAGGAGGCTAGCTGCTCCGTCGCCTCCTCAAGTAGCTGAATGCCCGTCCTCCTGCTGAGGGCATCGGCTACCACGTTCCCCTTCCCAGGAGTATAGACTATCTGAAAGTCATAGTCCTGGAGGAACTCAAGCCATCTCCGCTGTCTCAGGTTCAGGTCCTTCTGAGAGAAGATATACCTGAGACTCTGGTGGTCAGAAAAGACTGTGAAGCGCTCGCCCATCAGATAGTGCCGCCAAGTCTTCAGAGCGAAGACCATTGCTGCTAACTCCAGGTCATGAGTGGCGTATTTCTGCTCATGCGGCCTCAACTGACGTGATCCGTAGGCGATCACGGCCCGCTCCTGCATCAGGACGCATCTGAGTCCAGTCCCTGATGCATCGCAGTAAACTACGTATCCAACTCCCTCCTCAGGCAACCTCAAGATAGGTGTGCCGGTCAATCTCTGTCTCAGCTCCTGGAAGCTCTGCTGACATCTGTCTGACCACACGAAGGGTTTCCCCTTCTTCGTCAAAGCTGAGAGTGGTGCCGCAACTCTGGAGAAGTCTGGCACAAATCTCCGATAGTATCCGGCTAGGCCCAAGAAGCTCCGCACCTCTGTCACGCTCTTGGGTGGCTCCCAAGCTAGCACTGCCTCGATCTTCGCGGGATCCACTGCAACTCCCGCCTCAGAAATGACGTGCCCCAAGAAATGGACCTCACGTAACCAGAACGGGCACTTTGAGAGCTTGCCATAAAGCTGGTGCTCTCGGAGTGTGTCTAGCACAACTCGCAGGTGGTAGGCATGCTCCTCCTCAGTCGTCGAGTATACCAAAATGTCGTCAATGAAGACCACGACAAATCGGTCGAGGTATGGCTGGAAGATACTGTTCATGAGGCTCATGAACACTGCTGGAGCATTGGTTACGCCGAACGGCATAACCAAGAACTCATAATGGCCATACCGACACCTGAAATCCGTCTTCTGCACGTCCTCGTCTCGAACTCTGAGCTGATGATAGCCTGACCGGAGGTCTATCTTCGAGAACCACCGCGCTCCCTTGAGCTGATCAAAGAGGTCATCAATCCGTGGCAGCGGATACTTGTTCCTCACTGTCACTTGGTTCAGGCGACGATAGTCGACACACAGTCGCAAGCTCCCGTCCGCCTTCTTGGCGAACAAAATCGGGGAATCCCAGGGTGAAACACTGGGTCGGATAAACCCCTTGCTCTGCAAGTCCTCCAACTGTACCCGCAGCTCCCGAAGCTCGGCGGAGGCCATCCGATATGCTGGAGTAGATATCGGGGCTGTCCCGGGGTACAAGTCGATGTAAAAGTCTACCTCTCTACGAGGAGGTAGCCCTGGAACGTCGTCGGGAAAGACGTCCACGTACTGGTCCACCACTGCAGGAAAAGATGGACTCCGCACGTCCACTACTCCTAGGATGAGGCTAGCCAACTGATGAGAGATGGGCTGCACTCTCCTCCGCGGATGTCCATCCTATGCTGCAAAGGTTCCCTTCTCGCCGGTGAAGGTAAACCTGCTCCCGTCGGTGCGAACACATCGCACCTTGCGCCTAAAACAGTCGATCTGGGCATGAACCGTGGATAGAAAATCCATGCCCAAGATGACGTCGTAAGGCCTCGACGCCGCTACAAGGAGATCCCAGCCGAAGCTCTCGCCTCCTAGAGTAAGCTCACACTGCCGGCACCAGTGCGTAATCGTCGAGTCTGCTCCCGTAGGAGTCTCTAGCCGTAAGGATCGAGCCAACGGCTCAGTCGGAATCTCCGAGCTCCGAACAAGGGAAGAGGCTATGAAAGAGTGACTCGCTCCTGTGTCTATAAGTACTGCAGCAAGGGTGGAATAGACACAGATCGTACCTCGAATCATCTCTGGCATGTCGGGGTCGTAGGCCTCCACTGCCTGGAGCTGGGCCTGTCCCTGCCCGCCAGCTCCCTGTGGTCGAGGTGGCCCTCCTGGTGGTGGTGGGGGTAGAGCCTGGAAGCGTCGCCCACCACCCGCTGCTCGGCCAGCTCCTCTGCATCGTCCGCCTCCTCCCTACGGACCGCCACGGTCGACCCTCTGCCTCTGCCTGGGTGGCCCCTCCACCGTCTACTGCTCCTCTGGTCGGCGAGTCGGGCAGTCACGAGCCATGTGACCCTGCCCGCCGCAGGAGTAGCACAGCCTGCCTCTCGGAAGGCTGGCACTCCGCTGTGTGCCTCGCACTGCTGAGCCGGTGTCCTGAGGCCGTCTGCGTGGGGGTCTGGTCTGCCTGGACCCGAGAGTCATCCGTCGGCTACCTGCTGCCGAAGACTCAGCTACCTGCCACCCTACGCTAGGTCTCGCCGCTGAAGAAGGCTCTGCCATGAAGCTCTCGATCAGGAGGGCTCGCTCCAGCACTCCCGCCTGGGTCGGAATGCTGAGGGAGATCAGCGACGCCCGAATCTCCTGTCGCAAGCCCTGCTCGAAGGTCCGGGCCCGGAAGAAGGGGTCCCGTACCATGTCGGTCGAGTAGCGAGATAGGTCAGTGAACCTCGCCGCGTACTGAGCGACCGTCATGCTGCCCTGGCGCAGCTGGAGAAGCTCCTGGATGTGCACCGCTCGGAGGGTGGCCGGGACGAACTCAGAGCGGAAGAGGCTCTCGAAGTCCGTCCAGAGCAAGGATGCCTCATCGTGAAACTGGAGCATCAAGCTCCACCATCGTCCTGCCGCCGCCTGCAGGAGGCTCGCCGCGAGAATCACCATGAGATCCGCTGGTGTCCTCACTAGCCTAAAGATCCGTACCACCGCCTCTAGCCAGTCCTCGGCGGCCTGGGGGTCCGCCTCACCGCGAAACCTGGGCGGTCGCTGGCTCTGAAACTCAGGCAGTGCCCTGAGGCGACGTGCGTCGTCAGCGTCTGGTACTAGCAGCATCGGTGGCTCGGTGGGTAAAGCTACCGCCGGTGCCACTGCTGGCAAAGGGCCCTGCACCGAGGCCTCGTCGCTCGGTGGGCTGCCGTCGCGCCCTACACTCGGAACCCTAGCTGGCTGTCGTCGCGGGGCCATCCTGAAAAGGAGAACAAGAGCACCATAGTTAGAACAGTATACCTGGTGAGCTAGCACAAGTAATCACAAGGAAAACTTGAGAGTTTCATGAAGCAGATCAGTATACCCGGTGAGCTGACACAAGCAATCACAAAGAAACTTGAAACACACACGCAATAAATGTTTTCATGCATTAAGTCGGAAATCAGGAGTCAGGGTCCTGGTGTACGGATACGTCGGCCGCCGCACCAACACTGGGCTCCCTGAACTGATAACCACACTCAATACACTAAACACTATTGCTTCATATAGAAAGAAAGGACGATCAGAGTCTGCGGTAGAACCGACCACCTTTGATACCAATTTGTCACGACCCGTCCTCGGGGCCCGTGTCGTGACTACCCCAAGCCCGCCTTCCATAGGCCAGGGGCTGGCGACTAGCACCAAGGCGTAAAATCCCAGTAAACAGGGAAGACATTGCCTTTATAAGTAACAACCACACAGAGTCAGCAAGCGGAAAGTAAAGTGCAGAAAAGTAAAGGGGGCCGGAATACAAGCCCAACTGTAAAGTACAACTGAAAAGGTAAAGTACAGCAACTGAAGAAAAGACGGCGGCCTCGTGTCGTCCACTGGCAATCCCACCTGAAGGGTGGGTACAGATAGCCTCCAGGCTCCTCGGGTCCCACGTCCGCTCCGAGCACGTCCCGCCCAGTGGTCCACCTCCAGGTACCGTCCTGCTCCACGCCCCAATCGAGATCATCGCTGTCCGTCGTCTGCATCCAACACAACAAGGTGCGGGCATAGCCCGTGCAGGGGTGAGTATAAGCTACTCAGTAAGGACCCCGAGACCCCCGAAGGTCTCCCGAAATCCACAAAGGATATAGCACAAAAGAAAGATGCAATCACGAAGTAACATCTGACTCGACTTAGGTATATGCCCATACATATACCTAAGTCCCCAATTCTAGCTCTGCTCACGAGCTCAAGAACAACTCAATCCACAAAGGAATGCAAGACTCAAATCCACAAGGAGAGTAAACAGTAAATCCACATAGGATAGTTCAACACAATCCACAAAGGAGAGTAACATAAGATTCAGCTTAACAAGGTATACTTTTTCAGATGACGTCAAAGATGATCACTGATCCATCTAAGTCGTCGGACCCACGAAGGATCGATAGGTACTAACCCCCGCAAAAGACCCACGTAGGATCGGGCTCACACGGAACCTGTAGGCAGTGGCTCACACAGAACCGGTAGTAAGGACCCACATAGGATCGGGCTCACACAGAACCTGTAGCACTGATCCACGTAGGATCGCTGAGTGCAGTAGTCGACGCAGTCCACTGAGGATCTCTGCACAGTCGTCGCCGCAGTCCACGAAGGATCTCTGCTATGCCGTCGTCGCAGTCCACTGAGGATCTATGCTCTGCCGTCGTCGCAGTCCACGGAGGATCTCTGCTCTGTCGTCGAAGTCACAGCCAGCGCTAGGGTTCCCGCACACAGCGAGCTCGTTTAGGAGGGTCCGCTCCACGAGCCGAGAGGCTGATACATCAACTGACACGTAGTCCGAAGTTGATATATCCAAAAGTTCCGTATCGACAACAGGATCTCAACTCAACAGACGGCGCGTCAATCGGACGCCCGGTCTGAGAGTTATTGGCATTTTCGTCCCAGGGGCCCGGTTGGTTTTTAGGGAAAAACCAACCCGACCGTACTCCGCCTGTATCCGATCCTTGGGCGGAGTATGCCAAAAGTTCCGTCTCACTTAGAGGAAACTACCACAGCTGACGGTACGTCGATCGGACGTCCGTAGCTTAAGTTATGAGCGTTTCCGCTCCGAGGGCCCGGTTGGTTTCGTGTACGAACCAACCCGGCTGAACCCAAAGTCTTCCGAAACCTTGAGTATAATATACCGAAACGACCGTCTCGATCCAAGGATCGCGTAGCCGATGACGGTTCGTCAATCGGAGGTCCCAGGCCCAAGATATGGGCGAAAGACCGAAGAGGGCCCGAAACGGGGGTTCTGGGCCCCGGGCGACCCGGCCCGAACCCCCCCTGGGTCTGCCGAACCGGGTCGGCCGGAACCGGGTCGACCCGACCCGGCCCGACCCGGCTAGGCCGGGTCCGGTCCGGCCTGGGCACGGCCCGGCCGGCCGGACCGGCTGGCTCGGCTTCGGCCGAGCGGCCGAAGGGGGCGCCGCGGGTTTGACCCGCGACTTAGGTGGAACGCGGCCCCGCGGGGGGCCGCCTGTCACGCGGACGCGGCCGGGCCGCCGCGTCCCTCCCCGGTTCCGCGCGACCGCGGAACCAGCCGCCGCCTCCGCGGCTTCAGCCGCGGCGGATCTCCTCCACGGCGGCGCGCCGGGCGCCGCCGGAGTTGCTCCGGTGGCCCGTTTTGCCTCCCGTCTGCGCCGTTGCTCCTCCCGGTGACCGATCTTCACTGCGGGATCAACGGATCGCCCTTGCCGCACGGTTCGTCATCGTCCGCCAAATCCGCACAACAAAAGATCGGCGGAGGGTTGCCGGGTCTTGTTCGTTAGATCCGCACCCTCCGCGTTAGTCATAAACAACGGGAGGAAAAGAAAATAATCAACAACAATTTTAATTAAATTAAAATTGTTCGGAGATCAGGTTCTTTATTTTAAAAGATTAAACACGGGGAATAAAATACTCCAACAACCCTTACCTTGTCGTCGTCGGACGTGAGGTCGTCGCGGAATCGCTCGTCGCGGAAGGAGGGGATCGTCGCGTCGTTGCGGAGGAGACGTTCGTCGCACCGCGGGAAAAACGTCGCGCCGACGATCTCCGGATCAAGATCAAATGGATTTAATTAATTTTTATCCATTGATATCGAATTATAAAAAGGGGAGAATTAGAAGATTTGATTCTCACCTTTAACCGCTGATCGTAGGTCCGCCGCGGAAGAAGAGGCGCCGTAGAAGAAGAAGGAGAAGGTCGCGGAAAAGTTTGTTGACGTCGCGGATCGTGCATCGTCGAATTCTGGTTCCGGCGTTCTTCGCGTTCTTCGCGTTCTTCGCGGGGAGGGTGGAGGTTTAGAGGATCTCGCACAACAGGAGGATCCTCCAAAATAGACAAGTTTGTCTATTTTATTATTTTTCCAACAAACGCAAAACGCGTAAGTAACGACCCATTAAATTCGTTGAATTAATTCAATGAATGAAACATCCCATTTAATTCACAAAATAAACCACCGAATTAAATGGTCTGTTAAGAATTAAAGAAAACGCGTCGGTTGACTTTTCAGTTACTTTGACGGGTTTTCGCGGGTGCGTTACTTAGCGAAAGAAACGGCGGGGCTCGTGCGGGCCCTGCCTCACAAATATCCTACCAAGAGGGTAGGATATTTCCGGATAGCACCCTATCCACTTTAACTCAGTTCAAGTGGCTTCCATGTGACTTCCAAGAAGCTTAAGTGAAATAAAATAAAGTTGTCGCACAAATTTTATTTTATTTCTGTCTTAAAGCCCCAAAATTTAAAAACCACGTCTGAGCAAACGCAACTCCGGAAGAGGCGTTTCTAAGCAAATACCGGAGCTGCGATTTCATCGGTGCCCTCAGAATTCGATTCCGGGCACCGGTTCAAAAGATAGAAAAACCCGCTCGTCCGTTCACTGAACGTACCCGAGCCAAACTTCGGAAATTGATTCCGGGCACACCGGGCCTCGGAATCAGGTGCCGTCTGAAGCTGCGCTCTTGTAAAATTCCAAAGAAAATTAAGAAAAAAATTTCCTTGAAATTTGCGGGTCTTTACAAACATTTTCCAGAAATAAAATATTATTCAAAATATAGGGTCGTCACATTGTGTTATCTATATTATTTGTTTGAATATAAGTACTATATGAGATGATAATTTATCTATCTACATAAAGGTAATTTATTTGTAATTTTTATTGAATAAATAATTAGTTTAAATTCTTAAAAAAATTTGAAGCAATAATTACTAAATTAATGAAAATAAAATAATGACATAGAAAATAATAAAATAAATAAAATTTGAAATATTTAAGGTGATACACAGATTTTATATTTGAATATGACATATTTGGGATGTACATAAAGTATTGGTTTGAAGATATATTTTTAACTTGATATTCATAATGTCAATGTAATGAATAATACAGAAATATGATAATTATGATATTTTATCGAAATAATAATTCATTAAATTAATTTAAAATCTAAAAGTTGTTAAATAATAAAAAACATGAAAATTTTGTGTCTCGATTTTCATTCCATATTCATTAATAGTCCATTGGGATGTTTTATATCTTCAATAGCATTATTATATTTTAATATTTTGAGAAATTATGAAGGTTCCCCTAGCCTCAGTTATAAAAGGGAACCTCTACATCACTTATTAACATATAATTGAGATATATAAATATACAAAAACCCATATGGTTATATTTCAACCTTCCATATAGATGTTCTAGAGTTTATACGCTTCTCAAAATACCAACCCTAGTGTCCCAAAGAAAATATCCAAATGGGGCATGTTTTAAAGAAGGTAATCATCATTAATGACTCTTTCAAGTTTAGTTATTTAACATCATCTTCATCAAGTTTTTCAGGATAATGTAATAAATTTAGTATCATATATATGATGAGATTTTATTTTTATAAATGAAAAACCATAATCCGCATTTTATCCCTTATATGAAAAAGGAATTCATCGTGTGTGTGTGTGTGTGTGTATAGATTACCTTCTCTGAACGATGATGTAATTGCTTTCATCACCACATTACTAGTATGGTTATAATTATAGAAATAATTTATATAAATTATAATAATGTAATTTTATAAATTATTTAAATTTTTTATATCATTCTATTCTTTTCCATTTCATCTATTAATTGAACGATACGGTCTCCCTTGTGTATGTATGACATGCCATCCCTATAATTTAATGAGATTTGTTTTCCATGTTTATCATTTAAGAGTGGTCCTAAACCTTTTAAATGATTATTTATGATATTAACATCATTAATATGATTTTAGATATGATAAATATGTATCCAATTCAAAATAACATGGACATTCATGACAAAACACACATGCAAAAATAAGACAATTAACACCTGAAATAATGAAACTAATGAAATATTATTATTGATTATGTGGTAAAATGTCATAAAAATATCATATATAGTACTATAAATATGAATATTATTCTTTAATAAATAAAAAATATATTGAAATCATTATATAGGAGGTTAAATTTTTCACCATTAAAGGGAAGCACAAGGTAAGGTATTTCTTAAAACAATTTCCAATCATTGGGTAAATCTTATACGTAATTGATTATCTCATGATTATATTATGCATGAAATGATTTTTTATTTAAACATATTTTATGTCCTTTTTTGTGGATTGATAGTGGATACACTTAATTGATTCATTTAATTAATTCTCATTTCACTAATATGATCCTTGTATAGGACTATGTCTCAAATTTACTACATTGAGGAATATAATAATTTTATGAAACAAATTTCAATTGTATGGTTTATATAATACACCTTTTATTTATTTATGGTCATAATTCATTTAAAATTTCTTTTCACTTATATATCCATATTTTTTGTATTGTTATATGATTATTTCTTATGTTATTTACCACTTTTATATACGGTGTTTTACGTTGAAAGTGATTAATTAACATAAGAAATAATATTAAATCCAATATCATTTTATCATTACTGATATTTCTTGATATGTAATATTTATTCATGAATTACATCGATTATTATATATATAATGTATTCTTTTTAACATTTTAGAATAAGTGGGGACCATTTATTGAAAATCCCTTTGATGCATCATTCATCTCATGGTATTTATAAGTTTTCCAAATTAACCCAAAAATATTAAACTAAATTTATAATAGTATAGGTATTAAATTTATTTTGTGCTTTGGAAACATGATGTAAAATAGTTATAAATTCCATTTATTAAGAATTAAGTTATTTTTATCCTTATGATTTTTAGTATGATATTATCTGTTGATTCATATTCAGAAAAACATATTGATTAAATGGAATTTGATTCCATTTATTTACATTTGAATAATGATTATTCTATTACATCTCTTGATTGAAATGTTATTTATTAAGTGCAATGTTTGTTCAGTTATTCTACCATTACTTGTTGATTATGTATTATTGATTCAAGATATCTTCAATTTTATGTAACTCTTATTGGGAATGTGATATCACCATTTTATTTTTCCTCCTTTCCCCATGAATCCATGAACTGAACTATGACAGTTATAAAATGAAATTCAAGAGGATATTGTTTCATACTTTGAAATAGTATTTATTAATTTTTTCCTAAAAATTTATATGAAATTCAAGTATGTATTTAGTTTACCAAGAATAAAAATATATCTGGTCCATATAGATGTGATTCCATATACCATATGTCAATTTATGGAAGTAAAAAAACCATCTCTGGGAAATTGGGGTTGAGGTATTTAATGTTCTAATCAAAATTATTTTAGTATAATCCTTGGGAACAGGATTTAGGAACACACAGCTTATGGAACATAACCATCTAAATGACATTGAACATAAGTCTACGTTTATCATAACATCCTATAGATTGTGTAATGACCTTGGAAAACCAAAGTTAAACCTATGACGTCAAACATTGAGAATAAGGTTCAAAGATTTAGACATTCTATAAATGATTCTTCATGACTATTTGTGATTAGTGTTTCTCACATTGTACATTTGGGATTTAGTAAATGGATTTAACTATATGGAAATATGTTACTTTTGAATGTAATAGAATATGTGTTTATGATAAACCAAATCAGATGATGATTGGGGAGAAGGATAATGTGATCATGATATATGATTATGAACTTTCACCTTTACTAACTCCCAGACTCACCAAAAAAGATAAGAACAGAGTTCACTAACAGATTATGTGGTGGAGACCACAATGGAAATAAGATTTGGTTTAATATATGTGTAAAATATTAGAAGAAAAAATAAAATAGATATATCATATGAATGAAAATATTCTATTATAGTGGAAAAAGGAAAAAATAACGGAATTCCACAAAAAATGAAATTATTTTTTAATGAAATATGGTGATAATAATAGTCTCCCTAAGGTATCATAGATGATTGAATGTGTTAAATGGGGATAGTTAATTGATGTCCTATAATGGGAAACTCATAATGAAAAATATAAAGGTTGTATGGGTAATGTTTATAATAATAATTATGAAGAGAATACAAATGATATATGAAAGGAAGTGGGTATAAATAAAATGTTGTAGTTTAAGAATGAGGGGAAATGATTAATGGTGTTTTTTATTTGAATTCAAGAAATACTTTTTAAAATAATTTTATATTGTTATAATATTCATGATATATATTTTTGGATTTTAATGTAGTACTTATTCCTTAAGGATTTGGAATCAAGTAACAAATAGTACGAGTAACCAAGAGACGTGATAATGTTGTAAGATAACTTTTTATAAAACAAATTATCAAGGGAAGATTACTCTTAATAAATTCTTGATGCTGATATAGTAATTATAATGTTAATTTTATAGGATATTATTGGTGACCATTAATATGGTAAGTGAATTTATGTATTATCATATCATTGTTGGGTTTACTAGATGTTTTGATTTAAGGATTATATTCAAAAACCAAAATTTTTTTATAAGCATGATTGTTTCAATTAATGATTTAAGATGATCATGGTATTAATATTTTTTATGTGATAATTAGAGATACAATATATTTTTTAGGGAATCTAATGTTAACATTAAATTTGAAATTTAGTTAACTTCCTTATAAATTTTTGGACATTGAATTTGGATAGACGTATTTTGAATGAGACTTATGGTAACTATTTAAAGAATGTATTATGTAGTTATTTTGATATTGTTATTTTAAGGTTAATTTACGATTTATCAGGATTGATTAACTGATATAACCATTTTGGTTTTGAATAATATTTAGAGGATTAAAGAATGACTTTAGTACCATATGAATCTTTTAAAGTTCATCTGATATGGAAAATTCATCTTGAATATACATATACTGGTTTATAGAGTAATGTGGAAAATATAAAATAACAACTAAAGTATATGGTTATTCTCATGAAATTGAAATAAATGAGGTACTCTTTTTCTTGAGTGATTATATTTTTATTAAAATAATCCCTCAACTTTTGGAAATTGATTTTGAAAAAAAATTATCCATTTAGTTTTCATTCTTATAAATAATTGGTCATTAAACCGATCATAAATTTATAGTTTTTTTATTGTCAAATTTATATTGACCATGATCTATATCAATATACATCAGAAATCAATTGTTATATTTTTTCCAAGTCAATATTTTCACATCCCACTAATTTTTTCATGTTTGGATTCCTAATTTTGTTCTGATTGTTTCTTTTTTATTTTCCTATTTTTAAGTGGATGTTTTATTAATTAATTTTATGATGTGGTTTTAGCACAATAGAATTTTAAAATACCAACATTTTATTTTATAAATGAAATTTAAATTTATAAGGACCCAATTTATTGACAGTGGGGAGAAAGTAACACCCCAATATTTAATGGTATGTCTCTTTCTAAATTTAATCTCTTTGGAAGCATATGTTGCACACAAAACCTATCCTAAAAAAAATTGAAATATGATTATAAATGAACCATTAATTTGGAGCATGTGAATAGTATTAAATATATTATGAAATATATAATAAGTTCAACTTTATTTTTTCTTAGGAAATTTACACATATTTGTTTAGTAAAGTCATTTTATTCTTTAAAAATAAATTTTAATCAAAAAGTGATTTTATTTCTATCTCTGTATAGAAAAATATAATTATTTTTGGAAATTTTTTGAAATTTTATTTGAGAAAGATAATTTTTTTTAACTCAAAATATTATAATTTTTCTATGTTTAAACTTGGATAATATTTTTGAAAAAGAAAAATGTTTAGTGAATAGAAAAAAATACAGTTTTCTAGGAAATAAAATATCTTTTGTGATATCATCGAAACATAACTATATTTATAAATTTATCAAAATAATTTAAATGATATTTTATGATATTATAATAAAAAATTCATAAAAATATATTCAAGAACATATAAATTATAAATTATTTCATGGTAAATATAAAAAAATATCCAGGGTTGACACAATGTTGGCACAACATTGAAAAAGTCAAATTTATTGTGCTATAAATATTAATATAGAGGTTTCATGTTTTTTCATTATTTTTTTAATATAGTTGATAAATTATTATTTTTACTAATACATTGTAAATTTTGTGTTATATTACATGAATCTTATCCAAATTCTTGAACAATACTTGTACAAATCTAGAAATGTCAAATTAACAAATTAAATATGTTTTCTTAACATAGATGTGAGTAAATATAAATAATTAATAGAACTAGATGAATATATTTAGCCAAATTTATTTAAGTTAATTTATAATTTTTATATTCTTAATAATTAACTTCAATGCATATGAAATTTTGACCCTATACCTGTTCAAATAGAAGAAAAAATCAATAAAATGAATTTAATTAATACTTTAGGAACCATTAAATGACTCAAATATTTGAACCAAAATCATAATGGATTAGAAATTTTATACAAGGATCATATTTTGGTCTAATTTATTTCCTCAAAGATATACATAGTTTACATTAGGCACCATAGATTATTTTCCTTAAAAGAAATCCAAACCACTCACACTATGGTTTTTAATAAGTACAATGTCTTCAATATATGGTAATACTGAAGATATATTCCACCGTAAATTTTTTTTAATGAAATAATATTTATCATCATCATGGTAACTTGTTTTTATTTATTATGTAAGAAATTATTACCTTAAATAATTTCATAATAATGGTAAAATATTTAATTAATAATGGAGAAACAATAAAATGATATTAATTAAAAGGATAAGAACCATTAAATAACATAAAAACATGAAGAGATGTTATTGTATGATTAATAATTTTCAATAATAATTCAAGGATTGGATTTATGACCAAATGTTTTCCTTATGAAGTTGTTATTACATTTAAAATATTTTATTTTATTAAAAGTCAAACATGTCATGCTTTTGTTTTCAATAAGTATAATATTGATAATATGGTGTTATTAGGAAGATTTGTTTCAACTATAAGTACTATTTTGGAATCAAAATTATTTTTATAAATCATAGTAAGTTATTTTTACCCTTTAGTGATGAAATAATTACATTAAATGCTTGCACAATGCTGATCAATAATTATTAAATTAATGGAAAAATCAAATAATTGACATTAAAAATATTAAAATAAATATAATTTGAGATATTTAAGGTGGTCCATAAATTTTTAAGATGAATAAGAAATATTAATGATTTATTAATTTTTCTTGGATATATCTTGTTACCTAGATATTTTTAATTTCAAATTCATAAATAATATCAAATTTAAAAAATAATGATATTTTATGGAATTAATACTTTATTATATTATTTAAAAAAAGTTATTTAATCACAAATAGGATAATATATTGTATCAAATGGATTACACTATTCATTTAATGCTAATTTAGATGTATTTGGATATTTAATAGTCTTATTATATTTTAATATTTTGGGAAATTCTGAAAGTGCCTCTCATATCAATTATAAAAGGGAACCTCCTATATCCCTTATTCAAAACAGATTAAACCATATAATGTGACAAAACCCTACCCATTTATCTTCCAAAATTCCTTATCCATGTTAGGGAGTTTCTTATCTCATATAAATACATAACATATTTCCCTATTAAAATATCGAGAGGGGTATTCTTTAAGATAAGGTAATCACCTTTACTAACTCTTTCAAGTTTATTTCTTCTTATGCTTTCTATTAATGTGTTTTTACATGATAAAGTATTAAATAAAATATGATATAAATTATTATATGATATTATAATAATTTTAAAACCACATTCAACCTTTTAACTAACCTATAAAATAGGAAAGCATTGTGCTTGTGCACATATGGATTATCATCTTCACATTATGGTGAAATTTGTTTTTCATCACCAATTTACATGGATAGATATAATTATGTAAATAGTATACATATATATATTAAAATGATAAAATTATATAAATTATGGAAATTTATTATATCATCCACTTATTTATAGTTTCACTCATTAATGTAATTATGTCATTGCTCTCTCGTACATACAACTTACTGTCTCCACAATGAAATTTGATTAATGTTACACATTCCACATTCAAGAATAGTTATAGAAATATTAAATGAGTAAGTATGATATTTATAAAATTAATATCATTATATAATTTATGTATCTATATACAATGAAAAAATAATTAGGTCATTCATGATAGAAAACACATGAGAAAAAAATGCAATTAACACCCAAAACAATGAAACTAATGAAATTTTATTACTGATGATGAGGTAAAATGTTATAAAATGATAATATTAGGTATTATAAAAATTCATATTTTTATGTAATAAATTAATAACATTATTTAATCCATGATACATAATGTTAATGTATACACCACTCGAGGGAAGCATGAGGGGAGGGATTTCTTTACTCAATTTCAAATCATTGGGTTAAACTTCTAATTCATTGATTATGTCATGATTACATTATGTGTGAAATGAAATTTTATTATCTTATGTTTTATATACAATCCAGTTATGTTGATTTATATCGAATACACATAATTGATTCAATTTGTTGAAACTCACATAAATGATATGATCTTTGTAAGGGGTGTCCTCTCAATTTCACTACATTAAGCAATATTTTAATATTATGTACCCAATTTATTTTCCAAGATGAATATACTTTACCATTGATTTACTTATGACCATATATCATTTAAAATTTAATTTCTATTACATATCCATATTTATTTTATCATGGATATTATTATTTCCTAAGTTTTATACCATATTTATATATAGTGTTTACAATGAAACTATTTGATTAACTATGGAAATAATGTCATATGTTTATATTTTATTCAATATGGATATTTTTTTGTATTTCATACCAATTAATGAAATAAATATATTATTTTATATATAATAATTGATTTGGACACGCAAAAATGGATGGGGCCCTTGTATAAAAAAGACCCTTAATGCATCTGTAGTTTCATTAGATGAATAAGATGGAAAAACAAATTTTTTTTACCCATAATGATTTAAATGACTTAATAATGGTATTGATAGTAGGATTATCATGTTTCTTGGAATAATGGTGTTCAATATTTAAGTATTTCCATCTTTAATAATTCAATTATTTTTATCCATGATATTTTCACAATGATTTTATCAAAATATTCATACTGTACAAAAGCTATTGATTAAATATAATTTATTTAAATTTATTTAAATTTACATAATGATTATTCCTAATATGCTCGTGATAGAAAATTTCTTGATTAAATGGAATTATGGATCAGTTATTCTATCTAACTATATTGATTATAAATTATTTATTCAAGATAGCCATAGCTATATGTTACTCTTACGGGGCTTCTGAGATGACCCTTTATTCTCTTTTCCATAGGAATCCAAGAAATGCACTATGAATGTTATGAAGTTATATTATAGAGTTAATTATGTAATTATAAGCAAATAATGTTTTTATACTTACTTAAAAATATATATTTAATTCAAGTATGTATCTAGTTTAACAATCCAGCTAAACTATTTGGCCCTTCAGGAGGTGATTCCCTATAACATATGACAATGTAATAAAGTAACCACCAACTTTGAGAAATTGGGGATGGGGAATACAAATAAACTATGTAATTTTGGGATATAGATAAGGATAAAAATCATATTTCCAATCTACCCAAAAAGACATTCCAAAAATTTCAGTTTTTTACTAACCACTTATGCACCTTCATCGAGCTTGGGCTCACCTCCCATGTACCATATTTCAAGGGATTGGGATATCCACCCATGTACCCTCGATTTTGGCCATGTTATAACCATAAATTTAATTAATAATCTCATATAACATTTATCATTACTCAATTAATTTGAGTGAGATATTGGTCCCACCCATCATATAATGAAAATCATACACATGTGTTCCACAAGTTCGTAAAACATTAATCTTGTCATAACCCATGAAACGAAATGGGAATCATAGATATTTCATCTTATCAAATTTTATATAAAATTTTTAGGTTTCATAATCATATTATCATTTCATTATAGAGAAACTCATTTAAATAGAAGTGGGTTTTAAAAAATTTACAGTGGTATAACATGTGGAAGAGAAATGAGTTTTATAAATAAATTTGGATCATAAAAATAAACCACTAATAGAATGAGTAAGAGTTGTATAATTCAATAATAACCCTATTAATTAAAAATTAATATTATATTCTTTAATTTTATATAGAATTTTAATTTTAAATTTCAATTATATCATTTTATTGATGAAATATAAATTTTCTTTGAAAATCAAATTTTAAAACATAGAACATTTTGGATATCCATTATTTAAAAATGTACCTAAAAACATAAATGGAAATATTTGATGTTAAATTAATAAATTTATTGAGGAATAAATTATTTAGATTTTTATATAAATTTTAAAATAGAAAAATCATTTTGAAAACATTTTTATTGAACAAAGTTTTTTAAGAAAAAAAAATTTTAGCCGAAAAAATTATTTTTATAAGAAATTAAAAATTGAGTTTATAAAGTTAATAAAATAAACAAAAAACTATATTTTCATTAAATAAATATATAATAATTAAATTCACTAGTTTCATGAAAGATGCATAAACAATTATATCTTCAATATCATAATCTTGATCAATCCTGATAAACGATGAGATTGGAAAATAAAATCATTACCACCTAAACAACTTTGAAACATAACCCCCAAGAATGAATATAAAATAATTAAATGTAAAAAAAATTGGATAATAAAATTCAATATATTTCATGTCAAAGGGTTTTCATATACACCTAATACAACAATATATATGTATAACATTACATATGTCTCAAAAAAGGAAAAATTTGAAAAAAAATCGATTACCGATTTGATAACTTTTGAAATTTAAACCCCATGAAAAAAGATATCCTAAAATGGTTATGTAACCACCAATAGTGTTCACGATAATAATAATTAGATGCATTAACGAGAATTACATAAAACAAATAATAGAAATATGGGGTGATTATGGCGTTTGTCTCACAAAAGTAAAATGTCGGATTGAAATTCCTTACCGTATGTCTCAAATGCCATTGTAATCATTCATAACTCATGAATAATACATATATGATTATTATATAACTGTTAAAAACACTTTAATATACCTATCATACCATTTATAATTTACTAATGTCCTTTTATTTCCCATTTATTAACAATTCGATGTTAATGTTATGTTTCAGTTAATAACTGCTTTGTTTTTCTTGTATGTCTTAATACGTGATTTTTGGTCCAAAAACATTGATCGTGGTTCCATAATAAAAAGAGTTATAAACCAGATATAAATATCATATATATTAATAATATAATTATTTATAATAATACATATATTTTAATGGTACAGAAAGAAATGCATCGTTCAAGGGGACGGTAGCCCGTACATACACATTAATATTATTTCCATTTTCTCAATGGGTTGAATAAATTTAAGTTAAATAAAATATTATAAAATAATAATAATTTTTTTCATATATATCACATATTATATTTAAACTCGCCTTTATTTTTTTCAATATAAATCATAAACAAATCACATCACTTCGTGAGGCGGTATTCTGCCACACACAAAAGCAGTGTTGTCGTATTCTCACAAAAGTTGTTTGTAAATATGTTATATATGATATAATGAACCCTAAAGTATAATTATGTTATCAATAACATATATATACATTATATTCATAATCATAATAGAATTTTTTTATGGAAATTGGAATCATAATTACATAGGTTCGTGAGGCAGTAGTATATTGTACACACAAATGATGATTTCATAACACATATGTTGGAAGTGTAGATGGTCGTAGGTTATGAAAATAACATAAAAAACATCTCCATAATTGTATTATACTGTGTTTATTATATCATAATGATTTCATAACAATTTAACAACATGGAAGAAGAAATAAAACAAAGAACACTTTTTGATGGACGTTATCTCTTCTTCAGTTATCCTCTTTAGGTTTGCACTAAATGACTTCTTTGATTTGATTTCAATCCAATACAAAGAATTTGGGATTAGATGAGGGATTTTATTATGTGTTTTTTTTAATTTCCAATCCAAAATGGTTATATGGTTTGATTATATGAAGGGTGGTGATGGCCTTTTATAAGTCGGGGAATGAACACACTTGGAAACAACTTGGAAATTTTATGAATGATTCAAAAATAATAATGTTATTCAAAGGAAAAAAACATCCAAATGACCATAGATTATAATTTCTAAAGTATAAAATTTAATTATATCCATAAAAAATTATTTATTCATTTTTTGGTCACTATAGAAATTATCTTTTTAGTTTGACCCCCGGTAAAACCATTTTTACCTTAACCATGGTAAATAATTTTTATAGTTTTCACTATTAATTTTATCAATAATTAACATGACCATATTAGATAATATAAATTTATCTTATTCTAAATTTAGAAACCATTTTTAAAAATTAGTTCAAATAATTTATAAAGTTAAATTTAAAAATAATCCCATAAACGAGACGATGAAGTGGGTTTTAAAAGAAATAATGATCAAATGATTAGAAAGATTATATATCCAATTTCAAAATGAAATTGATTATAATGAACTAATTTGAATTAATATATATATATATTATATAATATTTTTTAATATATAATCTATCTTTTTTAATATTTTAAATTAAATGGCATTTTGAAATAAAAATCTAGCATTTTTCAAATTCGTCAAAAAATTATTTAATTATGAAAACTCTAAAATATCACCATAATATAATTTTTTTATTTATTATTTAATTATTTTTTTAATGTTTTAAAGAAAGTTTCTCAAATTGGAAAATTAAATTAAATTTAAAACAAAAACCGTAGATGTGATGATAAAAGTGTTTTTAGATGCTTATTTTTTCAATAATAATATGATTTTTTATTAACTCAATATATAATAATAATCACTATAAAAATCTAAATTAAAATTAAAATTATATATAATCCATAAATATTCATGAATAAATTCATCATTATGGATTATTTTAATTAATTTAAACTAGAAAACATTATATTCCTAAAAATAGTTTTATTAAGCAATACCTCTTTTGAACCAAAAAATAGACCTATAATAAAATCCAATATTTATATTATTTAAATTTAATTAAGAGGTTAAATTAAAAATAATTAAAATTTATTATACTTAAAACAGAATTTTTAATTTAAATTATTTAATTTTTTTGAAAATAAATGATAGTTTTTTAAAAATCTATATTTTTCACTATTCACTTAAAAATTAGTATATTCTTTAAAAATCCCAAAATATCTACTTAAATCAACTTTGATATGATATTTCCAAAAATGAAGTTCAATTTTTCAAAAAAAATTAATAATATCTCTTTTGAATTAATTATAACAAATTCACATAAAATGTAAAACAATTCATTTAAAAAAAACATATTTCATTTGGAAATAATTTATTTAACAGTAATTTATTTAATAATAATTTATTGGTTATTTAATAACTGTTTATATATAAATTTATATTGATTTGGAAACTTACATGTATTTTTTAGGAAGTTGTTAATACTATCCATACCCTCTATTTTAACATCTAGGTTATAAAGAAAATATTTATAATAAAATTATTTCAAGGTTCACTAAAGCTCGATGACACGTGTCATGTACGTTTTCAAGGAAACTCATTGTTGTTTGTAGCACCAGATAAAATTTTTATTGTGTGTAATTCTTGAAATAATCAGTACTTCATTTAACACAATATATCAAAAAGATTAAATTAATTTCAAAATACTATTTCTCAAAACCCTAGGGTGTTACAATCTTCGTTTCCTGTTTAGAATTAAGAGTTTTAGGTAATTTGTTACGTGTGGCCATTTTTGTAAATGGGGGGTGATCCTATGTGAATACACAAATATTAAATGATCATTAAATTTTAAGAATTTCTTGTACAATTTAATATAAAATTTATAAAATTTATGGTATTTTTATTGGTTATGTAAATTGAATTTGTAGAGTTCATCACTTGGAATTGGTGGAGTTTGTCGTAGATAATTATCTATAATCTCAGAAAAAATTCTCGCAGGTGTTTTTAAAAAGTCCGAAATGGGTTTTCTTGGGGAAATTGCCTTTAATAAAGGGGTGTCTCTCCCTGGTATGGCATTTTCTAGGGTATTGATGAATTTTTTTTTAATAAATTGATTTATGTTTTGAAAAGGATCATTGATAAATGATATGATATGGGTATTTAATAGAGAGGTTTTTGTATATCCCAAATTTAACATTTTAAAGAGGCAACATTCTTCTGTTGTTTTGAAATTGTATCCTATAAAAATGGTAGACCATGCAATATATTAAAATATGTGATTGGTTAGAGTGTTTGTGAAGGGAGGTATTAAAATTATAATTCAAAAGATGAAAATTTTAAAATAATTTCAATATTATTGGAAAGAATATTTTTGAATTTTATAAGAGAATTTTTTATAGATTGTAATCCATAAATTAAAACCTTACATTATAGTGATTCATTTATATTGTTTTAGATAAGGGGGATGTATATATATTTAGAAAAATGATGTAATTATTTTTCATGGATCTAATTGAAGGGAGTGTTTTATTAGATGGTGTAGAAGGTGAGATGATAATTATTTAATAGTGATTTATAATTGTTTATCTTTTTATTTCCTTATTCCCTATTTTTTGATTGCCTGAATTTTTCGATATCAGGGGATCCTAGGTATCTACATAAAATTATTTGAGGAATGTTACACAATTATTGTTCTTTATCACTTCAAAGTGACACTAGGGAGTTAAAACTCTTAGAAGATTGTATTTTAGTTAGTGTGACTCATAGTAGTAGACTAAATGAGTTTACCAAGATACGCTTGGTCATATACCCTGATTTTAGAAACTAGTTTTATTATTGATTAGTGTGTCTGTATTTTTTTACAAGAATTTATTTTTTTATGATTTTATGATATTGTTTAAATGAATTATTTTTATCTCTTAGTTTATATTATCCACATAGATCAATTGTTCAGTTATTAGAATTTCATTATGACGCATTGATATGTTAAGTAAAGTGGAATTTTTATTGGATTTGATGCACTATTTTGATTTACTATAATTTTATTTCTAAAATAATTTTGAAATTTTTATTTTTAAAGGAATATCGTATTTGTTTTATAAATGTAATTACCAATAAGTTTTAGGGAAAATAGGAAAAATGTGTCAATATTTCAATTTTTATTTTTAAATCTTTCATCTAATGGTCTAATAGAAAATATTAAAATAAAATATTAACAGACTCTTCATCTAGAGAGATATGTTTTAGAATTTTATATGTTGTATTTTATATAAATGAATGCCTAATGGTTTTTAAAAATATAAAATAATAAATAATGTTTCAAATTTATTTTATTGAAACTTATTTAAAAATAGAAACATATATTATAAGTTATTATCTAACTAGAAATTTGGAACTATGTTATGAATGGGATTTTATAGACTATATATTGGGATCATATTAGGAAAGATTTGCTCCGACCCTATAAACACACTACAGTGTGTATGGGTATGATATTTCATGTATATTTCAGCTTCCTAGGTCCAATTATAATTTGGAAATTGTTTTGGATCATATTGACCAATTTTGGTAATTTTTGGGATATAATGAGTGATCATAATTTTTTAGAGGTTTTTAGGGTTTTTTGAGTTCTATTTTATTTATAAGATGTGTTATCATCCATTTTATAGATTTTTTTATATATTTTTGGATTATTGTTTTATCGAAATTGTGTTGTACATTATATATTGTACTTATTTGATGATAAATTTTTAACACTATGCATTTTTTACCCTTTTTTCTATTTTACATATATTTATTTTACATGTATTGATATCCAATATACATATAGTTCATGTAGGATTATATATTGATTTTTCCACAATATTATATTTTTTATAAGTGTGAAACTATTTTGAATGGAATATTTCTAAAACCAAAAAAATAGTTTCTGGGATGCGGTGATCAAGAATCCCCAACACACTAAACAGTAGTCAAAATCTACTGATGTGTTTAATTAGGTTGGGTCAGTTCTTTAATGATAATAACTTATCATAGGTTCTTAGTACGGACTGCGGTTCGGTAAGTACTATGTTTTTATTAAGAAATATTGGTAGTGTTAAGATGTAATTTTTAGGGCCATAGATGTTGGTAAATGTAGTATATTGATAACATTTCCACACTAGGGGACATGTGTTTCTAGGGTTCAATGTGATTTGGTTTTTGTTAGATTGATTCTTATTGGACTATGGTTGGACTTGGCATGATTGGATCATCATTGGAACAATATAATTATAATTGGGGTTTGTTCAAGGTGATTTACGATGAATAAAGAAGAGTAATCAATGGAAATGGGATGTCTTTCATGGAGTAACAAATAATAATCTTCCCAAAATCAATATTTTGGAAACATTTTATGAAGTATTATATGATTTGGACATGGAGAGTTAATCCAAAAAAACTATAAAAATAATAATTCTAGAACCACAATGGTATTTTTATTTATACAAATTTATTCTAGGTTTCTTTTGAGTTAATATCATATATGTGAAATAACTCAAGTCAGGTCTTGTGATATGATAACATTTTGGATTAAATTTTGGTTTATGAATGAATTGTACCTCCTTTTACTGAATTATTTTGAAATGTGTGTTCTTTAAAGATGGAGTTTTTTTTAATCTGTAATAGATTGAAAATAAGTCCTAAAGGCTTGTTTTTAAAATGTATTGGGATTTTGATAATTATTTTTGGATGTGGTAGAATTCATTATAAAATATAATGAATGTAATCATTTTGAATGTGGTTGATGATTTTATGTATTGAAAATTAAGTGTTTTAAATTTTTTAATGGGTAAGTTTCCTTAACATAATAGATAATATTTTGATATCTCATCTAGGTTTTTTATTTTATTGATGGTATGTGGTTTGTAAAACTAATTTTTTTTCTATCCCTGATGGGTTTTTTCATATGGTTTCCTTTTATATTTTTTATTAATTTATAAAGTTTTCAATTTTTGTATTGATTGAAATGGTGTAATTGATTTATTTATATTTCAAAAAATGATTATGATATTTAAAAATGAAACATTATAAATTTTTTTATGTATCAATTAGTTAAGGGTTTATATTTTCCACTTATTTAATGGTTTGTTTGATTGATGGGTTTTATGGAAACAGAACATGATTCATGTCTTGTGTTATTTAATTTATCCATGCAATAAAATAAATTAGGTATGGTAATGTGGTCATCTTTTTTATTTGTCACATTATTATATTTAGCTCCTCTTAGAATCAGATCAGAGTGATGTGTTGTTTTGCATTCTTGGTAGTGGTTTCCAAATAGGTTTTATTGGGGACCATGTAAGTTGATCTAGGTTATCTAGTCTATATGAGACTTGGATATCTCATTGTGGTTATGTCATTCAATTTTAATGGGATTTATAGTGATGATTTATTTATAGATACTTTCATAATGATGCTATTGTATTGTGGTTTTTATGTGTATTTTATAGGGAATGTTATTAGATTATGTGGAGTTTTCTCCATTGTGACCGATTCTTTCTCTATTATGTTCATTCCACATTTTTTTAAAATATCAATCATTTTATTTTAGTAATAGTTTTTTATAGATATGTATGAGGTTCAGATTAAAGGATAAAACATGGGAATGAAATTGGGGATGCACTTGGGGGACTTGGGTTATATTGTTTCCTTTTATATTATAGTACATAATATGTTAGAATTTCTAATGGAATCTCCATGAGTTGTTGTTAAACAGGATTAGAACACATTAACCTTCTATTTGATATTTAGGAGTTGAGGTGGAACCCAATTTTTTCAGATTGAGGCATGATCTTCATTTCGGCATTTGAAATACTTTTTTTATGAAGTCATCTTAGTGATCTAGTCTTGTAATTTTTTATATGTTTCTAGGTATTGGGGTTTTTATGTATATTTTAGGATACATATCAATTATAGAGTTGAGCTAGTTTCTTAGTGTTTTGTTGAGAATGATGAATTTTTTGTTCCATTTTTTATTTTTTTATCATGCCTTTTTAGTGATATTATGGGTAAAAAAGAGGTTTCCCATTATTTCAATTAAATTTTTGATGAATCTAAACTTATGGGGAAACATATTCTTGGACTAAATCATCATAGAGAATTTTGTTGAGTGGGTTAGTTATGTGTAATTATTAAGGATATTAATTGATGGTGCATGATTGTTCTTCCAATGACTTTTGGGGGTTTTGACTGTTTTTTTCATTATGTAGTTAATAAACATAGTATTCCCCACCCTAACACTTCTTATATTCTTGTGTATACCTTTTATCCATTTATTAATAATATACCGACCTTGTATTAACCTACAGTAATATTAAATCATTTTTTATGAGTATTCAAAATATTGAAAAATTACATGTTTGAGGACCCTAATAGTCTAGTGTACATTTAAATTTGGAAATAATTATTCTAATTTGGTTAATGATCTTAAAAATATCCTATAAATACATTACCCTTTTGTTACTCCTACTTAAAACCTTTATTTATAACCTAGGTAATGGGAACACAAGAAACGGTGAGAACAGATGCTCAGTAAGTGTAAATAAAAGAGATATATAAGAATAACATGAAAATAAGGTTATGACGATAAGAGAATAAAATTGGAAGATCATACCCTACATAACAATTATCATAATCATGAGTCATAGAATAAATACTAATTGTTCATAAGAAATGAATAATAAGTGAATCAAGTGTATAAGCCATGAGATCCTAACAAAAGAATAAGACGTTGAATATGTCGAAGACACGTAAATATATAAAATAATTTCTATATTAGTCATAGATTACATCAAATGATATATTAGTGGGAAATTAATTTACTAAATTAGATTCACTCCATGTTTCATCCCTGTGTTACTGAACCAAGATCGGTTTCCATTCCAGACCTATATTACTGAACTAGGTTCACTTCTTGTTCTAGCCCTATATTATTGAATCGGGTTCACTTCATGTTCCATCCCTACACTACTAAACCATGTTAAGTCCTCATTCTATCCTTATACTATTGAACATAGTTCACCTCCAATTACATCCCTATATTACTGAACTGAATTCACTACCCACTGTAGTCATGAATTATTGAACCATGTTTACTTATCGTTCCAGCACTGTATTATTGAACTGAGTTCACTCCTTGTTCCAGCCATGTATTACTGAACTATGTTCACTTATTATTCCATCCCTAAAATAGTGAACTGAGTTCACTCCCCATTTTATCCATATCATTCTCATGATATATAAATCACTACCCAATTCATTTGAGGGAGATATAGGTCCCACCTATCAAATAATAAAATAAATCATCCATGTTCCACAAAATAATAAAATATCTATAATATCACAACCCACAAAAGAGATGGGTTTCATAAATATTATATCATAACCCATGAAATGAGATATACATTATGATTACATTTTCCTCTCATAACATGTGTAAAATATGTGGGATTCACTGCACTTTTATCATAGAATAAACCATGAAAAGAAGTGTGTTTCATAATATTTTTATCATGGTAGATTCTATGGAAGAGAAGCAGGTCTCGTAAAAATATGTCATCAAATGAATAAATCATCCATAGAAAAAATAATCAATTTTAACAAGGATCATAATTCAAAAATAATAAACTCAATCAAATAATTTTGTATTAGATGGAAAATAATTTTTATTCATCATTTAAAACATTAATTAAAGAAAATAATATTTCAAAATTCCAAAGTGTCCCATACCATTTTGAAACATTTGAAAAATAATTATCATAAAATAATAAAATTAAATTAATATTTTAATATGATTAAAATAATTAGATTCATGATATAATATTTCAATGGGTAGTATATACACCCCATAATAGACTATAGGTGCATACCATCCCATGTGTCTCAAATAAAGAAAACTGAGACAAAATTGCATTAACTATTTGGTATATTTCGAAAATTAAACCCCATAAAATAGAGATCATGAAATGGATATTTAAAATTAGCATAAAATTAAGAATAATAATAATATTATACATTAATTTTAAGTATATACACCATACAAAAGAAAATATATGTGAATAAGGAATATGTTTCGCAAAAATAAAAGTGAGATGAGAAAACTTCTACTTCTTGAGTTACTATTGAATCATAAACCCTGTGAAATCATATAATCAATTGAAACATTTAAAATAATTAAATAAATAAAATTAATGACATAACATGTTGTATTCTATTAAATAAACCAAAATAAAAAATATGCGAGTGTTGAATATGGAATGTATCTCACGGAAATAAAAAGTGATATTGAGTCCCATTCACTTACATCTTGAATTTCATCATACAGATTAATCCTCCAGTATAATATATATATGTGTATTATACATATACCACATATACATATTCTTATATATAATACCGTATATTATTTTATTATGACTTTATATAACTTATTTACTACCAATTTCATTTTAAAGTTACATTTTGGGTAATAATAACTTTTCTTTTTGTATATGTTTTGACATGTTATTCATGATCCAATTACTTATATCATGACTTAATTATTTCATGAAGTTAAAACATAAAATAAATACCATATATATTCATTATATAATAATTTATAATATTATATAAAATATTAAATTGAAGGAACCTAAAACACCATGAGAGGGGAGGGGTGAATCAGGGTGTCAAATTTTTCTTTTTAAAGTTGTGTATCTTGTTACCACGTTGGTAGGAACTTATTAAATCTATAAATAACAATAATGAAGAAGTTAACACAACAAATTTACTTGGTTCACTGCAAAGGGATATGTCCAAGGAGTATATGCCAATAGTGAGTCAGTCATATCAAAATCCAATAATCTTCACTAATTTATGGATTACAAGTTTTGGTCACAGTAACACTGTTCCAGGGACACTTCCTTTACAAAATTTTAGGGATAACTAACTGCATCCCTAGGGTCACCCCCATTGACTCCCCCTGGATCACTGCCTTTTTTGATGTCCCGCTTAGTTTATAGATGTGAAGGTCTCTTCAATAAATGTTCCTTGAAGTCTTTTCCTCGGCTCAACACGAGACTCTGCATGCATCGAAGTACTAAATTGAGGCCCTAGAAATCACAGACCCACTAAACCAGATATTTAGAACAGGAAAACAATTTATAAAAATGATTTCATGTAACACCTACCCCATGCGTACAAGATCTCACTTTTTCACGCAATATTTTCTATTCACGTGGAACAATATTTCGCGAACCAACCCCATTTACATGCAACTATCACTTTTATGTGCACCCATCGATTTTATGTGTAGCCTAAATTTTTATATGCAGCATGTACATTTTCATGAAACATAAAATTTTATGCACACCTATAGTTTTTACATGAAACGTCTACTTTTTTGCAGACCTTCAACATTTACAAACAACATCAATTTTTACGCGCAACGTCCGCATTTTCCCATAGCTTAGAATTTTCCATTAAACTACCTTTATGCATGCCTTTTAAGCACATCAGAACTCAGAGATTCTCTAATTCATCATCCACACTGAGTGAGGGGGTTCGCCTCTTATTTATAGGCATCATCGACCCCCACACGCAAAACCCCGCCTTGTCTCGCAAAACTCTAATTATGTGTGCAATCCTTTATCGCGTAGGAACCATTTTTCCCGCACATCTCCATATTTTTCGCACACCTCATGCCTTTTAAATTTTTCATTGTTCTGGTCCTGAAACACCTTTCCACATGAAAACCAACCTACATGAACTATTTCATGAAAAACTAATTTAGGGCGCAATCCATGTTTTTCCCGCACCACTCCAATATATCGCGCAGCTCATGCCTTTGTCATTTTTTGGCGATCTGATCCTTAAACATATCTTATGCGCAATTTTCGAAAAAACCTACACTTTTGTGAATAATTTCCTTTTCCAAACACACATTTTCCCATTACCTGATTTCTAGGCCCAAAAATTTGGCAACCACTGGGAAATGACATCACCTTCAATACTGTTGTCTGCTTAAACTGTATGATCACTTTGCTAGAAAACATTATAAACATTCAATAAGGATTGACAAAAAACACAAACCATACTCCAATTCATGAAAATAATGGTCATGGTTCCAACAAAAATATTAAATGGAAAACACCACACATAGAGATAGTATGTCGTAGGTATGCATGAATGTTGTTTTCATTTTCTTGTTATATTGAAATAAAGAAAGTAACTGAAATATATGTATCTATATATAACATAATTAAAGTATAATTATTTTTTATTATAAATAATACATTTTCTATAAACCCATACTTATTACATCCCATCTATTGTATAAATGAATCGCATCATTTTGATGTAGTGGTAGTCCACACATCTAGAAACAAAGTTATCTTATTTACAAAAAAAATTGATAGAATAATGGTATGTGTTACATAATAATTAAAGAAGAATAAAAATATGCTAAATATAATATATATAAAATAAAAATATTATTTCAATCATAATTCCCAATCAAGAGATATCGTAATGAAAAAACGAACAACATCATTTCGCAAGGTGGTAGTCTTACGTACACATGAATGGTAAGTACATCACCCATTTGATGGGGTTTTGTGTAGTTGTAGGTTGAAACCATCAAATAAAAACATTTCATTATATTTAGGATAATTATTTTATTATATAATCATGGAATAATAATAATTTAATGGGTGGATAAAGAAATAAAACTGATATGCATGTTGAATAAGGTCACCTCTTTTCAGGTAACTCGTTTTAGATTGCACTAACGGGTTTTCGTGGTTCGATTTTGGCACAAAGTGAGGATTATAGGATGATATATGGTATTTTTGGAGATAATTTGGGTATATTATGGGTGACACAATGTGGATTGAGAATTTTGAGGAAGGGAAAGAGTGGATTTATTTTTATAGAGTGTGGGGAGTGGAATTCTTGTAAATTCAAAAAGGTAAACACTATTGGGAAGTCTACCTTACCTCATGTGATTCAAAAAATGGAAAAATGCATTAAAGTTGATTTAGTTTTGATATATACGTCTAACCCACAAAAATAATTTCATTTTTATAATTTTTTTCCTTAACATCTATGTTTCTGCACTTTTATCATTTTGGGTTTCATTAAGGTGGATAGTCTTCTAATCTATGTAATTAAACCATTAAGACTAAATTAAATGGATATTTATTAGAAAATATAGACCTAATTAATTCAATATATAATATATTAATTACAATAAAATTTATATAATGTGTGCTAGATATTAATTTTAAAAAAAGCCTACGTAACGTGCAGAAATAATTCTTTAACATGAACCGTGATAATAATGTTTTTAGTATTTAATGGTCAATATGTTCACTATAAATGATTAATTAGTCTATTAGTATAAAATATTTCATATTTATTATAATATTAAAAAAAATCGGTAGAATATAATATTTTTAGTATATTTTAATTTTTGTTAATAAAATATCATTTATTATAAAATAATATTATTGTCAATTTTGACATTATTAACATAATTTAAAATTAAAAATATCCTGAAAAATATGGAATTTTAATCTAATAGGTTCACAATTTTTTTACATAATATGTTCATAAAAAATAAAAAAAATCAATTAATTAATTTCACTTTTAATATTATCATAATATAATTCTGTTATTTATTATTTAAATAATTACCGAAATTTTCATTCCTTAAGCATTCAATCTAACTAAATAATCTATAAAAATACATATAAATTAATATGATGAAAAAAAAAATCATTTATCTTTTAAAATAATGTTTAAACTGAACTAATTTTTTTTATATAAATATCATAAGGCCTTACAAATGTTATGTCAAAGAATGTTCCGTTTTCTATTTTCTATTACTTAACTTATTATATAGGTCACATTAATGGAATAATATCCAACATAATCATAATAATAAATACTAGGGTGATTATGGTTGAAATATGTCTAGTAAATCGGTGTTGGACAAGTGTTGGGTCGTTTATACACCTTATATTCTAGGATTAATCATTATGTAAGCTTGTTCTTACAGTAATCACTATAATTAATTTTATCATTTTTCACTAATAAATTTGGGGAAATATTATATTGATCTCATTAGACCAAAATTTTTTGCAAATTCAAAATATTTATATCATTTTAAAAAAAATCAATTCGCATAGGGGGATAGAATTAATTGAAAAGTAATCTCATAGATGTTGTGAGATAGGGGGTTTTAAGGAAAAAAATTCAAAACATTGATCTTTTTTTATATCCAATTTCTATTTGAAATTGGATCCAATGACATACATTGGATAAATTCATGTAAAATTTATCTACTTAAACATTAAAATAAAATTAAATATTTATTTAACTAGGTAAATAAATAAGACAGAAAATGTGTTTTCAATTAAGATTCATTTTTTTACTATTTATAAAAAAATATTTCAGAAAAATCCCAAAAATTCACCCTATCTTTTTTTGGACATTCTGAATTAAAAAATTATTTTTATTTTATCTAATTAAATTTATAAAATTCTAGAAAATTAATTTCTTTATATAATGACATAAAAAGCGGTTCCTTTTAGAAAATATTATTTTTTTCAAATCCTATTGACTATGCCAATAATTATATATTTCATTATAAAAACGTATTATTATTATTGAAACATTAATGATAGTATTTTAAAATTATTTATTACACATTATATTACTATGATTGAGAACAATGTTATAAAAATCTTGTTTAAAATAATAAAACGATCCTTCTTAGAAACCATGTGTTGTGAGTAATGCGATCTTGAACTATGTTTCATGTAGCAAAAGATTAAGTTATTATAGAATATAGAGAATGTTTTACTTAGTGTAATATGAAATTTATGGAATCATTGAAATTTAATTTATTTAAAATTAATAATTCATAAAATATCAGGGTGTTACATTCTACCCCTTACCCCCTTAAAATTAATTCCTCCCTCAAAATTTTTCAAGGTTATCAAAAGGTTTTTTCTTGAAAGTTTTGTTCATATAAAACCACATCATAAAAATAAATACTAAAACATCATTTTAAAAGGTACTTTTGGAACCATAAAATTTACCCAAAGTAACTCATGACGACATTCCCACATATGTGAACATTGGTGGGAGGTGAAATCATGGACATTGAAGAATATCGTAAATAATCATATATGTTGAAAAAGATGGTTGATAATATGAATATGGGTTTTATATAGATAGATGATAATAATAATAATAAAACCCTAAATGGAAGAAGTGTTAATGTTGTCATTTCTTTCATCAAAAAAATTATTATAAGAAAACATTTTATTTTGAAACTATTTTAGAAAAGATAATGAATTCTCCACAAGGAGATATACTTACTTGTTATCATTACTATTCATGAAAAAATACAACCCATTGTGACTTGATTAGTTCTCACATCATATCTAACTCATGGTAATGAATGTGATTTCTTTTCCTAGAGAGCTAACCAATCATGAGATCCATAAATAGAATCTTAAGTCATTACATATATATTTTGTTATCATAACATGAAAATGGTTAGCACAGGCAATCCAATATGAAAAAATCCTCATATGGTGATATAATAACATAATCTCCAAAAACACATACAATTTTAATCATAAATCAAACCATAAATATTCAACCTTGTAACCCTTTCAAATGATGAAAATAAAAACTTTTAGAAATATAGTTACTAAATCATCTTCACATTGAACCCCTATATGACATAAAGTTGATATTATTTGTCACATTCCAAACACATGAATACATTCATCATATATTCACTTCAAACATGGTAATAACTTGAATTACCTTAAATCCTTTTGTAAAACATTCATTATTCCTTTTTCAAAAGATTACTGGATATATTCTTTATATCTATGTATTCATAAACTTCATCCATGATAACATAAACCACTATGTCAAAATTTCCATAATTCGTTCTATGGTCATCTACACTATCCAATTTACTTTATCAAAATTGACCATCTCTTCATCCTAGTTAAACACAATTTTCTCTATATCCTGAATATAGTTACAGTCACCTTCCCTTAATAAAAATATCACCTTTCCATTAAATCATTGTACTATGTAATCAGTATCATTAAACATATCCTTTGAAATCCTTTATGAAAAACATATACAAAAAATAAATACATATTAAATGATTTATGTAACTTAATGATTCAATTCAATAACATAAATACTTCTTCAATCCAACTTTTATGTCAATCAATTACTCTATCTTCGTCATCTTATTACTTAATACCCCTATGCTATAATATGATATATGAATAGTTTCTTAAGGTTCCTTAACCCCAGTTTAATAATTCTTATTACGTTTAATGTAAAAAATACTGTTAAAAATTTTAATACCATTCACATGTGTTTTGAGGAATCTTTATCATTAGAAATATAACAAATACACATACCACTTTCCTAATTCTCTTAATGAGATTTACAATTAGGGCATAGACATGTATTATTCCCATACGTTCCACATAAGAAACATCCATTGTTAATCAAGTTCCTTCTAGTTCCCAGTATTAGCTTCGACCAGAAATCACAGTGTGAGAAACACTTAGCATATTAGAAAACAACATAATCCATAAAATCAATTATATGACACCAAAATAATGAAACCTACTTTAAAATTTATGACACCATAATCTTATCGTTAGAGACATCACATGAAAAATATTTTTTAATATCCCTTGGGATATCACTAAATTTTTTTCATCCTAGTTTGCAGAAGTTGATTAAACCTTTTCTTTCATAATAATTGTAGTATCCCAAGATTAACATACATAGATATTACATCATATTTTATGAATATTCAGATCATTGAAAAATTACATGCCTGAATTCCATAATAGTTTAGTTTATTTTAAAAATGTAATGAATATCCTAATTTGGGGAAAGATCCAAAACATCTCCCATAAAGATCATCCCATTTTTGTAATCCTACTTAAATCCTTTATTCAAAACCTAGGGAAAGGGATCATGAGAAATGTTGAACTCAGATTCTCAATAAGTGTAAATTAAGGTGATAATAAATAATAACATGAACACAATTGTATGAAAACAAAATAATAACATTTGAATATCATACCCTAAATATCAAATATCATAATCATGAGTCCTAGAATAAAGATCGGTAGTTCAAAATTCATGAAAAATAATGGAATCAAGTGCATAATCCTTGAGAGAATAACATAAGAATAAGACATGGAATTTTTGGATGACATATAATCATATAAAATGATTTCCAAATTATTCAAGTATTACTTCCATGGAAATCTTAGTAGAAAAATCCCTTTACTGAACAAGGTTCACTCCCCATTCTAGCCATGTATTAATTAACTTGGATGACCTCCTATTCAAGTCCCATATTATTGAAATGGTTTCACATCTAGTTAAATCCATGTACTAGTGAATTGGTTCTAATTCCCATTACAACTCTTTATTACTAAACCGAGTTCAATCCCCATCCCATCCATGTATTATTGAATTGGTTTTACATCACAAACTGTCCATGTATTACTGAACTAGGTTTGATTCCCATTCCATCCTGGTATTAATGAAAAAAGTTCACATCCTATTCCATCCTTGTATTACTGAACCAATTTCATCATTCCATCACTATATTACTGATCCTTGTACACACCACATTCCTTCCCTATCAATGAAAAAAGTGTTAACTCCTCTTTATTTCTCAGTCATACCCTTAATGTATAGTCTTTACCCAATGCATTGGAGGGAGATATAGTTCCCTCATCACATTATAATATCATATATCTATGTTCCCCCAAATAATAAAACATTCATCATATCATGAATCATAAAATATACGGGTTTCATAAATATCATATCATAACTAATGAAATGAAATGGATATTATAAACACATCATCCTATCATAACCCGTGTAATGGATACAGTATTAATAGTAATTTTATCATACGATAACCCATGAAAGAAAGTGAGTTTTATAAGCATTTTAGAATGTCATAACCCCTGGAAGAGATACGATTCTTATAAACCACAAGTCATAAAATGAATAGATCATTCATTGAAAGAATAATAATGGTTCCCTTGGATCAGAACACCATTAAATCAAAAATTAAATTAAACATATTCATCGTAGTTGGGAAATAATTTTTATTTATCATTTAAAACATTTCTTGAGGAAAATAGTCTTTAAATATTTCAATGTGTCCCATGCCACATTGAAACATTTGAATCATAATTCCCATGAAATATAAATAATAAATGAATCTTATAATATCTTGAATATAATTAGATTCACTATATAACATGTTAAGTGGATGTATATTAACCTCATAAAAGACTATATGTGAATATGATAACATGTGTCTTAAAGAAGGAAAATTAAGACAAAATTACTTTACCTATTTGAAGCCTTTTGAATGGTAAACCCTGTGAAAAAAAATCATGAAATGGTTCTGTAAAATAAATATAAATTTAAAAATATTAATCATAGTATACATTCATGGGATTTATATATATCACATAAGAGAAATTATTGGTGAAAAATGTGTAAGTCTCATAGAAATAAATGTGAGATGAGAAAACACTTACCACTTGAGAAAATTTTTAATCATGAGCCCCATGAGATAATAACATCAATGGAAACTTATAATAATTTTAAATAAAATAAATTCCTGATATAAAATTTCATAGTTTGGTATATACCCCCACACAAAAGAATATAGTGATGAATATGGCATGTATCTCACATAAAAAAGTGAGATGAATTTCCCTTACCATACGTATTAAATTTCATTGTACATGTTATAAATCATGTATAAATAAATAAGATTGTTATAAACTCTAAAATAGGTCCATATTTTATATATAATTCCATATATGGTCTTGTTATGACTTTATATTATGAATTTATTAACAATTTCATGTTACTATTATCCTTCGGTTAATAATCACTTTGTTTTTTATATATGTACTGACTTGTTATTATTGATCCTATAACTTATATCATTATTTAATTATTTCTAGAATTTAATACATCATATAAAAACCATATATATTCAGTATATGTTAATTTATTATAATATATAATAGATAGAAATATAAAATGGAAAAAACCACTCTTGGAGATGGTTGGCCCTACGTACTCATAAATGCTATTTCTGTTTTCTTGTCATATCGAAAGAGAGAAAATAAATGACATATAGGTATATATATATATAATATATTTTCAATATAATTATTATTTCATATATATCATATGTGTTTGCTAAACCTGTTCTTAATACGTCTCACGTAAATTTTGAACGAATCACACCACATTGAGGAGGTGGTAGTCCACATATCCACAAACGAAGTTATCGTATTTTCATAAAAAGGAAAGAATTGATGTATGTGTTATATAATAGTTAATTAAGAATAAATACATAATAAATATCATATATATCAAATAAAAATATTTTTTCCATCATAATTCCCAACCATGAGATTGGGTAAATGAAAAATTAATGACATTGTTTCGCGGGGTGGTAGTCTTTCGTACACAAGAAGGGTTATTACACTACCCAATTGAGGGAGGTGTGTGTAGGTGTAGTCATAACCCTTATATAAAAAAATTATATTTCAAATACTTATGTTATTATATAATCATTTGATAATAATAATAACCTAATGGGTGGAGAAATAAATAAAATAGAAATTAATACTGAAGAACACTTTTTGGGGTATCATCATTTGGTTTCAACTAAACAGATACCTTAGATGGATTTATTACTTAAGTGGGGATTAAATGATGATATGATTGATATTTTTAGATAATATGGGTATCATTTCCATGATAAAATATGGTTTTATAGGTTTTAGGAAGGGGAAGAGAGACTATATTTTTATAGAGGAAGAGGAGTGACATTCCTATAAATAAAAAAAACGTAAACACTATTGGCATGTCTCCCTTACCTCTTATACATAATAAATGAACACCTAATGGAAAATGGGATTTATGGGAATGTAAAACCTCACAAAACACATTAATAATTACATTTTAATAATCTTTCTCCTTGGCATCTATGATTCCCCACTTTTATCTTTTTAGTTTTCATTAATTCAACTAGTTTCATAACAAATTAAATTTGACTAATAGGACTAAATTAAAGTGGTATTTATTATAAAATATAGAAATTATTAATTATAATTATCATATATAATTTTTTTAAATCCCATCTTTTTGGGAATTTAATTGTAAAACCAGAACATATAACGAGAAAAAATGTTGTTTTAACCCAAACTGTGCAAACAATATTTTAATTATGTAAAGGTTAATATGTTCATTATAAATGATAAATTGAAACATAAATAGACCTTATTTTATATTTATTAACATTTAATAATAATTTTTTCTAATATTGTATTTTAATTAACTTTTAAATTATTTAATAAAAACATTTATTATAAAATAACATTAATTTTAATTTTGACATTATTTAATTAATTTAAAATTTAAAATATCACGACCAAGATGAAATTTGAAAATATCAATGTCACACTAATGTAAACATATATATTTATATAAAAATTAAAGAAATCAATTCAATCAATCTATTTAACTTTTAATATTTTTAGTATTATTAATTTTAGTTAATTATTAATTGAATATTTTTTTCATCTGGCAGTCCTTAAGATTTTAAACTAACTAATTAATCTCTAAAAAGAAAATTTAAATTAATCTGATGACAAAAATCCTTTACATTTCAAAATAATTTGTACAAAAAAAATATTGTGTATTTTTGAATATCTCAAGGTTTGATAAAATTTAATGTTAAGTAAGGTTCTTTTTTGTTTTTTCCTTTACATAACCTCCTTTATAAGATTATTTTAGGGATTAATATCCTAATTAATCATATAAATTGGTCCTAATTTATATATGGATGAAATTACAATAGAATAGTTTTGTTGGACAAGTTTTAGGTAATGTACCCACCTTATATTCTCTGTTAAATAATTAAGTAAGATTTTTCTTCGCTCAATAAATGCAAATACTATTAACAATTTTTAGTAATCTATTTGGTCAAAAAATTAAGTTTTTCTTATTTTAAAAATAAATTACTACCGATTCAAAATAAATATATCCATTTTTTAAAATTAAACTCATAGAAGTTTCTGAAATTAATTTAAAATTATTCATGAAATCACCGCGAGACAGTTGGTCTGATGGAGAAAAGTTCAAATGTTCTACTATTTTTATCTTTAATTTAAATGTGAAATTTGTTCCATTGAAAAAAATTTGATTAATTTATGTAAAAATATTATAATTCCACTTTAAAATAAAATTTAAAAAATGATTTCACTACAAAAATAAAGTAGATTAAAAATGAGTTTTTAAATAATATTCATTATTTTTTATCATTCATACAAAAAAAATCATAAAAATCACAAAAATTAACCTTAAGAAAATTTTGAAATTTTGATTTTAAAAAAATATTTTTAAATTATTTAATGAAATTTATATAAGAATCAAAAATAAATTTATTATTGTTCACCGAAGGACTTAAAAACTATTTTTTTGATAAAATAATATATTTTCAAAACATCGAGAAATTATAGAAAATTATATATTTAATTATAAATATATTTTATCTATATGAAGCCATAAAAAAAATATTTAAAAAATTAATTATATATATTTTTATTAATATTTTTGACACCAATCTTATAATCTTCCTATTTAACTAATAAAATCATCTTTCATATTATCTCAGTGTTGCATCTAACACAAGACTAGTCAATATTGCGTGCAGCGCAAGCTTAACTTGTTGTATCGTATAAGTAAATTTCATCTAGGTGTAGTGTGAATTGTAAGACAACAATAAATCTTAATTTATTTCAAAAATAATAATTCATATAAACATGGGGTGTTACAAAATACATGTAAACTAATTTCTAGGTGAATAATGTCATTTGTTGGGGATAATTATGATACTCTCATGCCAATTTTTTATTTAACATTGTTACATTTTATATTATATTAATTTTTCTGGTTTTTAGTGGTTTTTTTATGGAGGTATTCTGGAATTCCCTTGATTAATGGATCTATTATAGGTTATAACATCACCAAATATGATAAAAATTGAACAAAATATTTGGAATAATTCAAATGATAAGAATGTACAACACCTATTTTTCATCAAATGTGGGAAGATGCATTTGTGGAATTTTTTTAAGGATGTGGAAAGTAACAAAAGTGTGGAAGATATGTGCATATAGATTAAAACTACATTGGGGATGTAGAGACTCATAATCTAAATGCCAATGAAAATTGGAAGATAGTTCATGAAAAATATGAAATGAAATGTTTCATATGTGGGGAAACTGGGAATTTTTTAAAACAATTTTCGAATTAGAAGATAATGATGGGAAACCAACATCAACCCCGATAAAGGAAAATATAGAGTGTTCATTATTTTTAAATTATGACAACTACATTGTAGTCTCCAAATTATGTCTTGGAAGGTTGACTTTCCATACACTCAAATCTAAAAAGTACATTGTTCGAATAAGCTTGTATGGGTTATTTTTTACTTTATTATTACTATAAACATCATGATATACCCTAAAACACTAGTGGTAAATTTTTCTATTAAAACTCATAGAGGACCTATTCATGAATCAATGATATATGGGGATTATCCTATTAACATTGGTGAGTAAAATCTTTCTCTAAACGTGGTGATCATTCTAATGGTGTAGTTTTAAAAAATACATGTGATGGATTGGTTATAAAATTATAATTCCAAGATCATATATAGATGTATGGAGATAATGGTAGTTTGGGAGGGAAAACCTATTATCATTTTTCAATTTGTCATTTCTTATCCAACTTATTTGAATGTAGCTCCTTATATTTCCTTATATTTAGAAATGATTAGTGATGAAGGGGTGGAAATTTAAATCCTAATGATATTAGATATGCCCATTTTTTTGGAATAAATTGAACTATTTCCTAAATAGTTACTAGTATCTCCCATACAAATAAAGGTTGATAACATGATTTAAATCATGCCTATATCCAAATTAAAAATCGAATACTCTATATATTATGGCATACATGTATTTAGCTGAATAAAGGAACAAAATTCGAGATATTTTGGAGAATGGTTGTGTTTGACTAAGTATGTCTCCATAGAGAGAACATGTTGTATTTTTAATAAATAATATTGGATATTTATTTCTATTCATTAAATATAGAGAATGTAATTGAATTAGTTTAATGAAAAAATTATCACTTTCAGGGATTGATGATTTGTTTGACCAACATAATGGATATCAATTATTTTAAAAGAATTATCATTGGTCCTAGTTTCAAAAAATAAGGGCAAATAAATAATATATCCTAAATATATCCATCTCAAAAATATATAGTCATTACATTTTATCTAATATTCCATTTTTCTTAGATAATAATACATGAATATTTTTGTATTTCGTGGATAGATTCTTTAAAGACTACCTTTTTAACTTTGTGGTGGTGTATATTAATGATATATTTATATTAAAAAATACAAGAGTTTAATTGAAATAATGTAAGTGATATATTACGAACTCTTAGGATGGGTAAACTATTTGGTAAATTCAATAAATTGCTATCCTAGTTACTATTAATAGTATTCATGGGACATATCATGTCTAGTGATTGAATCATAGTGTATCTAGGAAAGTATAACGATGTGGAAGAGTGTTCAAATCATATAATTGTAAATAATATTAATATATTCCTTAAACTGGTTTTACACTCTATAAATTTTGTGAAAAAAATTACATGAATTTATATACTACAATACAGGTTAAATTGAAATGGGAGTTATGATTATCTGGATAACGGAGAATATAAAATATTTTCTTGAAGTGATAAATTATTTGGTTAGTGTCCATGTTCTAACCTTTCCCTAAAATAAGGAAGTATTTTTCCTTTATATTAGTTCATCATTAAGATTTCATAGATATGTATTCAAGATAAATGACTTGGTGATATCTTATGTATTACGATAGTCAAATCCCCAAGTACTAAATTATCATACCCATGATCTTCATATAGAATATTGTGAATTTTCATTGAAGATATATATACACTATATTTATAGGGAAATGTTATATATAAATACAACATAAAATATTAATGTATATATTCACATAGAAATATCTCTTCAAGTGTTAGTGAATATTCTTGAAACTAATCAGGAGTCGTGATTTTTCTATACACTCCCAAACTAGAAAGTTGAACATTGTTATTGATGACCATAGAAGAAACAAACTACAACTCCATAAATGAAATAGATTAAAAACCCAATCATTATGGATATGGAAAGGATAGATCTATAAATCATAATAACACAGAATAAATCCTTCCTTTACCAAATGATTTTCCCACTATCTATCAAGAGTGGATCCTGGAGATACAAAATGATGATCTGGGACATCGAAATAAATGGAAAATGGAAATATATGAGAATATTTATGATTTAAAATTTGATTATTATGGTTTATTATGGTTTTATCAAGATATTAAATAAATTAATCACTCAAGATAAATAAATATCTACTGGAATATGTATATAGCTTATCATTCTCCATCCATCATATAAGTACTATGATGTCTTGTGATCTTCAAGAGAACATATTGGTGGAGAACATGAAGAGGGATATCGATGAGTATACATTAATTTTTTTGGTATGTCAATATGTTAATTCAAACCAATATAATTACATAGGGATGATGAAACCATTGTCTATACCCTTGTGTAAATGGTAGAACATCACCTTGGTATTTTTCACTAGTATCTAGAGGAAATCCGTATAAGGAACTGTGATATGGGATATTTTGGATTGACTCACCAAGATGTCCCACTTCATTTCTATTTAGGATTACTTTTCATTTACCATCATTCAATTATATTTTGAAAGGAAGTGATGAGGATTCATCGAGTACCACATTCTGTTGTTTCAGATAATGATAAAAGGATCACATCTAAAATAGAGATAAATCATCAACATGGTATGAATTAGAAATTGAATTTCTAGTACATCATATCACACCCGAACTAATGGACAATCTGAAAGGACCATTCGTACAATTTTATATATGTTGTTTTTCATTTCAATGGAATTTAATTTCGTATGGGATCAAATCTGTTAATATTTTAATTCAACAAAAACCACATATTCCACTAAATTATAAAAATGATTCCATGTGAATCTCTTTATTAAGAATTATGTTAAACTCTTACATGTTTTTATGAATTTGGAGAATGCAAGCTACTTGGACCTGATCTGGTTCAATAGATGACACAAATAGTCCAAGACATCCAACAATAGAAATAAGATGCTCGAAATCATTAGAATATTTACACTGACTTCCATTGAAGTGGTATATATTTTGAAGTAAGATATGATATTTTCCTGTTAACATCAACATAGAAGAGAGTAACATAGTTTTGATAGAAATGAATAATTATCCATATGTACAATGTCCTCTTTGATATCTGTGATTTCATGGGAGTAGTGGCTAAATGGCTAGTACATCCATCAAACACTTCTCATGTCAATGAATTGTTCCATTTATCATTTTTAAGGAGGTACATACCTAATCACACACATGTAAAGAATATATTGGTGGTAAAACTAGATAATAACCTCTATTATGCAGAGAAACCAGTGAAGATCATGGTGAATAAGGACAAAGTACAATGAAACAATATAAATCTCCTTGAAAAATTTTATGCATGACCCAAAAAAATGAAGCGTATCATGGTAAGTGGGGGAAACATGATAAAAATATACCCTATTCTATTCTTAGTAGATAATTTTATTTGAAATTTTGGGGATGAAATTCTTTTAATGGTGAAAAAAGTAACGAACTAAAAATGTGTTCTTTTAATAATGTGTCTACTTCCAATCAATAACTTCTGAAAATGTTTTATAGTAGAATAATAATAATTTTTTTAAAAAATTCATGTAAAATTTGAACATAATGTGTTCTTATAAACTTTTACAACTTGTAATATTAATGGGAACAAAAAAATACAAGAAACTAGTAGAAAATTATTAAATAATTCAAGAACATTACAATAAGTCTACAACAATACCCAATATAACAATAAATTTTATAATGTCAAATAAAGTAGAGGATAAATAATGTAAAAAATAGTAATTTTTTCCTCCTTCATACCTTATAATCATCATAACCACAAACATCACTAAAATAGAGGAAATGAGAGTTAGTATTTCGATAATCATTTTTGAAATGATATTGAACCTTGATTCGAATCGACATGAATGATGAAGAGTATGAATTCTGGAATATTTATAGGTAAATATTATTTTATTATTTGATTAATGATAAATAATATGGTTGGTAGAAAATATAACTATTATCGAATTAAACAATTGGTCATTATTATAGTGGTTTAATAGACATTTTTAAATGATCCTCTGGACTATTTATAGATATAATCAAAATTGAATTATTATTCAAATAATTTAAACATATTATATCAAAATTTTGATACATGTATTAGTTTAAAATAAGACTTATTTAATAAAATATTATTATTTTTTTCTTTTAAAATGATAATACAATTTTAAGAAAGTCTTAATAATTTTTATAGTGGTCAGAATCAATTTTTTTTTATAAAATTGTTAATTTTCAATAATTGTTTTTTTATAAAAGATAAAAATATCATCCATAGGGAATTATTTTTATTTAATAAAATTATTTTGTTTATAGGTTCATCAAAATTAGGTAAGGGTGATTTCTGTGTAATTTTTAGATAATGTTGTTCTTTTTGTGAAAAAGTAAAAATTATGGCTTTAGGAGTACTGTGATTTTATGAGATCATTATTATTAATGAGTAAAAAAACATCAATTAAACATTTTATTCAATAAACATTTCATTTAATAATTAAAATATTTAATTTATAAATATTAATTTTTATTTATAAATGTAATATATAATGTTTTGAATGAAATATTAGATTTTTGAAATAAAATTTAATATTTGGATTCTGAATGCTAACTGGGTTGATGTATGGTTTGTTTCAGTTTTTATATGCCTTAAACATCCAAATATACTCTATCACTACTTAATGGTTCATAAAATTGTTTGTAAATCAATATCAGAAATGGTTGTCTTATATGATAAAATAACTATATTTATTCATTGAAAATCCACCCATTATCAGGTATAAATACCACACATTCCTATACACTCCAAATTCATCATCCGTGATATTTTTTCCATTTTCCCTCTTAAATAGTCCCTCCAAGTATCCTTAATTCTCTAAATCTTCCACTCACATGTTTTAAGATGAAAATACTCAAAGTAATGGAATTCTCCTCTTCTCCCTTTTTCATTCAAGTGCCTCTATTTATTGAGCCTCCTAAATGTCAAATACTATTTAATTTCATAAAATTGTAATCATCAAATTACTGTCAATGTGGAATTATACCCATGGGAAGCCTTTATTATCCCTCATTATTTATTTTCTGTAATACATGTTGTACACCATTCTGATTCCTAAATTATTTAATGTTTCTTTCTATTTTTCCTGAAAAAATATTATATTGTGAATACTAAAACCTATTCCTTCCACATTAAAATTCACCTACATGTCTATCTAATATATTTATTTTTTGGATTTATATTTTTTAAACTAATAGTCCTATATCATTGGATAAAAATTATGTAATGTTCATGTTTTTATGCACTTATGTACTCAATGTTTTCATATAAAACCCATTCACTATTTTTATCAGGTTGTTAATAAAATTATTTATAACAATAAATATGGATCCCATGAATTTAGAAATATAAATTGTGTTCTTGATAGTTATCCATGTTTTTTGGTAAATAATTTATGTCCAGATATGACATGTTTTATGATTCAATGGTGAATAAGTTCGTTAATTTTGACTAATGACCTCATGATGATAAAATTTGGTGATATGCTTATGAATGTCCCATCTTAAATTTTTAGTGAAATTTCTATGTTATGATTAATTATAAGTCTATTATGATATGACTCATATTAATGTGATCATTATTTATTGATATGCCTATTGTTTTCATGCTAAGTGTCTACTTTATTTATTCACATACTAGGATTTATGCACCCCAAATTTTTTGATGTATATCCCCACGATATGATATGTAGTAATATTAAATTAGGATGAATATATTAAGAAGTATTTCAACAGAGTTATAATAATATGTATGTTTTTATAATATTATGATCATATTTCGAAGACACAAAATTTCAAAAAGATCATATGTATTGTAAAATTTTGTACTATGTAATGAATGCTTTATGAAATAAAAAGATGAGCTTCCATGTCCATGATATCTACTAGTTTCTCCCAAAATCAAGAATCATCATTGATTTCAAGAAATACCAAGTCAATGACATGGGAGTCATCATGATGTTACCAATAGATATGAGAGACATCTAAGACATTGTGGATCTTATCTCTCCATCAGGGAAGCACCAACCAATATAACACCTCAATAATCCTCCCCAACACCACAAAGGGCCCAAAAAAGAGAGTGAGAGATTACTCACCCATTAAAACATAAAATGTTTATTTCATGGATAAACCTTAAATAACACATGGACTCGAACATCGAATACTATTTTCTCCCTTCTATGATCTGTAATAGATTAATTCTAATGTGTGCTACTTTCACCCTCTCACCAAAAATATAATCATTCTCTGTTTTTCTTTAAAACTCATAAGGACCGAGAAACCAATGCCCTCTAAGCTCAAACCATCAAAAGAGAAAATAAATGACAACATATAGAAATACTCAAACATAGCCATGGATATATATGAGTGGCATATGTTTTCATAAGAAGACTCTACCAAATGAAATTATCGGGCCCAAGATCCACCAAACTCTAAGATGCATTCTTACATTATATCATACAACATAAGGATAATCTATTCGGTCTGTCCTTCTATATGAGTGTGGAAAAGAAGCTTTGAGGAATAAATAATGTCCAAAAGCATGACGAGAACCCCTTGAGACTCGAAAAGAAATATGTTTATTATGATGTATGAAAATGTATTGTAGAACTCCATGTAACCACACAACATCATCCACATAACTCCTCTCCAAAACATCCAAGTTCTGGACTATATGATCACTAAGAATTTGGATAATTTTTTAAATAGGTCAATGATGACATGGATATAGTAAAAACCAATTAGAAATTTGGTTAATAATATAATGAACTTAAATGAAATTTTTTCCAATTTATATGCAGGAACCTATAACTGCTAGAAAAACTACTCAGAAAATGGTTTATAGTCTTTACATGTTGTAAAATTAATCATTGGTCTTCAAACTACCTTGTTAACCATTTCATCCTTAGACACCAAAATTGAATCCTCAATATATGATTATTTTTTGATACTACACAGTTTACCATAAAAGGTGTGTTATAAATCTCATGAACGACTCCTTCTGTATCTCTTCCATAACCAACATCATCACCTAAAACTCATCTTGTTTTTTCCAACCAATAACAATCCCTATGATGCATCACCACATATGATAATATCTCACATCACCTCAACCTTCAATTCATAAAACATATAATTCTTCTTCAATATAAAATAAAATTTAAATTAAATTTGAAATACTAAATTTTCTCCATTATCAACCATTATATCTATGTATATGGACTCTAAAACCTCCATCACTCTCTAAGAACCACCAGACTCCTGAACCACATCCTTCCACAATATCAAACTGAAAGCATCTTCTATGATATTCGAAATTTATAAGGAGTATAATATCTAATAATGATACATATAATGATATTACATTAACATAAATATCTATATATTCAGATCATGTTGTGAAAAGATATAACTCAAACTCTTGTGATATATGATGAAAAAAACACTCACCAATGAAGAAATATTTCCACAACATCATCCCCAACAGAACCTCTTCTAACTCAATATAATGGGTTTAATTGTAATAATCATTGGGAAACAACTTCCTATAACTATAAGGGAACTATTTTATGCTACACCAAAATGAATCCCAACACCATATGGGATGAATCATAGAACACCTCAATCATAAAATCCTCCACACGAAACCAATGCATTGAATATATTCTATGTTAGGTAACAAAATTCTTACTAAAATTGATTAGTATAAAAAAATAATTTTCATTATATATTAACACTATTATCATAACTATGACCATAGAGAAATTGGTTACAAACATATGAGTATAGCTTTCATTTTCATTCAAACTATGAACCTATTCTACATTTATTGGTGATACTAATGGAAAAAATAACTCGACCTTCCCTGAGTCTACTGACACACCCAGATGGGACACAAAATGAATAATGAAATGAACATAGTGTGTCCAAAACATATACATGAACAAATTACAATAGAGCTAGTGGTGTTGGAGAACCCTCCAGATAGCTTTCAGATGGTCATCATTCTCATCCTTCAACATTGAAGAGATAAATATATTTTCAATGAACATGGCTACAATTTACTCAATGAATTTATGGAACATGGTTTTCATGGTAAGTATGAACAAATATATCACATTAATGACATTAATCTACATGAAAATGAACAAAATGTTCCAATACATGTATTTGAAGTTAGTCATTGGGATATCTCCATCATTTACCCTAATCTAGTCACACCCAAACCATGGATCTACCATAGAAATCCAATTATCCCTTCTAGACTACTCAAAAAAGTATTATACACACACAAAAAGAGTAATAATTCTTGAACATTACCAGATTCAAACATCTATAGGCTATACACAACCTCATACTGCAATCCACCTTCATAGTGAATTACAATGAAGCACCCCACAATGAGACATTGACCTAGATAAAATCCTTATACAGTATATCATCTATCTGGAACATCATCTTCTAAAAAATAGAAGGTTCCATCCAATACAGATCCTAAGAACCTCCACTATCCTAGATTCCACTAATTCCATAGACAACACAACAGTTATTGTAAAAGGGGTCCCTAGAATACAACTTCTGATATAACAACTCTTCTTTCAAATGAAAATCATAAGTTGTCAACCCCCTTATGGGAACAAAAATTTCTTATGAATGTTTTACATGAAAACATAAATAGAATAAAATCATTAACCACTATGAATGAATTGTTACAACTGTATATTTTTTAGAGAGAGATCCCCATGTGACTGATGTGTCCCAATCATCAGTCTTAACTACCATTAATGTTAAAAAATGATGCTCTGCCCCCAAAATAAAATTTTCACACCTGGGAAATGGAATCATAACTATATATAGTCACATATAATAGAATAGCGTAAGTAAAATAAAGGATTGTGATACCCTTGAATCAAATAAGGAAAAAACATTCAATGTTGATAAATTGAGGGTAACTCAAATGATATCTGGACCCACTGACATTTCTAACTCCACTGCATGCAACAGACTCCACCTATCTCATATTTCTATTTACTAAAAACCTCCTCTAAGACCATACTATGGTTGAGTAACCTCAACATAAGTAATATCCTTATTCTAGAATCAACCATCCCCAACTCCCCTTATGGAATGATAAGCCTATTGCACCTACTATTGAAAATTTTTCACTATAAGCTATCGATATGGATGAAATTGATGTTATACACATCCAACAATATAAGAAATAAAGAATACTAGTAACTAGGTCTAATGATAGACAAAAACACCACAGAAAAAATATATTAGCCTAAATTCTATAGGGAAACTTTAAAAACATGGGTCCTAGAAGAATACAAAGGAAACTACCAATGTTGAAACCCCACCGGTCAACATCATGAAGGTCTTGGTGCATGTGAAGTACCAATGAAAACCATACACCTTAGGGAAAATAGGTTTTTACCATCTTATGGTATACCTCCCCATGAATAGAACTGATCTATCACGTCTACTTTCTTTTGAACCTTCGGATACTCCAACAATGTAATTTGAGTAACTACATACTAGATCTAAAGATGGATTGACACCTTAATTCATCATTCATGGGATACCAAATCTTGGAAAAATATATTGGTAATATTAAATAATGTTTGAAAACATGATTCCTAAATCCTCTACTCACATAATTCCTCTATAATGGGAGAGATACTCATTCAAATTCACTTGCATCATGGTTGATGAAGGAAACTCTACCCAAAATGTTTTATGAAAAAATACTCATGAAATATTATTTTCATTGTACTCACCCAGATACAGCATGAACCTCTTTTCTGAAGATCCACAAACATAAATAACTTCACTAGAGAACCAATATGCCATAAGGATCAGGATCAGTCTTATTGTGATGTTGAGCTCCTCTAGCTAGCTATATATCTCTTTGTATAAAAAAATTACCTCGTGTGGCCAAAAACACTACCACTAAAAAAATACAACATCCTAAACCAATTCTCATCATTTTCCATCAGTTCAACCCTAACACATCAATAAAATCAGCCTATTAAATCTCCAAATCATTAACCATGTGAGGAATACATCTTGGAGCATGATCCAAAATGTAAAATTAGAATGATAGAAACCTAGGTAGTATGTAATTTTATTTATGAATATTTAATATATTTATATTTATTTATACATTCAAAAGAGCACCCCATTCATTAAATAACTGATGTTAATCATAAAGTATGTTCCTCCCCATGGTCTCTACCCATTTTTTAAGTCCACCACACATAGTAGTTTAATGATCTTAGAGCTTGTGCACTAGATCATATAGGGATGAAAATTTTGGTTCATATCTAGTCTCCCATGCATATTTCATACTCCAAGGTAAACATGTAGTATTTACATACCAACGCAATTAGTTCTCACAATGCCTAACTCCCAAATCCATCATAACTCTCAATCAACCACCTCTGATACCACTATATCACAACCCCCTCCCACCAAAGATAGCACAATGAATGATGGGAGATAACAATCCCCAAGCACTGTATATAGTAATACCCAAGTTGTAAACTAGCACCGAGGGCACAAAAATCTCACACAAATGGGAGGAATTTACTTTTATAATAATATAGGATTTTGATATTTTATAAATCAATGATAAGAAATTCATCACAATGAATAATAAGAAACCAAATAAATCCCACATTAAATGTATAAACAAAAAATATATATATACAAAAATATAATATAAACACCTAAAAGTAATTCTGAATTATGGGCATAACAAATATCACAAATTATAATATAGTATTTTTCATCACATCCCATGCAATACTCCTTGAAATTAGAAGAACGTTTATTTACATATAGTGGGAATACATGTATACTCAGTAGGGGAACCAAATTTTCACACACACGTGTCAATGAATCGTACTAATTAACCAGGGGAAATAGCATTACCAGAATCACATAAACAATTTAACTAACCAATACCATCATCACTATGGATCACTCACCAAATTACACATCAATGTATAGTATAATTATATGGGGTCTGTTAGTAATGAGGGGATGCCATAATTTTTTCCAAATGATTTTACAATCCCACACACTAAGGTTAGATTTTTTGGAATTATTATCTATTAAGTATATCCTATTAGATACCACTAAACCATATAACAGTCACATAAAATCAAGCCTGCAGACACCATGGCCATAACATCTCATATCCACACAACCCACTCATAGTAGTTCTCACCAACCCATAGCATTGTCATATCCAATCACACCATCAGACACCTAGGATTTGAAATCTCATAATAACCACATATACAAATTAGTTGGGGTATCATGAAAATGGAGAATTAAATATCATGACCACTCATACTTTTCACGACCCGAACCACAATCTATCTCATCAAATGACACCATATCCCATTAGAAGGCACATGGTCCATCACCAAGTTTAAAATCTGAACTCTAACCAACCCATCTTTTTCATATCAAGTCACATGTAAGATAGAGAAGGAAACCAAGGGTAGCTATCCATACATCCTCACAGTCTATATATTGTAAAGACACCCCCATATATAAATATGTATCGTGGATAGCACATGGTGCTTGACATAGGTTTAGTCTGTATAGAAATTAAAATGATTATAAATATTACATATACATATCCACACAAAAAAACCCAACCTATGTGTTCACAATAGAAGTAATAATCATCAAAAAACATTCACATACATCTTTATAGAAACTTCACGTTCACAACAACTACTAAATTAACAACATTACATGAGCCACAAGACACATTACCAACCCAAGACATTAAGCAATACATTAATTTTATTTTTGATTATATTTTGAAATTAACCACAGTAACCATTTTATGCAACATTCACTAAAAAATTAATCCCAGTTCATTTCAATAAATATTTACTAATTCCATCATTGTTTAGGAAACTACCACAACATTTCATAAAAACACAACAACACATACTCTTTATTGATCTAACCAGCTCACATCACCTATATTTTCAAATCCATATTGTAACCAACAATCTAAATTCCCCACTTCCTAGTAACACATCATAATCTCCACATGCCATAAACATACATTTCCGCCCCACAACACAACCACCTAACTTGTCATGAAATATTTTACAGATATAGATTGTGTAATGTTTTCTGTTCTACTTATATATTTTAGGGGATATATAAAAAATACAAAAATAATGGGGATACCTTTTTATTATCCAGATAAAAGTTTATAGAAAATTTTCATTTATTCAAGGTGAGTCAATGAAATTACACAACAAAGGTTCCTCAACCCACCAAAAATATTGATAAAAAATCCTCTAACATACACTATTTTTAGTGGGGCTTTCAGTCCATACAATTAGAACATAAAAATAATACTAAGGCTATAAAAACATGTGATTAATTCCCCATCGCTTTCAACCTCCAGTATAAAGGTTCATTATCATTATTAGGGTACTTCAAACCATATCATCTTATATATAAATAAGAGAAATCCACACCCCCAATAATTATAAAATGAGAAATGATGGATTCCCTATTGAAAATGAACTTTCGAATCTTGTTGCGCAAGGAAATCCAAGATCAACGTAAACCACATCAAAGGGTCATCAATGATATATCACAAAAATATACTAATCCAAACCAAAAAATATCACCTGGGGTCACTAGAATAATAATGGAATGAAATAATGGGGATTTTTTAAGACCTTTCCAAATATCACTAAAACATTATTATAAGAACCCAAATCTCCTAGTATGAGAAATTATGTTTACAGATCTCTGAAAACCATCTAGGATTATCCCAAAAAGAGGGAAATAAGATAGGAAAAATGAATGAAACTTATATTAAATAACTCTTATATGAAGCATATAACATAGATAACATATAGAATAAGCCACACTTTTACATCATAAAATCCATTACTCTACAAGAATACACAATGAACCAACAATTAGGCCATAAAACCCTCAAACCCACATCTTCCTCTGAAAAACATATAATCTAGTGATTAATTTATTTAAACTATAAACACCAATATTATGGCGAAAAATACCATTTCATGGTCACCATTTTGCTATGTACAATCTAGAAAACCACCATCCATACAATCCGTAAATCACCACCAGGTTCTCTATATCCCTCTTTTAGTGTCTAAATTTCTTACTGCAGTTTTTCTATTACCCCAACTCCACCAAGAATACTATATCCTCCTCATAACACCTATAACATCCTCAAATGTGAAAATTAAGGGGTTGGGATGGAACAAACAATTATAGTAATGGTTGTGTGGTGCTCTTAGTTTTAGTCAGAGTGGTTATATTGTAGTGTCTTTGGTGTTAATGGGACATAAACCCTTCCAATTTTATGTGCCCTATGATATATAGTTGAGTATGTGATGTTGATGGTCTTAAGATGTTGAGTTGTTCTAGAATATTTAGGATTCATTTTGAATGTTTCTATTCTATTTTTTCATTATCATAGCATTACCATTTCCCCATCCATCCATATTTTATGATTCAAAATATTTAACATACTCTCATTCATTTTTTGTGTGGTATTATAGGGGATATCTATCCCTCCCCCCATTTATTTTTAAGACCTAAATTCACTAATTCCATGAGTATTAAGTGGATAGAATCTATAATATCTATTTTTAATTTATCATTTTCCCTTTTCGCATGATTTTTCATTCATCCAGAAACTCTATAATCAATGGTGAATAATTTTAAGGTTCTGGATGGGATTATATTTCGTATTATGATTTATAAGGATTTTTTAGTCTATATCTATATATATCTATTCATTTCATATGTTCATATTTCTACGTTTTTATAAATATTCAATGCATATCATAGGCCTACATCTGAGGACTGTAATATTGTAGTGTAATCGGAGAGTAGGTTAAAACGATTCTTAATTTGGTGAAAGATATTCATCATCTCCCATAATGAACATCCCATTAAGTGAACTTAATATTCATACCCTACTAAAAACCATTCTTCATAACCGGGATAAAAGAAAATAACAAAGGGTGGTATCATAAGTTATGTAATGGTTAAAAAGGGAGATATTTAATCAATATATGTTCAGTTTAGTTTGAGAACATGACCAAAAAATTTGAAAAAAATACATTACATATCCAAGATCATAATCAGGAGTTATGAAGTAATGATTGGTAGTAGATAATACATGAATCACAAGGAAACTAAAGAACATGGGAAATGAGAGCATTAAAATTTAATATGACATGGAATTGTGGCATACGAAGAAGAATAGGAATTATTATGTAAAGGCTATCCACTAAGACATTCATAAAATGTTGGTTATTGGCAAACCATATATATACTTACTTCAGGATTGGGATGACTACCCATGCACCCTATTTTTCAGTCTTGGGTTAACCAACTAAGTAGCCTCCTTTCCAATATTTTCCTAAGAACATATGTATCCTCTGGGCTCCAAGAAAATTTATCATTTCCAATGTATTGGAATGAGATATAGGTCCCACTCGTCACATAATTAAAATCCTATGCATGTTTTCCAATAGATCATAAAACATTCATTTTTTCATAACCCTTGAAATTATATGGGTTTTATAGACATTTCATCATATCATAACCAATGGAAAAGCTATAGGTATCATAATAAATTCATTACATAATCATATCATAACCCATCAATAAATAAGTTTGTTTTATAATAATTTTATAATTTTATAACCAGTGGATGAGAAATGGGTTTCATAAAAATACATGCACCACAAAAAATAGTATATTAAAGAATAATAATGGTATCCTCTAATCGTAACCATAGTAAATTACATGTAACATAAAATTAAATAATTTTACATAGAATTTTTTTTTAAATATAAAAGGGATCAATTATTTTATGGAAAATAACTTTCTCTGAAAATCACTTTTTATAACAAAAAACATTTTCAATATCCATTTCACTGAAATTAAATGTGAAAACATAAAAAACAATATTAAAAAATCATTCAAAAAAAGTTAATGATAAAAAAAGCCTTTAAATATTTCTTTTAATTAATAATGTTTTTAATAAATTTTTAGAAAACGTGGTGGGGTAATATAAATGGTTTTAGACAGAGAAGAGGATATTTATTAAAAACATTTTTTAATCTCTTCAATACATAATTTAGAATGAAGGAAAAAATGTATTCTCCTGGCATGACTAGGTATAATGAAATGGATCATTATATTATATCATTAGAAACATAATCCTAAATAATACCTATAAGCTATGAAATTGTAACATAACGTATTTATAACATTAATAACATTTCAATTTATGGCACATTAAGGAATATAATAAAATCAAACATATCATATACTGAGGATAAATACATAAATTATATTACAAGTATAATTTTCCACATTTAAATCTTGTATATGAATATATGTGCATAACCTACCATATGTATTAAAGAAAGAAAATTATAACAAAGATCCCTTACTGATTTGTTAACATTTAAACTGTAAATATGATAAAATATAGATCTGAAAATTGTTATGTAACCCCAAATAATTATTATTTTAAGAATAATAAGATATATTCATTGTAATTATATACACCATATATAATAAATAGGTAGTGAGTTAGCATGTGTTATGTAGAAGTGACAAGTTAGAAATAAATATCCTACTGTAAGTCTCTACATCATTCACACACATTATAAGCTCCTGTATGATAAATATAAATATATTATGGAACTCTAAATATATATTACTATATTTTATTTACTTGTGTCTTTTTATTACCCTTTTGTAAATAGTTCCCTATTAAAGTCACGTTTCGGGTAATAACTTCTTGTATTTTCACATATGTTATAATTTTTTAGACCTCTTACATAAATCATGTCTATAATGATAAAAATAATAAAAATATAAATTATATTCAGTATATTTTTATTTATAGTATTCCATAAAATATATAGGTATAAAATGAAAAATAACGTTCATGGGGATGGTAGACCATACATACACATGAAAAATGATTCCTTTTTTTGATGGGTTTAGATATAAAAAGGAAAATGAAATATTACCAATCCAGAATCATTTTTATATAATATATATCACATTTTTCCATTTAAAACTTCATTATTAACTTCTATATAAATCATGAAGGAATCAAATGACTTTGTGTGGCTGTGGTCCTCCGTATAGACAAGTGATGTTAACATTTTCCCACAAAATGAAATTAATATGGTATATATGATATAATTTCAAAAAAGGAATAAATATGTCTAAATGTCATATATATACTATATATCCATTATCATACCCATCAATTATAGGTAGTAATGGATACAAATAACATTATTTCTCTAGGCGGTAGTCCATCGTACATAGGAATGATGATTTTGTGACCCATTTAATGGAAGTAGAGATGGTTGAATAGATATCCCATAATATAACAACATAAAAATATATATAAGAAAATAAGTTGATTATATCAACATGGTGTAATAATAATTTTTGTTCTTCGGCAATGAAATAAATCAAAAATTATTTTCGATTAATGTTACGTCTTATTTAGGTATCCACAATAGGTTTACTCTAAAATCTATCCAAGGATGGCTTTCTGTCCTAGATAAGGAAACTAGGATGATATGTACGATGTTTGGAATTTTTTTATAGTTATTTTATAATTGAAAATGGTTTTATAGAGTGAATAAGTGAAATTTTGTTGTGTCCTTTTTTAAGTGGGGGAAGGAACCCACATGGAAACTATTTAGAAATTTCTTAAAATCCACCAAAATAAAAATTTCATTCCCATAAAAATAGCATCCAAATATCCATATACTATAACTTAGGATGTGTAATATGAAACTATGTCCATAAAATATTATTTATACATGTTTTGGTTCATTTTTAACATACATATTTCTAGTATAAGCCCCTGTAAACCTATTTTTACATTCACTGTAGAAAATAATATTTATTGTTTTCATACTTCATTTATGTAAAAAAGTTGAATTGATATTATAATTCATTATTAAAAATATTCCAATTATTTATTATTTTTTCATATTGATTTAATATAGTACTACGAATTAAATTTAAAATTTATCCTATTTATGCGGTGAGAAAGTGGGTTTTCAGTAAAATTTTTTTTCAAAAGTTTACAAATGTTTTATATCCAATTTCAGTATGAAATTTTTTTAAACATTTAATTTTGGATTAAAATATATATAATTGGAATAAAAATAGTTTAAAAAGTTATAATATAACTTAACTTTAAAAAAATAAATGTAAAGGCAGTTTTCAACTAAAATTTAGTATTTTTTACTATTTAGAAATAAATTAATATATTAAGGAAATTGAAAAGAAAATAAAACTAATTTATTTTTGATATCTTAAATTAAAAAAAATTATTTTTTAAAATAAATGTTCAAAAATTGTGAAAAATTAAATTTAAGACAAAACCCATAGAAGCGATAAAAAATTGGGTTTTTGAGAAGTGTACTTTTTGGAGAACTAGATGATTTTATATTAGTACTATGTCTTATATTAATCATTGTATTTACATTCATTAAAATTTAATTAGATATAATCTACATATTTTAATTAAAACAACCCTTGCAAAATATTTTATTAATTAATTAAAATAGAGATACATTAATCACTCAAAAATCATTTTCAGAATCCCCAACCCTTCAAACAAAAGAAAAAACTTATACTAAATGCTAATAAAAAATTATTAAAAATTAATCTAGTATGTTTAATATTAATAAATATTAGTTATTTTTAATTAAATTATTTTTGGAAATTTTATTTTTATAATTAATTTAAAAGAAATTATAGTTTTTCAAATATCAGTATTTTTCACTATTTATAGAAAAAAACAGTATTTTCCAGAAAAAGAACCAAAATATCACCATAAGACAACTTCAATATTATAGTTTAAAAAATTTGTGTTCATTTTACAAATTAATTTTATGTAATATTTTTAAATTAATTATAATACTTTATCATAGAAATCAAAGTATAATAATTTTTGACGAAAATAAATATTTTCTGAAAATAAATACATTACTAAAAATTAACTGATTTTTTAATAATAATTTGAAAATAAATTTATATTTTCTTGTAAATTTACATGTAAATTTAATGAATTAGTTAAAATTATTCATACCCACCAACTTAACTGATATGTGATAATGAATGTATTTAAAATATTTTCATTTCATGGTTCAACTAATCTTGTTGTCACATCTTAGGCACACTTTTGATGAATCTAATTGTTGATTGTATTTCATGTTAAACATTGTGTTTTGTATAATAAAAAATATACACAATTTTGAATGTAATAAAAATATTGAAATTAGTAAATATATTTTAAAAAAATATTACAAAAAAAATATCACTGTGTAACAATCTACCCCACTTAAAATGAATTTCTCTTTCAAAATTCATTTCATCCATCAATGTTTTAAAATTTTAAAATTCCTTCATAGGAACCCACAACATTTAAATGAGTAAAAATAATTCCCTTAAAATGGTAATGTTTGAATCATAATTTTTTTCTAAAGTAACACATATCTAGGTTTCCACATAGTGGAACATAGGTGGGACATGATTATTTGAATATAAATAAAAATAATAAATAATTATACAAAGTGATAGATATCATTGATCACAATAAACTAATTGATCAATATAATGTAATGTGACTCAAAACTATAAAACTATAATTATTTAAATATAATCTGTTAAACATTAATAATGAAGGTATTAGGATAACATTTTTTTCAATATCATTTTCCATAAAGGAATTATTTTACTCTCTAAAAATAAAATGAAGTATATTTACTTGATAAATTTTTATTTTATAAGTACAATTTAATAGTATGGTTTGATCAATTTCTAAATTATCTCTTACTCCCTAAAATGAATATTGAATATTTTATTTCTTATTAATGAAGAAATAATATTTATTTTTAATGTAATATATGATCCATAATAGAATTGTAAGTTATTCATTCGATCTGAAGTTACTATCAAAGAGAAATGGTTATCCCATGTTATGCTTCAATATTCATAATGAGAAATAATAAATTTATATCAAAATTCACTTTCATAAATCAAAATAAACCACTCCATAATTATTTATACCTATAACTTTTCCAAAGTTAAAAATTTATTAATAAAGTAGTTAAATTTATCAAAATAAACTTAACATTAATCCCCCAAATATTAAAAAATTATCTCAAAATTTTAAAATACCAAACCTGGTAATACAATAATAAGTTATTGTCTTGAAACATGGTAATAACATGTATTACCATAAAACAAAACAGAAAACATTCATGATTCTGTATTATATAAATAAAACATAGATTACTTAATGTATTCTATAAATCCATAAATGCTATAAAATCCTTCAATGATAGCATAAACTACTTTGTGATCATGCCATTTAGACAATATATAAGATTTAATTTAAATATTTATATCCAAAAAATCATTATCAAAAACTCACTATCTCAACTTCTGGAACAAATTAAGTGTTATCTTTTCTTAATAAAAATATCACTATTATACTAAATTTCTTTTTTCTCCCATCAATCACATTTTATATATTTTTTTAAATCCTTAATTAAAAAATAATACCAAATAATACTTATATATTTCATGACTCTTTAAACATAATACCTGAATTACAATACATTAAAATTTCAATTATTCCATTTTATTCTCAAACCGTTAACTATGCTTTATAGTACTATTCATTAATACCTCATTCCTACAATATGAAATATGAATCAACTATTAAAATTCATCAAATTCAATTCTATATTGATTATTATGTTTAACATAAAAATTAATTTCATAAAAACACATATTATCCATGTCTCATTCTTGGTATCCTCATTACTATCTCTATAACCTATATTTGTACAACCCTGTAAATTCAATTCACGAGGTTTCCCCTATATAGATTGATTTTTATGATTCTGATTAATTGCACTTCCAAAACAATGAATACTCTATGATAACATTAGGATACCATTATTATCATCCATTAGGTTGGCCAAACGTTTCATTTTTTCATTTACTTGAATTGTGTTCTTTTCCACACCCAATACATCTTATCATCCCTATAAGACATTACACTGAGTGCTTCTTCCCGAATTCAAAATATAAAGGAAAATAAATTTTCACCACCCATTATCTCTATTACCAAAACACTAAAATAAATATATCATTATCCTCATTGGTGAATCCCATATTTGGTTTTGTTGTACATTTTAATCATGTTTTGTAACATCACATAGGGCATAATCACTATATCCTTCACTCATGTCGTCATTAAATATCGAAGCTCATCATGAAATTGTCTGTGACAATAAATGTTAACCTAGTTAATTTTGTTTCCCACCATAGTGTAAAACGAAAAATAATATTTTGAATCATTATTATAAAAATTGAAACCAAATGATCATGAAAATATCTTTTTTGATGTCTTAATCATAACACAATCTTTTTAATCTATGAATCATTTGGTTTATCCTATGTCATTCTTATTAACCATATATTTAAATTATTCATGATGGATTATAAAGATGGTGTGAATGTTCAAATAATATCACCTAGTAGTGTCAAACTAAGTATTTAGAAAGGCCAATTTTTGGGCACCAGGTAACGATTGAGTGCATCTCAATGTGCCCTTTTCGAAGTTGTTTCCACAATGCACCTATGTGCTATTGACACATATAATTTTAGTATCTAGATAGAGATGTAATTGATTATAAAATATTGACTCTATCATTTTCAAAAACTCTAGGGAATTATTATGTACCTTTAACAATCCATATAATTATCCTCAGTCATATCCCTTGAAATATATAAAGAAATATCCTAAGGGATCTCAATAATTTTATCTAATCCTAGTTTCTATATATTAAATAAAAATTTTATATAATTATAACTATAGAGACATAGGGTTTTAATACTTGGATGTTATATACTTTTAGATAAATATCAATTATAATACATGAACACATTCTTGAGGACAATAATAGTTTATTTTATTTAGAAACTACGTACAAAATATTAGTAAATTTGTGAGATTTCATCAACATCTTTAACATAAATCTTCATGTTAAGTACTCTTTACATACATACCTTAATAAAACCCGTCATTAATAATATGGGTAATGGAAAAAAATAATAATTCGTGATATTAGAATCATTATAAGAGTAAAAAGGTGGGATATGTAAGAAAAACATGAACATAAGGGTATGAGAATATGAGCATAACCTATAAAAACCATACCCTGCATAATAAATATCAGAATATTAAGTCATGGAATAATGATTGGTAGTTCACAAGACATGAATCATAAGGAAATTAATGAACATTATTCTTGAGATCATAACATTGTAATAGTGTATTACAGCTCAATATTTCTAGGAATATCTCTTTTTAAATTTCACCTCTTCAATAGATTAAATTTCAAAAAACACCAAGATTTAAAAATTACAAAATAATATTATAAACTATAAATTACATTGTTGGGTTTGTATATTATTAAAAACATTATGAAATATAAATGAAGTTCATATTGATTTTTGAATTGTAAATAAACATATATTTTCTTAGTAAAGTCATTCCATTCTTTATATATATGTTTTAATCAAAAAGTGATTTTATTTCTATCTATGTTAAAATAATTATAAATAATTTTTAACACTTTTATAAAATGTATTTGTTAAAATGAACATACATTTTGAAATAATAATATTAAAAATAGACTATGGTGAAAATTTGATAATTTTCTAAAGAAGATAAATTTCTTGTTAATAGAAAAAAAATAACGTTTTTTATGAAATATGGTATATCTTGTGATATCATAAAAACATAACTATGATATAAAAATTTATTAATTTTATTTAAAGAATCATTTAAGATAATATAATTCAAATATAAAAAAAATCTAGAGCATTTAAATTATAAATTATTTCATGATAAATATAAAAAACATTTTAATTGTTGATACTGTGACTACGCATCATTGAAAAGTAAAATATGGTTTCCTAAAAATATTAATTTATAGGTAAAAAGTATGTTAACGTCATTATTATTAAATATAATTCAAAAAATATTAATTTTAATGATGTTTTTGAATTTATAAACTATATGACATGAATCTTATCCAAATTCTTGTGAATGGAAGGAAAAGTCAGATTAAAAAAATAAATATGTTGTGTTGACATGGATTTGAGTAAATATACCTATTGAAAGAATATAATGGACTATCATTTGAATATATTATTTATTATCATTCTTATTTTTTTATATATGAAAAAATTGATATTAAATCTTATGCAACAATATTTTATTGCTTGTGAAAACTGAATAAAATTTCAATAAAATTATTATAATTAAAATTATAATAACCATTAATTGTCTAAAAAATTGACTAAATTTTATTGTATTATTAACGTTCAACCAAATCATCCATGGGTCTATTTATAGTCCTTCTGTAACCACATAGTATTCATGAGGTCCCTTATATTATTTTATTTAAAATAATTTAAAACTATTTTCCCAGTGGTTTTTAATAAGTAAGCAATTTTTAATATATGTTTATCTATAAAAATTGTTCAACTATAAATTTTATTTTGAAATATAAAATATATATATTCATTATGGATACATATTTTAATTTTTAGTTACTAAATAATTACCTTAAATGCATTAACAATAATGATGAAATAATTAAAGGTATGCTCTTAACATCCAAAGGACTGAGGATCGAAATCAATAAGCCCACCTTAGAGGATTTATGATGTGGTTTTGACACAAGGATGGAACATTCCAATAGTGATACATGCTTTATTCAAGAATGTGTGTAGTAAGTAGACATGATGATATAATAAGTTATTTGTGACATCAAATGCTATTGGGAAACTAGGCATTTGAGATATAAGAATGAGATCCACCCACATGGGATTACCACCTATATGAAAAGTCAAAGTAGTATCAGTCATTGAAAAGTATAACATGGTTGGATGAATGAGATGGTATGACAAAATATATCAGTTCCATGCACATTTTAGCCTTACACAGGGCAATTATAGTTAATCTTCCCTATGAGGTGGGGTGCTAGGCACCATACATGAAGCCTATGTTAGGGATGGTAAGTTCCATCATAATGGTTCTTTAGGATAATAGGCCATGTATCTGGCCTCATTCCATTGGTCCAATCACCCATGTATGTATTACCTCCTAGTATAGATAAAAGGGGGATTATAAAAAAAATAAACATCAAAATCCCTTTTGGGAATTCAGAGATCACAAAAACATTACTAAATATTATTTTATGACAAATGTTTTTCAATAATTCTTCATGTTTTGGATTTATAATCATATTTTGTCCTTAGTATATTGTTTTGACCTTTATAGTATCTTATTTAATTAAAATTCAAACACATAATACTTTTTTTTATTAAGTATAATATTTTTAATATGATGTATGGAATCCCACCATTTTATTACCTAACTTTTCATTTCATTTTACAAATAGAGGACCTTTAATGTCCAATGTCTTGGAAAAAATGTACATAATACATGAAGACATATTAAATTATTTTAATCACCTTGAAACAATTATTTTGAAGTTCATACTTTGTACAATTACTTAGTCTCATAACCCGGAGACATACATCAATGGAAATGGTGAACAGAAGGCGAAGGAAAAAAGTGAAACAATATACATGTGAACTTGAGAAATATCAATAAGAATGTCGGGAATAATATAAAGGCATGATAAAGAGGAATATCATAATAAAAATAACATAAATAATAAATTAAAAATGTGCCTATGAAATTTATTTTATACATTCATAATCATATCACCATGGTTCATACCCATGGTGTCATAAAAATTACCAAGGTTATTCACCAATGTATCATTAATCATCTCACCTCTAGAGATTATTTTTTTACTCAATTCATTATAGTGCTATTAGAGAACACCATTAATATGTCATTATTTTCTTGTTATCTACATATATCATAATAAAAAATTTCATAAATATCCCAAACAGAATAAAAGAAATGTGGTTTATATCATAATCATGTCATTTTAAGAATGTTCTTAAAAACTTGATAATTATGTCATTTATAACCCACGGAAAGGGAATGATGGATTTATGTGTGAAAATTCTGTAATCAAAAAAATAATTTTTCTATCATGATAAATACCCCTAGAAATTAAAGGCGTTTTTTATTCATATATTAAAAATAAAATAATTTCCTGATAAAAAGAGAGAGATTTTGAGATGAATTTTCTGTAGCAAAACAGCTACGCAACATGGTTTTAAAAAAATTAATAAGTGAGGGAACAAAGGTCACCCCTTCATAAGATATTAATAATATTTTATAATGAAAAATAATATGTAGGTAAAAACATTATAGAAAAAAATTCAAACATTCCACTTAAAATATAATTTTAAAGAAAAAATGTGAGGAATTCCCTAACAAAAATTTAGTAGCCTAAAGACGTTGAATAAAACGTCAAAAAATAATTTTATGAGAGATTAAAGGGTCTCTCACAATTTCTACATAACGTGAGGAAAATAATTATACAGAATAACATACCCCAACTTAATAAAATGGAAATGAAAAGATATAAGATAAAATAAGGATCAACTAAAAGTGGAGGTTGAAAGGTTCACATTCCTTGAAGAGTAACATAAAATAGATGAAATCTTGATGTTGGGGCTTGAGGGAACAATGGGAGGATTCCATTTGAGTTAAAAAGACCATATCTTCATTGAGGTATAATTTTTAATGAAGTGAATGAAGGAAATGGTGGATATTTATAGAAAATGTGGGGGAATATTGTATTAATTTACAAGGGACACCTATTTAGTGGTATTTGGAAAATTGTGGGCTTTTCCATGGTTTTTCCCATGGTTTCTTCTACTTGGGATACCTCACATAAAATTTTTATCCAAATTATTTGACCATAATTTCAAATTACATATTAAATCATTATGATTTCATAAAACACGTTGAAAACTCAAAAACAATATTTTTACTATTCACTGAAAAACAAAAAAAATCATTAAATATATAAATTCACCCTGACCTAATATCAGTGTTCTCAATTCAAAAATAAAATCTAGATTATGAAAATAATTTCCTAAATATGGGATATTTAGTTTTTATGTAAAATCACTATTAAATTGAAAAATACTAATACATGACTATTAATTTCTGAAGTAGTTATTTTCTTATTCTATTATATCATATTACCATTCCATGTGCCTAAATTATATTTATACTTACTTATGTTAGGTTTCAATTCCATTGGGATTATTACTATTCATAAGGGTAATATTACTATTCATAATTTATTATTAATGAAAAATTATATTGATCTTATCATACTCTAAATTTCTTACTGATCACAATTGTATATGTCGATTTTTTTTAAAATCATTTCACTATATTAATTATTTAATGTATAAAAAATATTTTAAAATATTATTTTCTTCAATATTACTCAATAATATTAAACTTCGTAAAATCCATCCTATAGTTATTTTGACATTTTAAATTCAAAAAATTTACCATAATAAGAAAAAGCAATTTTATTTATACAAAATGATTACAGAAAGTAACTAAGACCTCATTACGTACCCTCATATAACAATTATATAAGAACTGAAAATTAAGGTGTCTAATGGTTATAAAATCTTGAGTTGGCTTAAATAACATTGCCCTTGTGGTGATTTTTATCAGCTTGAACTTCTCTCATAGGCGATTTCATTCAAGCTTAACATGTGAAAGCTTATCTTTGTCTTGGTCTACATAAAATCCTTATGTTGCTACCTCCTTCCCATGATCCGATAGAAGGGATTAGTACGGCACGAGTCTACTAGATGAGGCCATCGACACATCTTTTTTTCATTAGTAATCCATTATTATTTCTATTTTAATAAAAAATTAACATTAAATATAAGTATTGTTTCCAATGGTCATATAATGGTCAAAACATGATGGTTAATTTGTATTATACTTATATTTTTATTGATATTGACATATTAAAACTTACATTTTCAGCAAATAAAATATTATTCAAAAGTTATGGTCATTACATTATTCCTCCCCTGTTAAATTTCAACCTTGAAATTTCAACTCGTACCCTCAAAAGAGTAAAGGTGTGGGTAATTTTGGCTAATAGACTCCTAGGGTTCCTATGTGGATTCTTCATATTTGTGGTTCCTCCATAAAACGTTAACAAGGTGGGTAGTCTTGTTGCGTAGAACCATGTCTCTATGATCGATGATCTCCACCGGCTACTCCTCATAAGAGAGTTCATGTTCCAGTTGTACCACCTCTAGATTTAGTAATTGTAAAGGGTCAGGTATGTACTTATTCAAGAGGGATACAAGAAAGACATCATGAACTTGTGTTAGATTTGGATAAAGTGAAAGCAGATAGGCCACTAATCCTACATGATCAAGGATTTCATAGGGGCCAATGTACCTAGGCCTGAACTTCCATTTCTTCTCAATCCTCATGACTCTCTTACAATGTGAAATTAAATTAAATACATTGTCACTAACATCAACCCCTAAGTCCCTTTGATGAATGTCTTCATAGCTCTTTTTCCAACTCTGAGAATCCTTAATGTGTTGTTGGATGACATGAACCTTTTCTATCATCTCTTACACAAGATCATCTCCCAGAAGCTTTCTATCACCAGCTTCATCCCAAAAAGTATGATTTTTACATCACTCCCCATATAGAGCTTTATAAGGTTCCATTTTAATGCTCGAGTGGAAGATGTTTTTGTATGAGAACTCAACTAATGGGAGATTTTGATCCCATCCACCCTAAAAATCCAATGAGCATGTTCTCAGCATGGCCTCAAGTGTTGGAATAGTCCTTTATGATTGTCCATAATTTTGGGCATGATAGTCTGTAATAAAATTCAATTCGTTACTCAGATCCTCTTGAAGACATCTCTAGAATTTTTATTTTAACCTTAGATCACGATCATATGTGATTGAAAGTGAAACTCTATATAGGCTTACCACTTCCTTCACATATATCCTAACAAGTCGATTAAGAGTTAAATCTTCATGTATTGAGATAAAATGGGAAGTCTTGGTGAGACAGTCCACTATAACCCATATCGCATTTTTTCATTTGGATGTTCTTGGGGGACTATTTACAAAGTACCTATTGATATTGTCCCACTTCCATGCTGGTATGGGTAGTGATTGTAATACCCCTTTACGACGTTGTATCTCCTCCTTCACTTGCTGACATACCATGCACCTTGTAGTTTATTTATCAATCTCCTTTTTTATATTATCCCATTAATAATTTCCATGAAGGTCCCTATACATTTTTGAACTTACATGATGTATAGAGAAAGTAGATCTATGTGCTTCATCAATCAGGTCCTTCTTTATTTTTGGAATAGATGGAACACATAGTCTTGGAAAAAAATTTAATACCCATTCTTGATAAATATTGAACTCAAGATACTTCACATCCTTCACATACTTAAACTTATTATGTAACAAAGGATCCTATTTCTGAGCTTTCTTGATCTTCTCTATTAATGATTATTGATAAATCCTTTAGTATAGGGTTGATTATGTCCCTTACCTTATAATTTCCATGTCTAGCTTTACTATGTTATTGATAAAAGGATATCTTTGAAGCCTCATCATTGATAGAACAATTAGGTCTTTCCTACTTAATGCATCAGCAACCTTGTTTGAACTTCCGGGGTGATAATGAATTGAAAAATCATAGTATTTAAGAAGTTCCAAACATCTCTTATATCTCATGTTCAATTCATTTTGGGTGAAAATATACATCATATGTTGATTGTCTGTGTATATATCACATTTCTCCCAATTAATATAGTGCCTCCATATCTTCATAGAAAACAATTAACAAAATTATCTCTACATCATACATAAGTTTTTTATCCTCATGTGTCTTCAACTATATAGATGCATAAGAAATCACATTGTCTTTATTCATGAGGATTCACCCAATCCCTTTCAGAGATGCATCGCCAAAAAATAACAAATCCTTATCCACCTGAGGTCAGAGTTAACATGGGTGTAGTATCCATTCTCTTCTCCTACTCTGGTAAAATTTTCTCACACTCATTTTTTCAAATAAACTTGACCCTCTTCATGTTGACTTGGTTAATGGATTAGAAATTTGTGAAAAGATTTTCATAAACCTCCTATAATATATTTCTAGTCCATGGAAACTATAAATAATAGTAATTGTTTTTGGATTAGGCCACTACTCTATAACCATTATCTTTATAGAGTTAAATGTGATTCATTAATTGGTTACAATATTCCCCATGAATGATGCTTTTTGTTACCAAGATTCACAATTTCTAAACATTCCAAAAATACTCTCCTTCCATAGAGTCTGAAAATAACCATTATATGATCTTCATCCTCCTCATGAATTTTGGAATATATCAGAATATCATCAATAAAAACTACCACAAAGTTATCAATGTAGTTCTTAAAGACTCTATAAATAAAATTCATAAAAATAGAAGGTGAATTAGTCAAGAAAAAAGGAATAAAAACAAACTCATAATGCATATATCACGATAAGAAGGAATTTTTTGGAATATCATCATTCTTCACCTACAATTGATGATAACCAGATCATAGATCAATCTTAGATAATAATTCAGCCCCGAGAAGTATGTCAAATGAGTCATCAATTCTTCAAAGAGTGTATTTTTTCTTCATTGTGATCTCATTCTATTATCTATAATCAATGCATAGCATCATTAATCCATCCTTCTTCTTCAAAAAAACAATAGCTGCTTCCCAAGGAGACACACTTGGTCGAATAAACCCCTTATCCAAAAGATCTTGGAGTTATTTCTTTAATTCTTCATGGTCCAAGTTTTTTGTCCTATATTGGATCATTGATATCGGATGACTTCTTGGTTCGAGTTCAATGGAGAACACTACCTCTCTTTCTAGGGAAGGTTAGGGTAAGTCCTTAGGAAATACATCAATGTATTCTGGGATGATGGGGTAATTTTCTATCCTCATACTCTCATTTACTTCTTCTTCCTCACCAATCAACTCCATATATTAGGCTATATGAGGTGCTTATAGACAAATATCCGGTTGAGAAATCCATATTTGTAAGATAACTATAGGTTTCACATTCAAGACTACCAAGATTTCCTTGCTTCATCATTTGTTCATTGCATTATAAATTGAGATCCAGTCCATCTCTAGTATAATTTCAAATATCAACATGGAAATGACTACTATGTTTGTGATAATATTATTCTCACAAAATTAAATACTAGTGTTTCTAAACACTGAAGATGCTTGGATAATCCCTCCATGAGTCATGATTGACAAATCTACTTTTAGAAACATAGGGGTTGATTATAAATTCATGCACACATAGAGTAAATAAAAGATTGTATAAATCCAGATTCAAACTAATTACATGATAGATTTAAGAAAAAAACAAGAGTACCTTCAACCACATCATTTGGGGCATGAACATCAATTTTCATGAGAGAAGAACAATTAAATTTCACCCTTATCCATTGTTGAGGATGATGGTGTTTCCTCTCCACTTCCCTTAGATTTACATAGTGATTGGAAAAGTGTCAAAGCTGTCCACATTTGAATCATTGGACTTCTAGTAAGTCATGCACCATCATTCCTTTGTCGTTAGAATCTAGAATATGTGTCTTCACCTCACTATGAAAATTTTTTATGATAAGTTCATGTCATCCACACATTTAACACTTCCCTCTTCTGAGCAGGAAGTTCCCTTAATGTTACTTCCCACATTTATTACACGTTAGATGTTCAAATTTTTTCCTCCTCTTCCATGATCACTTCCTCCTATAATATTGTCTCAATAAATCTCTTCTTTTAATATGATTTATGAGACCACATTGTCTCACCAAACTCCAGTTCTACTTTCATAGCACTCCGTGCGATCTCTTCATAGTTATCATAGTCTTGGTTGGCTAGATTCTTCCACAAATGAGTTCTTAGGCCAACAAAAAATATATCATCATTACTATTAGTATCCATGAAAATTCATGAGGTGTAACCGGAATGTCTTTTGGATTTAATTTCATAGAGTTGTATAGATTCATTCCCCTTTTACTTCAGCTCGATAAACTCCTTCCTTATTTTTTTCTCGTCAAACGAGGGAAATACATATTAAATAACATCCCCTTGAACTCTACCCACTCCATAGCTTCTACCTCCACTCTTGGACTCGTGTTTTTAATCAGTTAACAATACTGATTGGCTTCTCCCTCTAAGCTGTAAATTGCAAGGGTGACCTTCTCTTGTTCTGAACAGTTGAACATAGAAAAGTTCTTTTCTATATAGCTAATCCATTGTTCACCAATCAATGGGTCAGTACATCCACTGAATGTTCGTGCTCATTGAAACACAAATGGCTCAAGAGAAAGTTGTTCCCTTTGTGTTGAAATTGTTATCTTAGCTTGATTCAGGTTATTTCCCACAATACAAGTCATTTGGTTCATCAGTCTCATGAGATTTTACATTCGATCTTTCTTTGGTGGGTCATCAGCACATGGCCCATTACAGTCACTATTTGCATGGTTCATCCTATTGCTCACCATTTTCTAAAATAATAAAACCTTAGTGAGAGGCTTATTTAACTTATGAATCATTTAACTATAATGGTTATTTATGTAATAAAGCATCATTCATCAACATATTATTGTTTAACAACAAATACATTTCTCTATAATTTCTTCATAATGATTGAAAAATATCTTGTGATTAACCAAACATATCCCCATGAATTTTCGATCAAATAGTGTAGTAAGGCATGCTATCATGAACTAGTTCCCATTTGAGTCTAGCCCTAAGCTTTGTTTTTTAGCTTTACCTCTAGATACATCTATTCTAGAGCTACATCCACTTTTTTGTATCCAGATGAGGATATATTTATTTAGAAACCACTTACATAATATTTCATCAAAATAAAAGGATTTTTTTGTATATTTAAACTTTTCTATAGGGTTATTACTAAATTTTTCATAGCCAAATTTAAACAAATAACTAGACTATTCTTTGATACCAACTATGGAATCTCGCATTTCTATTAGATAACTTTTCATTTCATTTTACAAATAGAGGATCTTTAAAGTCTACTGTCTTAGAAAAAAGGTACATAATACAAGAATAAATATAACATTATATTATTAATGTTGAAATAATTCTTGACAATTAAATTATATTTATAATTATTGCATCTTATAACCTAGATACATGCATCAAAGGAAAGGGTGAGAAAAAGGTATAGTAAGGAAAACAAGTGAAACAGTTTACATGTGAACTTGAGTGATATCAATAAAGAACATAGGGATTTTCATTAACGCATGATAAATAGGCATATCATAATAATAATTACATGAATCGTAACTTTAAATTGTGGCTACAACATTTACTATAGATATTCATATGAATATCACCACGGCTCATCCCCAATGTGTCATATACTTTACCACGGTTATTAACCAAGGTATCATAAAACATGTCGTCTATAGAGATTAATTTCTCTACCCAATACAGTGGAGCGCAATTAGGGAAAAAACATGATATATATTTATTTTTATATGATCCGCATAGATAATAATGAAAAATTTCATAAATAAGCCAAGGAGAATAAAATTAATGCGTTTTATATCAAAATCACGGTGTTTTAAAAAGTGTTCAAAACACGAAAACTATGTCATTTATAACCCACAAAAATAAAATGATGAATTTATGTATGAAAATTAAGAAATAAAATAAATCATATTTATTTCATGATAAATACCCCTATAAATTAAAGTGTTTTGGATATTCACATTATAAAAAAATAATAATTTCTTGATAAAAATAAAGAGACTTTGAGACAAAATTTCTACAGTATAGCGGCTATGCAACATGGTTTTATAAAATATTAAAAATTAATGGGACAGACATTAACAATTCATAAGAAAGTCATAATACAATATAAGGATATAATAATATGGAGATAGGAACATGGAATAGAAATTTTCAAGACATACCACATAAAATAGAATCTAAAAAAAAGATATGAATTCCATCACAAAAAATCGGCAGCCTAACGACGTCAGTTAAGAATTCGTAAAATCAATTGATGAGAGGGGAAAGGGTATATAATCATTTGGAAATAAAATGGGCAGGAATAATAATATATAATAACATAACCCAACATAAGAAAATGGAAATGAAAATACATAAGATAAAATAAGGATTGACTATAAGTGGAGGGTGAAAGGTTCCCTTACCATGATTAGTAACTTCAAAAAGTCGAAGGTTGGGACCTTTAGGCTTAAAGGAACCCTAGGAAAACTCCTTGGGAGGAAAAAATACCATATATTTATTAAGGTGTAATTTTTAATCAACGTAATGAAGGAAAGGGTTGGAATTTAAAGAAAAAGTGGGAGAATATTTTATTAATTTCCAAGGGACACCTCATTAGTGGTATTTGCAAAACCATGGGCTTGAACATGGTATTTTCCCATGGTTTTGGCCACATGGGACTCCTTACATAATAATTTAATAAAAATGAGTCTAAAATTATTTTACATTACATATTACATCATTATGATTCCTTAAAACACACAGAAAACTCAAAAACTGTATTTTTTCTATTTACCGAAAAACAAAGCATTTTATGAAAATCTCATAAATTTACCCTATCCTAATATCGATTTTCTGAATTAAAAATTGTACTCCATTTTATGAAAATAATTTTCTAAATATGAGGTTTTAATTTTTTTTATGAAATTCACTATTTACCGGAAAAATATTATAATATTTAACTAATAATATCTAAAATTGTTATTTACATATTCTATTGTGTCATATTACCATTCAAGATTCCTAAATTATATTTATTCTTACTTAAGTGAGATTACAATTCTATTGGTCATCTTACAATTCATAAGGGTAATATTACTATCAATAATTTTCAGTTAACTAAAAATTATGTTGATCCAATCAATCTCTAAATTTCTTACGAATCAATACTATACATGTTCATTTTTTTAAATCATTTAACATTATTAATTATTTAATGTATAAAAAATATTTTAAAATACCTATTTTTCAATATTAATAAATAATATGAAACATCTAAAAATTCATCCTATATTTATTTAGACATTTGAAATTCAAAAAATTTACCATAATAAATAATAAAAAAATTTCTTATAAAAATAAGATTACACAAAGAAACTAAGGGCTTGTTACATATGCCCTTATAACACAAACATATCACATAAGATTAAGGTGTGAAATGGTGATAGAATATTGGAGAGTCTCAGAAAACATTCCCTCAGTGGCGATTTCTATCATCTTGAACTTCTCCCGTATGCGATTACATTAATGCTTAACATATTAATGTTCATCTTGGTCTTGTTCTAGGGAAAATCCAAGTGACAGTACCTCCTTACCATGCTCTAATAGAGGGTCTTTGTACAGACCAAGTCTACTGGATGACGCTATCGACTCTTCTTTCTACAGTAGTTATCCATTATTAATATATTTTAAATAGAAATTATAACATTAAAAATTATTATTGTTTCCAATGGTCGTATTATGGTCCAAACTAGATTGCTACATTATAATTATAGATATATAGTTTTGATGATATTGACATAGTAAAACATACATTTTCTGGAAATAAAATATTATTCAAAAGTTCATGTCATTACATGGTATAATCTAGATTAGTTGATAGAATATATGATCTATATGGGATGATAATTTTTAGTTACATAATGGTAATTTATTTTTAATTTTTAGTGAATAAATAATTAGTTTAAATTCTTACAAAATATTGAAGAAATAATTATTGAATTAATGGAAAATTAAAATGAATGACATAAAAAGTAATAAAAGAAAAATAATTTGGGATATTTAAGGTGATACACAAATTTTATACATGAATATGACATATTGGGGAATTATTTAAAGTATTTTTTTGATGATATATTTTTATCATGATATTATTAATGTTAATGTAATGAATAGTATAAAAATATGACAATAATGATATTTTATGGAATTAAAAATTCATTAAATTAATTGAAAATACAAAAAATCATAAATAATCACAAATTGGATAATTTTTTATATCAAATTTCATTCCATACTAATTTATAGTCTATTTATATGTTTTATATCCTGAATAGTATTATTATATTTTTATATTTTAAGAAATTATAAAGTTCCCCAAGCCTCAATTATAAAAGGGATCCTCTACCTCACAAATTAACAAAGAATTAGAAGTTATAAATATACCAAACCATACAATTTTCTCTTCCAACCTTCCATATTTATGTTCTAGAAGTTGTGGTCTCCTAAAAATACCAACCCTAGTTTCCCTAAAAAGAGATCCAAAGGAGGGTTGTTTTAGAGAAGGCAGTCATCTTTACTGACTCTTTTAAGTTTGTTTCTTTTTCAACATCTTAATCATGTTTTTTATGATAAATTAATAAATATATTATCTTTTATATCATAATATGTTATTTTTATTATGGAAAAACCATATTTCACATGTTATCCTTCATATAAAATGAATGCATCATGTGTGTGTGTGTACAGATTAATTTCTCTACACCATGGTGTAATTGTTTTCCTCACCACATTTCTAGTATGGTTATAATTATAGAAATAATTAATATAAATTATAATTATAGAATTTTATAAATTATTTAAATTTATTATATCATTCACTTGCTTTCCATTTCAGCCATTAATTTAACGATATGGTTATCCGTGTGTATGTATGATCTATCATCTCCATAATGTGATGATATTAAATTTCCATTTTCATTATTTAAGAATGGTTATAAACCTTTTAAATGATTATGTATGATATTAACATAATTAATATCATTGTGGATATTATGTATTTGTATCCAATTACAAAAAATTGGGACATTCATGACAAAACACACATGAAAAAATAAGACAATTAACACCTGAAATAATGAAACTAATGAAATATTATTAATGATTATGATGTAAAATGACTAAATAATATCATATAAAATATTATAAATATGAATATTATTTTTTAATAAATAAATATCATTCTTGAAACCATTATATATAAGGTTAATTTTTTCACCATTAAAGGGAAGAAGGAGGTAAGGTATTTCTTAACACAATTTCTAATCATTGGGTAAATCATATACGTAATTTAATATATCATGATTATATTACGCATGAATTAATTTTTTTAACATGTTGTATATCCATTTTTGTGGATTTATAGTGGATACACATAATTGATTCATTTGATTAATTTTCAGTTCACTAATAAGATCCTTGAACGGTATTATGTCTCAAAATTTCTTCATTAAGGAATATTTTAATTTTATAAAACAAATTTCTATTGTATGGTTTATATAATACCCATTTTATTTATTTATAATCATCATTCACTGAAAATTTCATTTCTCATATATATACATATTTCTTGTATTGTGGATATGATTATTTCTTCTGTCATATATCACTTTTATATATGGTGTTTACTTTTAAAGTGATTTGATTAACTCAGGAAATAATATTTAAAGTCCACATCTTTTAATCATTTCTAATATTTTTTTATAGGGAATATTGATTCATGAATTAAATTTATTATTATATATATAATGAATTATTTTTAAATATAGGATCAAGTGGGGATAATTTATTGAAAATCCCCAAGATGTGTAGTTCATCTCATGAGATGAATATTTTGTGAAAATTAACCCATAAATATTAAAATAAATTTTTAATATACTTTGTATTAAATTTATCATGTGCTTCAGAAAAATAATTTCAAATAGTTATGAATTCCCTTTATTAATAATTCATTTATTTTTATCCTTAATATTTTAACTATGATATTATCCATGGATTTATATGTAGAACCAGATATTGATTAAATGTAATTTGATTCCATTTATTTAAATGTGAATAATTATTATTCTATTTTCTATCTTGATAGATAAATTATTTATTTAGTGTAATGTGTGTTCAGTTATTCTATCGTTCCATATTGATTATCTATTATTGATTCAAAATATCTTCAGTTGTAGGTAACTCTTACTGGGAATGTGATATCACCCTTTTATTTTTCTACTTTTCCCCATGAATCCATGAAGTTTACTATATTAGTTATAAAAGGATATTCTATAGGATATTATTTCATTATTTGAAGAATTATTTTGTATTTTGTGCCTATAAATTTATATGAAATTCAAGTATGTATTTAGTTTACCAAGACTACTAATATATATAGTCTATGGATATGTGATTCCTTATACCGTATGTCAATTTAAGGAAGTAAAAAAACCAATTTTGGGAAACTAGGGTTGAGTTATTTAATGTTGTTATCAGATTTGGTTTAGTACAATCCTTGGGAACAAGATTTTGGAAAACATGGCTTATAAAACATAACCATATTAATGAATTTTTGGGTAAGTATAAGTTTATCATAACATCCTATAGATTTTTTAATGACTATGGAAACCCAAGTTTAAACCTATAACCTCATATATTGAAAATACGGTTCCATAATTTATACATATTATGAATGATTCTTAATTACTATTCATGATTAGTGTCTCCCACGCTGTACTTTTGGGTTTTATTAAATCGATTGAACTAGAAAGAACTATGTTACTATTTAAGGAAATAGAATATGTGTTGATGATAAACCATTTGAGATGATGATTGAGGATAAGGCTATTGTTATAATGATATATGATTAATAATTTTCCACTTAACTAACTCGCAGACTCACTAAAGAAGATAATCATATTGTTCACTAAGATATTGGGTGGAGGATATAATAAAGTTAATAAGATTTGGTGTCATATATCTGTATAATATGAGAAGAAACAATTAAGTGGATGTAACAAATAAATGAATATCTTTTTTGGAGTGGAAAATAAGAGAAAAAAGAAGGTAATTCCATGAAAAACTCAAATGATTTTTTATTAAAATTGGGTGATAATACTAGTCTCTCTGAGGTATCATTGATGACTTAATGTTTTAAATGTGGATAGTTAATTGATGTAATATTACAGAAAACTGATAAAGATAACTATAAAGGTTGTATTAGTAATGGTTATAATACTTATGAAGAAGATAATATAAATAATATATGAAGAGAAGTGGTAAAGAATAAAAAATAATGGTCTAAGAATGAGGTGGAATGATTAAAGTTATTATTTATTTGAATTCTTGAATTATTTTTTTAAATAATTTTATCTTATTATAAAAATGATGATTTATATTGGGATTTTAATGTCGTACTTATTCCTTAAGGATTTGGAATCAAGTGATAAATAATACCAGTAATGAAGAGAACTAATTATGTTTTAAGATAACTTTCTATAAAACACTTGATTAAGGGAAGATTACCCTTAATATATTATTGATGTTGAGACAGTAATGATAAGGTGATTTTTATGGGATCCTATTTTTGACCATGAATGTGGTTAGTGAATTTATGGGTTATCTTTCATTGTTGGGTTCACTAGATGTTTAGATTTAAGGATTATAATAAAAAAACCAAACAGATTATTTTTTGAAAAAAGATTCTTTTCGTAAAAGTTTTAAAGAGATTAAGGTATTAATATATATCTTTTATGTAATAATAAAAGATAAATTATGTTTTTTTGGGAGTATGATGTTAATTTGAAATTGGAAATATAGTTACCTTCCTTCTAAATTTTTAGACTTTGAATTTGGAAAGATGTATTTTTAATGAGTCTTAAGGAAACTATTTACGGAATGGATTAATTATATCTTTGGATATTATTATTTGAGGTTAATTTAGGATTAATCATAATAGATAAACCGAGTTAACCATTTTGGTTTTGAAAAATATTTATAGGATTAAATAATGACTTCGCGACTATAAGACTTTAAAATTTCATCTGGTATGAAAAATTCATCTCGAATATCCATATCCTGGTTTATAGAATAATGTGGAAAAGATTAAATAAAAACAAAATTATAATATTATGCTTATGAAATGGAAATAAATAATGTAATTTTTTTCTTATGGGGCTATCTGTATAATAAAATAATCCCTCAACTCTAGGAAATGCATTTTGAAAAAAAACGTTACCCATTTAGTTTTCTTACATGGAAATCATTAGTCATTTAACCAATCATAAATTTACAATTTTGTGATTGTCAAATTTCTAATGATCATGTTCTATATTACACTCCATCAGAATTCAATAGATATATTTTGCATCCATGTTCATATTTTCACTTCCCACTAATGCTTTCATGTTCAGATTCCCAATATTGTGTTGACCATTTCTTTTTCATTTCCTTATTATTAAGTGGATGTTTTATTAACAAATTGTATGATGTGGTTTTACCACAATAGAATTTTAAAATACCAACATTTTATTTTATAATTGAAATTTAAAATTATAAAGGCTAAATTTATTAATAGTGTGTAGAATGTAAGACCCCTATATTTAATGGTATGCCTCTTTATAAATTTAATCTCTTCGGAAGAATATGTTTCACAAAACACCCAACATAAAAAAACAATGAAATATGGTTATAAATGACCCATTAAATTTGAGGGTGTGAATATGATTAAATATATTAATATATATATATGAAATCCAAATTTATTTATTCAAAGGAAATATACACATATTTGTTTTAGTAAAGTCATTCTATTCTTCAAATATAATTTTCAATCAAAAAGAGATTTTATTGCATTCTATGTGAAGACAAATATAATTAATTTCTGAAATTTTTAGAAAATTTATTTGAAAAAAATAAATTAATTTTTTTAATCCGAATATAAAAATTAGTCTATGTTTAAATTTTGATAATTTTTTGAAAAACTTAAATTTCTTGTCAATAGTATCAAAATACACTTTTTTATGAAATACAATATCATTTGTGATTTCATTAAAACATAAATATATATATATATATATATATTAAAATCATATGAAGATGATTATATGATATTATACCAAAAAATTTATAAAAATATAATCAAGAACCTATAAATTATAAATTATTTCATGGTAAATATAAAATAATTTCCAGTGTTGACATAGTGTCTGTAAAACATTGAAAAAGTCAAATTTTTTGTTCTATAAATATTAATATAGAGGTTTCAAGTATTTTGATGATTTTTTTAATATAATTCATAAATTATGATTTTTATTGATAGTTTCTAATTTTTTACTTATATTACATGAATCTTATCCAAATTCTAGTACAATGCCAGTAGAGAGCTAAAAAAGTAAAATTAACAAATAAAATATGTTTTTTTGCATGGATATGAGTAAATATAAATAATTAATGGAACTAAATGAATATATTGAGCCTAATTAACATAAGAAAATTTTTAATTTTTAAATGCTTAATAATTAACATCAATGCTTATGAAATGTTGACCATATTCTTGTGGAAGTAGAAGATAAAATCCCTAAAATGAATTTTATTAATATTATTGGAACCATTAAATAACTTAAATATTTGAAAAAAATATTAATGGATGATAAATTTTATACAATAATCATATTTTGGGCGAATTTATGTCCTCTTAGATCCACATATTTGACATTTGGCCCCTTATAGTAATTTCTTTACAAGAAATTCAAGCCACTCACAATATGGTTTTTAATAACTATAATGCTTCTAATATATGGTAATACAGAAGATATGTTCCACCATAAGATGTCTTCTTAATGATATAATATTTATGATCATCATAGTAACTTATTTTTATTTAATATGTAAGAAATTATTATCTTAAATGATCTCAAAATAATGATACTATAATTGTTTAATTAATGGAAATACAAAAAGATGGTATTAATTAAAAATATTAGAACAATTAAATTACAAAAAAACATGAATAAATTTTATTGTACAATTATGTATTGTCCATAATCATTCTAGGATCGTATTTATGACAATATTTTTTCCTTATGAAGTTGTTATTACATTTAAAATATTTTTTTTAAAAGTCAAACATGTTGAGCTCTTATTTTCAAAAAGTATAATATTTCTAATATAGTGTTATGAGGAAGATTTCATAGACTATAAGTTGTATCTTAGAATCTAAATTATTCTTATAAATCATTTTAATTTATTATAAACTTTTAGTGATGAAATAATTACTTTAAATTATTTCAAAATGATGATCAATAATTATTCAATTAATGGAAAAATCAAATAATTGACATTAAAATTATTAAAATAAATATAATGTGAGAAATTTAAGGTGATACACGAATTTTATAGATGAATATGAAATATCACAGATGTAGTAAATGTTTTTTGATATATCATGTTACCTTGACATTCTTAATGTAAATGTAATGAATAGTATCAAATTTGACAAATAATCAAATTTTATGGAATTAATACTTTATTATATAATTTAAAATTCAAAAAATGTTATTTAATCACAAAAGGAAAAATATATGGTCTCAAATGAATTCCAATATTCATTTAAAGGCAATTTTTATGTCTTTTTATGTATAATAGTCTTATTATATTTTAATATTTTGGGAAATTCTAAAAGTTCCCATCACATCAATTATAAAATGGAACCTCCTCCGTCACTTATTCCCAACACATTGAGCCATATAACATGACAAAAACCTACCCATTTATCTAACCAAATTACGTATCAATGTTAGAGAGGTTATTATCTCCTATAAATACAAACCATATTTACCTAAAAAAACATCCATTTGATGATTCTTTAAGAGAAGGAAATCACATGTACTGACCCTTTCAAGATAATTTTTCCTATGCTTCCTATTATTGTATTTTTCCATGATAATGTATTAAATAAATTACAATATATATTCTTATATGAAATTATGATTATATTACAACCACATTAAAACTTTTATCCATCCTATAAAAAATTAATGCTGCATGCTTGTGCACGTATGGATTATCATCTCCAGGTCATGGTGAAATTTGTTTTTCATCACCAATTTACTTGGCTGGATAAAATTATAAAAATAATATACATATATAATATAATTATAAAATTATATAAATTATGTAAATTTATTATATCATCCACTTCTTTATATTTTCACTAATTAATGTATTGATGTCATCGCTCGTGCGTACATATGACCTATTTTCTCAATATTACAATTTGATTAATGTTCCACATTCCGCATTCAAGAATGGTTCTAGAAATATTAAATGGTTAAGTATTATACTTATAAAAATAATATCATTATATAATTTAGGTATCTATATCCAACAAAAAAGTACCAGGACATTCATGATAAAACACACTTGAGAAAACAAGGCAATTAATACCCAACATAATGAAACTAATATAATATTATTAATTATCATGAGGTAAAATGTTATAAAATTATAATATTAGGTATTATAAAAATTTATATTTATATGTAATAAATAAATAAAATAATTTAATTCATTATACATGAGGTTAATGTATTCACCACTCAAGGGAAGTATAAGGTGAGAGATTTCTTTTCTCAATTTCAAACCATTGGGTTAAACTTCTACTTCATTGATTATGTCGTGATTAGATTATGTGTGAAATCAATTTTTTTCATATATTGTATTTACACTTTAGTTATATAGATTTATAGTGGATACACATAATTGACTCATTTGATTATCACTCACTTAAATGATATGATCTGTGTAAGGGGCGTTCTCTCAAATTCACTACATTGAGCCATATTTTAATATAATGTACCCAATTTATTTTTCATTATGTATATACATTCCAATTGATTTATTTATGACCATTAATCACTGAGATTTTCCTTTCTATTAAATTCTCGTATTTATTGTGTCGTGGATATGAATATATCTTCAGTTATATACTATTTTTATATACAATGTTTAAATTGAAAGTGATTGATAACTAAGGAAGTAATGTTATATGAATATCTTTTACTCAATATGGATATTTGTTTATATTTCATATCTATTAATGAAATAAATCAATTATTTTATATATAATTAATGATTTGGACATAAAATAATGGATCAGGACCTTATATAGAAAAGACCCTTGATGTATTTATAGTCTCGTTAGATGAATAAGTTGGAAAAAAAATTTGTTTTTACACATAATGATTAAAATGTCTTATGAATGATCTTGATAATAGATTTATCATGTTCTTGGGAAGCATTATGTTCAATATTTAATCATTACCTTCATTAAAAATTCAATTATTTTTATACACATGATTTTCAGTAGGATTTTATCTACGGATTCATATTGTGCACATGTTATTGATTAAATAGAATTTATTTCCATTTATTTAAATTGAAATAATGATTTTTCCTAATATTATTAGGATAAAAAATTATAGATTAAATGGAATGATTTTTAAGTTATTCTACCTATATATAATGATTGAAAATTATTGATTCAGCATAGCCACATTTATATATAACTCTTAATGGGATTCTAAGATTACCCTTTTTTTTGTTCTCTTTTCTAGAGGAATCCATGAAATGCATAATGAATATTATGAAATTATATTATAGAGGTTATTATGTCATTATAAACAAATTATGTTTTAATACACAATTTTTTTTGTTAAATTCAGGTATGTATCTAGTTTACCAATCTTGCAAAACTATTCAACCCTTCAGGATGTGATTCCCTATAACATATGACAATATAATAAAGTAACCACCAACTTTGAGCTATTGGTTTTGGGGAATATATATAAAATTTGTAATTTTGGAATATATAAGGATAAAAATCATATTTCAAAGCTACCCAACAATACATTCATAAAATTTTAGTTTTGGGAAAACCACCTGTATACCTACATTGAACTTGGGCTCACCTACCATGTGCCATATTTATCTAGATTGGGATAACCACCCAGGTACCCTCCCTTTTTTCATGGTATCAACATCCATTTAACTAATAACCTAATATATCATTTATCATTACTCAATTAATGGTAGTGAGATATATGTCCCACCCATTTTACAATGAAAATCATACACATGTGTGCCAAAAGTTCATAAAACATTAATTTTTTCATAACCCATGAAAAGAAATGGGAATCATAGATATTTGATATTATCAAAACCTAAATGAAATTGTTAGGTTACATAATAATTTAATTATTTCATCATACAGAAACTGAATGAAATAGATTTTGGTTTCATAAAAATATTATAGTGGTACAAACTGTGGAAGTGAAATGAGTTTTATAAATAGCTTTTCATCATTAAAATAAACCATTAATAGAATTTTTAAGAGTGGTATAATTGGATCATAACCCTATTAATTAATAATTAACAATATATTGTTTCATTTTATGTAGAAGTTTTATTTTAAATGTATCTTAGATCATTTTTTTACCCAAAAAATTCTTTGAACATCAATTTTTTAGACATAAAACATTTTCGTTATCCTTTCTTCAAAAAGAGACCTAAGAACATATGAAGAAATATATCAATTTAATTTTTAAAATTTCATGAGGAATGAAACATTTATATTTTTATGGAACTTTTTAGAAGAAAATAAAATTGAAAACATTTTCATAGAAAATAGTTTTTTTTAAGAAAAAGGGTTTTCAGACAAAAACATTGTTTTTCTTAGAAAAAATAAATATTCAATTTAAAATGTAAATAAAATAAATGTAAAACTATATTATCATGAAATAAATATGGGATAATTAATTTCATGTGTTTAATGAGAAATGGATAATAATATTTTGTCCCCATAATCATATTCTTGAACAATCCCGACAAAAGATGAGATTGTAAAATAAAATTATTACCACCTTATCAACATTAAAACATTACCCCCAGGAAGGAACATCACTCAATTAAATGTAAAATGTAATTTTGATAAAAAATCAATAAATTTAATGTAAAATTGATGGTATATACATGTCATACAAGAATGAATATGTATAACATAACATATGTCTGAAAGAAAGAAAATTGGGAAAAAGATCTATTAACTATTTGTTAACTATTTAAATTTAAACCTCATGAAGAAGATAACCTCAAAAATATATGTAACCACCAATAGTGTTCAAGATAAAAATAATTTTATGTATTAATTGGCATTATAAAAACCAAATAAAAGAAATATGTGGTGATTATGGAATTTTTCTCACAATAGTAAAAAGTGGGAATTAAATTCCTTACTGTAAGTATCAATTTCCTTTGTACTCATTCATACCTCATGCATAATACATCTATGATTATTATAAAACTATTAAAAAAATTTATTATACCTATACTACCATATATAATTTACAAATATCCTTTTATTTCCCATTTATTAAAAATTCCATGTTAATGTTATGTTTCTGTTAATAATAACTTTTTTCATGTATGTCTTGATAGGTTATTTTTGTTCCACTTAAGTTGATCATAGTTCCATAATATTTAGAGTTATAAACTTGATATAAATATAATATATATCATTTATATATTTATTTATATTAATCCATAAAATTTAATGGTATAAAATGAAATGCACCATTCAAGGAGATGGTAGGCCGCACATACACATAAATATTTTTTCTATTTTCTCAATGGGTTGAATAAATTAAAGCTAAATAACTTATTATAAATAAATAATAAATTATTTATGTATATAACATATTTTATTTAAACCAATTATTATTTCCTTCAATGTAAATCATGAACAAATAAAATCACTTTATAAGGCGTTCATCCGCCATACACACAAGAAATGTTATCGTATTCCCACAAAAGTGGTATATAAAAAAGTAATATGTCATATGATGAAGACAAAGGTATAATTATGTTATAAATAAAATATATATACTTTATATACATCATTATAATCATCATTGTTTATGGAAATTAGACTGATAATTACATAGGTTTGTGTGGGGAAAGTCTATTGTACACACAAACGATGATTTAATAACCCATATGATGGAAATGTACAAGGAAGTTGGTCATGAAAATAAGATAAAAAAATCTCAGTATATTTATTATACTGAGGTTATTATATCATAGAGATTTCATAATAATTTATTAACATAGAGGAATATATAAAACAAAAATTCTTTTTATGAATGTCATGTCTTCTTTATTTGTCCCCCTTAGGTTTGCACTAAATTCCTTCCTTTATTTGATTTCTATCAAATATAAATAATTTGGGATGAGATGAGGGATTCTATAATGTGTTTTTTTTAATTTTCATTCCAATATGGTTATATTGTATTATGATATGAAGGGTGGTGGTGGCCTTTTATATGTGGGGCAAGGAACACACATGGAAACAACATGGAAATTTTATGAAAGACTCAAAAATAATAATGAAATTCCACGTAAAAAGCATCTTAATTACAATAGATTATAATTTATGTTGAATAAAAAGTAATTATTTCTATAAAATAGTATGTGTACTTTTTTTGGTTGTTTTAGAAATTAACTTTTTAGTTTGACCCCTAGTAAATGAATTTTTACCTTAACTGTGGTGAATAATTTTTACTCTTTTCATAATTAATTTTGATAAATAATTAACATGAGAATATTAGATAATATAAATTTATCTCATTACAAATATTGAAACACATTTTAAAAAATGAATTTATATAATTTCCAAAGTTAAATTCAAAATTAATCCAACAAACGAGATGAGAAAGTGGGTTTTAAAAGAAAAAATGATCAAATGATTAGAATGATTATATATACAATTTCAATATAAAATTGATTACAATGAATGAATTTGGATTAATATATATATATATATATATAATTTATATACAATTATTTTATATATAATTTACTATATAATGTAATTTTTTGAATATTTTAAATTAAATGGAATTTTAAAATAAAAATTCAGCATTTTTAAAAAATTTCAAAAAATTATTTCTTTATGAAAACTCTAAAAAATTCAACCTAATATATTTATGTATATATTATTTTAAAAAGTGTTTTTTAATGTATTATATAAATTTTCTGAAAGTTTAAACTGAAATTATATTTCATCAAAAAATAATAGATGTGATGGAAAAAGGGTTTTCGAGATGTGTATCCTATCAAAATGAATATGATTTTATATTAACACTATATATAATAATAATCACTATATAAATATCAATTAAAATTAAAATTATATATAATCAATAAAATTTCATTAATAAATTCATCATTATGGATTTTTTAAATTAATTTAAACTGGAAAACATTATGCACCTAAAAACAATTTTAATAAACAAAACCCCTTTTTAACACTAAAATAAAACTATAATAAAATCAAACATATAGATCATTAAAATGTAATTATGTGGATAAATTACAAATACATAACATTTATTTTATTTTGAAATGGAATTGGGAATTTAAATTAATTATTTTTTTTTGAAAATAAATGATATTTTTATAAAAATCTGTATTTCTCACTCTTCACTGAAAAAATAGTATTTTCATGAAAAATACAAAAATATCATCTTAAATAAATTTAGATTATATTTTTACAAAAATGAAAATAATTTTTTCAAATAAATTTAATAAATTCACTATGAATTAATTATAATATATTCGCATAAAATTTTAAACAATTCATTTTTAACAGAATATCTTTCTTATTAATTTAAATTATTTAATAATAATTTATTGGTTATTTACTACATGTCTATAAATAAATTTATATCGATTTTGAAATTTATATGTATATTTTATGAAGTACTTAATACTATTAAAACCCTCTAATTTAACATCTATGTTATAAAAATATATTTGAAATAAAATTATTTCAAGGTTCGTTGAAGCTCGGTGTCACGTGTTATGTATGCTTTCGACCAAACATATTTTTACCTGTAACACATGATAAAAATTTTGGTGCCTATAATTTCTGAAATACTCAGTACTTCATGTAACACAATACATCAAAAAAAATTAAATTCTTTTCAAAATAATATTTCTCAAAATATCAGGTTGTTATAGTCCCCATATCTTGTTTGGCGTTAAAAATTTTACATAATGTGTTCTATGGGATTATTTTTTGAAAAGGGGCGTGATCCAATGTGAATTCCTAGATATTAAATGATCATTAAATTTTCAAAAGTTTATGAATTATTTATTATAAAATTAATTAAATTTATGGTATTTATATTGGTTATGTAAATTTATTTTGTTGTGTTCGTCACTTGGAATTGGTGGAGTTTATCGTGGATAATTATCTATGATCTCAATAAAAATCAACTTGGTGTTTTTAAAAATTCCCAAATTCATTTTCATTGGGAAATTGTATTTTATAAAGGGGTGGCTCTCCCTGGTATGGGATTTTATATGGGATTAAGGAAAAATATAGTTTTAGTATATGGATTTATGTTTTGAAAAGGGTCAATGATAAAATATATGAAAGGGGTATTTAATAAAGTTTTTTTTGAGCCCAAATTTATTGTTTAAAAGAGGTAATAGTCTTCTGTTGTTTTGAAATTATTTCTTATAAAATTGATATATCACGAAATATATGAAAATATGTGATTGGTTATAGTGGTTTTCAAGGGAGGTTTTGAAATTATAATTCAAATAATGAAAATTTTTAATGAATTTCATTCTTGTTTCGAAAGAATATTTTGGAATTTAATAAGTGAATTTTTTATATATTTTAATCCTTTAATTGAGAACCTATATTATAGTGCATCATTTATAATGTTTCCTATAAGGGGGATGTTTAAATATTTATATAGTCATGTAATGATTTTTCAAGGAACTAATTAAAGGGAGTGTTTAATTAGATGGTGTAGAAGCTGAGATGATGATTATTCAAAAGTTATTTATAATTATTTATTATTATGATTTCCTTATTTTGTATTTCTTTATCACCTCCATTTTTTTATATAAGGGGATCCTAGGTAGCCACATATAATTCTTGGAATAATGTTATATAACTGATGTTTTTTCTCTACTATAAGTGAACCTAGAGAGTTAATACTCTTCGAAGATTATATTGTACATGGAATGACACATAAGGGGAGTCTAAAAGAGTTTCTCAAGATACACATTTTCATAGAGACTGATTTTTGAAACTTATTCTATTATTGATTTTTTTAGTGTGCAGGGATGTTTCCATGATACTTTATCTTTTTATTATTTTATGATATTTTTTCAATGACTTTTTTGTATCACATAGTTTATATTTACCCCATGGATCAATTGTTTAGTTATTAGTATTTAATTATGCCTCATTGATATCATGGGCAAAGTTTCATTTTTATTGGATTAGAAGAACGTTTTTGGATTAATATTAAATTATTTATAAAATAACTTCTAAATTTTTATTTCTAAAGGAATATCATTATTGTTTTATAAATGAAATTTCTAGTATGTTACATGGAAAATACGAAAAATGGGTCAGTATTTCAATGCTTATTTTTAAATCCTTCATCTAATTTTCTCATAGAAAATATTTAAATAATATATTAACTAAATTCTCATATAGAAAGATGTGTTTTGGAATTGTATATGTTTTATTTTTTATAAATTCATGCTTAATGGTTTTTAAAAATAGAAAATAATAAAGAATGTTTCTATTTTATTTTATTGAAACTTATTTAAAAATAAAAACATATGTTATATGTTTTGATATAACTTGAATTTTCGAACTATGTAATGAATGTAATATTATAGACATTATGTTGGGATCATATTTGGAACGCTTCTCTCAAACCCTATGTGCCCACCATATTATGTTTGGGTATGATGCTTCATGTATATTTTATCTTCCTAGGTCCTATTATAATTAGAAACTTGTTTTGGATCATATAGGCATGTTATTGTAGTTTTTGGGATATAATGAGTTGCCCTGATTATTATAGAGGTTGTTAGGGTTGTTTGACATCTATTTTATTTATCATATGTTGTATCATCTATTTTAGAGAGATTTTGAAGATATTTTTTGGATTATTTTATTTTTGTGAATTGTGATGTACATTGTATATTGTATTTATATGATGATAAGTTTTTTAAACTATTATTTTTTTATCTTTTTTTTCTATTTTAAATATATTTATTTTACAGTTATTGATATTGGATATATATTTAGTTCATGTAGGATTATATAATTATTTTACCATAAAATTATATTGTTTTTTTAGTGTGAAACTATTTCAAAGGGAATATTTCTGAATCCAAATAAATAGTTTCTTGCATGTGGTGATTGACAATCCTCAACACACAGGGCGGAAGTCAGAATCAAATTATGTGTTTAGTTAGGATGTGTGAGTTCATTAATGATCATAACTAATCAAAGGTTTTTAGTACAGACTAACGATCGGTAAGTACTGTTTTTTTATTTGGAACTATTGGTTGTGTGGAGATATGATTTTTAGGGCCGTAGATGCTGGTATAGGTATAATATGGATAATATTTCTACAACAAGGGTATGTGTTTCAAGGGTTCAATGTGATTTGGTTTTTACTAGATAGATTCTTATTGTATTGTGGTTATATATGGCGTGATTGTTCTTCAATGGAATAATGTAATTATATTTGGGGGTTGTTCATGGTAATTTACAATAAAAAAGAAGAGTAAACAATGAAAATTGGATGCCTTTCCTGGAATAACAAATAATACTAAGACAAAAATCATTATTTTTTAAACATTTTAAGAACTATTTTATAATCCATGCATTGATAGTTAATCCATTAAACTATAAAAAGAATAATTCTATATCCAATATGTGATTTTTATTTATACACATTGATTATATGTTTCTTTTGAGTAATTATCATATATATGAAAAAATCCAGTCAGGGCATGTGATATGAGGACCTTGTTGGACTAAATTTTTGTTTATGAATGCATTGTTCCTCCGTTTGTTGAATTTTATTGAAATTTGTGTTGTGTGAAGAAGGATGTTTTTTTGGAAATGTGTAATTGATTCAAAATAAGTCCTAAAGGTTTGTTTTTAAAATGGATTTGGTTTTTGATAATTATATTTGGATGTGGTATACTTCTTTATAAAATATAAAAAATTTATTCATTTTGAAAATGGTTGATGATTTTTGGTATTGAAAAATAAGTATCTTATATTTTTTAATGGGTAAGGGTCTTTAAAATAATAGATAATATATGGATATATCATCAATGTTTTTTAATTTATTGATGGTATGTGGTTTGTAAAACTGATTTTTTGTTTCTCTATCCCTGATGGATTTTATCATGGGGTTACCTTTCATATTTTCTGAATTTATAAAAATTTTATTTTTTTGATTGAAATGGTGTAATTGATATATTTATATTTTAAAAAATTAATATGGTATTTAAAAAAGAAATTTTATTAAGTTTTTTTTCTATATTACATTAATAGGTGTTTTTATTTTACACTTATTTAATGGTTTGTTTATTTGATGAGTTTTATGGAAACATGAACAAGTATGATTCATATCTTGTGTTATTTAATTTATTCAGACCATAAAATAAATTACATATGGTAATTTCCTAATCATTGTGAGTTTTCCCAATATTATATTTGTCTCCTCTTATAATTAGAGTGGAGTGAAAAGTTTTGTTTTCCATTCTTGGTTGTGGTTTCATAATAGATTTGACTGGGGACCATGTATGTTGATCTAGGTAATAGAGTATACATGAGACTCGGATAGCTCTTTATGATGATGTCAATCGATATTAATGGGATTTTATGTGATGATTTATTTATAGATTCATTCTTGAAGATGATAGTGTATTGTTGTTTGAATATGTATTTAATAGGGAATGTTAATAGATTCCATTAAGTGTTCTCATTTGTGAGTTATGGTTTAACTAGGATGTTAATTACACATTTTTTTGAAATACAAATCATTGTTTTTAGTGATAGTTTTTTTGATAGATATGTATGGGGTTTGGATTAATTGATAAAACCTGGGAATGAAATTGGGGATGTACATGGGTTACTTGGGTTATATTTCTTCTATTTATATTATAGTACATAATTTGTTATAATATCTATTGGAATCTCCATGAGTTATTGTTAAACAGGATTAAAACAAATTACACTTCAATTTGATATCTAGGACTTGAGGTGGAACCAAATTTATCCAGTTTGAGGCATGATCTTCATTTTGGCATTTGAAAATTGTTTTTTTGATACGGTCATCTTAGTGATCCAATATTGTAATTTTTTATATATTGCTTAGTATTGGGGTTTTATGGATTTAATTTTTAGGATACATATCTATTATGGAGTTGAGATGATTTCTTAGTTTTTTTTTCAGAATGATGGATTTTTTGTTCCCTTTTTTATTTGTGTAATCATGGATGTTTTGGTGATACTTTTGGTAAAAATAGGTTTCCCATTATTTAAATTAAATATTAGATGAATCTAAAATTGTGTGGAATCATATTCCTGGATGATATCATTATAGAGAACTCTGTTGAGTGGGTCAGTTATGGGTAATTCAAGAGGATATTAATTTATGGTGCATGATTGTTTATCCAACGAATTTTGGGGTTTTCTCAATGTTTTTTCCACTATATAGTTAATACAAATAGTATTCCCCACCCTAACAACTATTATATTAATGTTTATACCTTTTAACTGATGTTTTAAACCGATATCGACCTAGAATTATCCTGCATGGATATTATATCATTTTTTATTACTATTCAAAATATTGAAAAATTATATACCTGTGGACCATAATAGTTTAGTGTCCTTAGAAATAGGGAACAAATTATTTTAATTTTTTGATTGATCTTAAAAATATCAAATGAATATATTCCCCTTTTGGTACACCTACTTAAAAACATTATTCATAACCTAAGTAAAGGGATCAAAAGAAAGAGTGATCTCAGATGCTTAGTAAGTGTAAATAAAATAGATATATAAGAATAACATGAAAATAAGGCTTCAGAGGATAGGAGAATGAAATTTGTAGATCGTACCATACATAAAAAAGTCGATAATCATGAGTCCTAGAATAAATATTAGTTGTTCATAAGAAGTGAATCATAAGTTAATCAAGATCATAAGCCAAGAGATCCTCATATAAGAGTAAGACATGGAATTTTTGGAAGACACATAAATAAATAAAATTATTTCAAAAGTAGTCATGGATTACTTATAAGGATATATTAGTTGGAAAAGTCCATTTATAAATTAGATACACTATATGTTCCATCCCTGTGTTACTAAAGCAAGAACGATTCCCATTCCAGACATGTATTACTGCACTAGGATCACTTCCTCTTCTAGCCCTATATTACGGAATCGAGTTCACTTCCCGTTCCATCCCTATACTATTAATCCATGTCCACTCCTAATTCTAGCCCTATACTATTGAACATGGTTCACTTCCCATTACATACCTTTATTACGGAACCGAATTCACTACCCATTATAGCCCTGAATTATTGAAGCAGGTTTATTTATTATTCTAGCACTATATTACTAAACAGATTTCACTCCTCGTTCAAGCATTGTATTACTAAACTATAGACACGTATTATTACCGGACAATAATAATGAACTGAGTTCACTCCCCATTATAGAAATATCATTCTCACTAGTTATAAATAATTACCCAATTCATTGAAGGTATATATTGGTCCCACCTATCAAATAATAAAATAAATAATGCATGTGACACAAAATAATAAATCATCCATCAGATCATGATCCATATAAGAGATGGGTTTCTTAAATATCATATCATAACCCATGAAATAAAATGTATATTATAAATACATAATCCTATCATAAACTGTGGAAAATAGATAGAATTCATAGTAATTTAATCATAGAATATCCCTTTAAAAAAAGTGAGTTTCATAATCATTTTATCATGGTAGATTCAATGGAAGAGAAGAAGGTCTCAAAAATAGTTTGTCATCAACTACATAAATCATTCATAGTAAGATTAATAATGGTAAAAATGGATCATAACACCAAAAAAATAAAAAACTCAATCAAATAATGTCATATTATATGGAAAATAATTTTTATTGATCATTTAAAACATTTCATAAGGAACATAATCTTTAAACAATCGAAAGTGTCCCATACCATTTTGAAACATTTGAATAATAATTACTAAGAAATAATGACATTATATGATGATTTAAAAATGATTAAAATAATTATATTCATGATATAAAATTTCAATGAGTAGTATATACACCTCATAATATATTATAGGTGTATACCATTACATGTGTCTCAAATAATGAAAATTGAGACAAAATTGCTATACCTATTTGGTAACTTTTGAAACATAAACCCCATAAAAGAGAGATCATGAAATGGATATTTTAAATTCACATAAATTTAAGAATAATAATAATATAATACATTCATTTTAATTATATACAGTACACAAAAGAAATGATATGGGAATAAGGTATAGGTTTCGCAGAAATAAATGTGAGATGAGAAAACTCTTACTACATGAGTAACTTTTGAATCATGAACCCTGTAAAATAATAACATCAATTTAATTATTTAAGATAATTAAATAAATGAAATTAATTACATAAAATGTTATATTCTAGTAAATACACCACTAAAAAGAAGCAAGTGTTAAATATGGCATGTATCTCACAGAAATAAAAAGTGAAAATTAGTTCCCTTCATTAAATATTGAATTTCATCATACACATTAATACTAATTTATAATATTTATAAGTATGTTATAAATATACCACATATCCATATTATTATATAAAATACCATATTTTTTCATTCTGACTTTATATAACCTATTTATTAACAATTTCATTTTAAATTTACATTTTGGGTAATAATCCCTTTGTTTTTTATATATGTTTTGACATGTTATTCTTGATCCACTAAATTATATCGTGAATTAATTATTTCAAGAAGTTAAAACATTAAATAATTACCATATATTTTCATTATAAAATATTTTATTATAATCTATAAAATATCAAATATCAAATGGAAAACACTACTCATGGAGACGGTAGGTCGTACATATGCATGAATGTTATTTATGTTTTCTTATTGTATTAAAAGAAATAAAGTAAATTAAATATATGTATATATATATAATATAATTAAATTATTATTATTATTTCCTATAAATCATACATGTTCCTTATCCCATTCTTATTACATATCATGTATTTTGTGAACGAATCACATCGTTTTCAGGTACTGGTAGTCCACACATCCAAAAACAAAGTTATCATATTTACAAAAAATAGAAATAATAATTTTATGTGTTAAATTATAATTAAAGAAACATTAATAAAACATAAATATAATATATATCAAAAAATAGTATTTCAATTTTAATTTCCAGTCATGTTATGTGGTAAAGGAAAAAAATGAACAATATCATTTTGCCAGGTGGTAGTCCTTTGTACACATGAATGGTAAGTACATCACCCATTTGATTGGGTGGTGTATATGTGTAGGATGAAAATTTAAAATAAAAACATTTCAGTATATTTAAAATGATTATTTTATTATATAATCATGGAATAATAATAGTTTAATGGGTGGATAAAGAAATAAAACTGAAATTCACATTGAAGAATGTTTCCTCTTTTTTGGTTAACTTGTTTTAGATTGAACTAAAGGGTTTCCTTGGTTGGATTTTGGCCCACGGTGAGGCTTAAAGGTTTATATAAGTTATTTTTGGAGCTTACTTGGGGAGACTAGGGCTTATACAATGTGGATCAATATATGTCAAGAAGGGAAATATTGAATGTATTTTTATAGCGGATGAGGAGTGGAATTCTTGTAAATTCAAAAAGGTAAACACTATTGGGAGGCCAACCTTACCTCATGTGCTTCCAACATGGAAAAAAGTGATTAATGTTGATTTAGGGTGGTAAGAAACATCCAACACTCAAAAATAACATCATTTTTATAATTTTTTCTGTAACATATTTGTTTCCCCACTTTTATAATTTTGGTTCTTATTAAGGTAACTAGTTTTCTAATCTATTTAATTACCATTTAGACTAAATTAAATGGATACTAATTATAAAATATAAACCCAATTAATTGAAAAAATGATATATTATTTAAAATAAAAGTTATATAATGTGTCTTAGAAATTAATTTTAAAACAAGTGCTTGTATTGTGAAAAAACAATTCTTTAATATGAACCATAATAATAATGATTTTACAATTTAATCATAAATATGTTCATTATAAATGATTAATTGGTCCCTTATTATAAAATATTTCATATTTATTATAATATAAAAATAATTTTTTAAAATAATGTATTTTTAGAAAATTTTAAATTTGTTAAAAAATATCATTTGTTATAAAATAAAAATATGGTCACTTTTGACATTATTGGAATAATTTAAAATTGAAAATATAAATATAAATATGGAATATTCATCTAAAAGGTTCAAAATATTTGACATAATATATTTATTTAAAAATAAAATACAATAATTCAATAATTTCATTTCATTTTTAATGATATTATTATTATTTAATTTAGTTATTTATTATTTAAATAATTACCAAAATTTGATTTCCTTAAGCATTCAATCTACCTAATTCGTCTCTAAAAATAAATTTAAATTTACATGATGAAAAACTCATTTAACTTTGAAAATAAGGATTAAAACCAAACTAATTTGGATTTCTATCAAAATCGCAAGGTTCTATAAATGTTGAGGCAATGAATGTTCTTATTTGTCTTGTCCCTTAATTAACATATTATAAATGTCACATTCAAGGAATAATATCCCACTACCCATAATAATAATAACTAAGGTGATTAGGGTCTAAATATGTCCAGTAAATGGGTGTTGGACAATATTTGGGACCTTTAAACACATTATATTATAGGATTAACCATTATGTATGCTTGTTCATACCGTAATCACTTTAATTAATTTTATTTTTTTCACAAATAATTTAGCTGAAAAAATTTTATTGATCTCATTGAATCAAAATATTTTGACAAATTCTTAATATTTATATCCTTCTAAAAAATTAAATTCACATAGGTGGCTTGAAATAATTTAAAATTAATCTCATAAATGCTCAAGATAGTGGGTTTTCAAGGCTAAAAATTCAAAATATTGAACTATTTTTATATCCAATTTCTATTTGAAAATAGATCCAATGACATAAATTGGATAAATTTATGTAAACTTTATCTAATTAAACATTAAAATTAAATAAGAAATTTATTTATCTATGTAAATAAATTAGATAAAATATGAGTTTTCAATTAAAATTCAGCATTTTTTACTAATCATAATAAATATTTCAAAAAAATCCCAAAAACATACCTTAACATTTGATTTACATTATGAATTAAAAACTGAATTTTATTTTATTTAATTAGTTTTAAAAATTTTAATAAAATTATTTTTATTTTTTTCAATGAATGACATAAAAATGTTCTTTTGAGAAAATATTACTTTTTTCCAAACCTATAGACTAAGAAAATAAAGTATATATTTCATTATAAAAATGTTTTATTTATATGAAAACTTTAATGATAATATTTAAACATTATTTATTACTATTAATATTAAAATTATTGAAAACAATGTTATAACATTCCTATTTAAAATAATAAAAAGTTATTTCATAGAAACCTAGTGTAGCGTGTAATGTGAGATATAACTATGTCACATGTAGCACAAGATTAAATTGTTGTAACATATAGAGAATATTTTAATTGGTGTAATATGAAATGTAAGAGATCATTGAAATTTAATTTTTTTCAAAAAAAAATTAATTCATAAAATATTGGGGTGTTACATTCTACACCCTACCCCCTCAAAAATTAATTCCAGCCTCAAAATTTGTTTGGGATATCAAAGGATTGTTACCTGAAAGTTGTGTTCATATTAACCTGCTTCATGAAAATAAAAACTAAAACATCATTTAAAAAGGTAATTTTGGAACCATAATAATGGCCCAAAGTATCTCATAATGTGGTTTCCACATATGAGAACATAGGTGGGAGGTTGAATCATGGAAACTGAAGAAAATCATAAATAATCATAGTTATTTATAATGACCATTGATAATAAGAATATGTGTGATATAGAGAAATATAATATTCAAAAAAACCTAAACTGAAGAAGTGTAAAAGTGTCCATTGATATCGTCAAAAAAGATGATTATAGGAAAACATTTTATTTCAATACACTTTTACTAACATTTTTTAATTCTCCACAAGAAGATATAAATACTAATTATAATTCCCTTTCATAAGAAAATACCACCCACTGTGACTTGATCAGTTCCCACATCATCTCTTACTCATGAGAATGATTATGAATTTTTATTTCCTAGATAGCTGACAAATCATTAGATCCATAAATAGAATCTGAAGTCATTACAAATTTTTTTTATCATAACATTAATATGGTTAGCATAGCCAATACAATATGTATAAATACTTATATGGTGATATAATAACTTAATCTCAAAAACCTCATACAATGTTTATCATAAACAATCCCACAAATTTTAAACCTTGTAACCGTTTCCAATTATGAACATACAAATCTTTAGAAAGATATTTACTAGATAATCTTAACATTGATCCCCCCATTTTGTCATAAATTAGATATTATTTTTCACATTCCAAACATGTGAATACATTCATCATATTTTCAATTCAAACATTATAATAACATGAATTACTATAATTCCTTTTTGTAAAATATGAATTCTTCTTTATTCCAAATATTAATAGATATATTTATTAAATATAAAAATATATAAACTTCATCCATGAAAAAATAAACCACCATGTCAAAATTTCAATAATTTATTCTATAGTTATCTATACTATCCAATTTACTTTTTCAAAATCTATCATCTCTTTATCCACGTTAAATAAAATTTTTCCTATATCTTGAAAATATTTATGGTCACCTTCCCTTAATAAAAATATCACCTTTCAATTAAATCACTTTTCTATGTCATCAGAACCATTAAACATATCCTTTCAAATTCGTAATGAAAAACTTATTCTGAAAATACATACATGTTTAATGATTTATATAACATAATGATTCAATTCAAAAACCAAAATACTTCATCTATCCAGCTTTAATGTTAATCTAATAATTCATCTTCTTCATATTAGTACATAATACCCCTGTCCTATAATATGATATATGAATTGTTTCTTTAGGTTCCTTAACCTCGGTTTAATTATGCTTATTACGTTTAATGTAAACTATACTGTTAAAACATTGCATACCATTTACATCTCATTTGAGGTCTCTTTATCATTTGAAATATAACTAATACACATACCACCTTCCAAATTGTCTTCAGGAGATTTACACATAAGTCATAGATTTTTATAATTTACATAATTTACACATATGAAACATTCATTTTTAATCAATTTCCTTCTCGTTTCCATTATTAACTATGACCAAAAAGCATAGTGTGAGAAACATTTATCAAATCAGAAAATCACATAATCCATAAAATAACTTATAGGATGCCCAAAAAATGAAACCTCCTTTTAAATTAATGACATTGTAAGCTTGTTGTTAGATACATCACATGAAATATCTTTATTAACATCTCTTGGGATATCACTAATATTTTCACATACAATTTTACAGAGGTTGACTAAATATTTCCTTTTATACCAACTATAGTGGCCCCGAATTAACATACAAAGATATTATATCATATTTGATAAATATTTAGAACATTGAAAAGGTATATTTCTGAAGACCATAATATTTTAGTGTCTTTAGAAAATAGGAATAAATCATTTTAATTTGTGGAAATATATTAAATATCTCCCATAAAGATCTTTCCATTTTGGTAATCCTACTTAAAACCTTTATTCAAAACCTAGGGTAATGGAATATGAGAAATTTTGACCTTAGGTTATCTGTAAGGGTAAATAAAGGAGATACAAAATAATAACATGATCGTAAGTGTATGAAAACAAAATAATAACACTTTAATATCTTACCCTACATATCAAATATCATAATCATGAGTCATGGAATAAAGATCATCAGTTAAAAAGACATGAAACCTAATGGAATCAAGAGCATAATCCAAGAGATCATAATATAAGAATAGGACATGGAATTTTTGGAAGACATATAATAATATAAAATCATTTAAAAATTAGTTAAGGCTTACTTCCAAGGCTATCATAGTGGAAAATTACTTTACTGAATTGGTTTCACTCCCCATTCTAGCCATGTATTACTTAACTCAGATGACATTTTCTTCAAGTCCCATATTATTAAACCAGTTTTAGTCCCAGTTGAATCTCTATACTAGTGAATTGGGTTCAATTATCATTTCGTCCTTATATTACTAATCTATGTTCAATCCTCATCCTATCCCTTTATTGTGGAATCAGGTTCAAATCCCAAACTATCCTTGTATTACTAAACTGGGTTCACGTCCAATTCCATCCTTATATTAATTAACCGAGTTCAGGTCCGGTTCTAGCATTGTATTACTAAACCAATTTCACTCATCGTTCCATCACTATATTATTGAACTGAGTACACTCATACTTATAGAACTATCATACTAAAAAAATTACTCCCCTTTATATCCAAGTCATATTCATGAGGTATAATCTTTTCCAAATGTATTAGGGGGAGATATAGTTCCCCTATCACATTATAATATTATATATCTCTGTTCCCCAAAATAATAAAATATTTATCATATCATGGCTCATAAAAGAGAAGGGTTTCATAAATATCATATCACAACCAATAAAATAAAATGGATGTTATAAAAACTTCATCCTATCATAACATGTAGAATGGATACTGGATTCATAGAAATTTTATCATAGGTTAACCCATGAAATTAAGTGAGTTTTATAAATATTTTAGCATGGTATAACCCATGGAAGAAGAATGAGTCTCATAAACAACAAGTCATAAAATGAATAAATCATTCATTGAAAGAATAAAAATGGTTCCCTTGGATCATAACACCAGTAAATAATAAATTAAATTAAATTAATTCATCTTAGTGGGAAATTAATTTTTATTTTTCATTTATAACATTTATTGTGGAAAATATTCTCTAAACATTTCAATGTTTCTCATTCCACTTTGAAGCATTTGAATCATAATTACCATGAAAAAAATAAAAGAATCTAATAATATAGTGAATATAATTAGATTCATGACATAAAATATCAAGGGTAAGTTTATACATCTTATAAATTTCTATATGTGAATACGATAACATGTGTCCTAAAGAAGGAAAATTAAGAGAAAATTACGTTACCTATTTGGAAACTTTTGAATAGTAAACCACATGAACTAAACATCATGAAATGGTTATGTTAAATAACTATTAATTTTTAAAATATTAATCATAGTATAAATTCATGGGATGTATATATACCACACAAGAGAAATTAGTGTTGAATAATTCATAAGTCACATAGAAATAAATGTGATACTAGAAAACTTTTACCACTTGTGTAACATTTAAATCTTGAGCCACATGAAATAACAAAATAAATTGAATCTTGAAATACCTTTAAATAAAATAAATTCCTAATATAAATTTTCATAGATAAGAATATGCACCACACAAAATAAGAGATTAGTGAATATGACATGTATCTCACCGGAAAAAAAAGTTAGATAAAGTTCCCCTACTCTATCTATTTAATTTCATCGTACATGTTGAAACTCATGTATAATAATAATATATGTGTTATAAACACTAAAATAAAACCATATTTTTATATATAATTCCACATATGATTTTATTGTGACTTTATATTATCCATTTATTAACAATTTCATGTTAATGTTATGTTTTGGGTAATAATCACTTTGTTTTTTATATATGTTTTCACATTTTATTATTGATCCACTTAATTATATCATTATTTACTTATTTATAGAATTAAATACCTGATATAAAAATCATATATTTTCATTATATATTTATTTATTATAATCTATAAAAGATATAAATATGAAATATAAAACACCACTCATAGAGATCGTAGGTCATGCGTACACACGAATGATATTTCAGTTTTCTTGTCATATTGAAAGAAAGAAAATAAATTAAATATATGTATATATATAATATAATTTAAATATAATATATAATATATGTTTTATAAACCCATTCTTAATATTTTCTATGTAATGTTTGAATGAATCACATCACATTGAGGAGGCGGTAGTCCACACGTCCACAAACGAAGTTATCGTATTTACTTAAAATTGAAATAATGAAGGTATGTGTTATATAATAGTTATATAAGAATAAATAAATATTAAATATCATATATATCAAATAAAAATATTATATCTGTCATAATTCCCAAAAATTATATTGGGTAAATGAAAAATTAAGGACATTGTTTTGCGGGGTCGTAGCCCGTCCTACACACAAAGGGTTATTACGCTACCCAATTGAGGGAGGTATGTGTAGGTGTAGTTTAAACCCATATATCAAACAAATATTTTTATATTTATAATACTAATTTTATTATATAATCATGAAATAATAATAACCTAATGGGTAGAAAAATAAATAAAATAGAAATTCATGTTGAAAAACATTTCCTCTTTTGGGGTTACTTTGTTTAGATTCAACTAAACAGATTACTTTGATGGATTTATTAATTGTGTGATAATTATATGATGTGATTAATTATGTTTTGAAATAATCTAGGTATAATTTTGATGATCCAATGTGGGATTAGAGGTTTGAGGAAGTGGAATAGTGAATGCAATCTTTTAAAGGAGGAGGAGTGACATTCCGGTAAATACAAAAAAGGTAAATAATACTGGGATGTCTCCCTTAACCCTTCTCTATCCAAAATGAAAAAATAATGGATTAAAGAGGATTTATGGTAATTTAAACCTCCAACACACAATAATAATTTCATTTTTATAATTTTCCCCTTAACTTCTATGTTTCCCCACTTTTATCTTTTTTTTTCTTAAGTCAACTAATTTTCTAACCAATTTAATTTGACCAATAAGACTTAATTAAAGTGATATTTATTATAAAATATATAAATTTTAATTATAAGTATCATATGTAATTTTTTTAAAAAATACCATCTTTGTGGGAAATTAATTATAAAACGAGCACATGTAAGGAGAAAAAACATTGTTTTGACCCGAATCATTCAAACAATCCTTTAACTATTTAACGGTTAATATGTTCATTATAAATGATAAATTGAAACATAAACAGGCCATATTTTATATTTATTTACATTTAAAAATAATTTTGTATATTATATAATTTTTATAAAATTTTAAATCATTTAATAAAATAACATTTTTTATAACATAATATTAATATTAATTTTGAAATTATTTACTTAATTTAAATATTAAAATATCACAACCAAGATGGAATTTTAAAATGTTAATTTCACACTAATGTGACCATATATATTTATATAAAAATTAATGAAAATAATTCAATAAATTTACTTCACTTTTAATATTTTTAGTATCATTTATTTTAGTTAGTTATTAATAAAATATTTTCTTCATCTGGCAGTCCTTATGAAGTTAATCTAACTAATTCATCGCTAAAAATTAAATTAAAATTAATTTAATGAAAAAAACTCCTTTAAATTTCAAAATAATGTGTACAACCTAATTAATGGGTTTTTTAATAGCTCAAGGTTTGATAAATGTTAAATTTAAGGATGTTTTCTTTTTATATTTTCCATTACATATCCTCTTTTATAGGTCCAGTTCATGCAGTAATATCCTAAGTCTTCATATAAATTGTACCTAATGTGTTGAGGGTTGAAATATCTATATAATATGGGTTTTGGACAAGTTTTGAGTAATTTATACACCTTATATTCTCAGTTAAATAATTATGTGAGATTATTCTTAGCTCAATCGATGTAATTATTATTAACTATCTTTAGTAATATGTTTGGTCAAAAAATTAAGTTTTTATTATCAAAAAAATTTAACACTGATTAAAAATAAATATATCCATTTTTAAAAATAAATTCATATAATATTCTAGTATTAATTTAATATTAATCTTGCAAATGCCGCGAGACAGTGGGTTTAAAGGAAGAAAGTTCAAAAATTTGACTATTGTTATATGCAATTTCAATGTGAAATTAGTTCCAATGACCAAAATTTGATTAATTTATGTAAAAATTATATAATTTCACTTTAAAATAAAATTAAAATAATATTTAACTATAAAAATAATTTAGATGAAAAATGAGTTTTTAATTAAAATTTATCATTTTTTATATTCATTTAATAAATTTCAGAAAAATTACAAAAAATCACCATAAGATAATTATGAAATTGTAAATTAAATATGATGTTTACATTATCAAATTAAATTTATATAACTATCTAAAATTAATTTTATTATTGTTTAGTTAAGGACAAAAAACCAATTCTTTTGATAAAATAATATATTTTCAAAACATATAGACATTAATGATAATTATATATTTCATTATCAATATATTTTATCTCTATGAAACCATAATAAAGAATATTTAAAAAATAATTATAAATATTTAGATTACTATGTATGATTCCTATGTTATAATAATACTATTTAAATTATAAAATCATCGTTCATTGAATCTCAGTGTTACATGTAACACAAGACTAATCGGTATTGCATGTAGCACAAGCCTAACTAGTGGTATAGTATAAATAGATTTTAACTTGGTGTAGTTTTAATTGTAAGACATCATAAAAATATAATTTATTTCAAAAAAAGTAATTCAAAAAAATGTGGGGTATTACAAAATCCATGTAAACTAATTTCTTGGGAAGAATGGCATAGGTTGGGGATAATTGTGATACTCTCATGTCAATTATGTATTTAACATCATTAAATTTACTTATATATTAATTTTTTTGGTTTTTAGTGGTACTTTTTGGCGGTATTTTGGATTTATTTTTCTATATGGATCTACTGTAGGTTACACGATCACCCTAGAAATCCATATTGTATATTACCCCCTTTACATCAGTCATTTTATAGGTGGGTGTGGGTGTTCATAGGACATATGCAATGCCATTGTGGGGTTCACATAAGAGTATTATTTTAGTAGGAAGAATAGATATTCTTCAATGTATTAGTTAGAGACATGGAGTTCAGTTCACTGGGATATTTCTTTTTATATCATAGTTTTTTCATAGAGAAAATGATATTTTTAATGAGGGATCCTCATTGGGGATAAGGAAAATATATTCTAAGGAAATGGTTTATTCAATATGAGCATTATTTGGAGCCACTACGATAAATAGTGGGGATGGTTCAACCATAGTATCTCAGGTTCTTGAGACCCAATGACCATTATTATTTTAGGAATATTATATTTAAATCCAAATAGCGTTCTGTAGAGGGTGTCGATGTAGGGGAATTATGATGGACTCCCCAAGATGTGTTTGAATATATCATGCCCCATTTTTTATTTTATTCCATTTAATATATTTTCTCCATTAATTTTAAGTGTATCATCAAATTTTTTAAATTTCAATTATGCATTCATCTAGGGTTATTTTCAGCGATCTCCATCCCTCCCACTCATTCAATTACAAGCCCATTTTTTGCTAATACCAAGAAGAATAATAGTTCAATTTATCCCATATCCCTTTTTTCTTATTCATTTTCCCATTACCTGTCACGACCCGTCCTCGGGGCCCGTGCCGTGACTACCCCAAGCCCGCCTTCCATAGGCCAGGGGCTGGCGACTAGCACCAAGGCGTAAAATCCCAGTAAACAGGGAAGGCATTGCCTTTATAAGTAACAACCACACAGAGTCAGCAAGCGGAAAGTAAAGTGCAGAAAGGTAAAAGGGGCCGGAAATACAAGCCCAACTGTAAAGTACAACTGAAAAGTAAAGTACAGCAACTGAAGAAAAGACGGCGGCCTCGTGTCGTCCACTGGCAATCCCACCTGAAGGGTGGGTACAGATAGCCTCCAAGCTCCTCGGGCCCCACGTCCGCTCTGAGCACGTCCCGTCCAGTGGTCCACCTCCAGGTACCGTCCTGCTCCACGCCCCAACCGCGATCAGCGCTGTCCGTCGTCTGCAACCAACACCACGAAGTGCGGGCATAGCCCGTGCAGGGGTGAGTACAACTACTCAGTAAGGACCCCGAGACCCCCGAAGGTCTCCCGAAATCCACAAAGGATATAGCACAAAAGAAAGATGCAATCACGAAGTAACATCTGACTCGACTTAGGTATATGCCCATACATATACCTAAGTCCCCAATTCTAGCTCTGCTCACGAGCTCAAGAACAACTCAATCCACAAAGGAAAGCAAGACTCAAATCCACAAGGAGAGTAAACAGTAAATCCACAAAGGATAGTTCAACACAATCCACAAAGGAGAGTAAACAGGAAATCCACAAAGGATAGTTCAACACAACCCACAAAGGAGAGTAACATAAGATTCAGCTCAACCAGGATTTTCATTATCGAAACCGTAAGTGTTGAAGAGCCCCATCTCTGAAGTGTACAGTGGTCCTGTCACGACTCCGAGGTACTGCTCACTAACCTAAGACTGCTGAAGTACTCCTCCTGTCGAGTACCGCGGGTCTGCTGCCAACTACCGGGCGCTCCGTCCGCTGAGGGTCTGCTGCCAAATACCGGGCGCTCACCCAGATAGCCTACTGAGGTACTCCTCCTGTCGAGTACCGCGGGTTTGCCGCCAACTACCAGGCGCTCCGTCCGCCGTGGGTCTGCTGCCAACTACTGGGCGCTCCGTCCACTGGGCTAGTCGACTCACTCCAAGTCGAGTCGGTCAAGCAGTCGTCAGGTCTCAGTCATCTACACGGTCTTCGTACTCCGCACGCACGTCTCCACCGTCGCGGGTCTGTCGCTACAACCAAGCGCACACACTCCGTAGAGTATCGCGGGTCCGCCGCTACAACCAAGCGCTCCACCGCCAAGGGTCTGCTGCTGCATCTAAGCGCACCACCACTGTCAAGTACCACGGGTCCGCCGCTACACCCAAGCGCTCCACCGCTCAAGGTAAAAAGAAGATTCAGCTCACACAGGTTCGGTAGCACTCTTCCACGTAGGATCGCTGAGTGCAGTAGTCGACGCAGTCCACTGAGGATCTCTGCACAGTCGTCGCCGCAGTCCACGAAGGATCTCTGCTCTGCCGTCGTCGCAGTCCACGGAGGATCTCTGCTCTGTCGTCGTCGCAGTCCACGGAGGATCTCTGCTCTGTCGTCGAAGCCACAACCAGCACTAGGGTTCCCGCACTTAGCGAGCTCGTTTAGGAGGGTCCGCTCCACGAGCCGAGAGGCTGATACATCAACTGACACTTAGTCCGAAGTTGATGTATCCAAAAGTTCCGTATCGACAACAGGATCTCAACGCGACAGACGGCGCGTCAATCGGACGCCCGGTCTGAGAGTTATTGGCATTTTCGTCCCAGGGGCCCGGTTGGTTTTTAGGGCAAAACCAACCCGACCGTACTCCGCCTGTATCCGATCCTCGGGCGGAGTATGCCAAAAGTTCCGTCTCACTTAGAGGAAACTACCACAGCTGACGGTACGTCGTTCGGACGTCCGTAGCTCAAGTTATGAGCGTTTCCGCTCCGAGGGCCCGGTTGGCTTCGTGTACGAACCAACCCGGCCGAACCCAAAGTCTTCCGAAACCTTGAGTATAATATACCGAAACGACCGTCTCGATCCAAGGATCGCGTAGCCGCTGACGGTTCGTCAATCGGAGGTCCCAGGCCCAAGATATGGGCGAAAGACCGTAGAGGGCCCGAAACGGGGGTACTGGGCCCGGGGCGACCCGGCCCGAACCCCCCCTGGGGTCGGCCGAACCGGGTCGGCCCGAACCGGGTCGGCCCGACCCGGCCCGAACCGGCTCGGCCGGGTCCGGTCCGGCCTGGGCGCGGCCCGGCCGACCGGACCGGCCGGCTCAGCCGGCGCGGCTTGGCCAGCCGCGCGGGTGGAAGGCCGCGGGCGCAGCCCGCGGTCGAGGAAGCCGCGGCCCGCGTGCGGGCCGCGCGGGTGGTCAGCGGACGCGGCGCATTGCCGCGTCCCGACCGAGTGGACCGGACCCGCGGACCGCGGGTCCGCTGGATCGCCGCCGCCGCGGCCGAGCCGCGGCGGGTTCCTCCGGCGGCGCGCCGGGCGCCGCCGCCCCCGGTCGCCGGCGCCGCCGCGCCGGCGACCCGCGCCGCCGCCTTCTTCCGCGGGCCGCCGGAGATGCTCCGGTGGCCCGATTTGCCTCCCGTCTACGCCGTTGCTCCTCCCGGGGGACGATCTTCACTGCGGAGCCAACAAATTGCCCTTGCCGCACGGTTTGTCGACGTCCGCCAAATCCGCACACAAAGGAAGATCGACGGAGGGTTGCCGGGTCTTGTTCGTTAGACCCGCACCCTCCGCGTTAGTCATAATCAACGGGAGAAACAGGAAAGAAACCAATCAACAATTTTAAATAAATTAAAATTGTTTCGTGATCGGGTTCTATATTTCAAAAGAATAAACACGGGATTTTAAAAAGAATTCCAACATCCCTTACCTTGTCGTTGCCGAACGGGGGATCGTCGCGGGATTGCTCGTCGCGGAAGATGGAGATCGCCGCGTCGTCGCGGAATCGCTCGTCGCGTCGCCAATCTCCGGATCAAGATCAACGGATTTAATTAGTTTAAATCCGTTGATATTGAAATTAAAAAGGGAGAAGAAAAGATCCGATTCTCACCTTTGTTGCCGAACGAGGATCGGCCGCGGAAGAAAGACGTCGCCGAAGAACGTCGCGGGTAGATCTCGTCGACGTCGCAGATCTTGGTGTGCGTCGTCGAATTCCGGTCGCCGGCGTTCTTCGCGTTCTTCGCGTTCTTCGCGTTCTTCGCGTTCTTCGCGTTCTTCGCGTTCTTCGCGGAGAGGGTGGAGGAACGAAGATTCTCTCAAATCCTTTCCAAGGATTTTTATGTTGGTCTTATTTTATAAACATGCCAACACGAAACCGGTTAAGAAACGATCCATCAATTCGAAAGAAACGACCCATTTAATTCACGAAGAAACAGTCCATTTAATTCACGAAATAAACCGCCCAATTAAATGGTCTGTTAAGAATTAAAGAAAATGCGTCGGTTGACTTTTCAGTTACTTTGACGGGTTTTCGCGGGTGCGTTACTTAGCGAAAGAAACGGCGGGGCTCGTGCGGGTCCCACCGCACAAATATCCTACCAAGGGGTAGGATATTTCTGGATAGCATCCTATCCAGTTCAACTCAGTTCAAGCCGTCTTTAAGTGACTTCAAGTGGCTTCCAAGCAGCTTAAGTGAAATAAAATAAAGTTGTCGCACAAACTTTATTTTATTTCTGACTTAAAGCCGTAAAATTTAAAAACCACGTCTGAGCAAACGCAACTCCGGAAGAGGCGTTTCTAAGCAAATACCGGCGCTGCGATTTCATCGGTGCCCTCAGAATTCGATTCCGGGCACCGGTTCAAAAGATAGAAAAACCCGCTCGTCCGTTCACTGAACGTACCCGAGCCAAACTTCAGAAATTGATTCCGGGCACACCGGGCCTCGGAATCAGGTGCCGTCTGAAGCTGCGTTCTTGTAAAATTCCAAAGAAAATTAAGAAAAAAATTTCCTTGAAATTTGCGGGTCTTTACATTACTCCCACCTCAGGGCTTTACGTCCCCGTAAAGATACATCAAAAACTAGGGGAACAAATGGGGGTACTGAGCACGAATCTGAGCCTCCCGCTCCCAAGTGCTCTCCTGGAGGTTCCCGTGCTGCCACCTGACGCGCACAAGAGGAATCGACCGCCCACGTAGGACCCGCTCCTGTCGATCCTCGATCTCCACTGGAACCTCCGCAAAGGTCGCCCCATCGTCCACGTCCAGCTCCCCAAAGTCGATGATGTGCGTCGGGTCGTGCACGTATCTCCTCAGCTGAGACACGTGGAAGACGTCGTGCACCCGGTGCAACTGAGGTGGTAGAGCCAGGCGATAAGCCACCTCTCCTATCCTGCTGAGGACCTGGAAAGGCCCGATGAAGCGTGGAGACAACTTGCCGCCTCGGCCAAATCTCCGTAATCCACGTCGAGGTGAGACACGCAAAAAGACGTGGTCGCCATCCTCGAACTCTAGTGGCCTCCGCCTCCTGTCAGCATATGACTTCTGCCGGCTCTGAGCTGTCCTCATCCTCTCCTGGATGATCTGGACCTTCTCTGTCGTGGCCTGGACCATCACAGGTCCCACAAGAGCTGCAAGATTTCTTCTTTGCCGAAAAGAGAAATCTGGTCTCATCCCCTGGATGAACCACATTCTTTGCCTAAAACAGTCAATCCTAACATGGATGATACTAATCCATACCAAGGATGACGTCGTAAGGCCTCGACGCTACTACTAAGAGATTCAACTGTTACTCTCGCCTCCAAGGGTTGAGTCACACTGTCGGCATCAGTGTGTGGTAACTGGGTCTCCTCCAGTAGATGTCTCACAAGTGAGGGTCAAGTCAACAGCCAAAACTGGAATCTCCTAGTAACATCACGAAAGAGGACAGGAACGAAAATATCACAAAGGTATGCATCTTTTATTATTGCAGCTCATATTACAAGACGCTACCCAAAAGCAACAAGGAACCAAAAGTACAAAGGATGTATCCACTAGTTCTGCTCCTGTCCATCAGCTCCCAGGGCTCCATGATCGAAGGCCTCGACTGCCTGAAGCTGAGCTCTCCCCTGCGGTCGGGGTGGACCTCCTGGTGGTGGTGGTGGTAGAGCCTCAAAGCGTCGTCCACCACCTGCTGCTCGGCCAGCTCCTCTACCTCGTCCGTCTCCTCCCTGCGGACCGCCACGGTCGACCCTCTGCCTCTGCCTAGGTGGTTCCTCAACCGTTTGCTGCTCCCCCGCATGGCGGGTCGGGCAGTCACGAGCCATGTGACCAATTCCGCCACAGGAGTAGCACTGCCCACTCTCGGCACGCCTGGCTCTGACTCCACCCCGGCTTCCCCGCACAACTGAGCCTGAGTCGTGCAGTCGGCCACTGGTAGGTCTGGTCTGCCTGGAACCCTGAGTCATCTGTCGGCTACCTGCCACCGAAGACTCCGCTACGTGCCGCCCTGCGGTGGGTCTCTGTGCTGGTGTAGACTCAGCAAGGAAGCTCTCGATCAGGAGGGCCCGCTCTAGTACTCCTGTCTGAGTCGGTATGCTGAGGGAGATCAGCGATGCCCTGATCTCGTGTCTCAAACCCTGCTCGAAGGTCCGGGCCCGGAAGAAGGGGTCCCGTACCATGTCTGTCGAGTACCGAGAAAGGTCGGTGAACCTTGCCGCGTACTGAGCGACCGTCATGCTGCCCTGCCGCAGCTGTAGAAGCTCCTGGATACGCACCGCACGAAGGGTGGCTGGGACGAACTCCGAGCGGAAGAGGCTCTCAAAGTCCGTCCAAAGAAGAGATGCCTCATCGTGCACCTGGAGCATCAAGCTCCACCATCGTCCTGCCGCCGCCTGCAGGAGGCTCGCCGCGAGAATCACCATGAGATCCGCTGGTGTCCTCACTAGCCTAAAGATCCGTACCACCGCCTCTAGCCAGTCCTCGGCGGCCTGGGGGTCCGCCTCACCGCGAAACCTGGGCGGTCGCTGGCCCTGAAACTCGTGCAGTGCCCTGAGGCGACGTGCATCGTCGGCGTCTGGTACTGGTAGCATCGGTGGCTCGGCGGGTAAGGCTACCGCCGGTGCCACTGCTGGCAAAGGGCCCTGCACCGAGGCCTCGTCGCTCGGTGGGCTGCCATCGCGCCCAACACTCGGAACCCTAGCTGGCAGTCGTCGCGGGGCCATCCTGAAAAGGAGAACAAGAGCACCACAGTCAGAACAGTATACCTGGCGAGCTGGCACAAGTAATCACAAGGAAAACTTGAGACTTTCATAAAGCAGATCAGTATACCCGGTGAGCTGACATAAGTAATCACAAAGAAAACTTGAAACACACACGCAATCAATGTTTTCATGCATTAAGTCGGAAATCAGGAGTCAGGGTCCTGGTGTACGGATACGTCGGCCGCCGCACCAACACTGGGCTCCCTGAACTGATAACCACACTCAATACACTAAACACTATTGCTTCACATAGAAAGAAAGGACGATCAGAGTCTGCGGTAGAACCGACCACCTCTGATACCAATTTGTCACGACCCGTCCTCGGGGCCCGTGCCGTGACTACCCCAAGCCCGCCTTCCATAGGCCAGGGGCTGGCGACTAGCACCAAGGCGTAAAATCCCAGTAAACAGGGAAGGCATTGCCTTTATAAGTAACAACCACACAGAGTCAGCAAGCGGAAAGTAAAGTGCAGAAAGGTAAAAGGGGCCGGAAATACAAGCCCAACTGTAAAGTACAACTGAAAAGTAAAGTACAGCAACTGAAGAAAAGACGGCGGCCTCGTGTCGTCCACTGGCAATCCCACCTGAAGGGTGGGTACAGATAGCCTCCAAGCTCCTCGGGCCCCACGTCCGCTCTGAGCACGTCCCGTCCAGTGGTCCACCTCCAGGTACCGTCCTGCTCCACGCCCCAACCGCGATCAGCGCTGTCCGTCGTCTGCAACCAACACCACGAAGTGCGGGCATAGCCCGTGCAGGGGTGAGTACAACTACTCAGTAAGGACCCCGAGACCCCCGAAGGTCTCCCGAAATCCACAAAGGATATAGCACAAAAGAAAGATGCAATCACGAAGTAACATCTGACTCGACTTAGGTATATGCCCATACATATACCTAAGTCCCCAATTCTAGCTCTGCTCACGAGCTCAAGAACAACTCAATCCACAAAGGAAAGCAAGACTCAAATCCACAAGGAGAGTAAACAGTAAATCCACAAAGGATAGTTCAACACAATCCACAAAGGAGAGTAAACAGGAAATCCACAAAGGATAGTTCAACACAACCCACAAAGGAGAGTAACATAAGATTCAGCTCAACCAGGATTTTCATTATCGAAACCGTAAGTGTTGAAGAGCCCCATCTCTGAAGTGTACAGTGGTCCTGTCACGACTCCGAGGTACTGCTCACTAACCTAAGACTGCTGAAGTACTCCTCCTGTCGAGTACCGCGGGTCTGCTGCCAACTACCGGGCGCTCCGTCCGCTGAGGGTCTGCTGCCAAATACCGGGCGCTCACCCAGATAGCCTACTGAGGTACTCCTCCTGTCGAGTACCGCGGGTTTGCCGCCAACTACCAGGCGCTCCGTCCGCCGTGGGTCTGCTGCCAACTACTGGGCGCTCCGTCCACTGGGCTAGTCGACTCACTCCAAGTCGAGTCGGTCAAGCAGTCGTCAGGTCTCAGTCATCTACACGGTCTTCGTACTCCGCACGCACGTCTCCACCGTCGCGGGTCTGTCGCTACAACCAAGCGCACACACTCCGTAGAGTATCGCGGGTCCGCCGCTACAACCAAGCGCTCCACCGCCAAGGGTCTGCTGCTGCATCTAAGCGCACCACCACTGTCAAGTACCACGGGTCCGCCGCTACACCCAAGCGCTCCACCGCTCAAGGTAAAAAGAAGATTCAGCTCACACAGGTTCGGTAGCACTCTTCCACGTAGGATCGCTGAGTGCAGTAGTCGACGCAGTCCACTGAGGATCTCTGCACAGTCGTCGCCGCAGTCCACGAAGGATCTCTGCTCTGCCGTCGTCGCAGTCCACGGAGGATCTCTGCTCTGTCGTCGTCGCAGTCCACGGAGGATCTCTGCTCTGTCGTCGAAGCCACAACCAGCACTAGGGTTCCCGCACTTAGCGAGCTCGTTTAGGAGGGTCCGCTCCACGAGCCGAGAGGCTGATACATCAACTGACACTTAGTCCGAAGTTGATGTATCCAAAAGTTCCGTATCGACAACAGGATCTCAACGCGACAGACGGCGCGTCAATCGGACGCCCGGTCTGAGAGTTATTGGCATTTTCGTCCCAGGGGCCCGGTTGGTTTTTAGGGCAAAACCAACCCGACCGTACTCCGCCTGTATCCGATCCTCGGGCGGAGTATGCCAAAAGTTCCGTCTCACTTAGAGGAAACTACCACAGCTGACGGTACGTCGTTCGGACGTCCGTAGCTCAAGTTATGAGCGTTTCCGCTCCGAGGGCCCGGTTGGCTTCGTGTACGAACCAACCCGGCCGAACCCAAAGTCTTCCGAAACCTTGAGTATAATATACCGAAACGACCGTCTCGATCCAAGGATCGCGTAGCCGCTGACGGTTCGTCAATCGGAGGTCCCAGGCCCAAGATATGGGCGAAAGACCGTAGAGGGCCCGAAACGGGGGTACTGGGCCCGGGGCGACCCGGCCCGAACCCCCCCTGGGGTCGGCCGAACCGGGTCGGCCCGAACCGGGTCGGCCCGACCCGGCCCGAACCGGCTCGGCCGGGTCCGGTCCGGCCTGGGCGCGGCCCGGCCGACCGGACCGGCCGGCTCAGCCGGCGCGGCTTGGCCAGCCGCGCGGGTGGAAGGCCGCGGGCGCAGCCCGCGGTCGAGGAAGCCGCGGCCCGCGTGCGGGCCGCGCGGGTGGTCAGCGGACGCGGCGCATTGCCGCGTCCCGACCGAGTGGACCGGACCCGCGGACCGCGGGTCCGCTGGATCGCCGCCGCCGCGGCCGAGCCGCGGCGGGTTCCTCCGGCGGCGCGCCGGGCGCCGCCGCCCCCGGTCGCCGGCGCCGCCGCGCCGGCGACCCGCGCCGCCGCCTTCTTCCGCGGGCCGCCGGAGATGCTCCGGTGGCCCGATTTGCCTCCCGTCTGCGCCGTTGCTCCTCCCGGGGGACGATCTTCACTGCGGAGCCAACAAATTGCCCTTGCCGCACGGTTTGTCGACGTCCGCCAAATCCGCACACAAAGGAAGATCGACGGAGGGTTGCCGGGTCTTGTTCGTTAGACCCGCACCCTCCGCGTTAGTCATAATCAACGGGAGAAACAGGAAAGAAACCAATCAACAATTTTAAATAAATTAAAATTGTTTCGTGATCGGGTTCTATATTTCAAAAGAATAAACACGGGATTTTAAAAAGAATTCCAACATCCCTTACCTTGTCGTTGCCGAACGGGGGATCGTCGCGGGATTGCTCGTCGCGGAAGATGGAGATCGCCGCGTCGTCGCGGAATCGCTCGTCGCGTCGCCAATCTCCGGATCAAGATCAACGGATTTAATTAGTTTAAATCCGTTGATATTGAAATTAAAAAGGGAGAAGAAAAGATCCGATTCTCACCTTTGTTGCCGAACGAGGATCGGCCGCGGAAGAAAGACGTCGCCGAAGAACGTCGCGGGTAGATCTCGTCGACGTCGCAGATCTTGGTGTGCGTCGTCGAATTCCGGTCGCCGGCGTTCTTCGCGTTCTTCGCGTTCTTCGCGTTCTTCGCGTTCTTCGCGTTCTTCGCGTTCTTCGCGGAGAGGGTGGAGGAACGAAGATTCTCTCAAATCCTTTCCAAGGATTTTTATGTTGGTCTTATTTTATAAACATGCCAACACGAAACCGGTTAAGAAACGATCCATCAATTCGAAAGAAACGACCCATTTAATTCACGAAGAAACAGTCCATTTAATTCACGAAATAAACCGCCCAATTAAATGGTCTGTTAAGAATTAAAGAAAACGCGTCGGTTGACTTTTCAGTTACTTTGACGGGTTTTCGCGGGTGCGTTACTTAGCGAAAGAAACGGCGGGGCTCGTGCGGGTCCCACCGCACAAATATCCTACCAAGGGGTAGGATATTTCTGGATAGCATCCTATCCAGTTCAACTCAGTTCAAGCCGTCTTTAAGTGACTTCAAGTGGCTTCCAAGCAGCTTAAGTGAAATAAAATAAAGTTGTCGCACAAACTTTATTTTATTTCTGACTTAAAGCCGTAAAATTTAAAAACCACGTCTGAGCAAACGCAACTCCGGAAGAGGCGTTTCTAAGCAAATACCGGCGCTGCGATTTCATCGGTGCCCTCAGAATTCGATTCCGGGCACCGGTTCAAAAGATAGAAAAACCCGCTCGTCCGTTCACTGAACGTACCCGAGCCAAACTTCAGAAATTGATTCCGGGCACACCGGGCCTCGGAATCAGGTGCCGTCTGAAGCTGCGTTCTTGTAAAATTCCAAAGAAAATTAAGAAAAAAATTTCCTTGAAATTTGCGGGTCTTTACATTACCCATGATTTTACCTTATCTGAAAAACCCTAACATCCATGGTGATAAATTATATTTTTCATGATTAGTTTCACTATAAGATTTTTATTTTAATAGAATTTTTAGGTCATCTCTTTACTCGGTCTAACATTCTTCAATGCAAGAAACACATTTCTATGTCATTATACATGTAATAGATAGATTTATTTATGTGTGATCACTTATTTTAAATGTCATAAAGTGATTGGTTGTTTTAAAATTCAATTTTAGAAATGTCAATGTAAATGTGATATTTATATTGGACTTGTAAATGGAATCTGAATACAACCTCACTTGGTATCAAAAGATATTTTTATAACACTCGGTATATGATTTAAAGATAGCATATTTTTGAATTCCACGTGTTTTTTAACTTCCAATTGGGTTTTTAAGGAGTAATTGTCCATTTCAAAAGAGTATTTTACAATAATTTTGAGGTTTTTGAGGATCATGGTATCGTATGGTTTTCAAAAAAGAAGTTATATTTTGAATAATGTATTAGATAAAAGGGGGCACTTATCAAAAAGAATTTATATTTTTATGACCTCACTATATTTTGGTGTTTCAAATATGTGTCCTATGAATGGGGTTCATTCCAAAATATATTTCAATATATATTTTTTATTGTTTTTTAAGTGACTTTAAAAAATTAACTTTCAAATGAAAAAAAACTAGCTATAAAATAAATGATTATTGAGAATGGCCTATTTGTAATTTTATAAATGATATTTTTATTGATTGTGAGACAATAATTATGCCCCATTTTTTTCTTTCTTTATTTTATTGTTTCCATGAATTGATAAATTTATATTATACAATTTACATGTTATGTTTTGAAATAGTTGAAATGAAATGGTATTTTCATTTGATGTTGTTGGAGGAGTGATGTGGAATATATAAATATCTTGTATTATTGTTGATTCACAGGAGGACCTAATGAATTGTTACATTCCCACAGACATTGTCTGATATCATGAGATCTCGGGGAGAAATGTAGTCACTGTCGATACAAGATACAATGGTGTGGGGTGTGCTAACTAGATAGTTCCTACTATAGTAGTACCTCTGAGGGAAATTAATTTTACTCACTATGGATCTTAAAGGGAAAAAAATCAGTAGAAAAGCTAACCCTAGTCCCCATAGAAAGATTTTATAAACCTAGTCAAATATTATTTCATGTTAGATCCCATTTATTTTCCATTAATACTTTATCCTTTAAATTATTTTCTGAGGAATTAATTCCCTTAATTATTTATATCCTATAGTTTTCATTAAATAAATGGAATTATTGATTGGTTTTTTAAATTTTATTTTGATTCCTTAAAATATTGGTTTATATGGTTATTATAATTATTTCTGTTAATTTTTTTATTTTAAATAAAAAAAAATCTGAATTTTTTTGTAATTGGTGATATATAAATGGGGGAGTAATTTTTTAAAATTGTAGTTGCAAACATAATTTTAGGCCAAGAGTGGAAATAGGTGACTATTATATTACATATTTTGAAATACCACTTTTCTTTCATTAATGTAAATTATTTAATGTAATTATTCCTAAAATTATGGGGTTTAAACTTGTTTTATCATCATAAAATTCCTTGTTTTTAATAAAATAATTTATCATGGTTTTTTAAAAAGAAAAATAATAAAGTATGTTTCCTCTTTCCTTTATTCCCTCTTATTTATTACTGGAGACATATTTTTCCTATATGTTCAAACATTAATTTATGAACAATATTATAATTTAAATTTTATACACTCCTTGGTAAGATTTTATGAGGCATGCTTGTCTAACCATTTATATACAGTCTAGAGTACATGTGTGTATGCAGTTTCATGCTTCCTTAAAGGTTCAAGATATGTTCCTAGTTAAAATATTTTTAGATTTTTACATCCCATTTTTAGTCTAATTACAATGTTGTGAATGACAATGTCTTTTGTGTTTGATGATGGATCAATTTAGGATCTATTTTATTTTTCAAATATTGTGTCAACAATTTCATCCAACCGTTTGAATAATGTTTTGAATCATATAATTTTATAATTTTAATGTATGTTGGATATTGTGATTACTTGATACGAAAGTTATTTATTTTTTATGTGCCTTGTTATAATTTTTTATCATTTTATATCTTTTTAGTTTACATGTATTGATTTTCGATGTACATATTTATTATATCATGATCTAAATAGTTTCCTTATCTGGTTTATGTCTCTATTTATGGGTGGAACAATTCCCAATAGAAGAAAATTGCTACCTAGGAAAAATTATCTAACCCATAAGAAATGATAACACTCCTTGTGTTGATTGGAGTCTGAATCAAGTAATTTGTTAGCTTAACCCTAGTTAGTTTAGAAGAGATGCGTTTAATGCCTTTGTAAAAAAATCACCAATGATGGGACCTCAAATTTACATGTGATAACTTCAGAAGTATAGTTATAATATAAAATATTAAATCATATGTTTAATGGAAACACCAAATATGTGTTACCTAAAAGTAAAAATATATATCATTAACTTTGAGTAATGGTGGAATAGATTTAAACAATTTCTGGACCATGGAAATCAATCATGTGTTAAAACACATGAAACCTTTTTTGTTCACATTTTTGAATCTAAGTGGGGACAATATAATGGTTCTAGGACATTATACATAAAAAATCATTAATGTATAATGTAACACCCCAAGATTTAATAGTAAGTGATTTTCTTTAATGTTATTCAATAGCATGCGCTACACACAACACTGAGTTCGAGCGCACCATGACTTACCGAACTAGCCCTTAAAAAGGCAGTTATGAATAGTATTAATTGAATTTTGAATTTTATATACTCAATAAAAATTTAATATCTATATTATGTTTTTCTTAGATATAATATAAGATCAAATTCTTTTTTTAGATAAAATCTGTATTTTTAAAAAACTACAATTTTATCACCTTTTAATGGAAAACATTTTTTTAAATCCAATATTTGACACTTTCATATATTCAATTTGAAGAAATAAAATTCTTATTTAGAATAAAGGCTTAAAAATTCAGTTTGGATAAATTTTTGGTGCTTTCCTAATAACATTCATTTTTTGATGAATAGTTAGAAATACTAAATTTTAATTAAAAACAACTTTTTTAATCAAAATATTTTATAGTGTTAAATATACATTTGAATGGTTTTTATGTATAATTAGATTATATTTTTATCATTTAATCCAATGTTGGTAATTGGAAGTAATTTCACATTTAAATTTTCCATAAACACATTTCAATCTTTTGATAGTTTTTAATTCTGAAAAACTTGCGTTCTGGTTTGGACAATGGGAATATTTTTTTAAAATTAATTAATAAAAATTCTATGTTATGAATTTTTTGAAATACAAATTGTTTTTCAATTTAAAATACAAAAATTATCTTAGAGTGAAACTTTGGTATTTTTGTGAAAACATTCAGTTTTTGATGAACAGTGAAAAACACTGCATTATTGTTTGGAACTGACGTTTATTTAAATAATTATTATTTTTACATAAATTTATATTAATTTAAAAATATATACATTATACCTCTATAAGTCCAATTTAATTCATTGGAGTTATTTTATAATAATATTAGATATATAAAATTTTATTGAACTTTTTAGCGCATTTTACCCACTTTCTAGACACATTTGGAAATTGGCATAAAAGGTAATTTTACCACTTTTGTAAATTTAATTTCAAAAATTCAAGAGACATGGTTTATTTCAGTATGTAAAATTTGGTTTAATAGAATGAAAATAATTTTCTTGAATGGTAACTTTTGAATTTTATTTACCCTGGATAAAAGTAAATAAGGGAATTAAAGGTAAAAATAGTATTATAATAACCCTAACACATGTCCTAATTCTATTGGATAACTGTATTTTGACATAAATTAACCTTAGGAATAATATATGATCCTTTTTATCAATATGTATTAGATTAGTACATTTATTATTATTTTATTTAAAGAAGAGTTAAAAGTGTTAAATTCAATGTTTAATAACTAACCCATTTTTAATAAATGGATATACATAAGATAAACTCGAATATAAATATTAATTAAAAAGATAAACAGATTTCCTAAATAATGGTATTTTATTTATTTTTTTTAAACATTAAAAAATTAAATTTATTTATAACACAATTTTGATGCAGTAATTACCTTATTAATGAAAGATTTAAATAATTGATATTATAAATATTAAAATAAATTTTAATTGAGACATATGATTCATTCATATAATTTTCAAGGTTAATATGTCTTGTTATGGTTTATTTAATGAATCTTCTCTTAATTAATCATGTTTATATGACTTTAACAAAAATCAAATACTAAACAGTGTCAAAATTGACATAATTGAGTTTTTAAAAAAAATACAATTTTACTAAATAATATAATAGTCCAAAAAATCTAAGGTTCATCCAAAGGAATTATATAATTATAGATATTTTATTACATAGCCACTTGGTGTTCTCTTGGTGGTTTATTGTACGTTTATTAACAATATAATATAAAGATACAAGGAGAAATGGTAAATGTAAAACTATTTAACTAAGAGTTAAATATAAAAGATAAGGTTAATATAGTGATCTAAACGTGTCTAAAATGTATTGGTTGAGAGGTTTTCAACCCATACTCACCTTATATTCAAAATAAATACATTTGGATCCATTAGAAACCATAAATGAATTTATAATAAAATAACATTTCAAACTTTTCCTAAAATAACCATCACCTCTCTTATAGAAGGGTACATCCCCTTCTCTCAAAATCACACATCCAAAGACATTTCCCTCATCCAAAACCTGCACAAATATCCTCCCAACTAACCTCACTTAAACTTAGAGTCTCTTATTTTATCATAAATCAAACATAAGGAACCCTTTTGATCAAATCAAAAGGAAGCTCCCGAAGAGGATGTAATAATATAATCACCTCTTTCAAAGTTATTTTCTTCTTCCACTTCCTCTTTCTATGATGTTTCCATAACAAAATAATAAATACATTACCTTATACATACTGTGACGTTACTATAAATATGGTATAACCATATTCATTATTCTATCCATCCAATGAATGACAAAATCACCATATGTTTGTACGTACGACTTACCGTATCCACGTCGTGGGGTAGTTTGTTATCCAACACTTCCTTATTTGGATGGTTATAATAATGAGTATAATTGATGTAAATAATAAATATAACATTTTAATGATTCTTTATATATTATATACCATCCAATTACCTACAATTTCAAAAACAATAGAATGATATTTTCTCTCGTGCGTACGTACGTCATACCGTCTCCACGACGTGATGAGATTTTGTTCCTCATCGTAACCATTCAAGAATAATTTTCATTTGATGATTAAAAATAACATTTAAGAAATTAATATTTTTATGGATTTGAATTAAATACATCTTTTCTATTACATACATGACTTACATAACAAAACATTTAAAGTAAAAATAATCAGTTAATGCCCAAAACAATGATACTACTAAAATATCATTTACAAAGCAATATTAGAAGATAATATATGATATCATATTTATGTATCTGGTTATTTGGTAATTTAATAACAATTATTTAACCATTATAAATGAGTTTAGCCTACCCTATACTAAGGAAAAGTAAAAGGAAAGAGGTTTTCATCACACTTTTATTCCCGTGAGATCCATACTATATTTCCACTATTTCCTTTTGTGTGGTGCATGTACTACCCATGATTGTATTATTTGTGTAAAATACATTAAATTATGGGTATATACATCTTCATTATATGATCCTTCTTTCATGGGGTGTATGTTTCATAAGTTATCTAATTGGTAAGGGAATTTCTAATTTTTATTTCCACTCATTGGGCTTTACGCATACTTCATTGATTATTTTACTCCAAGATTATGGGTGGAATAACTATTTATTATTTATGTAGTAATTTATACTCTCTTTTGTGTGGATATACTTTTGATACACATAATAACTTTATTGATAAATTATAATTCTATTGATATGAACTTTCTAAGGTTAATCTTAACTCAATTTCCATTCATTGAGTTAAACATCCAAGCCTTTGGTTTTGTTTTTACCAGAAAATGTGTCAATGTACTGTGTTTGATTTATAATTAGTATCCAATTATATTTAGTGTTTTCATATTTTCCAGACATAATTATTTCATTGATTTATCATTAAAAAAAAGATACTGTCTTTATAAGTGATTTCATCTCAATTTACATTCCCTTGAGACCGCTTTTTCGTTATGCACCAATTCACTTTTATATGGGGTATATACTATCCTTTGACATATTATATCATGAATCCCTTTATTCTCATGGTTTTATAATGTTTTGAATAATTTTATTCCTCAATTACTTGTATTCATGCGTCTCTCATTTTGTCAGGAACTCTTAAACTAAAATATTATTTTAAATGTTTTAAATATTTCTTCTTCTAAATCTTTCTCATTAATGTCCATGTTTAAAAAATTATATTATGTATTTATTTATATATATATGAATGTTTTGAAATTAAAATTCCTTTCAAAAATTTTAAAGTGTTATGGGACACTTTGATTCCAAAATATCTTTTAAATGACTTCTTTGATAAAAAGTGAGACTTTTAAATGTTTTCAATAAAAAGGGGATATTTCTCTCAAATAGTTTTACTAACAATTTTAATCATTGTCAATATACTTCATTGTATTTTATGCTTTATTGAGGTTGATTTATTATAATAAAATCTTCCATATTGTATTAAATGAGTTATATTTGACTTTGAATGTTCTATTTTTATACCATTCACGTTTTCTGGATAAAATAATGACATTTCATTTTATAGTTTTAATACGAATGATTATTTTATGTATCACAATTTTCATATGTGAAATGCATTAGACTTAGTAGGTGACTGGTGGATCCCGCTATAGATCCTCGATGCATCAGTAGGTCTCATCAGATAGACTAGTGTCTTGGCACAAGGCCTTGACAAAATAATATTTATAGTCATGGCACGGGGCCTTTACTATGTGGTTATGATGTCTGTCATTATGCATTCCATCATTTTGAAATTATCTATTGATATTACATGGGATTATTCGACTATTAAAATATCCACGTGAATAAGTAAATGTCATTATTTTATATATAATTTCTATATTAGGATAAATTTTATGTTTAAAAGGATTTTTTTGTCTTATACATTGCCTTAAACATTTATGATTATTTATGATTGTTTCTATTATATTTTTATCCTTACTGAGCATTTAATATCAACCCTTTCTTATGTTTTATTTTTCCCAAATGTGAATAAGTATATTATTATTGACCTGTAGGGATAGTCTAAGGAATATGAAAGTGTTCAAAGGGGGCACAACATTATTGTTTTTAATTTGATGATGTAATGTAAAAATTATGTATGTATCTTGTACTTACAAGTCTACTAAACTAGTCGGTCTTTCAAGACATGATCTATTGTAATCATTCCAATGTTATGTAATATTTCACCGAAATTGGGTAACTAGGGTCAGGGCGTTACATAGAACATAACTATTTCCACACTAGGTCTATAAGTAGATGGAGAACTATGGAATTCACAGAGACTTTTATAGGAAGAATCTATATGATCATATGAGAATCATGTTTTTTAGAGTTCCCACTTGTTTCTTTATTTATGTTTAAATTATTTCCACCACATAAAGTCTCTATATTAGTGACAATATTATTAATGAATTTTCATTCAAATAGACTATCATGAATTATTTTTATAATTTCATAAATATGTCATATTTTTTGGGGATTGTGGTATTTTTTTGTTTAAAAAAAGATAAAAATTATTTTCATTATATTTTTTCATATGGGATGCTTTTTTAATTCCCATATCTAAAAGTGGGATATTGTGTTCTGTAATTTAGTATAATAAACACATTTATAAATATTTAATATGATATAGTGTGGGGGTAGATATCCAATGGGGATAATTCACCACATAATCAACATATTACCATATGTGTAGTCATGAAATGTTGATCTTTAATAGTTCACATTGGAAATCACAGGTCACATTGTTTCTTTGAGGTGACAAATTTTTTTTGTGAATGATTGGAAGGGTTACTCATTCTAGGAAGACACTCAAATGAGTAAATATATTGGGCTGAACTAGTTCACTGAATGGGTATGATATAAACAATTAATGATATATGGGTAAATATAAGAGATAGATTTGTTTTCTATTATGTGTGATACAATCCACCTAATCAATTAGGTGTGATCCAATAGAGATGATTAAATATATAAATGATAAGTGTTTCAATAATATGAATCTAACCAACTACAAGGGGAATGATCACTAATATGAAGTGGTTCTTCTCTGCCAATTAAATTGAGTCTCCACTAGATAGAAGAATGAAATTGAGGATTATTATTATGTCCTCCAATCTACTCTAAATGTTTGATAATCCTCTATAATTAAACTACCAGAATCATATGATTATTTTCAGTTCTCAACAATGAATCCTTTTCTCACAATATAATTTCCAATGATTCCTTAAGGGGTAATCATTATAAGTACACATGTAGTTTATTGACCCCAAATTTTATCTTAAATTGGATTTTTCTAAAACCCCATTATAATATCAAATTTTTGATCAATAATATACTCTAAGGGTAAATATAATCAAATCATGCCTCAATATGATTATTCTACTTTCATCAATGATGAAAACATAAAACTATCCACCTATATCCCCTACACATGGTTGTATGTTATAGTTTATATGGTATTGAATCATTATCATTGGATGTATTTTATACAGGAAGTAATTAATGTCCAAGAGTCAATTTTTTAATTTTTTTGGGATTCCAGAGCTAGGAGGTGTTAAATTTCTTTTTGAATCAAGTTTATGTAGCTATGTAATATATAATATTTATTTATTATTCAAATGATTATATAAAATGTGGAAACCAAATCTGCAATAGAAGTTTTTTTGAAGCTAAAAATTTGAGTCTATGACCAATAGTTCTTGTAGTACATTATGTTCTACAACAATGAACTATCATAGTTTTGAGAGGATATATCAATGATTTGGAGTCTATGATTATATAGTAAATAATATTTTATTCCTTTACTGATTTTAAAATTAATTTTCCCCCATTTTGAATACTTTTTTCAATACATAATGACAAAGGATATTAATTTTTTTCTTATATAGTTCTTAATCATTTAATAAAATTTATTTTATCTTTCTTACAGAATAATATAGTCTTTACAACCACTTTAAATTAATTAATGAAAATAGGTCCTTATAATGAAATACCAAGACTATTTAGTTTTGGGCGTTTAGAATAATATGTGAGAAGATTTACTAGTAATAGTTGTTTTATTTGAATCATATGGAAATTTTTTCAGTTCAATTCAAAATAAATTATTCCATAATTAGTATTCAACACCGCCTAACAATATCCACATAATAATGAATTTTATAAATTCTATATACATTATATCATCAAAACATAGTGAAATGGAATCATATGGAATGGTGTGCTTATTTACTCAGTAAGGGTAAACATATGTGATAAAAAACAATGGTCATAATTAAGCATCATATGAGAATATTTCCACAATCAGTAATCATAATAAATTTACACCAAATAAATATTATATAATAAATCAGGGAATAAAAAAATAATTAATAAAGAAAGTGTCACATATCATAGAAATATGTCTTAATTTAGAAATTTAGAACATCTATAGGAAAAGAAATCAAAACATAGTGTAATAAGTATCACAACCACTTTCCCATTGTGGACCAAACATCACTCACTCAATTACCATAGAGGATCAGGATTCTCTCAATTATTTCACATAATAGATCAAAAATTAGAACATGTTTTTAATTTTGGATTGAGAATAACTTATAATTTCACTACATATAATTAGATGTAAATATTTAACCAATGGTTTGTTGGGATAATTAATGTCCACCACTAATTCAAAGATTAAATATTACATATATTCCACAAAGTAACATCTAATCATCACATCATTAAAATAATAATATAAATGGGTTTTATAAATGTTTCTAATGAAAATAATTATATTTTTTCAAACATAATTAACCCATTTATAGAAAATGTGATTCATCCAACTCATCATAAAGAACCCATAGAATAAAATTGGGTCTCATATGTTTTTAATGGATCCATAAAATGAAATAATTCATAATTCCATAAATAATAAAAATATGAAAAACCCATTTAATCTAACATGTTCAAAAATGAAATAATGTAACTTTATAGATAATTTCTATTTAATATAGATAATAATTCAAGTATTATTTAAACATATAGAAACAATTTATATGGTTTAAAGAATAATTTTTTATATGGTTTATTTTTTATGACCATTCAATTAATAGAATAAAAAATAATGTATACACAGTGGAAAGGCACTACATGAAAATTGAAAATTATACAATGATGATTATTAGAAAAGACAAAGGTAGTGGTGAAATATTTTTCCAAAAGAGAAGAAAATTACAAAAGATATCAATTAAAGTGATTATGGTTTCTTCCATTGAAAAATATCATTAAAAAGGATAATATATGTCATTATAATATCACATAAGTGAAAAATAATTTAATGAAATTGTAGAAAAAATTCTATTAATATAAGAAATATCCTTGATATTTGAAATAATTTTAATAGATATATTTAATAAATATAGGATAAAAAATATTTTCTTTATAAAATATGATTATTTAGATATAATGACTCAAATAAAACGTTATAGGTATTATACATATGTGTTCCCCTATAAAACATCAAAAGAGATAATTTTCCATATATTCCTAAACTAACAATGTTATGTGCCAATTTAAAAATATATATTTCAAAAAGGACATGTAAAAAAATTATAAATAATTTGTTTTTTCAAATGGGAATTAATTAAAAAGAATCCTCAAGAAATCATAAATATTATCAAATGCAATGTGGGGTGGAGGATAAAATATTTTATTCATAAAAAATAGAAATTTTTTTGAAATACCATTGTACATAAACTAACATAAAAAAGGGATTATTATAAATTTATTTGGAAAATTGTTAAATATAAGTAATATAATTCTAGATAAAAATACATATTAGATTTACCAGAAATATGGGAGAAATTTTTAGGATATAAAATATGGAAATAAAACAAATTTAAAATTAATAGATGGATAATCATTCTCAAAAACATTATAGTTTTATGTAATATAAAATTGATTTTGATGATTTGAAGAAATATAGACAATTTCCATAAAAATATTAAAAAACCCATATAAAATGGAAAATAAATAAATAATGATAATTTTTATGGTCAAAGATAAAAATGAACCATATAACTCTAATAATTATGTTAGATTTATGAATGTACTTTATAGAAAACATTTTTCAGGAAGTATGAAACATTTGAAAAGTGTTTTATGTTGTGAAAATCAATATCCTAAGCATTCGACTAAAAAATTCCATATAATACAGTCAATTCTAATAGTTTTTACAAATTATATGAAATATGTTCATGAAGAATATTTATACCTCAATGGATGATAATTGAGGTAATAGGAACACTCACACCTTAATGAGAATTTAAATTCAATCCACTTGAAATAGGATCATAAAATTGAGAATAAATTATAATGACTAAAAGATATTTTAGGATATAAATTATAAATTAAGTAATAAATACAACTTATAAAATTAATTAGGCACATAATACAAGTCAAATTTCAAAGAGTTTAATTTTAGATGGAAACTCTAAACACGGCCCGGATTCATGTTTCCCATTAACTGAACACCCTAAAAATTTTAATTTAGTTTATTATATATGTAAAAAAGAACAATATTCACAAATTTAATCCTTTATACTCCCAATTAATAATAATTATATATATATATATATATTAGTTACATTTTACCTATTTTCAAACATCATGTATTTATAGTTCTTCTTGTTTTATTCAAGTTTAATAATGGAATTGTATATATTAATTCTTCATAAAATTTTCATCATTAATGAAACATTAGTTTTAATATAATGGATGAATTATAATGACATATAAAGTTACACCTTCCAATAATGAGTGTGATATTATTTATCAAAGAATATGAAATCGAAAACTTGCATATCATAGTGATTTATAACCCTTGAATGGTGTTATATTAGACAATGAAAGAAATTTTTATATAATCCTCATTGAAAAATAGTTTTTTAAATATAATTATCATATCACATAATCAATTTTTTTTAATAATAAACCCGGACATAATACTCTAATATTGTTTAATATAGGTGGTCAAACTAACCCAAACATGAACATACAAAGACTCATGGATAAATATGAGGTGTTGAAGTTGAAATATCATTTTAATAGAAGCAAAATTAAACCATTTATAATTAATTACTATCTTATATCATAATTAAAAAAATTAATATAATAATCTATTGATATTAAATAATTACAATGTATAAATACATTGTTTATCCTCTTAGTTAGCTTAATAGTTAACATTATGATGATTGTTTATCATTTATATCATTAAGATACTCTTAAATTGTTTCTTATAATAACCATAATTATATAATAAAAATAATATTTATATTTTCAACTCGTTATTAGATCCTTAAATTAAAGGTAGTATTGATAATGGAAGTCATTTATTTATTGAGACAACATTTCATACATATAGTCATTTCACCTATTTGTTTTTCATTATGTAAAAAATTAAATTGAGGTTATTTTATATAAAACTATTATAATAACATATCTACATAGTAAGGAAACACAAGCTATATTTTTATATGGTTTAATGTATTTTTAAATTGATGGAGTGTATAAAACAATATAAATGATAACGGGAGGTTTGTAAGTTATAACTAACTTATTGACTTATATCTTTAGGAAACGGGGTTAAGCCTATGAGGAATGGTCCTTTGGGATGGAAAAAAATATTTTAGGTTTCTATGGATGTTTAAGAGAGGTTTGGTTAGATTTTGGGATGAAAAAACATGTTATTGGTATGAAGGGAAGTGAGGGAAGGATTGTAAATTGAATTATTGAAAAGGGGTGTAATTTTTCTGAATAACTAAACATTTTCATTAATGGTAAGTCACTATAAATGAATTTGGCTCCAAAAAATTGTAAAATTTTATATGTTAATTAATATGGGTGTTCAACAACTCATCCACTCAATTAGAATGATGTTTTTTATATATTAGACCCTTTAGCTCTTAAGATTATTATTTTTACCATTTATTCACCATTACAACTAATTTATTCCAAGTTAATTTATCACTTATATCCAAAAATAAAATTGTAAATTCATTTTATAATTTTGGTCAAATAATTCCAAAAAATTAAATTTATTTAACAATAATAAATTTCTAAAATTTATATTATTTAATATTATTATAATAAATGTATAATGCATTAAAACCAAATAAATTTGTTCATTAAAGTCACAAACAAAATGAATACGTTTTATTATAAATATTATTCAATAATTTATTATTCATACTTATATACTAAAAATCTCTTAAGAGTAATATTTTTTATAAAATGAGTATTCCTCACTATTCATCTAAAAGAAACCATTTTATAAAATTCTCAAAAACCAACCATAATCTAATTTTGAAATTAAAATTTATTTATTTATTTTAATTGTAAAAAAATAAAGTTATAAAGTATAATAATTTAGTTATTTAAAAAAAAATCTAATCATAAATGTAATTTGGTTTTATTAAAGAATTACTTCTTAAATTTAAAATAATGTTTTTCATATATCATATATATTTCTTAATAATTATAATAGAAATAATATTTTAATAAAACAATTTATTAACTATTATAGTAATCCCTTAAATTTTACAATATTAATATATTGATTTGATATACTATACCCTTATTTTTAAAAGTATCTTTTTATGAAAACATGTTTAAATTACAAATCAAACAATAATATTTAATTACTTTATTTTATTTTTATATTATCCTATAATAATTATTATATTTTTCAAATTGTAATTATAAATTTTGGTTATTTTAGTTTTGTGTTCCATTAGATTATTGGTTCATGTGAAATAATCTATTTATGATATTATTTATTTAATGCATCTAAAATCACTTGTCATCAAATTTTACCCCTTAAATAAACTACATACCTGAAATTTTAATTATTACATAATTATAAAAGTATATGAGTGTAATCATAACATATATATCATTTGAGATATAAATTTTAATATTATATCAACCTTAAACACTTAGGATATCCCGAATCTTATATCATTCCCCAAAAAACATTATTCATTCATAAAATCTTATAAACCACTATGTTTAATACGTAATAATAGATTCTCTATAATATACCTTTCCCAAGACCATTTGAATAATTAGAACATTATAATATTTTGAAATCATATAGTCACACTAAAATTAACACATATCTTTAAAAAATATTTTATAAAGTCTTAAACTAGTATATTTATATATATCATGATCCAAAAAATGATATAAATTTTTTTTAAACCATGGATCAATTTTTTATTAAAATATTAATAAATTCTAAGGCTGTAAAAACAATCTAACTCAGTTTTCTAAAAATCAATTAACCTATTATTACCTCTGCATCATGAGAATAATAATCCTATGATTTATCCATCTTTCAATCAAATGTTATTATATTTTTATCCAAAAAATTATAGACCATACATAAAATCTATTTTCATGGTTATTTATAAAATTTAATATATATTTCTAAATATTTAAATTTGAATTATTGACTACAAATCCATTTAAAATTCACATAACCTTTATAATATAAAATAATATAATTGATAAATATCATTAAATATTGAAATATCTATGAGAATCCAAAATTAATTTCAATTAAGATACCATACTCACTACCTTAGGTATAACAATGGATTCTATTTTTCTATCAAAATAGGAATATAAAATTATAAACAATAATTTATGTATGTTTCCATATTCTGCTATGGGACATCTTTGTTTCAGGATACATATATTTCTCCACATTATTTTTTTGATACTATTTCAACAAAATAATACTTCCAACTTGATTTGGATAATATAAAATTGAAATTGAAAAATTGTTTATATGAATATGAAAGAACAATCCTATTTTTTCTTCTTTAAAAACACCTTATTTCAAAAATATGCTACATTCATCTCTAATATTTCACACATGTTTCATCCCATTACTCTCTTGGTTTACCTAGGTAATATTATGTTTTGTTTTCTCATAAATATTAATTTAATATCTTAAATTAATTAGGAAATAAATTTTTTCAATGTCTTGTAAATATAATATGATTGACCAAAGTATATACCCCAATAGTGTAACCAGCATTTCATTTAGCCCTCTTTTTGGTATACCATGTAATAATTGATTTTATTACCAATACACCCTATTTAGGGTCACTAACAAGATTTAAATATATTCCTGATCCTACATCAACTATTCGTATCTAAACATGGATGTTATATAATGTAAAAAAACATAATATATACATTACCAAACAATTAGGGTGTCGTCTTATACATTGGTTTGTCCCTTGTACTAATCCTTATGATTTTCAGCAATTTCATATTACCTTAAAAAATAAAATATTTGATATTACCTTAATAGACATAAAATATCATCTATAAAATAGAATTTATAATAAAATTTAACACAGAAAACATTTGTCTCACTTATGAATCCTAAATTATATTCATTAAATAACATGAAATTCTCAACTGTTACTAAAACATTCTTTAATTTCAACTGTAGAATCATGTAGAAGTGACCATAAGTTTTCATGGAATTAATTTAATACATAATTATAATTCATTCATGGTAATTTATTGGTTCTAAATTTTAGATAATTTAGAAAAAAATATTCTCTATCAAAACCCATTTTTTCATATCCAATTGATATTTTTCCCATTATATTCAAAATAGATTAATCCATAACAATCCTTTAACATCTAGAACAATATATAGAAATTAGAAACTCTTCTATACATTTTATACATTTCTTATATTTAAAACATGGGAAAATGGAAACATAATAAATTTATGGGATCATATTCTCATTAAGGATAAACATAAATTATAGAAGTCAATGATAAAACGTGTGAATAAGATAAATATTCTATTATAACCAAGATACATAAGAATGTCATCACTAATAAATTTTATATTATAAATAATTCCATAACTTAATAATACTTTTTTAAAACCTCACACATCATATAAACATGCATAATGGGAATTGTGGAACATCCATTGAAATTAAAATCATAACATAATGGATTTTGAATCCCAAACTAATTCTATTTTTGGATTTGGATAAGGAAACCAATTTCATTTGGTGGATTAGGAATCACTCAGTGGTTTCCAATAGATTATTAGGCATTACAAACTATTTTTATTTTTTATCATGAATATGTACTCATTTCTCCATTAACTCATGATATGTAATGCATTTCACAATGCATTGGAGGGTTTTATTAGACCCGACAATCACATAATAATGAATTATACACTTGTGTTCCACAAGAAATAATCATACCATAACTATATTAAACACCAACAATACTAATGGGGTTCATAAAACTTTTCAATGAAAATAATACAGTATTTTTCTAACATAATGAACCAATATAAGGAATTTTTTTTCATGAAACACATGTTAAAGAAAACATGAAATGAAAATATATATCATATCATTTTCATATGGATACTATATGTAAATCATTCAGAATTTTTGAAATAATCATAACATTATAAATCCATTTAATATTAACATGTATGAAAATATATCATGTGACATTATAGCATTGTATTGTTCAATCTATATAATAAAGTGTATGGTATTTAAACCATATAGAAAATATTAATATTGTTTAGAAAATAAAGATCAAAAATGAATCTAGATATATAATAATGAAGAATAGTATTCAAACAAAGGAATAAAATATATTGTATTCTGACATGAATTGAATTGGAAGAAAAATTAATATTACACATAGAATATTGATATGAAAGATAAAGGTAGTGATATATTATTTCCCCAAAATATAGTGAAATTAAAAAATGTTAATGGAGAATCGTAGTTGGTGATTACATTTGAATATCATTTTTCACAAAGAATAATATTTGTCAAGTGAAATTTATATAGATGATAACTATTTTTAAGAATTCATGGAACACTCACCTTGGAAAGTAAAAACATCCTTTACCTTTTAATATAATTTTAAAATATATTTTTTATAACTCTTGTAGAAAATATATTTCATTTATAAATCATGGATTCATATACTGAAAGTTTTGAATAAATATTAATGGTGGAAAGAAGATGTTTTCCCCTAGAAAACGTTAAATGTGGTCTTTTCTAACAATTTCATAAAATCAAAGAGTTATATGTAAGAAATCAAATTCTCAGAGTCATACCCATTTAAAAAAATTAAAAAAATTATAGGTTTTTATTCTGTGTTTGGGTATCATGATGTGTTTTAGAATACCTCAGAATTAATATATTTTAAATATACAATATATTAAATCATTTTAATGAATTGTTCTTAGATAAATGGTTTTTTAGCCATCAAAAACCCATATGGGAAATATGAGACCATGATTTCTTCTAGAATATGAGATTTACCCTTGGAATGAAATATGTTATTTGGCACCAAATGTTTCATTAATGTGATGTTTATAGAAATTGATTTAATAAAATTAAAAGTTTAATTTATTTTATTTATTAAAGGATTTCAACTAAGATCCTACTCTATAAATGAATAGTTTGGTAAAATACTTTATGATTGATGAATAATAGAGGGATATTTTATATGAGGAAGAAATATATACTTGGAATTGAAATACTCGGTATCTTGGATTGAAGACAGACAATATAAAAGATTTAGGTTATGATGGATGAATTTAGTGTGATATTAAATTTATTATATAAATAAAATGTTCTTATCCAATGATCAATACATTCTCATGTAATAAAAACATATATTTTGGATTTACTCCCAGATGTTACACATTTTTTTATCATAGATTTAATATCATCTATATTTACAAGACTCTCATTCTCCACATATTCAATAATTTTTCATCAATTTTTTCAATCATTATTAGTTGTTTTTCATTTTACCCATGTATTTCACAACGTTTGGTTTCAATGATTATAATAATTATCCTGCACCATAATAACCAAAAATAATATCCATTTTGGTTTTATGCCTCTCACATCATTTTTCTTTGTGATCTTCTTCATTGTACTATGGGGTTAAAGATCCTACTTATATGGAATGGTTCTAGCATGATTCAACTTACAGAATCAAAATTATTCTTTGAAAACCATCAGAATTTATGGTTTTAAGAGGTATCGTGGTGGTACTATGGATTTTAAGTGATTATTATGCTATTCGAAACATTATTACAGTGAAGATAGGAAAAAAGAAAGTCTCTATTGATGAGAATTTTGATATTCAGCCAAATGTGGCTATATATCACTGATTGTAGGTATTTAGCTTATATTATTTTTTCTTGAAAATAATTCAACAATATTTTTGGCTGATTTTTCAGATCCAGTGCAGCACACGATGTCCAAAAAACAAAATATTACTATCTCTTTAGAATAATACTATACATTGTGTGTTTCAGATTGACACGTGTTGTAAAGTGTGTTTTCATGCCGAAACTAGGGTTTCAATAATGAGATAAATATCCCATGTTGTTTGCTCATGCACATATTCAATGTGATAATAATTAGGTGTTTGATCCATCTATCAAGATCATAGGACCAGGATTTTGTGTTTTCAAACACACTATGATCCAATGGTAACCCACCATGTGGAAGGGACTAGAATTTCGAGCAATGGAAATGGTAGGACACACCAAGGTCACCATATGGTTACACAAACTATGTTTCCCAATTCACATGTCATGTACATCCCCTATAACATCTTAACCTTTGTATTTCCTACTTATAGTCTTGGAAATTGACCCATGAGTAACACATTGTATGTATAATTCCATGTTAGAGAAAATTTCGTCCTTTATGTTAGAATAAGTGATATGGCATGATGTGATAAGAGTGGGATGTTTATTCTTAGAGATTCTTATCAGATGGTAGTTATAGTTTTTGATCATCATACTGATTCATGGGGTGGTTCTCTCTAGTTTCATTAGGGTACATGTCACTTTTATCATGTATATAGGTAGATATGGAATTTCCCCACACTATAGAGGTATCAATGGAATGGTAATCCACCTTCATTGTGCCCCAGTGGGGATTGGATCCTCTATTGGATTCATTTCACTAATGACTATGGTAGATACTGTCAAATTTTGTGAATTATATTCAATTTATTTTGAGATAGTGTGGGTGTTTGTCATCAGATATGAGACTATTTGATATATAGGTAGAATCAACATCCATAACATGATTTAGTGTTTTATAATTTTCACCTTTTTTTAATTTGGTTTTATTTTCATCATATTTTATATTTGGTATTATTTCCATCATTGTGTTAGTGATTGATTTGAATGTTTTCATTTTATTTCCTCTCTCTTGGTTATTAGTTTGTCATGAAAAGAATGTTTACAACCACACCTACATTAGGTTTTCCCACATGAATATTATCTTATATAGACATCAGGTAGATCAGATATTAGTTTGGTGGACTAGTTGTTGGAGGAAAATATTATTACTTGGAAAAAATTATCATGTTCAGTGATCAACCTTTGAGATTTCGGGTTGATCACTCTTCTATATGTCCCCATTTTAGTTGATGTCGAGTGGGGACCACCTTTATATATGGTTGGGAGCGTTTTTTTACACTTATACGATTCTATTATCTTGAATGGTTATTAATTTTTTTCTATAGGTTTCTTCATGCATTATTTACTCAATAGAGGCTTACGTTCAACATATCTCTATAATTTTTCATAAAATTAGGTCTGTGCAAGTATACAGATACATTATTCTAAGGAGTCCCATTTCACTGATATGTCTACTCTATGCTTTTTAATATCCCCATACAAATAGGATATGTTCTTGAGGTTTCACTCTTATATTATATCCATATTAGGTGGGGATCTAGTGTGTGAGTTAATGGTAGAGTGGTATCAATGGTGGGATGTACTTGGGTTGGTTTTGGGAGTTATATATGTCAAGAGAACTTTTTAGTGAACTTATAGATACAACATTCTTTGTATCATGTTCATCTATTGTCCAAGGAAACTATTGATTTTTATGGAAATGATTTATACATACACCTGGACATTGACTACCTACATGTGAAATAGGAATACTTAGGTAACGGTTGTGGGGAAAATAATGCAACATTTGTTTTATTATAATTTTTAATTTTGATTTTATTTTTTTCTTGAGTCATCTCCCTTGATATACTCATCTAACCATGTAATTTCATGAAAACAATTACGATGACTCTGTGATGATATACATCTAGGATTTCAATACAGGGTTATTATGTTTACTAGTAGAGAAATGAGGCCTCAATATAGCGATATATACAAGAAATTCTCATTAAAATCAAGAAAAATAGTGATTCCGCCAAATGGGCAGTACATGGACCCACCTTCATTGCTTCCAAAGGTTAATTTTCAACATGTTTTGTATAATGATATCTCCTATAAGTCTTGTTTATTGTGTGATTAATATTATCCTACTTCATGATGTCCTAAATGTGTGAGCACATAATATTCATAGTGATTTAGTACCTCATGTATTAGAGGACTATATTGAGTTAGTGGTTTGATTTTTGACCTATTTAAAAACCCTCTATATGGATTTATAGAAATAAAAAAAATATTTATCGCTTTTACCTTTGATAGTAAATTCTCATGAGATGACACATGATGAGGTATCTCACTTTTAGACATAATTAATAAACTATTTCTATAGGAGTACTTCTTACTGCTCGCATGGGGAGAAAAGGACTAGCTAGATGAAATTAATCATGTTTTTCACTATGTGTAGATCCCTCCTAGATAGATGATGGTGCTAAAAACTAGTCTTCTATATGGTTTCATAAGAAATTGGTGGATCCCTTTGTTTCTGATTTTTGATGTGGCGTTGATCTTGAAAAATAAAAAGGAATTTCCCCCACCAATATATGATCTCTTTTGAAGCATTCTAACCCCATGTGAGAAATTTAGTGCTTCACAAATATGATATCATTTAGTTACGGTGATTTTATTCCATTCATTAATATGTTTAATACCATTTTTAATGTTCTAAGTTGTCAAAATAAACCATGGTTATAAAAAGGAAGAAATGGAATAATCAGTTGTTGGAAATGGTGTGATATAATAGGGTTGTTTGTGTGCTGATTTGATATAATATTTATGTCTACCTAAAAAATAAAATAATTTTAGACATTTTCACTTGTCATTCATTCATTTAGTTATCCCTTGTGAAAAAGATAGATATTTATATATAGTGTATGGCCCCTCTGTAGTGTCTAGATGTTCTTACATGTTGTGGTTCCTATTATTGACATATCTACTAGTTCTAAAAGAAATTAATTAGTATTGAAATTTTCTCTAAGAAAATCATGGTGATTTTGAGGAAAAATTAGGAAATAATCCCCTGTATAGATTGGTTTATTTCATTATGTCCATGGATAGAAAATCACCCCTAGAGTGTTAGATTCTTAAGAGATAATGGTATGAGGTTTTTCATAATTGTCTAGAAACAAATTTTTGAAAATTATTGGGGATAATTAGTATTACTAAACACCCCATAACACATATATTAGTTAAATTGTCCCTTGGTGTAGTTTACCAATTATAATTTTTTATCCAATGGTTTTAGAGGAAAATATTAAAATCATTCTCAATGATATTCATTGACTACCTCTAATGTGGGTGGTCAAATTATACATTTTAATATACCCTATGACCATAGTAATTTATTATGTGTCAAATTAGACATCCCATAATGAGCTTTGGTACAAGTGTATAATATTGGAATACATTCTTGAAAAGGGATTTTTAAGGCCGGTATGTTCCCCAAGGTGACTATATTGTTTTTTTTTTGAAATGGTGGATTAGAGCTTGAGGTTATGAATTGAATACCTCCACCTAAATTTGTTTTTGATCAAAAAAATAACCCCCTAAAATTTATTAACAAATCTTTAAATAGTAGAAAGGTGTGAGAGGGATTTCAATGATTTGTCTCAGGTTCAACTACCACTAGTTGAGGTTTAATGATGAGGATATTATAAATATGAGAGTTATATATAACTATATAAATTATTAGATCCTGGAAATTAATTTTGGTGCGATGACATCCAAGAATATGTTCATAGAGATTTTAAACTAAATTGTATAACCTTTACTGGACCAGTTTATGGTCATCTTTATCTATTAAATTATTATTTAAAAGTTGTCCATAGAGGTGTATACGGAGAATTTTAGGTTGTTTGAGTCATACTCTAGAAGAACCAATTATACCATGATATATTGAAGTGTATATATATGGAATCAAGAGGTTCATTTTCATAGTAATGTCCACTATGTAATTTTTTATTTTTACTTTGGCCTCCAAAAAGGGCAGTTTGGAAGAGTTTCTATTGGATAAGGAACTCATTGCCTATTAGAATTATAGAGTTAGATGGATTCATGAGGGTAATAAAGACGCATCATATTTCCCTGATATTATTAAAGAGAGGATCTGGATCATCAGGACAGACATAGATCATAAGGATGGGTCCTTTTTGAATGATCGGGATGAGGTGTGTGCCCAGGATCTGCATCATTTTAAAGAATTTTTGGCTGATCATAACCCTAGTATGGAAGGTGAATACCCAATGGGGGTACATGGATCTCATTGACACTCTTACTCATGTCGTGTCATATCAGGTTAACTTAGGGATGGATGTTATTTAAAAGGAATGTGAAATTCATGATGTTGCTCGTGCATTATTCCCTGAATGTTCTCCCGGCCCAGATGGTTTCCCAGGTTCTTTTTTCATCACTTATTGGGGTCTAATTAAAAACTAAATCATAGAGGTGGTGCCGGATTTCTATCATGGTTGTAGTATTCCTCATGTGGTTGTTTAAACTTCTCTGCTGATTTTTCTAATATGGAAGGACTCCTCTTCTCTGAACCATTATAGTCCTATTAGTTTATATAGTTTTGTGTACAAAATTATAGCTATGGTGTTCAATAGGTTTCATTCTACTAATTTACATGGATGGATCTCAGAGGAACAAACTACATTTACATAGGGAAGAACCATACAAGCTATTGTTGGTATAGCATAAGACATGTTAAATGATTTAAACTTACCAATGTGGGGATCTAACATTTCTATCAAGCTGTACAAGGACAAAGTATATAACATGATCGGGTGGTCCTTCATACTTAAGGTACTCTCTTTCAATGTTTTTCTACTTTGAATATTGTTATTTTCATCATGTGTTTTTTCCCTTCATGGTTTTCAATTTTCTTTTTTGGGGAATAATTATTGTTTCTTCAAGTTAGTTCGGGGGATTATTCAATGCGATCATTTTTCACCCAACTTTTTCATATTGTTTCAAGATATCCTAAGCAAGTATATCAACAGGAGCCTCATTGAGGGTAATATTTATCTATTATAGTATAGGAATCAAAAATTAGGACTTTATCACCTCATGTATGTTGATGAAACTATGACCTTCATCAATGGGGCTCAAATATCCATACATGGTATGAAAGAAATTATGGAGGTATACTATCATTGGAGTGGAAAACATGTGAAATGTGAGAAGAGAAGCATTTTTATTTCAAATTGGTGCTTAGATAAGAGAATTTCATTCTTACACGAAATTTTAGGTATTAATAGAAGGAGCCTCCCCATGGAATACCTCGGTGTTCCCATTTTGTCTGGTTAGATCTGAGTGTGTCATTATGATAAATTGGTGGAAAATCTCATGAGCTAGATCGCCAACTAGAAAATCCACCTTCTTCCTTTGTAGAAAGAATCATTTTTATAAATAGTGTGATATATTCATTCCTTTTGAATTTATTTTTAGTTTGAAAAGTTTTGAAGACTATTGTTTCTAGTCTAGAAAAATCATGTTGTCATTCTAATGGGATACCCATTCTAAGAGAAATTGTTGTTGGACCTCTTGGGGTAGACTCGCAAGGACGGTGAGGGAAGGAGCCATTAGAGTCTAGAGCCTTTCAGATATCATGCAAGGGATGCATGCAAAGCTAGAATGGGAGCACATAGAAGGTCGAACCCTATGGGAGAAATTTATTGTAGGGAAATATGGAAATTTTGTTGACTCTTTATTGGGAAATGTTTCTTCTCTATGGATCTTTATGTGTTCTTTTATTATGGAGCTTGAGAACAAGGTGTGATGGATAGTGGGATGAGGTAAAATTAATTTTTGTTTTCACAATTGGTGTCAGACAAATCTAGGTTTTCATGTCTATCCATCTCTTTGTATATCCTTCAAAGAATCTTGGAACCACCCATTGTTTATTAATGATATAATGGATAATGTTCAGCAGGAGGTTTATGAATTAATTGAGCCAACATTAGAACCAGGTATTTGTGTGTTTACATACATGGATTTAGGGTCATTCTCTATTAATGATTACTACAGATTGGATTATTTAATGGTGGATTAGTATGGTTGGGGGGGAAACATGGGATGAAGGAATACCCTCTAAAATGAATTTCCTTTTATTGTGTATCAAGAAAATTTCCCTCCCCACATAAGAGAATTTTCAGTGTTCAAGGATCCAGATTTCTTCTAGATGTCATATTTCAGTGTTAATGGAGCATAAATAGTGAAGTACTTTTTTTATTCAGGTCAATGGGAATGATGGAAATTGATCAGTCTAGGAAGCTTCATGATTTTGGCCTCACAATATATCACTGGTGATAACTTTCTCAATATCTAGTTATATGGAGTAGGGGAGAAGAAACGTGAGATTAAAGCGAGAGGCTTCATCCTTGCCACATTTTTTTGGTGTCATTGGATACACTCCGAATAATTTTAGTTTAGAGGGTATTAATATTTCATGTTCTGCAATTATATTCAAGTTGAAAATATAATTGGAGGACATGATCTAGAAAATGGTTAATTGGTTTGAGTCTTTTTTGCTTCAGTTTCTCAAGTTTTTTAATGTGTGAAGTGTTTCTTCCTCAAACCTTGCTTTTGGCTGATGGATTCATTGGATCCCTTTAGATGTTAGTTTTAAGATTAATACATATGGTTCGTAAACTGAGGGGGTGATGCATGGGGGTGTCATTGTGCAGTATTTTAATAGATCTTTTGTTATCGCATTCATGGCCTCCTTCGGATATGGTGACTCTCTATAGGATAAATCCAATTCGGTTCTTGTTAGTATTGAGATGTGTAATAATATGAATATTGGGCTTGCAGCATTAGAGACTGACTCTGCTAATTTACAATTCTCAGCAAGACCATATTTCTATACCTTGACCTATCAATTTTCAGATCTGAAGGTGTTATAGATTAATCACTAATGGAATGAGTATCTATCATACCTGATGGGAGGGTAACAAAGAAGCATATTCTCTTGCCTCTCTGGCTTTGCCTTCTGATTCAGTGACTATCTTCTATGATATGGGTTCCTTCTTCGAGATTGTATTTATTATTGTCATTAATTATTCCCTTGGGATCTATTAATTATTCCCCCTTTGACTTTTTGTTCCCTACCTTGCTCAGTTTTGTTGGTCATATCATTAATAAAATCATTAATGATTGTTGATCATATTTTTTTGGTTTTGTAATTGGTTAATATTTATTTAGAGATAACATGGGACCCCCTAAAGATTTTTTCAGACGTGTAAAGAATCCCCTATTTTGAAGGGTACTATAAGAGGTTTCTCATATAATCTTCCATGATTTAAATCCCATTAAATTTCATGATGAAAATTGGGAGAGTATTTTATTAGACTAAGAAGTGTGAGAGAGACTTTGATGAGTAGAGGAAGAGTTTGATGAGTGATCTTCTGTTAAGACTACCAGTAGACGGCATCGAGTATGTGATTTGTTGTATGACTACAGAGATTGGGTAGAATTCATGTTAATTCATATTAAGGTAGTGATTACATATTGGTCATTGTAAATGAGACCCCATAATTAGATCTCATTGACTCATGACTTGGTTTTCTAGTGGTAGTCTTCACCTTGCATTTTTGGATGATTTATCTTCCTAGGTGGGTCATTCATTTTTCAAATAGACTATAAGTGTCTCATTTACATCATTACCAAAAAGGACATCATCCTATGATAGAGGAATTGGTTTTTCTTCCTAATGGACTATAACTTCATGATAGTATTCATTTTATGAAAGGGAAACACGGTGAAAGATTCTCATAGTATGAAATCTTATTCTCACATAGTGAAAGAGGAACAAGAGAATTTGTCCTCATTGTAGATGTCCCTAATAGAGGACAGAGGGACATATTTTCTTTAGGTTATAGTGGTGACTCCACTACTAATTTATAAGATGATAGAGGATCAACTGTGTGACTTCACATTGAATTTTTTTCAGGGGAGGATATCATATGAAGATACCCCAATTTTATTTTTTGAATGTAGGAATAATATCATCATTTTCCAAGGATGAATGATAGTAATAGTCCTGTGTTGTGAGTTAGTGATGAGTTATTATCATAACACCCCTTTAAAAGTACATCATGGACTATAATATATGATAAAATACATTCAATGACAATTTTGGGAGGCTGGAATATGGTGGGTGATGATTAGGTTGTTCTTTGATGCCTCACATGTCAGTAGGTTATAGTTTAACATTAATTTCTAAAACATCTGGATCAACAAATTTAGATCATGAAATTAATTTGATATGGAATATATATGGATTTGATAATGTGGGATTTGTGGACAGTGGGGTAAATGTTGTTATATAGGTGATTCTTAATCAACTTACAATTATGGAACACTTCATTTCATGCTAGTAATAGAGTTCAATTGAGATTTTAGGGTGTTTTTATCAAAAGAAAATTGTCTAACATCATTAGTTACCCACGAAGGGCTTGTCTAACCATGATTCTCATTTCACATGAATGTTATGTAGACTTTTTTAGGAGTCTTTAGAGTCTAATGTTTTCATGATGAGATTAGTGTTTCATAACTTGGGTAATTAAAAAAATGATCCTAATATTTATGCATTTGAATATATATTGAGAGACATAATTTTTTACCTTAGTTGAAGGAGGGAATATCATATTCCATTGGTAGAGTACACTATAACATTATTTTCCACTACACTATCAGCATAAATCCTTTCAAGGAATATTACTATAGACCGTTTGTATCACCCTTTTTCAAGATAAATATTAGAGAAGCCTATCATTATTGGAAAAAACCTGTGTATGTGATAATGAATATATTTTTTTTCTAATTTTATATGAGGACCAATTATATTTAACATAAATAATAGGAAGATAAACATCATAGAAAATTTAGGTTCGATCTGGGAGACCTTATCTTTCTATGAGTCTCCCCATTCCATTGATTGGGGGTCGATCGAGGAAAAATGTTATCCATGAGGTAAATTGGGATGTTCATGTTTCTGTATAGGATTCATCAAGTTTCTTACTTCTTTTATGCACACCTATATTATGTTTGGGTTCATGACCTCTTCCGTTTTTCACAACTGAAGAGATATGTGCATGAATAATCACATGTTCTTGGCTGGGTAAATATAATAATTGAGAATGTAGTTACTTTAATTTAGTACATAGTAGTGATTGATGATAGACATGAGGGGAGCCTCTATAGGTTGATTATTACACTAGTTCTAATGATTTTTCAATAATGGAAGTATTTATAAATCTCCATTTAACATAAGACCCGGATAAAGACTTAGTTACAACACCTTTTTGTAGATTATAATTTTTTGTACTAAAATTATTGATGGTGGATAGAATATAAAATTATGTTTTTTACAGTTTAACTGGTTGGATATTACTAAATATATTTCATGGGTCTCCATCAGATCGGACAGGACATTATGGGTATTGAATATTCCTGAATTTAATAAGATGGAAAATTTAAATATTTTAATAGATGTGAAAAAATATATTAGGGGAATTGGTTTTCCTATAGATAAAAGCCTAGAATGGTAAATTTGAGACCATAGTTTTTTTTTGGAATGTGGGGTTTTACCAAGTAATGAAATAGATTTTGGTAGTGTCATATACCCATTTAATGGTAGTAATTTCTAGTTACATTAAATAAAATAAAATATTAACTTAATTAGTTTGTTAAATTCATAAACATATCATCCTCTAATATAATTTCATGATTATGGAAAACATCAATGTTTTACTACATAAGCCTCTTATATTAGTGGGGAGGAATATAACCACCATTTTCATAGATGAACTTGGGATCATGGATTGATGATGAATAGTCGATGTGATTAATGTGTGTAATGCAAATCCTAGTAAATCAATTAATGGAATCACTAAATAATTTATTATTCACCCACTACTTATCTTTTCTTGAGTTAAGGATTATTATTTTGTGGATTTATTCCCCTCTATTGTTTTTATATGAGCATGGATTGATTATTTACATAATTTCCTTCAATATCATTTTCCGCATGCCCATAGATTTTTAATAAGTTTTTTTACCTCGATTATCTATTTTGTATTTCTCTTTTGTATTTCACCGTTGTTCGTCCTTGTGATTATTATCATTGACTTGGATCATAATGGCCAATCATAATATAACCACTATTATTGTGAATCTACCACCTCTATTCTTAATATTCTTTATCATCATTCCATGTGTTCAATGATTAGATATTTAAAGATTAGTTTGAGAGTAACGAGACCTATATTTTTTAATGGTTTGGAAAATGATTTTGGTGTCAATGTTTTGATGACGGATTGTAGTGTAACTACAGATTATGGTTGATGGTTTCAAGACTATAGACCCAGTTTTTGTGATGAGTGGTGTAATATGGAAATCATGGGAAAATGGAATTTTATTTTATATCCATTAAAGGATACAAATTAATGAGTATACATATTTTCATTTGATTTTGAAGGAATGGGTGAGTCTATGTCAAAATTTTTGATAGATTTTGTAGATCTAAAAAGAATGTGATTACCATGAGACAAGACATTAATGTCTCTAAAAATCACAAAAACGTTAAATTTTTCATATAAACAGAAAATGTTTAGCCTATTTTAATATGATGACATGAGATTCAATGATGAATGTAATAAAAATATATATTTTGGTTAGGCCTTATCACCATCTGATATGGCCTATGTTTTTTAGTCATGGGATTGGAGCACTCGACAAGACTCTGGGTGATCAAAAATGTCATGTTCTTCTGGGAACATGCCATTTTAAGGGAGCCAGCTATCCAGTCCATATACAGAGTAGGATACATCTAAGACCTAATATGGTTCCACAGGTCTTGCAACCTGATGAGAAAAATCATAACTTACCCCAAAACTAAATACCATGTGTATCTCCTTTATTAGGAATTGGATTTAGCCTCTCTAATTATATGTATCATTTTTTATGAAACCTGATGGTGAAATTGTTTTCAATAAAAAAGGTACGACATGAGTTGATTCAAGTGGGTATCTTCTTCAAAGAGATTCTTAGTTGATGGAGTGATAGGCTTTTATTATCAGAGTGATGATGGGGTCAATACTCCCTTGACCCACAAATGTTCAGGGTCCCCATATCTTATATAAAAGTATAGTCAGTATTATCCCAAAATATGGGTAATATTGTTCATCAACCAATGGTGTGTCACTTCCCCTTCATTTTGCTTCCACAAGGTGAAGGTCCTCTATAGGGGTAATGCTCCCTTGTATCTGGTATGTAGTTGCACGGTGTGGAATTACCAATCAAAATATTGTGAGGTTTCTCAAGGAGATTGAAATTTGATATGCGACCTCTACATCTTCATCAATATTCAATATCATTCAACATCAATAAAGTTTGAGGTTACTATCATTTTCCAAGATGGTTTTCACTGTTATAATATATAATGTTTGGTTTTGTTTTCCTCTTTTATTTATTAGCAGATATCCCTATTTTTATATTTTTTATTCTCTCTTAGTTTTTTGGGTGTAAAAAATATATATTTATAGAATAATTTTCTCTTATATTGAAAAGAATTTTTTATTTAAGCAGTACTTATTAAAATAAGTAATTTATTATATGGGTATTTATTTAAAACATTAATTTTTCAATTATATTATTTTAATATGAAAAAACTAATTTCATTTCTGATTTCATCAGGTTGATATTTTCTTAGAATTAATTTCTGATGATTTTCTAAAAAAGTTTAATTTTTTTATAGTAAAAAAAACAGTCTTTTATAAAATACTATACTTTTTTTTGAATTCATGATGATCAAATTATGATATTATGTTATTAAATTTTGTTGTGTAATTTTTTTTTTGATTTTATAAGAGTAATATTATATAGATATAATTTATAAAATTTATGTTATAATTTATTTATAGATAATTATAAAAATTGTAGTCGGTGTCGACGCAGTTCCTACGCAGTATTGGCAATGTCTCATTTGGTTTCTTATAAATAATAACGTTGTGCTAAAAATTATTTTAATGAATTTTTTATTAATTATAATGTATAATTTTTCTTTTTTATCTATTAAATTCTAATTTTATATTCATATAACATAACACTCATCCAAATGTGATTACAATACTTACGTAGTGAAATAAAAGACAAAATAACAAGTTTAAGGTGTTTTCTTAAAATGAATATGAGAGAATATTTATAATGATTGAATATAGAAATTTTTTCTAAAACTAATAAATTAATTATTAGGATATAATAATATTATTAAAATTTATATATTAAATAATTATCATTAATGAATCTTTAATATATATGTTGTTCTGGTGCAGGCATAAGAAAAATAAATAAATTTTTTTAATTAAAATTATAAAAATTATTAAATGACATTATATTTTGTTAAATAAAATTTTATAATAAATTTTAGACCATTATCTCATTAGTATAAGATAGGGGAAATCTTGGGCCCAAAATAATCACTTTATTCCCTTTAGACTATTTTATTTATAAGTAAGTCAAGGTATTCACACTATAGTTTTTATTTTGTATAATATGTTTAATGTATGGTTCTATAAAAAAATTTAGATATAAATAGTGTATTGGAAGATAAAATATTTATATTATTTATTAAATTTACTTTTTATCATTTAGGTAATAAATAAATTCCTTAATTTGTTGAACAATTATGATTAAGTAATTATTTAATTAATGAATAAATCAATTAATAAGATTAATAATAATAATATAAAAATAATTTGATATTTTAATTCTAATTAAATATTTCCCAAGATTAAAATGAAATTATAATTTTATAATTAAAATTATTTTATAATTTTATACTTTGTTTTTATGTGTTTAAATTCATAATTATGAATAGTTTTTATTTTGAAAAAACAATATTTTTCATGAATAGAACATTTTATTAAAATATTTTATAATAAACAAAATCATGAAAATTTCCACTAATGTTAATATTACTTCTATAATATAATCCCATTTAGTTTTTAGGCCTTTTATTTTTTCTTAAACCCTACAATATATTTGTTATATTTTAATAATTTGAGTAATTCCAAAGTTACCTATCACCTCACTTATAAAAGGAGGCTCCTTCCTTAAAATTTATTCATCACCATGAGCTTTCTTCCACAAAATTACTCTGAAAAATTTCCTTATAGTCATATATTTCCACACTATATTTCTCATCGTCTCATAAAAAGACAACTTCCAAGAGCCTTCAGGAGGTTCAAAAGGAGAAATTTTCAAGAAGGTTCATTTTTCTTATCATTTATATTATTTTTCATTTCCACCTTATCCTAAAATTCTATAAATTGATTCATGGAAACTCCAGGGTCATATATATACTGTAATTGTGTTATTTTTATGGTATACGAATCATAAAATCTCTCATCTTCACCTTTTATTCTCAAATAATGAAATTGTCATCCATGGTGTGTCAATTCACAGCCTTTGTGGATGATGTGCTTTCGTTTCTCTTTACTACAATCATGGGAAGATTGAGTTCTTTATTTATAGTTTAAAATGAACTAAATATACATATTTTCTAACTTATGGATTCTTATTTCCCTTTTACAAGTAATACATAATAAAACAATCCTGGAGACCATGAAAATAACCCACCTAAAATATTGGAAATAAAATAATATTGTTAATAAATAGGTGGAAAATGTTATAAGAAAATTATGTAAGGTATCATAAACATGAGTATAATTACTTAAAAATTAATAAACCAATTTAAACGATTATATATAAGGTTTAAACACATTTTAAGGAACTCATATCTAAGGTAAGGTATTTTCTTTTCAAATCCTTTTAAATGTCTCTTTAATGAAATTCAAGAAGAAATATTTCTTATATATATCATATGAGTGATTTATCCCACTTTTATGATGAATTATTACATTGATATTTTGTTTAAATGTTTTTAAAAAAAATTGAATATTATTGTTTCATTAGATAGTGCACGAATTTTATCTTTTAAAAGTAATTTTTTATATAAATAAGGTATTTTGATATTTGAAAGTATTTTTTCTCATGTGTTTAAATGAGTTATCATGAGTTTTATTCATGATATGTTCCATCTACATTTTTATTTATGGGTTTATCTAATTATATCTTAAGATATGATGGTTTTATCTCCATTATATATTAATATATGTTGTTTTGAACTCATTAAAGATCAATATATGATGGGTGACCTCCATTATAGATCTCTAATGCTTTGGGTACTCTAGAGGTGTAAGTAGTCCAAATGTTTATTCCATTTGTGATCTTGAATGTAATTTTGATATATTCATGATGTACTAAGTAAACTACATGATTTTTTTATGAATTCTTTTGGGTTTTCAAGAAAACGGTTTTTAAATGGTTTAAATGTTTTCACTAGACTATAGGTTTTTCTTTTTTATGTCCCTTACTGAGATTATTTTGACCATCCTAAGTTTTTAAATGTTTTCCATAAGTTATAAGGATGTATAATATAATGAAGTAAGTCATGTTAAATTTTATGAATATTGTTTGAAGAAATCCTGTTTTATTTTAAAAAAATTATATTTTGGGAGAAATAGATAAAATTTTAGTAGTATCCACTCTGTATAAATAAGGGATGTTATGTATGTATTATGTCCTAATTCTCTTATTCTACAAACCAGAGAAGATAATCAATGTAAAATAAAGTAAAATTTTGACTAAAATTCAAGATTATGTAATATTTTGAGGATCAATTCTTATAGTTGGTATTAAAGGGAGTTTTAGATAACATTAGGTGTTAAAATGATTTTAATAGAAAACCATAAATGTGTTTTAATTTAAGTTTAATTAAAAATTATATTGTATCTAAGGATTACCATGTGGCTACATCTAAGATATTTCTATTCATAATGGTTTTATATAGAATAAATATAACATTTTAAGTAGGAAGGTTCTGAGAGGCTTATTTATTTCCGAATCCATAGTAAGGAATTTTGGGAATTGGAACTGAGTATTTTGTAATAGTAATGGATCGGTTGACTCTAGGGATAAATGGTTATGGAATTCATTATAGATAATAACATGATCTTCCATGAAGTAATGTGTATTTTTTATAGAATTTAAGGAGGAAACATTTCCCATCTTTTATTTGATCATTTTCCCCAGTGGTAGCCAAAGGATGGATCAATGCTCAAGAAAAGATATTTGATGTCATTGAATGTTTGGAACATAAAAATTTAAACATTTATTTTTATCATTTTGAAGGGGAAGATGGATGATAGTGGTCTTTGGTTAGTAATTCTAGAGTTAAAGATGATGTTGGTTTTATGAATGTGAAACATTCAAGGATATTTTACTCAAGAAATATTTCCCAACAGTTCATCAACAATGAATAGAAAAACAATTTTTTAATTGAGGAAAAAAGATGATGATTTTTTACCTGCATATGAAGAAATATTCATATGTTTTTTCCAGTATCTTCCAAAAAAAATTGGGACACTGATAATAAAATTATTCATTTTTAATAAGGATTTAAACTAGGTTTATGAAGAGATTTGGTTGCGCAGGAATTTAAAATCCATGAGAATATTGTTTGTTGTGATGAAAATATTGATGTGGAGGTTGGTGACACATATATGCTTCATGATGAGATGAATATGAAGTGTTTATATTGGAAGTGTTTGGGGAATAATTCATCAAATAAATATGTAGGTAAAAATATCAATTTCCCTTCTTCAAAAAAGTGTTGTAAAAAGAATTCTGTATAATTTCTTTTATATAATGGGAACTGCTAAAGATGCGGAAATGTTTTACACATGTATCATGATGGAAAGATAAATTCTTAGAAGAATGATGATAAAATGATGGTAATTTATTTACCTAAAAGCATTTTGGTCATTATGCTAATTTCAATCCAAATCTAGTCACTCGGGCAGGGAATTATAAATATTAGAAATATAAGGGTGTGGAAAATCCTTTACTACTACTTCAGTTTATTTTTATTTATAAAACGATGTGGTATTAGTATATTTCTTGTTTTTATAGAATATTATAATGTATTTTTTTATTCCAGGTCTACACATTCTTTAATTTCAAAGAGATTTTATAGAAAATTTGCAACTCTATCTCAATAAATTAATATATCACTTATAGTGAAAACCCCCAGAGGAAATATTAATGCAAAAAGAAATTATAATAATATTTTAATCATTTTATATGAATGTATTTTACCTAAAAACCATATTTTTTTTATTTACTTTAGTTCAATGTTTTTATTGGTATGGATTGGCTTTCTATTTACCATTATATGATTGATTGTAGAGTTAAAGAAGCTTATTTTCAGTGTGATTCTTAGTTTTTGTACAAGAATAAACCCAAATCATTGATGGCATATCAGGAATATGAGAAACTATTATATTATGGAAATGAAAGTTATTTATCAGATATTGTTAAAATATATATTAACTTTTCATATTAATGATGTGCTAATGTAAAATGAGTATCTTGATGTTTTTCCTAATGATTTTCCCAGTGTGGTTCCTAATTGAGAAGTTTACTTTACTATTAATTTATTTCAGGATGCTAAGCCAATTAAAACCCCCCTTATCAAATGGATCAAGTAGGACATATAGAGTTGAAAAAGAAGTTACATGAATTGTTAGGTAATGGATTTATCCTACCTAGCAATTCCCCATGGGGTGCTACTGATTTTTTTTAAAATAATGATGGTTCAATGAGACTTTTCATTTATTTTATATCCTTGAATAAAATCACTATCTAGAACAAGTATATTTTCCCTCATATGGATGATTTATTTGATCACGTCTAGGGAGAAAAGTTTTTTTAAAGGATGACTTCAGGTCGGGGTACCATAAGCTTAATACAAAGGAAATAGATAACCTGAAGAGTAGGATTCCTACTAGATATGGGCATTATGAATTTTTAGTTATGTATTTTGGGTTAACAAATCTACAATTTTTTTTCATGGATCTTATGAATAGAATATTCCATGAGTTCTTGAACATGTTTTTGGTTGTGTTTATCGATGAAATTTGGAAATATTCTAAAATTAAAGAGGAACCTCAAAGACATCTAAGGGTTATTTTTAATCCTTAAATGAAAATAAATAGTATGGAAAATTATGAAAGTGTGAATTTTGGTTACAAAAATAATATTTACATGGTCACATTGTTTCAAAATACAGAATAACTATTGATATTTCTAAAACAAAAGTTGTTGTTAAATGGACAGCCTCCACAAATATTACTGAGATTCCTATTTTCCTTGGTTGGTAGGATATTACTAGAGATTTTTTAAAAATATTTCATGGTAATCATGTACATTGACTAAGTTTACTTGAAAATTTGTTAAGTTAATCTAGAAAAAAACAATGTGATGACTGTTTTCAGGACTTCAAAATAAGATACGAGAATACTCCAGTTCTTACCCTATCTTCTAGAAATAGTTAATATTTCATCGAAATAGATGATTCATTAAAAAGAATTGTTTGTTTACTAATGAGGAAAGATTAAGTAATTTATTATCATTGATGATAGTATAAACCTCATTATTTAATTTACCTTACACATGATTTGGAATTAGCTGTTTTTGTTTTTGCATTTAAATTTGGAGGCATCATTTGTAAGGAGTAAAATGTGAAATATATACCGATCATAAAATTTTGAATTATATATTAACTCAAAAATAATTGGGCATGAGATGGATAATATGGTTGTAATTAATCAAGGATTTTGATTTCATGATTCATTACTATCATAGAAAAGAAAACAAAGTGGTTGATGCATTGAGTAAAAAATAATAATTCTTCACTAACCATGTTCCATTTAGATCATGATCCCTAGGTCAATGATTTAATTAATTATTGTCATTGAAGTAAATGATTTAGGATATTCCCCCATTTTGTATCAGGTGTTACTGTAGTCATCTCACTCGAACAGAATTAACAAAGCAAAGAAGAGATATTATGAGATAGAAAAAAGGTAGAACTAGTTGAAATGGGTAATTTGACTGAATTTAATATTAAAATAGACTGTATATTGAGATTTTGGATGATATTATATGTTCTTTTTTATTCATATTTGAATATATTTTTTTTCTTTGAAGCTCATAGGTCTCCCTTTTTAGTTCATCCTGGAGGCACTAAGATATACAGAGACCTTCGGGTGTATTACTGGAGGGATGAAATGAAAAGTGATATTGCTAATTTTTCCAGGAAATTTTCGACATGTCAGCTATTTAAAGTAGAATGGTACTAATCTAAGGGTATTATTTGTCCTTTTCCAGTGCATAAGTGAAAAAAGTAGATTATTTCCATGGATTTCATGTAGGGACTACCAAATACTTCCCGATATAATAATGATATATGGGTTATTGTGGATCGTTGGACAAAATATTCTCATTTGCTTCATATTTTTGACACCCTATCTCTTGATCACAATTATTAATTGTATATAAAATATATATTCATGTTACATGGAGTGAATCCCTCTATCGTATCAGATCATGATCCCAAGTTCACTTATAACTATTGGAATGTCCTTCAGAAGTCATTAGGCACTGAATTAAATTTCAATGCATACTTTCAACTTCAATCTAATAGATAGTTAGCGAGAAAAATTCATACATTGGGGAACATTCTTTAAGATTGTTTTGTAGATTACCATTGAATATGGGATCATCTTTTTTTGTTAGTTGAGTTTTCTAAAAATAATAGTTTTCATTCTAATAGAGAGATGGAACATTTTTAAGAATTTTATGTAAAGTGGTGATGAACTATAGAATTTTTGGATGAAGTCAAGGAATGTAAGTAAAGGGGGCCATAATTGGTAAAGGAAGCAGTAGAGAAAGTTGAGTTGATTTAGAAACACATGAGGACAGCTCATAAAAGGCAGAAATTTTATGTAGATAACATGAGGAAATACCTTTTTTCAAGGTAGGTGATCATGTTTTTCTCAACGTTTATCCATGGAAATTTTTTATATATTTTGGTAAGAAAGTAAATCTAATTCTACACCTAATTATACTTTATGAAATTTTGTAAAATGATGGATCATTTGCCTTCTGATTATCCTTTTCTCTATGTTTCTCTCAGGTAAACAATGATTTTCATGATTCGATGTTAAGAAACTATGTTACGGATCCATCTCATGTTTTGAGCCTATAATTAGTTGAATATAAAAAGAACCTTTTTTATGATGTAATGCATGTTCATATTGTCATATATAGAGAGAAAGTATTATAGAACAAGGTAATTCACTATGTTTTGGTTTAGTGGAGAAACCACATAGTTAAAGAGCGAATATGGGAATACAAAAAATATATTCGGGAATAGTATCCCCATTTATTAATAAGTGAAAACAAATTGTGAGGACGCAATTTCAAAGGGGGGGGGGGGAATATAACGATCCATATATTTATAAAATAATTTTCTATTATATTTTATAGTAATATTGATTTAAATAATAATTAATTAAATAATTAATTAATTATGTGGTTAATAATTTAAATCATTAATTTTTCAATTGTATAATTTTAATGAGATAAAAATAATATCATTTATGAATTCATAATGTTGAAATTATATTAGTATAAATTTTTTATAATTTTCAAAAATATTATTTTTGGTGAATAGTAAAAAACACAGTCTTTTATAAAATACAATATGTTTTATGATTCCATGATGACATAATTATGATATAAAATTATTAAATTTATTGAATAAATAAATTGTGATTTTATAAGAGTAATTTTGTACTAAAATAATTCATAATTGCTATGTAATATTTTATTTCATGATAAGTATAAATATTATTGTGGGTGTCGACGCAGTTCTTGCAGAACATTAGCAATGTCCCAATTGGTTCCATATAAATAATAATTGAGAGATAAAAATTATTTTAATGATTTTTTTTATTTATAATTATTTATTATTTATGTTTTTTTTTACAAAATTAAAATTATATAGTCATATAACATAAGTCTTCTTTGAATGTTTGTGTAATGCTTGTGCATTGTAGGAAAAGACAAAATAACAAATTTAAGAAGTTTTCTTGACATGTATATGAGTGAATATATATAATTAAAAAATATAGAACTTCATTTTGAACATTATTTATTTTTTTGTGACAGAATTTTATTTTAATATTCATATATGAAATAATTAACATTAATTCTTGTGCAATGCTGATGCAGTGCATGTGCAAGCATAAGAAAAATAATAAAATTTGATTAAAATTATAAGAATTATCAAATGACCCAATTTTTTTAAATCATATTATATAAGTACGTTTCAACAATTATTTCATTTGCATTCAAATTTGCGACATTTTGGACCCCCAAAAATTATTTTATGACCTTTAGACTATTTCATTTTAAAGTAAGTCAAGGTGTTCATTCTATAGTTATTATTTGGTATAATGCTTTTAATGTCTATTTTTCAAGTAGAATTTTTTAGACATAAATAGTATATTTAAAGATAATAAATTTATATTCTTCCTGAAATTTTATATTTAATTTATAAAGAATAAATAAATAACTTAATCGCTTCAATAATTATGATGCAATAATTATTTAATTAATGAATAAATAAAATTAAAAATACTAAAAATAATAAAATAAATATAATTTTCATATTTTCATAATAATTAATGAATTCCCAATATGAATATAACATGTATATGATATAATAAAAAATATTTGAATTTAAAACTTTTTTGTTGTATTTAAAGTCATGATGATGAATTGTTTTTATTTTTTAAAAAAATTATATTTCATGAATATAAAATTTTATTAAAGTATTTAATATTCACAAAAATATTTAAAAAATCCATAAATGATAAAATTATTTATAAAATATTTTTATCTTCAGTTTTTAAGACTTTTTTGAGTTTGAAACTATATAATATATTTATTTTATTTTAATAATTTCTTTAATTCATAAGTCACCCCTCACCTTGCTTATAAATGGAGGCTCCCTCCTTCAAAAATATTCATCATCTTTGTAATAACAGGGATCTTCATTTTAGGTATGGATCTTTATTTATGATTGTTTTCTAGGAAAGTGGAAGAAATGGGAATTTTCGAAGTACACATCGTGTACTTATGGGTACACAGTGTGTACCGAGGTACCGCATACAGCTGTGTACTGGCTGCGTAACAACCGAGTACATGGTCATGTAGGTAACCTGGAATACCACATAAGGATGGGGTAAGTTAAGGATACCACATGGAATGTACGTTTAATGAACACGCCATGTAGTTTTTTTAATTGATAAATTAGAGCGGGCTCGTATCTCATGTCGAGAACATTATTCTTCTACCCATGGTTCGTACAAGAGAATTGTCGAATGACTAACGAACTTTAGACCCCTCCCAATTCATTGTCTGACCTACGATTGAGACGATGTCAGGTGCATTGAAATCTCAATGGTGAGTTCTCAAAACCCCTAGAACATTTCTTCTTGATTCCTCCTCTCTTGTTAATTATTTAAGGTTGGGATGTTTTCATCTTTTTTTAGATCTACACCATTCTAGGTCGATTCAAGGGTCGACATTCAAGAGTATTGATCATACTACATCAAGGTAGGTGGTTTCTGTCTTTCATTGATTGTATTTGGATTATATATGAAAAAAATTACATATACCCATGTTTGGGGTATTGTGTGTTTGTAATTATACCAATTTTATTACCAATTATGGTTTGGTAGATTGATAAAGGGTAGTTGAATATGTGTGAGGTTAAATACTGTGTTTCTAGGACACCCTATGGGTATGATTCCCTTTTTTGATTGATTATGGTTGTTTGGTCTAGAATTCAAGTTAGGTTGGCCTTGTTTTTAATGCTTTATGTTGTTAGGATAGAGTTACTGATTATATGAGATGCATGTGATATGTTTTGTAAAAGTTTGACCAAGGGGAATTCGATAGTGAGAGCTTCCTGAGGTATAGTCATTTATGTATGTTTTTTTTATATGTTGACCCAGGGGTATTGACTGTTAGAGCTGCCAGGTGGTCATCGACTCGGGTGTTTTGAAACTGAGATCTTCCTAAGTGGATGTTTATAATTTTATTGATGTTATGTGGACCAGTGGTATTGACTGCGTGAGATTCATAGGTGGTAGGTTGTAAATGATTTGTGATAGGTTAGACCAGAGTGGTTAGACCATGAGAGATGACCAGTGGGTTATTATTAAATTATTATTGTTATGATAGACTAGTGGACTAGACTATGAGAACTTTCCCAAAGGGTCGTTATTAAATAATTTAAGGATTGTGATGAGACTTCCAAGCCAAATCACAAGCTTTTACATGGTATTACTAATTGTTAGATGGTCTTATCAGATATATGTTGTTACAATTAGATTGGGGATACAGAGAATAGTCTAGATCCCAATGTTCAGTTGATTCAAAGGAATAATAATGAATATTAAATTAATATAATGGAAAACTATATGATCTTTTATTTTTGAGTACTTCCTAGTTTATTTCATCATTTTTTCTTATTACCTGCTATATATATTCACTGATAGTTAGGAATAGATCTTTAGTTTTATTCCTAATGGGATTCATCTGACACCCTTTTTTTGTCCAACTTTAGACCCAAACAGATTATATGGTTTCAGGTATAGATAAGGTAAAGAATCCTTCTTCATCAGGTACTTGATTGTTGTTGGAGTTGGAGTGTATGGGACCAAGCTGGGGATTGTGATGTTGTTGGATTTTACTTTTTTTCTTTTGTACTTAGTTTCTATATTAATTTCAAGAATTATGACCTATTTGGATGATTTATTAGATACATATTCCAAGCATTATTTATATATCTCCATTTGTTATATTACAATCAGTATTCCATTATTTTCTTCTATTGTATGGTATTATTTGTTCCACTATTTTCAACTATATGAAATTACTATAGCTATACTCTACTAATGATGGAACAGTTTCCCCATTAGGTAGCCTCGAGAATTTGGGGAAATTTTGCTTGAGGTCATCTGACCAACTGGGTATGGGGAACCTTTGGGAGGAACCCAAACTAGGACGTTACAATGTAGTATTAGATGGGTTTTTTTCTATTTTCTCTTAAAACTTGGAGACTATAGATAGGGATATGAAGTAATATGTAGTTGGTAATATGTTGTCCCTAGGAGTAGCTAACCTGTGTACATGGAAAAGCAAAGTTACCTTGAATATTGAAATTTTTCTAATTTTTTCAATTGTTAGGGTTTATTGGATTTCACCATAGGGTGATTCACTTATTTTTTGTTGTTATCATGGATATTATTGAGGTTATATTCTGTTGCAACCAGATGAGATAAGTTTATTCCATCTCATGCATCATAAAAGAACTTGTTAAAGATCACATTTCATGCATTCTTTTCGTGCCATTTAGGATGCATTACTGATTGCTTATTTTTGTGACGGATGATGTGAAAGATATGCATGTAGTTGTGACAGATGTTCTGATAGAATACCTTCTATTTTGATAGGTTATTGGTATATGAAAAGTTTCATTTGGATGAATGCCAATCTTTGGTTCTTGAGGTGTTATGGTCCCTTATAGATTGGGATTTGGTGGATCCTATTTGTAATTTAATTTAATTATGTTAATATATGACATGAATAATCAATCCAAAAAATGATTTTCTGGGAGTATGGGATCTCATGGATCGGAAATTGGCATACCATGGCCAAAATTTTAATATTTTGGAGGTTTTTCGAGATGTTTTAGAGGCTTAATTTCTAGAAAACTAGTCAACTTGATGTGTGATGATACAAACACATTCCATGTGTTCTTCTGTTCTGCAATAAATTTTTTTTAAGTACACGCCGTATACCGCAGGTACACACTGTGTAGTTGTTAACGATGTCACTAACTGTGCGAGAAAATATATGGTGTTGATAAGCGTTTGGTAAAATACGTTGTGTACTAGGAGTACATGAAGTGATATAAGAGACCATGTATCTAGTCATGTGACTAATAACACCAGTGGATGAAAATTTGTTGTACACATCATGCCAAGAGTGTGCACATCGTGTAGTGGTACACGAGGAGAAACCTAATGGTTTTAGAAATGTAAAGGAAAAAAATATTGGGTTGTTTGAGTCTTGTTATGGACACGCCATGTCTATTAAGTACACCCCATGTATTTTTCCATAGATATAACCCATGTGAATCTGGTTGTGTTGTCAGACATGGCTGGGAGGGAGGACTTGAGTACATGTTGTGTTCCAGGATGGAACATCGTGTACCTACGATGTTTACACACCTAGGTAGTTGGGGTACATTCCTATGCAAGAGCACGAGTGTACATGTCATGTTTGAGTTTTACACACCATGTAGTTTCCTTCTGTACCCATTGAGGGTATATTATTATTTTATCCCTTGAAGTCCGTTTTGGACCCGTGAGTAATCCTTTATCTGTATTTTTCTATGCATATCGCAATGGTGGAACCTGTGGAGTGTTATGAGGAATCCTAATAGGTGTTTTTCTGTTTCTTTTCTATTGGAGTGTTTCTTCCTCTAGTTACTATTTGTAATTCTCTCTTGGGAGTGATTCTAATGATTAAATGATCGGTTTGGTGTTCAAACCAACCTTGTTGAGGCCTTTGATCTGAGATGAGCTCTGAGGCATCTCTCATGATGTTTTTCTTTTGAGGGCATTGTCGTGTGAGATGTACCTTCTAGTCTATTAGTCTGTGAGACATGCTGCTTCAAGGGAATCCCTAGAAGGATCCCTCATCTATGTACAATATCAACGATCCTTGTTGTGGGAATATTTTTTATCATTCAATGATATCTTGTAGGATTCCCCTACTTACATACTATTGAAGGGGGTTTTAATAGAACGAACTACTTATTTTTCCATGAATTCTGTGTTTAAACAACTACAATTGGGTTTACTTTTTGAGGACCCATATTTTTTTAACAATATCATTGTAGGTTTCCTTGGTTGTTAACAGTAATCTTACCTAATAAGATGCCATTCAAGATGGAATAGTAGAGTTGTTAAATTTTTTAAATGAATGTTGGTGAGACTTTCATGTTTTACTTTGAGCTTTTGAGCTATAGTTGTTTTCCAAGGGCTTTTGAGCCTAGTGAATCTATTTTTTGTATCCTATTAGTAGAAGTCGATGCTTAGGCATTGTAACATGCTATACTATGGTAGGTAGCACTCTTAGAGCTGTTTGTCTTGTTTTCTGCTGAGAGCTTTTGACGTAGGTATGGACTGAGTGTCATTGTCCCTAGTAGGACTTCTAGATTTAAATAACATACTTCTTTAGAGGGGTGGTCATTGTGTCTTGACTTTTGATGTAGATTCAATCTTTAGGATCACTTGGTTCTTCGGGTTAGACATGCCTCAGGCATAGTTTTCTGTTGGGAGTTTGTGTTAACCTCCCTTTTCTTTAGGGATGGATGACTTGGTATATCATCACCTAGGTTAATGGTTATGTACATTTTGTACTTTTGATCCAGTTTTGGTGTGACCATCTAGTACTAGGATGAATAGGGTTGAAAGCCTATGCACAGTACCCTAGAATGTGTCATTGATCATGTAATCTTTGGGTATTTTATGATGAGAAATGTTATAACCATCAAGTGTTAAATGTTTAAATGATCTATTGAGTTCGGTTACAATGTTGAAATTTGAGCTTTAGTGTATGTTCTTGGGTTTCCTACGGTGTAGAGTTACCGAAGTGTAATAGAACCATTTTCATCCCACTACTCAAGAGGACATTCTGGGATACAGGTGTCATTACATACCAGTTAGTTTATCTTTTAGGCTTCATTCCAAGTGATGCGACGTGGTGATCATGGTTCATGGAACAACACACGTGCATTTTAGTTTTTTATGAACTAGATCATTTGAGAGAGGCTAGTCCTTCTCGACGTATAATACACTCCTAGGTTGGGAGCGTCAAGTCAGTTATTCTTCTAATCTATTCTTTCTAGGTTGAAGGATAACACGAAGGGGCTATTCAGAAATGTTCGTTTTTACGTAAAACATTTTGAGCCTTGTGAGTCTTGTTTCATTGTGGTGATTTCTAGGTAGGAAATTTTTTTTGTGGTCTTTTAAATGATGGTATATTGGAAAGTAAATCTGAGTTTCCTATAGGTGGTCGACCAGTAGTGGTTTAGCTATCTGTTTCTGGTAATATTTGAATTTCACTTAGTGTGATCTTTTATAAGAGGTGGTCATGTCCCCTATCTTGAAATCATCTGGGGTTCTCTAAGAGAGTGTCGGTTATACATTGTGCTATAGTTGGAAGTCGTTGGACTGGTTCGTGATCCCTTTCCATGTTGTGCACTGGATCCATGGTTTTAGTAGAGACTTGGTTAATCTTGATTGATAATTGAGTTACCATGTAAGTACGCCTTAGATAGACTCTTGATGTGTACTGGTTCCTTGATGTGACCTCCAAGAAGACACCATTGTAGGTTCGGTTAGTTTTCTTATGTGGACTTTTAGGATTCACACTGAAGTCTTACTTTTATAGGGAATATTAACCACATTGGTGAGTTCCTTAGACTCAGGGTTGATTAATTTGAGCTTCTCTCATACTTTTAGTTGGTAGCATATGTTATTCTTAAAGCGGTAATAGTTCTAGTAGGATGGATCTGGAATTACGTATTTGATCATGTCATGGCATGACCTTTTAGTGATCAAAGTATGGTGTGACATAAGAGCATCACTGAGAGATAGAGATTGGCTTTGGTGAACAAGTTCTTTATGAGCCCATGGTGCCTTAGGAAAAGGCATTATTTTTTGTTGCAATATTTCTTCCATCTAATCCAGATGATTCTAAGAAAATTCATTCATTGATGGTTTGACTCATTATCATTCTTGTTCTGTGAGTATGGTTCGAGTGATCTTGTTAGAACACCCCACCAGTTAAGGGCGGGTGGGCAGTGAAAATCTGCAATGTCTTTTGGGGAAATTTTGTGTGACCAGATTTGCTGATGTCGAATGGGTTTGTCCTTTCCTTGCTGTGAGGTCATGGTTATGACCTCAGTTGTCTTTAGTTTCACCCAGTTAAAGGAAAACACATCGGTATCATCGTTGGAATGCATAGGAGCGTGCTTTGTACAGTTTTTCAAATGTTTGAGGTATCGTGGTAATGATATCATGTGAGTTGATCTCAATAGGCTCAACAAGGTTTCACATTTTCGGATGATCAAGGAAACCTTTAGTAATGATGAGCATGGAATTTTTTACATCAGAGAGATAGGGAATTTTCATGCGGTTTCTCACTATATAATTTTATAGAGGGATTCCCGGTTTACGTCTGGTGTCTAGAAGGGAATATAGAGGGCTTTGGGTACACAGGTACTTCTCAGTATAGCTTACCATCCCTAGACAGATGGTATGTAACATCCCCGGTAAATAAATAATAATACATTTTCATACTTATTAATATTTACGAATTAAATATTAATTTTACTTTAAAATGGGTTGCTATGTTCGATAGTGTACCCGATACGCAACAAAGAATTTCTTTGAAATCTTACGTTGCACAGTAGTAATATAATAATATTATTTTAAATGGTAGTTAACACGTAGCTGTTGTATTGGTGGGAATGAATATAAATAACTAGAATATGATTATATATGTTTTTTAAATGTTTTTACATTTATCCAATAAAATATAAATGCTTAAAATAAGAAAAAAAATTCAATTTTAGGCATAGATACTTTAATATTCACTAAAAGGTCGAACTATCGCCTTTTGATGGAGAACCCTCTATACATATAGTTATGGTCACTATTATACATTCTTTCGGACCAAATAAAACACTTCTTTATAATTGTGACACCAAAATTTACTTTGTGTAAATTTTTGGTACTTTTTCGATAAAGATCAAATTTTAATGAATAGTCAAAATGTTGTATTTTAATTCAAAACCAATTTTTAATATAATTTATTTATATGATTGGATTATCTTTTGAATAGGTTTTAATGTGAAATTAGAATATATTTTTACCATTTAATCCAATAGTGGTCATTGAAATTAATTTCACTTTGAAAATGGACTTAAACTAGTGTCAATCTTTTGATATATATTATTTCATAAAAACACGTTATTTGTCATGACAGCGGGAATTAATTATTAAATTAAATAATTAAACTTTTATGTTTTGAATTTTTTAAAATATACATCATTTTTGAATTTGAATATCAAATATATCTTAGGGTGAAGTTTTGGTATTTTCCTGAAAAACATCAATTTTTGATGAATAGTGAAACCACTAAGTGGTACTTAAAAAAACTAATTTTTCGTTTAAAAGAAATTTTACCACCTATGTGTTTTGAATTTCAAAAATCCGACATACATGTTTTTCATTAAGAAGTAAAATGTGGTTCAATGGGATTAAAATAATTTTTTTGGTGAATAGTTTCTTTTATGTTTTTAATCGCGCTTAGAGGTAATTAGTGTAATTTAAGGTAAACATAATGTTTTATTAATATGAAATGAACTTGACACATATACTAACATTATAAGATGTGTCATGGGCGACCAAGACAATCCATGAGTCAACTTGGGGACCCCATCGAGCCACTTTGGTAGGAAAATGACATTAATATCTTTTTATTTAAAGTTAAAATAAAAATGTCACAAACATGAGTTGTTTTACTAAAACAATTTTTAAATGGGGTTATACAAGTAATATTTTTTACTATAAATATTCATTAGAAATCTGAAAAGATTTCTTACAATCATTATATTTTTTCATAATTTTTAGACATTAAATAAATTAAATTATTTATGACACCATGATGATGCAACGATTATATCGTTATAAAACGATTTAAATAAAATGAATAGATAATGTAAAATCTATGACCTACACATGTCAAAAACATATTGGATGGGTGTATTTAGAACCTTTATCACCTTATATTCAGAATACATCAGTTTGGGACCTTTAAAATCCAGAACTCATTTGAAAATAAAGTAACATTTTATACCTTTACAAGAGTGCCCCTCCTCTCCACTTATAAATGGCCCCCACCTCTACCACCTCACCCACACCTCTCAAGCCTTTGGCTCGGCCAAACCCTACCCATTTTTTCTCTCCACATCCCTCTATTACTCCTAGAAGCCTCACTTTGGGCAGAAGTCTTTCCAAGGAAGCCTTTGATCTCAAATCAAAAAAAGTTACCCATTTTAAAGGTAGTGTTTTCTCTTGTGTTCTTATGTTTTATTTTGCTTCTCCAACCCCCCTAAACTCTTTTTTTCATTTCTTTTGTAACAAAACCAGTATCATCAATATACTAGTATGTTGTTATAAGTTTTATTCGAGCTACACTTACACACACCTACATCTAATGGTTAAATAACATACTATTTCTGTGGATGGCAAATTTATACCCCACGAAACGATGATTGTTCAACCCTCATATAACACCTTCAAAGGTGGCCATTAAGATGTCTCTATATTTATATATGATATATAATATGTTTATATTTTACTTAATCTTCTTTATTTTTCATTTATGTCATACCTTTAGGGTTTCCATTATGGGTAAACGCGATATCTTCATTTTAGGAAGTGCGGACTATCGCCCCCTCAAAGTGATTTGATTCGTTAATACCATATGTGGTACGTATAAAGGATAAATTTAATGATATTATAAATGATATTATTCAGGAATTTTATATACCTTTATATAATTATTATTTATTTCCATAAAAGTACGAGATAGAAATGAAAATAGCGTTCATGCGTACGTATGGCTTACTATCTCCATGAATGGTGCATTTCATTTCTTATCACCAAATGTAATGTACTATTATAAGTACATATATATAATGGATATATATGATGTATGTTACATCTAAATGATGAATATAATTCTGGAATTAAAATATAAATATCTCTTATTTAGTTTTAATTCCATTAATATGGCATAGAAATGAAAGTAGTGTTCATGCATGCGTACGGCTTACCATCTCCATGAATGGTGCATTTCATTTATTACCTCTAAATGTTAGTTAATATTATAAATGATTGTATATACTAGATATATATGATATATATGATATCTAAATCATGAATATAACTCTGGATATAATGGATACATGAACAACTTGTAATTATAAAGAGTTTATTTTTGACTCAACTACCAATGATCGTTAAAACGACCGTTATTAACTTAAATAATTACATAGTGTTCATGACATGGTAATAAGTGATATAAAAGGAATAATAAACTTGAAAAAGGTTCTTAAGAAAGTAGAAATTAACTTTACTTTATTATTCAGGAGATTAAAGAATGATCGAGTCACGTCGGATATGAGGTATGGGACTTCATCTCCATCTCCTTTCATTGAGGCATATTTTGTTTTATACACAACTTTCATTTATACGGTGTATAAACCCCCTTTGACTTTTACATTTATTCAAAAAGAATATTTTTATACGAAGCGTTTACTAAATGACAAAAGGGAGTTATTTTGGTCTACGTATGCGGCGATAACAACTTCTCCGCCGCCATGACCATAATTTGAGTTTCAGCTTCCACTAGAAGCCATACTTATTTTTGAAATGAAAAATAAATACCATGTTTTAATTTTATTTTATTTTGGTATTGAAAATGGTTTTCATGATGTTTTTATTATATCAATGTGTTTATTGATATCTTTTGATTGAAATGTGGAAATGTTATGTTTCCTTTAGGCATGTTTTATGTGATATGATTATGTTATGGTTCTTGGGCGTTGTAATGAAGACAGGTGGTTTCGTTATAAACTAAGGGCGGGTGAGCCCGATATAGCTCTCCAATGCATTGGGTAACACAAAGGAGTTAAATGTTAAGGTTTCTCCAAAGAGATTTTATGGAATATACTGTGATGCGTATTCCAAACGTAACCAATAGGGTTACTCCCTACGCAAGAATGTTATGAATGCCTCAAGTTACCTTTATGTCTTATGATTTCAATGATTTATTCATGATTTGAAGAGTTTTGTTAAAATTATTATGTTTTATGAGTGAATTATGATTTCATACATGGACTAATGTTTTCATTTCATACTTTTATATCCCTTACTGAGCTTTCTATGCTCATCCCATGTTTTTGAAATGTTTTTCATAGTTTAAGGGAAAGGTACATTATATGATGATAGTGTCAAGGATGTTTCAAGAAATAATTTATGTTTTATTTTAAATAGGATTCCGTAGATTGGAAAAATGAGTTCTATCTTTTATGTAACCACTTTGTTTAAATGTGGAATTTATTGCATGTTTTATGATCTAATTCTCTAAAACTCTCAACCTGAAAAGATCTTCAACATGTATTCTTGAAATAACTCAATATTAAGTAATGTTTAAGGATGGGGAATTATAGTTGGTATCATAGGTCGGTTTAGACAACATTAGGAGTTAGAAAATTGTTAAATTATAAATTAATTTATGGTATGATTGAAATGATATAGCATTTAAAGATTACCATGTTGCTTCTCCTAAAATATTTATGAGTTAAGAATGGTTTTTCATAGAGGAAACAGAACAGATTTTCTAGGAAGGAATATAGAGGGAAGTAACCTTTCAAATCAGTATCCTGAGTTGGTCAGAATCAGAACTAAAAAGTTTTTTGCAGTGATGGCTCAGTTGACTCAGGTGAAAAATGTTGGTTGTATTTATTGATGATATTTTGGTGTTTTCTAAAAGTAAAGAGGAGCATGAAATTCATTTAAGGGTTATCTTGAAAACCTTAAAAGAAAAGTAACTGTATGGAAAATTCAGCAAGTGTGATTTTAGGTTGCAAAAAATTTCTTTCCTTGGTCACATTATTTCTAAAGATGGTATAACTGTTGATCCTACAAAAACAAAAGTTGTTGAAGAATGGACAAGACCCAAAAATGTAACCGTGATTCGTAGTTTTTTTGGTTTGGCAGGTTACTACTGAAGGTTTGTTGAAAATATTTCACGGTTATCTAGTCCAATGACTAAGCTAACTCGGAAGGGTGATAAGTTTATCTGGAAAAGAGAATGTGATGATCGTTTTCAGGTGTTGAAAAGAAGATTGGTGAATGCTCCAGTTTTGGCACTTCATTCTAGGAATGGTGAGTTTGTTATCTACAGTGATGCTTTGTTGAAGGGACATGGTTGAGTCCTTATATAGAATTATCAGGTAATTGCATATGCTTCATGTCAATTGAAAACTCATGAAGTAAATTACCCTACACATGACTTGGAATTATCTGCTGTTGTTTTTGCCCTAAAAATTTGGAGGCATCAATTGTATGGAGTAAAGTGTGAAATATATACTGATCAAAAATGATTAAAGTATATATTCACTCAGAAATAATTGAACATGAGACAGAGGAGATGGCTGGAATTAATCAAGCATTATGATTGTACAATTCATTACTATCCGGAAAAAGCAAATAAAGTGGCTGATGCTTTGAGTCGAAAAAGTAATGCTTCATTAACTGTGCTATGTTTGGAACGAGATCCTTTGGTTTTTGATTTAATGAAATTTGGCATATAATTTGTTCGTGCAGGATTTTCTTCTGTTTTGTTTCAGGTATCAGTTAGATCATCCCTATCAGACAGAATTAAGAGAGCGTAGAGGAAAGACAGTAGGTTGCAGAAAAAGGTAGAGCTGGTTCAGAAGCGTAAGTTGCCTGAATTTAATATTGATAATGATTTTGTTTTGAGGTTTGGGAAGAGATTATGTGTGCATAGTGATTCACAGTTGAAGAATGAGTTGTTATTTGAGGCTCATAGTTCCCCATTTTCAGTTCATCCCGGTAGTACTAAGAAGTACAGAGATCTGTGGGAGTATTACTGCTGGGATGGAATGAAAAGAGATATTGCTGATTTTACTGTGAAGTGTTTGACTTGTCAGCAGGTTAAAGAAGAGAGGTAGTTACTGAAATGGATGCTTCAGCCTTTACCAGTGCCAAAGTGGAAATGATAAAATATATCCATGGACTTTTTTGTGGGATTACCGAAGACATCTCGAGGTAATAATGCAATCTGGGTTATTGTTGATCGCTTGACTAAATCTTCTCATTTCCTTCCTATTCGAGATACTTTGTCTCTAGATAAACTTGCTCGGTTGTATCTTAAAGAGATAGTCAGGTTTCATGTAGTTCCCCTCTCCATTGTATCTGATCGTGATCCCAGGTTTACTTCTATCTTTTGGAAAGGCCTTCAAAATTCATTGGGTACTGAATTAAATTTTAGTACAGCTTTTCATCCGCAATCAGATGGGTAGTCAAAACAAACAATTCAGACCTTGGAGGATATGCTACGTGCTTTCTCTCTGGATTATTAGGGAAGTTGGGACCAACATCTTTCCTTGGTTGAATTGTTATATAATAATAGTTTTTATTCCAGTATACAGATGGCACCATTTGAGGCATTATATGGGAAGCGGTGTCGAACTCCAGCTTTTTGGGATGAAGTGGGTGAAAGGAAGATGATAGGACCTGAATTGGTAGAAGAGATGGAATACAAAGTATAGTTGATTTAGAAACACATGAAAATAGCTCAGAGCATATGGAAAACTAATTCAGATAACCAGAGGAAGGATCTATCTTTCGAGGTAGGTGATCATGTTTTTCTCAAAGTTTCACCGTGGAAAAGTGTGATGCGATTTGGTAAGAAATAAATACTGAGTCCAAGGTTCATTGGACCATATGAAATTCTGGAGAAAGTTGGATCAATTTCTTACCGAGTGGCTTTACCTCTTAGTTTGTCTTAGGTACACAATGTTTTTCATGTTTTGATGTTGAGAAAGTATATGCCAGATCCATCTCATGTTTTGAGCCCGGAGGTAGTTAGGTTGGAAGAGAATCTCTCTTATGAAGAACAACCAGTCCAGATTCATGAAAGAAGAGAGTAAGTGTGGAGAAATAAGGTAATTCACCAGGAAAATGTTTTGTGGAAAAACAATATGGTTGAAGAGGCAACGTGCGAATCTTAGAATGCTATGAGGGATAAATACCCCCTTTTATTTTGATAAGTGAATAAAATTGTGAGGATGCAATTCCCAAAAGGGGGGAAGGATGTAACATCCCAGGTAAATAAAGAATAATAAATCTTCATACATATTAATATTTACGAATTAAATATTAATTTTACTTTAAAAGGGGTTTCTATGTTCGATAGCATACCCGATACGCAACAAATAGTTTCTTTGAAATCTTATGTTGCAGAGTAGTAATATAATAATATTATTTTAAATGGTAGTTAACACGTAGCCATTGTATTGGAGGGAATGAATAGAAATAACTATAATATGATTATATATGTTTTTTAAATGTTTTTACATTTATCCAATAAAAGATAAAGTCTTAAAATAAGAAAAAAAATTCAATTTTAGGCATAGATACTCTAATATTCACTAAAAGGTCGAACTATCACCTTTTAATGGAAAACCCTCTTTAAATATAGTTTTGGTCACTCTTATAAATTATATTAGACCAAATAAAACTCTTCTTTAGAATAGGGACATCAAAATATACTTTATGTAAATTTTTGGTATTTTTCTGATAAAGTTCAATTTTTAATGAATAATGAAAATGTTGTATTTTAATTCAAAACCACTTTTTAATCTAATTTATTTATATGATTAGATTATATTTTTAATTTATTTTAAAGTGAAATTTGAATATATTTTTACCATTTAATCCAATAGTGGTCATTGGAATTAATTTCACTTGGAAATTGGACTTAAACTAGTGTCAATCTTTTGATATATATTGTTTCATAAAAACACGCTATTTGTCATGACAGGGGGAATTAATTATTAAATTAATTAATGCAACTTATATGTTTTGAATTTTTTAAAATAGACATCATTTTTGAATTCAGAATATCAAATATATATTAGGGTGAAGTTTTGGTATTTTCCTGAAAACTTCAATTTTGATGAATAGTGAAACCACTAAGGGGTACTTAAAAAAATGATTTTTCATTTAAATTAAATTTTACCACCTCTGTGTTTTGAATTTCAAAAATCCTACATATATGGTTGTCATTAGGAAGTAAAATTTGGTTCAATGGGATTAAAATAATGTTTTGGTGAATAGTAACTTTTATGTTTTTAATCACGATTAGAGGTAATTAGTGTAATTTATGGAAAAAATAATGTTTTAATAATATGAATTGAACTTGAAACATGTCCTACCATTATTTTATGTGTCATGGCCGACCAAGAAAATCCATGGGTCAAATTGGGGACCCCATGGATCCACTTTGGTAGGAAAATGACATTAATATCTTTTTGTTTAAAGTTAAAATAAAAATGTCACAAACATGTGTTATTTTACTAAAACAATTTTTAAATGGGGTTATACAAGTCATATTTTTTACTATAAATATTCATTATAAAGATAAAAAGATTTCTTACAATCATGATATTTTTTTTAAATTTTTAGACATTAAATAAATAAATTATTTATGACACCATGATAATGCAGCGATTACCTCATTATTTAACGATTTAAATAAAATGAAAAGATAATGTAAAATATAAGACCTAAACATGTCAAAAACATATTGTATGGGTGGATTTCAAACCCTTATCACCTTATCCTCAAAATACATCAATGTGGGACCTTTAAAATCCGAAGCTCATTTGAAAATAAAGTAACATTTTATTCCTTTCCAAGAGTGTCCCTCCTCTCCTCTTATAAAAGTCCCCCACCTCTACCACCTTACCCACACCTCTCAAGCCTTTGGATCAGCCAACCCCTTCCCATTTTGTCTCTCCACATCCCTCTATTACACCTAGAATCCTCAATTTGGGTAGAAGTCTTTCCAAGGAATCCTTTGAGCTCAAATCAAAAAAAGATACCCATTTTAAAGGTAGTGTTTTCACTTGTGTTCTTATGTTTTATTTTGCTTCTCCATCCCCACTAAACTCTTTTTTTTCATTTCTTTTGTAACAAAAACAGTATCATAAATATACTAGGATGTATTTATAAGAAGTATTCGAGCTACACTTACACACACCTACATCTAATGGTTAAAGAACATACTATTTCTGTGGATGGCGAATTTCTGCCTCACAAAATGATGATTGTTCAACACTCATATAACACCTTTAAAGGTGGCCATTACGATGGAACTATATTTATATATGATATATAATATGTTTATGTTTTACTTAAGCTTTTGTATTTTTCATTTTTGGCATACCTTTATGGTTTCCATTATGGGTAAACGTGATATCTTCATTTTAGGAAGTGCGGACTACCGCCCCCTCAAAGTGATTTGATTCGTTAATACCATATGTGGTATGTATAAAGGATAGATTTAATGATATTATATATGATGTTACACTGGAATTTAATATACCTTTATATAATTATTATTTCATTCAATTAAAGTATGAGATAGAAATGAATGTAGCGTTCATGCGTACGTACAGCTTACCGTCTCCATGAACGGTGCATTTCATTTCTTATCCCCAAATGTAATGTACTATTATAAGTACATATATATAATGGATATATTTGATGTATGTTACATATAAATGATGAATATAATTCTGGAATTAAAATATACATATCTCTCATTTTTTTAATTCCATTAATATGACATAGAAATGAAAGTAGCGTTCATGCGTACGTACGGCTTACCGTCTCCATGAACGGTGCATTCCATTTCTTACCTCTAAATGTTATGTAATATTATAAATGCATGTATATAATGGATATATATGTTATATATGATATCTAAATCATGAATATAACTCTGGATATAATGGATACATGAACAACTTGTAATTATAAAGAGTTTATTTTTTACTCAAGTACCAATGATCGTTAAAATGACCGTTGTTAACTTAAATAATTACACAGTATTCATGACATGGTAATAAGTGATATAAAATGAATAATGAACTTGAAAAAGGTTCTTAATCATTTATAAATTAACTTTATTTTATTATTCAAGAGATTAATGAATGATCGAGTCAAGTTGGATACGAGGTATGGGACTTCGTCTCAATCTCCTTTCATTGAGGCATATTTTGTTTTATACACAACTTTCTTTTATACGGTGTATAAACCCCTTTGAAATTTACATTTATTCAAAAGGAATCTTTTTATACGATGCGTTTACTAAACGACAAAAGGGAATGTTTTTTTGGTCGTACGTATGCGGCAACAACAACTTCTCCGCCGCCATGACCATTATTTGAGTTTTAGCTTCCTCTACAAGCCATACTTTTTTTGAAATGAAAAATAAATACCATGTTTTACTTTTCTTTTATTTTGGTATTGAAAATGGTTTTCATAATGTTTTTATTATATCGATGTGTTTATTGATATCTTGTGATTGAAATGTGGAAATGTTATGTTTCTTTTATGCATGTTTTATGTGATATGATTATGTTATGGTTAGTGGGAATTGTTATGAAGACAGGTGGTTCCGTGATAAACTAAGGGCGGGTGAGCCTGATATAGCTCTCCAATGCATTGGGTAACGCGAAGGAGTTAAACGTTAACGTTTCTCCGAAGAGATTTCAGGGAATATACTATTATGGGTATTCCAAATGTAACCAAGAGGGTTACTCTCTATGCAAGAATTTTATGAATGCATCAAGTTGCCTTTATGTCTTATTATTTCTATGATTTATTCATGATTTGATGAGGTATGTTAAATGGCTTATGTTTTATGAGTGAAGTTTGATTTCATACATGGAATAATGTTTTCATTTCGTACTTTTATATCCCTTACCGAGCACTTTATGCTCATCCCATGTTTTTGAAATGTTTTTCACAGGTCAAGGGAAATCTACATGATATTATGATAGTGTCAGTGAAGTGTCAAGAAAGAATCCATGTTTTATTTTTAATAGGATTCTGTTCATGGGAAAAATGAGTTCTATCTTTTATATAACCACTTTGTTTAAATGTGGAATGTAATGCATGTTTTATGATCTAATTATCTAAAACTCTAAACCTGAAATGATCCTCAATGTGTATTCTTTAAATAACTCAATATTAAGTAATGTTTAAGGCTAGGGCCTTATATGGTAAGTCTGAGTTCATAGTTCAAAATTTGAAGGACATGCTTCCCGCATGAATCCTATATTTTTGGGGCACATGGGAGATACACATACTCTGAGTGGAGTTTTCTTACAATAATGGTTTTTGGGAAATGAGATAGAATATTATGAGACTTTGAATTGTAGGCCATGTCGATCACCCCTATGTTGGATGGAAGTAGGAGTTGTAGCTATGTTGGGACCTCAGTTTATCCAGGAGGCCACTGAGCAGGTGGAGTAGACTTGGAAGAGGATGAATACTGTACAATATTGACTGAAAGATTATGTTAATTGATGGAGATGACCTCTGGAGTTCGTGGTTGAAGATCATGTTTTATTAAATTTCACACCGAGGATGGGACATAGGGGGATTGGGAGATAGGGGAAGCTTTCACTGAGACACGTTGGTCCGTTTGAGGTTTTGGAGAGAGTCAAGCCCATTATCTATGAGTTACAGTTACCTCAGAGGTATCATTCTATAAATGATGTATTTAATGTTTCTCAGATACAGTTTTACTCTTTAGAACCATATCATGTTTTTCAACCTAAGGAGGCTGAGTTGGAGGTGGAGTCATCCTTTGAGGATCAACCTATTCAGATTATGAATCGCAACACAAAGGTTATCTATCAATAGTATATTTCTTCGGTACGGATGTTATGGTTACACTTGTGAGAACAGGACAAGGCTTGGTAGAGGGAGGCCGAAATACGATCCCAATGGCCAGAGTTGTTTAAATTTTATTCTTCACCACCCTTGTAATGGAAATTTGGGGATTAATTACTTTAATGGGATATGTTTGTAATAACCCTGATATTAATTGTAAAGACCCGTAAAATTCAAGGAAAATTTTTTCCTAATTTTCTTTGGAATTTTACAAGAGCGCGGTTTCTGACGGCACCTGATTCTGAGGCCCGGTGTGCCCGGAATCAATTTCTGATGTTTGTCTTGGGTACGTTCAGTGAACGAACGAGCGGGTTTTTCTAACTTTTGAACTGGTGCCTGGAATCGAATTCTGAGGGCACCGATGAACTCGTAGCGCCGATATTCTCTTAAGGAGACCTTTTCTGAGGATGCATTTTATGCGGGAAGAATGTTAGTTCTGGGGGAAATTAGAAGAAGTTAAATAAATTGTGGAACACAATTTATTTTTAAATTTGTTGGTTATTTCCTCCCAAAGGGGGTTAGAGGTGGGACCCACATCCACATAACCTCCCTTGAGAGGATTAAGTGTGGTGGGGCCCACACGAGCCCTAACTCTTTAACTTCCCTTAAACTCCCCAATAACTCCACTGTAATTAATTTGACAACTTCTGTTATTAATTAAGATGAGTTATTTAATTTCAAAAACTTGAAATTCAAAGAGGTTGGGTTGTGTAAATAAAATAAGGCTTAGACTTATTTTATTTTGGTTAGTATCTTTTTCCACCTTGAGAGGATTGGGAAGTATTCTTCATCTTCTTCAAACTTGACGAAGAACGCGAAGAACACTTAGGATCCGACGAAGAACGCTGTCACCATAAGAAGAGAAAGATGTGTCGTCTCTTCTCTTCTTCGCAGCTGGTGTGTTTCTGAATATCGACGATGCCGCTTATTTCGATCTTCTTCCCATGTCAATGAAAGGAGACACCGCTTCCTCCTCGGGCTTTCTCCGTCAGCTTACGAAACTTCTCCAGCGACGTTACCTCTTCGGACGCACCTCAACGTCAACGGAATCGAAGTACGATTCCCGCGACGCCCGAACTCCGCGACGTTTGTCTTTCGCGGCTTGTTGACGTGCTCCGCTCTTGAAACCGAGGTAGGAGATTATTTTTTAATCTATTAAATTATTTTTGTTCTTGATTATGGCATGTCGAACTTCGTGGTTAATCGACTAAATGTTATCGTTTAACGAGAGGGGGCCAGACCGCACAAACACGGCCTAACCCCCTCCATTGTTCATGATTGTTTCATTGTGAATGGAACGGGATGGCATGGTTTCGTCGCACCACGCGGGAATCACACGGCATGTAATGCGCGGCGCTGTCGCGCCGCACCGTGGAAAGAAATTCAAGAACGTGACGCCGTCACGCCGCGTTGAAGGAAATCGAAGGCACCGCGGCCGGAGCGGGGCCGCGGCGAAGGGGCGCGGTGTCGTCGCACCACGCCGGATGACAAGGGCCGCGGCCGGTTCTGGGTCGCAGTGGAGCATGGTGACCGGTGGCCAGCCGGGCTGCCGGTGTCGGAGCCGAAAAGGGACCGGCCACTGCCGGTCCCGTTGAGGAGGAGCCGGCCGGCCAGGTCGGGACGACCGGAAATGGGGAAAGCCAGGGGAATTAAATTCCCCTGGCCATCTTGAACGGCCACCCATTATTGAGGGGGGGCCGCGGTTACACAATGGGGGTAGGCGCCCCCTATTTTTTCGAAAGAGCTCGGCCGAAGGCCGAGCTGGTAGTGTGCCCAGCGCGCTGCGCTGCGCCGGGCCGCGTCGCGCCGGGTTGGGCCGCGGCAGGCCGGGCCGCGCCCAGCCGGGCCGGTCCGACCCTGTCCAGGGCGGGTCGACCCGGTTCGGGCCAGCCGGGGGGTCTCGGGCCGGGTCGGCCAGGGCCCGAAACCCCCGATACCGAACTGTTTGGGATCAAATGCCCATAACACGGGATACAGACCATCAAATGATGTGCCGTCAGCAGCGATGCGATCCTTGGATCGAGACAGTCATTTTGGTATATTGCACTCAAGGTTTCGGAATACTTGGGTTTGGCTGGGTTGGTTCGTACATGAAACCAACCGGGCCCTCAGAGTGGAAATGCTCATATCGTGAGCTACGGGCATCCGATTGACATGCCGTCAGCTTTTGTGAGTTCCTCTTAGTGAGGTGGATCTTTTGGCATACTCTACCTGAGGTATGGACGCAGGTGGAGTACAGTTGGGTTGGTTTTTCCTTAAAAACCAATCGGGCCCCTGGGATGAAAAAGCCAATAACTCTCAGACCGGGCGTCCGATTGACGTGCCGTCTGTTGCATTGAGTTCCTGTTGACGTTATGGAACTTTTGGATACATAAACTCGGGACTATGTGACAGTTGATGTATCAGCCTCTTGGCTCATGGAGCGGACCCTCCTGAACGATCTTGTTGTGTGCGGGAACCCTAGAGCTGGCTACGACTGCTACTGTGACTGCGACGACGACTGTGCAGAGATCCTCAGTGGATTCGATGACGACGACTACAGCACTCAACGATCCTTTGTGGATCAGTACTACTGATCCTGTGTGGGTCCGATCCTGTGTGGGTCAGCGCTCAGTGGTCCTGTGTGAACTAGCGCTTACATATCCTATGTGGGTCTGATCCTGTGTGGGTCTTTGCGGGGGTTAGTTCCTATCGATCCTTTGTGGTTCCGATGACTTAGATGGATCCGTGATCTTCTCTATCGTCTTTCGAAGAAGTATACCTGTGTGAGCTGAATCCGGATTGATTTCCTGTGTGGATTATGTTGTGTTATCCTGTGTGGATTACATTTTGCTTTCCTGTTTGGAATACGTGTACTTTCCTGTGTGGAATGAGTTGCACTTGGGCTCGGAGGTTGGAGCGCATTGGGACTGATAACTTAGATATATGTATGGGCATATACCTAAGCAGTGTCAGTTGTTACTTCGTGATTGTATCTTTCTTTGTGGTTTATCCTTTGTGGATTTTGGTAGACCTTCGGGGATCTCGGTGTCCCTACTGAGTTTCTTATACTCACCCCTGCACGGGTTATGCTCGCACTACGTTGTGTTGGTTACAAACGACGGACAACGTTGATCGTGGTTGAGGCTTGCGGAGCAGGACAGTACCTGGAGGTGGACCACTGAGCGGGACGTGCTCGGAGCGGTCGGCGGGACCTGAGGAGCTGTGGAGCTATCTGTACCCACCCTTCTGGTGCGATTTCTAGAGGACGACTCGGTGTAGCTTCTTTTACTTTTCAGTTGTTGTTTTCCTTTTCGAGTTGTACTTTACATTCAGTTTGGGTTTGTATAATGGCCCACATTCGTTCTGCACTTTCAGTTGAACTCAGTTTTTACTTAGTGTTTACTTTTCTGCTTGCTTACTCTGTGGTGCTTGTTTACATTACAAAGGCAATGCCTTCCCTTTTTACCGGGATTTACGCCTTGGTGCTAGTCGCCATCCCCTGGCCTATGGAAGGTGGGCTTGGGGTAGTCACGGCACGGGCCTCGAGGACGGGTCGTGACAAATTGGTAACAGAGGAGTTCGGTTCTACCGCGAACTCTGATCTTTTCTATGTGAAGCAATAATGTTTAGCGTATTGAGTGTGGTTATCAGTCCAGGGAGTCCAGTGTTGGTGCGGCGGCCGACGTATCCGTACACCAGGACACTGACTTATGATTTCCGACTTAATGCAAGAAAACATTGATTGCATGTGTGTTTCAAGTTTTCTTTGTGATTACTTTGTATCAGCTCACCAGGTATACTGTTCTGACCGTGGCGCACCTATTTCCTTTTCAGGATGGCCCCACGATGGCAGCCAGCTAGGGTTCCGAGAGTCGAGCGTGACGACATCCCATCAAGCGACGAGGCCTCGGTGCAGGGCCCTTTGTCAGCAGTGGCACCGGCAGTAGCACTACCCGCCGAGCCACTGATACTTCCAGCACCAGCCGCTGACGATGCACGTTGCCTCAGCGCACTACATGAGTTCCAGCACTAGCGATCACCCAGGTTCCATGGGGAGATAGACCCCCAGGTAGCTGAGGACTGTCTGGAGGCAGTGGTACGAGTTTTCAGGCTAGTGAGGACACCAGCAGACCTCATGGTGATCCTCGCTGCGAGCCTACTGCACACAGCAGTGGGCCGATGGTGGAGCTTGATGCTCCAGGTGCACGATGAGGCATATCTACTTTGGACGGACTTTGAGAGCCTCTTCCGCTCGGAGTTCATCCCAGCCACCCTCCGTGCGGTGCGCATTCAGGAGCTTCTTCAGCTGCGGCAAGGCAGCATGACGGTCGCTCAGTACTCGGCAAGATTTACCGATCTCTCGCGCTACTCTGCCGACATGGTACGAGACCCATTCTTCCGGGCCCGGACCTTCGAGCAAGGACTGAGACACGAGATCAGGGAATCGCAGATCTCCCTCAGTATACCGACTCAGACGAGAGTACTGGAGTGAGCCCTTTTGATCGAGAGCTTTCTTGCTGAGTCTACACCAGCTTCAAGACCCACCGCAGGGCGGCACGTAGTAGAGTCTTCTGCAGCAGGCAGTCGACGGATGACTCTTGGGTCCAGGCAGACTAGACCATCAGGCAGACGACCTCAGGACACTGTCTTAGCAGTGCGGGTCACACAGAGCGGAGCCAGTCTTTCGAGAGGCAGACAGTGCTACTCGTGCGGCGGGCAGGGCCACATGGCTAGTGACTGCCCGACCCGCCGTGCTGAGGAGTAGCAGACGGTTGAGGGACCACCGAGGCAGAGGTAGAGGGTCGACCGTGGCGGACCGTAGGGAGGAGGCGAACAAGGAAGGGGAGATGGCCGAGCAGTAGGTGGTGGGCGACGCTTTGAGGCTCTACCACCACCACTACCAGGAGGTCCACCCTGACCACAGGGAGCTGGCGGGCAGAGACAGGCACAGCTCCAGGCAGCGGAGGCCTATGACCACGACACGCCAGAGATGATTGGAGTTACTATCTGTGTCTATTCCACCCTTTCTGCACTACTTATAGACACAAGAGAGAGTCAATCATTCATAGCTGCTGCCCTTGTTCGGAGCTCGGAGATTTCGACAGAGCTGTTGGCTCGATCATTACGGCTAGAGACTCCTACGGGAGCAGACTCGACGATTACACACTGGTTCCGGCAGTGTGAGCTTACTTTAGGAGGTGAGAGAATCAGCTGGGATCTTCTTGTAGCGGCGTCGAGGCCTTACGACGTCATCTTGGGCATGGATTGGTTATCTATGGTCCATGCACAAATTGACTGTTTTAGGTGCAAGGTGTGATGTGTACGCACCGAAGGGAGCAGGTTCACCTTCACCAGCGAGAAGGGAGAATTTTCAGCACAGGATGGACTTCTGCGGAGGAGAGGACAACCCATCACTCATCAGTTGGCTAGCCTCATCCTATGAGCAGTTGACGTGTAGAGTCCTGGTTTTCCTGCAGTGGTGGATCAGTTTGCGGACGTTTTCCCCGAAGACGTTCCAGGGTTAACTCCTCGCAGAGAGGTAGACTTTTTTATTGACATTTACCCCAGGACAACTCCAATATCGACTCTAGCATATAGAATGGCCCCCACCGAGCTCCGAGAGCTACGGGTACAGTTGGAGGACTTGCAGGGCAAGGGGTTCATCCGACCCAGTGTTTCACAGTGGGCTTCCCTGATTTTGTTCGCCAAAAAGGCGGATGGGAGCTTACGACTGTGTTTCGATTATCGTCGCCTGAACCAGGTGACAGTGAGGAACTAATATCCGCTACCGAGGATTGATGACCTCTTTGATCAGCTCAAGGGAGCACGGTGGTTCTCGAAGATAGACCTCCGGTCAGGCTATCATCAACTCAGAGTTAGAGACGAGGACGTGCAGAAGACGGCCTTCAGATGTCGGTATGGCCACTATGAGTTCTTGGTTATACCTTTCGGCGTAACCAATGCTCCAGCAGTGTTCATGGCCCTCATGAACAGGATCTTTCAGCCATACCTCGATCGATTTGTCGTGGTCTTCATCGACGACATTTTGATCTACTTGACGACTGAGGAGGAGCACGCCTACCACTTACGGGTTGTACTAGACACACTCCGAGAGCACCAGCTTTATGGTAAGCTCTCTAAGCGCTAGTTCTGGATACGTGAGGTCCACTTCTTGGGGCACATCATCTCTAGGGTGGGAGTTGCAGTGGATCCTACGAAGATCGAGGTAGTGTTAGCTTGGGAGCCACCTAGGAGCATGATGGAGGTGCAGAGTTTCTTGGGTCTAGCTGGATACTATCGGAGATTCGTGCCAGACTTCTCTAGAGTTGCGGCACCACTCTCATCTTTGACGAAGAATGGGAAACCCTTCGTGTGGTCAGAAAGATGTCAGCAGGGCTTCCAGGAGCTGAGACAGAGATTGACTAGTGCCCCTATCTTGAGGTTTCCTTAGGAGGGAATAGGGTACGTAGTCTTCTGCGATGCATCAGGGACCAGACTTGGATGTGTCCTAATGCAGGAGCGGGCAGTGATCGCCTATGAATCACGTCAGTTGAGGCCACATGAACATAACTACGCTACCCATGACCTGGAGTTAGCAGCAGTGGTCTTTGCTCTGAAGACATGGAGACACTATCTGATGGGTGAGCGCTTTACAGTCTTTTCTGACCATCAGAGTCTCAGGTACATCTTCTCTCAGAAGGACCTGAATCTGAGACAGCGGCGATGGCTCGAGTTCCTCCAGGACTATGACTTTGAGATAGTCTATACTCCTGGGAAGGGGAACGTAGTAGCCGATGCCCTCAGTAGGAGGACGGGCATTCAGCTACTTGAGGAGGCGACGGAGCAGCTAGCCTCTTTACAGATATCCTTCGTGGATAGGGATGGAGAAACCTTCCTTCAGTCTCTCATAGTCACTCCTCCACTTCTACAGCGGGTCAGAGAGGCACAACGTGGGGACGCTGACTGTGAGACGCGGCGTGCACAGATATCATCAGGACAGGCACCAGATGGTTTATCCTTTGGAGCAGAGCACGACATCTTTTTCAAAGGACGTACCATGGTACCAGTCGCTTTACGGGAGGTGGTACTGAGAGAGTTTCAAACTTCTCCTTTGGCGGTACATCCTGGAGTGGCGAAGATGTACCAGGATCTCAGACAACAGCACTGGTGGCCGGGCATGAAGAAGGCTGTGGCGGAGTTCGTTTCTCGATGTCTCACCTGCTAGTAGGTGAAGTCTGAGCACCAGGTACCAGCAGGCTTGGTACATCCCTTGGAGGTCCCGGAGTGGATGTGGGACGAGATATCTATGGACTTCGTGACTGGACTTCCACGCACTTCCAGAGGTCACGACTCCATCTAGGTGATTGTCGACTGACTCACCAAGTCGGCTCACTTCTTACCCATCAGAGAGCATTGCTCAGTGGAGAGAATGGGGCATCTTTACATTCAGGAGATTGTGCGGCTTCATGGTGTTCCATCATCTATCGTCTCTGATCGAGATGTTCACTTTACTTCCCGGCTTTGGAAGGGATTACAGGAGGCGTTCGGGACGCAGCTACATTTGAGCACAGCCTTTCACCCTCAGATGGATGGTCAGACGAAGAGGACCATTCATACTCTCGAGGACATGCTTCATGCATGTGTCCTCGACTTTGGTCATAGCTGGGAGGACCACCTACCCTTGGTGGAGTTTGCGTACAACAACAGCTACCACTCCACCACCGGGATGGCACCATAGGAGGCGTTGTACGGCCGACCTTGTAGATCTCCTTTGTGCTAGACAGACCCTTGGGAGTCATCACTTGTGGGAACAGAGATGGTCCAGGCCATGACAGAAAAGGTCCAGGTCATCTAGGAGTGGATGAGGACAGCTCAGAGCTGGCAGAAGTCATACGCTGACAGGAGGCAGCGGCCACTAGAGTTCGAGGATGGCGACCACGTATTCTTGCGTGTCTCACCTCGACGTGGTATATGGAGATTTGGCTGAGGCGGCAAGTTATCCCCAGGCTTCATCGGACCCTTCCAGGTCCTCAGCAGGATTGGAGAGGTGGCTTATCGCCTGGCTCTACCACCTCAGTTGCACTGGGTGCATGACGACTTCCACGTATCTCAGCTGAGGAGATACGTACATGACCCGATGCACATCATTGACCATGGGGATCTTGACGTTGACGATGGGGCGACTTTTACGGAGGTCCCGGTGGAGATTGAGGATCGAAAGGAGCAGGTCCTACATGGACGGTCGATTCCTCTAGTGCGCATTAGATGGCAGCACGGGAACCTCCAGGAGAGCACTTGGGAGCGGGAGGCTCAGATGCATGCTCAGTACCCTCATTTGTTTCCCTAGTTTTGATGTATCTTTACAAGGACGTAAAGCCATGAGGTGGGAGTAATTTAAAACCCATAAAATTCAAGGGAAATTTTTTCTTAATTTTCATTGGAATTTTACAAGAGTGCGGTTTCTGACGGCACCTAATTCCGAGGCCCGGTGTGCCCGGAATCAATTTCCGAAGCTTGGCTCGGGTACGTTCAGTGAACGAACGAGAGGGTTTTTCTAACTTTTGAACCGGTGCCCGAAATCGAATTCTGAGGGCACCGATGAACTCACAGGGCCGATAGCCGCTTAAGGACACCTTTTCCGAGGTTGTGTTTTACGCAGGATGAAAGTTAGTTTTGGGGGAAATTTGAAGAAGTTAAATAAATAGTGGAACACAATTTATTTTTAACTTTTTTGGTTATTTCCTCCCAAAGGGAGTTAGAGGTGGGACCCACATCCACATAACCTCCCTTGAGAGGATTAAGTGTGGTGGGGCCCACATGAGCCATAATTCTTCAACTTCCCTTAAACTCCCCAATAACTCCACTCTAATTAATTTGACAACTTGTGTTATTAATTAAGATGAGTTATTTAATTTCAAACTTTTGAAATTCAAAGAGGTTGGGTTGTGTAAATAAAATAAGGCTTAGACTTATTTTATTTTGGTTAGTATCTTTTGAGACCTTGAGAGGATTGGGAAGCATTCTTCATCATATTCAACCTTGACGAAGAACGCGAAGAACACTTAGGCTCCGACGAAGAACGTCGTCACCATAAGAAGAGAAAGACGTGTCGTCTCTTCTCTTCTTCGCAGCCGGTGTGTTTCCGAAGATCGACAACGCCGCTTCATTCGATCTTCTTCCCGTTTCAACGAAAGGAGATGCCGCTTCCTCCTAGGGCTTTCTCCGTCAGCTTACGAAGCTTCTCCAGCGACGTTACCTCTTCGGACGCACCTCGACGTCAACGGAATCGACGTACGATTCCCGCGACGCCCGACCTCTGTGACGCTTGTCTTCTACGGCTTGTTGACGTGATCCGCTCTTGAAACCGATGTAGGGGATTATTTGTTAATCTATTAAATTATTTCCGTTCTTGATTCTGGAATGTCGAACTTCTTGGTTAATCGAATAAATGTTATAGTTTAACGACAGGGGGTCGGACCGCACAAACACGGCCTCACCCCCTCCTTTGTTCATGATAGTTTCTTTATGAATGGAACGGGATGGCGTGGTGCTGTCGCACCACGCGGGAATCACACGGCATGTAATGTGCGGCGCTGTCGCGCTGCGCCGTGGAATTAAATTAAAGAATGCGACGCCGTCGCGCCGCGTTGAAGGAAATCGAAGGCGCCGCGGCCAGAGCGGGGCCACGACGAAGGGGCGCGGTGCCGTCGCACCGCGCCGGACGACAAGGGCCGCGGCCGGTTCTAGGCCGCGGCGGAGCATGGTGACCGACAGCCAGCCGGGCCACCGGTGTCGGAGCCGGAAAGGGACCGGCCACTGCCGGTCTCGTTGAGGAGGAGCCAGACGGCCAGGTCGGGCTGGCCGGCCAGGTCAGGCCGGCCGGAAATGGGGAAAGCCGGGGGATTTAAATCCCACCAGCTAGCTTGAACAGCCCCCCATTATTGAGGGGGGGGGCATGGTTACACAAGGGGGGCAAGCGCCCCCCGTTTTTTCCAAACAGCTCGGCCGAAGGCCGAGCTGGCAGCGCGCCCAGCGCGCTGCGCTGCGCCGGACCGGCGCCTGGCCGGTCTGCCAGGCCTGGCTGGTCTGCGAGGCCTGGCCGGTCTTCCAGGCCTGGTCGCACCAGGCCGGGCCATGCCGGGCCGGGCCGGGCCAACCCTGTCCGCGGCGGGTCGACCCGGTTCGGGCCAGCCGGGGGGTCTCGGGCCGGGTCGACCCTGGCCCGAAACCCCCGATACCGAACTGTTTGGGTTCAAATGCCCATAACTCGGGCTACGGACCTTCAAACGACCTGCAGTCAGTGGCGATGCGATCCTTGGATCGATACGGTCGTTTCGGTATATCACACTCAAGGTTTATGAATACTTTGCGTTCGGCCGGGTTGGTTTGTACACGAAACCAACCGGGCCCTCGGAGGGGAAACGCTCATATCTTGATCTACGGGCATCCGATTGACGTGTCGTCGGCTTTGTTGAGTTCCTCTTAGTGAGACGGATCTTTTGGCATACTCCGCCCAAGGTTTGGACGCAGGTGGAGTATGGTCGGATTGGTTTTGCCTTAAAAACCAACCAGGCCCCTGGGATGAAAAGGCCAATAACTCTCAGACCGGGCGTCCGATTGACGTGTCTTCTATTGCGTTGAATTCATGTTGACGATATGGAACTTTTGGATACATCAACTCTGGACTTTGTGACAGTTTATGTATCAGCCTCTCAGCTCGTGGAGTGGACCCTCCTGAATGATCTTGCTGTGTGCGGGAACCCTAGAGCTGGCTGCGACAGCTACTGTGACTGCGACGACGACTGTGCAGAGATCCTCAGTAGATTAAACGATGACGACTACAGCACTCAGTGATCTTGTGTGGATCAGTGCAACCGATCCTGTGTGGGTCCGATCCAGTGTGGGTCAGTGCTCAGCGGTCCTGTGTGAACCAGCGCCTACAGATCCTGTGTGGGTCCGACCCTGTGTGGGTCTTTACGGGGGTTAGTACCTATCGATCCTTTGTGGGTCCGACGACTTCGATGGATCAGTGATCATCTCTATAGTCCTTCGAAGAAGTATACTAGTGTGAGCTGAATCCTAATTGCTTTCCTATGTGGATTGTGTTGTGCTATCCTGTGTGGATTACATTTTGCTTTCCTGTGTGGAATACGTATACTTTCCTATGTGGACTAAGTTGCACTTGGGCTCGGAGGTTGGAGTGAATTGGGATTGATGACTTAGCTATATGTATGGGCATATACCTAAGCAGTGTCGGTTGTTACTTCATGATTGTATCTTTCCTTTGTGGTTTATCCTTTGTGGATTTTGGGAGACCATAGGGGGTCTTGGGGTCCCTACTAAGTAGCTTATACTCACCCCTGCACGGGCTATGCCCACACTACATTGTGTTGGTTGCAGATGACGGACATCGTTGATCGTGGTTGAGACTTGCGGAGAAGGACGGTACCTGGAGGTGGACCACTGAGCGGGACGTTCTCGGAGCGGTCGGCGGGACCCGAGGAGCTGTGGAGCTATATGTACCCACCCTTCAGGTGGGATTTCCAGAGGACGACTCGGCGTAGCTGCTTTTACTTTTCAGTTGTTGTTTTCCTTTTCGAGTTGTACTTTACTTTCTGTTTGGGTTTGTATACTGGCCCACTTTCTTTCCGCACTTTTAGTTGAACTTAGTTTTTACTTAGTGTTTACTTTTCTGCTTGCTTACTCTGTTGTGCTTGTTTACTTTACAAAGGCAATGCCTTCCCTTTTTACCGGGATTTACGCCTTGGTGCTTGTTGTCAACCCCTGGCCTGTAGAAGGCGGGCTTGGGGTAGTCACGACACGGGCCCCGAGGACGGGTCGTGACATTAATTTTAGGTATGGATCTTTATTTCATGTTGTTTTCAAAAAGAAGGAAGTAATGGTAATTTTCAAAGTACATGTTGTGTACTTATGAGTACACACAGTGTACCTGGGTACCATATACAGCCACGTATTGGCTGTGTAATAGCGGAGTACATGGCTGTGTAGTTGACCTGGCACACCTCTTAAGTTGGTGTTTGATTAAGGAAACTACATAGCATGTACCATTAATGAACATGTCATGTTTTTTTATTTTTAATTGAGAAATCGGAGCGGGGGCACATTTCATGTATATAAAGTTTTCCTTCTACCCGTGGTTTGTATAGGAGCATCGCGGAATGAACTAAAAAACATCGGACCCCTCCGAATTCTCTATCTGACCTCTAATAGAGATGCCTCCATGTGGGTGGGAATCCCACTGGTGAGTTCTCAAAACCCCTAGACCCTTTCTTCTTGATTCCTCCTCTCTCACGAGTTTTTCAAGGTTGGGAGTTTTTCATTTTTTTTATATATACGCCATTTCTAGGATGATTCAAGGGATGGTGTTCAAGAGTATTGATCATACGACATCATGGAAGGTGGTTTGTTTCTTTTGATTATTTTATTTGAATTATAAATGCAAAAAGTGTTGTAAACACATATTTTGTGTATTTAGCGTTTGGAATTTGACCATGTTTATTACCTATTATGGTTTGGTTGATAGATAATGGGTAGTTGCATATGCATTTTATTAAATACCTTGCTTATGGAACACCATGTGGGTGAATTTCCATTGTTTGACTGATTATGTTCATTTGGTCTAGAATTCCTATTTGGATTGCCTTGTTTTCCATGCCTTGTGTTGTTGGGATAGAGATACTGATTATATGAGATGCATGTGATATGCATTGTGAAAGTTTGAACAAGGTGAATTTTACTATGAGATCTTCCTGAGGTATGTTCATTTATATATGTTTTACTAGTATGCTGGCCTAGGGGTATTGGTTGTGAGATTTACCAGGCGGTCGTCGACCATGGGTTTAGACTGTGAGAGCTTCCCAGGTGGTCATTTATAATTTAATTGATACCATATTGACTAAGGGTATTGATTATTTGAGCTATCCAACTGGTCATTTGTAAAGGATTAGTGCTATATTATACTGGAGGGGTTAGACCATGAGGGCTTCACATATGGTCATTATTGAATGATTTATGTTATGATAGACTAGGGGATTAAAATACAAGAACATTCCGAAAGGTTATTTTTCTGTGGTGTGTCAATTCACTGCTTTTGTGGATGATGAGTTTTTGTTTCTCTTTACCGAATTCAACAAGAAGTTTCAATTATCTTGTTATAGTTGAAAATGAATCAAATATACATATGTTCCCACTCATGGAGTATTAATTATTTTTAAAACTACTCCCATAATAAATAGAACATGTAATCCCTAAATGGAACAAACCTAAAATGATGGAAATAATTAGATATTGTTTATCAATTGGAGGGAAATGTTATACAAATATTATTTATGGTATTATAAACATGAGTTTATTTTTTTGAAAATTTAATAAAACAATTAAGATCATTATACAGGAGGTTTGAGCACATTTTGAGGATGTCAAAATTGAGCTAGGGGACTTTCTTTTGAAATCCATTAAAATTTCCCATTTTTGAAATTCAAAATAAAATAGTTTTTTATATATACAGTATGATCAATTTCTCCGTCTTTAATGACTACTTATTACTTTAATGTTTTGTTTAATATTTTTCAATTTTATTTTTTAATATTATTATTTAATTATTATTTAAGTGTCTTATATATTTTAAAAATGATTTTTAAATGAATGTGGTTTTTTGATATCTGAAAGTGTTTTTCTCATGTGTTTAAATGAGTATTCAATAGTTTTATTCATGATATGTTCTGTGTACATTGTTTATTTTTCATTTATCGTATTAATATATGATGGGTTGAGACCCATTATATATTATTATATGTTTGATAAATCCCATTATATCTCAAGATATGATGGTTGATCCCCATTATAGTGCTCAAATGAATTGGGTAGTCTTGATATGGAAGTAGACCAAAAGGTTGTTCCATTTGTAAATGTGAATGTATGAGTGATATGTTAATGATTTCCCAAGGAAATTTTATGACTTTTCTATGCATTCTTATTAGTTTTTAGGAAAAGTTGTTTTCATGGGTTTTTATGATTTCTCTAACATAATGGTTTTCTTTCTTTATGTCCGTAACTGATATTTTTTTCTCATACCATGTTTTTAAAAGTTTTTTATAGGTGATAAGGATTCCTAAGATAAAGATGGAATTCAAGTTTAGTTTTATGAAAATTTCTCAATGAAATAATGTTTTATTTTAAATGTTTTATATTTTCAAATAAATGGATATTGTTTTAGTAGCATCCACTCTATATAATTATGGGATGTTATATATGTATTATGTCCTAATTTTCTAAATCTCTAAACTTTAAAAGATCCTCAATGTAAAAGAAAGTAACTTTTTGACTAAAACTCAAGATTATGTAATTTTTAAAGGCCATTTCATTATATAGGGTGTCCTATTGTGTGTTATTATACTCATCCAGATATGGGATTCTCCCACTTCCATCATGTCTTGTGAAGATATCACATAGATCGATGGTGACATTGGTGGACATAGTATTAATGGTTCATTGTAGTATATAGAGGTGTTGACAATGTTTTCTAGTAAATCATTATTGCATGCATTATTTAAACATTATAGGTTTCATATGGGTTATTGAATTCATTGTTTAATCCTTGGATGTATTTTCCTTAAATTCCATTTTATTAGTTATTCCTTTTTTTATCCTAAAAGATAAAATTGATAAAAAACATATTTTTGGGATATTTAACCCATGATTTGTGTTCTATTAGTTAATGGATTAAATATTGATATAATCCTTCCACAAAAAATAATAAATATTTATATAAACATATAAATCACATTAGACTATTAATTTATTTTCATAATCATACTTTATATAATTTCATAGCACTGATCAAATAGTTGGTCAAACGGACTAAGATAAGAACATACAATGATTAATGGATAAGTATGAGGTGATTTAGTTTCAATATTATTATAATATTATTATAATGTTATAAATTATTTTTTATTATTATAATATTTAATAATTTAAATAATTATATGAATAAATGATAGAAATGAAATAATTACATTTTAAGAATGAAATGTTTTTTAACTTACTCTTCATATTTAAGATGGTTAATTTTATAATAGTTTTTATAAATCTTGTAATTAGTATTTTATTATGTTTTTATTAACATTCCCATATCCATATCATAATAATCACATTTATCCTTTTTACCCATTCCTTTATTCATCTGTGAATGGAATTGTTGAAAAATTAACTTGTTTAATCATAATGGTGGCAGTCTAATAATACACATGTTTTTCCTTTTTGTTTTTCTCAAAAGAAATTAGAATATGGGGTTAATTATTTTCCTATTATTATATTAAAATATTCACATTATAATTATGTCTATTTTATAATTTAAATATGTTTTAATGAAATTTCATAAGGTTTTAAAACACTAAAATAAGTAGAAATAAGGAGGGGTTATGAACTTATACATCACATCCTAGATTATATATATTATGAAGTGAGTTAAGCATTTGATGACTGGTCTTATGGGAATAAAAAAACTTCATTGTGTTGGATATAAATATCTAAGAGTGGTTGGTTATATTATAATGTATAAATATGTTTTACGTAGTGTGAGGGGAATTGTAACACCCTGAAATACTAAAGTAAGAACCTTGAAGTCGATAGCATGTACGACATGCATCACCAAGCGTGTATGTGAATATAATATCCTAAGACTCAAGTATATATTTATTATTTTAAAAATATTATATACATTATATGACTTTTAATGAACACAACACCATGTTATCTTGTATTACATGTAAGAGTGAACATCCTCGATATCTTGTGTTACACGCAAACCCATGTTTCACCAAATAATAATGTATTATTAAAATATCATTATTTAATATAATATTATATAAACAAGAAATTGTGTTAGTTGTTAATAATATTATTAGCTTACTTATGAAAAATTATCATTTATATAAATATAAAATGAATTCATTGATTCCCAATTAATGAGAAATGAAAATAAGAACCAATTGGATATAAAAAAATACTATTATTTTTATGATAAGAAATTATTTTTTCCTTAATAAACATAATTAATTAAAATTAGTGAATAATTTTAATGAAAAATATTTTTTATATATTCAATAAATTATTTTTTATATTTACCCAATAGGTTTGAAAGGAATAACTTAACAACAAACTATATTTCACATATAAAAACCTATATTTTTATAAAGTCAATTTTATTTCCTTTTAATGGAGAACTCATTTTAAATCTATATTTTGATACAGTAATCTATTTTATATGTCAATATAAAAAAAATACTTTATATTGAAACATAAATGTTATGTGATGTTGAATTTTTGATATTTTTGGGAAATATATCTTTTTTTAATAAATAGTTCAAAATAGTGAATTTTAGCTCAAAACTATTTCTTCATCTAATTAATTTATAGAGTTAAATAAGAAATTTAGTTGGTTTTAAAATTTAATTAGATAATAATTTTATAAATCAATCATTTTTAGTTCATTGTAATCAATTTCACTTGGAAATTTATTATAAAAATATAGTAAATGTTTGATCATTTTTTAATTTAAAAACATGCGTTGTCATCCCACATGTGGGATGAATTTTAAATTATTTTCTGCCACTTTTACAATAATAAATTATAAAAAATAAATCCATAATTTATATGTGAATAATTTATAATTTCTAAAAAAATAACATTTTTTAACAAAAAAATATTAGTTAAAGTGAAAAAAATTAATTACAACGATTAAGGTTAAATTAAGCTGAATAAGGGACTAAACCTTAACCAAAGGGCCCGAAACGACCTATAAACTTGTAAAAATTCTATTTAATTGAAATATATCAACCATTTACTATCTTTTATTAAACTTTTATCACTATTGGATCCACTTTCAACATAAAAGTCATGCATGGACTACCTTTTTCCAAATATTACAAGAGTGCCCCTCATCCTCCACTATAAAAAGGCAACCACCGCTCTCTATTCCTCGCACCTCTCAAACCACATTTTTTTAGCCATGATCATACCATATAGATTACCAAAATCCATCCACTAGACCTTTAATCCTACCTTTGGGTGGAAATACTTGCATAGAATCCTTTTTGTACAAACAAAAAGAAGTCACCCTATTAAGGGGTAACATCTTCTCTCAAGCTCTCTAGTTTCATTTCCATTTTCACCCCATAAACTCTCCTTATTCCATGATTATATTAAAAACGTATCATAATTATACTATTGTTTTTTTAATGGGTTTTACCTACACATACACACACATCAATCTAATGGGTAACAAACATGTTGTTTCTACGTACGGAGTACTACTGCCTCACAAAAGAATGATTGCTCATTTATTTCCTTTACCACCTATAATGGTTTCCATTATGCTGTAAAATATATTTATATATTATATATATTATATTTATTGTGTCTTCAATCTTTAATAATTATTTTACAACACATATCTTTGTACTTTCCATTTTTTGTAAAAATGATAACATTGTTTAAGGAAGTGTGGACTACCGCCCCCTCAAAGAGATGTGATTCATTCACACTATACATGGAACATATAAGGATGAGTTTAATAAAACATATAAGACATAAAATACTTATATTTTACAATAATTACATAATTACCATTATGTAAATATAATATATATCATTTTTCTGTATTACCCTCTCACACACACTTAAAAAATGATAATGTCGTTCGTGGACGTGTGGACTACCACCTCCTCGACACGATGTGATTCCATTTACAAAAAATTAATAATATATATAATTATATACGAAAAAATAATATATTATGTATTATATAATTATAATTCTAGAATTATATTATTCTACTTACCTGCATTCCATAATGATCATTGAAAAGTGAGAACGTTACTCATGCATACATACAGCCTACCGCCTCCATGATTGTAACGTTGATTCATTTTTCATAACCATATTTAAGGATTTATTTTAAAATTATAATTCATGTATATATATAAAAATTATTTCGTGATTATTATTATGGATATTTTATATAATTACCCCCTTGACCACAGTTGTCCAACCAAAGTTGATTTTGACACATAAAATGAATGATGTAAAAACACCAAAGGTAAACTTCATTGTTTAAGTAGTTGTATAAAACATTGTAATAAGTTAAATAAAATTAATTATAAACATGAAAATATTTATCATTAAAGTACATAATTTATATAATTTTACTATATATGTACTTAAAGGATTTTCACCCGAAAGGAAACTCAAGGTTGGGGATTCTCATCACACTTTTTACATCCATGAGATAAATGTCATGTTCTCCATTTACTAATTTTGGGTGGTATATCTAATTCCCATATTGATATATTATATCATTAATTGTTTTATCTTCATGTTTTTTAAAAATTTCATTAAATGTTATTCCATCCCAAGGATTCTGATTTAAATTGTTTCAAAGTGGTATGGAACACTTTTTATAAAAAACCATGCTAATTATCTTATATTTAATCCTGATTTATTACATGGATTTTCACATAATACAACTCAAAAGATATATAGGTATAGTATACTGGGAAATTTGGAACATTACATAACAAATTAAAACATGAAATACAACATATTTATTGAAAACTACTTTTGCATGTCTGCAACATTCCTTCATACATAACCATGTATGTGATAACCAGATGACATACGAAATAAAGCGATGAGCTATAAATCCCATTAAGGGAGTAAAAAAGGAATAAAATGAAGAATAAAATGCATGTCATACAATAGGCATATCAGTGTATCATGAATGAAACATGAATATACAGGCATGATAAAGCATGATAATTGTAATATATAACTATGTAAACAACATACAACATGATATTAGCATGAGCAAAGGGACATTGCACATGGAGGATAATGGTCCTAAACTCATTTAACATTAAGTAGAATGAGGTAAAACCCTATTTCACATGAAGTATAATGAGTCAACACCCATTTAACATGAAGTAGCATGATTCAAACCCATTGCACATGATGTTTCATGAGTCAACACCAAATGCACATGATGTAGAATGATTCAATGGCCATTCCACATAAAGTAGCATGATTCCACACCCATTTCAATGGAGTATCAGGAAACTAAACATTACCAAATACAATTGACAACTATCAGGTAACACCCTGCATAATCATTCCATTTTTCATGCTTAAGTTTACCTCATAGATCATACAACATGGATTCATTAATTGCTATTGTTTATTCCAAGATCAAGGAAATGTGGAATACATACATATAGATTCACAATCAATAAGTATATGTGTATAAATTTGAATACCCTTGATATAAAAATGGGTATGGTATTCACTCTGCAAATCACTGGTGGAAATCCCACCTATACCAACAGTTATTTCCCAATGGTTTGCAAAAACTATTTGAATAAAGAGGTTATACCAATGGTTCTATGAAACCGTTAGTATACATTAATATAAGTTAGTTTTACCAACATTTTTATTGGACCATTGGAAAAAACCGGATCAGCAGCCAATGGTTCTTATGAATCATTCGGATAAACCTACCTAAAATGAATCCCTTCTCCCATCCCGACTTCCCCTCTTGCCGCACCCCCAATTATCCATCATGAAATTCTCTTCCCTATTGTGACCCCCCCTTGCCGCCGCTCCCATCCTGACTCCTCCTCACTACTGCTCCCATCCCGAATCCCCCTTGCCGCTGCTCATAGCTAGTCATATGCTCCCCTCCTCCCATTCAAACTCCCCCTCGCCGCTCATCTCTCACTGCTCGTCCACTCTCAAGCATCCCCCTCCTCATCCTCATCTAGTAGAGAATCCCCTCTAAGGTTGCACATCCCCCCTAGGTTCAGATTTCCCTCACTGGATGCTAATCCCCCCTTGGTCAAGTATTCCCTCACCTGATGCGAATCCACCATAGGTCAAGAAGGTCGATCATCCCCTCAGGTGGTCAACCATCCCACCTAGATCAAGGATCCCCTCTGGTAGAGCATCACCTTCTACATTTCTGGTATTCTTTAGTAGTTAGTCCAAAATCATCATCTATAATGAATAATTGATTCAATGTTTAGTTTGAGTTTTGTTGATTCAATTTTGATCATTTCATATTGTTTCATTTATTTTTGATATATGATTGATTTTGGTTTTCTAAAAACCTAAAAATAGTCATCATTGTAATGCTTGTAGTAATAAATCATTGGATGTTCACATAGAAGATACCATGAGAACATTATTTCTTTGCGATTTAGGTTATGATGTGTTTCTAGTTTCATAAAGAATATCATATTCTATTTGAAATCATTTCGATCTCATAAAAACGTTAACAATATTTAATACGTAGAATTATTCATACCACTGATGCTTTGTGGATGTCATTTTCATGTGAAAAGAGTGTTACAATTTTCAAATGAAAATTTTATCTAATGCATACTATTTTAATATTTACATGATGCATGTGAAGGGAAATTGGTTTGTGGATAAATGTGTTGTTCTTTTTGGATTCACATACAGTTGAATGGGTAACCAGATTTTATTAAATTATAAAATGGTATCTAGATACATAGTTCCCTATAAATATATCATTAACTCATGGGAAATGTGTTGAAACTTTTTTAGTGATGTGATTGACAAGAATTTATTTTTATATTTTCATCATGTTGATTTTTTCAATGGAATAACAACACTATATGAAGGATTCATTTTTCAAAATTGTTTTCCTTGAGAAAAAATATATATGTGAAGTGTGTGTTATGTGGAATTTCTATTTGAGTGTAGTTTCATATCAACAAGTATGGTAATAAGGTGGGTTTATCAACTTCTATGTTATAACACTAATCGAGGCTTTTTTTCTACTGAATAACTTTTCATTGTAGGTCAAAACTTTTTTATTTTCTTTGCGCATTCTTATTTCTCACATTATAAACATGATTATGTTGTGGGGGTGGGGATGTCTAGGGGTGGGGGTGTCTAGGGGGTGGGGGTTGTCCAAGGGGTTGGGGTGTTGTCCAAGGGGGTAGGGGATGTCTAGTGGTGGTTGTCCAGGGGGTGGGGTTGTCCAAGGGGGTTGGGGGTGTTCAGGTGGGTGGGTGGGGGTGTCCAGGTGGGTGGGGGTCTAGGTGGGTGGTGGTGTCTAGGTGGGTGGGGGTGTCCAGGGGCTTGGGGGAGCTGTTCAAGGGGGTTGGGGGCTGTCCAAGGGGGTTGGGCAGGGAGTTGTCTAGGGGTGTTTCTGTTGGGGTGGGGGTGTTCAGGGGGAGGGGAGCTGTATGTGGGGATGGGGGTGTCCAGGGGTGGGGGTGTCCATGTGGGTGGGGGGATGTCCATGGGGGTGGGGTGTCCAGGGGTTGGGGGTGTCCTGGTGGTGGGGTGGTGTCCAAGGGGTGGTGGGGCTATCCAGGGGATTAGGGGGAAATCCGGGGGTGGGGGATTCCAAGGGGATCTGAGGTTGGTTTATTCTTCCCTCTTTTTTTGACCCAATTTAATTTGGGGATTTTGGTGATTTATGTGCCCGTGAAAAATCTATATTTGGAATGAATTGCATGAATAAGACTAATTTCATGATCGACTATAACCCAAAGGAATGAAATAGTCCAAGATAATATAAAAAAACAAGACAAACTAAATCTAATGGAAATATCCCTATCAAACATGTATCGAACAAAATACAACTATGTTGAAACTCAATCCAAACTGATTATATACCATTAAAAGGAACAGTAATTGTTAGTTAATATGAATGTAGTATTTTATATTATTATTTTGAAACATGGATATGATTCCTCTTTGTAGCAGGAACATGATTTGACCCATGGGGTGTAGTGGTTCTTATATGTTGGGTGGTGACGAGTATAGTCACAGGAGGCATGTATGTTTTAGTTTATTTTTTATTTTATTTTCTTTATCACATTGTCCAATTAGGCTTTTTACTTATTTCTCTGGACAAAGAGTAATTATATTCTATAAAGGGTTCATAAGGGGTTCAGATTGATTCAATCCATAGGCTTTGATCTGAGGAATGATTTTATGGTTACTACTTATCTCGCACCTCATGTATTTGGGGATTTTTGTGTTTTGACTCCATATTATAGTTTCGGTTGGGTGTTGGATTGATTCATGTTGGGTTGGGTGGATTGGGTTCTCTGCTTCCAATCGAGGTAAGGCTTTAATGTTGTTGGATGGTTTCTCACAATTATTTAGTGTCTTTTATGTGTTTTAAGTGTCTTAATATCCTTTGTGTACTGCATTGATCCCTGCTCATTGGTTTCAATTCACCAAGTCAAGGGTGACTCGCCTATGTGTGCATAGGAAAGTAAGTATATGTATGTGGGTTCCCCCGTTACGTTTATAGTCACCCATGTTAGTGATTATAGACGTATAGGGATAGGTGTTCCCATGTTTATATATATATATATACACGCATACGCAGGTGAGTGGAGACTGGTATATGGCTATATTCATATGTGTAATGATCCCCTTGCACATGCTCATGGCCATGCGTGTGTGTGCAAAGGGGATAGGTGTCCTTGCATGTGTGTGAAGGTGTGTATAACTAGTGGGGGAGCAACAGATTTTAGTTATAAATCCCTTAGAGCCTAAGTGGACATCTTTGATCCACCTTGAGGTAGGGTCCATCTCCTAGCCTCTTTAATTCAAGAATGCTTTAAATAAAATTTAGTATCTCTCTTAATTGTGATTAATTATATTGAATTGCATATATTGAATAACTATTATTTAATATAGTTGTTTCATTTGATAAATAAAGTCATGTTTTTATAATAAAACTCATCCAACAGAGGTGTGTTGTCTGCAAAAACTCACAGTGATAGTTATGTTGATCTAGTTTCTTAACCTATTGCATTTGATTTGTGCTGAATGAGTTTTAGAATAAATTTTAAATATAATTAAATGAATTGTGTGATAAAGCAATGCCATGATTTTATAATAAAACCACTCCAATGGAGGTGTGTTATCTTATAAACCAAAGAATAGTTATGGTTATTTGTATCATGTTTAGATTTGGTTAATGTTTTCCATATGTCTCTTGTTGGTGTTTAATTTGTGGCATGTTAGTTTTTGTTTTCTTCGAATAATACGAATTGGCTTGTCATACTCATTTAGATCAAATGAAATTTCCCGAGTAGGAATATTTTTTGACCATGACATTTTCCATTTCACCATTTGAATATTATAAATGAAATTTCCATGTTTAGGCGAAGTGAATGAATTTTTAAATGGTTTGTTTAGGGTGTATGATTCTTTTCCATTGTTTTTGTTTCCCTTTAGATGTTGTGTCATTGTGCTGTTCACTACAACCTTCCGACGATCCATTTTTATAACATATTAAATAGTTGATTTGTTCTATCATGTCTATTATGACCCCATCTTACAATGAAACCCATTTTGGGTGTTTTCCTGGCCTCTTGTCCACCCCTCTAGGTGTTTACCCGAGCCTATATATCTAAAAACACTGATGGTGTAATTTTTTAACACCTATCAAACTTAGGGTCATCCCCACCAAAAGCTTCATCTTAACACCATTTAGGGTGTTTTCCTGGCCTCGATGCACATATAATTTTTTACATATATCAATTCTCCCATAAGATTTACGTTGGATCCTAAGATGTTAAAACATACTCAAATTCTATTGTTCTCAAGGTGACTTATGTTTTATTATTAGAGTTCCAAGAAATTCATATACCATTGATAAGTAATACACCTACATAATTTGACTCTTAATCAGCAATTTAATCTACCTAGTACCACTTTTAAAAAAACTAATATAAAATATTTATATTTATCATACAACAATCCCAAATCAAGTGTCCATTTTTTATAACATATGATCGGTTTCTATATTGTGAAGGACAATCACATAGGATTTATTTGAAATCAAGTATAAAGAGTAATCAAAATTTTGATATCTAGTATACACATTGTTAAGTAGAATAAAATTTCAATAATACTTAAAAACTCTACATGATCACTAGTCTTCCCCACTTAATGCCACAGACACTTGGTTCCATGTTCTATAAGAGTGGAGTCATATCCTAATTTTTCTATTCAAGGGATTCATTAATTGCATATGAAATTATATAACATGATTGATAAAAATAATAATAAAATATTTTCTAAAAAATATGATTAATTAAATTTCTCAATAGAGTTGATGAAACCATTTATGTATGCTTTTCTATTTTGTACTTGCCCTTGTCCTTCAGAGTTTGATATTTTTATGATCTTAATGATTTGATGAGTGTTTTGACCCTTTTTGAGAAAATGCTTCTACATTATCATTTTTCCTGTGTGAGAACAGTAAGAAACACACACCTCATATAGTGTAGTTGGAGATTTCTACAACAATGTAGAATCTGGTGGATAATCAGCTATGTTATAGTATTCCATGAGTCTTGGGATCAATGTTGAGACTAACTAGCCACAATTTTGTCCAGTAGGGAAATGACCCAAATGTTTCCCTACCTCCTCCAACTCCCTTCACTCCTAGATAGAATACACTACCCTGTGTAGGTCATTGGATAGGGCCAACACACCGCAGTTAGACTGTGGTAAAGCCATGGTCAAACTGTGGTCAGGCCACGGTAATGTCGTGATTCGGCCCTTCTCTAGGACGACACCCCATGGCAGTTCACAGTACTGTCAGAATTAGATGTTGATACCTAGATAGAGTTATAGATATATGACCCACCCATAGTAAATGGGGAGGAAGGCCCTCTGGTAGAAAATCTTTGGATTGAGTCTCTCATGAAAATATTTAGTCATATGTAGACAACATTGGAGATGAGGGTCAATCTTGATACTTTATTCTACAAGGACCATCTAAGTGCTCGAGGGACATCATAGAAATTTTTTGACAATAATAATACTTGAGAATAATTTTATAATGATATTTTTATTTGGAAAAGCGTCCTTCAGTGTTTGATATGTTTATGACACTGGTGATCTGATGAGTGTTTTGACCCTTGTAGAGAAAATGATTCTACATTATCTTTTTTTTTCTATGGGAGAACAATAAATAACACAAACCTCATATAGTGTAGTTGGAGCCTTCAACAAAAATGGGGAATATAATGGATTATCCACTTTGTGATAATATTCCATGAGTCTTCTGATCAATGTTGAGACTGACTAATCACAATTTCTATCGGCGGGGCAACAGTCGAAATATTGCCCCGCCTTCTCCCGCTATCTTTGCTCTTGGCCAGAATATGCTACCCCATGGATGTCTCTAGACATGGCTAACATACTGAGGGCATGTTGTGATCACGAAGCGGTCACACCACAGTCACACCGCGGTAATTCTGTGATTTGGCCCTGCTCCAAGATGACACCCCGTGATGGTTCGCAGTCCTGTCTGAATTTGATGTATGATACCATGATATATTTTTAGATACATTAACCACCAATAGTTAATAGGGAGGGAGGCCCTCTGGTAGCAAATATCTGGATTGAGTCTTTCATAGAAATATTTAGTCACCTGTAGACAACATTGGAGATGAGGGTGAAACTTGCTACTTGTATCCTACCAGGACCATCTAAGTGCTCGAGGGACATCATAGTAACTGTTGGACAATAATAATACTTCAGAATACAGTTATAATGACATTTGTATTTGGGAAAGTGTCCGTCAGAGTTTGATATATTTATGATCCCGATGATCTGATGAGTGTTTTGACCCTTGTAGAGAAAATGTTTCTAAATTATCTTTTTTTTCTGTTTGAGAACAGTAAACAACACACTCATCATTTAGTGTAGTTGGAGCTTTCTACAACAATGGGGAATCTGATGGATGATCAGATCTATGATATTATTCCATGAGCCATGTGATCAATGTTGTGACTTACTAATCATAATTTCTTCCAGCGGGGCGATGGCTGATTGTTTCCCCCCTCCTCCCACTCCCTTTGCTCCTAGCCGAAAGATGCTACACCACGGATGTCATTGGACCGGGCCAACATTTCGCGGTAATTTCGTGGTCACACCGCGGTCATGCCATGGTCACACCGCGGTCAAGATGAGATCATGTCGCAGTCACTCCGTGGTAATTCCGTGATTTGGCCTTGCTCTAGGACGACACCCTGCGGCAGTACGCAGTCCTATCAGAATTTGATGTGTGATACCTAGATAGAGTTTTATACTCATTACCCACCCGTAGTTAATGGGTATGGAGGCCCTCAGGTATAAAATCTAGGGATTGAGTCTCTCATGAAAATATTTAGTCACCTATAGACAACATTAGAGATGAGGGTGAAGCTTGATACATGTATTCTACTAGGACAATTTAAGTGCTCGAGGGAAATCATAATAAATGTTAGACAATAAGAAGACTTGAGAATAATTTTATAATTATATTTGTATTTGGAAAAGTGTCATTCAAATTTTGATATTTTTATGATTCTAATGATCTGAGAAGTGTTTTGACCCATGTATAGAAAATGCTTCGACATTATCTTTTTTCGGTATGAGAACAGTAAACAACACACACCTCATATAGTGTAGTTGGAGCTTTCTACAAAAATGGGGAATCTGATGGATGATCAGATCTGTGATAGTATTCCATGAATCTTGTGATCAATATTGAGACTGACTAATTACAATTTCTGCTAGTGGGGCGATGGCCAGAATGTTGCCCCACCTCCTCCTGCTCCCTTGGCTCCTAGCTGGAAGATGTTGCCCTCTGAATATCGCTGGACTGGGCCAACACGTTGTGGTCACGCAGCGGTCATGCCGCGGTCACGCCCTAGCCACCTTCAATCCAACCCACACCATCCACCACACTAGCCACCACACCAGCCCCCACACCCCAGCCTCTAGAAAAACACTCATGTCAGCCCTCTTCCACCTGTAAAATAGCCTCAGCCACCAGTTCCATCCCTCACCAGCCCCCAACATCCTATATCCCAACCAACACCAGCCCCTTCCACCTACCCAACAGCCACCAGAAACATGAAATCCATCCCTCACTATCCCCATTCCACCTATTCCAGCCCGCACAAGCCACCGCACCATCCCCCAGCCTCCTGCATTCCATCCCACACCAACCCCCTGCCACCTACAAAACAACACCATACCACCTGTTCCAACCCACACCATCCCCCTTCCAGCCCCCTACCACCTGCATTCCATCCCGCACCAGCCACTCCAGCCCAAACCAGCCACAGACACCAACAACAGTATCCATTAACCCCAGCCCCTACACACCAAAAGCCCAAACCCAGCTCCACAACAAACTAGCACCCCATCCACCAGAAAACCACTGCCCTTACATGCAGCCAAAATAACCAGCCTTCAAAACTAGTACTCCATCCCCAATCTAAAACACACCTCCAGTGCAGAAAAAATAGCAGGCCACCCCCAGAGGAATCTAGAAAATGAACTTTCCAAAGAAAATCCATAAGGGTGGGTTCAATTGATTTGACCACTCTCTTGGGTAAAATGATGTGACAACACCAATAAGCTTTTATACTAAAAAGAAATGATTGAACAAGATATAATTGTCCAGCATAGGATAGAGAGTTATTAATCCAAACATTAACTATTCAAACAATTTTCTCTTCCAAGACCACACAATCAGAATCTCTAAGCTTTAAAGTGATGAGGGGAACTTCCAGAAAACAAAGATGAAGAGACCCCTTCCTATCCCCCATAATAGCCTCAATATAATCAAAAACATCGGGAGATATACCAGCCACAAACATTAGGGACTTCAAAATATTAACATTCAATCAAAACTGAGAATAAAAAAGATCTAAAGCATGTTTCAAGATTAAACAAAATCCAATTCACCATAAGAACATAAGATAAGGCCATCTGCAAAACATAGGTGAGAAATAAAGTTTTTACCACATCGTTAATGAAACATGTAAGAATCTGAAGATGGAATAAGGGAGTTCAGGATGCATAAGAAAAACTCGATGCAAATCACCAAAACGAAAGGTGAAAGTGTATCGCATTGTCCGATCCCACTTTTCCCTTTAAAATTATCCATGTAAACTACCATTAATGTTAACTAAGAACATTGCAGTGGAGATGCATCTTTTAACCCAAGACGAGAACCTAGCCGGAAATCCGAGCATATCCAAATCATCCTATAGGAAGACCCACCCAACCAAATCAAAATCCTTGAATAAATCGTTCTTGATGGAACACCTAGGAACCCCATAATCAAGATGGTTTCCCCAAAATATTTCCTAGGTAACAAGAATCTTAGGATGAATTGGTTTTGGTACTAAAATTTGAAGATATTTTTATCCAACTTTAGATTTATGAGTCTCTTATGGTTATTTTTGTAACCATCCTACTAGAGGGTCCGAGTTATAAGTGGTGTGTGTCTATTATTCATACTAAGCCAGAAAAATACTATTCTTGGAAAATTTTCAAGTCATTTTTTCATTTATAATTCCTTCATAATGAAGTGAAGGTACAGATGGATATATTATTTTCTAGGCTCTAGTAAAGAGATAAAATAGTGTTCGAGTACAGAAATCATTTTATCCAGTTGGTTCCATACATTCCTAATCTAGACGTGGACGATTCCTTATTGGCATGGTTGTTTGAGTAAAGACTTTGATGACTTTTCACTAGATGTTTCATCCTTTGGACTCCACTTCTATATATTTATTTTGTGATAAGCTAACATTGTTGATGAAATATTAGTAGGGTCAACTATATTGTTGCACTGTTGACTTCCAGCCGGCAGTCACTGAAGCACTTTTGACAAAGGTGGTCATCGGTCACTATAGCGATGCAGGCTTCCTATTTGGAATAGTGGATCATCTTCTCCATATATAGTCCATCTTCAGGATATGGTTTCTAACCTGCAAAACTCTGTAATTTGGTCTCTGGATTTTTAATGAGAATTCTACCTCTCTGTGGATTTAGGGATTATTACCGAACCACGTAAATTTTTGTGTTCTATGTGCTTTCACTACTTTTGAATTTTCTTTAATTTCTCGTTTCTGTCATTGCGACTCTCGATGATTCCACAATGGGTATTTCATGGTTCTTTTATTCCAGTTTCTTTAATTCCTGGGTGTGTTGTAGGAATCTCCAATAAGGGAAAAAAGAAGTGTTATGTCAGACCCTACAAGTGGTTGTTTAAAAACTATATTTTTTTCTCACCAGTTTCTTATAAAATAAAATACATGGACTTATATTAGTTTCTAAAAGTGGGACATAAGATACTTTTTTTCTAAGATCATCAAAGGTATTTTTATCAGACTACCAAATGGAGTCTAAACAATGTGAATATATTGGGTTACATGAATCAATTTAGACCATCAGATGGAGTCTTTGGGATACTAAATCCATTGAGGTTATTCATATTTGTTTTGTTATATTGGTTAATATCATAACTATCCAGAATGAAATTTTGGTTGTGCTGGGAAAATAGGAAGGTTGTTGTGTATTGGTTGGAAGCTTGGGGGTGCAAGGGATTGGCAGGGCAGGGGTGCAGGTGGGGTGTCTAGGAGGGGCTATCCAGGGGGTGTCCAAGGGTAGTACAGGGTGGGGGTCTGCAGGGAAGTGGGATGGGTGCAGGTGGGGTGTCTAGGAGGGGATGTCTAGGGGGTGTCCAAGGGCTGTCTGGGGGTGTCGGGGGGTTTGCAAGGTAGGGGGAGGGTGCAAGTGGGGTGTCTATGAGGGGGTGTCCAAGGGATGTCTAGTGGGTCTACATGGTAGGGTGCAGGGGTGTCCAAGGGTTGTCTGGGGGGTGCAAGGGGTCTGTATGGTAGGGGGAGGGTGAAGGTGGGGTTTCTATGAGGGGTTTTCCAGGGGGTGTCCAAGGGATGAATGGGGAGGGGGGGTTGGGGGGTCTGTAGGGTAGGGGAGGGTGTAGGTGGGGTGTCTAGAAGGGGCTATCTACATGGTGTCCAAGGGTTTTTTGTAGGGGGGAAGGGGGTCGGGGGGGTCTGTAGTGCAGGGGGCATAATACATGTGGGGTGTTTAGGGGGGTTGTCCAGGGGGTGTCCAAGGGCTGTTTGGGGGGTCTGCAGGGCAGGGGGAGGGTTCAGGTGGGGTGTCTAGGAGGGGGTTTCAAGGTTCTGTCAAGTGCGGGTGTCCAGGTGGGCTATCTTGGTGGGGTGTCCAGGGGAGTGTCTAGGG